>OY728121.1:2067053311-2069453311 GCA_963277665.1 Viscum album
ATCCGAGGCGGGGGGACCCTGCGTGCGAAGCACGAGGTCGGATCACAGTTTAACGTCATGTGTTAAGGATGAGGTGCTTAGCAGTTTAACGTCCTACAGCTTGGACGAGGTGGGTTCACTCCACACCCCTAGGGCTTACATGCCCAATTCCCTCTACCCCTTATGGGAGGGAAGTCATCGGCAAGGCCGTAGTGAAGGGGGGCCGCATGACGAACCATTTAGGGGTCCACGTTAGCGTGACTATGCGAAGAAGTGATAGAAGTTAGCGTGCCTATGCGGAGAAGCATAAGGCAAAGAAACGCAACGGGAAACACCTCCCAAGGGACCTTGAGGTTACTTCGTACGAGCCTGGAAGGCCGTACGGGAAAACAATGCATGGCGTGCATGCCCGACAGGGAATACATCAGGTTCCAGTGTGGAAAGGCAGCCAAGGGGCATCAAGGTAAAGGGGTCCTGGGTGTTGCGCGCAAAAGGAAGGTTTGCGCGCAAAACACTGGGATGGCGCGCAATAGGGCCATAGTATTGCGCGGATAGGTGATGGCGCACAAAGTATTGCGCACGTAGAAGGGGATTGCGTGCAATGGACAACGATCACGCACAAGGGAAGTACCTGGAGGAGGAGGCAAATTCACTTAAGCCGATGGAGTTGCGCGCAAAGGCGAACCCCGGGGCAAGGTTGCGCGAAGAAGGGGGATTACCTAGAAGTCATATTGCGTGCGAGGGGATTTGAATTGCGTGCCTGAGAGCCGATCCGAATTCCTCAACCCCTAAACTGTCAGGGGTCGCCTTCTATTTATAGGCACCCGCTGGCACGGAATCCAGGCGGCACCTGAAAGTTTCTGTGATGGAAACTGTCGACGTGCAAAGCTTCACCGCGTGGAACCGGGGCGCGCAAAATTGTGCGCACCAGCGGCTCGATTACGCGAATCTCGGGAATGCTTCGTGCGCACATCTTTATTTCGCACAAGACCTCCTTTATTTCGCGCACCACTTCCCGGGCCTCCGGACCGGGCCTCTGATTCCAAATATGACTTCGCTTTGCCATTTCGAAGCTTCCTCTAGGAGTTACAGACTTTTTTGGCGTCTAAAAATGCCCCCCTCAGAATTGGATCAGCGAGAGGTCGCAACGATCGGATTCCGAGGGAATCGCCGAAACGCCGAAGTAGAGCCAGTCCGAGGCGCTTAGCGCGCAAATAACCCATGCGGCGCGCAAAACGATGGATCGGCGCGGATTTGACTTTCCGCGCGGCGCGGAACCCTGTCCTCGCCTATAAAAAGGGGCACTAGGTCCCCAATCCGTACCACAACTTTTCCACGTGATAGGCTTATAGCTCTCGTGCATGAAATTGCTCCCGCGGCTGCGCGTAAAAAACACTCTGGCAGCGCGGAATTCCTTCCGAATTTTGGCCGTCCTTGCGCGCCTACTCGAGATATTCTGCGCTTAGCCCACCGATTGCGCGCTCAACTCCAGGATTTCGCGCCGCCACTTCATATTTTTCACGGCACTCTCCGATTCCGCGCACTACATCCCAGTTTCGTGCAACTCCCAAAATATTCGAGATGGCCGCAGACCGAGTTGATGAGGGGGAAGCCGCTGCTCGTAAGACCGAAATGGTAGCGAACGAGGAGGTTTATGGCACCAAGGTGATTGTTTCCGACAACCTAACCTTGTTCAATCTGCTGACTCCATCCCAGAAGATGTACCCGCTATCCGACAACCTCCTGCTCTGGAATTTTGGTATTCTGGGGGAGGTGCCCCTGCCAGGCTTCGAGGTGGACACACCGTGGTCATGGGTGACCCGAGAGGACGATCTTGCTCGCTACAACATCACCAATAATGGCCATCCTGCCAGGGAAACCAGAAATATCGATGTATATGTCCTGAACCTGAGGACCAGGACCATTATAGGGGACGAGCCCGTCGTAGAGAATTCTCCAGCCCTCTACGTGAGCACGTTCCGTCAGAACGTCACAGATGACACGAAGGACTGGCTGAAGGATTGGGACCTGCGGTCCGGGGGTAACTTCACCAGTGAGTGGGCCTGGGCATTCTGGGTTCGCCATACCTATGACCAGTTCGGGGATGAACTGCGGTATATTGGCCTGTTCGATGCGGTATGGACGTCGCAGTTCCACTTCCACCATCAGCCTGAGCTCGGGCCGGAGCTCTTCACCCGGTGGTCTCCTGACACCAATACATTCCACCTTCATCATGGGGAAGTCGACATCAGCCTCTGGGATGTTCACTGCATCGGGGGTATCCCACTGGAGGGCTACCAATATGACGAGTTCGTTCCACCAAAGAACACCTGGGAGGACATGTCACAAACGCCCATGCTGACGTGGCACCTGCGGGAGCTGGCCAAAGAGAGGCTGGGGGTCAAGTACTTCCTGAAGGACATTGCCTACAAGGGCTAGTTCAACCTCTTCCCTGAGAAGGATCTGGCCGTCAAGATGCTGGGACGGGGTAAATGGTGTCCAACTGCGGCTCAGAGGAGCAGGGATGGGTCATACTGGAGGACCCTAGAGGCAGGGCAATACCAATCATGGGGCTATTGCGTCATTGAGGCCCGGGACCCGAATGTCCGGTATGCCGGGTTCCTTGCCTCCTTCCTGAGCGGGTGGCTCCTGCCGGTGCGAGACGCGAGGATGGGCGTCCGTCTAACAACACTGGTGATGGCGGGCACCATGGCCGCCAACAAATGGTTCAACTTGGGAATCCCTGTACTGGCTAAGCTGTATGCCATCCTGGGACGCATCTCACGAGGGGGGTCGCATTAGAAGGTATGTGGTCCCTTCCAGATCTTCCACGGCTGGGTGGCGGCTCATCTTGGTGGGTACACTTTCCCAAATGCCATTCGTCCTCTGGGCAATGGCCTGTGACTGTCCTTGCTGAACATCGCAGGGGTGGCGCCGATGACGCTCAATGAGGAGGGCGTGAGAATCCGCATCGGTAACCACAACAACTTCCACTTCAGCCCGTTACCCACCCCGGTCGGCTAGATGGTGGACAATGGGAGAGGTTCTCTAGAACAACAAGAATATTTCCAGAGCATTCGAGGTGGGGTGCTCCTGGCTCGAATCGACGAGAAGGTGATCTGCGAACCTTACGTGCCATCCCGATTCGCCAGGCAGTTCGGGTGCCTCCAAAGAATGCCGAAGAAGGTATTCATGGCTGTCTGATAGGAGAATAATCCCTGCGTTCTACACCAGATCTGGTTGATGTTTACCACCTTCGACTCTGGCGATGTCATCACTCTTCCTCCCACCGGGGTGGATGCTGACCTAGCAACCGAGTATGCCGAACACTGGACCATCACATACCCTGAGGGGATTTTACGCAAGCGAGTCCGGAAACTCGAGGTTACTCGTGCAGAAACCGGGTGATGGGGGAGAAGGCAAGGAGCTTCCGAAAGAGGGGAACCAGGGGTGCGTCAGGCAGCGAGGCCTACGAAGGATGGGACTTCAGCAACGGGAACATCACACAGCGCCGCCGTGACCTCGTTGCCCGTGGGGGGGTCACATGAGGTGGCCAAGGAACTGCCAAGGAAACAAATAAAATACCTGCTCGAACCTTCCCAAGATGAAATTTTCCCAAAACTGTGGTTGGCCTGGATGACCCTGCGGAAATCTCTGAGCGTTGAAGTCGTCTGGAAGAAGATCATGCAAAACAGGATCCAGCTGCCAGAGGTCGGGCTCGTTCGAGTTACCGACCGCGTAAATTTCCATCGGCGGCATGCTTACCTGATGACCATGGACACATACGCGCGCCAAAGGGGTCGGCGTGCGGAGCCACCTTTCCTAGTGAAAGTGATGCTTGGCCAAGAGCATGATCCGGAAGTGATGCCGCCGGGAGAAGGCGACATCGACGAGGAGTCGGAGGGGGAGGAGGAGACCAGAGAAGACGAAGGCGAAGGAGAAGATGAAGAAGAAGGAGAACCCAAAGATGAGGGGTCGCAAGAGGCGACCTACCAAGGGAGTCTCCAAGAGAATGGCCAGATTGTCAGCTCTGATCTCTACATAACCGAGATACTCAAGGTTTGTATCTATCTTCATTCATTTCCCTCCTTCATCCATTCTCCTTTCCAATTTCTGAACCGTCTCTCTTCCTCACTCAAGAGAGGATGAGTGTTGGACGGGTGTCCCCACTAGATGAGGGAGGAGAGGAACCGGTGGGACATGATGGGGATTCGACACCTATCATTGAATTAACAAGCGCAGAGGGGTCTCCTATCATGGCGGCTACTGCAGCTTCCAGAACATTGGAGACCGATGCTCTGGACTCCTGTAAGTCTCACACTTCACTACTGGCACTTGTTATCAAAATATCCCAACTAATTAGTGTAATCCATGCGTAGTGATCTCAACATTGGAGGCTCGTCAGGCTGTAGAGCCCGGGCCGTCCGTGAGCGGACCAGTGGTGGACATACTACCTCCTTCAGAACATTCTCCCTACACTGAGTCAACCTTGGAAATTGGTGAGCAGGGGGCAGCGGGCATCAGTGGCGCTGTTCTTGAGGTGTGGAAGGAGGATGACAGAGGCATCATCACTGCTGGGGAGAGAGAGGGAGGTCGCCTGGACGTCGAGGATCCTATTCCTCACGAAGACATCCCTAAGGCAGATCCTACTACCGATCTGCTGGCTGCCTTCCCTACATACCGACCCGCTGACCCTGAGGAGGTAGATGACTCAGACTCAGAGGCAGCTGAGGAGAGATGGATGACTCAGCACAAAGGGTGGAAGTGTATCCGACGCTTCCTTAGACAACCCCAGTCGGATTGGCTGAGCCAGATGGGATCACTCCAGACCTGGCTACACTTCCTATGCGCTGGAGGGGCTGACGCTCAGCGCCTTCATCTGACGGTCCATGATTACATGGACAAGAAGATACGCGAGAGCAACCGGCATGCCAACGTTTCCCAGTGTCGGGAAAGATCGGCGAGCGCCCAAGCATTGTTGAGGGCAGAGCAGGAGGTCTGGAACCTCGAAGGGTAGGCGGCAGATAATGAGTCCTTCATTGCAACATGCTCTGAGCTTGTGGAGCAACCGATGGCCCAACTAGCTGATGCGCAGGAACAACTGGTGGAGGAGAGTCACTAGATGACCGTACTTCGAATTGAGCGGGCGTAGGCACAAGCTAGGATTGGAGAGCTGTGCTCTACGGCGGCTGATGAGGAGAGAGTCTTCGAGGAGAGAGAAGTGGTCTTGGAGGCTACCAGCCAAAGGGTAGCAGCGCTGGAAAGGTCGATTCAGTGCGACGATCCTTAAGGGCTTTGTTTTGGCCATCTCATGAACCTCTTGCTTGTACTGCTCACCATCTCAATCCAATACATGGACAAATCCATTCATTTGTACCCTTGGTTTAATATGATCAACCATAATTCCGAAATGAATAACAACCCATCACTAAGCTCTTGTGGGTTTCACCCAACGCGAGAAGCAAAGGATACTCGTGTCATCATCTCGTCCAACTATGGGGCATTGAACAAGACTCAGACATCCGAAATTGGGCCTAGATTTCTGAGGAGGAGACCTCAGAACAATTGATATATCACCTTCTCAATGTGCTATGACACACGAGCGGGGCAATTTCGGGGGCATTGAAATCTATCTGAACATAGGGAGATGGAAAGAAAAGGTGAATCACACTACCCGAATTCAGAACACTGTGGGGAACGACGATGGAGGATAACTGTTAACCATGACGGAAACACAACATCCATATCGTGTTGTCCTGGAGTGGGGACAATAAATGAGGGCTGACCACTGACCATGTTTGCAACACGGTGCCTAACTCAAATATCGCCGGTCAGTTTCCTGGAACGTTGGCCCAGGACAGCAGGCGGACTATAGGTCTATCATCCATGTTACTACAATAGGTGGACCAAAGGTCTGTCATCCATATTGTGGTAGCAGGCGGACCAAAGTCTATCACCCATACTGTTAGGGGGTCCCGTCAAACATGACCATTCCTCCGGAACGTTGGC
The DNA here is from genome assembly GCA_963277665.1 of Viscum album. NCBI lineage: Eukaryota > Viridiplantae > Streptophyta > Magnoliopsida > Santalales > Viscaceae > Viscum > Viscum album. Next base: position 2,067,059,300 of record OY728121.1, read on the forward strand.
CCATGACATTAGGCGGACGGTAGGTCTGTCATCCATACTTTTAGGGGGTCCCATCAGACATGAAAGAGAATGAGGATCTGAATAAATGGGAACACAAAGCGTGGAAGGTGGAGTGGTGGTTTGTTTTAATAGAGTCCAACACTCCCGAAATTGCGCCACCGTGGCGGAGGTGCATCAGGCGGATATACCAACCTGTTCATGGGTCGTCCCAATTTTCAGGAAGGACCTCTATGGAGAGAGAACTACCGCTTCCCATTACCACTATGGGGCATCCCGAACTTATTCGGGGTGGATGTCACGATTACACCACTTCCCGTGAAGTCAGGCCGAGGGGCCGACAATAAGGAGGGACAGGGTTTGGTAATCCCTGGGGCTGGACCCAAGACGAAATGTCCGGGCGTTCCTACGTATGTCATTAGGATGAGAATCAATCCACACATAGTTCTAGAGAGGCAGTTTAATGTCATGCTGAAAAAAATACAGTTTAACATCGTGTGGGATGGGGGACACATCTCATCTGGGGAGAGGCACGACACGACGAGTAACCCGACGTGAATGAGGACATGATCCCGCACTACACCATACAATCCCATAAGAGAGACCGAGTCGCAGAAAGCCAAGCAAAGTATCTTAGTTTTAGGTCTTAGAATTCGGACCAAAGGAGAAGGGGAATGGGAGACACACGGTAAAGCGGTTGCAAAACCCAACGTGAGTGTGGGGAAAAGCCCTACTTACAATGTGCTCCTGGGGACACGTTTAGACCGAGAGACCGAACACGAAAAGTTAGGCTGGGCCTGTGGGGAAGTTCCCAGGCGCTCCTACGTATCTCATATGGATGATAATAAATCCATACTTAGTCATTGAAAGGTAGCATGGCGCGATATGGAGCCTGCACAAAGGACAAAGGAGTCGTGCGGGTCTATCCCTCGCACCAAAAGAAGTGGCATTTGATATATCTTGTTTGTTCTCGAAGGTAAATGGTTTTTATTTTTTGGGTCGACTGGCCTAGGGTAGAAATTCCTGGAATCTCCACAATAATCAAGCCATAAAAGGCACTGACAAGCGGCATGGTAATCGACAAATACCTGGCGTGATGTCCCCCATGAGAAGGTCATCACAATGCGGTGCCATTTTTCGTCGTGCAGCCAGGACGATAACATCACAGTTTATGGTCGTATGGTTTGGACCAACAACATAGTTTAAGGTCGTATGGTTTGGACCAACAGAACAGTTTAAGGTCGTAAGGTTTGGACCAACAACACAATTTAAGGTCGTATGGTTTGGACCAACAACACAGTTTAAGGTTGTATGGTTTGGACCAACAGCACAGTTTAAGGTCGTATGGTTTGGACCAACAACACAGTTTAAGGTCGTATGGTTTGGACTAGTAGGAACACACACGATGCGATAAAGCATACCTGATGCGGGTGAGGGTGTAATCCCATACCATCACCGCGCACAGTTCCGAGAGAGGAGACTCGGGCCAAAGGGGCCTACGAGGGTTCAACAATCAGGGGGGGCAGGAGATGCTAGCTCCCAGCTATGCTGGGCCCGAAACACAATGTCTGGGTGACTCCTCATTCCCCATGGGGATGAGGGTCAAGCTGGACGCAACCTATAGAGAAGAGACCCAAGCACATACACTAGCGCTCAGATCGCGGGAGCCCAGAGAGACACCGTTACGCAGCTCAGTCTGTCTGATGTGTGAGGGTGTATTGAGTGTTAGTACAAGGAGTGTCGAGATTCCACCTTGACACAGTGGGGGCGGAACACAATGTGAATCATGCAACCAAAATTCAAGGCCTGATGAAGCCGGAGTGACGACTGAGGATTACTGCTGACCATGTTCGCAACACAGCATCCTGTCACGTTAGCCTAGAAGTAGGGGCAAACAAATGAGTATCAACCGCTGACCATATTTGCAACACGGGATTTGTATCAGTTTTTCACCCAAAACCCTCAGGGGCGTTGGCCCGTGATGGTAGGAGAGCCCTTAGGCGTTGTATCCCGGCCATTCTTGGGGGTCCCTCCAGGTGTGAAGGATGGTGGGGTCTAAATGAAGGGGAACACGAATCTTGAAAAGTGGACTAAAACTTGTCTAAGTCGAGTCTGACACTCCAGGTCCTAGACCAGAGTACTCTGAACACATTAGAAGACCACTAGAAAGGATCGAAGGGCTCAGTCTGAGAGTGGCCAAAAGATGGCGGATTCCCGAGGGAAGGGCAGGCCAAAAGACCGAGGCCACCGGGAGATCGTGGGATCTCCTAAGAGACAGGGCTGGACCTGAAATCTAAGTGTTCAGGCGGTCCTACGTATCTCATAAAGATGGGAATCAAGCCACACGTAGTTCTTTAAAGGCATCATGGTGCGATATGGCGCCTGTGCAAAGGACGAAGGAGTCGTGCGGGTCTATCCCTTGCACGAAAAGAAGCGGCATTTGATATATCTTGTTTTTTCTTGAAGGTAAATTGTTTTTCTTTTGTGGGGAGACTGGCCTAGGGTAGAAATTCCTAGAATCTCCACAATAATCAATCCATAGCAGGCGTTGACAAGCAGCATGGTAATCGACCAATACCTGGCGTGATGTCCCCCATGAGGAGGTCATCACAATGCGGTGCCATTTTTCATCGTGCGGCCAGGACGATATCATCACAGTTTATGGCCGTATGGTTTGGACCAGCAACACAGTTTAAGGTCGTATGGTTTGGACCAAAAGCACAGTTTAAGGTCATAAGGTTTGGACCAACATCACAGTTTAAGTTCGTATGGTTTGGACCAACAGCACAGTTTAAGGTCGTATGGTTTGGACCAACAGAACAATTTAAGGTTGTATGGTTTGGACCAGCAAGAACATGCACGATGCAATAAATCATACCTAACGAGACTGAGGGTGTAATCCCATACCATCACCGCCCGCGGTTCTGAGAGAGCCACGGGCTAAAGGGGCCTACGAGGGTTCAACAATAAGGGGGGGCAGGATATGCTAGCTCCCAGCTATACTGGGCCAGAAACGAAATGTTTGGGAGACTCCTCGTTCCCCATGGGGATGAGGGTCAAGCTACACGCAACCTGTAGATAAGAGACCCAATCACATAATCTAGCGCTCAGATCGCGGGAGCCCCGAGAGACACCATCACGCAGCTCAGTCTGTCTGATGTGTGGGGGTGTACTGAGGGTTAGTACAAGGAGTGTCGAGATTCCACCTTGACACGGTGGGGGCGGAACACAATGTGAATCATGAAACCAACATTCAAGGCCCGAGGAAGCTGGCGTGACGATTGAAGATTACTGCTGACCATGTTCAAAACACAGCATCCTGTCGCGTTATCCTAGAAGTAGGGGAAAACAAATGAGTATCAACCGCTGACCATATTCGCAACATGGTATTTGTATCAATTTGTCGCCCAAAACCCTCGGAGGCGTTGGCCCGTGACGGTAGGAGAGCCCTTAGGCGTTGTATCCAGGCCGTTCTTAGGGGTCCCTCCGGGTGTGAATGATGGTGGGGTCTGAATGAAGGGGAACACGAAGCTTGACAAGTGGACGGAAACTTGTCTAAGTCGAGTCTGACACTCTAGGTCCTAGACCAGAGTACTCTGAACACATTACCAGACCACTGGAAAGGGTCAAAGGGCTTAGTCTAAGAGCAGCCAAAAGATGGAGGATTCCCGAGGGAAGGGCAGGCCAAAAGACCGAGGCCACCGAGAGATCGTGGGATCTACTAAGAGACGGGGCTGGACCTGAAATATAAGTGTTCAGGCGGTCCAATGTATCCCATAAAGATGGTAATCAAGCCAGATGTAGTTCTAGATGGTGCCTTTTAATGTCATGGGGAACACGACATAGGAGGGCTAGTCCTGAGAACATGGCATGCGTGGTGAAGCTATTGCAAACCCGACGTGAATGAGGACATAATCCCATACCACGCCACGCGATCCTATGGTCAAGGTTCCAAAGGCGAGCCAGGCACGATGCATTAGCGGACCTCGAGCTGGACCTAAAGAGGAAAGGTCTGGGTGCTCCTGGGGCTGGACCCGAGATGAAATGTCTGGGCATTCCTACGTATCTCATTAGGATGAGAATCAAGACATACGTAGTTCTAGAAGCATATCTTAACATCATGTTGGATGAAATACGGATCTTAGTTTTAGGTCTTAGAACTCGGACCAAGGTGCAGTTTAGGGTCATGCGGGACTGCAGAAGGATCTTAGTTTTAGGTCTTAGAGCTCGGACCCTGGTGCAGTTTAAGGTCGTGCGGGACCGGGTGCAGTTTAAGGTCATGTGGGACCATACAGTTTAAGGTCATGTAGGACCAAAAGGAGGCTTAGGCAAAGTATTTCTTGAGGAACCTGGCGTTGGTGGGAGGAGTTATGCGCTCACCATCCGTAGTCACCAGGGAATACGTGCCATTGGGATAGAACTTATGGACAATAAAAGGCCCCTCCCACTTGGGCTCCAACCTGGGTGGTTTCCTGTCGGGAATCATTGGTGCTCTGAGAGCCAGCACCAGGTCACCTTGCAGGAAGAAGCAGAGGAGAACCTTCTTATTGAAAGCTCAAGCCATCCTGCTCTGATGCCTTTCCAAGTTATGTAAAGTGCGAAGCCTACTTTCGTCCAGTGCTTCCAATTCGGCTAGACGGATTTCGGCAACTCTATCCGGCACTTTCTGGTCGTAGACTGCCATTCGTAATGAGGGAAATTAGATCTCGATGGGCAGGACGACCTCAGCTCCATATACCAGGGAATACAGAGTCACCTCGGTGGAGTTATGATTCGTCATCCTATAAGCCCAGAGGGAGTTGGGGAGCTTGTCCGGCCAACTTTTCTTATTATGACCAACCATCTTTTGCAGAATGTTAGATAGGGTTTTGTTAAACGCCTCAATCTGTCCATTCGCCTGCGCGTGATAGCATGAGGTGTGGTTAGAGCGCATGTTGTACTTGGCGTACAATTTCTTCAGTTCGGCTGCTCGGAAGTTGGTTCTGTTATCCGTGAGGATAGTGTGAGGTACTCCAAACCGATAGATGATATTGGATCTCACGAAGTCAGTGATAGAACAGGCCTTGACTTCCCTGAGCGGGATTGACTCCGCCCACTTCGAGAAGAAATCCGTAGCGGTTAAGATGAACCGGCACTAGCGGGCCATCGCTGGCGGGTAAGGCCCCACGACATCCAACCCTCAGACTGCAAAGGGCCAAGAATACTTGGTAGTATGGAGAGGCTTCGGTGGCCGATGCACAAAGTTAGCATGAACTTGGCACGCATGACACCTCTTGGCATACTCAATGCAGTCGTAGATCATAGAGGGCCAGAAGTATCCCAACCTCCGAATCTAGTGGGACAACTTCGACCCTGCCTGGTGGGCGCCACAGGAACTGGCATGCACTTCTTGCATGACCTGTGGGATCTCGACTCCTTGAAGACAAAGGAGGAGAACACCATCAAATCCACGCCTGTAAAGGAGCTGCTCAAGGATGGGACCACTCTGAAGGGTGAACTGCAGCGCGCGGCACCAGATTCATTCTCGCTCGGCTCGGTCCGGCGGAAGAGTATCGTGCCAGAGATATTCAACCAAGGGAGTCCTCCAGTTAGGAACTGTCCCAAATACCACGCCTGAATCCCTCGAGGATCCTGATGTAGGGGCACCAGCGGTGAGATGGTTCACTCACGGGCCACGATCGCCTTCCAGAATAACAGGAGAAATGATTCTCCGGTGCACCACATGGACGATTAGGTCATCCTGTTCGGGCTCCGCAAGTGATGCGGACAGGCTGTCCAAAGCATCTGCTCGACTGTTCCGTGACCAGGGAATGTGAACGACCTCTGGTCGGGAGGGGAACTTAGCCATTAGACGGAGGGTGCACTCCAGCAATGGCACGAGTTCCGTCTTTCTGACAGCATAGTCACCATTGACCTATTTAATGACTAGCTCAGAGTCCCCCTTTACATACAGATGGGGTACGTCAATCTCGAGAGCCAACTCAAGGCCAGTAATGAGGGCATGATACTCTGCCTCATTGCTGGTGCAGCCTTCTGAAAACAGAAACGAATACGGCAGAATGACTTGCTCCGGGGTGATGAAGATGATACCCAGACCCACTCTGTTAAGCCTAGGATCATTGAGACTTCTACCAGTGGGGCTCCGGGAGGCACCGTCAAAGTGCATCTGCCAGCATGGGATGGCGTGATCAACTGAGAGGATTGCCTCATCAGGAAAGACTATATCTAGTGGCTGGTCCGCGGAGGTTGGGTGGGCAGCTAAGAAGTCTGCCAACTCCTATCCTTTGATGGACTTCTGAGGTACGAAACTGATTTCGAACTGCTGGAGGATCACCGCCCAGCACGCCAATCGGCCGGTCAACATAGGTCGGTTCAGGATGTATTTCAACGGGTCTACCCGAGAGACTAGCTGTACCTCGTGGTGCTGCAAGTAGTGCCGCAATTTCTGCATGGAAAATATGAGTGCCAAGCAGCTCTTCTCGATGGGAGAATATTTAATCTCCACATCGAGGAGCATGAGACTGAGGTAGTAGAGGCTATTCTATGTTCCCTCGTTGTTCTTCTGGGCAATAAGTGCGCCGAGGGATCGCTCCAGGGTGGTCACGTAAAGGACCAGTGGATTTCCGGAAATGGGTGGAATCCAGACCGGAGGTTGTAGCAGATACTCCTTGATTTCCTCAAAAGAGATATGAAACTCTTCGTCCCACTCGTAGGCGGCGCCCTTCTTCATGAGCCGGGAAAAGGGATTACACTTGCCGGCCAGATTCGCGATGAATCGGCGTATATAGGCTAGGTGGCCTTGAAGGCCACTCAGATCCTGAATATTACTTGGGGGAGGCATCTGACTGATGGACTTGATCTTGTCTGGGTCGATCTCGATGCCTCGATACCTAACAATGAATCCAATAATCTTTCTGGAGGTGACCCTGAAGGAACACTTCAACGGGTTCATCTTCAAGCGACGAGAATGGAGGAATCCAAAAACTTTCTCAAGGTCTTTGAGATGGTCCTGGAACTGACGAGACTTGACCACCAGGTCATCCATGTAACACTCCACCAGCGTCCCGAGAATTGGCTTGAATATGCGGTGCATGGCACATTGATAGGTGTCACCTACATTCTTCAGGCCGAAGGGCATAACCTAGTAGCAGAAAGTACCCTGGGGGGCCCTGAAGGCAGTAAACTATTCATCCTCGGGGGCCATCAAGATCTGGTTGTACCCGGAGTACCCATCCATGAAGGAAAGGGCTTGGAACCTGGCCGTGGCATCGATCAACAACTCTGTCACAGGGAGGGGAAACTCATCCTTTGGACAGTGGCGATTGAGATCGCGGAAGTCGATACAGACCCTAATCTGTCAGTTCTTCTTCCTGACTGGCATGATGTTGGCTAGAAACCTGGGGTACTGGAATTCTTTGAGGAAGTTGGCCTTGATGAGATTATCAACTTCGGACTCAACCATGGCACCATGAGAGGGGTGCATCTTTCTGGGAGGCTTCTTGAACCCGCCATGGTTTGCTGGAAGGCCAAGGCGGTGGACAACTACCTGGGGATCTAGTCCTGGAATCTTGTCTTAACTCTAGGAAAACACATCACAGTGCTGTCTGAGGAAGTCTACGTACCGTTTCCATTCCTCGGGGGGCATATCGGGGCTGACCAATGTGGGTCTCAGTTCCGCCTCACTACCGAGGTTCACCTGCACTAACTCGTCGACCGTGGTGGGGACGACCTCCTCAAAGGAAGGAGGAGCATCTTCCATGTCCTCCTATCCACTCGTGGAAGGATCATCCACAGGGGGAGCCATCTCAGGGTTGCCAGACCCTGATGGGAAGCTGGTGCCGGCTTGGGCAGCAGAGGTTGCCACGTCAGGGGACCCATGAACTGCGGAGACCATGGCGACAAAGGCGGTTGATCCAATCCCATCTGGCCTTCGGCCCAAGGGGACACGCTTTATGACATCAAAGCAGTGGTGGCGCGTTGGTTTGAGCCGATCGATTCCAGCCCGGCGAAACAGACACGTATGACGTACTGCCGTTGCCATGAGCCCAACATCCCGATATCGTGCAGGGGTAGGAGGCTCGGGGATCACCTGAGCCTGGCTAGTGTAAGAGTATGAGGTGATTTCCCACCGTCGTGTAGACCCAGAAATATGCCTTCCTCTGGTACCCGAAACAAAAAAGCATTGCCCCATGTTGGGGGTTGTGGCCTCCAACCGATGGATTGGGAGGACATATGCGTCATCCAATCCTACCCAGGGACCACTCGCGATAGTGGCGGGCTTGACCTCACCTGCCAGGATCTGCTTGTCCTTGCTCTTGTAATAATCAGCGTCCAGATAACGGGCTTCACAAGAGGCAAAAGGAGACGCATCTCCTTGGAGCACACCCACTCGACCCTTAAGGGAGTATTTGAGGCACTGGTGATATGAGGAGGGGACTGCTGTGTGAAGGTGAATCCACGGCCTGCCCATCAATGCATTGTAGGCAGTGTCCTGAGAGACAACCATGAATTCGGTATTGGCAATTAGGCCGCCGAACTGGGTCTTCAGAAAGATCTTGCCGAGTGGAGTTTGCTCGTTCCTGTCATACCCATAGATACTGAGGTCGGAGGGAGTTAAATTACCCTCAGACAACCCCAGTTTCCGCAGTGTCCGAGTTGGGATGAGGTTAATCCCGAAACCCGTGTCGACAAGACAACGACGAACTTCCACACCATTGAACTGGACGGTGACGTACAGTGGGAGAATGTGCCCCTGTATGGGAGGGTCTTCATCTTTACCAGAAAATGAGATAATCTCCTGACATTCGTCATCCTCAATCGCCTCGGTGTGGAAGGCTTCTACAACCGCCACCTCCATCTCGAACTGGAGGGGGCTCCTTAGAGCCTCGGTGAGTGCCTCGTGCATTTCAGACGACATGCTAAGGGCCTCAAGGATATAAAGCTTTGCCGGAATTCCGGACAGGTGCTTCAGAACATCATACTTTCGAGCCAAATGCGAGATTCTTCTTACAGGAGGCCACTCTACGATTGGAGGCATGACGGGCCCTGCCGGTGGGACCGATGACTGAATGGTACTAGGCACGTCTCGCTGTCCACTAGTCGAAGCCCGAGAGGTGGATGCCGCATTAGGACCGGAAGACTGTAGTCGGCCGGTGGCAGGGCAGGGCTGGTTGCGACACGGACGAGGTGGTCCCGCCTGATCCAGCAACACAAACGGTGGTGGAGGCGAACCTGTCGACACCGGGTGAGGGGACCGCATGCGCTGATCTCTGTATCGGGCCTGCTGCCTGGTCTCAGTAGCGTGAACGGCCTGGCTGGAGGTGATGACTGCCATGCCCCGACGATTCACGTAGCCACGGCTCTGCCGAAGTTGGCAACGACCTGGGACATTGGGGAAGTCCACTTGGTGTTCCTCATTGTTGGGAGCCAAAAAGGGATTTACCAACTCTACGGTGTTAACCGAAGCGTACCCTGGGCTTTCACTCGAGGAGTCATCCGCTACCGGACGGAGTCTTGGAGGGATTCCCATCTATGGTGACATAAAATCTCCAAGCGTGCGAGAAGATGACGGCATTGGCAGGGCGCGTTCTTTCTTCTTGCGTCTCCGCTTGCTCTTCTGGAAAGAGGTAGGCTGGGACGATGATGCCAAAGCGGTGTCGCAGATTCTGAGGGCTCTGGCTGGCTCAGGCGGGCATGGATGATGCCATGGGCACGAGCAACCGTCCTGCGGGCCATCCAGTCGTTATAATTTCAGGACCCATGGTCGGAAACCTGTTGGCACTCATCCTCATTGCCTCTGCTGCCATCTGGTCTCACGAAGACACCTGCCACCTGTTCCGGGGCTGGGCCCAACCTGACTACGTTGTTGTCAATCTGGTCTTGGAGCCAGTCCTTGAACACATAGCATCGCTGGATGGTGTGCCCCAGGATCTGGTGATAAGGGCAGTAGTTAGGGTGATCAGTGAGACGCGCCTCTTCTGGCTTCCAGCACTAAGGCAGCCGCACGATTCTATGCTCCAAGGTGATACGGAAATAACCGGGACCTGGGCCTCGTCAAACGAGTAAGTCCGATTCCTTCTATCTGGAAAGGGGGATCTTAGAGGCTGACCATGACCAAGGGATAGAGGAGCATGCCAAGGAGGCAGAGCCTGATTATCTCGCCTGGGTGGTGGCAGTGCGTCACGCGGAGGCGATTGCCGATTTTGAGGCAGTCTCTGCCGGGCCGGAGGCTGTGCCCGTGGGGGTGGACCCCTATGGGGCTGCTGAGCTGGCCTCACTGGTAGAAACTCTAACTGTCTGGGAGCCTCTATCTGGGCTACAGTAGCGGGCTCGGCTCTGGCGGCTCTCCTTGCAGGGATTACAGGAGGCAGCGGGCATGCCTGACTGGCCTATTACAGGGCTTCTTCGAGGCGTTGAGCCTTGTCCAAGAAATCCCGAAACCCTCCAGGGTAATTCTGAGTGATCAAAGAAGGAACCAACTCTGCCTTGACGTTCCCTACACACATTTTTAGTAATTTCTCCTGAGTTAGTGGCATGTAAAGGGAGTACGTGATCCCCTTCCACCGGGAGACGAAGTCCACAAACCGCTCATTGGGCCTCTGTTTTCACCTGAAGAGGTCTGCAATGTTTGTCTTCCAGGTTGTGGAACTGAACTGATAGAGGAATTTCTGGCGAAGGTCCTCCCAGCTAGTCACAGATCCAACAGGGAGCTGGCTATACCAGATGAAGGTTGGTCCTTCCAGCGTCTGAACGAAGCAACAGAGCTTGGAATCCTCCTGCTATGCTGGAGTCCCCAACATAGGCCCGCACCTCGAGTTGAAGTGGGACAGGTGTTGTGGTGGGTCTCCGGTCCCGTTAAAGGGGGAGAAGGCGGGGTTCCCAAATCCCGGCGGGGCCGGCATATCATCCACCCTGCAGGGTATGGATTGCCATCCGGTGGGATTGCCACCTGCTGAGTTTCCAGGGCCTCCAAGCGGGCATTGAGAACTTCCATCAGATCATCAGGACACGGATTCCTGTCCTGACAGGGATCTCTAACCACAAGTGCATTGTCGGGCTCTCCAATCTGGTAGTCAAGCTCAGAAGATCGTGGGGTGGATGGCGGAGCGACTCTCAGGGCAGCGGGAGGAAACCGAGCATGGTCCCCCAGGTGATCCCGCCACTCGGGAGGGTTCGACGAGACGTATCGTGCCCTCTTTCCATGGGTTCTGGCCTCTCCCCTTTCGGCGAATGCGACAAGGTTGCGGTTACCCAGGGGAATCTCAGAAAGGGGTAGGTTCTCCTGACCCTGCTGTCCTGACCTAGGATTATCGTAGTCAGGCCGCCGCTCTGCAATGCGTTCGGCCAAGGGCTCATCAACCAGCCTCTTTTTCTCAGCAAGCTGCTGGCGTAGCGTAGCATTTTCGGAGTCTTCCTCTGCCTTCTGTACCGAGGAAGATGGGTCAGAAAGCTTGACATCCCCGACATGGTCTTTACCCTTTTCGACGTTTCAGCTCAGTGTCAGTGCCTCAGTGGGTGTGGGGAGACCTAGGAGGCTCCTTTGGTGGTAGGTGATCCTCCCAAACGGGTCCATTGGCGGCTTTTCCTTAGGTGGTGAGTCCCCATAGAGGATCTCCACACCGTTTCCCTCATCTGGAAGGTCATCCATGTTGATCACCACGACCTTTGGCGACATTCCCTCAGGGTCGCCCGGTGAATCGGGCTGTCGGCGGATCGCACAGAAAAGAAGTGAAGCGTACTTCCCCCATCCACGGACGTCCGCGTGTGGGGTGGCTTCCTCGATAACCTTGCAGAGTACTTGAAAACTCTGAACGCATTATTGCTGGAGGGCCCTGCGGTGGCCAGGCGACTCGGGGTGCCGAACCGCAGGGAGCACTGCCAAGTCGACCTGACGGCACTGCTCACCGATTCCTCGAGATGTGATTGACTCCCGGGATAAGGCGCTAGGTGATGGAGAAGACGAGAGTGAGTCAACCGAAGAGTCTGGAGGAAACATTCAAACTCTCCTGGGGTGAGCGACTCTGGCATATCAAAATCTGATTCTGCGACCGGCCAAAACTTCTCGGGGAAGTGGCCCGCTGCGAGGACAGTCCAGAAGCTCCATGACTCTGGTTCGGGGTCCGGACCCTACTGCCCCTACTCATCAATCGAGAATGGCCGGGGAACTGGTAATGGCACCGAGGCAGGTTGCCGGGCCGATGATCTGGCCGGCGGGGAATACGGAGAACATGCCGATTGGCCGCCAATCCTTGAGTCGTCCTCCAAGGGCTTCAATGCCCTGGATGCCACGTTGCGATAGGATGGGCCAGCGAATGGGCCTCCTGTCACAGCGTCGGTGCTCGCCGAGAGTGTGTCGCCTTGAGACTCTTCCTTCGGTCCCCAAAAAAGTTCCCCACCCTCCCTGACTGAGGTGAAAGGCGCTTCCAGGGAGGCCAGTGGTAACTGCGGGTTTGACCCCTGGGGGTATGCCAAGTCCTCGTCCTCCTGGATATACCTTTGGAGGGATGAGGGAATCATACAGATCTCGTATTAGGGGAGTAGGAGACTGATGCGCCGCGTCCCCATTCCTGCCCTCAACTCAGAAGGTCGGGGGGGAGGTTCCACCGTTGAGTCGTACTCTGCCTCAGAGTCCGAGAAACGGACCGGTCTAATTTCTATTCGGACTCCCCTGACATTCCTCCTACGGCGACGACACACCGCCTTCCTGCCCCTGGGTGGCTCCTCAGGGTAAGGATGATTTTTGTCAAGGAGTCCCCTGGCTGCAATAGTGTTGGGGAAGAGGGGACTGAAGGCTGGGGTGCGGGAAGCACCGGGACAGATGTCGAAAGGGACATGGGGAGGACCTCCATGTGAGTGAGCGACTGAATATGCATTGGATCCATACTCGTGGCCAGTGGTAGGGGGAGTGACCTCATACCTAGTGCAGTGGGCGCTGGAAAAAGTCATACCCGGAGCGTAGCTATTGCGAAGAAGCCTTCGGCTTTCCAGATCAGTGGAACAGAATGAGCCTTCATGATGGGTGGTGCTACCACGGATTGGTCCACGATGGCCATTGCCTGTGCCCGCGACTGGGAGAGTCGACCCAACCTTCCTGTAGGGTGGTCGGGGCCTCGATCCCAGTTGTGCATGTGACTTTCCCTGCTCAACGTGTGTGGGGATCTAGTAGCAGGCGTCAGCAGTGGCTCGGGCCACAGTGGCTGCTGAGGTTGGTGCCCTAGGACGGGCACTCTCTTCCGCTCGTGCCTGACACTGGCGTCGGGTCAGATGGGTTGGAGCCGGTGGTGCAGGCATAAAGATTGCATGGTCCTCAGCCCGGGGAGCCAGGTGATGACATCGACGCAGCCTAGCGGGGGTTATTACCATTAACCCCTGGGACGGGTCTCCGATTTGGCGGACCCGGACATCCCCCATCTCATTGGCGTAGGGGACGGATGTGTCAAGGCACTCCGAGGATAGGCTCCCGAATCGGTAGAACGTCAGAGTGGGGAGCGACAGCTCCCTGCACGACCCTCGGGGGCAGTGACGATAGTGAGGCACAACTGCCTCTAGATCCACATGAGCCAGGCCCCTGGTGGGGATGATCCCTTCCTCGTCGTACCTACGAACCAAGTCACAGATTACCCTTGGCTGGATGATTTCTGACAGGGAGAGGGGGCGTGAGCGCCCGAAAGTCGTGGAAATCAGAGCTGGAGTGACTGTGGAAAAAGCGGGACCGCACATGGTAGCCGCATCGGTACTGCCCCTGCCCTTGCGCCGGTGGGTAGGTGGCGATCGAGCTCCAGATGCAGTGATCTGATTCCTGGAAGCAGAGAGATGAAACCATTAGTAATAATTAAGAAAAGAAATCAATAATCAATAGCCTAATTTCGTTTCGTCTTCCGTGGTCGGCGAGAGTGATCCACACAGACGACGTCGCAGAACGGAGTGCACAACATCCTGACTGCCTCAACCCCTGGCGGGTTTCACGTCCCGGTCATAGGTACCCGGACCTGGTGACATGCTGATCTTCCGACACCCCGGACGCTATCTGTCCCCATATTGAGGAGAATAGATTCACGTCGGGTTCACCATTTTCTGTTTACGACACTTTTACGCCGGGGCACGCACGCGTGTCTGTCACGCATGGGAGGACGCGCGGCTCGCAGCCCCGCATTCCTACTTTACAAAGGCGGGCGGAATATGTTCCTTATTCAGGGACGTCTGCTCCTTGATCGAAACCGGGATGATGGGATGTTGGTTCTTCCTTCCGTGGATTCCTCCTCGGAGCTCGTCACCTAATTCGGGTCTCCCTCATAGATTTAAGATGGGTTCGTGAAGCTCGTTCTCAGCGCCATATCTACATGGACGCCAGTTAATTATGCTGCTTCCGTCGAGACGCTCCAAGGGGTCTTGTCGGGGCGGCAACCTTCAGTGAGGAGAATGGTCACGTTAGGGTGTCGTTGGCATGTCTTGACGCTGGAGATCAGCATGTATGTCTTCTGTCCCTTATCACATGGCTTCTCGAGGGCGCGGAAGCCCGAGGCATCCCACATCGAACTTGGGGAATATATACCATCTGAGGTTTTCCTCAGCTTCCCATGTTTAACATGGGGTATGCGGTGAGTTTAAAGTCTTGAGAAGATGGATCGGATTGGTTGAAACACTGAGAGTGGATCAGATTAAAGGACCCCCTAGAGGGAACACCGATGTTGGGGCCAACACGTTGGCGGCTTCCCGGATACTATGGAGTGGGATGGGGTGGCATGATCTCACCAGGATGTGGCGGCCCGGGTAAGGATCAGAATGGATGATGGAGTGACGGGATTGAACCTCGTGGAGGCTTCCTATGTATCCCCATGGAAGGGAATCAAAGTCCATGTAGTTTGGTGATACGGTGGGACACCTGAAAAGGCGATCCGTGAGAATGGACGCATGGATTAGAGCCTGGAGGAAGTAAGATCTCCGGGCTAGGGCATGAGATTCTCAAGGCACGTGGGCTTGAGGGGGGAAGTCAGGATGAGACGTGGATGTGAGGCATGTGGCTTATGCTCTGAGACGACCCAAGAGGGGGAATACAGTTTAACATCATGCGGGATGAGATACAGTTTAACGTCATGCGGTACGAGGGCATACAGTTTAACGTCATGCGGGATGAGGGATCTGGGGCTTACGCACTGAGGAGGCCCATGGTGGATGTGGGGATTACGCTCTGAGGCGGCCCATGGTGGCCGAGGAACGGACCTGGAGAGGCCAGAACGACCGTGTGGTGGGCTTGAACCTCATGGAGGCTTCCTACATACCATGTGTTAGCACGTATCAAAGTCCACAAAGTTTGCTGGCATGGGGCTTACGCACTGAGGCGGCCCATAGGAGGATGTCATGTTCGATGCGTGCTCTAAGACCACGTGAGTCATGCTCGGTGTGAGAAACAAGAGGCAGCAGGGAATAGAAGATCACGTCGCGAAGGGTGCGTCCGTGTGAAGCGGAATGGGGCTTACGCGTTGAGCGGCCCAAAGAGGAAATAGGGGCTTACGTGTGGTTAGCGGCCCGAAGAGGAAACAGGGGCTTACGCGTGGTTAACGAACCTGGGTGTCGGGGCTAACTCTAGAGTGGAGGCCTGTGGTGCGACAAAGCATAGTGGGAAAGGGACTCCACTGGCCTTGGCAGGGGGGCAGTACGGAGGTGCATGGGTGCAACCTTTCATAAGAGAGGCTAGGGGCTTACGCTCTGAGGCAGCCCTTCCCCCGTGGACAAACTCCACTCCGATAAGGAGGATATCATTCCATGCGAGGAATAATCCATTCTCATGGAGACGAGAGGCGTAAAGAATGTCTGAGGAGGGGGGACCCTGCGTGCGAAGCACGGGGTCGGACCACAGTTTAACGTTATGTGTTAAGGATGAGGTGCTTAGTAGTTTAATGTCCTGCATCTTGGACGAGGTGGGTTCGCTCCACACCCCTAGGAATTACATGCCCCATGCCCTCTACCCCTTGTGGGAGGGAAGGCATCGGCAAGGCCGTAGTGAAGGGGGGACCCAGGGCGAACCATTGAGGGGTCCACGTTAGCGTGGCTATGCGAAGAATCCATAGCCGTTAGTGTGCCTATGCGGAGAAGCATAAAGCAAAACAACACAACGGGAATCACCGCACAAGGGTACTTGAGGTTACTTCGTACGAGCCTGGAAGGCCGTACGGAAAAACAACGCATGGCGCGCATGCCCGGCAGGGAAGACATCAGGTTCCGGCGCGGAAAGGCAGCCAAGGGGAGTCAAGGTAAAAGGGGTCCTGGGTGTTGCACGCAAAAGGAAGGTTTGCGCGCAAAACACCGGGATGACGCGCAATAGGGCCAGAGTATTGCGTGGATAGGTGATGGCGCACAAAGTATTGCGTGCGTATAATGGGATTGCGCGCAATGGAAAATGATCGCACGCAAGGGAAGTACCCAGAGGAGGATGCAAATTTACTTAAGCCGGTGGAGTTGCGCGCAAAGGTGATCCCTGGGGCAAGGTTGCGCGAAAAAGGGGGATTACCTGGAAGTCATATTGCGCGTGGGGGGAGTCGAATTGCGCGCCCAAGAGACGATCCGAATTCCTCAACCCCCAAACTGTCGGGGGTCGCCTTCTATTTATAGGCACCCGCCGGCGCGGAATCCAGGCGGCGCGCGAAAGTTTCCGCGACGGGAACCGTCGGCGCGCAAAGCTTCACCGCGCGGAACCGGGGCGCGCAAAATTGCGCGCACCAGTGGCTCGATTACGCGAATCCTAGGAATGCTTCGCACGCACATCTTTATTTCGCGCAAGCCCTCCTTTATTTCGCACACCACTTCCCAGACCTCCAGACCGGGCCTTTGATTCCGAATATGACTTCGCTTTGCCATTTCAAAACTTCCTCTAGGAGTTACGGACTTTTTCGGTGTCTACATTTGTCTTAATCATTTGAGCTAGATATACTTTCTCATAAGGTAATAATATCCACAAATAATATGATGATTATAAAGGAGATTCATCATACTCCTTACACTTATATAGAATTGGAGTATGCCTCAAGATGCGAAGAGTGATATCCCTTTATTGAAATTTGATGTTGGATTTATATAAAGATGTCCAATCCATGCCCACAATATCATCAAACTCAACCAAAGGAAGTAAGATGTGATTTTATGGGAGGTTCATTCCACAAACATTAACGAGTGAGGATTTATATAATTTGGATGAAATAATTTCCCCATTTTACATTCTCACAGATAACTTAAACTTTATATTTTGAGGTGGTGTTTGAATTGTTTTAATAAAATTTCAAGATATGAATGAATTGGTAGAACTAGAATCAAATAGTTTGTTCACTATTCTTGAATTAATAACCAAAATACCTTTCACCACATCATTATTGGGCTCCACCTTAGTAGCAGGGATAAAATATTCCCTTCCTTGTTGCCTTTGAGGTTATTATTGTTGATTTACTATGACAACCCTTCGCTTAGGGGATTGGCTCTCATAATTCTCACATTACTTACAATTGAAACACTACACTATAAGATGAGTGTTGATATAAAACTTCTTTTGTTATTCAACATTTTTGTGATTCTTTATATCCCTTTGACAATAATTATCCTAATTTCCCACTCTTCCACATTTTAAGCGTCTCCTGGTCTCCCTTAGGTAGTTTCCAGGATACTTCTTCCCACACTATTTGAAATGTGGGATGTTGGGTTTTCTTTTACATAAAGGGATTTATATTTCTACCCTCTCATATTAAACTCCATTTTCCTCTTTTTGTCTTAGGGCCCATGAGACCACTGAGAGTATCAGATCTCCATTTTAACCTTGAGGGCATAACATAAAATCTCTTCATAGCTGTCAAAGTCTTGAATCACCAATGATTTTTTTAGACTCAGATTTAGGCTAATAAATAAGTTATCCAACTTACTTTATATTTTCATGAAAAATCCATAGGCATATCGGGAAAGTCATTTGAAGTTTTCTTCATATTCCCTGATAGACTCATCTTCCTTTTGCTTTAGTCCAAGGAACTACCTCTCCATTTTAAGATAGAGAGTTTAGGAAAAATATTTATTGAAAAATATTTTATTGAATTATTCCTATTCCATGGAATAAATTTCCTCCTTATACTTCATGTTCTTGATCAGTATCCACCATTTATCATTATCCCCATCAAAATGATAGACCACTAACAAAAATTTATCTTCTTTTGAGCAGTAGTGGATATACAATATCTTATCAGTTGAGTTGATCCATTGTTTTGTGATAATGGGATCATATGATACACTAAAGACGAGAGGCCTTTGTAATATAAAGGATTCAACCATAAAATTATCTTTTTAAGGATAAGGAGGGAATTCCACATGATTCAAGTTATTATTCATAACTTGAACCAATTGTGCAAGTACTTTCATGAAGTTTTGAGCTATCATTCCAATTATATTTGATATTTCATTAGGGAAATCATCACATTTCCTATCACATTGATTTTTGGCATGAGTTCTCCAATTTAAATCCATTAACTAAGAAAAATAATTTAAAATTATGGGGTCTTGAATACCTATCTAATAAGCATGTAAAAAAGTAAAATTTGAACATAGAAGGATAAACTTTCAAATGAAATGTATATCCTAACATGTGATTCCTTAAGTTTCAATCTAGGTTATCTATGGTTATAGAATTATCCCTAGGGTTATTAACAAATTTTTATTGTCCTAGTTTCAAAAACTAACTAGTCTTACCTATGATACCAACTATAGAGACCCTATCCTTTTTCACATATTATTACATGATTTTAATCATAATTAACCATCAAATAAAAACCAAGGATTGTAAAGTCTAGTGTATTTGGAATATTAAGTACATAAAACTGAAAATATGGAACCAGATTAAAACATATTTATATTAATCATCCATAATGAGATCCAAACTTCCTCTGATCTATTACATATGCATCAGATAACTTGGGGAATATATAGACAAAAGGGATGTTCTAAAAGGCCCAATAAGGGAATAAACATAGGAATAAAGAATAACACATGAGTTGGAAGGAATAACATGATGAAATAAAAAGGCACAATATAAGAATAAATATATAGAAGTATAAAATATAGAACATGAGATCATGTAGTCATGGAAATATAGGAATGTGGAAGCAATATATAACATGACATAAACATGATTCATGGAAAACTGCTAAGACTATATCACACAGTGGACAAAGCCCCATAAAGGAATTAGGTTTACTCCCTATCCCAACAAGATGTCTCGTGAGACTAAACATTAACCAACACATTGGAGTTCTATCTAGGTGAATACATCATAAAATGTTCATTAATATGTGTTCCACATGAAGAATCAAACATAAGGACTAAACATAAGGGTTACCCATGTAAAGAAATGGGCATCATAATCATGTCATAAGACATAACAAATAATAGTATCATAAACGTGTCCATGAAAGAATAGATCTAAATCATACATATAAATAAATAAGGGAAAATATGAATAGATCATGATAAATTATATAAAGATGAATTGAAAACTATGTAAAAAGGGTGTTTAAGAAACATTAAAAATGAGCCACTTTAGTACAGTTTAAGGGAAAATATTAAAGGGTCTTTAAAACAGACAAAGGAATAATTATTTGTATAAAACTAGAAATTAAAAAACATATTCATTCTTGAAAAATTGAGTGATTTTAGAAAAATAATGGTGGTTTAAAATAGATTATGGAGTGTACATGATAATGGGTATGAAATTGATAAGTTCCCTTTAATTGGGCTTGCTTATCAGGATGAATTGAGTAGGGAACCTTATAAAACATGTTTTTCCCCATAAAAGAATGAATAATTGAGCTAGTTAAATATTTCTGGAACATATAAATAGAATTTTTGAGGAGTAAATAAGAATATTTAAGAATTAAATTATGATAAAGAGAGATAAAGTGTAACCCGAATAAAAAAATGGAGGTTCAGAGAGAATCCCTTTCCTTGTGTATGAAATTTTTCTGCACTTTCACTTAATGTATTGGATAATAAAATTAGATCCATTAATTAATTAATTAAAAAAAGAGTTTCACAAGTGTTTTATTTATTATAATTTTATTAAGCTCCTTTATATCCTTTTTTATGAGTTATAAGATTCAATCTTGTCATTCTGGGAGTATTCATTTCACGATTTTATGATCTGTTCCCTTGAGTTTAATTTTGAGAGTTTTTTTTCAAATAGAAGAAAAACTACATAAGTGAAATGACATGGTATTAATATACTTACAAAATTTTAAATTATTACATATATAAATTTGTTTTTATATGTGATAATGATTCATTTTATAAAATGTTAATGAAAAATGATTACTTTATTTTGGCGGTTTTTCGATCATCACAAACTTGTTTTCTTTTATTATTTAGTATTATGAATATATATTAGTTCCAGAACATGAAAAAAGATGTAATATAAATTTTAAATTTGGTTTAACCATAATAATGGTTTTATGAACAACCTTGAAAGTAGTAATGGAAAACAAAAACTCTTCATCCATGAAGGCGATGAATCAACACGTCAGAGACAATATTTTCATTTTTAGAATAAAAGGAGAAGAGAAGAGATTTGATGTAGGTTATTCCATTAAAAAAATAAAATTCTAATATATATATGATACTATAGTTATCATGTAGCTTCATATTTTGGAGGTAAGTATGAGGTATTAGAAAGAAATAATTTAAAAGAGAAAGGTGGATAATTTTACCTCTTCTATAGCGTCTCCTTAAGAACCTCTTTAAGGCACTAGGGAATTGGGAGGAGGATTTGGAAGGGAATTGGGTAGAAGAGGCTTAGGAAGAGGCTTGATAACAAAATCTCATGGAAATTGGGAAGAGAATTGGGTATAATTTAAACAAGATTCAAGACTTTTGAGGTGTGAGAAGGGGTGGTATTTATAATGGGAGGAGATGGGTGTTTTTGATTATTTTATTCATTTGTTTATTATTTTGGATCAAGACTATCAAATGTTTTGATTAATATGACTTAATAAAATAAAAAGAGAAGGATATTTCTAGTTAATGTTTCATTCATCATTCATGACTCATCCATGACTAAAAAATTCATGTATTTATCTTATACCATAAATTACTGTATTTCACTATTCACAAAAAATTCAACTATTTTAGAAAAATCCCAAAAACTCACCCTAATTTTTTTTTGACATTTAGATTTAAAAAATTGACTCAATTTTATGAAAATAATTTTCTAAATATGAGAAATTTAATTTATAATTAAAATCATCCTTTACTCGAAAAATACCGATTTTAGTATTATAACTGATTTTATGACACTTTGAAAAATTAATTATGGTCTCATAAAATTATCTGATAATTATAAGAAAAAAATATCAATTTATAAATATATTTTATGAAAATAAATCTTCTTTTAAATTATTATATTACTTATAAAATTATAAATAAACATTTACCTTTTACAGAAATACCATCACTTAATTTATCATTTTTAAAAAACTTATTTACTTATTCCAAGATATAAATATATCAGATTTTAATATATAAGATACCCAAATTTTATTTACACTTTCACATATGGGGTTACTATTATAAAAATAAGATTACCATTCCTAATGGTCATATTACTATTCCATCTGTCAGGTTACCATTCCATTGGTATTGGTTCCTTAATTCTTATAAATAAAACTTATTTCATTATTAATTTATGAGAATAAGGGATTTATTGGGTTCTCTATGTGATGTATGAGATTTATGACATAATTATAAGATGATAATTTTCATTGATAAAATTCTAGGTCATTTCACATACTAGTCACGCCGTGCATTGGATTAAGGTGTGGCTGATTCGTACAAGCCAAAAATGACTTATGGATCATTTCACTAAAGTATCAAAACAATTTGAATGATTTTTCTCATTTTTGAGTATTTCACTTGTGTTCTTTACTAAAACGTCATTTTAAACTGGAAATGCGCACTTTTAGTGATACCGGTCACATAGTGTGTTAGTTTGAAGTGAGACTAATTTTTACACTTTACAAATAACTTATGAATAATTGTCTCAAATTATCAATACAATCTGAGAATGTTTTCTTGGTTTTTAGTGAGTGACACTTTTTGAACTAAAATGTTAATTTTAAACTGATAACGAACACTTTGAGTCATACCGGTCACATAGTGTATCAGATTGAGGTGTGACTAATTTCTATATGTCATATAAGATACATGTATCATTTTACTAAAGTATAAAAATAATCTGAATGTGCTTTACTAGTTTTGAGTATGTTAATTTCCTTTTTTACTAAAATTAATGTCTACTTTAAATAAAAAGACACACTTGGAGTCATAATTCTCACACCATGCATTGGATTTTGGAGCAATTGATTCCTACACATAAAAAATTACTTATGGATTTTTTTCTTAAATTATCAAAACAAGAATAATTCATTTGATATGTTTTGAGTATGTTACTTATTGTTTTTACTAAAATGTATTTTAAACTAGAAAAATTCACTTTGAGTGATACCAGTCACATAGTGTGTTGGTTGGATGGGATTCCAAAAATGACTTATTAATTTTTTTCCTAAATTATCTTGACAATATGAGTGTATTTTCTTGGTTTTTAGTGAGTGACACATTTTGAACTAAAATGTCAATTTTAAACTAATAATGAACACTTTGAGTCATACTGGGAACACCATATATCGGATTAAGGTGTGGCTGATTCCTAAACACTATAAATGACTTTTGGATCATTTTAATGAAGTATAAAAACAATCTAAAATATTTTTATTAGTTTTTAGTATGTCAAATTGTCTTTTTTACGAAAATTATTGTCAATTTTAAATAAAAAGATACATTAGAATCATATCGGTCACACCGTGTGTCAGATTGAGGTGCGAATGATTCCTACATGTCAAAATTGGATTATGGATCATTTTACTAAAGTATCAAAACAATATGAATATATTTTCTTGGTTTTGAGTATGCCACTTGTGTTCTTTTTACTAAAATGTAATTTTAAAATCAAAACACACAATTTGAGTGATATCAGTCACATAATGTGTCGGTTTAATGTGAGACCAATTCCTACATTCCATAAATGTATTATAAACAATTTTAATAAATTATCAATAAAATCTAAGCATGTTTTCTCACTTTTCATTGAGTGACACATGTTTTGAACTAAAATGTCAATTTTAAACTAATAATGGACACTTTAAGTTATACTAGGAACACCGTGTATCATATTTAGGTGTAGCTGATTCCTACATGTCACAGATGACCTATGGATAATTTTCTTAACATATTAAAACAATATGAATGCATTTTTTTTAGTTTTGAGTATGTCAGTTTTTTTTACTAAAATTAATGAAATTTTTTAATAAAAAGACACACTTGAATTTATACTATCCACATAGTGCATCAGATTGGGGTTTGGATGATGCCTACATGTCAAAAATTACATATGGATTGTTTTCCTAAAGCATTAAAACAATTTTTCTGCATTTGTTTGGTTTTGAGTATGTGATGTGTTTTTTGAACTAAAATGTAAATTATAAAATAAAAACACATAGTCTGAGTTATACCAAGCACATTGTGTATAAAATTCATGTAAGGATGATTGAGTATGTGATCTGTGTTTTTATTTCAACTATATTATAAAATATAGAAAATAGAGAACATGTTCCATTATTATGGAAGAGTAAACCTCATGCTGCCTCAAACACATCACGTTTCAAGTTGCATGGGGTTTCCTCTTCCATTAGAAAGTAACATGTTCTTTCTTTTATGGATTATTATAGATAGTTGAAAGAAAATAACATATCACATACTCGAAGTCCAATCTTTCACAAGAATGAGAATCTTTGAAGAAACCATGCCAACTTGAGTAAAAGAATCCACCTATATAAGAAAACAATTCTTATTTTAGTAATACTATAAAGAAATAAACTAGACATAAATGTGAAACAATGTGTTCCTAGTCCCATTTTTTTAAAATATGATTATAAAGAATAAAATTTTAAATTTACTATATATGGATACATATGAGATATTTTATAAGCTCAATCCCAATAAAATGATATATTTAACCACTTTAAAATAACATAACATTCACATATTACAAAAAATTCCAATAATATTTTTTATGCTTATGGGTTGGTGTAAAACTAATATACAAATATTTTCCTTCTTATTTGATACAAAAAACTATAATAAAAATTATATATTCCTAGATTTTACTAAAAATCAGTGTATCCCTTTATTTATTCCTAGAAAACATTAACCATCAGTGTAAACCTATCAGTGTTCAATGATTAAACTAAAATAAATATTTATGTTTGAGTTTATATGGAAGATAATAAAATATATATTTCCCTTTCACCATCATAGAGATTAAAAACTACGTGATAATCCATTTACCATATTTGATGGAATAAACGTCAATGAGACCTATTATATATTTTCAGAAGACACTAAACTCCATTATAAACTATTTACCCCTTTTTGATAGTATTAAACCCTAGTATATCCCTTTATAGAATCTAAATGAAAATAAAACATAAACCATCCATTAATTATTCTTCGATTGTGATATAGATTAGTATATCATTTTTGATATTCTGGGTGATTATAAGGATATGTTAAATACCTCTACTCATGTAATTATTGTGAGATTTTATCTGATATAATGGTGGGATGATTTAATTTCATAGAATGTGCATCCAAAAGAATCAGTTTTAGTGAATCCATTTCACTAATGTAAACTTGATTTGTTACTTTTATGGATTTTACAAGCATTTTTGTATTATATCATGCATATAATTGATGATCTAATAGCCCAAATAATTCCACCACCCACCAAAGTGAAACCACTATACTTTTCTTTTATTTAATAATTTACCACCACCCATGATGGAACACTAGAGAGGGAATTGGTATAATTTTATTCTAAAAATGATAAGGAAATTAACTAAAAATTTATATAAAATGATGATAAAATTAACTAAATAAGTAGTAGGAAGTCAAATTTTCATGATGCCAGTATACATTATGATACCATGTTTTCTTCTTGTTCTATATAAATTGATTTCCTCCCTTATACTTCTCCTTTAGAAAAACATCAAAGATATTATATAATCATTATGATATTAGTGATTCACATCACAAATATATTTCCAATTCCATATCCCATACTAGATCACAAACATAATTGGTAATCACCTATTTTTTTCAGAAAACATTTTGACACCAGGTACACTGCCCACTCATATCTAAACAAATTTACTTCTTCTTTTTAGTATTAAGGTTATCTTAAATCTTGTTAGTACTGAGAAAATATATATGAAAAAATTATTAAGAAATATTTTTAATGAAATTGTAATTACCTTTGGAAATTAGCTATTTTGGGGATACTAGTCTTTTCATGATTTATAATCTCTATCATAAATTTTCAAACATAATATCAAAAATCATTATCATTATCTTACTTTAGACAATTCATAAACATTTAACAAAATAAGTAAATTGTTTTGAAATATCTTTTGATTGTTAAATATTTCTATATATACCATATCTGGTTCCATTTGAAGTAATCCATAGTCTTTTTTTACGTTCATTCAATAACATCATATCATGATTTAGCCTACGTTTAGCGATCACCCTATCATAAAATCAATCTTGATAAAATAGATACTAAAACATATAATTTAAAGTTTATCAATAAAATACTTATTTTAGTGTATTAAAAATTCACAACACACATCATGTGTAGTCGGTTTGTTGGGTATCTATGCATTGAATTCAAAAAAAAAATATTTGGTAGATCGAGATTGAATACGATCAACATCCAATTCTACCTATAAAATAAAAACAAATAAGAAATTGAAAAAATAAAAATATTTTTTATGTGTTTAGATTTTAGTGTTTTACCCCTACATTGTAGGCATCAAAAATAGTATGTCATCTGTTATTTTTTTCTCAAAAACATCACATAGATCATATTTCTTCTTATCAATTTCTTCCTTCTACAAAGTAGTTTTTTTCATAGAAATGATATAGAGATTAATGAATCCAAATTGTTCTTCACACAACTTTCCCTTCATATAGTAGAAATATAAACACCTGTAAAAAATATGAATAGTTATTAACTTTAATGAACATATTAGATCACTATTTGGAAAGAAGTATTATGAAAATGAACCATATTTATGTATTCACAATTGAGGCTCATAGCCATTCAAACCTGAGAATCTCATTTATACTCTCGATACCAACTACATCTGTAATGAAAGTTCCAAATATTTCTTCTTCATATGGAATGTAAGTCATATTTGAATCATTAAATGTGGTCTCTGCAAGAATTTTTAATGATAATAAATATTGATTTGGAACTAGTGGGGAGAAGGTACTATCAGAAGGTCCTTTTTTATTTATTGGTTGATTCAATAGATTGTCTTGATCTGACCTTTTGTTTCCCCATCGCTTTATCAACCTGTAATACCATACCTCACTTCAGCCATTTTTTCATCAAATTTTATAGGGTTTTCATAAGAAAAAATGTGTTAAATACATACCTAATGTATCTTTATAAGATTATATGGACATGATATGAAAGTTCTAATAGCATCATTGACTGTTTTAATATATATATCATCAAGTGAAATAGGCAACTCAGTGGCTAGCTCTTTATATAACTCAATCCCTACTCTCATGTGATCTTTTTGGAGTTATTTATTATGTAACTTTTCTCCAAGGATATTATACACCATACCCCTCACAACATGTTGGTGCATGTGTTTTGATTTATAGAAATCACATACAACTTTACCCTAATTTTTTTAGTAATATAATGTTATTGGAAGTTATTTGATTTACATTTGGGAGAAAAAGTAATGAAAATAATTACCTTAGGTAAGGTATGTGATTGTGGGGAATGACTATACTCAAAGCTAATGGGGTCATTTGGTTATTCATGTGTGGATCCTTGTTCCACAGCTGGTTTGCTTTGATCCTTTCCCATATATTGGTCTTCCAAACTAGACCGGATAATAATATCTTAAAAATAATCTATTTGTGTCTGGAATACTTTCATCAACTTATATGTATCTTATTGTGCTTTTATCTTCTTGAAATATGTTTGAGGATACACTCAAAAACCAACTCCTCTAACACAACCATATTGTTCCGGCTGCTTCAATGTTACTGAAATTAGTTATTCTTTTAGTATGGTAACTACCAATTCATTTGTATAAATAGTATAAAAAATGAACATAAATAGATATTTTTATGTAATACCTTTATAAAGAATAATTAATTACAATTATATCATACTTACTCATGTTTCCCATACTACTTTTTTGTTTTCATCAACTAGTTTAACCTACTTATTTATGAAAGCCCCCTTCCATAAAAAATGACGTGGGATGGAAGTGACTTCATATTTTTATTCATCAATATACATATAAACAAAGAAATATAAATTATTTCATATCATATAAAACTATTATTTCCAATTTAAAATAAATATGAAATTCTTCTTTAATGAAGCGTACCCCATCCTTGCTTTTCTATAGGGGTACATTGGTTTTGATGCATGTTCTTTATTTTCATAAATCCTTTTATATTTCATAAATTAACATTGAATCAAATTAGATAAAATAAATAATTTCAAATAATATATTATTAACTATAATTCACCTGAAATAATTTCTCATCATGATGACTAATTAAATAATTCTATGTTTCTTTGTTTATAATGTGTGCATAACTAACTGGTGGGTGGGGATTTAAATTCCCCTCAGAATCCCTAAGATGTAACATGGTTAGAAGAGTCTGGAAGCCTCTATAGAATTTTCTAGCAGCCATTAAGGCATATTTATTACATAAACATTGTAAAAAAATGATCTCTATAAGAGATAATGAAAATTAAATCAATGTTTCATTATATATATATCGGTAAAATAGATAAATTTTATCACAACATTACCTTTATATATTAAAAAAGGGTTTCCTTTATTACATGTTAGACATGGAACCATGAATCTATAATAATCAGTACATTCATCCTCATTGTGACCCCAACATAACTAATGAACATTGACTTGTTTGGGTCAATAGGTTGGCCACATTGATTCCATCTAACCACAATTTTTATACCCTTAATTATTTCTTTGATATTTTTATTCGACACTATGACACAATGTTGTTCTTATTTTTTTCATCAACATGCTATTTTACCCTAATAATTCCATAGTTTCAACATCAATAGTCTGTTCTTCCCTGATATTGGTAACATCATCATGAGTAGAAGTAATTGTCTATATGGGTAGTCAATAATTTAATTTAGATTATGTTAATGTAGTAGATAATAGACAATAATATGAGTAAAATCACATTATATTAAAAAAACTTTAACCTTCTCATTGAACTCTATTTATTTTTTTAAAAGTTTAAAGGGATTTAGATCCTCTACCAAGAATCAAAATCCCCTCTTTGTGGTCCCCAATAACACAAAATACATTGTATACATTGGTACCACCGTGAACTGATTATGATCTCCCAATTAAAGGGTCATCCTCAATTGAATTTTCATCTGACCTTATAGTTTTTTTAGTCTCTAGTAGGAAAATCAACCAATCCTTGTTTGCTGGATCTGATATATAAAATACTTGCACTACTTGTAATGACATTATGAATGGATCTTCTATTTACCCTTCCACACTGATATTCACCTTCACAAATCCCATTTCATCAACATTCACTGCACTCCTATTGTCAAACCATTTTCAATAGAAAATCAGAACTTGAAATGTTGTATAATCCAACTCATATATCAATTAAATAATTCCAAAATATGACATATTTTCATAAATTATATTTATATCCTTGGAAATAGATATGAACATCTCTTCTTCCACAAGAATAAATCCACAATTTTTCATCATACTAAATCCATCATGTTCTTTAATAGAGAAATATTAACCATCGATTACAAAACTAGTGTAAGATATAACATTTTCATTTGTTCCCTTGGATAACTATCAAAGTCATTCAACAATTGAATTCATATTTTTTAGAAAACTACTTATAAATTTGTTCTCAAAACCATCCAATAAACTATTTATTATATGTATTTTATACCCATAATTAAGGCCTTGATGTATTCAAATATCTATGAATTTATTTGTTGTATTCAATGTATGGATCAACATCTTCACTATTATGTAAAATGTAAATCTGCATTTTCTCCCAATCTATGATGGTAATTGTAACAACATCTCTTTTAGAAATCCCTTTTCCCATAAGGAATACATTGTGAAGAGACTATGGGAGGCTGATGATGTCAAAATATGATAGGTAATCAATATAAAATTCAACATCTTCTTCAAAAATATATCGTTCTATAATACAACCTTCTGGTCGACTTCGATTCCTAACATACCCTTTTAAAATCTTTATATACCATTCAATGGGGTAAATCCATCTGTAATGGACAGGACCGCATAGTTGAACCTCTCTAACCAGGTGAAACCTCAGGTGGACCATTATATCAATGAATGGTGGTGAGAAGAACATATCTAATTCACATAATAAGACTATAACCTCCTTATTTATCATTGAAAAATCTTTTGGGTCTATAAATTTACTGCATAAGGATTTGAATAGTAAGCAGAGTCTAGATAATGTATGCCATGAATTTTTAGGAAGAATGTAACATAAGAAATGTACATATAATATTACATAAAATCATGAAAGTTGTGTGATTTTAGTCTTTATGACTTCAAATTAGTCATTAACATGACATTATTTATATTTGATGAATACCCCTCTAGAACTTTTACACCATTAAGGAAAATAAAAAATTGAAAATTTTCCTATATGGATAGAGTATAAGCTATTGGAGGAAGAAAATTCCCCCCTTTACCCTTAACCACTGGTAACTCTTCACTAATCCCCATGTCAATAAAGTCCAACCTAGCCTTGATTCCATATTTTTTTACTAGAACATTTAATAATGTTCCAATAACACTATCAAATAATTTTTTTCTACATGAATAACATTAAGAAAATGTATGATGTACAAACAATTCCAATACAGTAATTCAATGAAAATCAATCTCCCTTTCTAACCGTATATTGTATGTTTTTTCAAAAATGGTTTACCGAAAACAATGTCAATATCTTTTACTTTATCAAATAGTTTATCACCCATTAGTGGAGAGGGTGTTGTACCTTGTTTGGTATTCCCATCGAATTCTGCCATCCATGATCGATATTTAGGTCATTGACGTAAATATTTTTGATGACTTAAAACACATTCTTAAATGAATGTTTCAAATTAAGTAAGTGTGTACATTCTTCATAAATAGGACACCTTAACATTTATTAATGTTATAGCCTGAAAAATTTTCATAAGTAGGAAATTCATTTATCACCCCATACAACATGGCCCCCAATGTAAATTCTTCACTTATATGAGCATCATAAATTATAAAAATTGTACCCCACATCAATTTTTAGATCTCAAATCAATGGAGACAAATATACACCAATATCATTACCGGGTTTCTTTGGTCCAGATATAAGTAGAGAGAATATAATGTATTTACAATTCATGCATAACCATGTTGGAAATTTATAATTTACCAACATGACAAGACTTATACTATGAGTACTAATTTATACACTAAATGATTTATTCTATCTGTATATAATCAAATCCAAAAGTTTCTCAGATCATTTCCAAATTTAGGATTCTGGTAATCAGTTTTCTTCCACTAAAGAGAATCTACTGCATGACATAGGTTCCCATATTTAATTCTTGTATCTGCACACCATTTCAATTGTCTCATAGTTTCCTAACATCCATGTAGAATTATAAACCATGGAATGATAGGAATGTGACATAGAACTTTTGAATTACTTTATTTTCTTGTATTGATATGCACCACACTTAGGAAATTTCAGGAGTGATTTATGGTCCTTGATAAACAATATGTAATCATTTGGAAAAGTAAGTATTTTTTAGAGATAATTCCCATTGATCATATCATTCATTTAAAATTATATATTCAACATGGAAGTTCATTTTCTTCTAGTACTATATCATTCAAGAGACTAAGAAGTTTGGTAAAGCTGGTGTTTCTCTCTCTATTGCTAGCTTCCAAATTATATAACTTCAATACAATTGACAATGTTTTGTATTCAATACAATAAGTATACAATGGTCTCTTAGAATATCTATTTAACTTCTCAAAAAACTTTGTACAATTAGGAATGTCATCTTCAATTTCCATTTTCATCTCTTACATGCGATCTCCATCATCATTTACATTGGTATTCATATAAAATGATCTATAAACCATAGTATCATCCCAATTGGTGTGCATGTTCAATTTTAACTTTATGATCAAGAATATATCTCAAATGATTGAGGAAAAGGAGAGAATCATGATCTAAGGCTTTCCCATCGTGATGGATTACACAGATGTATTCACTAAAGAGTTTCTTGGTCTTCCTTCTAATTGATATGTTGAGTTCTCAGTTGAACTTATTCCTTGATATCTAATTATATCAAAGAAACCTTATAGAATGGCCACCATTGAGCTAGGAGAGATGAAGAATCAGTTATAGGAGAATTTGTACAAGGGTTTTATACGCTCAAGTGCTTCACCATGGGGTGCACTGATCCTCTTCATTAAGAATAAGGATAGATCAATTCTCTTATGTATTGATTATCATGAGCTCAATAAAATCAAGATAGAGAACAATTATCCCCTTCCTTAGATAGTTGAATTGTTTGATAAGCTATATGGGGCCAGTTATTTCTCTAATGTGGGCCTTCAGTTGGGATATCACCAATTAATGGTGGGGAAGGAAGATATTCCCAAGACTATATTTCAAACAGGGTATAGACACTTTGAGTTCATATTGATGCCCTTCAGACTCACTAATGCTCTAGAAATTTTTATGGAATTAATGAATAGAGTCTTTATAGATGACCTCAAATTTTTTTTGGTAGTCTTTATTGATGATATTCTGATATACTTCAAGAGAAAGAAGGAACCCGAGGATCATTTGAATTCTATGTTAAAGACTTTGTGAAGGGAGAAATTATATGCAAAGTACAGTAAATGTGAGTTCTGGATGAAGGAAGTATAATTCTTGGGGTATGTAATCACCAGAAAAGGGATATATGTGGACCCTTACAAGACAAAGTAAATTGAAGAGTGGTCTAAGACATCTTCTATAATGGTGATCTATAGATTCCATGGTCTAGTTGGGTATTACTAGTGATTTTTGAAGAAATTATCACAATTTTCAATCCCACTAACCGAGAT
Source organism: Viscum album (assembly GCA_963277665.1). Lineage (NCBI taxonomy): Eukaryota > Viridiplantae > Streptophyta > Magnoliopsida > Santalales > Viscaceae > Viscum > Viscum album. The sequence continues at coordinate 2,067,091,633 of OY728121.1, forward strand.
GACTCAGAAAGGATTAAAGTTTGTATGGACCAGTGAATGTGAAGATTCATTCAAAGAGTTTAAGAAGAGGCCTATCACTAAACCAACACTCACACTTCCAAAAAATATAGGAACTTTTTATGGTGTACAATGATTCTTTAAAGAAGGGATTAGGTTATGTACTGACACAAAATGATAAAGTGATAGCCTACACCTCAAGGAAGCAGAAAATTCATGAGAAAAACTATCCCACACATTATCTGGAGTTGTCATCTGTGATATTTTCATTGAAAATATGCTGGTATTATCTCTATGGGAAGACATTCGAGATATATACCGATCACAAGAGTCTCAAATATATATTCACATAGAAAGAGATTAATATTACCCAGTGAAGATGGTTAGAGATCATCAAGGATTCTGAATTATCAATCCACTACCATCATGGTAAGGAAAATAAGGTATCATATTCCTTAATTAGAAAGGATCCTACATCTTTATAAATGATTAGAATTGATAAGGATCCAATATTCTTATACTTTCAAAGGATGGACATGAGAATCGTTAAGGAAGGTACATCATCCATCCTTTTTCAAGTTATTTCTCAATAATACCTTAGGTAAAAAATAAAGGATGCTTAAAGAAATGATGTGGAAATCCATAAGAAGGTGGAATCTATGAGAAAGGGGAGATCCTCATAGTTTAAAATTGAGGAATAAGGAGTTGTAATATTTGGGGGCAGGACTATATATAACTTCTAATCTAGAGATAAAGAAGTATCTTCTGAATGATACAAATAGATCAACCTTCTCTATTTACCTAGGGATAATGAATATGTATTGATATTTTTGAGAGAACTTTTGGTGGGGCAATATGAAGAAGGTTATCACTAAATATACATCAATGTTCCTAGTATGTCAGCAAGTGAAGGATGAAAGAAAAAAGTCTAAGGGTATGATGCAACCACTTCCTAGACCAACATGGAAGTGGGAGAACATTACCATGGACTTTGTCAATGTAATTCCAAATACATTCATAGGAAATAATTCTATATGATTTATTGTGGATCGTCCTATAAAGACAACTCAATTTATAGCAATTTGAGATAACTTATCACTGGATCAAGTTTCTAGGATATACATCAAAGAAGTGGTAAGGATGCATGGAGTAACACTATCGATTGTATCTGATCGAGATTTTAGATTTACCTCCATGTTCTGGAAATGTCTCCAACATTCTATAAACACTTAGCTAAACTTCAGTACGACTTATCATCCTTAAACTGATGGCCAATATGAGAGAACTATTCAGACACTGGAAGACATGTTGAGAGTGTATTCTATAGACTTTAAAGTAGGATGGGACCAATATCTACCACTGATTGAATTCTCATAAAAAATATTTTCCACTCCATCATCAAAATGGCACCATATGAATCCCTTTCTAGAAAAATATGTAGAACACTGGCATGATGGGATGAAGTCAGTGAACTTAAACTGCTAAGATCTAAAATGGTTTAAGAAATTGTGGAATAGGTGAAAACCATTAAGCATCACATCAAGAAATCCTAAAGTAAAAAAATTTCTATACATACAATCATTTAAAAGAACTTGTGTTTACGGTTTGATACATGATATTCCTTGGCATATCTCCATGGAAGAGGATCATGAGATTTGGGAAGAATGCAATGCTAAGTCCTAGGTACATAATCCCCTTAGATATCCTTGATCCTTTCGGAGTTGTGGCCTATTGACTAGCACTTCCACATACCATATCTGAAGAAAATTATGTATTCCACATATCCATCTTTATAAATTAGATATCATATTCTTCACATGTACTGAATTCATAGTTTTTTGATCATGTTGTTGAGCACATAAAATTAGATGTTTAGGTTTACTAGAATTTCTACTGTATAGAAGTAACCCTAGGTCACCTCTTGATAGAGCCTTAGATCATTAATTTAAAAATAAGTTTTTGATTATGAAAATAAAATGGTAATTATATTATGGAAAACTTGGGGTGTGATGATTTTAAAACATAAATTTAAACTATATTACTAATTGAGATAAATTGGTTGGAGAAATCATGATCAACCCGAGCGAGTGCACCTTGATCCTCAATTAATCATCAATATAAAGGGAATGGTAATGATCAATGATTCATTGATTTATAGACACTAAAAGTAGTATGATATGTGAGTTATTACTAGATTAAAACCTAGGATTTTATTGATCAAAAATATTTATTATAAATGACCGCTCAAAATCAAAAAACCTGAATCGATGTAAAAATGGAACTCAATCATGGAATCACATTAAAAACGTGATGAGATGACCATATTTGTGCCAATGATAATATTTCCACAAGATAAGAACATGAATGTTCATGGGTTCAAGCTTCTGGATTTTTTCAAATGACAAAATCTATTCTGACACTCATGAAAAGAAAACGTGAGAAAAGAGATGAACTCGCTCAAATCATCACAAGATCCGAGTTATTTATGGAAGCATCAGGATTCTTGTTCCTTTTATTTTTATTTTATCATACCAAAATAAACACAAATTAAAAATTTATAAATTAAGAATAATATACTAAAAACCTATAAATTCAATCACCTTACAATGATTACAAGCATGGAACTCGGGATTACAACAAAGAACACCCCCCAAGATGATCACTAAGAATCTTAGAAGTACATGATAAATAAGAGGGGGAAAATGGATGAATAAAGCTATATAATTCAGATAAACCTTAAAAATGGTCTTTAAAACCGAGATAATGAGAGTTTGGGGTTGTTTTATGTACCAATAAATCAATATTTCCACACAAAGAAGTCAAGTATCTATGAGACTAGGTGTCTATTTATGGAATAATTTTTACTCCTTTATCTAGATTTTTTACTAAGACAAACATGTGAAAATGTCATGAAATTCCATGGAGAGATGGGCCTTTGAGTTGTCTGTACAATGTAGGTTTAATCATCACAATTAGAGTTTCTAGGCCCGATTTATGGCCCAAATACAGAAGAGTGGTCCAATATAGCCTTTTAGAATGTCTTCACTTACAGGCCATGTTTGGGCCCCTTATTGTCACATTTATCCTTTGGATATGTTATATGAATTGAATAACAATCACCATAGAATACTAAAAAAGAAATTTTAACACTTGGATTAGTGTTTTTGATTATATGATATAAATAGTGAACTATTGTAAAATTGGTCCATTGTGAAATTTCATCTGTTAAACATGTTTTCAACAAATTAATTCAAAACAAATATTGAGTACAAAAGGCTTCAATAATGGGATTATTAATCTCATAAAATATTTAATACACAAGTATACGGGTGATAAAATAGGTTATATTTCTGTGCGATCACAACCCCACACCTAACCCCTTGTACTCCTGGGAAAAGTCTTATATCCTAATCATGCCCCATTCCTAAATCAAACGTGAGAAAGCTTCCAAGATTCTTTGAAATAAAATCCATCATGTCTCATTTATGAAATCAATTTTCCCATAATTTTTTATTCTCTCACATTCAAATTTTTTCAACTTCATTTTTTCACTGATACAACATGTCACAACCTACCTCACCTAGAAATTCTCCCTCTTCACTCAAGGAACATATGAAAGTGAAGTTATGCTCTTTTCCTAGAGCTCATGCGATCTTACCATATTTCTGAAAAGATTATATGTTATATATTGGTAGAAACTAGTGTTCTAATCAAGTGTAATTACAACATGTTTTTATGAGGTTCATGTATTAGTATGATTTAACGTATAAAAATCTAAGTCAGAAGAGGATTGTTTAATATCTTAAGTAAAAAACATGTCAAAATCCAGAAAGTGTTTGCAATGAATTTACTCACTAAACTCCTCAGAGTGTATCACTTCCAACTCACTCTCCCCTTTATTACATTTTTTGGGTCAAAACCATGTAGTGAATAATAATGAGTAAACATCCTCTTTTCTATATTTTTTTCTTTTGCTATATTTTTCTCAATGTACGAAACTATATTTTTTATAAACAGTTTTTTTGGATATAAAGAGGGAAAAATGTGTAACACAATGATATAATATGATTTTTGGACCCACTTCACAAAAAATGTATTAATCATTTATATCAACCCATAACAATGATTATTTCCCAATAATTCTCATGGAAACACCCTATCCCCCACACTTACTGAAAATAATACCAGAATATACATAAGAGATGAGTAGGTAGGGATAAATGGGATTGTAATGTGTCTACCTAACAGGAATTTCAAGGTCTCTAAGGATTAATAAGGGTAAAATGATAAGGTGTCCAAAAAAAGAGTTTAATTTTACAAAGTAATTTTCAATGAATGATTGCCTTTATCATGAATATAGCATACTCAAATCTTGTGGCTTCAAATAGAATCAAGGAAGGTTCTAGTTTCTCTATATGACATGAGATTATAAATAAAGTGATTAAAAGGAAGAATATGCAATAAAGGGATTATAATGTATCTCAGGTAAGGGTTTAAAATATTGTTTAGTGTTAATGAGGCATGGGTTTTAAAAATCCATTAAACACCTAAGAAGGATTTGAAAATACAAAATCTAGAAAAATATTCCATATAAAAATGCATTTGAAAAATATTTCTCAAAAAATAATGGAATTTTCCACACAATCAAATAAAGAATGAAAAAATGATTTTGGATATTATTTTTATGATCTATTTTTATCTAAAGAAAAAAAATAAAATAAAGAAAAATAAATAAAAAATGAAAACACATTTTTTTTTATTTTTTTTGGTTTTTTGGTTTTTTGTATTTTTTTGTATTTTAATCATAACTATGACATATAGCCCTCCCCCAAACCTAAAAATTACACTATCCTCATTGCAATTAATTGTGATTTCCTCCACAAGATGCTTTAGATAATCCTCATAGATGTGTTTGAGCCTTTGACCATTGACAGTAAATTTTTGTCCACTCTTCTCATGAAAAACCTGTATAGCACCAAAAGTCTAAACATCAGTAACAATATAAAGATTAAGCCATCAGGAATGAAGATTTCCTAGGTGGAGATTTAGAATGTAATTATACATTAGGACCTTATCACTAATATGAACCTTTCTTTGATGAATTATCCCACCATGGATCGGATTTGTATTATCTTTATTGATTTAAGAGTTCCCATATGCATCAAACCGAATTTCTTCCAACTCCTAAATTTGTAACTTCCTATTCTCACCTATATATGAGAGATTCATAATACATTGTTTCACATGACAATATGCTTGGTGATCTACCTCCACTAGGAGGTGAAACAATTTTACAAACACAATCCTATATGGTGAAATTTTGATCAGGGTTTTAAAAGATGTATGGTATGCCCAAAGTGCATCATCCATGTGAAAGCTCCAATCTTTCCTATTGGTTGTAACGTTTTTTCCAAGATTCATTTAACTTGCCGATTTGAGATTTCATCTTGTCTATTAGTTTGGGGGTGATATGCAGTGGAGACTTTATGAACAGCCCCATACTTACGAAGTATGTTTTTCATGTTATGATTGCATAAATATGAACCCTGGTCACTAATGATGAATCTTGGAAAACCGAACCTACTGAAAATCTGGGATCTCACAAAATTAACAACCACTAAAGAGTCGTCGGTCTGAGTGGCATTTGCTTCCACTAATTTAGAGACATATTCCACATATAATAGGATATACATTAAGATAAATGAATTTGGGAAGGGCCACATGAAGTCAATGTCCCATGAATCCAATATTTCACAAAATAAAATGGGTTGTTGGGGCATTTCATTCCACATATATATATTCCCTGTGAATTTTCATCGATTAAATGACTTGAAAAAATGATGGGAATCCCTATACAATGTTTTCTAATAAAGACTTGAGTCAAGGACCTTCTGAGCTATACATTTATATCCAAAGTGTCCCCAATAATCCAAAGTGTGGTAGAAGCTCAAAATAGAGGTGAACTCATGGTTAGGGGCACACCAAAAAATGAATTGGTCACTAAAAATTATCTAAAAATATGGATCATCCCAAATATACCATAGAGAATTATTCTTAAGTCTCTAGGATTATGAAGTGCAAAAATTAGTAGGGACCCTAGATGTTGCTAGAAAATTCACAATGTCCGTATACCATAAGGTAAGGTCCACAACATCACAAAGGTTCTCATGAGGGTATAATTCTCTAATGGGGAGGGGTGAGTCAACATGATTGTCTAGTGGTGGGAAAATCCTACTAATGTGGTCAGATAACACATTTTCCACTCCTCTCTTATCTATAATCTCAATGTCAAACTCTTGGAATATGAGCATCCATCAAATGGGGTGGGGCTTAACTTCATGTTTCTTTAGGAGAAAATGAAGGTCATCATGATCAGAAAAGACAATGATTTTTTACCCAATAAGATATACACAAAATTTTTCCAAGGGAATAACAATACAAAGATGTTATTTTTTAGCGGTTGTATAGTTTTTCTGGGTAGGGTCAAGGGTACGCGAGGCATACACATTGACATGAGGATAATTATAAACCCTTTGTGATAAAAAATTTATAACTAAAATGTTAGAGGCATCAAAAATAAGTTTGAAGGGGAGATCCCACCTGGTGGTTGGATGATGGGGGGTGATGTGAGACTCATTTTTAGTGAATTTAAAGCATCCTCACATTGTTTATAAAAAAACTCCGAATCTTTTTGTAACCACCGAGATAAGGGAAGCGAGATATTACTAAAGTATTTAATGAATCGACGATAAAAACCATCATGACCAAAGAAATATCACACCTCATAAACACATTTTTGATATAGAAGGGGTGATATTATTTCAATTTTTTATTTATCCACTTGAATTCCTTCTTTTGAAATAACATGACCAAGAACTATTCCTCGCTCAACCATGAAATGTTATTTCAAATAATTTAATATGAGATATTTTTCAATGAAACAATGGAGGAAAAAACCTAGGATTTGAAAAAAATCATCAAAAGAAGATCCATATACTATAAAATCTTCCATATGATTCTCAAGGTACTCAGAAAAAAATATTCAACATACATCGCTAGAAATTAATAGGGGAATTACATAGACCAAAAGACATCATTTTGTATGAAAATGTGCCAAATGGATAGGTAAATATTGTCTTTTCTTAAACCCAGGGGGCTATATGGATTTTAAAATAACCCAAATAGTCGTCAAGGAAACAATAACGGGACTTACCAGCCAATCATTATAACATTTGGTCAATAAAAGGTAGAGGAAAGTGGTCCTTTTTCATGTATTGATTTATTTGACGGTATTAAATAAAGACTCTACAACTATTTTTCACACATTTTGGAACCAATTCATTCATTTTATTTGACACAACCATTATTCCAATTTTTTCGGCACTATTTGTACAAGGCTAACCCATTTACTATCAGATATAAGATAAATGATCCCAATAATAAGTAATTTACTGACTTCCAATTTAACCACTTCAAGTAGAGTGGGATTCAACTAGTATTGAGCTTTCCTTATGGTATTAGCCTCATCATCTATAATTATATGGATCATACAAATAGATGGGATAATCTTAGGAATATAATCCAATGTCCATACAATAACCTTTTTACACTCTCTCAAACGATCAAGCAATTTTGATTCCTACTGTGGAGAGAGGTCATTGGAAATAATAATGGTAAATTGGTTAATACCCTCAAGATAGTCATATTTTAAATTAGATGGAAGTGGTTTTAATTCCAATACCTATGGTTTTTGTATTGAGGGAGTAGATTTAGGGGGAGTGAGGTCCATAAAACTATCTATTTACTCATGTTTATTCTCTAAGATAAGATAATCTAATGAGATGATATTTTCATAATCATTGACGGTCATGGGTACGTTATAATGAACACACTAATCAATTAAAGCACAAAATTTGATCATTTATAAACCCACAAACCACTCAAAACATGAATCAAAACTTAAATCATTCAATGGTGAAGAATAGGAAAATGAATTAGAGTACGGGTCAAGGAGAGAATGTTGTGCGTGTGTGTATGTAATTAGAGAGAACTTCCATCAAATAGATAGAGAGAGTGGAGTGGACTTAAATAGGATGTTTCATGGAATCAAGGATATTAAAACATACATTTTCTCCACTAAACTCCATGGAAAAAGTACCATTATGAACGTTGATGACTATATTTACCATTTTGAAGAATGACCTCCCAAGTATGAGAGGGGCATGTCCTTGGGTTTAGGTATCTTTCATCTCAAGAATGTAGAAGTACGTAGGGAAGATGAGATTCTTCACTTTTATGAGGACATATTTGACCACTCATGATGGGTGTGATGTGCTTTGGTTGGCAAGTTGCATGATTATTCTTGTAGGTTGAATCTCTCAAACATGCAGATAAGTATGTAAAGAGCGAGGTATTACATTAATTGAAGCACCCAAATCTATCATTGCATAAGAAAAGGAAATATCCTCTATGGTTCTAGATATCTTGAAAGTTCCTGAATCCTTGAATTTTGTTGGCATCGCTGGTTGTATCAAAGCTGAGACATTCCTTCCCAGGTTGATTCTCTCATTCCCCTTTAATCTCCATATATGTGTGCAAATCTCCTTAATAAATTATCCATAGTGAGATATTTTTTTCACTTCATCCAATAAAGGAATGCTAGCTTTCATCTTTTTAAATCCATCCATTATTTTTTTATCAATATCATTATCAAAAAATTTCTTAGATTTAGAGATTATTTAATGGAAAGGAAGAGGAATGGATTGTTCAGGGGAATCCTTAATGATAATTTTCTTACACTTTTTGTCATTTTTTTCATTAATTGAAAATATTGAGGGTTGGGAAAGAGAGTTTTCAAGAGGGGTACATAAATGTTGGGTATAATCATTGGAAGAAGAAAATTATTTACCACTATAAAGTGTGATTGAAGAAACATTACCTTTGTCTTATGGATTAGAAACAAGTTTGGATGGTATTTCCCCAAAACCTTGCATCTTCATCTCAATGATGGTGTTTTCCAATTGTCCCACTTGAGTTCGTAGGGCGTGAATGGCTGATTGTGTGGTCTGTTGGGACTATAGGTTCTAGGTTTCCATTTTCTTTACCATTTCTTCAAGGATTAGTTCAGATTTAGGAGAAGGATTGTTCCAAGAAGTCTAATGATAATAAGGTTTCATACCTTGGCCTTATTGATACCATTTTTTCTTGGGGTAGATTGAGTTTCCTCCTTGTCAGTATTGTGATTTTTCTTGCCACCCAGGGTTTAGATTTGGCCTGAATGGTTCTTTCTTGATGGGTGGTTCTTGTTGGAATGGATGCCCAGGGAATACTAGTGCACAAGAATCAAATGAATGCTGAAGTTGTGGGCATTGGTCAGAAAAATTAGTGTCATCAAAACAAATACCACAATTTAATGGAAAAAGAGGAGAGTTTTAATTACCTTTTCCTTGAGTTAATTTCCTTAAAAGGGTATGAATCTCATCAATTTTATTATCTAACTTTTGTTTTAGAGAAGAATGACTTACCTCATAAACTCCTTAGGTGGGTAGAATTGCTTGTGTACGAAAATGTGGTGTGTTTTGTTCCTTGTTGGCTATTAAGTCACGAGCGGTGGAAGGAGTTTTATCAACTAGGGATCCAAAAGCTACAACATCGGTCATACCATGATCCATGGGGACAAGTCCCTCATAGAAGTATTGAATTAGAAAATTTTCACGAATTTATTGGTGGGGGAAACCCAAACAATTCTTTTAAATCATTCCCAATATTCATGAAGGGTCTCTCCTTGTGATTGTATAATTCTACATATTTATTTTCTGAGTGATGTTGTTCAGGTGGAAGGGAAAACATTCTTTAGAAAGATTCATTTAAGGTCATTCCATGCCCCAATTGTGGTGGGAAGATAGTATAGTCAGTCTTTGGCCACACCATCAAGGGAGAAAGGTAAGGACCTAAACTTAATGAGGTCCTCATACACATTTTGGGGTTTCATGGTGGATCAAACTATGTGAAACTCCTTGATATTTTTGTGAGTTTTCTCACTGGGAAGACCATGGAATTTTGGAATGAGGTTTATGATGCCTGATCTTAGCTAAAATTTGGATACTTCCTCATGATATTGTATGTACACAGGTTGGTACTCCACATATATAGTGGGTATTTCTTTTTAGGTCTGGTTATTTACAACCATGATTTCCAAGGTTTGATTTAGTTAAATTTTCGATTGGTTGGGACCACTTGAGATTCCACAGGGGGTTACTCAATGTTACTAGATTTACCTACTCTAGATGACCTGATTTGTGAGAGAAGCTTCTTTTCAATATTTTGGTCAAATTCAAGCAGTTTTTCTTTTTCTGATCAGTTCATGAAAAAAGTTGAGATTTTTTGTATTATGTTACTTTTTTTTTAATTTTATGATGGAATATGGATAAAATAAAATTAATTAAGAAGAATGAAAGAATAAAATAAAAGATATGTTATATTATAGAACTGCAGAGAGATATAGAGAGAGAACACAAAAACAAAAAAAAACCCTAACAAAAACAAAAATAACCAAAAGAGAAGGAGGGAATATTAAAATGAGTATGAAATAGAAAATAATTGAAATAAATAAAAGGGTAAAAATGATATTGGATCCCCCAAAATGGTGCCAAAATTTTATCTCATTGTCGAGCACATCAAATAAGATGTTTAGGTTTAGTAAAATTTATGCAGTATAGTAGTAATCCTAGGTCGTCTCTCGACGAAGCCTTAGATCATTAATTTAAAAAGATTTTCTTGATTATTAAAATAAAATGGGAATAAAATAATGGAAAAATTAGGGGTTGATGATTTTAAAAAAAATTTAAACTATATTACTAATTGAGATAAACTGGTTGGAGAAATTGTGATCAACTTAGGAAAGTGTCCCTTGATGCTCAATCCGTCATCACTCTCAAGAGAATGGGAAAGATCATTGATTACTTGATTTATAAACACTAAAACCTGTAATATATGGGAGTCATTACTAGGTTAAAACCTAGGATTTGATCGATCAATGATATTGATTAATGGTGATCGCTCAAAATCAACAAGCTAGAATCAATGCAAAAATGAAACTCAATCAAGGCATCACATCAACAACATGATGAGATGACCAGATTTGTGTCAATGATAATATTTCCACAAGATAAGAACATTGATATTCAGGGGTTCAAGCTTATGTATTTTATCAAATTACATAATACATTCTCACACTCATGAATGGTAAAGGTGAGAAAATAGAAGTCCCTAATCAAATCATCACAAGATCCGAGTTATGTATGGAAGCATGAGGATTATTGTTCCTTTGATTTGTATTTGATCATGCTAGAATAAACACAAATTAAAAAGGTATAAATGAAGAAAAATATACTACAAACTTGGAAATTAAATCACCTTCCAATGATTACAAGCATAGAGCTTGGTATTACAACAAAGAACACCCCCATGTTGATCACTAAGAAGCTTAGAAGTACATGCTGAATAAAAGGGAGAAAATGGATGAATAAAGATCTATAATACAAATCACCCTTACCACTGGCCGTGAAACATGAGAGAATGAGGGTGTGGTGTGGTTTTGTTATAACAATTGGGTCCCAATGGATGCACAAACACCCCACCTTAACATGGACATTAGGTCTTGGCTTTCTAGGTACCACTAGTTTCCCCAAAGACACGTGGTCCCCACCCTAGGGCCCACCCATATGCCCGAATGGGTCATCTGACTAATGAAAGTCCCCACAGGACAACACATATCATTTCTAGTGTGCTTTATCCTTAATCACACACACCCTGACAAACTTCTTAGAAGGTCACCCATCTTGATCACTACTCCAGGCTAAGAATGCTTAACTGTGGAGTTCTAATCAGATAGGCTCCCAAAAAAGATGGTGCACCCTATTGAAATGAGTCATATAATTTATTCATTTAATACTTTATCTATATAGGGTGTTACATCCACCCCCTTTAGATAATAATATCCTCTTTGTAGACCCAACATCTCAACCCATGCAGTGTACCACACTTAAGGCTCGGTTCCTCCTTTGATACCAAATGTAACAACTAGGTCCTAGTGACAGCACAAACACCATGCCTTAACATGGATATCAGGTCCTAGCCCTCCAGGTACCACCAATTTTCATATCCATGACTTATTTTAAAGGTATTTCTCATGTAATTTCTATTCTTTCTTTGTTTGTGAGGGTTTCTTAGGCATTTTGTAGAAAAGGGTGGTTTCTTCTAGATTTGGGCCAAACAATGAGCCCATTTCCAAATTTAATTTTTTTTATAACTCCTTAGTTTTTTAACATTTTTCACCCATTACACTTCTGACTTGGCCTCCCCTGACCTATTCAATCCCCCATATCCATTTAGACCCCTTAGAAACTCATAATAAGGGTGGATTTGGGTGATTTATTTAGGCATTGGGCCAACCTGTGAGCCCATTTACAGTTTTTAAAAAATATTTTATTTATTTTATATCTCATTAATTGTTTAACATTTTTTAGTAATTCCACCTCTCACTTGAGTCCTCAAACCCAAGACTCACCCCCCATGTTCGTTTTTACCTTTTAGTGCTCATTTTCATTGTTTATTAGAGAAAATTTTCTCCAGGATTCTCAAATCATCCAAATTTGAAAATATAATTTTTTCCTTTCATAAATCATTAATTTTTTACTATTCACCCCAATTTTTGTCCCCATTCAACCTTATAATCCTTATTAAAACCTCCATTTAAATTTTGGATTCATGGAGATTCAAATATTAGTGTATTTGGGGGAGATTTATTCAAAGCTTGTCCAGTAAGTGAATCCCTCTCTTTCTTCTTTCATTCTCCTTAGGGTTTCTTCCCTCTTACTAAATGTTTCAAATGTACAACAACTAGGGTTTTGTACCTAGGTTTTATTTGTGAGTTTATTGGTTAAATATTCTTGTATTAGTTTCATTTTCACTCCCTTTTTGTGCCGAGGTGGTGCGGTTGAACTTTCGCCCAAGTATTTTGGGATTTTAGCACAAATGGTAGGTGATTCCATGTGTAATCATTTCTTGATGAGTTATCTTTCTTTATTTACTTATTTTTCATGTTCCTAATATGTTTTTTTGTGATTTTAAAACCATTTTTGATGGATTTGGTTAAGCATTTAATTTAATAGTTTCATTTTTTATTTAAATTTCATGTTTTCTATGTGTAACTCTTGTGGTAATATTTGGGTTCATTTTATAACAAATGAAAGTGGTTTATTAAATGTTTTTTGGACTAAAAATTCTGTTTTGGTAGGGTATTGGTGTGATTTTGGGTTTAAATGTGGGGTTTGAATGGGTTTTAGGTGCAAAACCTTGTTGTGATTCTTAAAAGTGTTCTATGAAAATTTTAAATGGTTTATTGAGTAACACAAAGTGTGCAAAGGATGTTTATGTACTATTTTGGTGGTTTTAAGTTCTTAAAATAGGGTTTTAAAGATAAATTGGTGATTTGTGACATAAAATGTTTTTATAATGTTTTAAAATTTTTCTAGATGATTTATTAAATTGTGATATGGGTGTGAAACATGTTTGTGGGATATTTTTGTGTGAGTATGATGTTAAAATTAATTTGAATATGAAAAGGGGTATTTTGTGGCATGTGTGTGGGATGTTATATGTGTGTATGATTTTTAAATTTAATCTTCATGATAAAATGGTATTTTATTGATGTGAAACGTTTTTTACCACAAAAAGAGAAAACCTGATTATCTAGGTGGGCGGACGTATACTAGTATGCTAGTGATCCGAAGGGGTTTTGTCCCTATTACACGTAGAAAGTTTGACGATGAAAACACAAACTACACAATGATGATGATGATTTTGGAGAACACAAGGTTATGGATGATTATCCTACTAGTGGATCTTGTGAACGAGAACATATATTCATTATGGTTACTTTCACTTAGATATGAGGTACCTGGGGCTCACAACTAACTAGTTACTAGGGGTGTTCCTATGACTTGTGATCATTGACTATATGATATTCACCATTAGAACATAGTGTGTTTGGAGGGAAAATTCAGTATCATGTTTTTTTTATTTAAAAGTGTTCATTCTTTTAAATATAACACTTGAAAACTATATTTATTTAAAGTTGCATCTTTTAGAAACTGTTAATAGTAATTCTTGTTTACAAAACTTGCAATATTGTTGTCTTAAGATGTTTATCACTTGGAATATCTTTTTGGTGGAATCCTAATGGGCTTTGGCTCACACCCTACTAACATATTTGGGTGTAAGTAGACTTTATTATGTTTGATACAGGTAAGGGAAAGGTCTTTGGTGATGACATTTCGAGGTGTTAGCTTCCTTCCTTTGTGCGGTGTTGTGGAGAAGGCTTAGTGGTGATGTCCCCTTGCTGTGTGGTGGTTCTTGAGTTTTATTTTCAACTAATATTTATTTTTTTACATCTTGAGTCTTGTTTAAACCATGTACTTCAATTATGAATTTTTATTAAAGGATTGTTTGGATTAAATTTTCAGATTCATTTTGATGGATTTTTTTGTTTTATGTTTATAAATTCAAGAAAATCATTCCCAAATTTTATTCTATGATACGTGGGAACTTGTGCCATCCCATGGGGATTGGGAATGCCCTTTGGGCCTTTCCATGGGCTGGGTTGGGTGATGGTTTTGATAGGAGAAAGATCTGGTTTATGAAAAAATGATATCAGAGGATGTTCTTACTCTTGGGTCATGTTATTTGGGGAAGAGTTGGGATAGACTGGATCTAGGATTTTCTGGACATGACATTCTTATTACAAGTAGGGTGCCCATCTAGCACATCCGTGAAGGAATTCAAGTCACCAGGGGAAGTTAGGTTTTATCAGATTCCTTTGGTTCTTGTGGTTTGTTGATGATTGGAGGGGAATGAAAAGAGAGTTGGGCAAATAGTCTCAGTGATATCGTAGGGCCTGACAAGCCATGTGGAGATGGAGATACTTCCCTAGAACACTCTATAACAACCCTGCTTTTTATTACACACTTAAACATAATTTATTACATAAACTCTTCACTTGATAAAACATGGAAGATCAAGATTTACAGTGTCTTTGGGGCTTAGAAACATTACATAACAACTTAAAACATAAAACACACAACATCTTTATTGAAAACTTCCTTTACATAACCATGACATTCCCTCGTACTTAGCATTGCATGGGATAACCTGAGAACATACATGTAAAAAGGGTGAGCTATAAATAACAGTAAGGGAGTAAACAAGTAATAACATGAAGAATAGAATAAATGTTAGGAAATAGGCATATCAAGAGAGTATAAAAGAAAAATGAACATAAAGTCATGATAAAGCACGATTATCATAACATGGAAATGTGGAAACAACACTTAACATAGAATTAACATGAACCAAGGCTCATTGCAGATGGAGCATGAGTAAAACCTCATTTCACTTGAATTAGAATGATTAAATCCTCATTTCACTTGACATATCATGATACTAATATTTACCCAATGCATTGGAGCGCTATCAGGGTGCACCCTTCTTAAACATTTAATTTCTTGCATAAGTGTGCCACATAGATCATACAAATAGAATCATTCATCATCATTTATTCCATGATAAAGGGATGTGAAATAAATACATGAATATTTATGATCAATAAGTAAATGTTCATAAAGGTTAATACTCTTGATAGAGAAATGAGAATGGTATTCACTACACAATGACATTGGCTTGGAAAATCGGTGAAATTTCAGCAGCGTAAAGACATGACATAAGAATTCATAAAAATAGTTGATGAGAGAGAAATGGGTGTCTCGTAATATTTACATGAAATTAATAGTAAGGGGGTCATATAGACACATTTACAAAAATATGTAATGGAATTTAGATTCATAATACAAAAGAATTTATTGAATGTAAATGAGGAGAGAGAAATTCCTTACGAAATTTCGGCTTAGTAACGGGTGTACATGGGAGGAATTAATGAGAGATAAAGGGTTATCTCATCCTTCAAAAAATAAAGAGGCATGTATGGGGGAGGTGATAAATCATACCCCAATATTTATAATCGAAAATAAAGGGACATAACAATATTAAGAAACTTGGATACATTGAGAAAGGACGGAATCCCTTGCAGAATTTCGACATGGTAACTGGTATAAATGGAAGGCATTGATAAGAGATAAATGGGTCTCTCAAGATTAAAACATAAAGAATAAATTACAGGTGATATTAAAAATCATACCCCAACATTTATAATTGAAAATAAAATGGCATAAAAATATTAAAAAACTTGGACATAAATAAGGAAGAAAGAAATCCCTTACTTGGAAGAGTGATCCCAAAGGTTTGGAGAGGCTTTAGAGAGGGGTCTTGGGATATTGGGGAACCTTGGGAGGATTATAGAGAGAGTAGGGTAGAGTTTTTACGAACTCAAAATGCTTTGAGTGAAGAGGAAGTGGGAGCTTGGGTGAGTTTATATTGGAAAGGATAGGGAATTCTTTATTATTTAGGTTTGGGTAACCACACATTAAACTAATCCAAACCACAAACCAGTCCATGGTTTTTTCCCATGGTTTTTTCTAAAGGGGAGTGGAAAAAAATATTTTATAAGGAAAATGGAAAAACTTCTAAAAATAATAGGGTTGCTTATGTGGAGGTGAGTCACACTCTCAAGGAAAACAATTTAAAAAGCTAAAATGTTTTATAAGTCTTGAAGGGTCCTATAAGGCTTTGTAAAATAAATCAAACAAACCTAAAATGAAATTATTTTTATGATAAAACATATATTTTCTGAACATAATGTTTATAGTATTTTATTACATCACTATTGGTTCATTATGACGTCATGAAACACATAATATATTTAAATGGTATTTAATTTTTAACCAAAAATTCGACTGTCTCGGAAAATTATGAAAAATTAACCGTTTAATATTTTAGACATCCTGATTACAAAAATAATATTAATTTTATCCATATATTTTTCTAAATATGTGAATTTTCACTTTTAAAATAAAAAATGATATTTATTTAAAATTAATGGGTTTGAAAAAAAAACAGCTTTCAAACCTTAATAAAAATTACAATTGTATTCATAATAATTATATGGTCATTTATATTATATAAAAATTAATTTAGTAATAATATTTAATTAAAATTTTATATAATTCAAAAATCAATTAATTCATCAAAATTGATTTCTTAATTGAATATTAACTAAAAATACTATTTGTGCTTTAAAAACTATTTGCAATGTAACAATAATAAAATAAATGTATATTCTTTATTATATTAAAAAATAATGCACATAATCATAGTGCTAAGGTCTTGTTACATAACTAATTATAACACCCATATAAGACCAAAGGGTAAGGTGTGCGATAGTGACAGATTATTAGGGTGGCTCAGATAACATTGCTTGGGTGGTAATCTCTATCAACCTCTACTTCTCTTATAGGCGGTTCTGTTCAAGTTTAAAATGTTGAAGCTCGGCTTGGGATTGGTCAAGAGTGAAGTCCAATGATTCAACCTTCTTTCCAAGCTTCGACAAATGGGCTTCATATGGGGCAAGTCTACTTGATGAGGCCATCACTTCCTTTTCAGAGTAAATTGGATTTGTTAAAGCCCTATATTTATACTAATTATGTGATCACTATTCAACACCTATATTAGCAAATATCACAATTCTTAATGGTATTTTAAAAATCCAAAATCATAAAACCAAAGAAGTTCATATGTTATATAACCATTTTTCATAATAATACATTAAATTATATCAAGAGGAATTTATATTATTAAAATTTTGGGTCGTTACACACTCTCTGTAATGGTGAAGTGATTGGTGTATGACCACTTACCATATATCCAAGTCACCCACCGAAACTAGTTTCATACTGTATTGTCTTATATCCTTTTGTTTTGGGATCTTGGAAATTTGGTTTTAAAGTAAAAATGGCTTGGTTTTAAGAAATAAAAAAATTTCATGAAATTATTTTCTAATAAAGAGGAAATGGATTTATTTTTGAAAGGGTGGAAATGAATTTTCATAACTATTTTGGAATGGTAAATGGTATGCTTACACCTATTTTAAATGTATTAATTATGTTAAAGTGGGTTTTGAAAATCTATTTCAAATAAAAATTTCTAAAATATTGAAATTTATGTTTAATGGAAGAACGTGTTTTGGAATTTGTGTGTGGGGGTTGAAGATGGACTTTGATTTAGTAAATAGTGATCATTTGAAATGTTTTATGAAATTTTTGAACCTAGTTTTAAAATTATAAGAGTTTAGTTCTTAATTAAATTTCTATTTATGAAGGGGAGTTTTTCATGAAAGTAGAAGTGTTTTGAAATGGGTTGAGGTGTTTTGAAATTAACGTGTGTGACTTGAATGTGAGTTTTTATTTGAATGGTTGGTGATTTTATGAAAATATTTGTAAGAATTGAATTGGGTTATCATTTTTTGGTTAGCAGTTTTGAATTTTTTTTTTCGATTTAATGTCTTTGTTTTGGAAGGGGGAAAGAATTTTTATTTTAACCCTTGGTATTTCCATGAGCGAACACATTCATGGGATTATATGGAAAGAGGGATTGTTAATGGCATGACTGGATGATTTTCGGGGTGGATATGTGGACGGTTCTTGGTGTGGCATGGAAACATGCATGTTTGAGGACCATGAAATTCCAATGGTGAATGTGCAAACTACTAATCCCATTTTTTTCAAAGAAATTATTCTTAAGGAAAATTTGATTTTTTTAAAACCAGTGTTTTGGTGGTATGTTTTATGTGCTTTTGGGATTTTTTTTGTGGGATGTTTTAAGTTCTAGAACCCATCTTCTTTAAACAATGATTTGGTTTTTTGTTTCACCAGTGATTTGGGTTAATGTCTTGGATAGTGGTCTCTTTTGAGAAATGTTTCGGGAATCCCCTTCGGATGTTCTCCTCATGTGTTTGGTTCTGGTGTGTGGCATGTTTTGACTAAAGGCCCATCTTGGTTGAGTCTTTAGGTTTTATTTCTAGATAGGGTACACCCCCATAAGTAGTTAATGCATGCTTGAAGTGAATCCTATGGTGATTCGACATTGGAAGATCCTCTAGTTGATCAACATAAGGAGATTTTTCACGAGCTTTGGAGATTGAGTCTGCCACTCTTAGTTTTTGGTTATGTGGATCCACTTGTAGAGGTAGAGTGGTTATGGAAGGTTGAAATATACCTTAGTTTATTGAGTTTAATGAGTTGTCAAAGGTGAAAGTAGTCTGGGGTTTCTATTGCAAGATGTTGTTTAAGGGGGCCTCTGGGTTCTTCATCAGTCTCTTCAAAGAAAGGGTTCATGTTATTCCACTAGTGTGAAAAAACTAGTCAAGAGAGGATGTTATGGCCACTGATAGGAATCATGTTCTATTTGGGACTTGACATAAGTTCATTATCCTTGTGTTGTTTCTATCAATCGCAATGATTATGTTCGGTGACACCTTGCGATGTCATGTTCTTGTTTGACTATAATGGTGAAGGTTGTGAAATCTTATGAGAGTCTCTATTTGGTCAAAGTGTATCTCACTTTAGAAAATTCCAAAGTCCTGTATTTTAGAGGAAGGTGTTTCTATGTGTCCTTTATTTCTGTTGTTTCTCATCCGAAGAAACGAGGGGTGATGTGTTTTCATCTACTAAGACCTTATTTCTGTAAAAGGTCAGGCTAGATGTCTCACTGAGTGTAGGCATTTGTTTAGAGGCCCTTATGGGGTCTTTTTGGGTAATTCAGCCTCAATATAGGTTATGGATATCTTGGGATGAAAGGTTAGGTGTGTGTTGACGGCTGTGGTTGTGACACCTATTAGTTGGGCCCTTCCCTTTCCTCCCCTCATTGGGGGGGGGGGGGTGTTTGGTCACTGTCGAGAAGTTTCTGAGTTCATCTTCCTCCCTTGTATTTCCTTTGAGTTTTTGGAGAAAAATATGAAATTTGGGCTAGGATAATTGAAGCGCACAGTTTTCGCACCATTAGTACTAATCGTGACCCATTATTGGAAACAATGAGGTAGGAGATATAACCTACCTCAGGGCCTTATAACTTCCATGCACCTTGTCTCAGGTAACCGTGAAGCTAGGTCCCTTTAGACAGAGGTGCCACACGATCTGCACATGGTTTAGGAAATTGTGCAGAATAACCATGTGGTCCTGCCAGTTCATTAAAAGTTGGGTTCCTTTTCATGCCGGACCATGATAGTCAGTTAATATGGTTGGTTTTTATGGAGGGGAAACCCACTATGGGTTTTAGGAATTTTTTTTTGGAAAGAGTCTAATGTTATTCTAACCCTTATTCGAGGGATTCCATTCAGGCCTCCCCATGTTAGTGTCTTGATTTTTGTCTTTAGAAATTAAGTTGTCTCTTATAGTGGGAAGTATGTCAGGACCTCCCAGTATTGGGGTAAATCGATTTTGTCCTTGGTGTTGGTATGGAGGTAGGTAGTCTCATTTAGGGGCTATCCAAAGACCAACTTCTTTCTTGGGAAAGTGTTGGGACTAGAGCGTTCCCAATGGTTCTATTTATGTAAGGCTATGGGAACCCTGTTTGAATTCGTTATTCATTTCGGGTAAGTTGTGTGAGATTTGTATGGTAGTGGATAAGTTGTTTTTATCTTGGGATGTGGTTCAATTATGTTTTCCTGTTTTAGGAATGTGGTGTAATTTTTTAGTTGGTGAGAGTATTCGTTCCTTTATTTGATCAACTGTAGGTGTTTTTTCGTTCCATCTTGGTCTATTGGTTGGTTTTTGTTTATTTATCTAAAAAATATGACTTTATCAGGGAAGAAAGTTTTTATGGTGGGGAGCATTGTCAAATACATGTATTATTTTAAAGATATTTTTCATTTACTTTATATTCTATCTTTTTTACAGGGGTTTCTTAATGATTTTGGAGAAAAGGGTGGTTTATTCTAGATTTGGGACAAACCATGAGCCCATTTTCCAATTTAAAAACAAAATTTATTTCTTTTATAACTACTTATTTTTTTTAAAAAAATTCACCCATTACACTTCCCACTTGACCTCACCTAACCTATTCAATACACCATGTCCATTTGGACCTATTAGTAACCCAAAATCATGGTGGATTTGGGTGATTTATTCATGCATTGGGCCAACCTGTGAGTCCATTTCCTATTTTAAAAAAATATTTTATTTATTTTATATATCATTCATTTTTAACATTTTTCAGTCATTATATCCCTCAATCAATACCACAACCCTTATCCGCACCCCCATGTTCTGTTTTCCCTCTTTGGAGCTCATCTCTATTGTGGATTATGGCGAATTTGCCCCAGGTTTCTCAAATCATCCTGATTTAAAAAGGTGATTTGTTCCTTTCATAAATCATTAATTTTTTAATATTTTCCCCCATTTAAATCCCCACTTGAACTACTTAGTCTTATTAGATCCTCCCTTTCAATTTTTGATGCTTTTAGATTCAACTATTGATGTATTTGGGGCGATTTCTTCAATGTTTCTCAAGTAAGTGAATCCCTCTCTTGATTCTTCATTTCTCCTTTGGGTTTTCCATCTTCCTTGATATTTCAAATATACAGAAACTAGGTTTTCGTACCAAGGGCCTATTTTTTAGTTTTTTGGTTCGATATTCTTGGATTAGTTTCATTTTCACTCCCTTGTGGTGTGACAGTGGTGCGGTTGAACTTTTGCACAAGGATTTTGGGTTTTTGGCACAAATGGTAGGTGATTCCTTATGTAATCATTTATTAATGACTTATATTTATTTATTTATTTATTTTTCATGTTCCTCATATGTTTTTTGTGAATTTAAGACCGTTTTTATGGAGTTTGTTAAGAATTTAATTTTATAGTTTCATTTTTTGCTTTAAATTGGGTGTTTTCCATGTGTAACTATTGTGGTAATGTTTGAGTTCATTTTATAACACATGAAATTTGTTTATTAAATGTTTTTTGGGATGCAAATTATTCCTTTTAGGGTCTTGGTGTTATTTTGGGTTTAAAATAGGGTTCTTGAATGGGTTTTAGGTGAAAAAAGTTGTTGTGCTTCTTGAAAGTTTTCTATGAAAATTTTAAATGTTTTATTGAGGTACACAAAGTGTGAAAAGGATGTTTATGTACTATTTTGATGGGAGTATGTTCTTAAAATGAGTTTCTGAAAGGTAAAGTAGTTATTTTTTATGTAAAACGTTTTGAGAATGTTTTATAATTTTTCTAGATGATTTATTAAATTGTGAGATGGGTGTGAAACATGTTTGTGGGCTGTTTTGGTGTGAGTATGATGTTAAAAGGAATTTGAATGTGAAAAGGGGTATTTTGTGGAATTTGTGTGGGATGTTTTATGTGTGTATGATTTTTAAATTTCATATTCATGAAAAAATGGTATTTGATATACGTGTAACTTATTTGAGTACAAAAAGGGAAAACCCGGGTATCTAGGTGGGTGGATGTGTACTAGTATGCTAGTAATCCAGAGGGGTTTTGTCCCTGTTTCATGTAGCAAGTTTGACAATGAAAAAAGTAACTAAAATATGATGATGATGATGTTGGGGAACACTAGGTTATTGATGATTATTCTACTATCAGCTCGTGTTCATGAGAACGGATATTCATTATGGTTAATTTCACCGAGATACGAGGTACCTGGGGCTCATAAATAACTAGTTCCTAGGGGTGTTACCATAACTAGTGATCATTGAATATATGATATTCACTATCTATAAATTGTGTGTTTGGATGGAAAATTCTGTATAATGGTTTTTTATTTAAAAGTGTTTAATATTTGAAATATCCCACTTGAAAACTATTTTTATTTAAAGTTGCATCTTTTAGAAACTGTTACTAGTAATTATTGATTACAAAACATGCAATATTTTTGTATTAAGATATTTATCAAATGGAATATATTTTTGGTGGAATCCTAATGGGATTATTCTCACACCCTACTTACACCTTTGGGTTCAATTAGACTGGATTATGTTTGACACAAGTAAGAGCAAGGTCTTTGGTGATGACAGTTCGAGGTGTTAGCTTCCTTCCTTGGTGCAGTGTTGTGGAGAAGACCTAGGGGTGATGTCCCCTTGTTGTGTGGTGGTTAATGAGTTGTATTTTCTACTCCTATTTAGTTTTTTACATCTTGAGTCTTGTTTAAACCATGTACATCACATTTGAATTTTTATTAAAGGCTTTTTAGGATTAAATTTTTAGATTCATTTTGTTTGATTTGTTTTTTGTTTTATGTTTATAAATTCAAAAAAAATCATTCACAACTTTTATTATATGATACTCATGCACTTGTGCCAGCCCATAGGGATTGGGAACGCCCTTTGGGCCTTTCCATGGCTTGGGTCAGGTGCCGGTTTTGATGGCGGCTAGATCTGGTTTGTGACATTTATGGAAAAGTATATCAATATTTTCACACAAAGAAGTCAAGTATCTATGGGACTAGGTGACTATTCATGGAAGAATTTTTACTTCTTCTTTATATGGAAGGTTTAATGACTAAAACGCATTAAAATTTCATGAAATTAGGTGGAGAGGTGAGTATTTGAGTAGGATATCCAATGAAGGTATAATAAAACCAATTAGAGTTTCAAGTCCTATGTTATGGCCCAAATATAGAAGGGTGGTCGAATCTAGCCGGCCTAGAATGTCTTCAATTGTTATCCACGATTAGGGCCCTTGTGCTTACATTCATCCTTTGGTCCAGTTAGATGAATTGAATACCAATCACCATAGAAACCTGCAACAAATAAATTTTAAAATTTTGATCATTATTTTTAATGATATGGTAGAAGCAATGAACTGCTGTCAAATTAAGCCATTGTGAAATTGTATATTTTAAGCATGTTTTCAAAAAATGAATTCAAAACAAATATTGAGTGAAAAAGGATTTAATAATGGGATTCTTAAACCCATAAACTATTTAATACACAAGTATAAGGGTGATAAAATATTTTATATCATTGTGCGATCAATTGTATAATTGGAGAATGATCTCTATTATGATGAGCAACCAGAGAAGATCGTGGACCTTATAAATAAAGTTCTATGAAAAAAGACTACACACCTAGTCAAAGTAATTTGGAATAACCAAAATTAAGAATAGGAAACTTGGGAACCATAGAAAGTGATGATGGAGATGTATCCACACATGTTTTCCCCATAATATATAAAACGAAATTTAGAGGGAGAAGTTTCATAAGGGAGGAATAATGTAATGACCCAAAATTTTATTAATGAAAATTCCATTCTAATAATTATTTAATATAATATAATAAAAAAACACATTAAGAACACAACAAAAACATTATAAACGAATAATTAATTAAATTAGAGGTATTTCTAGAAGTTAAAGAACCTATACCAAAGAAATAATAATTTTACCATTGGAATAGTAATATGACCATTATGAATAGTAAACTGACCAATAAAATTGTAATCTCACCCATGATAGTATAAATAAAATATAATTATATCATAGTATAAGTAAATAAATGTTTTAAAAATTATTAATTAAGTGCTGGTATTTTTATAAGTTATAAATATTTAATTATAATTTTATAATTAATATAATGATTTAAAAGAAAATTTATTACTATAAAATGTATTCCTAAATCAATATTTTGTTATCTTATGATTTTAATATAATTTTATGAAACTTATTTTATTTTTCAAAGTGTTACAAAATAAGTTATAATTATAAAATGGGTATTTTCCAAGTAAATGTCAATTTTAATTAAAAAATATTTTTATCATATTTAAAAAATTATTTTCATAAAATGGAGTTCATTTTTGAACTCTAAACATCGAAAAATAGTTATGATGATTTTTTGGGATTTTTCTATAATACTTGAATTTTTGGTGAATAGTAAAATATGACAATTTAGAATAAATTCTAAATACATGATTTTTGAGTCATTTATGATGTAAGGCTATCGTAACAACCATTAGTTCGAACTCACATGTACTAGTTACTATATTTAGTCACAATAATAAATAGTATTTCTTATATTGAAGCAAAATAATAAACTAATGATTAAAATAATGAGAAAACACCCCTCTCATCCACTATAAATATCACCCCTCACCACCTATTCTCCTCACACCTTCCAAGATTTGATACTTGTCCAAATTAAACTAAAATATCTTCCCAAAACTCTCCCCCATGAATAGGATCTCTTGGTCTCATTAAAATACAAAAACCATTTCCCAAAGGCGGTTCTCAAGGAGGATAAATTCATTAGGTAAATTCCTCTTTCCTTTTCTTTTATTTGCTTTTCAAGTTCTTTATTTTATTATTATATCCTCACCTATCCTCATAAAAATGAAATTAAAACTCTATTAACCTTCATATAATGTAATTTTATTATTATAATGGAATATTACATCATCATACCCTTTCTCCTCTCCCTTTTATCCTTGAAATGAAAATGTCATTCATGAGGTGATAATCTATCGCCTTCAAAGATGAAAAATTTTCATTTTCCATTAACAGCTTCAACGCTAGTGATAAACCCATTTTTATTGTTAAAAAAAATTCTTATATATGTATTGAATACTATTTAATGTTTTTTAATCATTAAATACACATGATGTTAAATAAAAAAACAAAACAAGTTCGTTGTGAGCAAAAAACACCCAAGATAATCCAAACAATTATCACTAACTTTTTATCTAATGATTCATCCTCATAACATATAACCAAATGATATTTATGATCATTTAAACTTATTAATGTTCATTAATAACTTATAACTTCAATTATATATTTATATTTTCATTTTACATGAACTTCCATACTCTTATATATGGAAACTGATCATAAAAACTAAGAAAAAAAGCACTCCCAGATGATGAAATTGAACACTATAACTCATCAAAAATTCCATAAATGAACATAATAAAATTATATTAAATAAATTTCATGTTGAAAAGGTTATTTAATTATTAATTAATAAATCTAATATTATTATCTAGGACATTAAGATCAAGTGAAGAACCGTTTTAGACATAAGGTAAGGGATCCTTTCTGAACCTCTATTTTTCCTTCGGGTTACTCTTTCTATCTCTTTACCCCAGTGTAATTCCTATTTATTTTCATGTAATTATTCTAAATTATGTTTATATTTTCAAAAATCTTGTATCCAGGTTGTATCATCCTTCTTTTATGGGGAAATACATGTCTTAAAAAGGTTTCCTTCTCAAATCTTTTTGATAAGAAAGCCTGATTAAAGGGAATTTCTCGATACCTTTACCATTATCATGTTCTATCTATAATATATTTTTACCCAAAATTATTCTTATAAAATTAATCATTTTATAATGAAAAATATCATGGTTTATTTCTAGTTTTCTGCAAAAAATTATTCCTTTTTCCATTTTAAAGACTCTTTAATATTTTCCCTCAAAGTCTCACTGAAGTGGCTTATTTCTAAAGTTTCCTAAACACAATTATAAAATATTTTCAATTAATTTGGACACAATTTATCATTATATATGCATATTTTTATTTATTATTTTCCACATATTTTCTAAATCCATTCTTTCATGGATACTTTTGTGATACACCCATTTATAATACCTTATGACATGATTATGAAACTCATTCCTTTCCATGGGTAACCCTTATGTTATGTTTGATTCATTATGTATGATTATTAATGTGACACACATATTCATGAATATATTTTTATGGATAATCCCAGATAGAGATCTAATGAATTGGGTAAGGTTTATTCTCATGAGACGTCTTGTTGGGACAAGGAGTGAACTTGATTCCTTTATGGGATTTGTCCACCATGAATATAGTCTTGATGATTATACTTGAAAAATGTTTATATCATTTTATATATTGTTTCCACATTCCTAGTATGACATGATTATATTCACATGTTATAAACTTTATTATTCCTTTGGTTTATTCATATTCCATAACTTTTATTCCATCATATTGTGCCTTCTAACCCATCTGTTATGTTTTAATCCTATGATTATTTCCTTACTGTGATTTTTTGCTCACCCCTTTTGTTCATGTATTCCCCAAGTTATCCTATAAATATATATGATATAAATATTAATATTAAATAAAATATGTTTTCATGATATTTAATTATGTACCTAATCTTAAAAATATACTATACTTTATGATAATGGGCTTGTAATTTGATGGTTAATTATGCTTAATATCATGTAATGATATGTGTAAAAGGATAGGGATGTTATAATAAGACCAGTTTATAAGGTTATTTCCTTTTATCTAATATAATTACCTAGACCATAATAATAACTAAATACCAAAATCATTTATCCCCTATTATCTCTTACCAAACTGACTCCTCTCATCATGCCATCCATACATGATCTATCTACATTCAACTTAAACCCCATAAACGGTGGATTCTATCTTACCCACTAACCCTGATTATTTTAGCTATCATATACCATATTTAGGTAGAGTCCTGGAAGTAGTTTCCAAAGGATATTTTTACTCATGCCTCCCTTTATTAGGGCCCCCAATTTAGAAACTAACGCCTTCACGTACACCTTTAAGAAAATAGAGTGATTTATTACTTATTTCACTGTGTTTCTTACTTACCACAATTTATAATTTATAAAAATTAAAAACAATGTACTGTGAGTGCTACTTTGAAATCCAAAAGTATTAACTGCAAACATAGATAGTGCAAGACAATGGTTTCTTGGCACGTCTTGAAATTCAGGATACTCGTGATCAATTCTCTTCCACTAAAGAGAGTCCAAAAGGTGATGAAGTTTCACATATTTATTTATTTTATTTGTGTTACATGTAAATTTTATTGTAGTATCATCACTTACATATAGGTTCCTTAACCTTGGAATTATTAAAAATTATCATAAAAATTTCTTAGGACCTGATTCACCTTTATTATATGGAGAATAACCACACTTGGGGTATTTTTAAGTGATTTGTTATCCTTTTGAAATAGTATATAGTCATTTGTACAATAATGTATACATTCAGAGTTCATACCCATTGAACATAACATTATTTTAGAATTATATATTCATTAATAAAACTCATTATCTTTTGGGAGAATATCATTCAAGAGAAAAATTAGCATAGTAAAACCGATGTCAATCCGTTTATTGCTAGATTTTAAATTATACAGCTTCAATATGGATGAAAATGTTGTATATTTAGTACAACCAACATAAAATGATGTCTTTTCACAAACCTTTAACTTCTAGAACAATTTTGGAAAATCAAAAGGTTTCTATTTAACTGCCATTATCATTTACTCAATATGATGTTCATCATTATTCACACTTGTAATCACATCCTTGATACATTATTCATCATTGTCCACAGTTGTAATCATATCATACGATCCATAAAATTTAGTCTTACCCCAATCACTAGCTACAATCATTTTTACCCATGTTTAGTCCAATATTTATAACTTTGATCTATTCCATGAAATATCAAGTGTTCTTATAACTCCTATAGGCTAATTAGTCTTGAATAAAAATAGCATAAACATGGAAAAAATATTTGAGAAGGGTTATATACATGATATTTTTCAAACATGATGAAATCTTTCACCCAATACTCAGACTCTTTTTTCATGAAATTATCATACATCCATTTTCTATTCATATCCATCATATTTGATTTGGTAATATTAATATTTAATAAAATAAATAAATAAATCATAAAAACAATTTCATAGAAAAAGTTCATATTATGATTAAAAAATCATTGTAAGGTAAGATTTGTAATGGTTATGATTTTAAAGATATAAATTGGTTTATTAATGGTTACAACTTTACTAATGTGGGTTATCATTAATATCTTCTATATTATATGAACCTAATATACCGTCTCTTGCACTCATTTAGGTCCTAAGAGAGACCACACCCCTATCAAAACCCAATAGAGAGGTGATCAACATATACACATAAAAAAAGATGTTTGAGGGGGAGAAATGGATTATGAGTGATCACATATCTTGATTTTAATATATCATTATAATTTAAAAACAACAAAATTTGATAAACTGTAAACTAAGAAAAATATATCAATATAAATTTTAAAATTTTAAAAATAGTTTAAACAAAATTTATTTCACATGTTCATTAAAATAATTTACATAATATATATATTTAATTATTTTAAAATATATATTTAAATGTATACAAAATCATTAGTATAAATTAATGATTTCTACTCATTCTATCACTTATTTCTTTGTAAAATGTCTTAAATTTGATGGAAATTCAACAACTAATATTCAATTTTTATAATTCATATGAAAAATCAATCAAAATCATACCCAATATGATCATTTAAGCATATTAAACATGGTCTAAAATTTAATAATTAGTTTTAAATCCATTTGAAACTTAAACTAATCTATACCTCTCGAACATCATGTAACTAATTTAATATAAGAAATTCCATAAAAAATTCAATAACCCAAAAACATTCTAACTAAAATCTTCATCATATATAATAGAAATAATTACCAAAACCAACCACTTTCATAATGAATTAAATGATAACAAAAACCATTTTCATATAACCAAACAAATCACAACCAAATTATATTAACCTAAAATAAAATAATTTTAAAACTATAATATCATTAATTATTTTAAAAAAATATTTACTCACATAAATAATACATTACACTTTAAATGGATCAAGAACAATCAAATTTGTTTCTTAAAATATAAAGAAACACATTTATTTCCATGAAAACCTTTGAAATGAAATAAACAAATAATTTTTTTTTCTCTTTAGAATCCATAAAACCTTTTATTCCAAATAAAAATTTCCAAATAAAAAATGCATCCATGAATTTAATTTATAAACACTTCAAAACTCATTCAAATATCATATTAGATAAAAAAATTATGTATATATGAAAAAAATAATTAGTTAAAAAAATGAAAATGATACTTTATTCAATAATAATTACTTTACCTCACTTTAAAAAGTCAATTTATAATTTAGCTTGAGCATAAAACTAATTCCACTCTTTATTTAAAACAATTCATTTCATAATAATAATCATTTAATAAATAATTTATGTATCCTTTATACTAAAAAGTAATAGTTTTTGAAATCACTATACATGGAAATCATAAAATTTAGATATATACATGAAAACTGCAAATATACATTAATCAAACAGTTACAAAGAAATAATTTTTATATGCGAAGATATTAAATATTATTTTATTCTTAAAAATATATTTAAAATTATTTATAGGTTAATATAAATATCTTATACATTTTATGCACCTATCAAAAATAATTTGTGGAAAAAATGCTATACTATTAATGGATTATTATATCATAAAGACTAATATTATTAAAATACAATTTTTTAATATGTAAAACTATTTTTAAGTATAAAACTTATATTATTTCTTCACTAAAAGAAAATTAAAATACACATATAATTATATATTAAAACCCAAACTCACAACAGATATTCCTAATAATGTTGAAGGAGTGAAAAAATTCAGGTTATCAAAAAATTTCAGTGGTGAAATGTGATGTACGACAAGTGTTAGTCACTCTAATTTTCAAACCCCTTCCAAATTCATGAGGGAAGTGAAATAATGTTCAAATCCATTAGAAAAAAAATTAAAAACACCCAAAAAACTAAAAATATTAAAATCTTTAGCGATAGATGTCCATATGTTCGAGAGAGATTTAGGGAGAGCATGTGAAGGAGAGAGAGAGTGGTAGCACACATAGTAGTAGAGAGGGTGAGTTGAACCAGGGAGGGATAGTAGTGATGATGGCGGTAAGGGAGGGAGAGTGGAGAGGGAGGGAGAGCAGCGGTGAGAGAGCGAGAGAGGAGGTGTGGGAGAGTGGCGGTGATGGTGATAAGGAGGGAGAGCGACATCGACGTTGGAGGGGGAGAGTAGCAACGAGGGAGGGAGAGAAGTGGCAAGGGAGTGGGCGAAGTGGTGAGGGAGAGTAGTGGTGAGGGAGGGAGAGCAGCAGCGACATGATGACAACATAGAGGGAGAGCGGGAGAGAGGGAGAATGGTGGTGAGGGATGGAGAGTGGTGGAAGGGTTTCACTTCTACGAGATCTTGAAGGCATGATTAAAATGATCAGTTTGGGTAAAAATTATATAGCAGTGTCGAGTTTTTATCAACGCTTTTAAAATAGCACTGATAAAGAGGTATTTTGTCACTAATAAAATAAAAAATTCTGATAAAATATCTCTTTATCAGCGTTAGAAAAGTGTGGATAAATATTTAATAATATAATTAATATAATTAAGAAATTTAAATTCATGTAATTATAAGTTAAAAAATATACAATTTTTAAAAAATATCTTTAAAAATAGAGAGTTTCTTCGAAGGGGATGGGGATTGGGAGAGTCGATAGTGAAATTATTAGGTGATTCAATGGCGGTCAGTTCTAATTTATTTTGGATTCAGCTTTAATGGATTTGACAATATCAAACAAGGTTGATGAAGGTGGAAATAGGGGTGTTAATGGGGACAGACCCAATCTTAGTGACCTGATTATAGATGTATCACATTATCCGAACCCTAGGTTTGATTTCAAATATGGTAAGCACATCTCTTTTGATTAGGTGGTGTCTTCCATGGCCAGGTTTGATCTAGAGGTGGATGTTGGCACTTCTTCATACGATCTATTGTTGTGATATTTAGTCTATGCCTAAAATCCTCAAAGAAAGGGAATCTATTTTACGAAGATCTTATCCAAGAGGTTTGAAAAAACCTCATATCTGGTTGAAAATGAGCAGGGAATATCCAAAAATATGGATGTTAGGTTTTTTATCGATGTTGATCGAGATATCTTGAAGTAATGACTTGATCTATGTCACTTTTTGCTAGTTAGATGACCGGTACTTTCCAAAGTATACAATCTAGTTAATGCAGATGAGTTAGAATAGAAGCTTGGATGAGTCTAGGTATTCAATGATTAGAAAATAATTCTGATTTGAAAGGGAAACTTTTATCTTACTTTTAAATCTGAACTGCATCATTTTTCTTCTTGGAAATTTAGTTTATATAATATCAATCCATGCGACTTTCAGATTTTGGCATGGGAGATCAATTTCAATCATTACAATCTAAAGTATACTAATGCAAAGATATGGGTACACATTCATGGGCTCAACTGGGTTCTTTAGCATTCACAAATCAAATGACCTTGAATCTTTTATAGGGTCACCTCTTAAGTGGGATGATAAAACCAATTAAGGTAAATATTGGTATTATGAAAGAGTGTTGGTTGATGTTGATCTTCTGAATCCAAGTCCTAGAAATGCTACTATACTGGTTGATGGATTGAAGATTGATTTTTACTATGAATATGAAGTTGTTCCCTCATTTTTTGATTTTTTAAAAGTGATTGGCCATCAAATTTCAGGATGAAGGAATGTTATTAGGATCCAAATGGATAAATCTAGTTCTACCATGCATAATGAAGTTGGTAATTTACAAAGGTAAAATTTGGGAATTGTGGTTTCTTCTAAACTTAAAGAAGTTAATGTGGGAAGGGAGATACTTGCACCCCTACTGGGAGATTCCTCTGAAAGGATTACATATCTCCATTCCAGGTATGAAACCATAGTTGGTAAGGAGTGTATCTCCCTGGTTGAGGAGGAACTTGAAAGCACTATTTTTTTGATAAGATGGATCAATCTACGGGTTGGTTTATTGAAATGATAGCTCAAGGTGGTAAGGAGGACTAAGGGAATTACACTGGAGGTAGTTAGAACACTATATTTCCTTTTAATGAAGATAGGATGGACAAGGGTGATGATAATTCTAAGAATCTATTGTTCAAATACATTATTGGAACTTCTATAAGGGGAAGGGATCTCCTAGATGCCTCTCCTAATGTGGTTATTTTGGGAGTAGACCTTGACATTTCCAAAAATACATGGGTAGTTGTGGTTAGAATCGGTTCTGATAATGATGAATCTGAGAAGGAACTTGTGGTGCAGGGTGTGATTGACATACAGTTGAGTCAGGAGAAAAATATGACCACCTCTTATGATAAAAAAGGTAAGAAAAAATATGCCTATGAATCCATTTTTCTATTAAAATCTTCAAAAGGCACTACCAGTAACCGGGAGACCTTGAATGGAGCTCTATAATTGGTTGATGTCCTTGATGGTGTCAACAAAGAAAATGATCCCACTGCATTTCTCCAATCAGGGAGGGTTAGTAGCCCGAAACATTAAGGCCTCTAGTTTCCTTCTCATTTTTCTAGAATGATGAAATCTATATGTGATAGCTTCCGAAAGGCTATATTTGATGAATGTGTGAGGTCAAAGGAACTTAATATTGAAATTAAAATCCTTCCAGAAGACCTTAAGGGTGAATGGTCACCTCAAGGCTTCACAAAGGATATGGAGGAATGGTTTGATCTTCAAGTTGAGGCTTTTTTTTACAGATTTGGATCACAGTGCAATTAGAATTCATGAATATTTTGATATTTTTGAATTTCTTTCCATAAATATGGAAGAAGGAATTTGTCTTAACCCCAAACATAACATTAGGGACCTTTCATGGAAATATGGAGCATTCAACTGGAGTGTCGAAGATCCAAAGTCCATTTCATCATTTGATGAGGAACAAGAGCCTTGGTAGAGGGAAAAGACATGGGGGCATGGCCGTCACCCATGTGGTCGAGGTACTTATCGAGGACGAGGTGGATGATGACCACTCTAATCTATTTTTCTTTGCCCTTGTTGGTTGTCATGGTTTTGTAATGTCCTTGAGGGAATTCTTGGTTTAAACCATCCTTTTTTTCATGTATCATTTTCATTTTGTATTTTTATTAATAAAGGGGCTTGACCCCATACTGTTTTTGTATATTAAAAAATATTTGAATATAATTATAAAAATATTTATATAATTATACATATTTATATAATTATATATATTTATATAATTATACATATTTATACAAATATATATAACTATATAATTATATATAATTATATAATTTAAAATACTATAAATATATGTATTATTTAGATATATTTATTATAATTTCAAAATTATTTAAATAAATATATTTATTTATAATTATAATTATAACTATATATATATTTAAAAATATTTGAATATAATTATAAATATTTTTTTATAATTATATATATTTATATAATTATATATATCTACATAATTATATATATTTATATAATTATATATATCCATATAATTATATATAATAATATAATAATATACATTTATATAATTATAGATATAACAAATATATTTATTATTTCAATATATTTACTATATTTTTATAATTATAATTATATATAAATAATTATAATTATAAATAAATATATTTAAAAATATTTGTATATAATTATAATTATTTTAATATAATTATATATATATATTTATATAATAATATATATTTATAAAATTATAAATATAATAAATATATTTATTATAATTTTATAATTATTTATATATATATATATTTATAATTATAATTATAAATAAATATATTTAAAAAGTATTTATATACTCAGAAGGTTTAGGAGGCATGCACGCTTGCTCCTAAATATATTTATTATAATTTTTTAAATATAATGAATATATATTATTTAAATATATATATTATAATTTTATAACTATTTAATTATATGTATATTCATAATTATAATTATTAATAAGTATATTTAATAAATATTTGTATATAATTATAAATATATAATTATAAATATATAAAATATATTTATTATTTAAGTATATTTATTATAATATTATAATTATTTAAATAAATATTTATTTATTTATAATTATAATCATAAATAAATATATTAATAAATATTTGTATATAATTATAAATATATTTATATAAATATACTAGGAAAGTTCATGTACCGAGCGTGCTTGACCCTAAAAATTTATTAATTAAAATAAGATTACACCAAAGACAAAGCATCTGGAAAATCAAAGACCACCAAAACATGAAAGTGACCAAAACACCATCCAATAAAAAATCAAAGGAAAATACAAAAAAACCATTAAAAATGTTTGAAGACCCACATCACAATGGCTTGAAGGCCCAAAAACACCCACACTGGCTGATGTAGCCATGATCTAGCTAAAAGATGCCAGTCCTCGATGACCTCATGCACCCAACCGCATCAATGAGGCTGACCGACAACACACCACCTGAGGTCATCATCTTGGATATCGAGTGTTCTCTCGATGATGTTGTCATTCCCTTTAGAGACATCACTCATGCAAACAAATTCATCCCAGATTTCCATCGTCAGAGGTGTGAGAGTCTGCACATCATCAGTAGGAGATGCTCACTATTGGCATCCCATACCATTAACTACTCATGGTACCCATGATCATCACCCCTGTAGTGTAACATACCACCGAAGGTCATCATGCAGCTGTCAGCAAGACCAATATTCCACAAGGTCCTCAAAACTATCCCATTATAACTAAATCCAACGCCGCCACCACCTAAAACCAGCCGTCCGACAGCATCAAACACCCTTCAAAGTGTGGGAAATATCCTGCCAATATATTTATAAGCCAAATTGATTTATGAGGAAACCATGAGCAGCTCATGTCCCAAGGTCAACAAAATTTACCAAATTATCACCATACAGATCCCAAAACCACGTCCAGATGTCGCCCGCATTTCGGGGTCTTCACATGCTCATGGTCGTCACCATGTTACACCCCACACCGAGGTCCATGCCAATTTTCTCCCATGCTTCACCACCTGTGCACATCACCAAAACAACATCATGTCTATACAGTTTCCAGTTATTCCCTACCTGAGATCAACCATCACCTACCCTAATCTCATCAACAACAACACCCCACAATCATCGTACAACAGATCTGCAACTTCGGTGGTTCTACCACTAGTCCCACACACAGTCATCACTAGATCCCCACTGATGAGAAAGTCTATGTTGTGGGGCACCATCTCCTACTGAGAATTGGTCACGAGACGAATGCCACATAGGTCCCACACCCTCATCACCCACAATGAAAGGGAGTATACACCTTGCATCAAGGAGTTTTCACAAGAAAATCCATCACCAGAATCACCATTGTCGACCTGAATCCACTCCATCCCCACCAAT
Organism: Viscum album; assembly: GCA_963277665.1. NCBI lineage: Eukaryota > Viridiplantae > Streptophyta > Magnoliopsida > Santalales > Viscaceae > Viscum > Viscum album. Next base: position 2,067,127,763 of record OY728121.1, read on the forward strand.
GGTCAAGGAAAAAAGAAAACTCCATCATAAGATGGGTGCCAAACATCTGTGGGTCATAGCGACCGCACCACGAGCCTTCGTCAGTCACTGCCGAAAAATCACACTTGTCTTGCCGTGTGTCGTCGGTGACTCAACTGCCCTATTTTCCACATCGTCGCCAGCTTACACCCATCCACAATACTGACCTTACTGAATAAAAAAAAACAAATAAATATTATTTATATAAATTTCAAACATATTGAAAGTATTACATATAGAGTAAATAAATAAATAAATATAAATAAATATTACAAAATTATTTAATATATTTTTAACATTATTAATGAACATATAATAATAAATGAATAAATAAAATTAAATAAATTAAAAAAATAGAAAAAGTGTACGCGGAATATATACATGAATTATAGATATACATATGTACACATACACATCCACACACACACATATATATACAGACATACACGTACATACATACAGTTATACATGTTCATATATGTTAAATTATTTAATATCAATATAAATATATATTTAAATAAATATATTCATTTTTATTATATGATTTTTTAAATAAAATATTAATATATTATATTTATTTTAATTATATACACGTTCTATAATTAATTTATATAAATAAACTATTAATCATTTTGATAAATATAAATTTGAAATTTTTTTAAGTATAAAATTATGAAAATAGGATTCATTTTTTATTAAATGTTATATAAATCATATTTATGTTTTATATTTACATATATATACTTATTGAAATTTAAATATTATTTAAAAATATATAAATAAATATATATAAATTATATTACTCACTAAGATCTTTATCAGTGCTAGAAAAAGTCATTAATAAAGGTGTTACTTTTATCAACGCTAACAAAAATCAATGATAAAGGGGTAGATTTTATCATCAGATTAGTTAACACTGTTAAAAGCTAAATTTATCATTTCTTTTTTAGATCACTAATAAAAGTAACATTTTATCAGTGTTTTTTGTCTAGCACTGTTAAAGGTCAGCGCAAGATAAGTCGTGATCTATAGTAGTGATATTAGATAAATAAATCATACAAAAAATATAAAAAAATTAAACAATTATAAAATTTAAATAGAAATTTTACCTTCTTAAAATTAAGAAATATATGTTGATAAAGAAATATAGCATAACTTCACAGAAAAACAAAGAATAGAACAATTACAAATGGAAGGGGTAGGTACCTCCATTTATAGTTTTTGGAAGCTAGGAGGTGTGAACCCCATTCAAATCTCCTTTTTAAATTTTTTTAAGGAAGCATGAATGAAGTTTATGCTTCTCAAGACCCTTTTTTAAAATACTGATAACCATATCCATTAAAAAAATAAACCCATTAAAAAACTCACAATTTTGTGGGTTTGTATTTTTTAGAGACTAATATTTATAATTTCCCCCCTATAAACAACACAAAGATTTTATAAATCCCGCTATATTTTAAAATTCATCCTAAATAAAATACATTTGAAATTGATTTTTTAACATAAACCCCAACCCCTAGGGTAGTCCCCCACCTTTGAAATAAACTTTCTATCTTTCTATGAGAAATTGTAGAAAATTATGCAAATTTTGTAAAACTACCACCAAGACACATCCCTTGACACAACTGAAGAATTAAATCATCTAGCATAGAATTACATTGAAATTTATATTAAATCCATTTTCAATTAAAATTTATCATTGTAAGAATTTAAAATTTTACATTTTTATTTGAGGGTTTTTAAATTAGTCTCAACGGTAACTCATCACTTTTTTAACACTTGTATAGAATTATGATTAATTTTAATATAATAATTATCCTTCTTTTGATTAATAGTAACATTTAATTATTATTAAAATTAATATTAATAATAACAAGGAAAACTTGATGATAAAATATTTATTAAAAATGAATAATTAATAGATTTTTTTTTGTTTTTGAAGATTTTTTGGTAATAATAATTAATAATAATAGATATATTTGTTGGTGGTAAATTATTGGTATTAATAATATAAAGCAACAAAATATGTTTGTTGTTATTAATGGATTTTTTGGAATTGGAGAATTAATATCAGTAGATATATTTGTTAGAAAAAACAATAATTTATACTCATAAGTAATAGAAATATAACTTTATATTTGTTTTAATTAATCATTTTTATGAAATAAATTTATAATTCATCACTGAGTTTTTGTGGATGGAGATAACTTTTTTGTATTGACCGTTTCACTTGAGGTATTATTCCAAGTGATTTTATTTATGGATTTTGGAGAATTTTAATTAAATTGATGGTTAATTCAATGTTATAAAGAGGAAATTATATGTAATGTAGGGTCATAGGTGTGTTGAAAGCGAATCCCAACTCATCTCATGGTTTCAACATTGTATCATCACATGGTGAATGTTACATCATTCATTACATTATGTATTTTGGACTAAAAATGAATGGATTATATATTAGTGGTGGTTCTTGATGAGATTGTTGGTAATTAGAGTCAATAGTTGTCAATATGAGTTTGGTATTATTAAATGGATGCATGAATAAGGTAAGTGTACTTTACTAAAACTGATTAGTTATTGATTTCTTATTTGGATCAACTTGTGGTTTATTAAGTTTTCAAGATGAGGATGATGATTATTATTGGAAAAATTTTGTGAATTTTAATCACTATGTTACTAGGATGAACTTAGGTTGGACCAATAGTCAACATGGGACATATAGATTTCTAAATGGTTTATTAAAGGTTCCTTTAACATTTTTTTCTAAAGAAAAAATATTTTATCTCTTTAAAAATAATTTAGAAAGGAATATTTGATTTAAATGAAAATTTTATAATAAAAGTTTAATTTAAATTGATTGATTTTGAAATTTTATTTGAAAGGAAAAAATGATTTAATTTCAGAAAAATATTTCCATTAATGTTTTGGATATGGTCCTTATGTGGTTAAATTCATTACATGATGCCTTTTTGAATGATTTCAACAAGAGGTTTTTGACTCATAATTTGTAGGTAGGATAAGAGGGATTGTTATAATAAATTCTTTTGTATGGTTGGCCTCATAAGGGAGATGCATTATTTTCCAATGTATGTGTTCTTGTGTGAGACCTCTTGATGTATGGATACCATGAATGTTATCTCCTATTGCATGATGGTGTATGATTCCATAAGAACCATATGTGAAAACTTCCCATGGATGATGGGTTACTTAAATGGAATTGAGATACTTGGTAGGTTCCCTATTGGTGGATATCCAAAGGAACCTTTGGATAACCTTTAGTATTAGGGAATGTCCAGTGCACATTAATAACCTTGACCACTAGGAGTGAGTCATGGGGCCCATTATGACTTTGATTAAGTGATAATTCATGGTTCATGATCCAGTCATAGGATAAACTTGGGATGATATGATATACCTTATTATTGTTTGAGAGATAAGTGATATCATTCTCTACTAACCTTTGGGTGGTAAGTAAATAAATGATGTCTGTTTGTCTTACAATGTTCTTGGTAGATATTCAAATTTATTTTACCTCAATGGTTATTGTGGGAGATATTCAAATTTTTGATAAATCCACATTGTGGGATGGAATTTAGGAATCAAAGGAGTGTAGTTTTCCTATTTGTATTATAGATTATAAGAATATTAGGGTTAATCCTATACGATATTAACATGGGGAGAGTTGGAGAAATCATTATTGATGTTTATTAGAAGAGAGTGGGTCCCCTTCTTGGTATCCTTGGAAAAGAGGGCATTTGATTCCCCTATTTATAATTTTATTACGAGGAGAGTGGGTTCCTACCTTAGTGAGTTACCTTATTTCCATTGTGAGATATAGTAATCGAGCACATAGCCAATGATGTTATCATGTTGCGTGATAGAACTCTTAACTGTGATATGACCCCATGGGAGTTTTCATCAAGTATGAACTCATTGTTAGACTTCAACTCATAGAGCTTGATTAATTTTATTATGGGTCTCATACACTAATTGGTGCACTCAACTATTACTATACTCACACTGGTTGCACTGTTCCCCATAGATATTCAGACTTGTTGTGGTGGCTTATGAGTCTCTTTAAAAGAATTTGGAAGAAACTTTAGTGAATTTTATACTATATTTGTTATATAAGACTTTCTTCCTCTAATGATCCACCTACTTTAAGACCATGGAAATGAAATTGACTTGTTGATGATGATGGAAATATACTATCTGAGGGATCAATGTGCAGTCATATTATAATACTATCATGTAGTGGGATAAATACCCCAAGAAAACTCACTATATATGGGATAGAGTAAGAGGTGATATATAGGTATTCCTATTGATAAATCTAGTGAAGACCAATTATAATAAGGGTTCTAGGTGTAGAAAAGCGCCAATCAAGGCCATTCCCAACTTATATTTTTTGGGATTCAATGAATAATTAACAAGAACATGACAATGAATTATCATGTACCAAAAATATACCTGAATAATCTTAAAAAATAATCCCAAAACCAAGAATAAATAATCATACACATTAAAATTATAATTAATTTAATAACAATAATTACCACAACCTTGAGATTCTTTCTTCAATGAATAAATTGATATTTTGAACCCTTGTTTGAGTTGTACAATTATTATGCTAATAGTATCAAAAATATAATATATCTAGTAGTGATTCACATATCATCCATAATATCTGAATGACACCAATGAAACTCTAGGAACTAGTGTGGATGATATACACATCTTGTATTTTTTATCTTGAGCGCAACATAATCATTTGGGCTTGAGAGATTTTTTCTCTTATTCACTTGATCTTGAGAGGGAGGAAGGAGGTGAATAAATTATCTCTATATTAAGAATAACCCTAGTGGTATTCTTTATAGAAAAAATTATCTAGGGATAGGATTCATTGTGCACAACACGAATGATTTTCAACCCTTCTCTAAAATGATATAATTGGGTATATATAGAGCTAGCATTTATTATTGATAATTTCACAATGTCCCTTAATAAAATAAAAAACCTAATTTATTCTCCATGATAATAATAATATTAATAATATAATGGTACATGATGACTTTTCATAATTAAATATCATTTTATAAAGTAAATAATCCATTATTTACTTAAATGATATTTAAGATTATATCATTTCAATTTTTGAGTGTTTTAATCGGCTCGTCCACTTCCCTCATCATTTATCTAACCTCAAAAAATAAATTAATGTTATTAATTTTATAAATAAATAAATAATATATTCACGTTCTTGCGAATAAATATTTACTTTAATATTTTCCTAAGTAAGTAAAAATTTATTTAATAATAAATACTATTTATTACCTTGTCAATAAAACAAGAGATAAATAAATATTTTATTTTATGTTCTTAAGAATAAATATTTATTTATTTATTACACTCACATATAATTAGTGACTGAATAATTATGATCATTAAATCCTAAATAAAAATTATTTATCAGTCTTATGAATAATATTTTTTCCAACTATTAAATAAAAATAGTATTTAACTAAGATCGATGGAAACAAAAAGCGTGTGACCCTCTATGAAACTTCCTCAATGGAATTATTTGGCCTTGATTAATGTCTAAGATCAGTATCTAGCAACATCTAAAGACACCCATAGAGGAATAAGTTAATATTACAATGAAAAAACCACATAAAAATGATCACTATGTAATAAAATCACTTTGTCTTGATATCTCAAATCAAGCAGGTTGCATACTCATGTCATCAACCTATGTTCCTAATATATCTTTCTTTGACTTCTTGAAATGAATATATCAATCCCCATGGTCATGGAATTTTAGTTTGACAATTTCATTTCAATGAAAGGGACTCAGATATCATCTTCATTAAATAGAAGTGACAAATCCTATATTGAATTACTCATTAATTACATATCACTACTCTCTCAATGTATCTTACTTAACTGCAAGTACATGTCATCATGATTTTTAGAAATACAATAAATTACGCAACTCATTATATTCATTAATAATAATATCAAGTCTAAGAATCATTAGATGCATTTTTATCTAGGAATATCTAATGGAATTAAACATGTGTAATTACTATAGGTGGGTATATTCTCATAACCTTATATCTTAGAGATTAACAAGTGAAAAATTTATGAGATGAAGTCTCATCCAGTTTCAAGTATCAAACACCTGACACTCAAAAAAAACTTTATGTCTCATCATAGAATGTTATCCAACAATATAATATGTGTTTAATAATATCATCATGGTACTTAAAAGATCTCATCATACTGGGGAACTAATATTTACTTTTGATGAAACTAATAAATTAAGACATCGTACTATTAATGTTATATATAAGAAAAAATGATGCATGATTTGTTATTTATTAATATTCAATACTTTGAATATACATGTAATATATAGTATAAAGTAGTCTGGTTTAGGGATCCAACTACAATAGGCCCTCTATTACACTAGATCCAAATACTAAAGGATTTTAGTCTACTAGTTATCACATAAAAAACATTATTCTACTGAGTATTGTTATAGCTGCTAGGCCTACCATGTTTTGTGGCTACGGTTGGCCATGCTGCATCTCCATATGGATGATCCACTTACTTTGACCTTACTAAATTGAGAAAACCCCTCATGTAGTGACATCATCAAGAATTCAGCTTTTGTTTACCTTATAAAAAACTTGTCATATTAACTAATACCATAGTAAAAAAATTATCCTAATAATGATAGTAATTCTACTATTGGTATACCCAAAATTAGAACATGTCATTTTTAAAACTGTGTGTTTTTCTTGGTTGTAAAAATGAATATAAATTTTAATTTTTTGTTACGGATTCTCACGAGGTATAAAATAGTTATTTCCCCTGCTAGATGACCTTGAATAAATGTTATTACCACTTTATTGGTCCCAGAATAGAATGTTTACCTTTTTATACGAGTTTTATGGGATTCTATATAATTCAAATTTTGGGGAATATTTAATATTTAATTAATTAAATATTAATTTACTCACACGCATTCATTTAGTGATATATTTTGAAAAAATAATTAGATTGATATTCCATATCCAATGTTGAGTGTATAATGATGGGGTTTTCCTAGGCAAGACATTACATTATCACGAGTGCTAGGGCTAGGGCCAATCCACCTTTTCTTTTTTATTTTCTTTTTCTTATTTCTTACATTCCTTTTCATTTCCCTTTTTTTTTCCTCCTTCCACAAGTGTATTTAATTTAATTCCTTTTGGGGGATTCCCTTCATCATGTATTATAGAGGATAGAGAGAGAGAGAGTGTGTGTGAAAGGGAGCGAGATAGAGAGAGAGGGAGGGAAGGAGGGAGGGCTATCATGGAGCTCGAGAGGAGTTAGATCATTTTGAGATACCTGAAGAGCATGGTTATGGGTGAATATTAATCAAATTATACTGAAAGTTAGTACCGTTTTTTTAAACTATAAATCACCATATATTAGTTTTTATTACTCTTTAAATCCATATTAAGATTGTTGGGTCCCCCAAGGGGGTTTATTTGTAGTTATTTTAGGAAAAATATGGGATTTCAGGCTGATTATAAGGGTTTTCATTTGGGGAATCTTGATAAAATAGTGTGTGGTTTAAATAACACACATCATGTGTTATTATATTTTGAGAAGATGAAGTTTTTGAAACTAAACATCATTTACTCACTGTACATGTCGTGTAGTGGGACATGACCATATGGTCGGGTACTTGGGTAGACACCCCATATAACAGGTACATGGTTGTGTATTAATACATGGTTAGAACCTAGGTGTTCCTTTACAGTGTAGTAATATATGTCCAGACCCCATGTGTGTTCCCTAGCCATGTATAAGTACACGACCATACCCCATGGATACCCAGATTATGTAGAAGTATATGGATAGGGTGGAGATTTTGGTGTGCATGCCACGTGCTTGGTGTATACGTCATGTACTACTCCTTTGTTACCCATTTGAGGGATTTGCGTGATTTTTTCTTAGAGATTTAATTAGACAAATTAGGGGTCAATTATGATCATTTTTTCATATTTAATGCAATGGTGAACCCTTGGGTTGTTTTGAGGACTTCTAAGAGGAGGTTTAGGGTGTGAAATTCATGATAGAGAGGTTTTCCTCTAGTAATTGAATCAAGCGGTCACTTGAGAGTGATAAATGGGTTGAGACTCAGATGAGGGTTATGATAATGGTTGGGGAATTTGGCATGGGATTGCCATGTCCTGAACTAGTGTTGCATGGGACAATCCCTGGCCAACGAGATGAGGTTATGACTCATGGATATGGATAGGTTGGGTGTCTAGGCCAACCTATAGTGACTAGGAAATTGGATGGGGTTAAGGACATTTCCCTTTTTATATTGACCTTATTAGTCGTATGATGTCATTATATATTAGAGGCTGGGTTGTGGGATGAGTTACTCCGAGAGGTGGATGTTTTCCCAAGAGACTTGTTGTGACCGAGGGTAGCAGGTTTCACCATAGAACCCACATGGGTGGGTGTGGTGGATATGGGTAGAGAGGGTAGTAGGTGTCAATATAGAACTCATAACAATAATGTAAGCTCGAGGGATTGTGGGAAGTGGTGATGAGTTTAGGTGTTTGACCAAGACATGTCACGTAATTATGATTTCACTTATTTACTGCTGATGCAGTTATGAAACCAAGATGTACTTCTTAGGACCCGACAATTGGGCTTGATGTGATGATGGTATAGTGAGGATTCCTAAAAATACTTTATTGGATATAACTTATGAGCCTTATATGACATGATAATGACTACATGGTGGGTTCCCATAGGTTCTTCCTAGGACCTGAATTTTGAGTTCTTGAGATACTCGTGTGATATTGATTAGACTTGATGATGCCATCATGGATACCTAGTGCCACCTGGGATCTGACTATTGACCCATGTGAATACTTTCCAAGATGTAAAGATTCAATATCAGGTCTATATGGGACACCTTGGACACCAAGAGTCTCTAGGATGCATATATTTTCTAGGATCCAATTGTTCAAGATTAGGGACTATGATAAATATTTTATTATTATAAGGATGAGATTCTTATGCCAGTCCTATGGTTTTTCTAGTTGAGATTGATGATGTTATGTGTTCTGGATCGGGATGCTTGAGAAGCATGGGAGCCAAACATTTGGTATAGTAATATGGGGGAGGACTTTGATTAAGTAATTTCTTAAGACACCCATGAATCCATTTCAAGCCATTCATTATACCAATAGTTTGGAAGGATGCCCATGATGCATGTAATTTTTCTATGGATCTATTCATAATAATTTATTGTACATTTAAGCCTAATCATTTGGGATTCTTAGGTTATACCATGAGATGATTATATAGTTGTAATGATGTTGTGACATGTTCAAAGATACTCTGACACTATCCAAAGTAGGTATGGTCAATCAAGGTCCTGGGATCAAGGATCGATAGTGGTTTGGCTTATTTATTTTATTTTAGTTATTTCTCAGCTAGGATGGGTATATTTAATAAGCATTCAATTATGATAGAAGTTTATAGGTTCTCCATTGGGGGTGGCCTACTGATATTCATTTCACACCCTCTTTATATTCACCTTTATGTACATTCATATCTAACATCTATTTTCAGGTTGAGCATATATAATAGTGGTAAGGGAAGATGCATGGGGTTGAATGATCGAGTAGATCTTCTTGTGTAGAGTATTATGATCATGATAGAGTATCATGATAGGGTTTTGGAGACCAGTTATGTGGTACAAATTGGATTTATAAGTGGATATCAGTACATTTATTTTATGTTTATTTATCTTGTATATGTGGCTGGCCTAGTGGGTGACCAATTGATGTGTATATCATGAGAATTTGAATTGTATATTGTATTTCATTTTATTATAGTATGTTCAATTTATTTAATTTTTTATGTACATTGATGTGTATGACATTTTTTTATTTTAATATTATTACCCAATTTGATATGGGGGTATAGAATCCTTAAAATACCACCTTAGACCCTCACTACTAGTCAGAAAGCTCTGGCATTTTAGGGGGTACACCTAAGGTCTTGTGTAAAACTAGGCCAGAGAACCAGATGAGTGGCCTCAATATTAGGACATTAAAAAGTGGTATAAGAGTTTTCTTTTTCTTTTATAATTCTATTTGGGGTAAGGTAGATAAGATAAATAGGAATGAGTTAGATCTTGTGATGGATACTAGACTGGTGAGTCATGAACACCTTTACTAATAGGAATTCCAAGTTACCAGGGGTTCAATATTGTTGTTTTTTGTTTTTTATGTTATACTTATATATGTTTTCTAACTTGAGTGGGTCACATGGATGTGTGATGATTTTATGATTTATATTGGATTCTTGGTTCTTGGAACTTTGTAAAGAAAAAAATTCTAGATTTGGATCTTAGATGGTAGAAAAAATAGGCATCCCATGTATAATGATTCAACATGTAGGATTCACATGAAATGTAGGGACCTTCCAATGTGATTTTTTTCATTGATTGAGGTTTATATATTTAAAGTGTCAATAACTTCTCATATGAACTTTTTCTATATAAGTACTTGGTTTTATTCTATTGACCTGGAACTCCATGTGTATGTTTTTCCTTATAAAGATAGGTCATGTGAATCTATGGTGAGATGATTTTTAATGATGATAGAGTCACTTGGTGTGTGAGATGTGTAGTGACCTTAGTAGGTTAGTAAGGCATGTGGTTACTTAGTGGGAAACCCCTTGTGGGTCTTTATTATTCAGGTTCAATTAATTAATGTTTTAGTAACAACCTATATAGAGTTTTACCATATATCTTGGAGTGTCATTCAAATTAATCAAGCTAGAGACTATGTTTTACCTGGACATGGATAATTTAGGATGATGCTATTATATATAAATATATGACCCTTGATGAGTTGGGATTCTCATGGGAGTAGTCCTATATATGGATTCTTAGTGAGAATGAGTTCCATCATAGTTAGTTTTCTATGTTATGCCATCGTGTATGTTTATAGGGACCTCAAGAGGGAATTTGATATGTTGGAAATCAAGGTTTGTTTGAGATAGGTTCATGGATGATTCCCCATGTGTTGAAAACATCTCAGAGTTTTAGTTTTTAAGCTACTTGGGAGACCTAGATACCTTAAAATGTTACTTAGTGTTTACTGAGTTGAATATTTTTTGATGATCAAGGGAAACTCATGAGAGGGGTTGAATAGGGTTTTTGGGTGACTTTGAGGTAGGAAGAATGGGTATGTTATAGATTTTGTGATCGATGCATGGGAGGTTCCATCAGGGTTATGGTATAATCATGGTTATGCCCTAGAGTTTAATGAGAACGACACCTTGAGTGTGATGGAATTGGAATGTGTGGCACCGGGAGTTACATTGTATCATGGTGATCTTTCGAGGTAAGGACTAGTCAGGTGCCTAGCCCTATATTTCAAATGTAATTTAGTATGTGGGAGAGAGAGTATGGATGGATGTTCATGACTTGGAATGACATCAGATAGTGGCCAAACATGTGGTTGACTTGATGGATGAAATTCCATGGAGTATAGTCAGTGGCCATGGTATGTTAGTCTAGTTCCAATGAAAGGAGACTAACTAGAGCGTGGGTTGGGTTTGAACATTTTGGGGGAACTCGAGCATATGCCAGTCAGTTTTTAGATGAGATCAAGGCAACACATGTAGTTTACATGTGGAACCTATTAAAATTGTAATCATCAATGACTATGTTCAATATGAGGGTTGATGGATATTGATGAAATGAGAAATGTACCTCTATGGTATAGGACACATTGATTATGGATTGAGTATGGTGGAATGAAAGATCTATCTCAATCCGGGTCAGGTATTAACTGGCCGAGGAGTGTGAATCAATAGGAGAGACACACACATAGTAATGGAACCTATTGAGGTGGTGCTAGAGGAGCAGTATAAGGTAATACATATGGCGGGGATTGAACCATTTTCTGTTTTAGGGTATTTACCTTGTTAATATGTGAATTTTGGTGGTTTCCAAGGAAGACGTTCCAGTGAACTAGGAACAAGTGTTAATTAAGGCTTTGTGTTAGTGCTATGGTATGAGCGAGATGAATAAGTCCAGCCATTTTATGTGGTGATAGATAGAACATGGGATGTAGACACTTTTTTGGATGCAAGGAAACAATAAAGATATCTTACGGTGGGGAGAATCAGATTGGTAATGGTTAAATGCATCTCATGTGAGGACAGTTGTGGATGCTGTGAAACAAGTAGTTGGATGGTTGTGATGGCATTAGTTGCACTAGTTATTGGATTAAAAGAATGAATACTAGTTGTAAATTGAGACTTCTTGTGGACGATAATTGGTATGGTGGGTAGATTATAAAATCCTATGTTTTTATGGGTTGTGAAAATGAGTAGAAATCTAAATTTTTGGTTACCTATGCTCAAGGGGGTAAAACAATAATTTTCCATATTTTATGATCTCAAACGATTTTTTTAACCACTCTGTTGGTCCAATAGTAGGGTGTTTACTCTAGGATATAAGTTTATTTGAATTATTATTCATTTTAATTTTGGAGAATATTTAATATTTAATTAATTAAATATTAATTTACTCATTCATGTTCATTTAGTGATATATTTTGAAAGGATCATCATATTTATATTCCACCTATTTGGTTGAGTCTGGATGGGAGTTTTTTTCCTAATCCAAGTATAACCTCATTATGAGTGTTGAAGATAGGCTCGAGCCCCATTTTATTTTTTTACTTTTCTTTTCCCTTTTTATTCATTTTCTCTTTTATTTTACCTTTTATTTCCTCCTTTCATGGATTTACTTGTACACCTCTTGGGGAATTACCTTCATCATGGAAAATAGGGGGAAGAGAGAGGTAGGGGAGAGGGAGGGGATGAGGGATGTGCTTTCGTGGAGCTCAAGAGGAGTTAGATCATCATTCATCATCTATGGAAGGTAGTTATGAGAGAAGCTTTGATGGATTCCACCCAAAGGTAGGATTTTTTAATGTTTAAGATATATATATCAATATATTTATTATTCTTGGTCTTTAAATACCTATTATAATTTATGGGGACCCCAAAAAGGATGATTAATAAATATTTTGGGGAAAATAGGTTTTTTAGGATAACTACAAGGGTTACTATTTTGGAAACCATGTTCACACAGTGTGAAGTTTCAAGAAAACATGCTATGTGTTCTTCCTATTCAAGGAAGATGGATTTTTTGGCACTACAAAATATGTACTTAGAGTAAAATCCATGCGTTAGGACATGGGAATGTGGCTAGGTAATTGGGCATAAACCCCATGTAAGGGGTACATGACCATATAATAGTACTCATCTAGACCCCAGGTGCGCCCTTGCTTTGTATTAGTACATGATCTGACCCCAAGTGTGTTCCCTAGACATTTAGAAGTACATTAATAGACATTGGTTGTACCTAGACCATGTATATTTACATGGCCAAGGTGGATATTTTGGAGTACACATTGTGTGTTTGGGATACACGTAGTGTACTACTACCTTGTTTCCCATTTGATGGTTTTTGGGTGATTTTGTGCCTTGGAGATAGAATTAGACATTTTTGGAGTACATTATTGTAAATACCTGAACCCACACTTCCAGATTCAGTACTAAAATATGTTTATTTTTTTTATAAAATATAATAGAAAATACATATTACATTATACATTCAAGGACCTTTTCTGTTCTATGTTTTGGAGGATTAAACAAACGTTACATTAAACTAGAGTTTACAAAAATAATTACAATATAACTAATTGGATTCATATGAATTGGCACTTTAACTTACCCTTTAACTTCTAATGAATCATGTCAAAAACATTTTAGAAACTTGGGATGAGCATAAAAAGCTTAGTAAGGGAATAATCATAAGAATAAATCATCGTACATGGGTGAGAAGACATGACATAATGATATAAAGAGGCATATAACATGATTGAACATATGGAATATAAAATATAAAACATGGGATCATATAAACATAGAATAATAGTAATGTGAAAAAAACATAAAATATGTCTTTAGAATGAGTCAAGGCTTGTTGCACATATAGGAGCACAAGTCAATGTTAACCACCAAGACCATTTCACATGGTTGCAGGAGTCAAGACTAACCTCCAAGATCCTTGCACATAACGTCTCATGAGACTAAACTTTACCCAATGCATTGGAGCATTATCTGGCCACACTCATCATAACATGTTCATGAATATGATTTCCACATACATAATCATACATAATCAATCATACATAAATATAAGTGTTACCCGTGGAAGGAATTGGGTATCATATTCATGTCATAAAGCATAAAAAATGGGAATATCATAAATGCATCCATGAAGGAAAGTAATTAGATCATTAATGGAATTTAATAAGGTATAATAGGAATATATCATGATAAGTGATGTAAATTTTAAGTGATAACATGAAAAAAGATCATTTATGAAATTTTGTTATTAAAACATTTTAGTGTGGTTTATGGAAAATATCAAAGATCACTTAAAAAAAAAGAGAATAATATTTTATATAAAATGAGAAGTGAACCAATAAGGTTTTCATAATACAAATAGTGGTTTTATAAAAATAATTGTGTCTTAAAAAATATTTATAGAGTGCACTTAAAATTGGGTAAAAATTCAGAAAGTTACCTTAAACGAGTTTTCTAATGGGGAAGTTTTGAGGAGGGAACCACATAAAAACACATATATCCACAAAAGAGAATGATTAATGGAACTCGATACATGATTTTGGATAATGTACATAGAATTTAGAATATTTACATAAAATAAAGAGATAACTTCATTTGGGTAAAAGAAATATAGAGCAACCCGAAGGAATAATGGAGGTTCGGGTAGAATCCCTTTATTTAAGTACAAAGGTGTCCTTAAATTGATCTTAATTTCCTAGATAAACAAATTAAATTAATTAATTAATATTTACAGAACCTATTATTCATTTAATTTATTTATTATAAGTTTATTAATTTCATTCATGACGTTTTTTATTGGTTAAGAGGTTCTATTTTAGTGTTTGGGAGAATTTGTTTCCTTGGTTTTCATGATTGGTTTACTTATATTCATGTAAGGATAAACATGTAATATGATAATGGTTTTACAGAATTGAAGTAGTAGGTTACTATTTAACATACTCAATATTATGTGGTTATAAAATTCATTTGGTTATTTGTAGTGAATATGAATCATTATATAACACTTTAACGATAACCATTTTGGTTAATTGGTGGTTTTTTGATCACATCGAACACATTTTTCTTTATAAATTAAAATTATGGGTAAAAAAGATTCCATAACCATAAATTATACATAATACATATATTATAGTATTTTTAAACCACAAAAATGGTTTCATGACTACAATTGAAGATAGTAAAAGAAACTGAAAACCTTTCGTCCTTGAATATGATGAATTAACACATCTCCGATAGTGTTTTCATTTTTAGTATAAAAGGATGGAAAATGAGTGATTTTGATGAATTATTATATTATTATAACAAAATTATAGTAAATTTAAGTTAATGGAGTTATCATAACATTTTTATGAAAGGAGTTGAGGAAATAAAAAGAAAGGAACTTGAAAGAAAATAAAAGAAATGGAAAGAAGAATTTACCTCTTGAATATATCTTCCTTGAGAACCACTTTAGGGGAGAGGATTTGGTCTTTTGAAGAGAAAAAGGGATGATGGAAGTCGGAGAGGGGATTTGGGAGATATTTGATCAGAATTTTGACTAGGCACAAGGCTTAAGAGGTGTGAGGAGAGGCGGTAAATAAGGGTGGTATTTATATTGGAAGAGAGGAGGGGTTTTCCATTTCTTTAATCATTAGTTTATTATTTTTTCTCAAGACTATGAATATTTTGATTTTTGTGACCAAAAATAGTAACTAGGAATGTTAGCTTGAGATAATGTCCATAGATCATCCATACATCATCTCATAAAATTATAATTCATGTATTTAACATTTATTGTAACATATTTCTCTATTATTAAAAATTAATGTATTTTAGAAAAATACCAAAAATTCACTCGAAAAATTTTTCTATATGAAGAATCGAAAAATTAACTCCATTTTTAAATAATAATTTTATAATTATGATAAATTTAATTTTTAATTAAAATCATAATTTACTTGAAAATTACAAATTTTAAAATTAAAACTTCTTTTACAACACTTTGAAAAAATAAATAAGGTCTTGTAAAATTTTATTATAATAATAATAAATCAAAATAATATCTTATGAATACATTTTCTGAAAATATATTTTCATTTAAATTATTTAATTAATCATAAAATTGTAATTAAATATTTATGAATTACAAAAAATACCAACACTATCATACTGTCACTTATAAGATGGATAATTATTTTTATACTTTCATTGGCAAGGTTACTATTCACTTGGAAGATTTACTCTTCATAAGGTTCATATTAATATTTATAAGGGTAACATTAATATTCATAAGGGAAAGTTAAAATTCACCAAAAATTAATTATTTCCTATTAGACTCCAAACATCTTACTAATCACAACCATGTAGGTTAGATTTTTGAAATTAAAATCATAGAAGTGGAAAAATTATGCTTAACTGCTAGGCTACATAGTATTTAGTAGTTCACTTAAGCACATCATGTTTTCTCTTAAAATATAGTGATGTTAAATTCTCCCCCATTATTCACCCTTACAATTAATTCATTATACTTATAATTATGAATTTACATATCGATAATCATGAAAAACTATTTTCTTGTGTGTACTTAATTAACTAGAAGTTCAAAATAAAGTACTATCACTAATTTTTTTCTAAAAAAATGTCAATGTATAATATACAAAGTTGTTTAGAACATTCCTATAATACCAACTGTAAAGTCGTAAACTCATACATCAGGGTTCAGTACTAAAACATTTTGTGTATTTTTTTTATAAAAGATAACTAAAAATACACAGTACATTATACAATCAAGGACCTTTTTCGATCTAGGTTTTTGAGGATTAGACAAACCATAGATTAAAATAGAGTTTACAAAAATAATTATAATATAAACAATTTGATTTATCTACATTGGAACTTTAAATTACCCTTGAACAACTAAGGAATCCTGTGAAAAACCTTTTACAAATTTGGGATGAGAAAAAAAAAGCTCAGTAAGGGAATAATCATAAGGATAAAACTTTGTACATGGGTGAGAAGGAATGAAATAATGATATAAAGTGTCATGGAACATGATTTAACATATGGAATCATAAAATATAAAACATGGGATCATATAAAAATGGAATCACAGTAATGTGGCAGCAACATAAAACATGACTTTAGCATGAGTCAATGCTTGTTTCATATAGAGGAGCACAAGTCAAGGTTAACCACCAAGACCATTTCACATGGTATTAGGATTCAAGGATAACTGCTTAGATTGTTGCACATAACATCTCACGAGAATAAAATTTACCCAATTGACTAGAAGGATATATAGGAACGCCCAACACAACATGTTCATGAATATTATTTCCACATACATAATTATACATAATCAATCATACATAAACATAAAGGTTAGCTGTAGAAAGAATTGGGTATCATATTCATGATATAAAGTATAAAAAATGGGTGTAACATAAAAATATCCATGAAGGGAAGGAATTTGATCATTAATGGACATTAATAAGGTATAATAGGAATATATTAGGATATGTGATGTCAATTTTAAGTGATAACATACAAAAAGAGAATTTAAGAGATTTTGTAATTAAAATATTTTAGTACGGTTTATGGAAAATATCAAAGATAACTTAAAATAGAAAAGGGAATAATATTTTATATAAAACCATAAGTGAACCAAGAAGGTTTTCATAATACAAAGAGTGGTTTTATAAAAATAATGGTGGCTTAAAACATATTTATAAAGTGCACTTGAAATTGGCTAAAAATTCAGAAAGTTCCCTTAAATGGGATTGATTATCAGGAAGTATCGAGGAGGGAACCACATATAAACATGTATATACCAAAAATAGAATGATTAATGGAACTTGATACATGATTTTGGATAATTTAAATAGAATTTAGAATATTTATATAAAACAAAGAGATAAATTCATTTGGGTAAAAAGAATGATAGAGCAACCTAAAAGGATAACGAAGATTCAGGTAGAATCCCTTACCTTAAGTCCGAAGGTGTCCTTCACTTGATCTTAATATCCTTGATAACAAAATTAAATTCATTAATTAATATTTATAGAACCTATTATTCATTTAATTTATTTATTATAATATTATTAAGATCATTCATAACCTTTTTGAGGGGTTAAGAGGTTCAGTATCATTGTTTGGAAGTGTTTGTTTCCTTGGTTTTCATGATTGGTTTACTTATATTCATGTAAGGATAAAAATGTAAGATGAGAATGGTTTTCCAGAATTTAAGTTGTAGGTTATTATTGAACATCCATAATATTAAATGTTTATAAAATTCATTTGGTTATTTGGAGTGAATATGAATAATTATATAAAACTTTAATGATATCTGTTTTGGTTAATTTGCAGTTTTTTTTATCACATCCAACACATTTTTCTTTATAAATTAAAATCATGTGTAAAAAAGATTTCATGACCTTAAATTAAACATGATACATATATTATAGTTTGTTTCAACCATAAAAATTTCTTCATGACCATAATTGAAGATGGTAGAAGAAATTGAAAACCCGTAATCCTTGAATGAGATGAATTAACACATCTCAGATGGTGTTTTCATTTCTAGTATAAAAGGAGGGGAAATGAGATGATAATGAATTATTAAATTATCATAAAAAATTTATAGTACATTTAAGGTACTGGAGTTATCAAAACATTTTGATGAAAGGAGTTGAGGAAAGAAAAATAAAGGAACTTGAAAGAAAATAAAGAAATGAAAAGAGGAATTTACCTCTTGAATATATCTTCATTGAGAACCTCTTTAATAAAGAGGATTTGTTCTTTTTAAGAGCCCAAGGGATGATGGACGTGGTAGAGGGGATTAAGGATATGTTTGAGCATAATTTGGTCAAGGAAAAAGGCTTTAGAGGTGTGAGGAGAGGACATAAATAGGGGTGGTATTTATAGTGGAGGAGAGGAGGGGTTTCACATTATTTTAATCATTAGTTTAATATTTTTACTCAAGACTATTAATTATTTGTATTATTGTGATTAAAAACAGTAAGTGGGAATGCGAGTTCAATATAATGTCCTTACATCATCCATTCATCAACTGGTAACATTATAATTCATGTATTTATCATTTATTGTAAATTATTATATTTCACTATTCATAAAAATTAAAGTATTTCAGAAAAATACCAAAAATTCACCCTAACCATTTATATATATATAGAATCCAACAATTAACTCAATTTTTTAATATTAATTTTATAAATATGAGAAATTTAATTTTTAATTAAAATCATAATTTACTTAAAAAATACAAATTTTAAAATTAAAACAGCTTTTCCAACACTTTGAAAAAATAAACAAGGTCTCTTAAAATTATCTTATAATCATAAGAAATAAAAATATTATCTTATAAATACATTTTTTGAAAATAAAATTTTATTTAAATTATTAAATTAATCATAAAATTGTAATTAAATATTTATGACTTACCAAAAATACCATCACTATCATATTGTCACTTATAAGATGGATAAATTTTATTTATACTTTCAATGGTAAGGTTACTATTCACTTGGATGATTTACTATTCATAAGGGTCATATTAATATTCATAAGGGAAACATTACTATTCATTTTGGCAAGTTACTATTCACCAAAAATTATGTATTTCCTATCACACTCCAAACATCCTACTGATCGAAATTGTGTATGTTAGATTTTTGAAATATAAACCACAGTACTAGAAAAATTATGTTCAACTGCTAGGATACATAGTATTTATTAGTTCATTTAAGAACATAGTGATTCCTTTTAGAATCTGGGGATGTTGTAATTATAATATTTTTCCACATATAACAAGATAGTGGAACCCTTGGGGTATTTTAATGTCTTCTAAGAGGTAGTTTGGGGTATGCGAGCCAAGATAGAGAGGTTTCCCTCCTGTAATTGAATCTTGAAAACTCTTAAGAATGTGACATCAAATGATACCCAGATGAGGATCTTGAGAATGGTTTGTGGGATTTGGAGTGGGATCACTATGGTTCTCAATTAGTGTATCTTATTACATTCCATAGCTATCAGGACTAGATTATGACTCACGAAGGTGGATATTCTAGGAGTTTGGGTCAACCTAGAGTGACTCGGAAAGGGGAAAAGTTTGAAGAAATTAATCTCTTGAGATTAATCTTATTGGGACTATGAGTTTTTGATATTTTAGATGTTGGGTTGTAGGATGTGCTACCCTAAGAGGCTTATGTTATACCAAGAGACTAGTTGGGACTAAGGATCCCAAGTGGGATGCCTCCACTTATGTTCTGATTGGGAGGATTATGAGAGGGATTCCTATGTTTACATAACAATTTTTGGATCCTAATATGGATTCCTCCATGTATGTGCTAACCTAGAGGACCCAAGTGGGTGCTTATTAATTGGCCAAACCAGAGTGGGTGTGTGTGCCTATGGGTAGATAGGGCATAAGTGACACCTAAGAACTCATATCGATGATGTGAGACTGAGGGGTTCTGGGTAGTGGTGATGGGTTTAAGTATTTTACCAACCCCTATCGTGTAATTATTATTTCACTTATTTACTATTGATGTAGCTTTACACTTAGACTTACTTCTCAGGAACTGACGTTTGGGCCTGATGTGATGATTTTATGGTGAGGATGCCTAAATATTCTTTTTGTGATCTAAATTATAAGCCCTATATGATATAATTATGAATATATGGTTGGTGAACAGAGGTGATTACTAGCATATAGATTTTGATTTCTTGAGATACTAGTGTGATACAGCTTAGACACTATGATGTTACTGTGAATGCCTATTGTCACTGGTGATTCAGCTATTTATCCATGTGAGGAATTACCAGGATGCTAGGATTCTACCTTGGGTATATAAGGGATGACCCGAATTCCATAAGCCCCGTGGTTTTTTAGATTTTCTATTATCCAACCATTAAAACTTAGGGATTATGATAACTATTTAATAATATGAGGATGACATGCTTAAGTCATCCCTAGGACCCAAACATTTGAGCTTGATAGTATCATGTGTTCTTGATTGGGATGATCGAGAAGACTCTGACATGATTGTTTGGAATAGTGACTTGGGCGATGACTTTGATTCAGTGTTTTCTCAAGAAATTTAGGAATCAACTTCAATCCATTTATTATACCCAGGGTTGGGAGGGATTTCCATGAAACCTGAGATTTGTCCATGGAGCCATTCAAGAAGAGATATCCCCTGTTTGAGCCTGACCATTAGAGATGACTAGGTTATACCCTAGGTTATGGTGATTATATGGTTGGAATGATATTGTGAAATTCTTAGAGAGACCCTAACATTAGCCGAAGTAGGCATGATAGATCAAGGTCATAGATATGATGATCAATAATGGTTTTTTTATTTATTTTATTTTATTTGTTTCTTGGATAGGCTCAAAATATTTCACGATAATTCAATTATGATAGCAAGTTATGGGTTTAACATTGTGGTTGGGATACTAAGATTCACTTCTCACCTCCTGTACCTGCACCTTTGTGTGCGTGCAAACCTAATATTTGTTTCTAGGTTGATCACATGATGCAATTTCTAGGGTAGTGGCCCAAGATTAAAATGTCCTTTATCAGTGCTAGAGAAGTTCTGACTACTAGAGCGAGATTAAAATCCCAATTATTTTATCAGTGCTAAAAAATAACTAATAAAGGGATCCTGTATCAGGGATTTTAAAATTGATGATAAAGGGGAATTTTAACGACCCAAACATTCATTAATGAAAATTACTCTTGATCTAATTAAATGTATTATTAAGTAAAGTAAATATATAAGGTCTGAACTTCATTGGTTTTATGTTTTTGGAATTTAAAATACCATTAATAATTGTGACCATTTCTAATATAGCCATTGAACAGTGATCACATAATTTGTATAAATATAGGGCTTTAACAAATCCAATTTACTCAGAAAAAAGAAGCGATGACCTCATCCAGTAGACTTTCCCCATATGAATCCCATTTTCTAGAGCTTGGAAAGGAGGTGGTGTCATTGGGATTCTCTCTTGAACAATCCTAATCCAAGCTTGAAAACGTTATGCTTGAGTGAAACCACCTACGGGAGAAGTGGAAGTTGATAGAGATTACCACTCAAGTGATGTTATCCGAGCCACCTCAAGAGTCTATCACCATCGCGTACCTTACCCTAAGGTATTATGAGGGTGTTTTAAAAGTGTTATGTATTAAGAAACTAGTACTACAATTATGTACATCATTCTTTTATAGAGAATATACATTCTTTTTATTATTGTTACTTTGTAAATAGTTTTTAAAGTACAAATAATTTTTTTAGTTAGTATTCAACTAAGAAATTGATTTTGATGAATTAATGGATTTTTGAATTAAATATTATTTTAATAAAATATTATTATTATTATTAAATTCCTTTTTATTAAATATAAATGATCGTATAATTTTATGAATGCAATTGTAATTTTTATTAAGGTTTGAAAGCTGTTTTTGTCAAAACCCATAATTTTTTTATAAATGTCGGTTTTTATTTTTAAAGTAAAAAATTAACATATTTAAAATTTATTTAGATAAATTGAATATTATTTTTTGAATCAGGACATTGAAATTATCCAATGGTTAATTTTTCATAATTTTCTAAGACAGTCGAATTTTTGGGTAAAAATTAAATACCGTTTAAATATATAATGTGTTTTATGACATCATAATGACCCAATAGTGATGTAATAAAATACTATAAACATTATGTTCGTCCAATATGTGTTTTAAAATTAAAAGAATTTGATTTTGGGTTTTTTTGATTTATTTTACAAAGATTTAGTAGACCCTTCAAGGCTTATAAAACATTTTGTCTTTTTAAATTGTTTTCATTGAGAGTGTGACTCACCTCCACATAATCAAACCTATAATTTTAAGAGTTTAGGCCATTGGAATTATAAAATATTTTTTTCCACTATCCTTTGAAAAAAAACATGGAAAAACTATGGGTGGGTTTTTTTGGATTAGTTTAATGTGTGGTGTCCCAAAACTAAATAATAAAGAATTCTTTCTCATTTAATATATAAACCCACCCAAGCTCCCACTTCATATTCACTCAAAGCCTTTGGAGTTCGTCCAACCTATTCCCTCCTGTCTCTATAATACTCCCAAGGCTCCCGAAGCTCCCAATAAGCCTCTCTCAAGCCTCTCCCAAGCCCTTGAGATCACACTTCCAAGTAACGAATTCCTACCATTCTCTTTTTATCCAAGTTTCTCAATATTGTTATGCCCTTTTATTTTCAATTATAAATATTGGGGTATTATTTCTATCCTCCCCCATAATTCCCTATTTATGTTTTAATTATTATTGACCCTTTTATCTCTCATTAAATTCCTCCCATATTCACCCGTTACTATGTTGAATTTTATAAAGTAATTTCTCTCTCCTCATTTACATTCATGCAATTATTTTTTTATCATGAATCTAAATTCCATTAAAATTGTTGGGACATGTATCTATATGAACCCATTATTGTCCATTTCATGTACATCTTATGAGACACCTCTTTATCTCTTATAAACCATTTTTATGAATTCTAATGTCACGTTGTTATGCTGCCGAAATTGCACAACGTTTTTCCAAGCCAAAGTCATTGTGTAGTGAATATGATACCCATTTCTCTATCAAGGGTATTAAAATTTATGAACATTCACTTATTTATTATAGAGTTTCATTTATGAATTCCACATTCCTTTATCGTGGAATAAATGATGCTTTTTAATGAATCCATGTTTTATGATCCATGTGGCTCACTTATGCATGAAATGAAATGTTTAAAGAGGGTGTGCCCTGATAGTGCTCCAGTGCATTGGGTAAAGTATATTATCATGATACATCATGTGTAATGAGTGTTGAATCTTTGAAATTCAATTTCAATGAGGGTTACTCATGCTTCATGTGAAACGATGGTTTACTCATTCTCCATGTGCAATGAGCCTTGGATAATGCTAATTCCATGTTAAGTGTTGCTACCACATTTTCATGTTATGATAATCATGCTTAATATCATGACTTTATGTTAATGTTTATTTATGATCCCTTGACATTCCTATTTCATAACATGTATTTAATTCTTCATGTTATTCCATTTTTACTCCCTTATTGGGCTTTATAGCTCACCCTTTTCTTATACACGTCCTCAGTTTATCCCATGCAATGCTAAGTACGTCGGAATGTAGTGGCCATGTAAAGGAAGTTTTCAACAAAGATGTTGTGTGTTTTATGTTCCAAGTTGTTATGTAATATTTATAATTCCCAAATACACTATACCTTTAAATCTTCTATGTTGTATCAAGTGAATTTTATGTAATAAATAAGGTTTAAGTGTGTAATAAAAAGAAGGATTGTTATAGTTGGTATCAGAGGATTGGTTTAGTTGTTTTTTGGATTAGGATTAGAAAACCCTAGTGAAGAATTAGAGATAAGATTATGAATAATATAAACATCCCTAAATTTTGGTGAGTATTGAGTAAGTGGTTTATCAAGAAAATACGCCCCTGTTTGGATATGATCAGGTAAAGGCGGTTCTAGCACAGATACTAGGAGTGAAAACTTTGAGAAGGAGTTTCGAGCTTGACCCGGGGTATCCGGGTACACGATAATAGGCCTTGTTTTACTCTTGGTTACAACACTCCATGGGGATATTCTTTGGTAAATTAACAAGATTAAAATAAACCATTATTAAGGGAATTTATAAAAAATTCCTCTAAGAATACATGTTATAAAGTAGATCATGGATAACATAGATTGAAGACTATAGATTTATAAGTTAAGGAAATAAAATTTATTTATAAGTCAGATATTTTGTCCTTAGATTACACTTTATGTGTTACCCCTAACTTTCCTTTTATTCCAGACAATGGACGGTAATAGGAGGACATGGGCTAAAAACTGATGTGAAGATTAATGTGAAGACTGTTCTAATGAGACCCCAATCCGATGGGAGTGGGAATCACGAATTTTGTCACGATTCTCTCTTAGTTAACTAAAGATTTGAATAGAAACATGGGTCAAGAGAAACGTTCAACCCCCCCTAAGAAAGAAAAAGTCACTATCGATATCTTCGTGAGACAAAGGCCTCCTACTTTTAATGGATCATTGAATCCATCAATCATTGAACAATGGATCAACTCAATTGAAAAGATCTTATCCATCCTTTAATGTTATGAAAAAGAGAAGATTCTCTTGGATACTTATCGTATAGAGGGTGAAGCTGATTAATGGTGGACATTGATCAAAAATATGAAGCCTGAGGAGAAGATCTAGGTGTTATAATGGAAGGATTTTCGGAAAATGTTTTTTGATAAATATTTTCCGTGCACCCTCCAGCTTAAGATGGAAAGAGACTTCTTTTTCCTCAAGAAAAAAATGAAGAATTCAACAGAGAGTATGAGGAAAACATCACAAGACTTGCATGATACGCCTTTGGTTTTTTCATTACTCTTGAATGCATGGTTGACCGCTTATTTGGTGGGCTGAAACCTAGCCTGTAGAAAGCCCTATCGATCCATGACTTCAACAGCTATAAGAAAATTGTCATATGTTCCCTCAAGGTCAAAATGGAGATCGATGAATATCAGGGGTATCATGGGGATAAGAAGAGAAAGGTGGATTTCAATTATGGAGGTCTAATGGATAAATCCAATGATGCTAAGAAGATCCATCACCCCACTTTCCAAAGTTGTGGAAAGAAGCACCCCATAAATTGCTCGAAGGGGAAGAGGAAATGCTTTAGGTGTGGAAGAGAAGGACACCTAGATGTTAACTGCCGATAAGAAAAACCAATAGCTTCCAAAAAGGAGAGGAATGATCCATTCGAATCACAACGTGTTGTTCATTTCTTCAACTGCAAAGAACCAGGGCATCTTGCAAATCCTTACCCTAAGCCAAGGGTTTTTAGAGGCAAATAAAAACCTATATGGTAGAAAGGACGATATTTTTTCCATTAATACCGCCGAAGTGAACCCCGAAATGGATGTGGTGATAGGTATGATAGTTATTACTTCAAGAATATAGAACATACTTTTTGATTCATGTTATAAACATTGTTTTATATCCCAAACGTTTAGTAGAACAATCCCAACACCACCAAAAATCATGGAAGTAAATATGTCGGTGAGTACGAAAAATGGGGCAATCATTGCATCCCCTGAATATAACTCCTTCCCTTTCATAATAGGTGGATTGAACTTCCCAGTGAACCTCATCATACTCCCTCTGGTTGAATTTGATGTAATTCTTATCATGGATTGCCTTTCCCTATATAGAGACAATATAAATTGCTGTGAGAGGGAAATCACTCTCCATGTGGAGAATCGAGCCCTGATTCTGTACAAGTGCAAGGAGGAAGATGAATCTTCTTTAGCTCCATCAACTCAAGAATAGATATTACTGCCCTATGAGAATGTGTATGTGCCTAATATTATTGAGTATAAGGAGGAAACCATCCTTGAAGAATGACTATTGTGAGGGAATTCAGTGAAGTGTTTCATGAGGAATTGTCTGGTCTTCCTACTAGAAGAGATGTTGAATTATCAATTGATCTTATACCTAGGTAATGTAAAATATCCAAGACTCCGTATAATGACTGTTGTGGAGATTGAGGAGCTAAAGAAACAACTACAGAAGAATCTGAATAAAGGTTTTATACGTCCAAGTGCTTAACCATGGGGTGCACCAGTCCTATTCCTCAAGAAGAAGGATGGGTCAATGCGCATTTTCATCGATTATCATGAGCTTAAGAAAATCATGATAAAGAAGAAGTATCCTCTACGATGAATTGATGAGTTGTTCAATCATCTGCGTGGATCACAATACTTCTCCAAGGTAGATTTGAAGTCAGGATATTATCAAGTTAGGGTAAAGAAGGAAGATATCCCCAAGACTTGTTTTCATACAAGATACAAGAACTATAAATTCATAGTAATGCCTTTAGGATTCACTAATTCTCTAGAAATATTCATGGATTTGATGAATATAGTCTTTAGATATTACCTCAAAAAAATGGTAGTCTTTATAAATGATATTCTAATATACTCTAAAACCAAGGAGGATCATGAGGAGAATCTAACAATGGTACTAGAGACCTTGCAGAAGGGGAAGCTCTATGAAATGTATAACAAGTGTGAGTTCTAGTTGAAGGAGGTCTCATTCTTGGGAAATATCATCATAAGCAATGGGATATCTGTGGATCCCTCCAAGATAGCTGCAATAGAGGGATCTCTGAGGCCAACATCGGTAATGGATATCTGTAGATTTTTGGGGATAGCTGGATATTATCGACGATTTGTGAGAAATTTCTTACGATTGTCCAACCCTCTTACCAAGATAACTCATATGGGAGTAAAGTTTTCTTGGAGTGATGAATGCAAAGAAAACTTCAAGGAGTTTAAAATGAGGCTTATCACTGTGCCCGTGTTCACTTTACCCACAAGTGGATAACTTTTTGTGTTATTTAGTGGTGCTTCAAAGAAGGGCTTGGGCTGTGTGTTGATGAAAAATGACAAATTCATTGCTTATGCTATAAGGAAATTGAAATTTTATGAGCAGAATTATCCAACACATGATCTAGAGTTGGATATGTAGATCTTAGATTTAAAATTTTGGTGGCATTATCTATTTGGGTGGAAGTGTGAAATATATACAGATCACAAAAGCCTCAAGTATATATTCACACAGAAAGAGTTGAACATGCGCCAACAAAGATAGTTAATGTTGATCAAATACTATGACTGCTCAATCCATTACCACCCTGGGAAAGAAAACAAGGTGGTGGAAGCTCTAAGTAGAAAGGAACTAGTGATTCTATCATTTATTAGAATTTAAAAGGATCCAATCTTCTTAGATTTTATGAATATGTAAATGTGAATCATAAGTAATGGAACATCATAAATCCTTTCACAAATAATTTCTCAACCATCTCTTTTGGAAAGGTTAATGGACGCTCAAAAGGATGATGTGGGAATTCAATAGAAAGTGGAAGCTATCATAAAAGGGAAATCCTTGGAGTTCAATGTTAATGAAGAAGGAATTGTGAGATTTTGGAAATGGCTATGTGTTCCATCAAGTCTAGAGCTGAAAAAAGGAACTTTTTGATAATGCACATAGTTCAAATTTCTCTATTCTCCCAAAAAACACAATGATATATCGAGATCTCTGAGAGAATTATTGGTGGGATAATATGAAGAAGGAGATTTCTGAGTATACATCAAAGTTCTTAGTGTGTCTGCAAGTGAAGGCAGAGAGGTAGAAGTCTAAGGGGATGATACAACCATTTCCCATACTAGCATGTAAATGTGAGAAAATCAACATGGAATTTTCCACCGGACTTCTGAAGACATCCAAAGGAAACAATACAATCTGGGTTATTGTGGATCATCTTACAAAGTCTGCACACTTCATTGTAATTCAGAAGGATTTCTCATTGGATCAACTGGCATGGATATACATTAGAGATGTGGTAAGGCTACATGGAGTACCACTATCTATTGTATCCAATAGAGATCCAAGATTCACCTTTATGTTTTGGAAGTGTCTTCAACATGATCTGGATAGTGAAATGAACTTTAGTTGGGCTTATCATCCTCAAACTAATGTCCAATATTAGCAGAATATCCAAACACATGAGGAAATTTCGAGAGCATGGTCAATGGACTTTAAAGGAGGATGTGATCAATATATTCCTCTTGTTGAGTTCTCATACAATAAAAGTTTCCACTCAAGCATCTGAATGGTACCATATGATGACCTTTATGGGAAAATGTGTAGAACACAGGCATATTGGGATGAAGTCGGTGAGCATAATCTACTTGGACATGAAATGGTTGATGAAATGGTGGAGAAGGTGAAAACCATTCAGCAACATATCATGGTAGCCCAATGTTGATAGAATAGTTATACAGATAGCCATCCAAGAGACCTTGAGTTCAAATTTGGAGACATAGTGTTTTTATGCATATCTCTATGGAAGAAGGTCATGAGGTTTGGAAAGAAAGGGATGTTAAGTCCTAGGTACATTGACCCCTTCGAGACTTTTTATCTTGTCGGGGTTGTGGCCTATCGACTAGAACTTCCACCTACCATGGCCAAAGTACATGATGTCTTTCATATATCCCTCTTAAGTAATTACATACCAGACCCTTCACATGTACTCTCTTCAGAGGTAGTACATCTAGATTATGATCTTTCTTATGAGGATAAACCATTGAAGATCTTAGATCATAAATAAAAAGTTCTACCAAATAAGGAAATGCCCCTCATTAAGGTATTTTAGAAAAACCACAAGTTTGAAGAAGAGGCATGGGAATCAGAGGAAGTGATGAAGCAGAGTTTCCCACATCTATTTTAGTGTGGGAAAATGAAATTTCAAGGGAGAAATTTCTTAAGGGGGGAAGATTTTAATGACCCAAACTTTCATTAATGAAAATTCCTCATGATCTAATTAAATGTATTATTATGTAAAATGGATATATAAAGTCTAAACTTCATTGGTTTTATGTTTTTGGATTTTAAAATACCATTAATAATTGTGACCATTTCTAATATAGCAATTGAACAATGATCACATTATTAGTATAAATATAGGGCTTTAACAAATCCAATTTACTCAAAAAGGAAGCGATAGCCTCATCTAGTAGACTTGACCCAAATGAAGCCCATTTTTCAGAGCTCAGAAAGGAGGTGGAGTCATTGGGATTTTCTCTTGTCCAAGCCCATGCCGAGCTTGAATACATTAATCTTGAGTGGAACCACCTACGAGAGAAGTGAAAGTTGATAGATATTACCACTCGAGTGATGTTATCTGAGCCACCTCAAGAGTTTGTCGTCACCGTGATAAAACACAATTTTTTTGAATATTTTATTGATAATAAATGAAATAATTTCCTCAAATTGTGTTAAATATGTTTATTTATAAAATATTTGGGATTTGATCAATCATTTGAAAATTTGGTGAAAATTCCAGTTTTACCCTTAATAGTGCACTGTAGTATTTCGTAGATAAATATTTTTATATTTATTATGTAAATTTGAAAATTTGTAGCAGTGTTCCTAACTTAATGTTCTATAACATTAATTCAGGACACTAGAGCTAAAGAGTGCATTTGGATGGAGTAAATGGGCCATTAATCCAATGGTGGGCTGGACTCGGCAGAATGGACATGGGTTCTGTATTTGGGCCATATATTCTTCATCAGGGCTTGGATTGAGCCCAAATGTTGAGGTAATATCAGGGAAATGGTTTGGCACAAATCATCCTTCTGGAAGGCTGGTCAATGCATGCGTTTTGGAGGTCAAATGGGCGGTCCAATTTGGAATAAAATATTTGGCCGAATTTCCACATTCACACTTGAAACCACTTGTAACCTCTCCTCTCCTCCCCTCTATAAATTGGAGTTTTTCTCATTTGGAGGGGTTGGGGACGTGAATTAGGATATTGGAGGAAGAGGAGAATTTGTTTCACCCAAAGTTTCCAACCATTGTAAGAGGGGTATCTCTTGAAGCAAGGATCCCCTCATCGAAGCCTTCTTCTTCTCCTTCACGTTGTAATGATTTTGTTTGTGTAATAAACTTCTTTGTTCTTATTTTATTTCTTCTCTTTTCTTCAGTTTTATTTAAATTTCTTCTTCTATTAATCTTCCTATTTGGGATGGAATTCTTGAGTAGAAGCGTTATTGGGTTATACCCATTATAAACCTTTGCACATGAAAAACGCTTCTATGATGATTACGCCACCCATGGAAGAGTAGTTATTTTTAGTAATCGATCGAACTCTATCCTTATTCATTCATTTATTTTAAATCAATGAGCTAATTTAATTCACATATTATGATCTATTAATTGAGTTTTTAATTTAAATGAAACTAATAAAGCAATTGAATAGTTAACACAAAACATGTGAGGTCGGGAATTGTGTGAACTGTGAGAGCGCAACCTTAACCGGTAATTCAAAACCATATTGGATCAATCTGTAGAGTTAAAATACAATCCCTAAAATCAATTAATCCTCATTTCCAGAGTGGTTATGTGCCTTAATTTACCACTTACCATAAGCTAATCTTAGAACATCAATCAAAGCAGGGTGTTGCGATTGCATGTTCCGAAGTTAGCCTAAGGTTAAATTCACTTCATCTTCCTGGTAAAGTTAATTCTTGTAGGGTTCAGGATTTAACAAATTAAGGGATCATAATTAAGTGAATATTAATTTAAATTATAATGATTAATAAATGATTGAAGAGGTAAAGTTAGATCGATTACGCCTTTTAAATATTGTCTAAAAAACATCTTTTTGTTGTGTCATTTTAATCGAACTTCATTTCAAAACTAAAAACAAAAAAAATACAATATTCTTCCAGAAAACTTCTTCTAGATTCATAAACTATAACCAAACCCCATCCTTTCAAGTATTGTTTTTATTCTCTTTTATTTTATTTTTATAATACCTTTTAAAAGTTTTTTTAAATATACTTCCTCCTTTGAGAGACGACCTTGGTCAGCCACTCTACTGCACCTAAGTACCCCAAAATCGCATTAATCATTTAAGGGTGCCCACGACAGTGCTCTATCAAATTGGTGCCGTTTCTAGGGAGGCAAGTAATTATTTCAACCAAATAGAGGTATTTATTTTATTTTACATTTTAATTATCTTCCTCTCTTCTTTCTTCCGTCTTTACCCAATCTGATTTTTTTCCTTCTTCTTTTATTTCCTTCTACTTCTTTTTGAACCATCAACTCAAACTTCTAATTTTTATTTTACTATGGTCCAATTTATTTCTTTTCATTTTTATTTTATTTATGACACAAACTAATTCCGAAGATCTCTTAGATCTTGACCCTGAGATTGAATGTAGTCTTAGGGCACGAATCAAACACTCTCAGTCTATGGGAAGTTTCAATATTCAACCAGTTGGTGAGTTCCTCTCTTCTGGAAACATTGGAATTGGAAGTTATTCAAATTAAAACATAAAATAATAACCAATGACTGAAAATAATGGAAATGAACTTAATAGAACCATTCGAGAATTGGCTGCACCTGATATTAACTATCAACCAAATTGTATTGCATACCCAAATCTCGAATCAGACTTTGAACTGAAATTTGGGTTAATTCACTTACTTCCAAAGTTTCATGGCCTCTCTGGTGAGGATCCCAATAAACATTTGAAAGCATTTAATGTGGTTTGCTCAACCTTGAAACCAAGAAATGTATCTGAAGACCAAATCAAATTAAGAGCATTCCCATTCTCACTTGATGGAGCTGCGAAAGATTGGATGTATTATTTACAACCCGAAGATGTAACTTGTTGGAACGATTTGAAACGTCTTTTCTTGCAGATATTTATTCTAGCATCAAGGAAAACTTCCATTCGTAAAGAGATCTTGGGGATCAAGCAAGCACAAGGGGAGTCAATGTATGAGTATTGGGAGAGATTCAAGAAGTTGTGTGCAAGCTGTCCGCATCACCAAATCAGTGAGCAACTCCTCATCCAATACTTCTACGAAGGACTCACACCCATGGATAGAAGCATGGTGGATGCTGCAGCTGGAGGAGCATCGGTGGACACGACACCAGCAGCCGCACGTGCATTGATCGACAAGATGGACCAAAACTCCCAACAATTTGGTGATCGAGGTACACGACATATCAGGGGAGTACATCAAGTAAGTCCTTCTTCTCATGAGATTAATTTGATTGATACCAAGTTATAAGAATTGACAACTATGATGAGACAAATTTCTTTGTCACAAAAGACATCCCTTCCCCCTCCTTCAAGGCCTTGTGTCATTTGCACTGAGACAAGACACCCAACTGACTGTTGCCCACCACTACAAGAGACAGAGGATTGCGCAGCAGTATTCCCAGGGAGACCATTTCAGCAGCAACAACAACCATATCCCCAAAAGAAGTTTGATTCATTTGCTCCAACATACAACCAAGGGTGGAAAGATCAACCAGACTTGAGTTATGGCTCTGGACAACAACAAAGGAACCCTTTTCAACCAAACTTCCAGCAGCCTCCAACTTACCAACAGGGTTTCCAACAACCCCAAAGGAGATTTGAAGCTCAAACATCAACAAGTCAGCAACAAGGGAATCCTCCACCAAAGGTAGATTCTAATACTGATGATCTTTTAAAGAAAATTGTTCTTAATCAACAGAATGAGCTGAAGAGTCAAAGTTCAGAGATGAGGGAGTTGAAGACTCAAATGAGCCAGATTGCCATCGCCCTCCATGAACTTGCGAGTAAGAATTCTGGAAATCTACCTTCCCAACCCACTCCAAATCCAAAGGGGAATGTCAGTTCCATCACATTGAGAAGTGGGAAGCAAATGAACAATACATATGTACCTACCATTCCATCGGGATTCACCTCAACTCCGGAGAATCCGCATTCTAAACCAACTGATGAGCAATCCAAGGAGAAAGATAAAGGTAAGAAAAAGATTGATGATGTTCCTTATAAACCCCTTCCTTTTCCCAACAGGGTTGTTCAAACCATGAATATGGATGAAGAAGCAATGCAAAAGGAGGTTTTTGATACATTCAAGCGTGTGGAGATCAACATTCCTCTACTTGAATCCATTAAGAAAATTCCAAGGTATGAAAAATTCTTAAAAGAACTTTGTACCAATGGAAGAGGGCTCAAGGGAAATGAGAGGATCAACCATGGAAGGAATGTCTCAGCACTCATTAAACCAACTCTAGAAATTCCAATAAAGTGCAAGGATCCCGGGACATTCACCATCCCATGTACCATATGGTAGTTTCACTTCTTTGATGCTCTTTGTGATTTATGAGCTTCAATAAATGTGATGCCTCACTCTGTATTCTCTTGTTTACAGGTTGGTGAGTTGAAGCCAACAAGAGTAGTGGTGCAGTTGGAAAATAGAGCTACAACATATCCAGTAGGAGTTCTTGAGGATGTACTTATCCGGGTAAGAGACATGATCTTTCCAGCAGATTTCTACGTGCTTAACATGGAGGATGATTAGGTAAGTTCTCATTCCCCCATTATCTTAGGTAGAACCTTCCTCAAAACTGCAAAAACTATCATAAATGTCAATGAGTGTATACTTTCCATGGAGTTTGTAGATGAAGTTGTGGGATTTAATGTCATGGAATCCATGAAGTACCCCTTAGAGGACCATTCTACTTTTGTTATCTCCCATTTTGAACCACCAAGTAAAAACACCATGGAATTGGATTGTCCTATGATTTGGGAGATTATGAGTATTGGTTCTAGTTTGATGTCTAAGAGTACTTACACTCCCATTTCTAAGGAACAAGACTCTCTAAGATTTGATTTTGAAATGGAATCATATTCTGATTTTGATCATGTGAACTCTAATTATGACATGGCTGTTGAGTACGCTGATGGATTTGATGCATTATTTTCTAATTGTGATGATTTTTATTCTGATACTAATGTTCATTGTGAAGATATGTCTGTTGCATCAATTTATCCATCTATACATCACCCCCCTACATTGAAACTCATGCCATTGCCCCTAAATCTTAAATATGCATACATGCTGAGTGGTGATAGATTACCTGTTATCATTACTAACAATATCTCTTTTGAACATGAAGAAAAACTTTTGAATCTTTTGAGAGATATCATTAGGGAAATTGGTTGGACATTGGCAAACATATCAGGTATTAGCCCATCCATTTTCATGTATAGGATTCTCTTGGAGGATGAGGCTAAAACGGTGAGGCAACAACAAAGGAGACTCAATCCAACCCTTCTGGAGGTTGTTAAAAAAGAGGTTGAAAAATTGCTCGAGGCAGGTATAATTTACCCTATTTCTGACTCACAATGGGTTAGCCCTATCCAGGTTGTACCTAAGAAAACTGGTGTTACTATTGTTAAAAATGAGAAAGATGAAATAGTTCCAATGAGGGTACAAAACAGTTGGCGTGTGTGTATTGATTATAGGAAACTAAATCATTCCACTCACAAAGACCATTTCCCCCTACCATTTATTGATCAGATGCTTGAGAGACTAGCTGGGAAGACACACTATTGTTTCTTGGATGGATTTTCTGGATATTTTCAGGTTCCCATTGCAGCAGAGGACCAAGAGAAGACGAAATTCACCTGCCCATTCGGTACCTTTGCTTACCGAAGGATTCCATTTGGACTTTGCAATTCCCCAGGTACATTCCAAAGATGCATGGTGAGTATTTTCTCATATTTCATTGAGACCTGCATGGAGGCATTTATGGATGATTTTATAGTTTATGGGTCCTCATTTGATGATTGTCTCTCTAGTTTGGGTGATGTGTTGCATCATTGTATTGAGAAGAATCTGGTCTTAAATTTTGAAAAATTTCATTTCATGGTCGAAAAGGGAATTGTATTAGGTCATATAGTCTCACAACATGGCATTGAAGTTGATAAATCTAAGGTAGTCATTATTTCATCCCTCCCATATCCTACATGTGTGCGTGATGTTCGATTATTCCTTGGACATGCAAGATTTTATCGACGCTTCATCAGAGATTTTAGTAAGATCGCTCTACCCTTATCTCGATTGCTTCAAACAGATATTCACTTCAATTTTGATGATTCATGCAGAGTATCATTTGATGAGCTAAAGAAGTGTCTGAACACTCCACCAATCATACAGCCCCCGTGGTGGGACCTTCCATTTGAGCTTATGTGTGACGCCTCCAACTTCGCGGTTGGAGCTGTCTTATCTTTAAGGGTG
Source organism: Viscum album (assembly GCA_963277665.1). Taxonomy (NCBI): domain Eukaryota; kingdom Viridiplantae; phylum Streptophyta; class Magnoliopsida; order Santalales; family Viscaceae; genus Viscum; species Viscum album. The sequence continues at coordinate 2,067,163,765 of OY728121.1, forward strand.
GAAGGACGTTCACATGTGATCGCCTATGCATCAAGGACACTATATTCATCCCAATAAAACTAAAAAACCACGGAAAAGGAGTTTCTTGTTGTCATATTTTCTTTAGATAAATTCCGTTCATATTTATTGGGCTCTAAAGTAGTTTTTTTTTTCTGACCATGCAGCTTTGAGGTACCTCCTGAAGAATCCAGATGCAAAGCCACGACTTATCTCTTGGATGCTCCTTCTTCAAGAGTTTGACCTTGAGATAAAGGACAAGAAGGGTTCAGATAATTTGGTGGCGGACCACATGAGTAGGCTTACTCACACACTAGAGGATGACACCTTGGACCAGGTACCACTTCGGGACACTTTTCCCGATGAGCATCTTTATTCCATCTCAAGTACGCATCCTTAGTATGCTGATTTAGTGAACTACATTGTTGCCTCTGAAATCCCTGCAAATTTAAAGAAACATCAAGTCCAAAAATTAAAAAGTGAGCCTAGGTTTTATGTGTGGGATGATCCTTACCTCTGGTGAATGTGTAGTGACCAAGTCATTAGGAGGTGTGTTCCCGATCATGAGTTTGAGTCTGTTTTGCATTTCTGTCATACACTTGCTTGTGGTGGACACTTTGGACCCCAATGGACAGCTAGGGAGGTTTTGGACTCTGGATTATATTGGCCTAGATTATTCCACGATTCCCATGTGTTTTGTAAGTCATGCTCTCGTTGCCAACACACTGGGAACATTTCTAAGAGACATGAGATACCCCAACAACCCATATTATTCTGTGAGATTTTTGATGTATGGGGAATTGATTTTATGGGTCCTTTTCCTAGTTCATTTGGATTTTTGTATATTTTGGTTGCTGTTGATTATGTGAGTAAATAGGTGGAGGCCAAGGCCACCAGGACTGACGATTCTCATGTTGTAGTGGATTTTTTCAAGGCTCAAATTTTATGCAGGTTTGGAGTACCAATGGCTATCATCAGTGACCAAGGGACACACTTTTGCAATAGGAATTTTGCTTCCCTTCTTCGAAATTATGGGGTGACACACAAAACATCAACACCATAACACCCCCAAACAAATGGCCAGGCTGAGGTTTCAAATCGTGAGTTGAAACAAATCTTGGAGAAAACCATGCAGCCAAATAGGAAAGATTGGAGCAAGCACTTGGATGATGCATTGTGGTCTTATAGGACAGCATACAAGACCCCCATTGGTATGTCCCCATTTTGGATTGTTTTTGGGAAAGCATGTCATCTCCCAGTGGAAGTTGAGCATCGGGCATATTGGGCTATAAAGAAATGCAACATGGATTTGGCCCAAGCTGGAATCCAAAGGAAGTTGAAAATTCAAGAGCTTGAGGAGATTCGACTGTCATCATATGAGAACTCAAGGCTCTACAAGGAAAGATCAAAAGCATCTCATGACAAAATGATCCAACAAAGGGAGTTTCATGTTGGAGAGAAAGTCCTTCTCTATAGTTCACGACTAAAGCTGATGCCTGGTAAGTTGCGTTCCAGATGGTTAGGTCCTTATGTTGTGACTAATTTTTTTCCGTATGGTGTAGTGGAGATCACACAAGAGGAAACTGGAAGGAGCTTTACAGTCAATGGGCAACGTTTGAAGAGATACATTGAGGGACTTCCTACTGATGCAGTGGATTTTATCACACTGCATGACCCCATCATCACTTGAGCACATCAGGCTGTTCCTAACCCTTTCACTTTTATATTATTTGTCCTATTTAAAAATTCTGCATTTCATGTGCATATATCATCTCATGGGTTCACATTGAGGACAATGTAATATTTTAAGTGTGGAGGAGGGAACCTTTTAGTTTAGTAATTTCAATTGCTTTCCTGTAAAAAAAAACAAAAAAAAATTGTGTGTTTTTCAAATTTTGTGTGTTTATTTTACAATTTTCTGTGTGTTTTTGAAACTTTTGAGCTGAAATTATTCTCATCACCATTTTTAAATCCATATCAATAAGTGAAACAATTTACCCCTTGAAACTAAGCTTAAATGAATGCTGAAATGACTTTGTTTCAAGTTCAAATATTTAGCAATTTCAGGAAAAGTACACTGAATTTTGAATCCCATGCCACATCTCACTGTCTTTATATTTGAAATCACTTTCCTGTGAGGCTTCTGAACCATTATTTTCATATTCTTTACATTCACCTCACTTCTTGAGAGAACCAAACCATGCTTGATTTTACCAGAATTTGATCTATTCCTGTCAAAACTTGATGGTTTGAGGTACTTATGTTTAAATGATTGAGGAATTTGTTTGGTATTAAAGCCCCTATTTTAAAGAATAATTTTTTATAATGGCCTACCTTGAATATTTAATCCTTTTATCCCTTATAATCCATGCACAGGCTATTAGGTTATCCACATTACAAGCTAATTTTCCCTATCCAACCAACTCTTGAAGTGAAATTGCACAATATATTTGAGATAAAGTGTGGGGGAATCTATATTGTGTTGTGCCACCACATTCTATGATACTTTGGGTGTAAAATTAAATTCTGAAAATATGTGTTTGCTGCTGAAGAAATTCATTATAATTAAAGTTGTGCCTTTTCTGGAGCTTCTAATTGAGGTGGAAAGCTGTGCCCATCTGGAGCTTTCAAGAAAATCATGTTTGAGAAGATTGAAATTTTTGATGCTGAAATGATGAATGGTGTAAACCTTTCATGACTTTTCATGATGATGGAGCTGAATTGATACTATGGGGATTGAGGAGAAGACCATATTTAAGTGAAAATTAGATTAATGCAATTTTGCTTCAAAAAGAGCCAAGCCGTCCTCATTCAGCCTCAGAATTTTTCACATCTAAATCCTACCAACTGAAAGCCACAGAACAAACCTGAAAAGCCCTCATGATAAACATACGTCCTTGAATCACATCTGGTGGTGATGCATGAATTTATCAAGCCTATGGTGACCCTTGTATGAGTTTGGATGATAAAGACATTGCAAAAAAAATGACATTTGTGTGATAAGAGAAAATTCAAGTGAGGTAAGTGTTTTTTGAATGGGAGGATAAATAAAGTGGAAATATATTAAATGATATAAATTAAGAACTTGAAATAATTTTTTTTATGAGGCATTATATCTTTTGTTTCTTGGTGTGTAATTGTTTGATCTCAAAGATATGTGTTTTAAAATTGGTTTTGATTTGATATTGATGTTTACTTGATATGAGATTTTGCTCAGGAGTGCAAAAGGGTAAGTGTGGGGGAGTTGATAAAACACTATTTTGTTGAATATTTTATTGATAATAAATGAAATAATTTCCTCACATTGTATTAAATATGTTTATTTATAAAATATTTGGGATTTGATCATTCATTTAAAATTTGGTGAAAATTCCAGTTTTACCCTTAATAGTGCACTGTAGTATTTCGTAGATAAATATTTTTATATTTATTATTGGAATTTGAAATTTTGTAAAAGTGTTTCTAACTTAATGTTATACAACTTTCATTCAGGACACTAGAGCTAAAGAGTGAATTTGGATGGAGTAAATGGGACATTAATCCATTGGTGGGCTGGACTCGGCAGAATGGAAATGAGTTCTGTATTTGGGCCATATATTCTTCATCAGGGCTTGGATTGAGCCCAAATTTTGAGGAACGATCGAGGACATGATTTGGAAAAAATCATCCTTATAAAATCCTGGTCACGTCACGAGTTTTGGAGGTCAAATTGGCGGTAAAATTTGGAATAAAATATTTGGACGAATTTCCACATTCACACTTGAAACCACTTGTAACCTCTCCTCCCATCCCCTCTATAAATTGGAGTTTTTCTCATTTTGAGGGGTTGGGGACGTGCATTAGGATATTGGAGGCATAGGAGAATTTTTTTCACCCAAATTATCCAACCATTGTAAGAGGGGTAGCTCTTGAAGCAAGGATCCCCTCATTGAAGCCTTCTTCTTCTCCTTCACGTTGTAATGATTTTGATTGTGTAATAAACTTTTTTGTTCTTATTTTATTTATTCTATTTTATTCTGTTTTATTTAAATTTATTCTTCTATTAATCTTCCTCTTTGTTCTGGAATTATTGAGTAGAAGTGTTATTGGTTTATACCCATTATAAACCTTTGCACATGCAAAACGCTTCTACGATGATTACGCCACCCAGGGAAGAGTAGTTCTTTTTAGTAATCGATCGACCTCTATCATTATTCATTCATTTATTTTGAATCAATGAGATACTGTAATTCACATATTATGATCTATTAATTGAGTTTTTAATTTAAATGAAACTAAGAAATCAATTGAATAGTTAACACAAAACACGCGAGGTCGGGAATTGTGTGAACTGTGAGAGCGCAACCTTAACCGGTAATTCAAAACCACACGGGATCAATTTGTAGAGTTCAAATAAAATCCCTAAACTCAATTAATCCTCATTTCCAGAGTGGTTATGTGCTCTAATTTACCACTGACCATAATCTAATCTTAGAACATCAATCAAAGCAGGGTGTTGCGATTGCATGTTCCGAAGTTAGCCTAAGGTTAAATTCACTTCATCTTCGTGGTAAAGTTAATTCTCATAGGGTTCGGGATTTAACAAATTAAGGGATCATAATTAAGTGAATATTAATTTAAATGATAATGATTAATAAATTATTGAAAAGGTATAGTTAGATCGATTACGCCTTTTAAATATTTTCTAAAAAAACATCTTTTTGTTGTGTCATTTTAATCGAACATCATTTCAAAACTAAAAACAAAAAAAAATACAATCTTCTTCCAGCAAACTTCTTATAGATTCATAAACTATAACAAACCTCCATCCTTTCAAGTAGTTTTTTTATTCTCTTTTATTTTATTTTTATAATACCTTTAAAAAGTTGTTTTAAATCTACCTCCTCCTTTGAGAGACGACCTTGGTCAGCCACTATGCTGCACCTAAGTACCCCAAAATCGCATTAATCATTTGAGGGCGCCCACGACAGCGCTCTATCACACCACGTACCTTACCCTAAGGTATTATGTGGGTGTTTTAATGGGTTATTTAACAAGACCCTAGTACTAGGATTATGTACATTATTCTTGTATAGAGAATATAAATTCTTTTTATTATTTTTACTTTGTAAATAGTTTTTAAATCACAAATAAAATTTTTAGTTAATATTCAACTAAGAAATCGATTTTTATGAATTAATTGATTTTTGAATTAAATAATATGTTAATAAAATATTATTATTAATAAATTAATTTTTATTAAATATAAATGATCGTATAATTTTATGAATGCAATTGTACTTTTTATTAAGGTTTAAAAGTTATTTTTGTCAAAACCCATGAATATTTTATAAATGTCAGTTTTTATTTTTAAAGTAAAAATTCACATATTTATAAAGTCATTTAGATAAAATGAATATTATTTTTGGAATCAGGACATCAAAATTATCCAATGGTTAATTTTTCAAAATTTTATGAGACAGTCGAATTTTTGGGTAAAAATTAAATACCATTTAAATATATAATGTGTTTTATGACATCATAATGAACCAATAGTGATGTAATAAAATAATATAAACATTATGTTTGGACAATATATATTTTACCATTAAAATAATGTGATTTTGGGTTTGTTTGATTTATTTTACAGAGATTTAGTGGACCCTTCAAGGCTTATAAACTATTTTGTCTTTTTAAATTGTGTTCCTTGAGAGTGTGACTCACCTCCACATAAGAAACCCTATTATTTTAAGTGGTTATTCAATTGGACTTATAAAATATTTTTTCCCACTCCCATTTGGAAAAAACCATGGGATGGTTTGTGGTTTTTATTAGTTTAATGTGTGGTGTCCCAAACCTAAATAATAAAAAATTTCCTCTCCTTTCCTATATAAACCCACCCAATCTCCCACTTCCTCTTCACTAAAATCCTTTGGAGTTCTTCCAAACTCTTCCCTAATCTTTATATAATCCTCCCTAGTCTCCAAAATCTCCCAATAAGCCTCTCTAAAGCCTCTCCCAAGACTTTGGGATCGCACTTCCAAGTAAGGGATTCCTAACATTCTATTTTTATCCAAGTTTTTTAATATTGTTAAGCCCTTCTATTTTCAATTATAAATATTGGGGTATTATTTCTCACCCACATAATCCCCTATTTATGTTTTAATTATTATATACCCCTTTATAACTCATTAAATTCCTCCCATGTACACCTGTTACTATGTCGAAATTTTGAAAGGAATTTCTCTATCCTCATTTACATTCAAGCAATTATTTTGTATCATGAATCTAAATTCCTTTAAAAATTTGGGGAATGTATATATATGAACCCCTTACTGTCCATTTCATGTATATATGATAATACACCCCTTTATCTCTCATAAATCATTTTTATTAATTCTTATGTCACGCCGTTATGCTACTGAAATCGCACAACGTTTTTCCAAGCCAAAGTCATTGTGTAGTGAATACCATGCCCATTTCTCTATAAAGGGTATTCACCTTTATGAAAATTTTATTATTGATTATAGATTTTCATGTATTAATTCCACATTCCTTTATCGTGGAGTAAATGGTGATTTTTAATGAATCCATGTTTTATGATCCATCTGGCACACTTATGCATAAAATGTAATTTTTAAAGAGGGTGCGCCCTGATATCGCTCCAATGCATTGGGTAAAGTAAAGTATCATGATATGTCATGTGTAATTATTGTTTACTCATGATAATTCAAGTGCAATGAGGATTACTCATTCTTCATGTGCAATGAGGGTTTACTCATGCTCTATGTGCAATGAGCCTTGGCTCATGCTAATTCCATGTTAAGTGTTGCTGCCACATTTCCATGTTATGATAATCATGCTATATCATGACTTTATGTTAGTGTTTCTTTATGATCCATTGATATTACTATTTCCTAAAATGTATTATATTCTTCATGTTATGCCCTTTTTACTCCCTTACTGAGCTTTATGTCTCACCCTTTTCTTATGCATGTCCTCAGGTTATCCCATGTAATGCTATGTATGAGGGAATGTAGTGGTCATGTAAAGGAAGTTTTCAATAAATATGTTGTGTGTTTTATATTTTAAGTTGTTATGTAATGTTCTTAATCCCCAAAGACACTAGACATATCGATCTTCTATGTTGTATCAAGTGAATTTCATGTAATAAATCAGTTTTAAGCGTGTAATAAAAAGGGTTGTTATAAGAATACTATAGTGTGTCATTACAACACACTACAACACCAGTGCAGCATGCTGTAACAGCACACCGTAGCACCAAAAACACCACGAAATCAGAAAAATCATGTACTAATATATAATTTAAATAGATAGAAAACAATCTAGGCTTCTTTGCTCAATTTTGGCGATGTGATGCACATTTTAAACTAAAATTATACTTATATATTGAAAAAATGAACTTGGAGTCATACTGGAGACACGATGTATCAGATTGTGGTGAAGATGATTCTTTCACATCTCAAATTTCTTAAAAATCATTTTCAAAAAGTATCAAAATAATCATAATGTGTTTTATCGGTTTTGAGTACATTGCTTGTATTTTTTACTAAAATGTAATTTTAAACTGAAAACATGCACTTTTACTCATAATGCTCATATCATGTGGTAGTTTTATATGATACCAATTATTACATATCATAAATGAATTATGATTAGTTTTCCTAAATTATAATGACCATCTAAGCATGTTTTCTTAGTTTTTAGTGAGTGACACTTTTTGAACTAAAATGTTGATTTTAAACTGATAATAGATATATTGAGTAATACTAGACACATAATGCAACATATTAAGGTACAGTTGATTCATATATGTCAAAAATGACTTACAAATCTTTTTAATAAAGTATCAAAACAATTCATATGCATTTACTTGGTTCTTAGTAAGTGAGTTGTCCTTTTTACTAAAATTAATGTCAATTTTAAATAAAAAGATGTACTTGGAGTCATATCGATCACACTGTGCATAGGATTGAGTTTTATATCATTATTACAAGTCCTAAATGGATTATGAATCATTTTCATAAAGTATCAAAAAATATTAATTTGTTTACTGAGGTTTGAGTACAACACATGTCTTTTTTACAAAAATGTTATTTTAAACTGGGAACACACACTTTGAATCATACCAATCACATAATGTATTATTTTGAAATGATATTGATTACTACACATCAAAAATGACTTATGAATCAATTTATTAAATTATAAATAAAATCTATGTGGGTTTGCTCAATTTTTAGTGAGTGGCATTTTTTGGACTAAACTATCGATTTTAAACTAATAACGGACACATTGAGTCACACCGAGCACATCATGTATCAGATTGAGGTGAGTATGATTCCAACATGTGAAAAATTACTTATGGATATTTTACCTAATGTTTCAAAACAATCTAACTACATTTTCTTGGTTTTGAGTAGGTCATTTTTCCTTTTTACTAAAATTGATGTCAATTTTAAATAAAAAGACTCACTTGGAGTCATATCGGTCACACCATGAATCAGAATGATGTGAGGATAATTCTTACATGTCCCAATGGTCATATGTAGTGTTTTTATAAAGTATCAAAATAATCCAAATTCATTTACTCAGGTTTGATCACATCACTTGTCTTTTTTACTAAAATGTCCTTTAAACTAGAAACACGTACTTTGACTAATACTGATCACATCATATATCAGTTTTATGTGAGACCAATTACTAAGAATCAAAAACAACTTATGAATCAATTTCCTAAATTATATATAACTTTTACTCTGCTCGTGCATTCACATGACGCTATATATTAATTCTTATTATTAATAATAGAATACCATTTATCAAACATACTAATTAAAATTAATATTGAAAATATTTGAAAAAAAATGAAAAATACATAATGGAGAAATAAAAGTTACAGATATTGAGTAAAAAAAGTTACATAATGAGAAGCATTATATAAGGAATAAAAGTTATAGAAATACTGAATAACTGGGAACAAAAGTTAATAATTTGAGGAATAAAAGTTAAATAATGTATACTATCAACTGTAATAATATGTTTTATAACCCAAAAAATGGATTTTTTTATCAAGTTTACAAAAATAAAAACTACCTATGAACTTTTGTAGCCTTATCTTACTCCACCAGAACCATATTTTTGCATCAAATTAAGCTTGAATGAATCAAAATTAATTTACATAGTTCAGGATCACTTTCAGAGTACAACATATCTCTGTCATCACATACATAGTGATCACGCAAAAAGATTCTGATCAAAGATCCAAGAAGGTAACATGAAGGGGACATGATTTACTTCATTCTCGGTAGTATTTCCTAAGAAATGTCTTTGAGAACAATGTCTGCATGGTATGCTTTAAAATATTAAAAACCATTATTTTTTGTATCCTATTATTTTAAGTGTTATGTTTTATAATACATTTTCAATAAGTGAGCCTAAATCCATTAAAAGGTTAAAATATATGTTCATACTCACTATTTCCATGAGATGGCACTGAGGAATTTGAGGAAACTTATTATTAATCACATGAGTTTCAATATCATGGTGGATGTTGTTGATCAAACCACAGTCATAATCAAACATCCTCAGTCCTCCCTGAAGACACCTCAGTTCTGTCAAAAAAGTAATGAACCTAAGAAAGCAGTTGTGGGTGAATAAATAAGTGCAATGATATTTTTGGTAAGGACAAAAAATTGTTAACAATTCATTCGATCAAAACTGTTTATCCATCTCTTTTAGAAAAAACCATTTGATCCCCTGCCTAATGCATTTTAAATATTAAAGAGAAAAGAAAAATTATTTTGATGACCATATGTTCCATAAATATTAATAACATGAATGTTACAATTGAATATGAATCATTTAGAATGTTTCCATTATACAATAAAATATCATATGTTCATATGATAATAATATTGTTTGTGATAGAAACTTTTCCAGTGATTTGAATTTCATACCTTATTGTGGTACTAAGAAAGACTTTCTTCATGACTTGATGGTAGATGTAAGTCACTGAATCAATACACATAACAAAAATATTTCATGGAAAAAATGATCCACTCTGATAAAATAATGATACGTCATGAATAAAATAGAAATCGGTTAGTATAAATATGTGTGAAATCTTATTGGTAGAAGTAAAAAAAATAACGAATTATCTAATTCTCAAAAAAATATGATAACTAAAATAAAATATAATAAAATGATCCACTAATTAAAAAAATTTCAATTCATATTTTGTTCAAATTATATATGCATCCATGGGTCTAATAAATTATCTGTTTCTCTAAAACACATGATACACTTCTCTAAAATACATGATATGCTTCTTTTAAAAATGATCTAATGATCTAATAAAACAGAAGATCCACAGCTCAAACAAATCACAAGTTCCATAACTCAAAAAAATGAATGAGACACTAATCAAAGAAAAAACATGTTCCACTACTCTAAAAAATGATCCAATACTGAAATAAAATACATGATCCAGTACTCAATGAAAATACAAGATCCACTACTACAAAAAATGATCCACAACTCTAAAATGGAAATTATCCTCAGAATAGAATGACAACATAGAAACAGCTAAAGACATGATTCACTAGAATAACATAGAAATCATAACATATTCAAACATCATTTCTAAACATATTGTTAGTGAAGTTTTTTTATGATTTGGTGGACCATATTAACTAATCAGACCAGATATCATTCATGGAACCATTTAGTAAATTCGAATTTTGGATATGAATCTATTCATATTAACCTACAATGGTGACCATAATCAATATGAAAAAAGTTTTTCATAAATAATATAGAAATAATTATGCATAAGAAATCAAATGAGAAATTGGGAAATAGTTTTATAAGAAATATTGAAAACAAATAGTTTGGAAGAAAGGTGACATAAAAAATTTTGTATAAATATGGAATTATATCTAAAAATATAGTGGCATTATTCATAAATAGAATATTCTTTTAAATGATTTGAGCACATGTAAAAAACACAGTCTCATATAAAACTCTTAGTAATGAAAGGAAAAATGTATAGGTAACACTTGATCACATAAACAATCATTTTTTATTAAAATTGAACCTTACATGAACAAAAGCGAAGGAGTCTAGAAATTGTGAAGCTCCAAGGCATCTCCCTTAACAAAAAACCTACAACCAAATGGAAAGGTCCATACTTCATCATAAATAATATAATTATTGGAGAGAGTAACTTGAGAATCTAATGCATCCACAAAAAAGTTACCTTCCCTTAAGGTGTGTTTGAAGAGGACATCATGATTGATCAATCTTCGACACCTTCTAACAATATATGTTTCCCACCACGGATAATTTTTTGTACCGTGTTGAAAACTCACCATTAGGTCCAAATCGGATTCCACTTCATCAATAATTTTATTTTGTTGCCTTCATGTCATCAATCCCAGCAGGCACTACTGGAATGTTACCATTTACCAATGGTTCATAACCATTGGTAAAGGTCGGGAAACTGTTGGTATATTATATACCAACGGTTTCCCAAACCGTGGCCAAGTAAGCTAGGGGTATTGTCTTATACCAACGATTCTATGTAAACCATTGGTATATGTCTTAAAGTAAGAGATATACCAATAGTTTCACAAACTATTGGTATATGTTACCCCTATACCAACGGTTTAGAACCATTGGTATATAATGTGCAATATACATCCAAACGGTTTTCAAAACTGTTGGTAGAAGTTTATACCAACGGTTATAACAAAATTGTTGGTATAATATACATCAAAAGGCTATACCAAAGGTTTTGAAAACCATTGGTATACATATGCTGTGGCTCCACAGCAGCCCACAACCACCTCCAACCTGCAACTCTCCATGACCCACAAGAACACATACAACCAGAATCCAAAATCCTACATTGGATGTTTAAAATTCATCCAAAATTCATAAATTTAGAAATTTAAAATTCATTCCTCACTTAAACCACAACACTATAGAAAAATCCAGAATCAAATACATCCACAATACAATACATCCCGAATTGAAATAAAATAACACCCATAACACCAATATAAAATTAAAATCCAATACATCCAAGATCCAATACACATAACAATATTCAAAATTTAGAATTCATTACCAATACAGAGAGAATCCTATACATCCAGAATTCAAAAATTTAGAATTGAAAATCAATAACACCCATAACAGTATTCAAAATTTAGAATTCACTCCTCACTAAAACCACAACACCAATACACACAAGAGAAAAATCCTAAATGTTATAGGAAGCACATATGATTTTTAATCATGGTCTTGGGTTGACTATCTTAAAACCAACAGAAAAACATGGGTAGAGTGGACAAGGATCATGATACCCATAAGATAGAAAATGGTAGTGGTCAAGTGATTAGACCTAGGATGAGTTATAGGAAGCACATGGGATGTTTATATTCCTCTAATGACTATGTATCCATGTATAAATGGTTCCTGATGTGTTAGTGGGAAACATTGGCCAACCTCTACATATGAGATGGGTTTCTAGAATAGCCTACATATTTTTCATAGAATTTTCAATTGGAATAAGGGGGTATGTGGATAATTTTAATTTGGTCTCCTGGTTCTGATGGGAGATGAGTCCCCATTTTGGGTAGTGGGTATGAATATTCAATTATGTCTTTGGTATTGGGTTCCCAAAGGGACTTTGGTTTGGTCCTAGAACCCAATGTTTGAGGATGGGATTGGCATATTAAATGTCATGTGTTTTAGAATAGGTGTAGGAGTTCTTCACATGAGAAGTGGATTGTGTGAGGCTGGACCATGGATCCTTGTGCTAAAGTATCAACACTATCCAAATATGTTTGGTCGGTTTTTCGTATGAAAGTTTTTGTTTTCACTTAAAATCCTGTCCATTTCAAATAAAAGTGAGACATTTTGAGTGGTATCAGCCACATTGTGCCTCAAATTGAGGCGGTGTTTACTCGTACACATCACAAATGACCCATGAATCGTTTTCATAAATTATCAACAGAATCTGAATGTGTTTGGTTGGCTTTCTGTATGCCAGTTTTTTGTTTTCACTTAAAATATTGTCCATTTAAAATAAAAGTGAGACACTTTGAGTGATACCGGCCACACCGTGCCTTGTATTGAGACGGGGATGGCTCGTACATGTCAAAAATGACCCATGGATCCTTGTTCTAATGTATCAACACAATCATAATACATTTGGTCAGTTTTCCGAATGTCTGTTGTTTTTACTTAAAATAGTGTCCATTTAAAAAAAAGAGAGACACTTTGAGTGATACCGGCCACACCATGCTTTGGATTGAGGCGAGCTAGACTCTTATAAGTCACAAATGACCCATGGATCATTTTCTTAAATTATCAATACAATCAGAAAGTGTTTGGTCAGTTTTCCGTATAAAAGTTGTTGTTTTCACTTAAAAGCCTGTCCATTTCAAATAAATGTTAGACAGTTTTAGTGGTACCAGCCACACTATGCCTCAGATTGATGTGGGGTTGAATCGTACACATCAAAAATGACCCATGTATCGTTTTTCTAAAGTATAAATTGAATTCAAATTCTTTTGGTCAGTTTTCCGTATGTAAGTTGTTGTTTTCACTTAAAATCTTGTCCATTTCAAATAAAAGTGAGTCTGTTTGAGTGGTACCAGCCACACCATGCCTCATATTGAGGTGGGGTTGATTCGTACACATCACAAATGACCCATGGATCATGGTCCTAAAGTATCAACAGAATCTGAATGCATTTAGTCAGTTTTCTGTATGCCAGTTATTGTTTTCACTTAAAATGTTTTCCAATTCAAAAAAAAGTGAGACACTTTGAGTGGTACCGGCCACACCGTGCCTTAGATTGAGGCGGGGTTGACTCGTAAATTTCAAAAATGAACCATGGATCTTTGGGCTAAAGTATCAACACAATTATAATACGATTGGTTGGTTTTCCGTATGCCAGTTGTTTTTACTTAAAAGGGTGTCCATTTTAAACAAAATAAAGACACTTCGAGTGATGGTATCCACACCGTGCCTCGGATTGAGGTGGGGTTGACTCGTACGCATCACACATGACCTATGGATAGTTTTCCTAAAGTATCAACACAATCTGAATGCGTTTAGTTAGTTTTTACATATGCCAGTTGTTGTTTTCACTTAAAATGTTGTCCATTTCAAATAAAGGTGAGACACTTTGAGTGGTACCAGCCACACCGTGCCTCAGATTGAAGCGGGTTTGACTCATAAACGTCAAAAATGACCCATGGATCCTTGTTCAAAAGTATCAACATGATCATAATACGTTTGGTCTTTTTCCATATGTCTGTTGTTTTTACTTAAAACAGTGTCCATTTTAAACCAAAGAGAGACACTTTGAGTGATATCAACCACACCGTGCCTCTTATTGAGGTGGAGTTGACTCTTACACATAAAAAATGACCCATGGATCATTTTACTTATTTATCAATACAATCCGAAAGCATTGGGTCAGTTTTCCGTCTGCAAGTTGTTGTTTTCAGTTAAAATTCTGTCCATTTCAAATAAAAGTTATACAGTTTGAGGGGTACCGGCCACACCGTGCCTCATATTGAGGTGGGGTTGACTCATACACATCATAAATGACCCATGTATCATTTTCCTAAAGTATAAAAAGAATATGAATGCGTTTGGTTGGTTTTCTGTAAGCAAGTTGTTGTTTTCACTTAAAATCCTGTCCATTTCAAATAAAAGTGAGACAATTTGAGGGGTACCGGCCACACCGTGCCTCGGATTGAGGCGGGGTTGAATCTTACATGTCACATATGACCCATGGATAGTTTTACTAAAATACAAACACAATCAGAATGCGTTTGGTCAGTTTTCCGTATGCTAGTTGTTGTTTTCACTTAAAATGTTGTCCATTTCAAATAAATGTGAGACACTTTAAGTAATACCAGCAACACCATGCCTCAGATTGAGGTGGGGTTAACTTGTACACATCAAAAATGATCCATGGATCCTTGTGATAAAGTATCAACAAAATCAGAATACGTTTGGTTGGTTTTCCGTATGTATTTTGTTTTTACTTAAAACAATGTCCATTTCAAACAAAAGGGAGACAGTTTTAGTGGTACCAGCCACACCGTGCCTTTTATTGAGGTAGGGTTTACTCGTACACATCAAAAATGACCCATGGATCGTTTTACTAAATTATCAATAGAATATGAATGCGTTTGGTTGGTTTTCCATATTCCAGTTGTTGTTTTCACTTAAAATTGTGTCCATTTGATACCGGTCACACCGTGCTTTGGATTGAGCTAAAGTTAACTCATAAACAGCAAAAATGACTCATGGATCCTTGTGCTAAAGTATAAATACAATCGAAATAGGTTTGGTCAGTTTTTCGTATGCAAGTTTTTGTTTTCACTTAAAATCCTGTCCATTTCAAATAAAAGTGAGAGAATTTGAGTGGTACCAGTCACACCGTGCCGCATATTGAGGTGGGTTTGACTCCTACACATCAAAAATGATCCATGGATCATTTTCTGAAAGTATCAAAATAATCTGAATGAGTTTGGTCAGTTTTCCGTATAGCAGTTGTTCTTTTCACTTAAAATGTTGTCCACTTCAAATAAAAGTGAGACACTTTGAGTGGTACCAGACACACTGTGCCTCAAATTGAGGAAGGGTTGACTCGTACACATCAAAAGTGACCCATGTATCCTTATGCTAAAGTATCAACACAATCCGAATACGTTTGGTCTGTTATCCGTATGTCAGTTTTTTCTACTTAAAAGGGTGTCCATTTTAAACAAAAGAAAGACACTTCGAGTGATACCGGCCACACCGTGCCTCATATTGAGGCGAGGTTGAATCTTCCATGTCACATATGACCTATGGATCCCTGTTCTAAAATATAAATAGATTCTGAATGCATTTGGTCAGTTTTTCGTATGCCAATAGTTTTTTTCACTTAAAATGTTGTCCATTTCAAATAAAAGTGAGACACTTTGAGTGGTACCGGCCACAACGTGTCACGAATTGAGGCAGGGTTGACTCATACACATCACAGATGACCCATGGATCCTTGTGCTAATGTATCGACATAATCCAAATACATTTGGTCGGTTTTATATATGTGAGTTGTTTTTACTTAAAATGGTGTCCATTTTAAAGAGAGATTAGATTGGGATCCTAGACGCCGAATTAAGAGCGTGATTATCTTCAGAATAAAGGTAGGTGGTCCTTAGCCTTTCGTGAATGATCATGATGTTTTATATATGCCGAATCGCCACTCACCCAATGTTGGGATGTTGGCTTAGGGGCTATCTGGGGTTGAGGGAGGAGGGGGGGGGGGGGCTGTCTGGGGTCCAGGGAGGAGGGTGGGGGGTGGTCCGAGGGGCTATTAGGGGGGCTGTCTGGGGGCTATCCCGAGGCTATCTAGGGTCCAGGGAGGAGGGTGGGGGGCTGTCTAGGGTCCAGGGAGGAGGGTGGGGGGATGTTCGGGGGGCTGTCCGGGGTCCAGGGAGGGGGGGGGGGGTGTTCAGGGGCTGTTCGGGGTCTAGGGAGGAGGGTGGGGGATGTCTAGGGGTAGTTTGGGGGGATATCAGGGGGATGTATGGGGGCTATCTGGGGGCTGTCCGGGGTCCAAGGAGGAGGGTGGGGACTGTCTAGGGTCCATGGATGAGGGGGTTGTCCGGGGGGCTTCTGGGGTCCAGGGAGGAGGGTGGGAGGGGGGGGGGGGGGGGCTATCTAGGGGCTGTTTGGGGGGATGTACAGGGGTTTTCCAAGGTACAGGGAGGAGGGTGGGGGGATTTCCAGGGTCCAAAGAGAAGGGGGGTTGTCCAGGGTCTAGGGAGGAAGGTGGGGGGGCCGTCCAGGGGGCTGTCCAGGGGACTGTCTGGGGTACCAGTATGAGGGTGGGGGGGATGTCCAAGGTCCAGGGAATAGGGGGCTGTCTGGGGTCTAAGGAGGAGGGTGTGGGGCTGTTAGTGGGGCAGTATGGGGCTGTCTGGGGGCTGTCCAGGGTCCAGGGAGGAGGGTGGGGGGGGGGGGGGGGCTGTCTGGGGGGCTGTCTTAGACACATGGGATGGTATTTACATATTTTCTAAGCAAATTATATCATGGTTAAAAAAATAATTTCAATATATCAACTTCTAATCAGATCATAAATTTTCTAAATTCCACTAAAAATTTACAATTTTAGTAAAATAGATAAAAAATAAAGATAATGTGACCTACATAATCACACTTATATTCAGGCACAACAAATCATTAAACATCAAAGGTCAGTAATATCAGTCAAAAATGTAATGGATCAATCTATCCCTCATCACCATCACTATCATCACCATCATCGTCACCCTCACCCTCATCCTCATTTTCATCCCCATAATCTT
The DNA here is from genome assembly GCA_963277665.1 of Viscum album. NCBI lineage: Eukaryota > Viridiplantae > Streptophyta > Magnoliopsida > Santalales > Viscaceae > Viscum > Viscum album. Next base: position 2,067,181,149 of record OY728121.1, read on the forward strand.
CCCTTCCCTCCTCCTCTCCCTTATACTCAGCCTCGGCCTCCTCATCACCCTCCTCCTCTACCTCGTCCTCCTCCTCGCCCTCCTCCTCCACCTCGACGTCCCCTCGCCCTCCTCCTCCTCTACCTTAGCCTCCTCCTTGCCATCGTCTCGACCACCACTAGAACTACCACCGGGTGCAACATATATAGAACACATCGATGATATATATTCATCACAAGCAGTGCTGGACTCTAGTGGAAGTGTTGGATTTAAAAATTCCATCAGTTTCATAAATGCAGTGTTTTCCCTAGAAGACTGTTCTGCCATCTCTGTGGCCCTTTTTTCAGCCTGTTCTGCCTATGACTTAACCTGTTGCAACTCCTTGGCACTAAAAATCATAACTAAAGAGGGACAATACCTCGTCTGAACTTTACTCTTCCCAGGTCGGCAGCGTACTCTACTAGGGTGCCTATCTCCCAACACCTGATGTAGGTTATCGTTGGGCCAGAAATTATTAGGTTCTTGGGCATCAAGGGACTCTAAAGAAGGCTGTTACAAATATAAATAGACTATTAAGTTAAAAAATAGAGATTAAAATTTTAAATCTATAAAGTAAAACATAAAATCTGGTGCTTAGTTGGTTCATTAACCGCACTTCCATCTTTCTTCTTTCTACTCAAGCAAAACAATTTTCCTTGTGGCACACATACTTCTATATTCAATTTTTTCCCCTATAATGAAATTGAATATAGAAAACCATAATTAAAAATATGATACAAAAAAGACATAGTAATTTCATAACTAAAATTATATAACAACTTTAAAAATCGAATAAATTACGGAGGAAGCAATAGAAAGTGAAAGTCGTAAATAAAGATTATAAACTTTCATACCTGTTGTCTCTCATGATCTGGCATTGTAGTACGTCCCAATGTGTGGACGTATTTATTAGCATCAATGTTTCTTTTATTTCTTCTAGATGCATCCTAAATAAAATTCAATAATTAGTATTAACGAAAAACATGAAAATTTTCATTTAAATATCTCTAATTTGATTAATACCATAAATTGGCTAGTCTTCCAATGAGTAATCATCTATCATTATTGTTCTAACGTACAATAATCCATGATAGGGACTGCCTCTAACTCTGTTCCCACTCTAGCATTCCAGCCAATGTACAACTCATGCTTATAAGCTCTCCAAAGCTCGCCTAAATCCTTTAGTCATGCTGGCCATGCACCCTCACCATCGGAGAAATTAAACCACAGCTGACACAAAAATATTGATTCATATAAATAAAAAAATTAATATATTGCATTAAATACAATATATTTTTTAACCCATATATCTTCCCAGGCTTTATCCTTGACTTCATTTGGTAGCTGTCTCCATGAGAGCGGGCTGATAGGAATGATGTCGAAGTATTTGGCTAGCGTAAAAAAAACTCCAACATTGCTGCCCTGATTTTTCAATCATCTGACTATCTTCATTGTAGTCCAAAATCAACTGCGTGTGGTGGTTCCATACTGAACGCATGCGTGTATTCCCCCACCTCCTATCAGTATATGTATCTGTTTTGAAAGAAAAACAAATATTTTATCAATACATGTTATAATGAAAATAAATAATGGTGTAACAATTTTTCATGGTTGTATAAGTACACCAACGGTAGTCTGATCAATGGGTACCGCTGGATCTGCACAAACTGAAGGAACACCCTGTACAGATGGAGTAGGTCCCAATGTATGCTCTGGCGGGACAGACTCTGGCGGAGTAGTAGTCGAAGATGATGGAATATAAAATCTCGGAGGGAAGGAAGCAGAAGTAAAAAAAGATGATAGGGATGGTTGGCCAAATTATGGATGGGGAGTGGGAATCATCATCAGATATGGTACAGACGGGTGAGGAGGCTCAGATGTAAAGGGTGGTGAAAACATGAGAGGTCTAAATATCTTATGTGTCCCTAAAAGCACATCGAGATTAGAATGTGGGATGGATGGTATGTCAGTGGGAGGGGTAGGGTCTAATCGGGTATTCCGGCCAGATCGTCTAGCTCCCGTACCACCCACCTTGTATAAACACCCTGAGTACTGGGACCACTACTAGGCTGCTCATCAAATAACTATCACCTAATAGATGGATCCTAAAAAATGTTTAAAAAAAATTAATCACATGACATTATATATTATTTAAATAAATATATTTGATATAAAATACTCATTGTAGGTACTAGTGGTGGAATGCCCAGCTCAACCACGCAATGACTATTGTCCATAATCTATTTTCGTCACCTCTCTTCAATTGGTTTTATTTTCCTACATTTGAAAGAAAATATAAAAGTAAATAGAAAATGATAACTAATGTGTAACATTAAAAACAAAATAAATGAGAGGGAATAGGGGGATTCATGGATAATTTAACTAACCATTGTTTTTGGCGAGCTTGAAAATATATATAATAAAGTCAATAAATCATACAAGATGTAATAAATAAATTTACTTTTTAGTAGGATGATTATTTACTAAGTGTCATCAGTCTATTAAAATCATGGAACATTGATTCCACCATATTCATAAGTGGTGAAGCAGTTGTCAAAATTAAGGGAAAATTTAATTTTTTTAGCTCAGGTAGATGATGCAGGTTTCAATACATGTTTTTTAGAAGAATACAAACCATCATGTTCATTACCTGGTAAAATGTTAAAGAGAGGTCTTAGAGTCCTAAAAATTTTATACAAATCATAGTTGAAGCATTGAAATATTCACCAAGTTAGAAATTATGGTTTCGTAGGTTTAAATATAGTTCAATTCCAAATTACAAAATGAAATTCAAATGAAAATTCTAACCAATAAACATTGAAAATTCACATAATGGTCAAATCAGATACAACATATTTTTAATCAATATTAAATCAATTTGAATTGTACCAACCATAACAACCCAACTCGAGGTAAACCAAAAGAATTGAGAACATGGATGGATGATTCTATATATTTTCCACCACAACATCAGGTTCACAATCAACTCTGACAATTGAGCTATTAGATTCATCAAAAGAAATAAATGGTTTGGTTCTAATGGCAGTAGAGACAGTGTCAATTCCATCATCACCATCATCAAAAACATGTCTTCGAATTACTTCAACTATGACACCAAATTCAGGATGAAGTTGGTCTCTGACATAAAAAAATTGTTTAACCATTTATGCCAATACATATGGTTCTTCGGTAGCAAGAGTACGAGTCATATTAATTACTTGAAATCAAAAATCATCAATAAATGTGCCCTATCTCTTCATCGAATCAAACCAATGACATTTCATCATCGTGACTCGTCCATGAGAGTAGTAATCCAATATTATTATTTTTTCAACAACTTTATAATAACCCACATTTTCAAATCATGGTCTAATATTTGATGCACAAGAAAAACAATCTATTGTGGAAGTAACCATAACACCATCATGTTGTGTTCTCATGTTCTTTTCTCATTTGATGACAATAAATTTATACCCATTGATAACAATTGATTTACAGTCACGAACCAAAGTATTAGGACCAAAAGCCAAAGCTCTTATTTCCTCAGAGACATAGTCAGTAGGTAAACTCAATACCAAAAATATAAATGAATATTAAACTTAATTAAATATTGATTTAATTATTTTAAACAGTAATATATTTAACTTCAATTTTATCCCAGAAAAAAACTCTTTTCTATGAAAAGTCTCCCTTCTTCTGAAAGATAATTAACGATGCTTTCTATTTATCATTATGTTATATTCCCTATTGATAACAAAAATGAATATATTAATAGATATATATGTAAGATATAAATATTAAATTTAGTTACCTAATGTAGTCATCGAACAAATCACAGTTGAACAAAACTATGAGATGTTCTATCTCCCTCTCTTCAAGGCTTAATGTCTTCAATGTATATATACAGGAATTCCTCATGTTTGAGGAAGTGATGGAAAACTAGGTTCAATTTGCTCATATTTTTCTTCTTTATTTATCATTTTTATGTTCATTCTTGGGAAGAAATCCATATATTCTTGATCCAAGTAACCGTTCACGATAGAACCTTCAGGATGATTCCTATTTCAGACATAAGACTTTAATGTGTACATATTTATTTTAGTTGGATACATCCAATGAAAATAAACAGGTCCCCCAAGAAGTATTTTTGTGGGAATATGGATAGTCAGATGCAGCATGCATGTGAAAAATGATGGAGGAAATATTTTCTCCAACTCACACAAAATTAATGGGGCATCTGTCAACATTTTTTGCAATAAATACTTAGACAACTTCTTAGAACAAAGATCTATAAACAAATAGAACAACCGAATAATAGTCACCCTTAAATTATTGGACAAAAGATGAGGGATTTCTGTTGGAATCAACTCATGTAGAAGAACATGATAATCATGAGTCTTCAAAGATTTTGACTTCAACTCTCTTCTATTGACCCGTTTAGATACGTTGATTGAATAGCCATCAAGAACTCTAATAGTCTCTAATACTTCTAGAATGTTTTTCCATATGTTTCATCACATAAGAATCACATGGAACTTGCCATTTATTTTCACTGATATGCACAAGATACAATTCTGGTCTGATGCCCCAATCCACCAAGTCACACCGAGACCGTAAATCATCTTTTTTCTTTACCTTAACATTTAGAATTATTGAAAGCAACATTTCACATATATTATTTTCAATGTGAATTAAGTCTAAGAAATAATGTAAAAAATTGGTTGACCGATGAGGAAAATCAAAAAAAGATACTCCTCTTCCTCCAATTGTAACAGGTTTCAGTGGAAACATTCTTTCTCTTTCCAGATTTCATTTGACTCTTCCCTAATGAAAAGCTAAAATCTTTAAATTCATTAAGCACATCAATTCTAGACATATTCTAAGGTAGATCATTGGTCTCTAAGGTATTATAAAATCTTCAAAGATTATTTCTATATGGATGGTCCATTGGTAAGAATCATCGATGTCCCATAAAACTGAAACTACAACTATGTTTCAGTCTTCCGGATCGTGTATTATTAATAAAAATATGACATGATAGTTTTCCCTTTGTGCTCCATCTAGAAATCATTTCATAATACAAAAAACCATTGATCATGCACATAAGCACAACACGAATCTAACATATGTCTTTCAAATATGCATCGTATGTGCACACACCAACATCCAAAAGAAGTTTCAACTCTTTTATTAAAGGTTGCATGTATACGTAAATATCAATGTCGGGATCGAAAGGGCCAGATATGAGTATACTCATGAAAGTGAAAGGTTTTTTCATACAAAACCATGGGGTAAGATTATAAATGTGTATAAAAACTGGCCATGTACTATGCGAAGTAAGCATTTGCCCAAACGGATTAAAATCGTCGCATGAAAGACCCGACCTCACATTACACACATCAGCTACAAAATCAGGATATCAAGCATCAAATCTCTGCCATGAAAATCCATATGTAGGGTGAACTGACTCATCATTAGTCTTCATTCTATTGGTATCATTCAATCTCATTTTTATTGATATTTCATCAGACATAAAAAGATTATGGAGTCTGGTAATCAATGGAAAGTGCCACATTACTTTATGTGGCACACAGGATGGTGTTCCATTAGATTGTGACTTCCAGCGGGATGTGTCACATTTTATACAATCATTTCATTCAGAGGTTTCCTCCCAAAATAAACTGCAATCTTTCAGACAAGAATGAATTTTTTTCTTGAAAATCCATGTTCCTCAACTAACTTCCATGCCATATAGTGGTTTGAGGGAATATCTTGATCATCTATAAGTAAATCCTTCAATAAGGTAAGAATGTAATCGATTGTTGTATTAGAAATCCCATACATAGTTTTCCCCTGAAACAATCGGATTAAAAATTCCATCTTTTTCATTTTATCGCATTGTCAATATATTGGAGTCGTGGTTGCATCATTCAATTTTTTCACCCTGAAAATATCATCATTTCCATTAGATGCATCATCTTTCCTCATATCGAATTATTCTTGAGTTGAAATCCTTTATTTTTCATGATGACGAATAAATGGAAACCGGTCATATAACAAATTCTCCAGTCCAGTCCTTTCATTTTGATCATCAGCAATTTGAGATTTCATTTTCTCCCCATTGTGATACCACACATAGTAGTTTGCTTGAAAACCATATTTGGTTATGTGGTAGCAGAATTATTTACAGCTCAACCAAGGTATACCAACACAATTGGAGCATGGGCAGTGAATGCGACCACTATCTAAAGCATTGTGAAATGAAAAATCTGAAAAGATCTCCATTTTTTTTGAAAATCTCTTGATATACGATCGGTTTTATACATCCAACTTCTATCCATTCTATAAAAATAATTGTTATAAGTAATTTCGTCATAAGCAATTCAATAATATTGAAGTTTAATCAAAAATATATTTAAGGAATAATGACAATGATCTTTCTAGACAGTGAAATAAATGGATAAAGGTTTAGAATAGAAGGATTTCGTTATAAATAGATCTAAGGGGTGGGGATTGTCCCAGGGGGTGGCGGTGGTGTATATGGGGGCTGTCCAAGGGGGTGGGAGGGCTGTCTAGGGGGTGGGGTGGTGTCCAGGGGGTGGGGTGGTGTCTAGGGGGGTTGTCCAAGGGGGTGGGGCTGTCTAGAGGGGGAGGGGGGTGGTATGGGGGTGTCCAGGGGGTTATAGGGATATCTAGGGGGTGGGGTGGTGCCCAGGGGGGTTTCTGGGGGGTGGGAGCTGTCCAGGGGGTGGGGTGGTGTGGTGTTCGGGGGGGCTATCTAGGAGGGTGGGGAGCTGTCCAAGGGGGTGGGGTGGTGTCTAGGGGGGCTGTCCAAGGGAGTGGGGGGTGTCCATGGGGGTGGGGGTGTCCATGGGGTGGGGCGGTCTCCAGGGGGGTTGTCCAAGGGGGGGTGGGGGAGTGGAAAACTCCCCTCCCTCCCTAGATAACCCACACCCCCTCCTAAGTGAAATTTATATAAGTAAATCATCATCAATTTTCTTATCCCATCCAACCATACCATAACACCCAAGGAATACCATATAACTCAAAAATATCGTAATGTTATACACAATACCATAGGAAATAATAAATATATATCCAATCTCATCAGCCACCCTCATCCACATCCCAACATAACACCCCTCTAGGTTGTAACAATACCACATATGCCACAAGGAACTCACGTAACAATTTCCAACTTACCCAACTCACTCAATAATATAACCCCAAAGAGTCACTCAGACCATTATCCCTTTCATACACATTTTATGTACTACATAAATAAAAAAACTAAGGATGTAACCATATATCTTCTTATGAAGAGGTCTCACTACAAAAATTCTACCAAAACAAAACCACACTACGACAACATCTAACATTTATAAATAGTGACAACGAGATAAATAATACAAATCAACGAAACAGGTTATCAAATTATACATGAAATCAATGAATCATATTTCTAATAAACTATACATGAAATACCCCATAAAACTATATTCATTATAGAACCAATACCTCTCATAATTGAGATAACATAACCCACACAAAACAGTACCACAATTATTCAACACCTCAAATGGGTTTTCACTGTCCACATGGAAAAATAGAATGCCTTAATGTAAAAATGGAAAGGATTCCCACTAGAAGGAACTTCTAACCAAGGACCCCATCACATTAAATAATATAAAACATCACTCTCATGAACAACTCTTACAGAAGGGTCTTGTGGAAAGGGAACATGACAGGAGAAACAGGAATACAGGAAGAAGCTAACCAACATATCTTGTTTAGGAGAAATCAAAATAGATAACAAACAAAAATATATGAACTACATTAAAATTACAGATTAGAAGTGTAGAAGTTAAGAATTACTTGATTTATTGTAGAGAGATCTTCGAGAGAAACCTTGGGGTGAAGAGAGAGCGTCGGGAGAGCGCCGGGAGTGATTAGGTTTATGGATACAATCCCATGGAGGGATTCTGGTTGTGCTTCTATTTGGGGGAAACTTTCCCAATGGTTTGTTAAAACCATTGGGAAATAATGAATTTACCAATGCTTTTAAAAAAAAGTTGGTATATATATAGATTTTCCCAACAGTTTGAGTAAATCGTTGGGAAAAGATTGTTCTCATCCCATTATCCCAACGGTTTGTAGAAACCATTGGGAAAAATTAAGTATACCAATAGTTTAAATAAACTGTTGGTATGCAAGAGTTGGGAAATCACAATTTTCCACCAGTGAGGAGATAACTCTCATTTTCTTCAAGAAAAGACCCATCAACAAAGATGCATTGAACCCAATCACAAAAATACTGTGGATTTCCCTCAACAATCTGCCACCATGCATCTTCCCAGCTAAGAAACAACAGTCCATGTTTAACTTCAATACTGATATGGGTGCATTCCATCTAAGAAAAATCCCTTATTTGACATACCTGGATAACCACCTAAAGAATGATATTTTCCTCAACGCTTTTATGGCCACCACCAATTCTCACCCTACCACCAGAAACCAATGTAGAATTGACATTATAGTAAATATTTAAGCATATGATTGATAAATAATGGAATAGTATTAGGAGTGATTAATAAAAATAACACAAACTGATTGTTGTTGTTTACATAGTCATAATCTTCGAAATTTTGCGTCACTTGATCTTGATGGGTAGTGCATGTATTATGTATCTTTTTATTTGATTGTAATGTAATTGAATAGAACCTAGGACTGTAGAACTATGATCATAGTATAAACAATGTATATTCTAAAGACAAATAATCCTTAGAATGTGCATGTTGTCATTACTAGGGTTGTATGTCTGGATGATGCAAGATTTAATTTTTTGAGAGAAATTATTTATATTTTATCTAAAACTATGTGATATACCATGAAGAAAATATGTGTGAATAAGAATCACTGAAAACAATTCCATAAATGAGATGGATAAATCATTGATAAGAATATGAAATAGGCACTCCAAAGTGGACTAAACATTCAAAAAATGTGTGTATGATCTTATCATCAAATAAATACATTACTTAAAAGACAAAAATACCTGGTGTTGATGTTCTGTCACAAAATAATAGTACAACTACAAACCAAACTTTTTTCTTAAGAATGAATTTTTGGGTTTTCTATAAGAAAATCCAGAGAAATATTAAAGGCCAGAGGGTTTGAATTTATAAGAGTTGAGGGAATAAAGTCAAATAATAAAAACGACATACCTAAAGGGATAAGATAGTAGGTTCAGCCCTAGGTCTAAGGTCCACAACATCCACTTCTTGAATGAGAGTACATACAATGTAAAAAATGAATGAAAAATCATATTTAATACAAGTTAAATAAACTATTGATTGAAAAAAATGACCCAATTCTTGAAAATATACCCTTGATTTAGTCTTTCATGATGGTGGATTCTCCTCAATCAAGTGTCAGCCACCCTGTCACATTGTATGAAAAGGCCCCCTTCATCCATGTATTTGTAGTAGGTTCCATGCATGCATGTCATAGTTCTAAGATGGAGGTAAAATAATCATAACTAGTTAGATATTTATAGTATAGATTCATATGAAATGTTTCAAAAAATCTTATAACATTATAAAAATAAATAAATACAAATTTCTAGCAGTTTATATTATATTCTATTTTTTGGAAGACAAATGTTACCATCAAAGTTAGTATATTTCCATAATTTACATGTTATCTAAACAATCTTATTATTAGCATGTTAAATAATTCTTGTACATGAAAAATAAAATAATATAAGTTCTCTTGCATAGAAGAGTTCACAAATTCACTAACATCTGCACATAATAGTTTAATAAATATCAATGTTTGATATTATCACAAATCAATGTAAAAAATGAAGACTATAAGTATATCGATTACATTACATGAATAAATAATTCTTGACACCAATATGATAAATTGGATAATTTAATAACTCCCATGATATCAAGGTTCTTAATATCCTCAGTAACTACTACTCTAAAATTGTTTAAATCAATGTTCATTATAATATAGAAATATGGAGTAAAATGGAGTCATGTAGTAGGATTTTCCTTTGTAAGGGATGATTGAACATGTAATTCAATCCAAAATTAAATGGTGCAATACAAAAACAATATAAACAGAAGATTCACTGAAGGGATTGGTATTTAAGGATAGTTGGATAACATACTTGTTGCGGAAGGGATTGTGGGAGATGAACCAAGGAGAACCCAAATGATATACAAAAGTAAAAATAACAAGAATCGACTCATTATCACTGATATATTAAAATTGAAATTGTATCAATTAAATGTACATGTCATAGAGAAAAGTAAATTCTGAAACACCTCAGATGAAAGCACATCATGTCTGAATATAAATTAGTTTAGAGGAACTGATGAAAAAATGAAGGAAAATGGTTAGTTTTTAGTAGATAATATCAAATGAAGATGAATTGATGGGTTACCATAGGTAAAACGAAGGATTGTGGATGTAAATTTCATCTAAAGAGTAAGGTATATTGCAAATAAAGCTACAACACATAAATCTGGGAAGAAAATGGAGTGGAAGGGTGAAAATTTCTATAGAATTAGGAGAATATACATGTTGTATCATTGTAGTTCTATAGGATTTCTAAATATTTTGTTGGTGATGGTAAAGGGGTTCACTAACAGGTTATTGGGGGTCATCATCGGCGGTTGACAGTGCAGAAGATTTTCAAATGGAGTTGGTTTTTAGTTGTAAATCGAAGGTGACTGTAGATGGAGGAGGTGAAGGTGAATGTAGACATGGAGATGAGGTGATTGGGTAATCATCGACGGTTGACAGTGTAGCAGATTTTGGAATGGAGTAGGTTTTATGCGGTAAATAGAAGGTGATGGTAGACGAAGGAGGTGAAGGTGAACGTAGACAGGGAAATGATGTGATGTGAAGTAGTTCTGGAGTCAAGTTGATAGTTTGTTGTGAATGAAGATGGAGACAGAGAAGAAGAGATGACGAGTGATAGAGATAGGGGCGAGAGGAGATGGAGATGAGGATCTAGGAGTGCCAGAGATGGAGAGCCAAAGGGTAGTCTATGGAGATGGAGATCCAAAGGTGGGAGTAGAGAAAAGGAATGGAACGAATGGGATGGGAGGAAGTCAGGAACCCTAGGGTCACAGGAATGAAAATCGAGGGAGTTTACCACATGATTGTAGAAGAATATCATGCTGTAATGAAGTATTGAAATTGCGAGGTCGATGCAATCGCTGGATTGAAGGAGTAGAAGCAGGATCGGGATGGGTTACCTTAGCGGGAACCCTAGGGATATAGAGAGGATAGGGGTAGGGTGAGAAGACGTTGGAGGAATAATCTAGGTGTGAGGAACCCTAATGTCGAAGATGGGTCGTGGTGATGCATTGCTCAGAGTCGATTTGCGATGGGTACTACGGGGGTTCAACTAGAAAGAATAGGTTTATTTGGTAATTGGATAGGTAAAGTCGATGACGTGTTGAATTGTGGAGGTGAAATTTCAGTAGAGAAACACCCAGGATTAGTAGATATAGTTGATTTTTTTCTTCATTTTCTCATTTTTTAGTGAGTGACACTTTTTGAACTAAACTGTCGATTTCAAAATGATAACAGACACATTGAGTCTTACTGGGAACATCATGTATCAGATTGAGGTGAGTATTATTCTTACACATAAAAAATAACTTATGGATAATTTCCCTAAAGTATCAAAATATTATTATTTTTTTCTCAGATTTTCCCTGGTCAGTTGTCCTTTTTATTAAAATTGATGTCAATTTTAAATAAAAAGACACACTTGGAGTCATATCAGTCACACCGTGTGTCAGATTGAGGTAAAAAAAATTCCTAAATGTGACAAATAGATTATGGATCATTTTACTAAATTATAAAAACAATCTAAATGCTTTTTATCAGTTTTGAGTCTATCAGTTGTTCTTTTTATTAAAATTGATGCCATATTTTAATAAAAAGATGAATTAGGAGTCATATCTGTCACAACATGAGTTGTATTGAGGTGAGAATAATTCCTACACATCTAAAATTAATTATGGATAATTTTCATAAATTATAAAAAATCCGAATGTGTTTGATCAGTTTTGAGTACATCACTTTTTTTTTACTAAAATGTCATTTTAAATTGAAAAAACGCACTTTGTACTATACTAGTCACATTGTGTATCATTTTTTCTGAGAATTATTCCTCCATGTCAAAAATGATTTATGAATCAATTTCCTAAATTATCAAGAAAATACGACCACATTTTAATTGTTTTCAGTGTGTGATTTTTTTGAACTAAACTGTCTATTTTAAACTGATAACGGATATATTGAGTCATTGTTGTCTCACCATGTGTCATATTGAGGTGAGGATGATTCATAGATGTCTAAAATAGATTATGAATCATTTAACTAAAGTATAAAAAATAATTGGAATATGTTTTCTTGGTTTTGAGTATGTCAGTTGTCTTTTTTACTAAAATTCATGTCAATTTTAAGTAAAAATAAGTACTTGGAGTCATACCTATCACACCATGTGTTGGATTGAGGTGAGGGTGATTCTTACACATAACAAAGTCTAAAAACAATCATAACTACCAATGTAACCACATTTCCATTATATTTCTATATGGAACTACCAACAATGCATATTTTCTTGATGTTCTTATTAGAATATTTTTTGTCGTTATTGAAAGTCAAAAGGGAAAAGAAGCTCATGTTCCCATTATATCATGAGAAGTCACCACAATGGGCACATGATCTTCGTTTACTCTCCTGGATTTCAATAATGAGAATTTTTTTCATCTAACAACATCGAATCAATATATAGTGTTGGAAGTTTGACAAAGAATGATAATGATTATGGAAAACATGGTTATATTGGAAGAAAGAAAAATTTTATCGATTTTATGGATTGTTATAGATATTTTAAAGAAAAATAATACTTCTAAAAAGATCTGTGAAAAAAACTAAATAATTTATTAGATAAAAATTATAAGGAAATTAACTTAAAAATAGTAGATAAAATGATGAAAAAAATAATTAAATAAGTAGTAGGAATAAACCTCTTCCTAATTATTGTATGAATTCTTGATGCATTTCCTTATTGTCATTATCTTACTTATAGGATCTAAGTATCATCCCTCAAAATCATGGAAATATTCGAATAAACCACCCAATCTTGAACAAAATAATCCACTTTTATATGAAAAAAATTATTACATGAGTTATACTGAAAAGAAATAAATTAAATATAAATATAGAACAATAAATTAATTCCATGGATAATGGATTTTCTATGAATTTTTTTTACCAAAGGGATATGCCTATGGAAAGGAAACAATGATAATAAAAAAGTCAAATAGATCTCTCCAAACAATCAATTAACGAATGAGGAGGATAAGGAGATAAAAAGATACATTGGATTGAATCTTTGAATTGTATAATAAAATGTAAATATATCCAATTATGTTAATAACATATTCATTATATACGATAAATAAATAAATAAACATAATATATTCATTATTAATGGTGAATGCCTCCCATTTGTAAGAATTACATTGATGGTAATATGAGATTCCTATGGGTGGAACCAAAAGGCAATATTAAAGAATGATCTGTTTTTAATGGATTCAATTAAAACATAAATATTTTTTATTAGATATATAATAAAATAAATGAATTGATTTCTAATAATTATTAATGAGTGGGTTATCATTTCAAAGATGGCTATATTTTTATCAATTGAAAGAAATACAAGCAAGGATTAAATCAATGGATAAAATTTCATTGGTGATTGGAATGTTTTGGTGACAAATCAAAGGATAAAGACTCCAAAAAACAATCATTTTTCCCATGTAGACCATAAATAATTTAGATAGGCTAACAAGGATTATAATAGGATCAAATATATTCATGAAGATATTGATACGAATAAGAAGAATGTGAAATTGGGAGCTTGATCTGAATAAGAACAATGAAGGCTTCTTATTGATCAAGTAGTTGCATATATTGTTCCAAAAAATGTTCATTATTTTAATAATACAGGAGTTTTTTAGTTATTTTTTTCCAAATTCTATAAAAATCTTAGAAAAAAAGGTCATGGTAATATATTGTAATGATTTTTTTATGTCAAGTAATTGAGATAGCTATATCTATTAGCCAACATATTACCACTATAAGGATATAAAAAATGGATTTAAGCTTATGTTTTTAAACCATAAAATTCAATATAATTAATAATCCATAGTGAACATATTATATTATTAAATCATTAAATATAAACTAATAAAGTTGACTTGAAGTGGTATTCTAAAGGTGTAATGATTTTATCCACAAAAAATATTTTTTATTTCAAAAAATTAGATTCTATTAAAACTTATTTATTAAATTTACATCAATAAATGTTAATAATTTATTTCATAAAAATTAGTTAATTATAGTGGTATAATATTTATTCATGAATGATTTAAAATATTATTTAAATTTTAAATAATAGAAAACTTTTCTTATCAAATAAGTTTATTTTCAAAGAAAATATCAAATTCTGAATTTTTTTAGTCGACACAAAAGGATTGAGAACAATAAATTCTATAAACAATGTACTATTATTCCACACAACATAATGAAACAATATTTTTTTTCTTAAAAAACCATGATGCTAAGGTTTTTCCTCAGAAATTACTCATTCCAATTGTTTATTTTCTGACTATATTTCAACAACCAAAATCAAAATATCAATTACATTTTATCTCAAAATTAATTTTTCTTGTATAATATTTCAAAGTATTATAGAACCTTAAACCTCTTTGATTTTTCTTTTTATATCATTTAATTCATATTATTTGAATTCAAATTGAAATATTTCAAAAATAAAAACAGGAAAAATTATATTTTTTCAAGAAGTAGTTAAATAAATAAGAGAACAAATCAAACATATATAATGTTTTTCTCATATGATATTACAAATTCATCAGAATCATTTGATTGTTATATTTTAAAAATAACCTGTAAATATATACCAAGCATTATAAAATAGTTTAAAATAAACCTATATAAAGCCATTTATTTTACACCATATTTCAATACTCATTATCATAGGAAAAAATTTCATGAAAAATCATTATATAGTTGTCCCCATGTGTCATATATTTCATCATTCATTATTTGGAAACAACTTTTAGAATTACCTTTCAAATAAAAGGGGATAACACAATATTTCAGTTTCTTCTCATTCAACCCTATCAGTGTCAATTACTTCATTACATAATATAAGACCCCAATGATATCATATATTTCATCAACTAGGTGATTTTCAATGTAATATTTAAAACCAATGACAACACAGACCGCTATATGGATGATTTTTTTAAAATTTGATGATTTAAAAGAGGTAAATGTCATGGAATATAGGTATTGGGAGACTATTATACCTCACAAAAACATGACCCGACATTGGGTTTGACATATTTCAAGTCTTAATATACCAATGTTGTCCCATGGAGACCCACATGAAATTGGGGAAGATGCTACTTCAATATATCTAAAAAATAAATGATTTTGGGTTATTTTCTTATAAGATAGTGCATCTAGACTTGTTGGGATGCACAGATGTGGGATGAGATTGTTCATTGGACAACTGAGGGAAATTAGAGATATTGAAAAACCTAGATTTTGTTTGAGATTTGCTTTCATTCATCCCTTGAATCACTCAAGCCTCGGATTCGAGCCTTGGAATAGTTAGAACCTTAATTCTGGCCTAGATTCAAGCTTGGATTCGACAATAATAAGTTCTGATAATAGTTCTGTTCTACGTAGAGCTTTGGATATCCTGAACTGGTTCGCAATGGTTAGGGTTCTTAAAATATATCGCGACACTTTTATCATCACTTCAAAAAAAGCATTGATAAAGATAACTTTTATCAGTACTATGTTAATAAGTGATGAAAAAATTAATCTTTATCAATGCTAAAAAAGTACTGATAAATACTTACAATACATTTAAAAAAATTATTAAAAATTATAGTTATTATACATAATTATAATAATTATAATAATAATTTAATAAAATAATAATTTTATAATTATTTGAATATATAATTATTAAATTATAATTATATAAATAATTTTAAAAAATAATATTTATATAATAATATTTATTTATATAATTATATATATAAACATAGTAAATATATTCATTATTTAAATAAATTTATTGTAATTTTATAATGATTTATTTATAATTATATAATACTTTTTTAAAAAATATTATTTATTTATTTATAATTATAAATTTATAAAAAAAAATAAATATACATTTATAAATATACTTATTTATAAATATTTTTTTATAAATGTATTTTTAACATTATTAATGAATATTTAATCTTAAGATCATGCATGTTAAAAATGAGTAAAATTGATTAATTAAAAATGAGTACAATATATTGAAAATTAGGATAAGTTTGGTTAATATAAATCATTAAAAAAATGGATATATGTTGAAATAAATATGAATACATATTGAAAATATTAAAACATAGTAAATAAATATATATAAAATAAATAATATAAATAGATTAAATTATCAAAAAAAATATGTGTGTGTGTGCATATGTATACAATGCGTATATGTGAAATTAATATAATACATTTGATCTATGTTATAAATTGAAAAATCCAATGACATTCAATTATGTCTATTACTCAAAAAAATTAGTCAATATTTTTAATTCATATTAATTTTTAATTATAAATCATTATTCACTAGATACATTACTATTTAATGTAAAGCATAAATAATATTTGGAATTATATAGATTATATTTATATATCTATATATTTAATATATACCATTTATTAACATTATCAATAATCAACTAATTAATAAAATGTTTAATATTTTTCTTAATTTAGTTATCCTAAATTTTAATTTGTTTAATTTTCATTTTTCATATATCTATATATTTAATAAATACTATTTATTAGTATTTATAATTTATATATAGTATAACCGGTTTTTTCATTTTTATCAGTAATTATTTAATCAATAAAATTTTGATTATTATTTTTAATAAACCCATTTTTTATTTAATTATTTAATTTTATTTATTTGGACATTTATCAGTGCTAAAAAACCACAGATAAAGGATTCCATTATGAGCGCTAAAAATATAGTGCTGATAAAGGGTACCTTTTATCAGCACAAAAAATAAAGTGCTGATAAAGGGACACTTTAACAGCGTTAAAAAAGCACTAATAAAGGGTTAAATTTATCAGCATTTTTTTAGTGCTGATAAAGATGTCATTTATCATTGCTTTTTTCCAGTGATGATAAATACCAATGCTATTAAACTCTAGTTTTGTAGTAGTGGTGTCTGAATATGTTGTATAACTCAGGGTTGGAAGAGAAGCCTTGTACATTTATTTTCAATTTATTTTTCCTTTTATATGTGGTTGGCCCAATGGGTGACCAATTGACGTGTATAGAATTATTGTTCAAGTTTTATGTTACATTTAATTTTATTATAGAATGTTCAATTTATTTAATTTCTATACATAATTTAATGTGTATGGAATTAGGTTTTTTTACTTCTATTGTGCACTATGATATGGGGGTATAGTCACCTCATAGTACCACTTTAGACCACTGTTACAAGTCGGAAGACTCTAGTGTATAAGAGGGCATGCCTAAGGTATTGCAGTAAACTAGGAAGAGGCACCAGTCGAGTGGCCTCAGTATCGGGATGTTACAAGATTAGTAAACTACTTTTGAAGGTGCATCAAAATTTACAACAAACCCAGTTACTATAGATATGGAAACCATAATTTGAAATTGTATTGTATTATATATTACCATAGATTTACTATGATCCCAGATCAAAATGATCATAATAAAGACGAGTGTTATATCTCCTTATCCACTATTTTTTCTATTTATCATTTTATATGGAACTCATCTAATTTTACTTTCTCAACTACTACCAGATAGTTCTAACTATTGAGTCATAGAATTACTTTATTCTTAGTTTTCAAAATCACAAAACACTCATGATATGATTCATTTTAACTTAATGGTTTTTATGTTTTCTTGGTATGGAGGACCAAATTTTCAATGAATATATTTTAAAAGGTACTTAGCATGAAATTATAGAGGACTGGGTTCTACTAAGAACTATAGCGGTATAGAACTAAATTTTTCATAAGATGTGAAGTATTGATCAATTAATTGGATGATTCTGAAGATGATTCCTACAAGAACTTGAGTTTTTTATGAGGTAGATACCTCTTTAAATTAGTTTAAATGATTTCTTACAACTTCATGTGATTTCCATTTGAGGTCATGAGAGTTCTTGGGGTGTCCATGGAATTTTCAGATCCTAGAACCCAACTCCAGGAGAAAAAAAGGTGTGCCGAATAATTAGTAGAATCTGTGCAACCCAAGCTACATGGTTTGATGAAACCATGTAGGGCTAGAAATTGGGATGGAGGAGCCCACATGGTTTGAGGAAACCATGAGGATATATTCGCACACCCATGTTATGGCCTCTATAATTTTTGATAGTGGGTTGAGACATGGTTTATGCATAGTTAGGCAAACCATGTGCACTAATCATGAGAGGTGCCCCTCCTTACAACAGAGGACGTGTGGCTAGTGCATGGTTTGTACAACTGTGTAGCCAAATCATGAACCTAGTAACTCTTGAAAAAATGACCTATTTTCCTTTACTTTTTTTAAGACTAAATATATTTCTCATTCTTCTACTATTTGACAAAACACACATGAGGGAGCTCCTTTGAAAGACAAATTCTGGGATTTTCTACCATATTGTTGTCTGAGCTCGGAATCAAGAGCCGATAATATCATTGGATCAACACCGCTGAGTAATAGATTCCTTTTTTCCATTAGTAATTTTACTTTGGATTGAAAAAGTTATTTAGGTGTAAGATAATATGCCCTATTTTTAGGTTGTTCATTTTTTTTCATTTTTCTTCAGATCCAAGTCATGTCAGAAGAAAATTATGGATGAGAATCCTAGTATAAACCTACGATAGGTGGTCTATACTTCTCCTGAGTGGTTTGGTGATTTATATATATAATTACCATTGTGATTTCCACTGTACATTACAGTGCAGACCCTAAATTGAATTGAATAATTAAATTGAATGTATTGTAACCTATTAGGGATAACCACTAGTTCCTTGAGAGTTTTTTAAGGTTGTTGACCCAACAAAGGTCACCCATGGGATATGAATTTGAGATTTATCTTTGTTATACCACCCAAGGGGTGTGTTTTTGAGCTTTCATATTTAGAAGTTTCCCATTTATAAATTAATTTCATTGAATTGGACGATTAGGATATGTTCTGCCTTCTTTTCCATGTGATACATGATGTCGAATAGTTTAATTGTTGAAATGTGAATTGTTATATGAGTGGGTAAACTCATGGAATGTAATTGATTGAAATTTTATATATGAGTGGGTAAACTCATGTAATTGAATGCTTGTGAATTGATAAATGGAATGAATGACGAATGATTTCATTAGATTCCTGGGATATTACACCTTGGATATTGATAGTGGTACTGGAAAGTTTAGACAAGGTTGCTCCATGGGTATTGATTCCATGGGATTACATAGAACTTGAAACCCCATGGATCTAACTTTATTTGGATCACAGTGGACATGGTCTATTTTCACAATCCTTGGACACTGATTCAATCCTAATCGAGTTTACATCTAGATGCTCCTGTGACTCGATGAGGATACATTGGTTCACTATACATTAGATCAGGACTTATGGGGTCTAAAATTTTTGATTATATAAAACAACCATGGTAAACGTGACATATTTGATTATATGCCTCAGCCGTGTATGTTATGACACTTCTGGTTATATAGTAAGGATGTGGTTGATTTGATATACAAGTTATACGGCAAGACTATGGGTGATATGAAATACTATATACATGGAATGGATGTGGTGTTTATTTCTATTTATTTAATGTTACATTGTTATAGGAGCTTGAAAATTGTTTTGTAGGGAGGCCAGTATGACTTTAAAGTATAACTTATAACTTTACTTTTTCCATGGACATTACACTTGTATTGTTGTCATATTTTTTATATACCTTGCAATCTGCTTAGCCAATTTTGGATAGCCATGACTTGTTATAGACACCTTGGGTGGTGACCTACTGGGATAATATCTCACACCCTATTCAGTCCA
This sequence comes from Viscum album, assembly GCA_963277665.1. Classification (NCBI taxonomy): domain Eukaryota; kingdom Viridiplantae; phylum Streptophyta; class Magnoliopsida; order Santalales; family Viscaceae; genus Viscum; species Viscum album. Next base: position 2,067,201,398 of record OY728121.1, read on the forward strand.
CCATTGGGTACCCTTAATCACTATATGGATGTAGTTTGGGACTAGGGAAGGCACCCATAGTTTGATGATTGACTTTGTTCCATGCTTAGGAGCATGGGATCACAAGACTTGGCTGAGGATCGTGATGCTATTTGGTGATAGTAGTTTTTGGAATTTTTGTACATTTTGATACATGTATTGTACTGGCTATCTATATACATGTTTTGGATGCTTGGTAGACACATGACATGACATGATCATCCTTGTATATGAGATTATTTTGGAATTGTTATATATACCTTCCTGGGATGTTTATCTATTGTCGAATTGAATTATTGCTTCCACTCTTGATATGTATTATTTCTACCACTGTGTTACACTCTAATAAGAGGGAATAGTCTCCCTATAGAAACAAAATAAGCCCTCATTTCTATTCGGTATCCTCTAACATCTGGGGAGATACGTTTGAGTTCATGTGGAAAACCGAGCTCAGGGAACCGTTTAGTGGCATCCTGGTTCAGGATGTTAAAAAGTGGTATTAGTGGATTTTTCTTTACTTATCTTACTATTTTGTGATAATATAAAGGGGAACATGAAGTACTATAATTTGGTAATGTGCTATGTCTGGGAGTATCTAACCCACGTATGTGAAAAATCCAAATTACCTCAAAAAAAGATTTTTGTTTTTTATTTGGACTATTATAGTTGATTTTATTCCACTATTGGATGATGAAATTGAATTATGATGTTATCATTGATATTATTGAGGGTTCTATTTTTGTTTCAAACTAGTGAGACGAGGGTATTACATCTTAGGTATTATTTAAGGAACCTTCTAGAATTCAAATTCTATGCATTATGCTATTCATATAGGATTCATTTCTTGTTTTCATGGTGTTGTGATAGGTTACATGATAGATATACCTGATAATTTGATAGATGAACTATTCAGTGAATTAAGAAACATGATTGGTACTAAGAGTGCCTACCATAACCTAAGTAGTTTTTTCCTAATTAGGCTACAACAGACATCCTAATTAGCCTATAATGGCACATTGATTCTTGGACCATGAGTCGCATGGAATGGAACATGCTACGGTGTGGATGAGGTGGACACCATATTTAAGTTCATGAGGAGTATGTGAATTTATGGATTAGAAGTGATGCACTATTTTTCCCACCATTAAAATGAGAAATGTTAAATGAAAATGAATTCAAATGGAAAATGAAATGAGAAAGGGAAAACCTGACCTAAACTCAGCTTTTTATTGGGTGGTAGGAAATGTATCTAGTGACTTTTACGACTGTTCATTTTTACCTAGTCCAAGATTTAGAAGTAGTTTGTGTAGTATGACCTGGTTAGAAGAAGGTTTTGACCTATCCTATTCTTTGAGATGTGAACTTTACTATCATTCTCTTCTAAGGCGTGTGCTTGGCATTGAAGATGCATTCCACCATGAAAAAATCTAGTTATATTCCAGGAGGGTAGAGAATAACATGCTTTAAAGGTAGGGGTCCATGGAATACCGATAGATCCTCCCATCATGCTAGCTGAGGAACCAATGGTTTTACCAGACATAGGTATTGAGGAATAGTTCTATGAGGGGTTTTTAGGCTTTATGAAGACTTTTCAGGGAGCACTGAAGCTTGCCTTTCCTATGGTTGAACTCAAGAATGTGTTCCAGTAGAATCATCCTCCCACGTTTTCAAGGGATGGTGGACCAAATGCTATTATGTTGTGGCTTGAGACTATTCTGTCGATATTAGAGAATTTAGAGAAACCTCCTAATAGGAGATTAAATCTTGTGACATAAATGATTCAGGGAGCTTTAAAGTGATAGTGTGAGGTTTTGAACTAGGATGATAGGCTACAAGACATGGGTTGGTGGGATTTACAAACATGATTCTATGATTAAATTTTCCTCGAGACTCTACAAGAAGAGCGGGAAAATTATTTCATGACTTTGGAGCAGGATGCGATGATGGTTATGGAATATTTGGAATGCTTTATAGATCTTCATATTTTTGTGTTGATATACCTTGATGATGAGGAATAGTGGGATAGATTCTTCAAGGAAGGTCTCAGACATGCCATTTGATCTCTGGTCAATGTGTTCAGATTGACCTCTATTACTAAAATAGTTAATAAGATACTAATTACAGAGTAAAACATGAGGGAAGCTGGGGGTGAAAAGTAGTGCAATGTAGTCTTCTGACCCAATAGTTCAACTTCTAGTGATAGGAAGCAATATTTTGAGGATTCCCATTACATGATTACTAGCCTGGCCGCTTGTGATGGAAGGGTAATTTTCTATCATTAGTGTGGTAGATGGGGACATGTGAGGAATCATTGAGATTTCAACCCAGTCGAGTGATGAGATTATCACAGGATGGTCCACATGCAACATTTTTGTAGGAACTTCCCTACAAAAGTTAGTAGAATAGGTTCACCTATGACACTTGGTTCAAGAGTGGGTTTCATAGCTCCTCATCAGGCTAGGAGTAGGATTAGTATTGGTCGTTCAGGTTGAGTCGATGGTGGTTATGGACGAGGTATCTAGGAACCATTTTTACCTATACAGAAGAGTGTGCCTACTCTAGGTAGTGAGGTTATGTCACAGGGATGTAGTTTAGGATGGATACATTCTATATAGCCTACCTTAAAGAATAATATCTTTAAGCCATCTATGGTGAGAGGTAAAATCTTAGTATCCTCTACTCTTGTATCAGCTCTTTTTGACATAATTTCATATCTTTACCTATTGTGGAGAGCCTTGGGCTCATGGTATAGTTTTATGATGGTGTTATGATGCTTGAAACTCCACTGGGGATTAAAATAGAGGATTAACATCAGTATGGGGAGTTCCCCCTTGATATTGGTGGGTTTCACTTCGTATGGATTCTTTTTATCCATGAGAAGACATGATTTGACATCATACTTAGAATGGAATGGTTAGTGTCTTATCAAGCCTTCATTGATTGCTATCATTGGAGGGTGAATTTCACATCACCGTAGGGCAGGATTTTTATTCACAAGGTTTAATGGGATGTCTAGGTGATCCAATCTTGACTCAAGTATCATGGTATGGGAAATATGACAACCTAGATTTCAAGTTTATATTTGGATGATCTGGGAGCGCATCGAGTGGAATTTCCTCTAGTGGATGATCATTTTAGGGATGTTTTCCTAGACAACTTATATGGTTTACCTCCTAATATAGAGGTTTATTTCTCCATCGATCGAGTTCGAGGAGCTACATAGATGTTAATTCCTCTTTATAGGATTTCTAAGATGGAGTTGCATGAGCTCAAGAGGTAGTTAAAAGATCTAGAGGTAAGGGGTTTATGTGAACCAGTAATTATACATGGGGTTTTCCAATTTTTTTATTAAAGAGGTAGACGGTACCCTTAGTATGTGTTTGGATCATTATAAATAAAACTAGCTGATTTTTAAGTACTAGTATCCCATTACATGGATTGATGACCCTTTTGATCAGGTTTGAGGAGATCTGGTGTTCTAAAAAATTGATTTGAGATCTAGATATCATCAGGTGTGTGTCGACCTAAAACCATACCTCTTACAACTTTTTTAGCAAAAATGGTCTATAAGAGTACCTGGTCATGCTATTCGGTCTCATGAATGTGCCAATAGTTTTCACAGAACTGATGAACTAAGTTTTCCATCCTTATCTGGATTCATTTGTGGTGGTTTTCATGGATGATATCTTGGTGTATTCTCAAAATCTACACAACCATTCCAAACATATTGAGATAATTTTTGATACACTGAGAGAGCATCAATTATATTATAATATCACAAAGTGACACTTCTAAATGGATAAGATTCACTTCTTGGGTTATATTATCTTAGAGACAGGAGTATCTGTTGACCCAAAGAAGGGGACAACTGTAGTTTGCTAAAAGCTGCCCAAGAATGACTTTGACATACAAATTTTCTTGGGTCTAGGAGGGCATTAAAATAATTTCATAAAGGAATTATCTTGATTAAAAGCACCATTGAAGGGATTGACTAAAAAGGAAGTGAAGTTTGTATGGTTAGATGCCTATGAGACAACCTTTTAGGAACTGAAATGAATATTAATATCAACATCAGTCCAAATTCTTCCAGATAAAGGAAAAAGCTACACTATGTACTGTGAGACATCAAGTATTAGGAAAGGAGAAGTTTTGATGTAGGGAAAAAGAGTCATGAAATATGGGTCTTGGCAGTTGAGTCCACATTAGAGGAATTACCCGACATAGGATTTTGAGTTGGATATAGTTGTACATGCTTTGCATTATTGGAGACATTATTTTTTAGGAGGGTGTTTTGTGGTGAACCCACACCAGAAAAACCTCAATTATATATTTATGAAGTGTGATATGAATATGAGGTAGTGAAGTTCGGTTGATTACCTACAGTTTTTTAACTTTGAGCTTCCCTGTATGACTAGAAAAGGCAATGCAGTGGCTGATGCACTGAGTAGAAGGATTTAGATACAAGAAGTTCGGGAGTCTAGTTGAGAGTGAATGCACATGGATTTGTTCTCTAAGATACACTTTATGGTAAAATACATTAAGGGACATATTTTTCATTCATCCTTACCTATGACCTCTACCCTACTAGATAAATTAAGGATGAGACAACTATCAGATTCTAAGGGTTTAGTCTTATGAATGAGTGTGGTAGGTGAGGACCCACCTCTTGGTTAGACAATAGGAAAGGATGAGATCCTATGTACCTGTGTTCTCATTTGGGTTCTATTGGACATACATAAAGAGCAGATTTATGAGTTTTATGCCTCAGTTTGGGTAGTGCATCCCAGTGTCACCAATATGTACTGTGACCTATGCCATTAGCACTGGTGGTCGATTATGAAGTGATAGGTATCTTGTTTTTTCATGAGGTGTTCCACTTGTCATTAGGCGAAGTAGAAACATCAGTAACCATCCAGAATTTTACAACAGTTATCTATTCCCAAGTGGAGTTGAGATGATGTCATGATGGATTTCATGACTATTTTCCCATGTTCGACTCAAGGAAGTGATTCCATGTGGGCTATTATGGATAGGATCATGAAGGTTTTACATTTAATTCTTATTAGGGATACCTTCAGTGTAGATGAGCTAGGGAGGTTGTATATTCGTGAGATAATACGTCTTCATAGGGTCCCTCATTCAATCATTTCAGATAGGGATTCCAATTTTATTCCTAATTTCTGGTAGATTTTACATAGGGAATTGGGTAAAAAGGTGATTCTATGCAAAACATACCACCCTTAGAGTGATGTCCAGTTAGTGTGTATGATACAAGTGCTTAAGGACATGTTGTGAGCATGTGTCCTGGATTTTGGGGGATCTTGGGAGAAGCACATTCCCCTTGTTTATCTGACCTAAAATAATAGTTTTCAGGTGACTATAAATATGGAACCTTAAGAGGATTTGTACGATAGGACATGTTGATCATCCATGTGCTGGTTAGAAGTAGATGAGGTAGATTTAATGGGGACATATATTGTGTAGGAGACTTCTGAGGAGGTATTTTTGATCAGAAAGAGGATAACTGATTTAAAGTCTTCAGAAAAATCATGCAACAATCTCCACATACAACCATTTGAGTTTTAGGTCAGGGATCATGTATTTTTATATATCTCATTAAGACTGGGAAACATACAGATCAGGAGATAGGGAATGATTTCATTACGATATGTCGGTCCATATGAGATTTTGGAGAGAGTATAGGTGGTAGTATATTAGTTACAATAACCTCAGAGGTATTAGTACATTAAAAATGTATTCCATGTATCTCAAATATACTGTTATCACTCAGAACCACCTCATACTCTATAACTGGATGAGGTGGAGTTATAGGTAGATGCATCCTTTGAGGAACATCCAATTCATATTGTTGACAGGTGCATTGATGTTCTTTTAGGCTGGTCAATTCCTCTAGTTTGAGTGATATAGAAGCACGAACATTTATAAAATAGACATGAGAGAAGGTGTCTGACATAAATTCTCAATGGCTGGAGTTATTCTTAGTCGATTCTTGACTTCCCTTGAGAGGGAAATTTAGGGACGTATTTCTTTAAGGCGGTAATATTTTAAGAACCTGGATTTTCCTATGAGATATAGATCCCTTTAAATTATATTTTCATGCTTGTTTATGGACTAATTTGAATAAACTTTGAGGTCATGGGAGTCATAGAGGTGTCTGAGGCTTGTTCTGAGCCCATAACCCAAATTTGGAAGAAACAGAATGGTCCACATGGTTAATAGAAACCATCTGACACAAGCCACACAGTTTGATGAAACCATGTAGGGATGGAAAATGGTATATAAGAGCCTGCACAGTTTGAGGAAACTATGAAAAAGGTGGTTCACTCCCATGCGAGGGTCAATGGAAATTTTAAAGTGGTATGAGACATGTTTTTCACACGGTTAGAAAATCAATGTGTACAAACCATGTGAGGTTCCCCTCCTTACAGTATGGGGCACACATTTGGTGCATGGTTTGGAAAACCATACAACCAAATTATATAGCCTAGTAACTCTTGAAAAAATGAACTATTTTCTACTAATAATATATTAAACCTAAAAATATTCCCAATTCTTCTCCCGATGGATAAAAAAATGTGAGGGAGATCCTTTGAAATCCAAATTCTATACTATACTATCATTCCTCACCTTAGATCAGAATCAAGAGTCGTTAATCTCAATAGATCCGCACCGGTGAGTAGTCAATTCCATTTTCACCATTATTATTTTAACTTTAGATAGATGAAATTATTTAGGTGCAATATAACATTCCCTATTTTTTAGGTTCTTTACTTGTTCATCATTTTTCTTTTGATCTGATTTAGACCAAAAGTAGATACTAGATGATCACTCTACTACAGACCTACGGTAGGTGGTCTATAATTTTCCAAAATGTTTTGGTGATTTATATAGATAATTGAAATTTTTAAACCCAATGTACATTCTATAATGACCCCAAAATTTAATTGAATAATTAAATTCATTGTATTAGAACCTATTAGGGATTCTTACTAGTTTCTTGAGACTTTTTGTAGGTTGTTTCCCCAACCAAGGTACCCATGGGGTATGCCTTCTAATTTCCATTTGTTATAACACCTATGGGGTGTGTGTTTGAGCTTTCCTAGTTAGAGGAATACCATTTATAAAAGAATTGAATTGAATTAGATGATTAATAGATGTTTATCCTCATTTTCCATGTGATACATGTTGTTGAATTGTTTAATTTTTTAAATATGAATTATTATATGAGTGGGTAAACTCATTTAATGTAATTTATTGTGATTTTTTATACAAGTGGGAAAAATTGTGGAATATAATGATTGTGAATTGATAAATTAAAAGAATGATTAATGATTCAATTACATACCTTGAATGATACATCTTGGTTATTGATAGCTATAATGGAAATTTTGGATGGGGTTTCTCCTTGGGTCTTGATTCCATGTGATTCCTTGGGCTATTATACCACTTGGATCCTACATTCTTAGGCTTGTAGTGGTCATGGTCTATTGACATTCCCCTTGGACACCAATTCAATTCTAACCAAGTTTCCATCAAGATTTCCCCAGGACTTGATGTGGATGCCTTGGTTAACTATACCTTGGATCTATCCTTGAAGGGTTTGACCTTTCTGATTTTATGGTACTATTGTGGTGAATGTAAAATATTTAATTATACATCTTGGCCATTGATGTTATGATAGTTTTGGTTATACGAAAAGGTGGTGTTTGATTTGATATATTGGTTATATGGAAAGGCCATGGGTGATATGATATATTATGTATACCACATGGTTGTGGTTTTTATTTATATTTCTTTATTATTTCCTTATTACAGGAGGTACAAACTTGTTTTGTAGGGAGTCCTGTATGGATTTTGAGTATCACATACAACTTTACTTTTTCCATGGGCATTACACTTGTATTACTGTCATATTTTTTATATACCTTTATCTTTGATTAGACAATTTTGAATAGCCAAGACTTATTATAGACACCTAGGGTAGTGACCTACTGGAATTGTATCTCACACCCTTTTTGGTCTGTATTTGGGTACACAAAAATAATATATAGATATAGGTAGGGACCAAGGAAAGAAACCATATCTCAATTGTTGACTTTGTTCCATAATTAGAAGTAGGGGAGCACAAGAAAATTATGAGGATCATGATTCTATCTAGGGATATTAGTTTTGTTCTTTTTTTACATTTTGATACGTGTATTATATTGGCTATCTGTATACTTATTTTGGATGCTTTGTAGACACCTGACATTCCATGATCATCCTTGTATATGTGATTAATTTAGCATTGTTATATATACATTTCCCTGATGTTTATCTATTATATGATTGATTTATTAATTTTTCTATTGATTTGTATGATTTCTACAGCTGTGTTACACTCTGATAAGAGGGAATAGGCTCCCCATAGACACACACTAGGGCCTTTCTACTAGTTTAAAGCCTCTGGTATTTGGGGAGATGTGGTTGAGGCCGTGCGACCAATCGGGCTTGGGGCACCATTTAGTGGTATCTGGGTATGGGACATTACACCTCTGATGTAGTTATAACTGATCCCGAAGAATGTATAATTTGAGAATTATAATATTTCTTATAAATAATACCATAACTTTGAGGACCATAAGAAGGATGAAATAATTTTAAGGATCATTCAATTTCTTGAATCCTTCAATATATTTTTTCTTTCTATGTTCTTTTTATTGTACGTACCTTTTCAGTGTTGTGATACGAGTTTAATTATGTGGGTTTCATTATAAATCTCTTATAATTTTCTCACTTGTAATTTCTGACTTTCAAATCCATTAAGATTAAGGTATTCATTGAGGAAGATATAACTAGGATTATGATTTATAGAAGTAGGGTTTTCTACTGATCAGGTTGGTTGAGGACTTACATAAGAAATATATATATGTAATTCTAGTTTTAGAAGAATACTAATACATATCGATATGTTAAATCAATGTCTTATATAGTATTGAAAGATAGAACTTACAAAAGGTTAAATTTAAGGGTACCTTTCAATAGGTTAAAGTTGAGGATACCTTTCAATAGGTTAAAGTCAAGGATACCTTGAATCAAATCTATTATTTCCCATATTATTTTTGTTAAAAAATTCCTTTATAATATTATTTTAGGGGGTACTTGATTTGTGAATCAATACTCCACATTTTGTTTTTATTTTTATTTTTATTACTTTATAAGTATTGATTTTTATTTCCGTTACATGTTTTTGATTATTTTCTGAAGTTATTAAAATCTGAAAGACTTAATTTTTACTATGATACATAAGTTTACTCTAATATATTATAATTTTATTATTTTTGGATTTAAAATAACTTTGTGTAACCATTAGTTTTTGTAATTGAGGTGGGAAAAAATAATAATTCAGATTTTTAGACTGCAATAAAACCCCTTTATTATAGTTCACATGTCTTGTTAATATGGGATAAATTTTGGTATCAGATAAGTTCTCTAAATTTGAGACTAAACTTGATATTTATTCCTTTTGATTTTATGTTAGTTTATCAAAAATTAAAATCCCAATTTCATTACATATAACAATGTAGTAGATTTTTTTTATGACATCAGTATTACATATTGGTAGTATCAATAATATAAATCCCAGTATACCTCCTATTTTTATGGGAATTATTATGAATACTTGAAATATTAGATGGAAACATTCATGGTCAATACTAGTCTGAAAAATTTTCTAATGATTATTAGAACATACAAAATTATAGAAAATGAAGATGTTACATTTTCAAGTGATGAAAAATCTAAATTCCAGTTAAAATTTCAAGTTTAAAATACTTTGTTATATTCTATTCAAAGGAATATATATAATTATGTTTATTATTGTAGTGCTTCTAGTAGAATTTGGAAGTAATTAAAAGTTACAAATTGTTAAACATTAAATGTTCTTGAAACTAAGACAGCTATTATTAGAGATAATTATTAAGATTTTGATATTATAATTGGTTAAATATTCAATCAAATTCATAAGAGATTAATGAAAATTTCTAACAATATAAAATCACTTGGAAAAAAAGATTTATTAGAAGAAAAAATCATTGAAAAGGGATTGATATAATTTTAAAAGAGTGGTAATCCTAGAGTAATATGATTTATGATGAGAAACATATCACTAAGTTAATCCTTGGCGATTTAATTTTAACTTTAATGTAGTATGAAATTCACTTAATGTTCTATGGTTGAGGTCTGGTCTACTACAGGCTGAGGTTGCAGCCATGTCTCTTATTTCACCTGTGAATGTTTTGGGTGGTTCAGTGGTCTCCTCGAGTGATATTGATGGTGGTGATAGGATTTGGTTCGGTTTAGTTTGTGACGGAGCTCCTTCTGGAATCGACTCTGATGTTCGATAGGCTATTTTGCAGTGAGGGTGTTAAATCTGTGACATTGTGATTGATTTGGGTGAATTATGCTATTTTTTGTGATGTTATAGTGTGAATCTATTATGGTGTGATATGATGTGTGGTATTTGGTCTATGGTTCAAGGGTCGTTGATTCTAAATTTTCTTCAGAGGTTACTCCAAATGAGGTTTAGAGTTGGGAGTTTCCACCAGACCTTGGTGATTCAGATTTGAACGTTTGAGAGGGTATGGCCTTGTCCATCATTACTAGGCCCATTAATCTTTGCATGAGATATCTTGCTGAGCAGTATTGTAAAGGTGGAAACTATAATTAATGGTTATTTTGCTGGGGAGGGGCTTTCTTATGTCTATTTGATTTGATTTTTTGGCTTTTAGACTATTGGGGCATGGTTTGTTGTCTTAAGTACTTGAAGTCATATTGGGATCCCACTCATCCCAAAAAAGGGGATCTATGATAATAAAAAAATTAATTAATTTTTAGTCAGTCAATGAGAGAGTGAATATGAGACTGAATCCCATATAGTTGAATTGATGGATTTATATACTATTAGTATTGAAAAGAGATAAAAGAGAGAAAAGAGAGTAAAAGATAAATATGAGAAATTTGAGCCTAACTTTTCTAAGCTTACTAAAAAAATAAATTGAACTCAAATATAAGGCAATTAAATAGAAGGAATAATTATATGAGAATTTAGATGAGCTTTATAAAATGAAAATTAATAATGAGAAGAAATATTCTCGAGAACCCCATATTTTTTCAATGGAAGTCCCTTTCTAGTGTTTTTTGATGTTTTCTCCACCTTAATCTCTGGCATCAATATTTATATTTGGGGGATAGGGTTCTCAATGGTTGCTCCCAGTTGAGGTTGTCCTATAATTGTTTTCGCACTTGGGTTATCTATTATTTGTGTTCCATCTTGTTGCTCCACAATTTTCACATCAACTAATGGGCCTCAACGGGTGTTTCTATGCTTAATTTTTAATTGGGAGTGAATTTCAAGTCTATGGACTCTTCCACGCCCATTTTCACAACTGGGTCAGTAGTTTCTAGTTTTTAGGAGGGTTTCAATGGAACAACATTTAAAGATCAATCATCTTACATTGGTGGATTTACATTGATGTTCATTTTGGAGTTGTATTGATCCACAATTCATAGAGTGGTTGTGACCTTAGTGGGGGAGGTGGCTGTGGGGAAGATTGGGTGGGTACTGTGACATTGTTGTGGGTGGGGGTACAACTCTTCTTTTTACCAATTTCCTTTTTCAAGGTTTCAGAGGGGGTTTTCATGCCTAATTTGTAGATGATAATTATTTATGGGACTTTAACCTCTTTCCTATTCATCATCATGAAGTTTGTCAGTCCCTGGGTCATTAGTGGGCTAAATAGATTAATCCATTGACTCATTTTGGGAGGTGGGATTCCGATGGATGAAGATCCACCATTCTGGAATGCATAAAGGGGACATAATTCAGTGGGGGAAAAAACTATGAGGGTGATCATGGGAACTTTTGGAGGTGCCTCAGGCATGGGTGGGGTCATCGGGTCATGCTCTAGTTTGGATTTGGACCAGCTGTATTGGGATTTTGGGATTGATACTTGGAGTTTTGTGGTAATGAAGTCTGAAATAATAGTCTTTCAATCCAATGTAAACATTAAGGCTATGTTCCTCTAGGCCTATAGGACATACTATCTTTGGGCCTTCCATATTTTCACATTTTGGGATATTTGAATTGTAACAGGTTCTCCCTTAACCTAGTATAAAAGAGATTCCTCTTTTTTGGGCCCCTTAATATAGGGGTGCTTACCCAACCTATTTTATGTAAGAATAAATTTTTTTGAAAATATGTATGATCAAATAAGAACAAAATATCTATATCTAGACTTGGAATAAAATCCACTAAAAGTTTCACTTATCAGTCAAATTGTTTTATACCTAGTCAAGAACCTATTTTCACTACATGTTAAATAGGAGGAAATTATAGTAAGAACTATTATTTGAACAGAGTTAAATATTTTGGAGGAACATGAGATTTTATTTCTAGGGATCTGGATACTTATAAGAACTATGGACCTATGAAAATCTAGGTTCCAAAAGTCCTTTTTGTAAATACATATGGAACCAAGAAAGTCTGTAATGACCTAAAATTTTATAAATGAAATTGATTTTTAAAATGAATAAATTCTTTATTAAGAAATAAATTTATAGAATGCACATGCACTACTTTTGGTTATTTTAGAACATTATATGATATATCAAATTTAAAATACTGTTATGCATCATAATTATTGATAATATAGATTTTTTACAATGACCACTAGGATTTGTATATTAAGGGTTATGATAAAGTCCATTTGACACAGACAAAGGAAATGATAACCTTGACTAGTAGGATCATACCCTGTGAAGCCCATTTATAAGATCTTTTGTGGGTGATAACATCACTAGGGTTTCCCTTAACCAAGACCAAGTTGAGATTCAACAAAAAAATCTTGAATTAAACCATTTATGGTAGAAGTTAGAGCTCATCGAGATCACTGCTCAAACCATGTTTACTAAACCACCCTAAGAAAATATCACCATCACACACCTTACTCTTAGAGAATTCAATCGTGTAATAAAAGGATATGTATCTAAACAATAATTTTTTTAATTTTTATATTTTATTTTAAAAAAAATTATAATATTATTTCTTTTTAATATTACTTTTAAAATGATTAAATAATGAGTTAGATTTTTTTTTATTTTGATACGATGAAACCAAATTTTTTTTGGGAATATATAATTTTGATCCAGAAACTATTTTTGATGAATATAATAATTTCTAAAATAATTAATATTTTTATAAAATATTATTATTAAATAAAATTTATTAAATATAAATTATAATATAATTTTATGCAGTCAAATGTAATTGTTATAAGGTTATGAAAACTATTATTGTAAAAAAAACCCCAGTATTTTTCATTGAATGATGAATATTGATTTAAAAGTGTAAATTATCATATATAGAGAATTATTTTTTTAAAATAAATATTATTTTTTAAATCATCACATAAAAATTATCCAATGGTTATTTTTTCATAATTTTATGTCACAATCAAATTTTTGAGTAAAAATTAAATACAGTATAATTATACGTATGTATTTAGACATCATAAAAGAAAAAAAGTGATGTAGTAAAATATTATAAATAGTATAAATGAAAAAACATTTTTTTCAATTTAAAATATTGTTTTTTATGTTATTAGATTAAATTAATAAATCCTTAATGAATCCAATAAAACCCATATTATATTTTATGGGTTTAAAATCAACTATTTATAAACATGACTCATTTACACATCATCAAGTAAATTAATTTAATGTTTTCTATTCATAAAATTATAAAATAATTAAATCCACTCTTATTTTCTAGAAACCATGTTCAAAAATCCAAGGATGTTTTGTGGTTTTTATTACTTTACCATATAGAGTCCAAAAACCAAAGTTTGAAAATTAATAAAGAATTATCCTCACTTTTTCTATATAAATCCATCAAAACTCCCATTTATAATTACTCAAAACACATGTTTCATGAATTTACTCTCCCCTTACCTCTATAAATCCCTCCCAAGGTGCACCCATGTTCTTAATAAGCTCCTCCCAAACTTTTAGAAGCGTCCTCACAAGGTAAGGGATCCTCTCATTCTCCTTTTAATTCAAGCACCTTTTATATGTCGTGAATTTTTATTTCAAAATTTTCAAGTTGGGATATGTTTTTATACATAAATATTACCATCCTTATTATTTACAAGTGATGAGAGGCCCATTTATCTATCATTTACCCCTTCTATAAATGTTTATATACACCGGTTATGCTGCCAAAATTATCCTGCGATTTTCCATGCCAAACATTTATATAGTGAATACCCATATCCATTACCGCTCAAGGGAATTCAACTAGTTGTACATACACTTAGTTTATCAAGTATTTATATGAATTTAATGCATAATACTTAACTTTGGGGTTAAAATTGATGAAATTAATCCTTATATAGTAGGATCCATGTACCACACTTATGCATGCACATGATATGAAAGTGACGGGTGGGACCAGAATTATATTTCACTCCAATGCATTGGGTAATATTTTTATCTCATTGTAATGACCCTTGTTTTGAACCGGATTAAAACCCGAAGGATTTTGACCTTTTTCGATTACTGAATGATACGTTTTTAAGACCGAGCTTCAGAACGAAATTCTGAGAGATGGAAGCTATGTTGATTTGGTTTTGGGCAAGGGTGAAGGTCCGTGAAGTTTCCCTAGTGTCTCGACAGGTCTTGGGAGCTTAGCTATCGAGAGGGAGGATGGTTTTTAAAAGGCAGAGGAAGGCGCACGAGTTGTAAAAGGTTTGACCAAACCGTGCAGCCCATTACAGGAAAACCGTACGAACTTTTTTAAAGAGGCAGTGGCTTGTGCACGGGCTGCGCACGGTTTCCCAAACTGTGCGACTAGCCTATGCGAGGGGTATCTCTTAGGTAGAGGGTGTCGCACGGTTTGCACATGGTTTGGAAAACCGTGCGTATCAAACCATTCGGGCTGGTCTGTTTAATGATTTTGATTAAATTTAAAATAGAATAAAATAAAAACCTAAATATAACACTCTCCCTCACCCTCACTCAACCCACACGACACACTACGAGGGGCTCCCCTGAGCCACGTGCCATGCTCCACCTCCGGCCTCCTCCTCTTATTCATTTTCTTTGGATTTCAGCTAATTTTTGGCTTGATTATCCAAGGTAGGTCCTTCTCCTCCCTCTCATATTTATTTAAATACGTTTTTTTGGTGTTTTTGGTGCCTAGTGAGAATCGGTCGAACACACTACAGTTTGGGGTGATCCGAATTTCAGTTTTCTTTTGGTTCTAGGTAATGAGGAAGGTCTGTTGGGACTCCTTGGAGTGAGTTCCGACAATCTCCACTAAATGCGAAGCGGTTCAGGTGGTTTTGGATCATCAGATTGGTTTCGGGGTAAGGTTTTCACCTCTTGCTTTGTTTTACACTTGTTAATTTTGGGGATTTTGGTGTTTATGAGTTCCCAGCATGTTGTTTATAGTGAATTTGTGGTTTTGGCATGGTTTTGAGTCGCCAAAGACTAGGCGACTCGCCTGCGCATGCATAGGTATGTATTTATTTATATATATAGGTTCCCCCATTACACTTATATTCATGCATGGTAGTTTTTATATGTGTATGGGGCTTGGTGAGCCTATGTATATATATAAAAAGTGCATGCACAGGTGAGTGGAGACGGTCATAGGCGTATAAGCACACATGTAAGGATCCTCTTGTGCATGCCCATGGCCATGCGGGTGTGTGCATAGGGGCTAGGTGTCCTTGCATGTGTGTGAAAGTGCCTATGCTTAGTGGGGCAATAGTAGAGGCTCTTAGTTAGAATGCTCCAAGATATGGAGTGGACGGATGGATCCACCTTGAGGTAGGGTCACTCTCCTTGCCCTTTAAATTTAAGTAAAGTAATAGTGAGGTTAATATTGCAGTGCCTTAGCATTTTAATTATGAAAGTTTAGTTCTGATTAAATTATTCTGTTCAAATCATGTAAACTGCAGGAATAAGATAAAAGAGGTTTTTTGGTGATTAAACTAATGATTTAAAAATTAAACCCCTCGATCAGAGGTGCGATGTCTTCAAGACAAAATTAAGAAGTAGACTTACATGCTTGCCTGCTCTATTTGTCTTGGTTACATGCTCATACTTTGACATCATGTTTGGTGCGTAGTTTTTCTTGATACGACCTTCAGAAATGTTCTTAAATGGCTTTCCCCTTAGTGATCTGACACTTTTTTCCCTAAACACCTGATTAGTTCTAGAAAAACGTGTAATTGTAATTGGCCTTGAGATAAGGGGTTAAATTATTTTTATTAGAACGGATTAAACGGGATGGTGGAAACTAAGTAAAATGACTATGATGCTTGTTTTATTAATCATCCTTCTAGGTTTGGGAAACTAGATGGAACGACAGTCATGTGGAACCTTTGCCCAATTTTCCATGCTTAGAAAAATTGGATCATGTGACTTTGAATAAGGTTTTTCCACTAAATGATAGGTCATGTTGTAGGGGTTTGGGTTGTTAATTTTGATAGGGTTAATTTGAACGCATGAGAGGCAATGCCTTATGTGTTGTTTGATAAGTATAAATAATGGTTTAACTGAATGGCACACTACAAAGGGTTAGAGTGTGACCCTGCTGTTTATTGTGATGAATGTAAGTGTGTACTATTATTGATTATGGATGATTGTGAATTTGATGTGTTTACTTGAAATGCATAAGAGGTACTGCCTTATGCGTTTTGATATAAAACTGATGGTGAATGTGTATGTTTATGGATGGGAGGCATTCATACCCCATGCCATCTTCTGTGTATGTTTGTGAATGGGAGGCATGCATACCCCATGCTAGCTTATTCTGAGTATGGGTGGGAGGCATGTTACCCTACACTAGATGCGATATCTATACGTGTATGGAAGGGAGGTTTTCTTACCCCTTTCCAGTCGACTTATAGGGATGAGAGGCATTCTTACCTCATGCCCGCTAATGTTGATTGATGGAAGGGAGGCATTCTTACCCCTTGCCAGTTGACCTATAGGGACGAGAGGAATTCCTACCTCGTGCTGCTATTTCCTTATTCAGGGGTGGGAGGCATTCTTACCCCTTGCCATATATGATCTAAATGCATTTATGTATGTATATGGTGACATGATCAGGTTACTTTACCGGCAATGAGCCGAAGCTGGTATAACCGTCAGGTGTCCCCTGGGAACTTGGACGGGTGTTATTTACTTATGTAATTCTGCTTACTTATTTCTCCATACCTGCTCACTGGTTAATTATTATACATTTTCTGGATTGGGTTTGACACAGGTGGTGCCGACCAACTGAGATTTATATCTCACACCCTACTTGGGCCGCCATTGCGCTGGGGTACCCGAGTATACCTTCTTGCTTGCTGACCTGGGTTGTGTGCTGTACTTTTTGTACCTGAGGAGTTAGGAGCAAAGGACCAAGCGGGATCTTGGGATGCTCAGGAGATTCACCATCAGGCTTTGTTGTATTTTATTTTTGTATTGTTTGTAAAGAATGCTGTAATTTTTCTTGCTTTCATAACTATACCGTCATCTGTACATGCATGCATTGTAAACTGGCGTTTTCCGGCTTTTATAAAATGGTTATTATCTGTCTTTTGCTTATGCCTTTCAATTTTTTACTGCTTCCGCTATTAAATATTATTTACTCTGATAATACCACTGTGTTACACTGATATGAGGGTATAGTCTCCCCACTATCACCTCCCGAGACCCTCACTGCTAGTCGGCAGCCTATGGAATACAGGGAGATGTGCTTGAGGCCATGTGACCTACCGGTCCAGTAACTGGTTCAATGGTAAGTCGGGTCGAGACGTTACAAAGTGGTATCATAGGGTGTTTCTTTTCTTTTTCTTTACTATTTTGGGTTGGTATACAAGAGATTAGGAAAGTGTCGGCGCTTGGCTAATAGTCGTACATGGGACTGATCACCCCATGTATGGGAAATGACCAAGTCTCCAGGGCTGGGAACTATTGTTCGTGTTATTTTCTATTACATTGGATGTGGTTTCACCTTGAGTGATTGTTGTATTTCCTCTTCTTATGGTTTATAAAATTCCTATAATTTTACATGTGGCCTGATATGGCATGAAAGCTGAATTGCATGCATCATATTAGGAAAATAGGAAATTAACATGCCATGCATAGTGCCATGCCATGTAGTTGCACTAGTAATTTCTTGTTGATCTGATTCTGTGCCTTGATTGATATGACATGCTTCTGTGATATAACATGTTCTGTGTTTACTGCTTGTGAGAACATGCTAGTTAAGTTTTAACATGTGAATGTTTGCATGGGCTAAAATAGATTGGTTGCGATTATGACAGGAGCCAGTTTTCAGTTTTAAGGTGTATGGGCACCTTACAACTGGGAAGGGGATCCAAATTCCAATTTATAAAGTGTATGGGCGCTTTATAGATAGATGGCCACCCATATACTTGGGCCGTTGTATGTGAGCATGTTAAATTCTAGGTTGGAATATGGTTTTGATAGAAAGGGGAGTCAATGTTCAATCCATGAATTGTATGGGTGCTTCATGAATTGGGAAATGGAAACCTGTATTAAATGTAAAGGCTTGCTGTATTGTGGAATGATTAAATGGAAACTTTTGCCTAATTTCAAATTGAATGGTTTTGGTCAACTGTTAAATGTGAAACCGGACTCGAGTTGGTCAGTTGAAAAGTGTTTTATGACATAACCCAGTTTGGGGTGTTTGAGAAAAATTGACCAATTGATTTGGGGTTTCTTATTGAAGAATCCAGGATGGATAGAATGAGACCCTAGTAGGTCACCCTTTTGTTTAGATTGTTTTGTTTTTCTCTTTTAATTGATAAATACGGGATGTCTATGAATTTTTAATGTTTTAAAAGGAAGTTTTTGTGAAACTTTCCGGGTTCCTTTGGTGTGCAGTTGAAAATTTGGAATGGTTAAAGTTTAAATGAGATAAAATGTTAAGGGCTTGGTAATGTAACCCGTGGTGGTGCATTGAAACCATAGTGTAAGGGGTATTTTTGAGAATCTCGTTGAGTTTCCTTGGAATGAGACGGTAGGTGTTTCTGTAGGAGTTATTTTCTTTAGCAATGGCTTGATGATTGTCTTTTGAGCCTAGTGACTTTGTTTCACATGACCCGACATTAGGGTCGATGTCTGATCCTCGTAATGGGCTAGCCTGTGGTTGGTAGCACCCTTAGAATTTTAATGCCTTACTTGTACGATGAGTTTTCTGACGTGAGGTGCCGTTTGGGGGTCGTTTTCCCTTGTTGGACTCTTGTTTTTATAATGACACCCTTATTCGGATGGGTGGCTGTTGGTTTTCGACTTTCGTTGCGGCTTTGCGTCACCTCCTCAGTAGAGTGGCCCAGCGTTAAAGAATTGATTTGTCCTAATGTTTGGGATGGATTTCAAATGACTTGTGTGTTTTGACATGCTGGTTTCCTTGCTTGGATCTTCTTCATTTGTTTGGTGATGTGATTGTGGCAGAGGAGCATCACATGATCGTTTGCGGTGTTTGTCTACTAGGGCGTTTGTGCTCAGCTAACTTATCACCTTTCCCTTCAACAACTAGGACACTCCTAAGGTTGGGAGCGCATTGCGTCGAATCTGGTAAAAGTGTCCTTTCACATGGAATGGATGCTTCTTGGAATTCCATTGGAAATGGGTTGGTCATGCCTGAATTCTTGTGATACTTGCGAGTTTAAAACGTGTGGATGTGTTAGCAGGTGAAGCCGAGTTCCTTCCTTGAAGTTGACCAGCTGAGGTTCGACTATTCTCCCTTCCAGTAGTCTGGTACGATTAATTGGAATCTGTTCAAACATCTTAGTGTATTCTGTTTAGCGACGAGCATGTCCCCTATCTTGTCCTCATCCAAGATGCACTAAGAGAGTGTCGGTCTTATCCGCGCTAATGATTTTAAGCTGTTGGGCTTGATCAGATGGTTCTCTTTCTGCATTGCATGCGGGATGCGTGGATTATTGTATGGTTTGATCTTGTAAACATCATCAGAAGTCAGGTGTAGGCTTCGGTGAACATGTTTGTGCTAAATGTAAGGTGCCTTGGAGAAATGCATTGTGGTTCTGTTTTAAGTACATCAGCCGTTTAGGTTGAGCGTTCTTTTAAATAGTTAGCCAAAGATGGCTTGACTCGGGGTTCCAGTTTAATGCCTGTGGTCGGTGACATACTGTTCTCTGCCACGTCGTCAGGTAGAGGCGAGTGTGTTTTGTGTTATCCAGTTCCTAATATGAACAACCGGCTTGACTTGGGCCTTGAAGTTGATGGGGAATTGACCATTTGATCTATTTCGAATCACGCTAGGAGCGTCGTGGGAACGCTTGGGGTGTGCTTTGAAAGTTAATTCCAATGGTGGTCCGAATCGTAGTTTGGAGTTGGTTGCTTAACGTTAAAAATATATGGTGGGAAGTACCTCTGGCTGGATGCTTGGCGATATGATGATGGGTTCGTGTCTCTGGGTAGATGGGCTTAGGAAGAGCCGTCTTGGTGTTTCATTTGGGAAACAAGCGTTGGATCGAGTTTTGGTGGCTTAAGCGCCGTAGGGTTTAATGGATGCTTAAGGGTGTGTTGGACGTTTTTGTAGGCAACGTGATCGTTTGAATGAAGCTTCATGACCCTTGTAGGTTGGGTGATGTGTTCGCTATTCCCGAAGGCTTCTCGGGGACGAGAAGTTCTAAGGTGGGAAGGTTGTAATGACCCTCGTTTTGAACCAGATTAAAACCGAAAGGATTTGAAACTTTTCTGATTACTGAACGGGTCATTTTTAAGACTGATCTTCAGAACAGAATTACGAGAGTTGGGATGCATTTTTGTTTTTGTTTTGGGCTTGGGCGAAGGCCCGTGAAGTTTCCCTATTGTCTCGACAGGTCTCGGGAGCTTCATTCCGGAGAGAGAGGCTGGTTTTTAAAAGGAAGAGGAAGGTGCACGGGCTGCACATTGTTTGACCAAACCATGCAGCCCGTTGGAGGAAAACCGTGCGGCCTTATTTAAAGAGGCAGTGGCTTGCACACGGGCTGCACTCGGTTTCCCAAACCGTGTGACTAGCTCGTGTGAGGGGTCTCTCTTAGGCAGAGGGTGCCACACGGTTTTCTCACAGTTTGGAAAACCGTGCGGATCAAACTATGCGTGCCAGTATGTTTAAGGATTTTGATTAAATTTAAAATATAATAAAATAAAAATCTAAATCTAAACACTCTCCCTCACCCTCATTCAACCGGTACGGCAGACAGGGAGGGGCTCACCTGAGCCGCGCACGACACTCCACCTCCGGCGTCCCCCTCTTCTTCGTTTTCTTTGGATTTTCGCTAGTTTTTGGCTCGATTCTCCAAGGTAGGTCCTTATCCTCCCTATCATCTTTATTTAAAGCCGTTTTTTGGTGTTTTTGGAACCTGGTGAGAATTGGCCGAACACCCTAGGGTTTTGGTTGATCCGAATTTCAGTTTTCTTTTGGTTCTAGGTTATGCAGAAAGTCCGTTGGGACTCCTTGGTGTGCGTTCCGACAACCGCCGCTGAAGGCAAAGAGGTTCGGGTGGTTTCAGATCATTGTATTGGTTTCGAGGTAAGGTTTTCACCTCTTTGTTTGTTTTTCACTTGTTAATTTTGGGGCCCAACACGTTGTTTATAGTGCGTTCGAGGTTTTGGCGTGGTTTGGAGTCTCCAAAGACAAGGAAACTCAGCTGCGCATGCATAGGTATGTATTTATATATATATTGGTTCCCCCATTACACATATATTCATGCATGGAAGTGTTTATACATGTATGGGTCTAGGTGTTCCTATGGATATATATAACAAGTGCATGCACAATTGATTCGAGACGAGTATAGGCATATAAGCACGCGTGTAAGGATCATCTTGCGCATGCCCATGGCCGTGAGGGTGTGTGCATAGGGGCAAGGTGTCCTTGCATGTGTTTGAAAGTGCCTATGCTAAGTGGGGTATTAGCAGCGAATCTTAGTTTGAAAGCGCGAAGAGCTGGAGTGGACAGATGGATCCACCTTGAGGTAGGGTCCCTCTCCTTGCCCTTTAAATTTAAGTAAAGTAATAGTGAGTTTAATATTGAACTACCTTATAATTTTACTTGTGCAAGTTTTGTTCCGATTAAATTTTTCTGTGCAAATCGGGTGAACTGCAGAAATAAGATAAAAGAGGTTTCTTGGTCATTAAACTAATGATTTAATAATAAAACCCCTCGATCAGAGGTGTGCTGTCTTCAAGACAAAAGTTGGAAGTTGACCTACATGCTTTCCTGATCTATTAGTCTTGGTTCCATGCTCATAATTTGACATCATATTTGGTGCATAGTTTTTCTTGATACAGCCTTCAGAAATGTTCCTAAATGGATTTCCCCTTAGTGATCTGACACTTGTTGCCCTAAGCACCTGATTAGTTCCAGCAGAACATGTAATTGTAATTGCCCTTGAGATAATGGGGTTAAATGATTTCAATTAGAATGGATTAAATGAGATGGTGGAAACTAAGTGAAATGACTATGAAACTTGTGTTATTAATCATCCTGCCAGGTTTGGGAAACTAGATAGAACGAACCTCATGTAGAACCTTTTCCCAATTTGTCATGCTTAGGAAAATTGGATCAAGTGACTTTGAATAGGGTTTGTGCACTAAATGACAGGTCATGTTTTAGGGGGTTGGGTTGTGAATTTTGATATGGTTAATTGGAATGCATGAGAGGTAATGCCTTATATGTTGTTTGATAAGTATAAATAATGGTTTAACTGAATGGCACACTAGAGATGGTTAGAGCGTGACCCTGGTGTTTATTATGATGAATGTAAGTGAGTACTAGGATTGATTATGGATGACTGTCAATTTGACGTGTTTACTTGAAGTGCATAAGAGGTACTACCTTATGCATTGTGATATAAAACTGATGGTGAATGTGTATGTTTATGGATGGGAGGCATTCATACCCCATGCCATCTTCTATGTATGTTTGTAGATGGTAGGCGTGCATACCCCATGCCAGCTTATTCTGAGTATGGGTGGGAGGAATGTTACCCCACGCCAGATACAATCTCTATACGTGTATGGAAGGGAGGCATTCTTACCCCTTTCCAGTTGACTTATAGGGACGAGAGGCATTCTTACCTTGTGCCCACTAATCCCGATTGATGGAAGGGAGGCATTCTTACCCCTTTACAGTTGACCTGTAGGTACGAGAGGCTTTCCTACCTCATGCCGCTATTTCATTATTCATGGGTGGGAGGAATTCTTACCCCACACCATCTATGATCTAAATGCATTTATATATGTATATTGTGACATGATCAGGTCACTTTAATGGCAATGAGCCGAAGCTGGTATAACCATTAGGTGTCCCTTGGAAAATTGGACGGGTGTTATTTACTTATGTAATTCTGCTTACTTATTTCTCCATACCTGCTCACTGGTTAATTATTATACACTGTCTGGATTAGTTTTGACACCGGTGGTGTTGGACTACTAAGATTTATATCTCACACCCTACTCAGGCCGCCATTGCACTGGGGAACCTGAGTAGACCTTCTTGCTTGCAGGACCAAGGTTGTGTGTTGTGCTATTTGTACCTGAGTAGTTAGAAGCAAAGGAAAAAAGCGGGAGCTTGGGATGCTCCGAAGATTCACCGTCAGGCTTCGCTGTCTTTTCTTTTTGTATTGTTTGTAAAGCATGCTGTAATGTTTCTTGCTTTCATAACTGTACCGTCATCTGTACATGCATTCATTGTAAACTGGCGTTTTCCGCCTTTTATAAAATGGTTATTACATGTCTTTTGCTTTTGCCTTTCAATTTTTTACTGCTTCCACTATTGAATATCATTTACTCTGATAATACCATTGTGTTACTCTGATATGAGGGTATAGTCTCGCCACTATCACCTCCCGAGACCCCTGCAGCTAGTCGGTAGCCTCTAGCATACGAGGAGACACGTTTGAGGCCATGTGACCTACCAGTCCGGTCACTGGTTCGATGGTAAGACGGGCCGGGACGTTACACTCATGAGATGTCATGTATGGTGTAAGGTAGGATATCATAATCACAATATATTATGTTTTCTTGGAATTTATTTTGTCTTATTTTAATGATATCATATTTTATGTTTTTTCCACATTCCTATGTTTCCTTTATGATATCATGTTGTATAATGAAACATTGTTCAAGAATATGATTTTCAACCCTCTTATGTTACCTTGATATTCCTCTTAGATCACATGTATCACTTTATATCAAGACATGCTTTGATTATTTCCTTAATGAGATTTATATCTCACCCCTTTCTTATGTAAGTCCCTAGGTTATCCTAATCATTTTTAGAAGAATGATGGAATTTTAGGATCATATTAAGGATTTTTTCAATAATTTTATTGTATTTCTATCACAATTTGTTATACTATGTACCTAATTCCCCAAATACACTTGACCTCATGATATTCTTGGATTTTATAATGTGTAACTTTATGTAATAAATCCTGAATTAAGTTGTATTAAAGATATGGGTTGTCATGGTTGGTATCAGAGTCAAAGTATAGTCATTTTTGGGGATTATAATTAGAAATTTCTAGTGAAATCCTTAGGGATAATGATAAAAATATCAAAAAATCCCTAAATTTTGTTAAATTATATAGTAGGTGGTTTCCAATAAAATAAATCTCTATCTAGAATCTATAAGTGGATGTGGCATTAGTACAAAGGTACCTTGGGGTAATAAATCTGAAAAGGGTGCATTGAGCCGGACTCAATCATCACGTGGTCCATGGCAATGAAACTTTCTGCACACATAGTTTGAAACACCCTGGGGATATTCTTTTGTAAATTCACATGCTCCTTAAAAACCATTATTAATGGAACAAAAAGTCATGTAAGATTTTATGTTAGGAAACATATCATGGATAAATTAGATAGAAACATTAAAATTCATAAGCTAAAGAATATATGTAATTTATGAGTTATCCATTTAATGTTCATGGTTTCCAATTTATGAATTTAATATTTAGAAAATTATCCCCCATAATTCCCCCTTCATTTATAGTCAACTGGTATAAATAGAAGGAACTGAGTCAATAACCAATGTGAGGGGCAACGTGATGATGAACAAAATGATATTCCCAAATCGATGGGAGAAGGAATAAAATTTTTTGTGACAATACATTATCAATTGACTAAGTTATAACATAAACCTAAATTAATAGTAATTTTAAAATCCACCTAAGAAAGATAATGTTTTAATCGCAACATTTATGTGAAAAAGGAATCTAAATTTCAACTGATCTTTTGATCCCTTAATCATAGAGAAATGGATCATCTCCATTCAAAACATATTCTACATCCTTCATTTATCTAATCAAGAGAAGTTCATTCCAGTTATTTATCTTATGGAGGGAGAAGATGATCAATGGTGAACGTTGGTAAAAAATACAAAGCCTGAGGATGAGATCAAAGCGATGAAGAGGAAGAAATTTTCGAAAATATTTTTCAAAAAATATTCCCCTCACACTCATAGAGGGATTTTATTTGCCTCAATAAAAAGGATGATGAATAAATTGAGGTGTATGAGTAAAAATTTACAATTATATCATGATATTCCTCTAGCATTATCATTTCCGCTAAAATTATAGTTGATCGCTTCTTTAGTGGGATAAAGTGAAATCTATGAATAATGTTGGATATTTAGGACATTAATAGATATGACGGAAATTTTCAATGTACCCTCAAAGTAAAAATGGATATCATCAAATCTCAAGGTTCTCATGGGGATAAGAAGCAGAAAATAGAGTATAATTCTTATGGTACAATGGATAAATCTAATGGTAGTAAGAAATTCCCCAATCTTACTTGTCAAAAGTTTGGGAAGAAACATCCTAAAAATTGTATAAAGGGGAAAATGAAATGCTTTAGGTGAAGGAAGGAATGTCACTTAGTTATAAATTTCTAAAAGGATAAAACCACCAATGTGATGGAAGAAATGAATTCTCCAGTCAATCCTTATCCTATCATCTACTGTTTCAACTATAAGGAATAGGGACAATAGGTGAATCAATTCCCTAATCCAAGTGTTGTCTATAATAATATAAGACAACAACCTCCAAGGAATAGATATAAAGGGAGAGTGTATAACATTATAGATGATGAGGTGGATCCCGAAAGTTAAGTGGTGATAGGTATGCTAGTTATTCATTCATGGATAGAAAACATACTATTAGATTCTGATTCAATGCATTATTTTAAATAACACAAGTTTAGTAGAATTATTTGAACACCACCTCAAAAATGGACATCGAGTTACCAGTATTGAAAAAAAAAGGATCAATTGTTGCATCCCAAGCATATAAATCACCCCATATCCAAATTTTGGACTAAAATTCCCAATAAACCTTGTGATACTTCCCTTAGAATAATTTGATTCTATTTTGGGCAAGGATTTGATTTACTTTTATATATCCAATATAAATTTCCAAGAGAAAGAAATCAGCATCCATATCAAAAATATCCAAATGATCATATACATGTGAAATGAGTAGGATGGGATTCCTTTTATACCAATATCTCAAGCATGTATATTATTTCCTTACAAACAATCATATTTAGCCGAAATGATTAAGACTAAAGAAAAGATCATCCATGATGAAATTCCAATTATAAAGGAAATCACATACATATTTTATAAAGAGTTTCTTGGTCCTCCTCCAAGCCATGAGGTTGATTTATCAATTGATATTATACCAAGAGATTTTCCAATATCCAAGACTCCATATAGAATATTCGTTTTTGAAATTTAGGAGCTGAAGATAAAAGCATGAGAATTTGGATGAATGGTTTATATTCCCAAGTGCTTCACTATGTGGTGAATTAGTCCTCTTCATGAAGAATAAGGATGAGCCAATGCACCTTTTCAGTGATTATCATGAGATCAACAAGATCATCATAAA
Source organism: Viscum album (assembly GCA_963277665.1). Lineage (NCBI taxonomy): Eukaryota > Viridiplantae > Streptophyta > Magnoliopsida > Santalales > Viscaceae > Viscum > Viscum album. Next base: position 2,067,228,403 of record OY728121.1, read on the forward strand.
AAAATTTCCATCTTCTATAAATTGATGACTTGTTCGTTCAGCTATGTGGATCACAATACCTCTCTAAGGTGGACCTTCATTTGGGATATTATCAAGTAAAGGTGAAGAAGGTGGATATCCCCAGGACTTTTTTTGTACAAGTTAAGAGCACTACGAGTTCGTAGTGATGCCATATGGAATCCCTAATGCTCTAATAATCTTTAAGGACTTAATGAATAGAGTCTTTAGGTATTACCTCCACAAATTTATGGTAGTCCTTATAGATGATATTCATATCTACTCTAAAATAAATTAGAAACATGGGGAGCTTTTAAATACTATTCTGAAGACCTTGAAAAGGGAAAATTTATATGGAAAGTATAATAAAAGAGAGTTTTGGTTGGAGCAAGTAACATAATTGGGGAATATTATTACCAATAAAGGGATATACATGGATCCTTTAATAACATAGGCAATTGAAGGATGAACCAGACTAACATATGTGATATAAATCTATAGTTTCCTTGAATTTTCTTTGTACCATTTTCTATTCGTCTGAAACTTATCATAAATTTTAATACAAATAAAAAATATTACTTTGAAGGGAGTCATGTTTTTTTGGACTGATGAATATAAGGAAATATTTAAATAGTTGAAGAAGAGGATAATAACTACACTTTTTCTCGCATTACCCACCATTAGAGAAGGATTTGCGATATACAGTGATGAATTGAAAAAGGTATTGGGTTGTGTACTCATGATAGATGAAAAAGTTAGAGCCGATGCCTCCCACCAATTAAGGATCCATGAGAAGAACTACCCAACAAATGATCTAGAATCGGAAGTAGTGATCTTTGAGTTGATGATTTGGTGACATTATCTATATAGAGAAAAGTGTGACATATATACATATAATAAAAGCCTTAAGAATATATCCACAAAAAAAGATTAATATATACCAATGAAGGTGGTTAGAGCTGATAGAGGATTATTATTGTTCAATATATTACTATCCTAGGAAATAAAATAAAGTGGAAAATGCTCTGAGTAGAAAGGATCCCGCAACCCTATCCACGATGAGGATTGTAAGGGATGTAATCTTCTTGGACATGAAAAAGGTGGAAATGGGAATCATAAAAGGATATTCATCCAACCTTTCTCAAATAACTACTCAAACATCCATTCTTGGGAGGATAAAAGAGGCTCATAAGGATGATGTGGCACTACAGAAAAAGGTATCAACTATTCCAAAGTTAAACTTTCCTAAAGATGAAGTTATAAGTTTTGGAACCCGAATATGTGTTCCATCAAAACCATTAATGAAGTGGGAACTTATAGATGATACACATAGCTCATCCATATCTATTAATCTAGGGATCACTAAGATTTTTAGATATTAGAATCAAAAAATTTGGTGGGATACCATAAAGATGGAGGTTTTGGAGTTTGTGCCTTGATGCTTGGTTTGCCAAAAATTCAAGGTGGGATAATAGAAGCCTAATGGAATGATGAAACCATTTCACATACCAATATGGAAAGGGAAAAAATAACTATATATTTCATCATAAGAATACTTAGGAACCTAAAGGAAATAACACTATCTAGGTGGTAGTTGATCTCCTTAAAAAGTCAACACATTTCATTATTATCAAGGAATATTTATATCTTAACAAACCTTCCAAGATATACATAAGGGAAGTGGTAAGTATAAATGGATTTCCACTATCTATTGTTTCATATTGATATCAGATGTTTACCTTGAGGTTTTTTAGAGGACTTCAATATGGGTTAGATAGAGAAATTTAGATGGATGGTCAGTCTGAAAGGACCATTAAAACTCTAGAGGATATTCCAAGACCATGTTCAATGGGCTTTCTTGGATGTTGGGATCAACACATTCCCCTAGAGGAATTACAATATAATAAAAGTTTCTATTATAAAATCCAAATGGAACCTTATGAGGATCTGTATGGGAAGAGGTATCTGACTCCAATATGATGAGATGAAGTTAGAGAGAGAAAGTTAATGGGACCTGATCTTATCCAATATATGACAAAGAAGGTTCAAACAATTCAACTTTATATGAAATCGGAACAAATTCAATAGAAAATTGATGTAGAAAATCGTCGATGGAACCTAGAGTTTAAGGTCAGAAATAAAATGTTCTTTCATATATCATTGTGGAAGAAATTCATGAGGTTTGAGAAGAATTGAAATATTAGTCTAAGATAAATCAAACCCATTGAGATCTTTGATATCATCGGACTAGTGGACTATCAACTAGAACACCCACCCAACCTATCTCAAGTACATGATATGTTCCTTGTATCCCTCTTGAGGAAGTACATGCCAAACCACTCACATGTACTGAATCAAAAGGTGGTACCATTGTGAAATGATATTTCATATGAGGATAATTGGATGAAGATATTATGTTATAGAGGCAATGTTCTAAAAAACAAGAAAACTCACATGGTCAAAGTGTTGTGGCAGAACCACATGTTTGAGGAAGCAATATAGGAACCAAAAGTGGAGATGAAATAGAAGTACCATCATTTTTTTAGTGTATGAATTAAATTTTGAGGGTGAACTTTCAGAAGTGAGGAACAATGTAATGAACTGAACATTTATAAATGAAATCCCCTTTTTGAGTGAATAAACGATATTTTAAAAATAACGTGATAGAAAGAACACACACTACATTGGTTATTTTGAATTGTTATATGGGTTTAAAAATTAAAAATACCATTAAGAATCATAACCATTGATCATATATCCATTTTACAATGACCATTAATTTTAATAAATTAATGGTTTAAAAAATGTCTATTTGACATAGAAAAATGAAGCGATGACCTCAACCTATATGATCGTACCCTATTAATCCCATTTATCAGAGCTTACAAGGGAGATAGAATCATTGGGATTTGACCTTGACCAAGACAAAGATGATATTAAAAAAATAAAGCATGAAAAGAATTTTTTTTAGGATAAGTTCAAACTAATTGAGATCACGCCCCAAACCATATTTGCTGAACCACCCTAAGAAAATCTCATTATAATCCCACTTAAACTTAGGGAATTCACTCGAGTAATAAAGATCTATGTGTCTAAACCCTAAAAGTATGAATTTTTATATTTTATTTTTAATAAAATAATTATTATATTCATCCTTTTTTAATATTACTTTTTAAATGATTAAATAATGAGTTTTATAAAATTTATATTTTGATATGATGAAACAAAAATTTTATTTTGGGAAATATAATGTTTCGATCAAGTCACTCTTTTTGAGGAATTTAGAATTTTTTTAAATAAAGTATATTTTAATAAAATATTATAATTAAATAATATTTATTAAATATAAATGATAATATAATTTTATAAAGCCAAATGTAATTGTTATAAAGGTTTGAATTTTTTTTATAAAAAACTTGTATTTATCAATAAATGGGGATCTTTGATTTAAAAATGTAAATTATCATATTTAGAGAATTATTTTGATATAATAATTTTTTTAAAATTAACATTTCAAAATTATCCAACGGTTATTTTTTCATAATTTTCCAAGAAAATTGAATTTTTAGGTAATAAATAAATACGGTATAATTATATAGTATATATTATGACTTCATAAATTCCCCAAAGTGATGTAATAAATAATATAAATAGTGTAAAAGGCTAAAATTATGTTTCCAATTTAAAATAATGTGTTTTTAATCTTATTTTATGAATTTTATAAACCCTTAATGAATCCTACAAAACCAATGTTATATTTTACGGTTTTAAAATTAACTCTTTATAAACATGACTCACTTCTACATAACCAAGGGAATTATTTAAATGTGTCTGGTTATTAGCCCTATAAAATAATTAAAACCACTCATATTTGGTAGAAACCATGGGAAGGTTTGTGGTTTTTATTACTTTATCATATATAGTCCAAAACCAATGTTTGGAAATTAATAAACAATTCTTCTATCTTTTTCTATATAAACCCACCAAAATCCCATTTATCTTCAAAAAAATCATGGATAGCGAATTTAATCTTCCCTTAACACTTTAAGTCACAAAAAATGTTACCCAATCTCTTAAGAAGATCCTTATGAGCTTTTAGGAGCATCCTCACAAGATAAGAGATCCTCTTATTCTTCTATTTATTCAAGCACATTCTTTATGTCATGCCTTTTTATTTCTAATTTCCCAACTTGGGATATGTTTTTATACACCCCTATTACCTAATTATGATTCGAAATAAATTAGATACCCCTTTATCTCTCATTAAACCCTTCAATAAACCTTTATGTACACTCATTATGTTGTTGTAATTATTCTACAATTTTCTATGACAAACATTTATGCAGTGAATACCCATATCCATTTACACTCAAGGGTATTCAAATAGTTGTAACTACCCTTCATTGATTGGTTATTTACATGTATGTAACCCATAATCCTTAACACTGTGGTTAAAATTAATGAAATACATCATTATTTTGTATGATCTATGTGGCATACATATGCATGTACATGAAATAAAAGTGACAGGTGAGATTGGAATCATATGGGCCTCTAATGTATTTGGCAATGTTTTATCCCATGATATTCCATGTATGGTGAATGATAGGATATCCTAAGAACATTGTGTTATGTTTTCTTGGAAGTTAGCATTGAATTATGTTTATGATGTGATGGTTTATGTTTTTTCCACATATATATATGTTTCATTTATGCTGCCATGTTGTATCATGCCCCATTGTTCAATATTATGATTCTCACCCATCTTATATAACCTTTATATTCATCTTGGACCACATATAATAATTTATCTGATGATATGATTTGATTATTCCTTTAATGGGCTTTATAGATAACCCATTTCTTATGTACATCTCGAGGTTATCCCATGTGGTTTTAGAAGAATGATGGAATTTTTGGAGAATATAAAGGAAGTTTTAAATAATATCATTGTACTTATATTTCAAGTTGTTATGATATTTACATAATTTTCAAAATACACTAGGATTAAAAATATTCCTAGATTGTATAATGTTTATCTTGTTTTAATAAATCATTAATTAAGTTATATTAAATACATGGGTTGTCTTAAGGACTATCTTCCAAAGACTTAATTTTTGAAGAAATAAAGTTATTACACACTTCTTGATAAATACCTATTTCAGGTGCCTAATATATTTTTTAATTTTATTGAAACTTATATTAGTTTTATTTTTTTCTGCATGTTTTTTTATTATTAACTTTTTCAGAATATATTTCTCTAATTCCTTTTATTTGAGGGGAGTTAGAGTTTCTTGTTTTTAGCTAACTTGTTCACCTGTACAATTTTAGTTAATGTAGAGTAAAATTATTAGATAAATATATCTATAACTATCTTCTAAAAAATAATATCATACCAGTTTATTAGAAGATAAAATTCAGTATATTTTTTTATTTTTTTACTTTTTTATCTACAAATATTTAAAAGAATTGTTATTTTATTATTGAAATGGTTTTTTTCTTCAATAGTATTTTGAATTTACAATTAATGATTGATAAAATTTAAATATAAATTTTAAGAAATAAAATTATTAATTATTTTAAATAAATTATCCAATTATATGTTTTTAAAGTGAAAACTTTGAGATCTTCTAATATTGGTTGATCAGTAGACACTGTAGGATGACTTCTAATGTCTATATAAAGTCATGGGAGATATCATTAATACTTTTCAAAAATTTCTAAAGCACTATTAATTTTATTATCAAGTAATGGATTTGAATGGAGAAATCGCATGAAGAGAAATTTCCCATGAAAGTTTGTTATCCAAGATTTGTGTATGAAGCACGAGTCACTTTTGAAAGAAATTATTAAATTATAAGGATGAGAAGATATTATTATGGATAAGGAATATTATGAGATAAAATATTACATAAATATTAATTAGTTCTATAGAACTTTTAGATTTATAGAATCAAGGGAATAAAATCAGTATTGTTTACTTTTTTTGACAATTTATTGAGTTTAAAATTGGGGAGGTTTGCTGAACTATAAGGACTACTACTGAAAGAAAATAACTATTTATTTTATAAAAAAATTGGAGGTTTTAGATCCTTTTTAGAAATAAAATTTTAATAATATCTATTTGTGTTTAGGGAGAAAGTACATAAAATTAGTCTCATGTCATCAAAAGTAATAATTTTATTTTAGTATATAAAATCATTTATACTTATAAGGAAATGTGACAAAACTATGGTTAAAATTATGGATTCCAATCTCCTATAATTTCTTATCAACATGTAGAGGATAAATCTTGGAATGTTTTTCTAAAACTATATAGAATCTATTTCCATGAGAATGCTTAAATTTATGATTTTTTTGTTTTCTTGGATATTGAAAAAAGCCTTAGTAAAGCTGCTAAGAGATAAGTGATTTGAGAATGAATCTCATCTAGAAAGGGTAAAGGAGAATCCAATTAATTTGAAAACTATTTCTCAGATGAGTTTGATGTATGACATCTATAGAGATATTTTTTTGAGAAGTGATCAAAAGTATTTGCTCTATATTCCTAAAAACATATCAAAGAAAAAGATGAGGAAAAAATTAGAAAGTCATCAAAGGAGAAAAAAATACCCGATGGATATGTTTATAAAAATAGATCTCTATAGAAGAATAAACATAGAGAAAAAGAAGTTTAATAGAAAAATAATATTCAATATAGAGTTGATACTAATATTGGATATAAGGAAAATTTTATAGAAACTCATATTGAAGCCTTGAAGGAAAAGGATGATGAAGTAAGAAAAATTAAAGAAGAAATGGATACTCAAAAGCCTTATTTTGGCTCAGATAAAGTGGAATATATGACCATAAGTTTAAGGCCTGGCCCTATAATCTTGAAGCCAGTGCATTCATTTATTAAATTGACATGATTATAAGGAGTCAAATCCTAAAGAACCAATTAGTTTAGCAATTTTGAAAAAACAATATTACATACATGATACCCATTTTGACTAGGAAAATAAAATAAAACATAATACATAACAAAGACAAATAAACTGAAACCTTGAAACTCATTTAAAGAATTCATTTTCACATCATGGGGAAGGGAAAAAATAAGGGTGAGCTCAAATACTCAGTAAGGGTAAGCAATAAATCGAATTAATTATTAATCAATAAGAATAATAAATATGGAAAGGTAAATAACTGAAAGTACATTCCATTCACTACTAAAAACTAGGACTTTAACAGTGCTAGAAATGGCCTTTATTACTGCTATAAAAGTGATGACAACACGAACAATGTTAAAAGCCAAGGACTTTTATCAGCGCTAAAAAGCACTGATAAAGTGGATATTTATCATCACTTCTTAAATCTCCACTAAAAGAATAATTTATCAGTGATGTAGAAGCACTGATAAAGTAGACCTTTATCACCACTTTTAGAAGTAATGATAAAGTAGACCTTTATCACCACTTTAGAAGCACTGATAAATGTGTTTTTATCAGAAATTTTAAAAGTTCTCATAAATATGTTCTTTATTAGTGCTTTCGTAAGTGCTGATAAAAGGCCATACTGCGATATGTTGTAACAACATACTGAAACACAATTTAATTGTGCTGTTATAGTACACCATAACACCATAAGCACCAGAAACACGCCAGATATGTCAACAAAACAATTCTCAATGTAGAATTTAAATGAAATGAAATTTATAACACAAATACCAGAAAAAAACAATATATTATAGACATTTCAAACCTTGATTTATACAATTACATAAATAAAAATTATTACATACATTCAAAAAAAAATACTAACTATTAATCTTACCAGAATTTATGTTAACTTTTTTTATTGATCTGCTAACACTACATGAGAAGCATTGACCAAACCACATCAACTCAAACAAAATAATCCACCTGTATAAGAAAAAAATTATTATGTGGTTAATACTAATAAGAAAATAAATTAAAAATAAATATGAAATAATAAATTAATTACATGGACAATAATTTTTTTGTGCAAACATATAGATTAACTCTGTGATTGATTAGATATAGCGTCGTTTCTCTTCCTTCCAAGGATGTGGAGGTAACTTGAAAGAAATTGATAAATGCACCACTGTAGGGGTAAAAAAATTTAATAGATAAAAAGCATGAAATTTTGGCAGAGCACCCCAACCTAAACAAAATAATCCACCTATATAAGAAAGAAATTATTATGTGAGTAATACTAAAAATAAAAAAATTAAACATAAATATGAAAAAATATATTAATTATATGGAAAATTATTTTACTATGTAAATATTAAGATTACCTCTGTGATTGAGTAGATGAAGCATCTTTACTCTTCTTTCAAAGGAAGTGGAGGTAACTTGAACGAAAGTGCTAAATGAACCATTACATGGGTGAAGAGATTTTAAGGGAGATGAAGCATGAAGGTTGGAAAATGCTCCCCAACTCAAAAAAAAGAATCCACCTGTGTAAGAAAACAATTATTATATGAGTAATACAAAAAACAAATGAATTAAACATAAATATGAAACAATACATGAATTCTATGGAAAATGATCTTACTATTTAAACATCAAGATTACCTCTATGATTGAGCAGAGTCTGCACCGTTTCTCTTCCTACAAAAAAAGTGGAGGTAACTTGAAAGAAAGTGATTAATGCAACACTACATGGGTGAAAATATTTTAAAGGAGAAGAAGAATGAAAGTTGGACATAGCTCCGAAACTAAAAATAATAATCCACTTGTATAAGAAAACAATTATTATGAGAGTAATACTAAAAATATAAGAATTAAACATAAATATGAAACAATAAATTAATTCTTTGGACAATGATTTTACTGTGAAAACATCAAGATTTAACAATATAGTACAATAATGTTACCCAATTACCTAGGATTCCCTTTTATTTGTGATCAATCAAGTTTCACATTCATATGTCACTAACATAACACATTTTCACACATAAGTCATTCCAAAAAAAGAAAAAATAGTCTTCCATTACATTCACAACCAAACCCTATTTTAAAATATATACACACCAAATAATTTCAAAAACATTACTCACACCTATTATGTATGTTAATAATTCATTTAAAAAGTTTTCTAAAATAACCCCTGGAGGCACTGGAAGTATTTACATCAAAAGGACACCAAAGATTACATGAAAATTCTACTTTTAAAATCAAACATACCTCATAACCACATAAAACATAATTTTCAACCCTTATCTAATTTAATAAATCTATTAAATAATTTATAGAGCACTTCTAATTAACAAAACATGAGTTTACACATATTTTCAACCAATTCCATAACAAGTCCCTTTTTTTAAAATTTGTACACAACCCAAAATCATTTTGAAAACATGTCTTCCATACTTTAATAAAATTTACAATTCACATTAAAAAAATGTACAACATGTTAAACATGAAAAAGATTTTAAATTTCCTTTAAAAAGATAATACCAATCCTATTCTCATTTATGGGCCTTTGAGAACATGATTTTATCCTTTTAAACAACCCATAAAACCCTTCCATAGAACACCACACTAAAACTAACACACACAATATAGTCATTTCCATTACAAAACCCAAACCCAACAAAAAGCATTCCAAACACTTCGAAAACGCATTTTCTATCACTCACACCATTTAATAAACAATTTACACATCCCAAATTTCATTTGTAAAACTAATTATTCATTATTTAAACACTTCACAACTCATACTCAAAAGCACACCACAAGGCTAACATGCCCAAAATAATCCATTTCCCATCCGAAATCCCTTTTCAACAAACACACACCTTAATCACCCATAAAAACTAAGTTCACACTACTCAAAGAATTAATTGAACACTTACACTGATTTTTCACAACAAGGCCTATATAGAAACATAACAATTTCCCTTTAAAATTTTTATTTTCAACACAAATGCATGTGAAAGAATTTCCAAAACATTTTCGTACCACTAAAATAAACTATAGAGCTTACGAGAATTAACCCAGCGGGAAAATTAAATTATCTAAAATTATTAGGGAATAGAACCACCTACCTTGGCCGGAGAAATTTCATGAAAGTGATGTGAAACCCCATTTATATCACAACAGTAGTAAAAAAATGGATGTATAATGAGATGTACATGCAAGTGGAGCGCTAAAAACCGTCGAGTGGTGTGATTTAAGCTTCGATTCACCAAGGAGGAGTGTTGATAGTGGGTGGATTCCACATAAATCTCCTAATATTATGATGAGTTCGTAAATGGTTAGGGTTTTTAAAATAGACCAGGACACTTTTATATGTGCTTATAAATAAGATCAGATAAATATCCATTTTCTCAGTGATTACAACTTAAGTGCTGATAAAATGACTCTTTATGGGCATTGATAAAGGTAGGTATTTATTAGCGCTAAAACTTTAGCACCGATAAATGTTAATTTTATTAGTGTGTTGGTTAGCATTGATAAATCCTCATCTTTATCAGCACGAATAAAGTGCTGATAAAGATGATTTTATCATCTCTTACTACCTAAGAACTGATAAAGGATTTATAATTATACTTATAAATAAAAAACTATAAATATTTATATATTCATAATAAATATATATAAATATAAATATAGTAAATATATTCCTTTTTAAATATATTTATTATAATTTCATAATTATTTATTTATAATTATAAATATATTTTTAAAAATTAATATTTATATCATTATATATATTTATATAATTATATTTATATAACTAAACATATATATATTTAATAAATAAATATAAATATAAATATAGTCAATATATTCATTATTTAAGTAATTTTATTATAAATTTAAGAATTATTTAGAAATGTATTTATTTATTTATAAATATATAAATAATTTGAAAAAAACTATTTATTTATTTATAATTATAAATAAATAATTGTATAAATATAGTAAATTTAAATTTATAAATATATTTATTTATAAACATTTCTTTACAAATATTTTTTTAATGTTATTAATGAATATCAACTTTTAAGAGCATGTATCTACATTAAAATTGAGTGAAATTGAATAAATTAAGAATAATACACTTTGATAATATTGAAAAAATGGATAAGTTTGGTTTCTATGCATTGTATATAAAAATTCATTAATTACGTATATGTAAAATCAATATAACACACATTTGATCAATGTTAAACTGAAAAATCAAACAACATTCAATTATATGTTGAGTACTACGAAATTATAGTTAATATTTTTAATTAATTTTAATTTTTAATTATAAACTGTTATTCAATAAACATATGACTATTTAATGTAAAGTGCATAAATATTTTTTAATATATAAACAATATTTATATACATTAATATATATCAAAATATTTAATATATATAATTTACAAAAATTAATTATCAAAATTATCTAATTAATAAAATGTTTAATAATTAATAATGTATAATCAATCAATTCATTTTAATTAATAATTATTTAATTAATAAATTGTGTAAGATTTTTTTAAATAACACATTATTTATCTTTAATTTATTTAATTATTTAATTTTATTTATATAAATATTAATCAAAACTAAAAATAAAGTGCTGATAAAGGATACCCTATATCTGTGCTAAAATTAAAGCAATTATAAAAGATACCATTTATCATTTCTAAAAATAAAGCGCTGATAAAGGTTTCCTTTATCAACACTAAAAAAGGCACACTGATAAAAGGTTAAATTTATCATCTCTTTATTTAGCGATGATAAATATGCCATTTGTCAAAATTTTCTTATAGCACTGATAAATGACAATACTGTAAATGATGCATTTTGTAGTAGTGATTTAAATAAATGGATATGGCATAATCAATATGGAAAGGTAAATAACTGAAAAATATGCCATTTAGGCAATGAACTGAGAATGAAATGCATCCATAGATAACAACAAATTAGAAATCTAATGGATAAATAATAACTAAATCTGAATGAAGGTAATGCTTTATTATTAGAAACCATGTTTCCTGGTTACATGGTACCTCTATCGTCAAGATATATTCTCATGGTAGTTTAAACTACTATGATTTGGCCAACCGATTTGTATCATGAGAGTACTGATGCATAAAGGGGCTTGAATTAACCGGTCCCCAACCCGTACCACATGAGTTAATTATTCTTGGAAACAAATGTGAAGGGTTTGTGTCAAACTGATTTTGTCCCATGAGACTACCGATGCATCAAGGGGCTATCTATACCTGGGCCCCACCTGTGTCTTACCTGTCCAAAGAATTCCACATATATTGAATAATCGATTTAATTAATAAATAATGTGCCTTATCATAAAATATTTTCATTGAATAAATAATATAGATTTATTATTAGTTACCCAATAAAGGATAATTAATATTATTTTTTGTTGAATTTTATGAATGTAAATAGCATTTAAATATCATTAAAAACATTATTGTTGAAAATAATCATTAAACATTCCAAAGTGTCCCATACTACTTCAAAAAATTTGAATCATAAGCCTCATGAAATAATAAAATTAAATGAAACATATAATATTGTTAGAATAAGTATATTCATGATATAACATGTCAAAATATCAGTATATACACCTTGTAAAACAAGATAGGCGTATAACATAACAAGACATCTCAAAGAAGGCATATCGTGACAAAAATTCCATTACCGCTTTGGTAACTTTGAAACGATAAATACCATGAAAGAGAGATACTAAAATGGATTTTTAAATCCCCATAAATTTAAGTATAAGAAACATAAAATACATTAATGTTCAGTATATACACCACACAATAAAAACAAGTAGTGAATATGGCATGTATCTCATAGAAATAAAAGTGAGATGAGAAAAACCCTTACATTATACTTCCTTTTGGATTAAATATCTATAAATTCCTATATAATGGTTATAACAATGTTATTAACTTATTAAATAACCATAAAAATATTTATAATATCATATATTCTCTTCTTATAATATATTATTACTCATTTTGTTAATAATCTTTCATTATTTTTACTATTTCAGGTGTTAATTGTCTGGTTTTTTTAGTATGTTTTGACTTGTTATTTATGTTCCAATTATATATATAATGATTTACTAATATCAATAATGTAAACCATGATCTAATTATCATATATATTCAGTATATATTTATTTATAATAATCCATAATATTTGGAGATATGAAATGAAATGCGCTGTTTATGGAGACGATAGGTCATACATATCATGAACACTACTTCCATTTCTTTGTCATATTTAAAAGAATGAAAATTAAATGATATATATATATATATGTGAAATTTATAAATCCAGTATCATATTTATGTCATATATTCCACATATTTTTATTAAAACAATCCTTTACACATTCTATTTATAGTGTGAATGAATCACATCGTTTTGAGGAGGCGGTAGTCTACACATCCCCAAACAATGTTATCGTATTCCCCAAAAATGGAAAGATTGAATTTATGAGTTATATAATAATTATATAAGCATAAATAAATTATAAATATCATATATATCATATATAAACTATAAATCCATCATTATTTCCAACCTTGAAAGGTGGTAAATGGAAGAACAAATGACATCGGTTTGCGAGACGATAATCCTCCATACAAACAAATGATTATTGTATATCTCATTAGATGGATGTGTGTAAAAGTGAAGGAAAAAATATCAGAATAAAAAATATCAAAATATTGACTATAAATAGGTTGTTATGTATTCATGATGTAAAAATAATTGAAGGGGTGGAGAAGTAAATGAAACAAAAGTGATTTTTGAAGAACGTTACCTCATTTTTGGGAAACACTTTTTGATTTATTCCAAAATACCTTCTTGGAAGAATTTATGCCCAAATTTGTTATTATAGTATGAGGTTAGTGATTTTGTGGACATATTTGGGTAGGTTTTGGATGATAAAAATGTCTTCAGAGGTGTGAATAAGTAGAAGGTGTGGGTGTCTTTCTTTAGTGGAGGGGGAGTGACATTCTTATTAATATAAAAAGGTAAACAATATTTAGAGGTATCCCTTACCTCATTTGCCTCAAAAATTGAAAAATAATGGAATAAAGTTAAATTATTTTTGATAAAAACCTCCATCACAAAAAATAAGTGCATTTTTATAATTTTTTTCATTAACTTCTATGTTTTCCCACATTTATCATTTTGGTTTTTATTTAGGTAACTAGTATTTTAAACGAAGTAATTTAAACTTAAAGAATAAATTAAAGTGATATTTATTAGAATATATATATACCAAATTAATTATTAATATTATATCTAATTTAAAAACTAAAAAAACATTTTTGTTGGAAATTAATTTTAACAGAATCCGAGATAACACACAAAACAACTGCTTCAATCTAAACCATGCTAACAATATTTTCACTATACAGGGGTCAATATGTTCATTATAAAAGATAAATTGGTTGATAAATAGACCATATTTAATATTTTTTAACAACTAGAAATAATTTTGAAGAAGGTATATTTTTTTAAATTTTAATTCTTTGAATAAAATATCATTTTATTATAAAATGACATTAATGTCAATTTTGTCATTACTACTTCATTTACATTTAAAATTATCATGAAAATTATGGAAATAAAATATATTAAGTTAAAAGATATATAAAATTAAATTTTCATCTAAAAATATGTTAAAATAATAATTCATTTAATTTTATTCACTTTTAAAATTTTTTGTTTCATTTATTTTATTTACTTATTAACTAATTAATCATTGCATTGGCCTTTCTTAAGTGTTTAATGTAATTATATCATCTCTAACAATTAAAGATAAATTATAATGGTAAAGGAACTAATTTAACTTTAAAAATAATGTTTATAACTTAAACTATGTATCTTATTATATACTCTAAAGCGTTATAGGAATTAAAATCAAGGACGATACATTTTTTTTCATTTTCTTTACTTAACTTATTATATTAGTAACGTTCATGAACATGTGTCCCAATAACTCATAATATTTAAACACAAGGAGGGGTATAGTTGAAATATATTCATTAAATGGTTTTTATACAATTTTCTAGGCCATTTTCTCCTTCATATTAATGTTTAACCACTATGTAAACTAATTTTTACCTTAATCACTGAAATTAATTTTAATTACTTTCGCTAATATTTTTGGTAAAAAAACTAAGTTGATATTATTAGAATATAAATATTATTCTGATTTAAAAAATTTATATCAATTTTTCCAAATTCAATTAACATAAGTGGAAGAATTAAATTTAAATCTAATCCCACAAACATTGCAAGAAAGCGGGTTTTTAAAGTAAAAATATTCAAAAGTTCATTAAGACTTTATATCAAAAATAAAAAAAATGATTAAAATGACATAAATTCGATTAATATTTGTATAATTGATATATTTTTACTTTAAAACCAATTTAAAATATAATTTAACATTAATAATTTTTGAAATGAAAAGTCAGTTTTCAACTAAAATGCAATATTTTCACTATTCATCAAAAAATAAAACTTCTCAGAAAAATACCAAAAAATAACCCTTTGATAATTTTTGTATTCCTAATTAAAAAACAAAGTTTATTTTTTCAAATAAAAATTTTAAAAGTTTCAAAATTTTATTTTAAAATAGGTGTCCCATTAAAAGGAAGCAAAATCGCCTTTAAAAAATACAGTTTTTATGCATAAAACTAGATTTGTTCTTATAAAATATCTATAAATTCTATTATATGAATTTTTAAACCTTTTATTAAATATATAATATGAAAATAAATTTATCATAAAGTCTTGGGGTGTTATATAGGCTTCTAATCTTGGCCTTGCGTGTCTTATACGTTATCGAAGGAGCTCGATATTATGTGTAACACAAGACAACATAGAGTATAATATAAAGAAAGATAGAAAAAAATTGAATTTATTATAAAATTAACATATTTTAAAGTATTGGGGTATTACATTATACCCACCATAAATAAATTACATAATCACTATTCAAACTATAACTTGGTAATTGAGGGTTTGATATTTGAAAATACTATTTCTGAAAAACCCACATCCTAAAGAGGGTAAATAAAACATCTTATTAATAAGAGGGAAAATTAAATGTGAATATTACCTTAAAACTGGGATTTAGAATTGGAGAACATTAGTGAAAACATGGACATGGATGAAAAATCTAATTATCCTGTTCTGGTAGAGAGTGATAACGAACATGTTCATGAGAAAGTTTTTGACCAAAAAGTTATAAACCAGAGGTGTGAAAAAGGTCATTGATATCATAAAAATTATGATAATAAGGAAACATTTTTTTAATACCCTTTTCATAGAGTTGAGTAATTAGTTCAATATCTAGGTATCTAAAAAATTATACATACTTGATACATTTCTTTTTCATACACAAAATCATATCCTTTGGTTGTGGCTTGAATTATTTCTACTTAATTTCTTAGAATAGGTTGCATCATATTTTGAAGTAATGCATTAATATCTAAAATATTGTCCAAATATCAACTTAAACCATTTCATAAATGGTAAAAGTTTTCCAAATATTATGATTCAATAATTTAGAATCATTTCCAATAAACTTTATACTATCCAATTTACTCTATCTAAATCAATAATCTATTTATTCCAACATCATTACTACAGTATAAAGAACATATTTAGGGTTATCCTTACCTCAACCATATGTTTTAGAAGAAGTTCAAATTGTCACTGAATCATATTTATTATTCATCCGTACTATTATCACATGTTTTCAAATCCTTTATGAAAAATTACTACATTACAATCCTTACATATTTCATAATTATTATAATTGATAACTTACTGATAAAATACTCAAATTAAATAATTCTTAATTCAAAAAATAGACATACTAATCATTCCTCTTCATTTATAGTGGTAGAAAAATCTTGGTTGTGATCCTTAAGCTTCTTTTGGGGTATATTCCTTTGACACTTGAGATGTTGATTCGAGTAGTGTCCCATATCATTAGAGTTGAAGCATTATACAATATAAACCTTTTTCTTTTCCTTACAATTAGAATAATGGTGGCCTTTTTTCACCACAATTATAGAAAAACTCCCATTACTTTTAATGAAGTTCCGGGGTGACTATTTGCACAATTATTACATGTGGGAAAAATTCTTTCCCTTCTTCCCTTTATCTATATTTTCCCAAACATACTATTATTCTTGTAATTCTTTATAAATCCATAATAATTAGGGAATTCCTTATCTATCTCATTATAATAGGATACTACGTGCTCATATGATGAGAATTCTTAGGAGACTAGTTCCCTTCGAAATAGTGGCTTAATACCACAAAAGTTATGATCCTTCTTACTCTGTGGATCATGTGTATTGGTGAGGTTTCCATTCCGTGTACTAAGAACAATTTCTAAATTACTACATACACTAGATTAGGCTATGTCATTATGGAACACAATGCATAATCTCAAAACAGGAAAATACATAATATAAATAAAAATTTTATGCAAAATTAATCTCATAATCATAATCTAGGTTTCTTTGGGATATTATTCTATAATTATCCTAAACTTCTATCATAGGAATAAGTTCTATAATATATGTTTTCCTAAATATAGTTTCCAACGTTTTTAATAAATGTAATTTGATACCAATTGTTAGGCCCCAAGCCTAGAAGCCTGAAGCCGATGCATTATTTTATTAAATTTAAATGATTACAAGGAGTCAAACCCTAAAGGACTGATTAGTTTAATAGTTTTGGAAAAACTAGATTACATACATGATACCTATTTCACATAGGTAAAATAAAATAAAACATAATACATAACAAATAAAAATAAACTCCGTCCTTGAGACTCATTCCAATAATTCAACTTCATATCCTCGGGAAATGAAACAAAATAAGGGTGAGATAAAATTCTTAGTAAGGGTAAGAATACAATGTAAATAATCAAGAATCAATAAGAATAATTAATATGGAAATGTAAATAACTAAACACACTTTCCATTTAAATAACTGGATATAGAATAATTAATATGACACGGTAAATAACTGAAACACATACCATTTATACAATAAAATGATAATTAAATGTATTCATAGATAATGTCAAAGAAAAAAAATAACTGAACAATAATAACTAAATTTTAATAAAAGAGATAATTTATTATTGGAAACTATATTTCAAAGGTACATGGTAACTTTACTTCCAAGATCTATTCTCAAGATGGTTTAAACTAATCTGATTTGGCCAACTGATTCATCTCATGAGACTACCAATGCATCAAGGGGATTTCATTAACTGGTCCCCAACTTGTATCATAACCATTTATTATTCATGGAAACTAATGTGAATGAGTTTTTAGAAACTGTTTTTTTTTCTATGAGACTACCAACGAATCGGGGTGCTATCTATAACTAGGCCCCACCCATGATGTACCTATCCAAAGCATTCTTCAAATATCAAATAATTGATTTAATTAAAAAAATCACCTTATCCTCAAATATCCATATTGAATAAATTATATGAATTTATCAATAATTCACTAGATAAGGATAAGTAACAATATAGGTTTCTGATGTTTATGGATGGAAATACCATTAAAAGATCATTAAATACATTCTCTAGGAAAATAATATTTAAACATTACAAAGTGTCCCATACCACTTTGAATCTTTTGAATCACAAGACTCATGAAGGAATAAAATTAAATTAAAAATATAATATTATGATAATAAGGATATTCATGATATAACATGTCAAATGAGTAGAATATACAGCTTATAAAAAAATATAGGTGCACTACATAACAAAATGTTTCAAAGAAGGAAAATTGTGACAAAAATTCAATTACTACTTTAGTAACTTTGAGGCTATAAACTCCATGAAAGATATATAATTAAATGGATATGTAAATACAAATAAATTTAAGGATAATAAAACTAAAATACATTCATGGTAATCATATAAACTACACAAAAAAAATAATTTTTGAATATGGCATGTATCTCATAGAAATAAAAGTGGGACGAGAAAAATCATTACCTTACACTTCCTTTTGGGGGAAATCTCCTTAACATGAGGTATAATTGATTTAATAATGTTATTAACTTATAAAATATCCATAATAATATTTATAATATCATATATTCTCTTCTTATAATATCTTACCACCTATTGTTTAATAATCTTTCATTATTTTCAATATTTGAGATGTTAATTGTCTAGTTTTTTTGAGTATGTTTTGACTCATTATTTTAGTTAATATTACATATATCATGATTTAATCATTTATATAATGTAATCCATGATTTAATTATCATATATTTTCAGTATATATATATTTATAATAATTTATAATATTTGAAGATATGAAATGAAAACCATTGTTCACGGAGACGATAGGTTGTACGTACTTATGAATGCTACTTCAATTTCTTTATCATATTTAAAATAATGAAATGTAAATTATATATATGTAAATTATAATTGAATTATGATATTTATTTTTGATATGTCACATAAATTTATTAAAACCATCCTTTATAAATTCCATGTATATAGTGAACGAATCACATCACTTTGAGGAGGCGGTAGTCCACACGTCCAACAACGATGTCTTCATATTCCCCAAAAATGAAAATCTTTAAGGTATGAGTTATATAAGAATAAAATAATCCTAAATAAATTATAAATATCATATTTATCATATATAAACTATAAATACCTCATTATTTACAACCTTTAATGATGGTAAATGTAAGAACAAACAATATCGGTTTGTGGGAGGGGTGAGTGCCTTTTCTAGAAGAGGGGGAGTGGCATTCTTGTAAATATAAAATGTAAACACTATTGGGAGGTCTCCCTTACCTCATGTGACTCCAAAATTAAAAGATAATATATTAAAGTTAATTTATGGTTGATAAAAAAATCCACCAAATAAAAATAAGAGCATTTTTATAATTTTTTTCCTTAACTTATAAGTTTCCCAACATTTACCATTATAGTTTTTATTAAGGTAACTAGTTTTCTAACCTCTGTAATTTTACCATAAAGAATAAATTAAAGTTATATGTATTAGAAAATAGAGACCCACTTAATTTTAAATATGATATATAATTTAAAAAATAAAAATCTCATGTGTGTTGGGAATTAATTTTAATAGAGGCATATATAACTCGCAAAAGCAATGCTTTATCCCGAACTCTGCTAACAATGTTTTCACTATTTTGGGTTTAATATTATCATTATAAAAGATAAATTGGTCAATAAATAGACCTTATTTTATATTTTTTTATATTTTAAAACCATTTATCAAAAGTCAGTATTTTTATTAATTTTAATTCTTTTAATAAAATATCTTTTATTATAAAATAACATTAATATCAATTTTGACATTATCTACATAATTTAAATTTTAAAATATTATGAAATTGATGTAATTAAATTATATTACATTAAAAACTATTTATAATGAAATATTTATCTAAAAAAATAAGGGAAAACACTAATTTATTAATTTTATTCCCTTTTAATATTTTTAGTATCATTTATTTTATTTTATTATTAACTAAAAAATCATTGTATTGGTGTTTCTTAAGCGATTAATGTAATTATATAACCTATAAAAATTAAAGTTAAATTATTAGGATAAAAAACTCATTTACCTTTCAAAATAATGTTCATAATTGAAACTATTTAGCTTCTTCCATACTACAAAGCTTTATAGTAATTAAAATAAAGAAAGGTACATTTTTTGTATTTTCCTTTACTTACCTTATTATATGGGACAATTTCATGGAACGTTTTCCCAATAACTCATAAAATTAGAAAATAAGTGGGGATATGGTATGAATATGGGAAAAATGAATTTTGGATAAGTTTCTAGTCCTTTATACCCCTTAAGATTAAAGTTTAACCACTAAGTAAACAAATTTTTACCTTAATCACTATAATTAATTTTAATTAATTTCAACAGAATTTTTGGTCAAAAAATAATTCTATATTATCATAATATAAATATTATACTAATTAAAATCACAGATATATATATATATATATATATATATTTATATGTGTGTGTGTGTGTTTCCAAATTTATTTCACATAAGTGGAAAAATTAAATTTAAATCTTATCCTGTAGACTTGGTGAGAAATCGCATTTTTAAAGTGAAAATGTTCAAAACTTCATTATGTTTTTATATCTAAATAAAATATATAAATGATTAAAATGACCTAAATTGGATTAATATATGTATAATTTTTCTATTTTTACTTTTAAACCAATTTAAAATATAATTTATCATTAATAATATTTTAAACTAAATGGATATTTTCAACTAAAATGCAATATTTTTCACTATCAAAAAAGTAAAATTTTAGAAAAAAACAAAACAAATCACCCTCAATTAATTTTGACATTCTGAATTAATAAATTAATTTTATTTTTACAAATAAAATATATAAAAGGGTCAAGATTTAGTTTCAAAATAGGTTCCCCATTGAAAGGCGGTAAAATTTCCTTTAGAAAAATAAACCTTTTATGAGTAAAAATTGATTTGTTTTTATTATATGTATATAAAATCTATTGGATGAATTTAGAAACATTTTATTGGACATATAATATGAAAATAAATATATAATTATGTTTTCTAGTGTTATATACACTTCTAAGCCTGGCCTTGTGTGTCTTATACGCCAGCGAAGGAACTCAATATTTTATGTAACAAAAGCTAACATAGTGTTTAGTATAAAGAAAACTAGAAAAAAAATTATTCTAAAAGGAAAATATTTTAAAGTCTTGAGGTGTTACATTATTAGAATAAACCTATTGGATGTTAACAAAATAGGATAATAATAAGATATATTATTTGAAAATAAAATCTTGTCAAGTATTGAGGACCATCTTACTCTTTATTACAATTTTAGAGTATGTTATTGAAGAGACTACTATCTAGAGGAAGATATAATTTAAAGGTAAAGGGAGTGAGATGGAAATGTAAGTTTAGGAGAAATCCTCATCACTATCTTCTCCTCATCGTGAAGTTAGTGAACCAACTATAAAAATTCTGAAATTCATTTCAAAGGAGATTATTCTACAAGTAGTTGATTCTATGTAAGTACCTTCTACTAAAGTTACCTCATTTAGAGAAGAAATTGATATAAAGAAATAATTATAATATTTTTTTTTCATAATAGTTGAATATTAGAAAAAAAATAAATTTTTTGATGTCCTTTCACCAAAATAGCCTTTAATTCATACTTATGATGAAAAAACTTCATCTCCCATTAAAGAGATCAGTTCACTGAATGATCAAAGTAGTTAATGTTCTCGCTCACCCTATATAAATGTAACTGAGAATGAAATATATAATTAAGTAAATAGTTAAAATGGTATTGATTTTGAAAAACTAGACTCTATTACTGTAGTTGATATTTTATAAGAAAAAATTTAAAAACTGATAGTTTAACTTGTAAATGTTGAAGTTTAGAAAGAAAAATATGATAGTTCATTAAATTATTATTCAAGTTACAAAGTAAAAATTATGAAGTATAATATTGAATCATCATATAAATTTTTGAAGAAAATGAATTATGTAATAATTATTGTTTTAGAACTCAATGTGAGAGTTAAATTGAATCAAGATCAAGTTATTAACACTCAAGTTTCTAAATAATAGAAAAAAATGGTTGATATCAATAGGTAAGTTAAAATATATCTAAAAAATATTCGAAAATAACATGAATTTGACAACTATAATACTAAATTCCTATTAAATTATCTTAAATTCGAAAATAAATACATCAAATATATATATAACAAGTGTGCTTGGGTGCATGAATTTTTTTTACATTATATAAAAGAGATCAGAAGAGAGACAAGAGTTTGTAAATTATCTTTATAGAAAGGATGAAAATATTTCTAAATCCATTGATGAGATAAAGAATTATAATTCATGATTGGAAGATAAAATTCAGAAAATATAAGTATAAGAAGAAATATATTTTTGAGTAATATATAAAAATATCTTTTTAAGAAGAGAAGATAGATTATTAATAAGTAAACCTAATCACATAAGAGGATAATTTGGTAAAAAAACACAATCAAATGAATAATCTAAAATACATGATTGATCAATATATTAAAAAGGCCTGAAATTTCATTTTCTTATGATCAATGTTTATAAAACATGTCTTTAAATCTTATTCTATTTTATCAAATTTATATTATTTCTAAATTTATGATTACTTGTATGTCTATATTTCTTATTCTATTATTATAATATTTTCTTAATTATTTTATTTATGAATTTTTATCATTATGAATGATAAAAAACTATATAATGTTTTTTTTCTTTCTGTTTCACTATCTCATATTTAAAATATATGCAAGATAAATTCCTAAAATCTTAACATTGAGATTTTTATTTAATGTTAACAAATTTTTTTTATATGGGATATTTATTTAAAATTTTTACTTATATTTCGTCATATTTTCCCCTTTAATATATATTTTTTAAAATAATAAAGGGGATAAATTTGAAAATTTAATATACATATGAATATTTGAATAAGACAATTTTTTAGGGGGAAATTATGGGCGAGGAAACATATTTTTATATGGGGATAATTTTTTTTAATTTTTTTAGTTTTATAGAAAACATTTTTTTACTTTACAAAGGGGGATAATTTTTTTGACATGGATATTTTATTTTTAAAATTTTCATTAATTTTTGTGCTTTATAGAAAGAGGGAGATTATTGAGTAATATACTCAATTTACTCTTAGTTTTGAAAATCACTTAAATATCAGGTTATAATTCTTTTTAACATTATGGTTTTTGTTTTAAATTTTTTTGGTATGTAGAACTCAACTACCAGTGACTGTATATTCATAGGTCCTTAGAATGAATGTTCGGAGGAATGAGTTTTATTGAGCACTGTTGTGGCACATAAATAACTTCATATGAATATGTGAATAATTATTGAGTTCATAATATGATGATGAAGATAAATTATATGTAGTTAAAAATTATCCTAAATAATGAGGAATCCAACCATTGGAGAATTTCCTACAAATATAACTGCAAATTTGAGGACTATAAGAAGAATGAAGTACTATTAAGATTCTTGAAATCTCTTGAATCCTTTAACATCTTCTTGTTTTCTAGGTTCTTTTAATTTTATGCTATTTTTGAGTGTTTTGATAATAATTTATTTTTGAGAAATTCACTGTAAGTCTCTTATTACTTTATCATTTGAAATTAAGAAGTTTCCAATCCTTTGAGATCAAGGGATTTCATGAGGAAGACAGATACAAGATTCTAGATTGTAAAAATATGATTTTCTACTAATCATTTTGATCAAGGTATTTTTTGTGGAATATAGAGACTATATTATAATTTATAGAATCTGAATAATAACAACCGATAGGTTAAGATGAGGGATTCTAGGGTTTTAGAAGATAACCCATCTAATAGGTTAAAGTCCATGATACCTTTTTACATGTTAAATTCAAGGATTACTTTAATCAGGTTTACAATTTCCCTTATTATTTTCGTTAAAAAGTTATTTATAATATCCTTTTAAGGGATACTTGATTTTTGGACCAACAATCCGTGTTTTATTATTTCCACTATGCTTAATTTATGGAGTAGGTGTTTTTATTTCCGTTGCATGTTTGATTTTTTTGGAAGTTCATAAAATATGACATAATTAATTTTCACTACACTTAATTATGTTTTCTTTGATATATTATGGGGTTATTATTTATGAGTTTAATATAAAATTTTATTCCCATTAATTTTTTTACTTGAGGTGGTGAAAAATTGTAAGCTATGTTTTTAGACTATAATATTAAACACATGTACATATCATATAGTATTAGATATATTAATAACACTTAAGCTTATAAAATTGTATTCATAATATCCATTCTTTAGGAGATATTACATGCCATGTGGAATAAGTGAAATTTTGATCTTGAATTATACCATATTTTTAAATTTTATACCGTGTATAGATTTAGAAACCCATAGATCCATATCTATTGATCTTATTCCCCAGAACTTGTTTACTATTTTAATTCATCCTTATAGAAATCCATTCTTTAGTCTTACAAAACCGATAAGACTAAATATCTATTTTTTCATAACATATTCAAGATATATGAGTCTCCTTTGTTCCAAAAGAATACTCTATGATCAATATGCATGTTTTATCCATAAATGGATTTGTGAAACTTGCATAATTTATTGGTGTCAACAACCATTCTAGTTCTTTAATATAAACATATTATATAGAGTATAAATCAATGAAAATTAATTTGAAATCCAAACACCCAATATAATGACCATAAAAAATTTATATGACAAGTAGAATTCCAATAGATTTAGCATGTTGATTAATATAAAGGTTTATTCATAGAATATTTATTGAACTCAATCAAACCCTTTTAATAATAAATCATGTTTTTTTGGTCTCATATTATACCATCCATTCCTAGTTTATCTATAATACTCATTATAAATTTCAAATATTGAAACATTCAAAATATAGATCTCCTTAATTGTTATACATGGAATCCATTATTTAATTCATACAAAAAACTAATCAATATTAGCTTGTTGTCATTTACTTATTTATTATAGGTGTAAATATTCTTAAAGAATTATATATATATATATCACCCATAATTGTGAATATACAAACCACCATTTGGGTTTAACTTTCCTATGTAGTATGTGTTTATAGAACAACTCCTCACACTGAACATAATGGAGTTTTTTTCCTATGACAGCTCATGTGCATTCAGAGACTTAACCTCATAAAATTTAAGTATACACCCACAATATCAAAATATTAGATCTTATTTCATACATAAATATAGTAAATATTTACTATTATGCTTCTATCTTAGGGATTTTTATATCCTAAGTAATAATAGTATAATAAACTGAGATACACATAGTGTTTCCTTCCAATATATTCATGTTTTTCTAAATAAACATATTATTGATAAACACATTAAGTTATGTCTTAATAGATTATTTATCATATCAATATAATATTTTTTATTCAACATAGATGGAATATAATTAATTGTTATATTTATATTTGTAAAACATGTCTTGGCAGAAATCGAAGAATACTTTTAATACATATAAGATTCTATATCAATATTCTTTTTTCTACCATCATGTATTTGAAGTGTATAATGTATTTTTAGTTTAGTATTACCTTTAATATATAATAAAATGATCAATGCATACATGTTTAAGACTGTCTCTGGCATGTCTACCTAGAGAATCAAAGAGCTTTCTACTAAGTATTTTCATTACATTAGTGTGTATTTCTATAATTTCTTAAAGGAATTTCATGAATTTTATGAATTTAACTCTAGATTTCCCAAATAATAGTTATTTTGGTCTTTTCAAGAAGTATATATTTTATTTGAAAAATAATTATCTTGGCATAATTAATTATTTTTTTTGTTTTATATATTCTATTCATCATTATTTTTGGTTGAATATTAGTGATTCTAGTATCTGTGAATTAAAAAATGTGTATAAAATAAAATAATAACATTATTTATATAATGAAAAAATGTTTTTATTCTAAATGGAAACTAAAAATGTTTTATTAACACTCAATAAAAACTAGAATTAATCCACTTTGGAAATCAAAAGTTGCTTCCTCCATTTGACTGACTTAAGAATTACCCTTTCTCAACTACTTAGAGATTTCACCTTACGTCGAATAATTTTTATGTCCTTGTTTGATTCCTATATTTGTAAAAAAATACGTGGAAGTCACATTCTATTTAATACCAAATAATTTTATAATAAGTATTATATATAATTAGGAATATACCTAAAGTATAATATTTTGATTGTTTCTTCTTCAATTAATTTAAAGGTATGTCATTTCATACATAAAAGTGTTGGTTAAGTTCTCTTAAGACACAAGTCTAAAATAATTTCCCTTACCTACATAAGGGTAATATTCTACATAAGTGTAAAATAAATTAACCATTATATAGTGCTTAAGTGTCATGTATTTGTTGTAAATTTTCCTTAAAATACATTTTTTCACTTTCCAGAAACTTTTGTAATGTGTTTTCAATGTAATAAATGAAAATTAATTTGGAAATTAGTGGTTATATTTTGACTAAGTTTTTTTAAATTGATTTTTAAACTCTCATTAATTTTCGAATATTTAAATGGTTATTTATGGTAATTAAAGTCAAAATAGATAAATGATGATTAAATTGGAAACTTTGATGAGTTTTCTAATAAATAGCTAATGAATCGATTCAATTATTCTTAAAAATAAAAGATTCATCCTCATTTGAGTTTCTTAAGTTCTTATTTGAGTTTCGGTGATCCAAGATTCTGCAAATAAGTCTATAGAATCTTATATGAATCGAATGGATCCATTATCAAGTTTCTATAACTTTTTATAGCCTCTTCATCTCATTTATTTTGGGTGTAGTGTGAAAGATTAATTCTTCCATGTAGGGGATCTATTAAATCCCTTATTTTAAAATAAATTTTTTATTAAACCATACCTAAGTTTACTTTTTTTAAATGGGTGTGATTAACCTTAATAAGATATTAAACTATTTATATCACATGAAAAATGATATCATGATAAATTTGGGAAACACCTTTGCATGCCTCAAATATAAAAAATGATTAATATATAAATAAATAAAGGGAGAAATGAGTTATGATTTTATGTTTAATTATTTATAATTAATTCATTTTAAGAATTAATTAATTGAAACTGAGGAAGATTATATCATTCTGAAAATTAGAATCTATTATTTTTATGTTTTATAAATTATTTGAAGATAGAGAATATAGTATCACATGAAAAACATTTTTATTGGATAAAAATTTAAACTTTAATAGAAATAGAAAGGATTACCATATATTAAAATATTGTTTCCTTGACCTATAAATTTAATGGAGAGTATTAATGAAACACCATAGATAAATATTATTATATTGATGAATCTAAGGTTAAAATTAGTTGAATATGATTAATTTGTTACAACTACTTCAAGAAATTAAGTAAAAAATTATTTCATGAAAATAATTGTTAAACTATTTTTATTGTTATTTCTATAATTGAATTAGAAATATTATTTAATGTAATATAATATAATTAGTGTGTTATTAATATTTCATGAACTCAAATAAAATTTTATTTTATGCAGATTATGGTTAACCTGTTATTATTATTATTTCCATAAATGAATTAGAAATAATATTTCATGTAGTGGATAATTATGATTATATTATAATATAAAAATAGAATTCTGTAATATATATTTAATACTGTTGATAATAATATCAATAATGGAATTTAATTATTTATTACAGAATGTAAATAATAGTATTTTATAATATATAAGATTATAAGAAGAAAGTGAAAATAAAAAATTTCATGTTGTAGAATAATTATGACTATTATCAGAATTATCCAATAGAGAGAAATATATAACCTCATTCTATTTCATAATTATTAATTGTTAATATCAAAATGATATCATGATGCAGTGTTAAACTACTTAACAAATTATGTTGATATTATTTAATGATTATGGATATTATAAATTTGAAATGGGAATTATTTTGTGTTTAGATGACTTAATATTTAAGGATACAAAAATTAAAATATTGGATGGGGAATTATGATTCTGTGTGATTATTATGAACTCTTTATATTTACAAGATAATATGTCATCTACTTGGTTATATTTTATTGTTTTTGTTTATCAAGGTTCAATGATTGAATTGGATAAACAAAGTAAAGTCTGATATTATTATTTAGTAAAATAATGAGGCACAATAAGAATAATTATTGTGAATCTTGGAATTATTTAAATTTGGAGAAAATGATTGAAACATGTTTTTTTTATTTTAGATACTTCTAGAAATTGATATAGTTTTCTTAATATAGGAAATCTATGCATAATATACTGGTTAGTTAAAGATGGAATTAATATGGTTGTTTATTAGGATGAATTTATTGGGGACAATAGTTTCCATTCATTATTGTGAGAGTCTCGAAAGCCTTCATTCTATGGAAGTAGTTACCTTTAAAATTATTTGTGGATAAATAAATTTGAAATGAATATATACTCTAGAATAGAGAGCATTAATGTGAATGATTTATAACCTAATATGATTATAATGACATGAGGTGCTGGTTATGATGATAGTGGTGGCATGGGGTGCTAGTTATGATAATGATGATGGCATGATGTACTATAAGTGAAGATATTAGCACAATATTCCAGATGTGATTTTATGTTCAATGGTGTGAGACCCTGGAGAAGTTAAGATAAGTTTACTATAGGGATTTGTCATTGATGATTACTTCTAAAATGATGTTTTCTTGATGAATGATGGTCATATGTTATTTAAATGACTCATTTCCAATTTTGGGACATAGTTTGATGTTACTTACAATGAGTGAATATTTTAAGTGGTAGATTAGGCTAACTTCTAGATTACCTCAATGTTTATGAATTGAGAAATGACTTAATGAAATAATGGGTTTGGATTTTGATTCTAACTTATGATGATGACATACTCAAGAATACAAGAAAATAATAATTAGTTCCATTAGAACATATATTATAAGTTAAAAATATTAATCATGGAAATTAAAAATGAAAAAATATTAATAAATAACTAATTAATTAATTAATATTTAACTTGATTCCTATATGAAATTTTGAAATCTTTAGCTTAGTGGTTGAAGTTGGGTGTATTGTGTGATGATAGTGATAAATGAGTCTATGGTTAGGTAGTTTCACTTTATATGATTTTGAGCTAGATCTACTATGTATATTTTTTTATTTCATATGCACACTATCCATTTTAGATGGGAAAATGAATACCACATGTTTTAGTGATGTTTTCCACAACACCTTGGTTGGAGAGAATACATATGGATAACTACCCCTCCCCCAATCTCCTTTTGGTTTTAGTATTATGCGTGGGTATGCATGAGGTTGATTTTACATACACGTGTTTTTAGGTAGTGATTGATTGAGATTATTATACATGCATATATTCTGGATGTATTATCTGAAGGATTATTATAGGTGTTTTATATATGAGTTACGATGGCTTGAGTTATAATACATAATACACAAGCTCTGGTGGCTTCTGTATTTAAAACTAGTTACCATATAAAGGAAGTGAATGTGATGATATATTGCATGGGGTGTGTGGTATGATATGGTTTTCAATTTTTTTCAGGTAGGATTACTTATGTAATATATGACAAATCATGACATGAAATGTTTGGGAATGATAGTATCAAAATAGTGGGTAAGTGATCATTGGGTACTCATATATATATATATTCATAATATTGTGGTTATACTTCTATGTGTTATTTGGTGAGTTAGACATGGTGAAGATGGGAAAATAATTGTATAACTATGTAGGTTGTGGGTTAGTATCATTTAATTACTCACCAAGATTTAATATTATTCTTTCACATTTTTCACAAGATTTTTTAGGGAGCTTCCTAATGAGTATACGTGTTATTCTCACCCTATGTATATATAAATTTATTTTTAGGTCAGCATGAGATGGTTGGGGATAGAGCTAGAAATTACTAGCTTGAGGAGTTGTTTAAGAGATATTTTGGATTCATGGTCACTACTTAGGATTTATCTCTTTTTATTTTTCATTTTAGTTATATCCAGTTTTGTAAGACATCACATCATATATTACGATTTAAAATTATTTTATGAGTAGGAGTTCCTTAGTAGTTTCTATCATCTCATATCTTCTCAAATATTTATGATAGTAATTACTACCATGTTCCTAATGATATACCCTTAGTTATAGTCTCTAACCAGTGGCCTATTGTATGTGATCTTTGAGTGTCATTATCTATCATTCTCTACTTCTAGCTTGGAGGGTACCTTTAGAGGGAGGGGGTCATTATAAATTAGTGTAAAAGGTGATTGTTGAGAGATATGATGAAGTTTTGAGTTAGTAACTAGTGAGTATGTATGATTTGGTTGGGAAATAGTATCAACTAGGATTTTTATATGTTGAAAACAAGGGATACTAGCTATGAAATAGGATTTTAGGTTCCCCTATGATATGATACATAAAACTTTATATTTCTTGGACATGCTAAGTGAAGTGATTATTCTTGAAGGATAAAGACCTAGGAAAGTATTATAAATCATAATTTTATGTGCCTTTGTTTGAATAGGGTAAACAACAAGAAATAGGTATAAAAATGAATTAAATAATTAACCTTAAAAATAATTTGAATCTAGGTTTTGTAGTCTCTAACATTTTTTATTTTAAAGGAATGGATCCACGTCGATGTCCCCATTAGGTTCATACCAAATGAATTTTGAAAGATGTTTCATAAAATATTCTTAGTAGAGGACGATGATGATAATTATCAAAGGAGGAAACTCCATGAGTTATAACTCAAGGGTCTATAGAAGTTTGAGGGACCCATTTCATATTTTGGTATAGTGGTTTGGTTAGATGAGGTGGTGATATCCTTTGATTTGAATCATTCTTCGAGGAAGAACCGAGTTTTCTATATTGTAACAATTATACATAGGATAAGTTGATAGCGGTTGTTCTTATTCCACAAGTTTTGTGAGGAGTAGGCTATTTTTAGGGGATGTTCTAAGATTGGATTTCTAGATGAGTTTATTTCTTTTAGTTCAAGGGGAAGCAAGTCGGCTGAATATTTTTTAATTCCATTTTGGAATTATGATTTCTTCACCTGATATACCGTGAGACCTTTGAATTGATTTTTTTGAGCCGGGCTCCCTTAAATTTTTATCCCCATGATGTGAATATTCAAAAATACCATAATTCCTTGATTTCAATACCTTCATAATGAGTCCCGGTAATCATCCTAACTCACTTAATTTAATCCCACCATTTAAATACTTAATACATGATTGTTTATTCAATTTCAACCTTTAATTTCCAACCCACACCTACTGGCCTTCAGATACAGTGTGTATAACTCAGTCCTCAGGCTTGGTGTTGTGATTGAGATATGGTCTAGGGAAAGGGTTTTTCTGAACTTGTTCATATCATTCTCTAACTCTCTCCTCAGGATAAATAATGTCAATATATGGTCTTAAGGGAGGGTTTTTTAGGATCATATGAATCCTATACTCATATATATGTCCGGTTGTGGTGGAGATTTGGTCTAGGGTTAGGGGTTCGTGTATGTCTTCCTTTTTTTTAATCAATATACTCTTCACCTGGTTTAGGTGATATGGGAACTAGTTCAGGGAATGGGAATATTGTATGATTTCTCTTTAATTATTTTTTTCCTAGTATTAGATTAATTTTTCTCTATGATGTGAATTAAATTCTCATATTTTGTGGTTTGTGTGTGTGATTTTTTTATGATATGGTTGTGGGCTTGTGTTCTTATGTCCCAGGAAGAGATTTCTCATGTACTTGTAATGTGTTTTATGGACTCAATCATATTAATAGAGGGTAAACTTCACCCATCATGGCATTTTATTTTTCATGATAAATTTTAAAATCATGTAATCAAATAAGTGTAACCCAAAGCAGACAATGTGAGGGTGTGGTGAATGCATCCCTTGGATTTTTATGTCTAAAACAACTCTGTTTATGTTCATGTTAGTTCTAGTGTAGTTTAAGGAATTTTATGTGTGTTAATTTAAAAGTATTGAATGTAATGACATGAACTTATAATAAATGGTAAAATTAATAGTAAATTCCTTATAGTTTTTACATGAATGTGCTCTGGCTAAATAATTTTTTGACAACAATATTAGAAACTTTTAAGGATAGATAAATTGGATTGTTTCTACCTCATGATTTATAATGATTGTTTTATGAATTTTTCTTTCCGTGAAGTTATTTTTTTACGTTAACTTGGAAGTGAGCAAGGTAGATCTATGTTAATTAAATAAAAACAATTTTATAAAAGAATATAACTTTTCTATATATGTAATTTATCGCAGAAAGAATGTTAAATATGGAATGTTAGATATCATTCTTGTAATGTTTTATAGTTATTTAAATTATAAATTTATTTAATATAAAACATGTTTAGGTATAAATTATATTATATTATGGATTATTTAAATGTTGTTGTGCTTGATGAATTAAATTTGTCAAATTATTGGTTAGGTTATCCATTTAATTAGCAAATAAATGTTTTTTTTAAAATTAATCACTTTGAGTGTGTTATCCTTAGATTCTTTCTTTATGATATGTAATAATATGTTTAGTAATATTTAATGAGTCCCATTTGAAAAAATTGAGTATTATGGTAACATTAATTTCTCAAATAAATAATTATAGTTCGTCCATGAAACTTTCATTTATTTTGAAATTATTTTTGTAATATGTATTGAAAGTGTTTCCACAAAAATTATTTTGATAATTAACTTTTTATGAAGAATGATTTTACATGTTTTCTACCCTATGAGATTTTAAATGCAAGAGAACTAGTGAATTTTTTTAATTAGTGTGATTTTGAACTTTTAAATTTTTTAATTTTAAATGTTTTGAAACATTTATATAAAGTATGAATCATTTGAGTAGAATATTTAGGTTTTGAACTCCTTAAATAAAAATACTTAATGAATTATTGAATTTCTAGATAAAATATTGTTTTATCCTACATAAGTATATATAATTTCATTTTTAATAAATTTCAAGTGATTGGTTTTAATAATGTTTCCTTCTATAGTGTCGTTTTGTTGTAATGGTTATTTGATTGATATGCATTGCTTGTTGAGTTTTTTATGGATGTTTTTGTTTCCATGTTGTTATTATATGGAATTAATTATGAATCAGATTCACATATGTGTGCTCAATATACCAATTTTTTAATGCTGTATTTTGTTAGGATGAAATATGTGATCTCATGTTGATATATGAGATTGATTATCCTCCTTTGTGTGATTATTTCTTAATGTATTTGTTCATATTTGAGAGTATTTTAAATATTATGTGTGGATATATGATTTTTTCATCAATATATTTATATTTGTTACAAATATAGATATATCCTTTAGTGGTATCTTATGGGGTGGTTAAATTATCCCCCTCCCCTTATTTGTCCTTCCAAGTATAGTTTTAATTCTTAAGGAAGATAATTGTTTGAGAGGTATCTAATTTATAGGTATAGAATATTCCCGAGCCTTCCTTTGTCATTATAGGGTATATTGTTGTTTTAAAGATATTTTTATATTCTAATAAGTGATTTTAAAATTTGTTTTACAATTATTAAATTAATTTCAAATTCTTAAAAGTTTATTTGGAAATAAATTTGTGATTTTTAAAAGTGATTTCATTGATTTTGGATAATATTTGGAATATTTTGATTTTATAATAAATCTTTTACTTTTACATTTATTATTATATTTAATTAAAAATATAATGTTTTCAAAAAATTAATACCCTTACCTAGGAAACCCTCCATCTGTAAAATAAACTCCTCTTACCCTTACATAAGGGGAAAAATTGAAATCTATGTAAAAGTAGGAAAAAAATTTTATGGGTTTGTAAAGGTAACATACTATATATATGTGTTATGTAAAGGAAAGAGAGGTTTTTAAAAGATTTTATAAAGGTAGATCTCATTTTTACGAGAATTATAATGGTCATGTTGATTCTTGAATATGGTTAACATTTGTGTTCCTCTTATATGAAAGGGTAAGTATGAATTCTCACGATGTTCAAAAAGGTTAGACATGCATTTCTTTAACTACATAAGGGTAATGATTATTTTTTAAAATGTTTCACAAAGGTATAATAAATCTTCTTATTCCTACTTAATTTTAAGTCTTAACCAACATAAGGGTTGGCCCGCTATTTCTATTCTCACATATGGGTAACCCCTAAATTATTCTATTCATGTAATGGTATGTTGTTTTGTGTATAAATGTGTGTGTGAAGTCCTCTTAATCCATATAAGGGTCCAACCAAATTTACCATATCTACATATGGGAAGTCATCTATGTAATGGTAAAATCATGTTACCTTTATAGAGTTCCTTGGTGTTGCGTATAGGTAGTAAATTTCCCATAAAATCCTAGTTGTCTTTTTCTTGACCCTTCTATAATGATTTTTCATCATAATAATTAAAAATCAATGGTTTTTTTAATTATGAGTTTTGAATGTGATATTTTCATGCTCTTTTATTTAAGAATATTTAAATGAGTCATTTATGGGAATTAAAATCAAACCAGATCAAAAGATGATTAAACTGGAATCTTTGATGAGTTTTCTAAGAAATATATGGAGATACATTTTGATCCTTCTAAAAAATCATAGAGTCATCCTAATTTGAGTTTTTTAGGTTATTCTTTAATTCTGGGCGATTCAAGCTTCCCCATTTATATAGAGAGTCTCTTATAAAAATCTATTGGATCCCTTCTTAATTTTCAAAAATTGCATATACCCTCTCCCACTCCTCTGTTTTGGGTGCGGTTTCAAGGATTTATTCTTCTAGGTAGGGTATCTACTACTTCTATTTATTTTAATGTGAAAATACGATCAGACCTGACCTAATTTTACTTTTTTTAAATTGGTGTGATTATCCTTCAAAGGATAATAATTTTGAAATATTGCATGATGAATAATTATCTTGATAAATCTTGGAAAATAATTCACATAACTAAAATATGAAAAATGATTATGTAATAATCAAGAAAAAAACTAAATGGATAAAATGAGTTATTATTCCATGTTTAATTCGTGTTAATTCATTCATTTTCAGAATTAATGTATTAAAATTGATAAAGATTATCACATTTTAAAAACCTTAAACATATAATTTCATGTTTTGGAAATTATCAAAAGATAGATCATTTTGTATCATATACAAATCCATGAAATTGGAAAACAAACCAAAATTTTCATACAAATAGAAAGAATTATCATATGTTGAAATATTGTTTCCCATGCCTTAGAAATTTAAGGAATTTGTTAATGAAATATTGTAGATAAATATTATAATATTTATTAATCAGGGGTAAAATACAAGAGAATATGGTTAATGTGTTATTAATCTTTCAATAAATAAAATATAATTTTATTTTATCTAGATTCTGGTTTCCATGTTAATGTTATTACATCTAAAATTAAATTATAAATAATATTTTTGTAAGTAGAATACGATTACTATGTTATTACTATTTCAATAAATTAAATAAAAGTTTATTGTATACAGATTATGGTTGACATGTAATTGTTATTATTTTTATAATTAAATTAGAAATAATATTTCATAATTTCAATTATTATGATTATATTATAATATAAAAATCATTTATCAAAATATATATTTAATATTGTTCCTAATAATCTCAAATTAGAAATTTAATGGATTATCACATATAATAATTAAGGGTATTTTATAATCTATAATATTACTAGAATAAATTGAAAATAAATAATTTGATATTGTGGATTAATTATGATTATTATAGAAATTATCCAAGTGATAGAAATAGATAATCACATGTTGTCTCATAATTATTATTTTTTAAAATCAAAATGATAAAATATTATAGTGTAAAACTACTTAATAAATTATGGTGAGATTTTTTTATAATTACGGATGCAAGAAAATTAAAATGGGAATTATCACATATTTAGATAAATTAATATTTCATGACACAATGATTAAATTATTGGTTGGAACCTTGTGATTGAATGCGCTTATTGTGGCCTTTTGATATTTATTGGATTGTTAACAATATACTTGGATGTATTTTTGTTGTTGTTTGTCATAGTTGATTACTTGAAATGGATAAACAATGTAAATCTAGATGTTATTATTAAATAAATTAAAAATGAACGAGTAGAATAATTATTGCTTGTCTTGGAGTTTTTTGATCATGTAAATAATGTTTGATTCATGTTATATTGATTATAGATACTTCTATATACTGATATATCTTACTTAACATGGGGAACCTTTTCATAATAAACCATTAATACAAAATTGAATTAAAATAGTGATTTTTTAAAGATATATTGTTTCGAGTTGAGAGAGATCATTCTTGATTGTAGTGGGCCTGAAAGCTTTGATGTTATGTTCATAGTTGTCTTTAAAATTATGAGTTGAAAAATACATTTGAAATATATGTATAATCTGGAATTTAGATCCTTGATGTGAATGATTGATAACCAAATATGATTATGATATCATGGGTTGTTGATTATTATGATTATAGAGGAATGGGGTGCAATTTATGATGCTAGTTGAAACACTGAGTATCAGATGTGAAGATATTAGAATGATATTCTAGATGGGATTTTATGTGTTATGGTGTGGGATATTAGGGTAGTAGATATGAGTACATAGTTGGACTTTCTTGTTGATACTTACTTCTAGGTTGATTCTTTCATGATGGTCAATGGTCAGATGTTATTTATATGATCAATTTCTAATTGTGGGAAATAGATTGAGGCTATAAACTTCTAGTGAAACTTCTTAGTGGTAGGTTAAGCTGATCCTTATAGTGCCCAAATTTTTATAAAATGTTAAATGAATTAATTAAAGAATGAGGTTGGTTCTTAACACTTATTTCTGATGATGAAATACTTGAGAATACAAGCAATGAATAAATATTTCCATCAGAACTTGGATTGGAAGATTAAAATGTTAATCTTGGAAACGAAAATGAAATAATATTAATTAATGGAAAATGAATTAATTTATATTGAGCTTGATGATAGTAGTATTATTTTGAATCTAGACCATATAGGTGGTAGTTGGGTGTCAAGTTTGATGATAGTGATAGTGTTGTCTAAGGATAGGTAGTTTCCTTTAGTGTGGTTGTGATATATATATATTCTTTTTTTTTGTTATTTCTTACGTACCCCACCCATGTTGGAAGGGAAATTGAAAACCATAGGTTCTAGAGGTGATTTTTCCAGTGTCCATGTTGGAAAGGATATGGATAGATAACTACCCCTCTCACTCTCTCTCATTATCTCTTCGATTGTAGTATTACATACGAGTATTCATGATGGTGATTTCCCATTAATGTGTTTTGTGGGCTATGATGGATTGAGGTTATTTTCCATGCATGTATTATAGATATAGTATCTAAATGATTATTGCAGGTATGATATTTATGGGATATTATGTATTTAAGTATAGTACAAAATACATATGTTTTGGTAGCTTCCAAAAATAAACTCAGTTACTATATGGAGGATGTGGTCGTGATGATGTGTTGCATGGGATAAATGGTATAATATGATTGCCCATTTGTTTTCATGAAATATTATTTATATAAGAGATGATGGATCCAGATGTGCGGCGTTGGGGTATGAGATCTATAAAATAGTGTGGAATTGGTTATAGGGTACCCATTTATATATATATATATATATATATGTATGTATGTATGTATGTTCTCCATATAATGGTTATACTTGTATGAATTATTTTGTGAATAAGACATAGTGAGGATGGTAAAATAATCGAATACATATTTAGGTGATGAGTTAGTTTCATTTATTACATCACTTGGATTTAAAATGATTTTTTCACATTTTGAAGAGAGATTTCAAGGAGGACCTTATAGTGTATATATCTTATGTTCACCCTACATATATATAATTTATTTTTCAGGTTATTAGAAGATTTTTGGTGATTTAGCTGAACATTACTAGTTCGAGTAGCTATTCAGGAGTTGTTTGAGATTTATGGCCATTTATAGGGGTTTATCTCTTTTTATATTTCATTTTAGTTGTATATAGTTATGTATGACATCACATCATGTATTGTAACTTATTATTTATTTATTATATAACAAGGAGTTGTTTGGTGGTTTTTCTCAGCATGTCTCTTCTCAAATCATTTTGAGCTTAATATCTCCCATATGAGTGATTATATACCCTCAGTGATAGTCACTAACCTATGGCCTATTGTAGGTAGGATTCATGCATTATTATCCCTCTTTCCCTATTTTCATCCTAGGAGGGGTACCTTTGGGGGTATTGGTTATGAAAATCCCCATTATCACACTCTAATGACACTTAGGAAAGAAAAACAATGAAAAATTATTTAATATAAATACCTAATATAGCGATTATAAGTAAAATTATAATCTTAGGATAACCACCGAAGGGGTACTATATTTCTATTTCCTTAATATATAAAGTACCAATTATCTTCCATGATCCAGTGGTGGGGGATATTTTATTAATATAACCATAAAATTGATTTTTCTCAATGTCCAAAAATTCACATTATGAGTGGAGAACACTAAAGGAATGTGAAATCAACCAATATCCCCAATGAATATAGGGATATATAAGTGAAGTGGGAGATTAAAGAGATGAAATAATTAATTTTTATTGGTTGTTTTATCCTATTTTAAATGATATTGTAATGTACTTTGAGAAGGTAAATGCTTCATCACTAGTATTAGGGTCTCAATCTTTAGTACCCCATTATCTTCCATGGTTGTAACTTTTTTATCCTCATCATTTTCCAGGGATATGTATTTGAGTGTTCTGGTCGAGGATTTAAAGTTAATACAAGGTGATTGGGTATGTAAAAAATTGAGTTAAGGATAAAAAATAACTGAGTTAAGAGTATGATCCACTCACTTTGATGTCTCTACATGTTGGTCATATTTATAAATTTCCCTTGAAAGTATATAAGAATATTATGTGAGAGAAGGGTTTTGATATTGTTCTTATACCTCTTGGATATCCACATCTATAAATATCACCAGTTTTAATACCTCTCCTC
The DNA here is from genome assembly GCA_963277665.1 of Viscum album. NCBI lineage: Eukaryota > Viridiplantae > Streptophyta > Magnoliopsida > Santalales > Viscaceae > Viscum > Viscum album. Next base: position 2,067,268,188 of record OY728121.1, read on the forward strand.
CTTCTTGTAATGGTCCTCGGACCATGTAACATTAGAGGGTGTAATCATGATTTTAATTATTCCCTATAACTCCTTGATGGAAATATAATTCTCATTGATTTTTTCCTGATTGTTCTCCTTGATGCATTGCGAAACTTTAAATTGAGGGAAGAGGGGCCATAGATATTTATTGTTGTATTCATTATTATAGTAGTATTCACTTATAAATTATCCAATATACACCTCAGGAATGTTTTTTAGGACCATTTAATATTTTCTTCTTTGGATATACATGAAGATAAGTGTTCGGTATAATAATGTTGGGGTTGGACTAGGTCTTTGAATATAACATTTAGTTTTTCAACATAATTTAAATAGTATTATAAATAGTGATCCATTATAAATGAATGATCATAGTATTTATGGTATCCCATTTTATGAAAATAAATAATTAAAGGGAATAGAATTAATAAAAATAATAAATTTAAAATAAAAGGAAGAAAAAAATAATTATATAGCCACTAAAGAAATAAAAAACCAATGAAATTATTTGAAATGGATCCAAATTGATGATAGAAGTTTTTATTGAACTCCCAGAAAATAGAATTTTTTAATCCCAAAAGGAGTATCCTAGTAGTCATCCCCAGGTTGTGTCAAAAGGATCCCCACTTAGAGGTTATTCATCATTCAATTTTTATTATTTATTTATTAAATTTATAATTATAAAAAAGGTTACATGAGAAAATAGTTTTAAAAGAAATCAAAATTATATAAACTAATTTCAAATTATTAGTTATAAGGATATAACCCATAGGTTATATTACATTGGTTCTTCATTATCTATTTTAGTTGTTCCAAAATCATCCTATGGGAAACTCTGTACCATTTTATTGTCACTCCATTATATATATATTATGGGACATATTATATCTTTGAGACATCCTTGGAACACAATTATAAATCTCATCCTTGGTGTAGAATAGTGAACATACAATGAACACAAGCCTTTCATCAACCAAAGTCTACATTCCACCATATATGTCCCAACACCTCACCTTCCCAACTCTTTTTTATGAAGAACATATATTGGGAATGTGGGAGAAGGGAGTATGATAGAAGAGAGAACTTGTTAATGAATGTGTAGAGAAGTTGATGACTTCAAAACCCCTTATCCACACCCTCACTGAGGGACAACCCCAAATTTAGTAATTCCTAAAAATGAACTAAATAGATCACATTGAAGTTTGAAACATGATATATAAATAAAAAATATAAACAAATTATAATATCTACTAAAAATATCAGAACTAAAATATGGAATATAGTGTGATATTATATCCCATAAGTGGAGAATAATTTTTATTATAGCCTTAATAAACATTGAAAATCAACTTCCCCCTTCTCTCGAGATCCCCTAAATTTATATTAATATTATGATCTATCAATTTAAGTTCCAATAACCGCACTATTTTTTATATTTTTATTAGTTTACACATTGAATGTGTGTTGTGTTTTTTACACTTTTTTTGGAAATTTGTATGGGGAATATTTGACTGTACCCTTGGATTTTGTATGTGACCCATGTTGCCTTAATCTTAATCTTTTCCCCAGATATATAGCTATATTTATTGATTTGGGCCAAGTAAAAAAATTACATAACTATTTGGTGATTTTATATATTCATACAAAAATTTTATTTCTTCATATGCAGAGAACATTATTTCATTTTGAATCATACATGACAACTAAAATTCTATGTTTAATTATACATAGGTAGCTCAAACCATGATTATTTTAGAAGTGGGTAAAATATTTTTTGGCCCATGAAACTCTACATTTATTCTAACAAAACCTATTTCCAAGATTATTTAATCTCATGTAACTCATGTAAAAAATGAGTTCTTCTTACATAACTAGTTTAGTTGTGATTTTTTGAACCTATACAACATTAAATTTGAATTAATTTCATATTTGATCAAAATAATTCCAAAATGAATTAAAATAATTAAATATTTAAATCTAATCCACTAAAAATTTTGTTTTATTGATTCACCTAAAGAATGATAATGTGAGTAATCCCAATGAAATATGGAATTGTAGGGGGTTAAATAATGATTTAAAATGAATAATATATGAAAATGTGGCTTTCATCAGTTATCCAAAAAAATATCTAGTTCTTCTCCCTCTAGTATCTCCATATCATTTCCATATCAAAAAAATATATCAAATTCCACATAAACCATTTATCAAATTTTCCTCTTCTTAATAATATGTTCTAATTTTGATATAGTCTTTATATTATGTTGTTAAATAATTGTACAATATCATATTTTTATGTAAATAATTACCAATACATTTATTTAAATTTAGACTCAAAATAAATCATGATATGTCATTTTCTCCATTACAAATCCCCACATAACTTATAGATATTACTTTAGATAAAAATAATGTTAGAACTTTCTTAATGATAATTTGGTCCTCAATCCTATGCACGTTCGATCTTGTATAAAACTCTTTGAAACCTATACAAATAGAATCCTTATAATTTATGAGTTTTTTATGAATTGATAATCCATATAGAATAAACCATAACATGATTAAATATAAATAAATATCAAACTGATGAATAAATTGTGTATCTTAAAACCAATTATGTTGGTGAAACCTTATATCCTAACGTTAATCCTTTAGATAACATTGTTAGTAATTTTTTATTCTCACATTGATCCTAAAAATAGAGTTGGTTGAATCATAAACATGTAATAAAATTTATATAGCATTTTCGCATAACATTCTTGAGTTACACCTTGAGAGTACATTCTATATGTGATTATAAGTAGAGCTTCAATGCATTATCCATTCATAAGATAATTTAAATGAGGAGAAAAAACATAAATATGTGTTCTGAATGAATCATAGTATAAGAAATATTAAAGGAAATATATTATTATAAAAAACATAAACCTGACTAAGTACATAAAATTCAAATAACATAACTTCCAAAACGTCCACAAATATCCTATTTCTTGTACATATGAGTCATTTAATTATGATATTTCTTCTACAATATAAAAAACACAGGAAAACAAATTCTAGAATAAAACTAATATTAATAGACTTAAATAAGTACACTATGAAACTAAAATCCCTCAATTTACATATTAATAAAAAAATCATTGGTATTTTTTAGCATCAAAACCTCAAATAAATGGTAGTATGTTTGATTGTATAAGATGGACAAGAAGACAATCCAAAAACCTCGTATGTTTTTATGATAAAAATAATTCATAACACTAAAATAGAAAATTTTCTAGAATAATTTTTTCTTGAATAAGAATAGGAATATAAGTATTAAAGAATTAGTAGAATATATTATTGTAATCAACTACCTCATCTTATTTTTATATCTAAAATATTTTTTATAAGATCGTATAACACATCTCTTTTATACACTAAAAGAAATAAACTATGATATTATAAAACTAAAGAGAAAAATATGTTGGAAGTGAATTGTTTTAAAAAAATGTAATTTAAAAAAGAATGAAATATTTAAATAAAAAATAAAAAACATGGAAATAAGTGAAACATAACAGTGAATAAAAAATGAAACTCATTAAAAATTAAATAAAATTAAATAAATTTTATTGAAATAAAAATGATTAGCAATAAGAGGCTTAGTAAAAATATTTTCCAACTAATGTTTAGTGTTAATAAATTTAAGAGATATGTCACCTTTTTGAGTTTTTTCTCTTAATAAATAATTCATAATTTCAATACTCTTAATCCTATAATTTATAAGCATATTTTTGGAAACGTTGATAGCACTAGAAGTATATATCTAATTGATTAATTTAAAATAAGTTATTTTTTCATTACAAATTTGAATGATTCACATATCCTCTTATAATTAAACATTAGTTTAGAAAATAAGAAATAAAATTATTCTTAATACACATAATCAAACACTAAACATCACAATTTCCATGTATTATATGTCAAATCTAAGATTCATTCACATTGGAATTAAAATAGTTTATATTTTTTCTACACAAAGTATCATGATCTAAAGTGTAGATATTATTTGTTTTAGGAGATTTAGAACTAATTAATTTGTTACTAAAATTATAACATGAATCATTATATAAATCAATTGAATAACCTACATCATAATGTTTAGAAATACATATCAGGTTTTTCTTTAACCCTTCAATAAAAAATAATTTTTTAGTGAGGAATTTTTATTTATTTCTAACAAAACCTACTCCAATTGTATTTCCTTTAGAATAATCTCCAAAAGTGACAAGATCTCCATAAATATTTGACAAAGAATAGAAATTTGATACATCCTTAGTCATATATCTCAAATAGATACTATCCATTTAACATTTATCATTATTGATTCTATGGATAATTCTATATAAAAATATAAAAATATAAAAAAACAAATATTTTGGTTTGCATAAAATTTTGAGTCCTCAAATATTATTAACTAAATTCATGGTCAAATAGATCTATTTTATTCTTATCAAAATTATAGAATTTCCTTTATAAAAATAATTAGAAATATATTCATGATTAATACCATAAAATTAAAGAATAATAAAATAGAAATCATTATCATAATTCCCAGTAATTCCAATGAAAAAAAGTAAAATAATACATGATTTTATTATTTTTAATAGGAACAAAATAATTCATATAAATCATTAGTTTTTCAACATTGATTCCAATTATAAGTATACCTTTATTTACTTTGATTTTACCCAAGAATTTTTTAAGATAATCCCACCCCCTTAGAATACATACTAGAAGACAATTTCAAATAATCAAATTTATATAATAAATAATTAATTCTAGTATCAATAAAGGTACAATAAGTTTTTATATTATCAAGTATATAATTTTTTTATAAAAGATATTTTTAAAATAATATTTTTCAGTAAGAACATAATCATAAGAATTATTTAGAGAAATATGTTTTTTCTTTAAAGTATCATATTTCCCATCAAGAATAGAACAATAGTTATTATTATCATCAAAATAATAAAAATTTTATTCAAAATTAAGTGATTAGAATGATTATACCTATTTTAATTTGAGATATCAAATAATTATTTGGTTTTTGGTTTGAATGGTCAGATTTAGAGTTAGAATTCGATTCATATCTTGAATCTTCAAAATCACAATAAATTTCTTTCATAGATCCTTTTACTTCATTTTTTAATTATGATTTTTTATAAAAAGTAATTTTATATTTCTTTTTTTTCATTTAGATGAGGGTATTCAAGTTTGATATTCCCATGTTTCTTACATTCATATAATCTCAAATTCTTTGAATTTCTATAATTATTCTTGAAGTTTTTTATAAAACCTTTTATACTATTGTAAATTTTATTTGATATTTTTTCTAATTAAGTAATGTTATCTATAGAATTTGAAAAAATTGATTCTACTTCATTATATGAGTCAAAAAAATGATTCATTGTCTCGTTTCTCATTTTTTAAAGTAGAAAACCTAAAATTATCATTTTCCTTCTTGATCAAATTATGATCACCAACTTCATCTTTTATCTTAGATTTAAACATCGTAAGAATTTAAATTAAATTCTTCATTTTCAGTTCTTTAATAGGTTTTGACTATTTAGTAGTAATAGAGATTACACTACATTTAGAAAATGGACCTATAAGAACATTTATTGCTTCATTTGATATAATTATATCACGTCCAAAAATAGTAACATCATTCACTATTATAGCGATTATTTTATTCATTTGACTGATATTTTCTCCATTAAGCATAAAAAAAGTATCAAATTTAATATTTTTATTATTTTAAATCTGTTTTATTACATTAACACTTCCATTATAAGAAAAAATAATAATATCCCACATATCATAGGAAATTTAAGATTGAGTAACTCTCTTGAACTCATCTTACCATGATACAAAAATTATAGCAATAATGGCCTTTGAATTAAATTCAAAATCAGATTAATGAGTATCGTTCTATATTTCAAATTTTAGTATGAATATTATATGGTCTAACAACCTTTATATAAACTTTCAATAAAAGATTCTTAAAATAGATAATCAATCTATATTTCTAACTACCATAATTCTCACTATTGAAGACAAAGCTCAAATACTACTTGTTTTCTTATAAAATTTGAAGGCAAAGACTCGGGAGGGTTGAGATTTATGTATTTTAAATAATTTCACCAAAATTTAAAGCCTCCCTCTTTATGATGTTATAATATATAATTCACTATTAAGTAGAATTTATAGTATAAATAAATAAAAAAGGAATATATGTAATTTTTTATAGTGATTCAAGGATATAATAACATCCCCTGGCCCACTCCACTAATACCTAAATCAATTTTGGTGATTTAATTTAGATCCTTTTCCTAAGGGTCTCTGAACTAATTTCAAGAAGTTGATCCTTGGTTTAACGCTTCAAGATACTTTATTAATCTCTCCCTTACAAGACCTTTATAATGACTCTATCCCATACTTTGTTTAAGAAGAGTGTAATTTCAACAGAAATGAAAGATTTAAAAATGGTTACAAATCAACACAAAATTTCATGCTCTATGAAAATGAAACATGATAAAATTTATTCTAGAGAGTATGTTATTCTTCAAATATAAGTTTTGGAAATAAATATTTGATTGTAGTGCAGTAGTTGTTGTAGATTTATTTTTATTATTCCTTTTTATTTTTCAAATGAAATTTAAAACAGAACCTATTATACAGAGTTAGAGAAATCACAGTAAGCAGTCTGTATGAGAAATAAACCATATAATATTATTGTTCACTTATAACATACATATATCATTTTCAAATATCATGAATATGTTACAATAATATTCCAAAGGGAATATATGTATATATATATATCTAGAAACAATAAATTATAGTTTCCCCTTATTAAAAATAGCATATATCTATTGTAGAACATCCTCCATTGACAATTGACTACTTCAAAGTTAACTAATCCTTCTTTATGGATATTTATACCTGCTAGAACTTCCAAAAAACCTCTATAATTTCAGCACAAGATAATTTCATGTTTTTATGAAATTATCTTCTTTACATCCCATGGAAATCACCATGTTTGAATATGTTTTTAAATCATAATTTAAATAATCCAAGTCAAACAACATTTAATCTTTGAATATTTTTTGAAATTTTTATAATTTTTTTTCGTGGAAATTCAAACATTTGATATTTGAATATAATTTATAGATATATAAATCATAGGTAGCATCTTTATAATACATTCTATTCAATATATCATCATAATATAACTTGACATAGAGATTTAACAAACAATATAACCTCAGAATTAACTTAACCATACACTTATCCATGCAACAGAGCCTTAAGATTTCTTGATAATATATTCTCTCTTAAATATAGTCTTTTTATTCCCTTGATAAAGTATTATAAAATATCTTATTTTTACATGAACACTTAAAGGTAAATTTACTCAAATTTAGTCTTAAACTACATCGTGATATGTCATTATCTCTAGAAAAGTTCATCTCAAAACTTCCAAACATGACATTGGATAAAATGAAATGTTAAAATTTTTATAATGAAAATCTGGTGGCCCATCCTATAACTCATTTTTTTCAATATCAAACTATTTTAAACCTATTTTAATATCGTTTTTATTATTTATATGTAATTTAAAAACTCATAATATATATAGGAAAAAATAGAACAACATTTAGTAGAAATAAATAGTAAAAAAATGATGACATAGTGTATCGTGACATCAATTATATTGATGAAATGTTGTTATCTACTTTTAATAATTTAGATAATGTTAGTATAAATTTTTGTGTCATTCTATTTATCTTATATATAAAATTATCATAATAAAAACCTTGATATTAGACTTATCATTGTTCATGATATATTCTTGAGTTCCAACTTGAGAGTACATTCTCTAGGTGATCGATAGTATAGATTCAATGTATAATATATTCATGAGGTAATATGCATGTAGAGTAAATTTTCAAAGATGTATTATACATGAATCATAGTGTTGGTAATAGTCTCAAACATCCATTCTTCAAACAAGGTAACCTTGATTAAATACCGAACATTCCAAGAACCTAACCTCTAAAACATCTAAAAATATCAAAATTCTAAAATATATGAGTCCGATACTTAGTATAATTTTTCCAAAATATGAAAAACTAATAAATCAATTCAAGAATAAAAATATTATTAAGAGACATAAATAAAAACACCATCAACCCGAAATCACTCATGTAAAAATATTAGTAACAAAAACAAGGGTATTTGGGTGAATCAAAACCAAAAGTGAATGAGAGTATATTCAATTATAAAATTTTAACAACCACATAGTTCAACAATATGGTTCTATATTAATGGATGAATGACGTCGGTTTTTAGATGATAACTATATTAGATATAGACAAACCACCCAGTACAAACCAAAATGCATGAAACATTACCTAAAAGTATCCTATAACATAAGAATCATTCTTTTAGACTAACCATATTTCTAAGGGTGAAATATTAATTTAATACATAATTACGTTCACTTCATGAAAATAATGTTTTTTAAATAGGTTATTTTCAATGAAAATATGTCCAAAATAGAATTTAAGGTCCAAAATCCTTCTTTCCCATTCCTTAGAATGCTTCTAAATGTCGTGGTTCTTGGAAGGTTCTTAGAATAGTTTTGGTGGAGATTTGGAGTTAAAATCTAAAGGCACGATGAATTCATGACATAAAGTATAGTGTGATAGAATAGTTTGTGATCTGAATGATGATTTATGGCTTGAGAAAGGGTAGATCAGAATGTGTGATTCGGGATATGAAATTTCAGTTCATGATGTGAAAGGGTAAATGGTCTTTCTTAGTGATTCTATCACTAAAGACTCACAACATGTACATAACGTTCACAATATGAACTGATCAAGTTTTATGGGATGAAGACAATGTATTTTTTTGATAGTCTTAAATCATGATCCATTCACAACATGAATGAAATATTCCTACCATGAATATATGAATATTAGTGTGCCTATTTATCTTTCACACACACATATTCTCCCAAAACCCTAAATTTTTCTCCCAACTCCAGGTTTCCATAGGATATCTTCCACAAATTTTTGAATCCCTTTCATTTTGAAGTGATCCCTGGTCTCCTATATTCAATCCTTGGTGATCCGATGTGAGTTTCTTATCCTTCTATTACAGTTTATTATTTGTTTGTTATTTTTTCATCATTTTATTCCCTTATATGATATTTAAGTTGATCTCCATCATTCTTATATAGTTATATTGATGATTGTTAGCATGTTCTTTGCATGGAATCCTCAGAGGGCTAAATATTCCTTAGATGAGTGGCGATCAGAGATATGTGTTATTCACATTTGAAAAACATTGGATGCCTTAAAGTGTGGGATTAATTTATTATCATTTTTAATGTGAAATAGTAATTTTATCATGATTTATCTATTTGGTTAATAGTGGAATTATCCTTAAATAATGTCAACCTAGATTAAATAAAATAATTTATTTTTGTTTATATCTACCACATGTGTTTATTCAATGTTAACAGTGTGCCCCTTTATTTTCTAGGTAGTCTATCATCTATGTTTTTTATATGGTATATCTTGTTTTTATCCTTGTAAATTTTATAAATAACATTAGTCAAATAATTATTTTTGGATTGATAAAAAAGAATCATGTTTATTTCATCATCATTAATGCTTATAATTTAATTTAAATCAAAGTGATTCTAGAGGAATGTTTAATTGAAAATATTATTCCTTATAGTTTGATAAAATTTGAATTTTTTCTTGAAAAAAAGATTAAAAATATTATTGTTGTTGATATCTAATTCTTTAAGTTGAATGTGGTTGTAACCTATGATAAATGAATAAGTTAATTAAATATGATAATGAATTTTTTGTTTGATAAAAACAATTGTTTCGGATTGAGAGAGCTTGTTTTATTATAATAGTTAGATCCCTTGGTTATAGGTCCTAGATACCTATTGAATATTTTTTTGAATTCTTTCTACCTTGTGTAATTATTAAAGATGTGAACCTTGTGATGCAATGAAATGTGAGCTTGGGGTGGCTATTAGTTTGATGAGAATGGGTGGGGAGGCCTAGGTTTGTTATAGTAGTCGGCACATGTAATGATAGGATGCATGGTGGTTTTAAGTATGACACCGAGACTAATGGATCAGGGTAAAGATTGGATTTACCATTTCTTATGTTATTAAGATAGGATTATTACTTAATAAAAAATCTACTTTAAAGAAAATATGGTTAGGTTTCTTTTTTTCGTAATTCCTTCCCCCATAACATGACATTACTATTTGTGATAGGTTTATTAATATTTCGAAAAGATTAGGATAAATACTAGAGTACCAATAATTATAGAATGATAATGAAAAATAAATGTTTTAACTGGTGGGTTTGGTTCTATAATGGAAAGAAAAATGATGATAAATATTGAGAAACCATGGAAGATTTTAGACTATTCATAGAGGGAATGGGCTTAGATAGTAATTTATGTATCTGTGAAATATTTAAAATAAATAATTAAATGAAATTCTCTTGAAATGTTTGTGTTCTTATAACATATTTAGTCCTTAGTAGTGGAAGGTTGGTGACTAAGAGGGGATAAATCTAGTTGAGCCTAAGGCTAGGATATTACTCCGAGTGTGGTTGTGTGATATATGGAAATTCCTAGGTTAAGTGTTTTCATATGATACCCTACCCATGCCAATGGGGATACCAATGCAAATTGACTCAAGTGGTTTTTTTACTCGACATCCAAGTTGGTGAGGAATGGATGGTTAACTACCCAGCATATCCCTACTCTCTTATCCTAGTCAAATTATGTGCTGGTTTACATGGTGGTTACCTTTCCCATATATATATATATATATTAGAGGGGTGAAATTTCCAGTTTCTATTTTCACACACATGTATCTCAAGATATAGTATCCAACGAATTATTATTGGTATGTTGTGTATAGTATCTACTGGCTTGAGGCATAATGTGTGACATAAAATATGTAGTGGCTCTTAGAAAATTCTAAGTTACTATATGAATATGTAATTGTTGATGATGGGATGATGTGATTCATGTTTTTCATTTAATGTTATTATCTCAAAGGTGTTCTCCGGAAGGATGTTTTATTTAGAGAGAGATGTATTAGTACATGTGATGGTGGGGGTGGAGTAGAAAATAAGCGAGGAAGTCGAAACATAGTACCTTATTTTATATCTTGATAGATATTATATGATCCCTTGTATATGATACATGGTGAGAGAGATCCTTGGCCAGGCTAGAAACATATTATGCCTAATTAAGTGATGATTTTGCTTCACTTGTTAATTCAATGGGCTTTAGTATTCTTTCTTTACCTTCGATACAAGATACTTCAAGGAGAAAACTACTAATTGTACATGTTATGATCACCCTATGTATATATTAACTCTTTTTCATGTCAGTAAGAGATTTTTTGAGATTAGTCTGGACAATACTAGATCATAGTATTGTTTAGGAGCTGTTTAGGATTTTAGGTCACTGTTGAGGATTCAATATTGGTACTTGTACTTTATATTTTAGTTGTTTAGTTTTTAATATATTATATTAATATATTAGGATATTTCTTTTGTTATGATCAAAAGTTGTTTTATGGTTTTTTCTTACCTCTCATCCCACATGTTCTTCCTAGTGGGTAATTCCTCTCATTTGTGTGTATGATATACCCTTTGTGATTTTTTCAACCCATGGACTATTGAAGGTGGAATTTGAGTTTCTTTGTGTCCCTTCTCTCATTAATGGCCCAAGAGGTGTACCTTTGGGGTGGGGGTTATGATATAGGTGTATCAAAGGTTAATGTTGAGGGGTTTGATTGAGTTTCGTGGTAGTAGCTAGTGACGGAAACATTGGTTGGTATGAAAACATTATCAACTGAGACTAGTAAGTGATGTAGATAAGGGAGACATTCTAAGAAAAAGGTATTTAGGGAACCTTGTGATTTTATATGAGGAACTTTATGTTTATAGACCATATTAACAGAATTGATACTGGCTGCAGGGTAGAGACCTAGGAAAGGACCTTGCATCATTATTTTTTGTACCCATGATTAAAATTGGAAGAACCTAGGATTAAATTAAACCTTAATTAATAAATTAATCAAAAATATTTCATATACTAGGTTTATAAGTCCCTAACCATTTTTTCTTTTTAGGTATGGATCCAGGATGACTTCCTCATCTGGTTTGTGCTAAAAATGTTCAGTAGCATGTGCCAATAAATAATTAGAGAGTGGAGGTCAATGATGATGAAACTTGGAGTAGTAAACTCTAAGTGTTTTAGTGACAGATTCTCTAGAAGTATGAGAGTTAAATTTATGACTCAGTTATAGAATATTTTTTAGAGGTAATGGAGATTACATTCAGTTTGATCTATGCTATGAATAAGTGATAGGTTTTTTGGCGGTGAAGATGATACATGTGGTGATAAGGAATTGGTGTTTCTTGTTCCTTGAGAATAAGTACGAGTCAATAATCTCATGGGAGATGTTATGAGACATGAGTAGAGCTATGTTTAATTCTACAACCAAAAAGGTTTCCAGCCTCTAGGATAAAGTTTCCCTTCGACAGGGGAGTTCTATCAATTGATATTTCAAGATCGATTTAAATAATCTTTCTTGATATTCTTCAGACCTATTTCCATATAATGATGCTAGGGGGAGGCATTTATTGGAGGCCTTACATCATAATATCTAGAAATAGGTTAACCTATTTTTGATACTAACATATATTGAGGTTCTAGTGAGAGAAGAGGTTTCTGAGGGGATTATTGCTAGAACTAGATCAAAGTGATAGGGTAGTCATCAATATTCTTGATTTATAATATTTTTAGTTTGGGTTTTCCATTTTCTTATATAATATAATTTTCAGATAGCTGAGGGTAGTTCCCAACCCATATCATCTAGTTTCTTTGTGGTTGGAAGCACACATACCCCTAACAATAGATCATATGTCCATTTTTCATGAGTATTTAATTCTTATCATTGGAAAGAGTGCCCGAAATTTATAAAAAGTCTATGTCCATATCATTTTATTATTTATCTTCCACCATTAAAACAATTTCTACTAAGGTAGAAGTAGTAGGTTTCTCTATATTCTGATCAGTAGAGGTAAAATGGGGTGGTAAAGGGACATCCACATTATAGCCTTCATCCCCATAGAGAAGATCATGATTAGGGATGCTTTCATAATTAGTGTGAGAGAGTTAATGTTAGAGGTCTTAGTCATATAAATGATTTAGAGTTCCCAAAACTATGTGTGACTAACATAATTCAAGTTACCCTTTTCTTGTTTTTAACTTGGGTGTGTACTTAATTTGATTTAGGAGCTATATACTTCTTAATATGACCTACCATGTTATATGATTTCACACTTGAGTTGGAGAGGCTTATAGTTCCCTTGGAATTGAAAATGCGAGTTTTAGGCTAATCTTATCATTTTAAAGTATTTATAGACTGTGGGATAGTGATAGAGAAGCAATAATCTGGGGTAGACTTCCTATGTTTACATATATATATCCATATGTCATCATAATTGTCATAGAGTAGTTGTATTTAATAAATGATATCATGTATTTATTCATGAGTATAATCAAGTTCTATGATACTAATGTATAATCTAACGTGTTCATTAGATGGAGAAAACCTTGGATGGGTTAGTGCTGTGTTCCATCTTTGTGTTATTTGACTACTAAGTTGATGTTGGGTTTGTATAAGTTTTAGCTAGTAATGTTTCCGTGGTTTTTGGAAGAGTACCCTAATTTCTTTCCCGATGTGGTTGTAGGGTTACCACCTATATTAGAGATTGAGTTTGTGATAGAGCTACAACCAAGTGATTCTCCAATATTGATGTATATATTTAGAATAGATCCATATAAGTTGTGGGAGCTTCAAATATTGATTGATGATCTCTTGTCATTTGGTTTTGATAAACATGATGTGTCACCTTGGGGTGCACCTTTTTTTTAAAGAATACTGATGTTAGTCTACATTATTGTATTGATTATTTTCACTTAAATCTGAAGATAGAGAGGAATAATAACACTATTCTATTGGCTGATGATTTATTTGATCAGATGAATGGAGATAACTAGTTTTCGAAGATCTATCTATGATCGATATATCATCAGATGTGGGGGTAAAGGGTGAGGATATACTGAAGATCACATTGTGATGTCATTATGTACATAACAAGTTTTTTGTAATGTCATTCTTTTTTAGGAAATCCATGACTCTATTCATGGGACTAATGAATGTAGTGTTCTGAGAGTTTCTATACAAATTCATGGTGGTTTTTGTTAATGAATTCCTGGCGTACTATGAATTTTATAAGGAGTACACAAAGAATATTATAACCTCTTTGGGTGTTCTTCATCATACAAATCTATTTGAGAAGATGTAAAAAGTTGAGTTATGTAATCATGAAGATTTATTCTTATGTAATGTCATTTCCCAATGTGGTGTACTCATTGATACTTTGAAGATCAAGGTGGATATTTCTTTGGTAACTCTCAGTATTTTTATAGAGGTTCATAGTTTCCTTGGTCTAAAAGACAATTATAGGAGTTTCATGCTTGACTTATCTTATATTGTGACTCCTTGGACACCCTTCACAAAATATTATTAGGCATTATTGTGAACTATCTATTTTCAAGTGTCTTTTGATTATTTGAATGAGAAGTTGGTCAGCACCACAAGTATCCATTTTCTAATTGAGGAAGTTCAGCTTGAGTTTTTCTGTGATAATTCACATCTTAGCTTGGGAAGTGTTATAATGAATTAGAGAGAAATTGTTTATTATAGTTTTTACTAGTTAAATACTCATATACATAATGATTCCATCCATTGTCTCAATTTAGTTGTAGTTTTTTCCAGTAATTTGGGGAAACATTACCTCATTAGTGATCATTTTGTGGTTTCCACCAATTAAAAGATCTAAAGGTATGTCTTCTCCATATTTGACCAGAGCATGAGGCAACAAAAATTGATGGAACTCTTATAGGATTATGACTTTTAGATTACTTGTACCCTTGGAAATGGTAATGTTATAGAAGATGCATAAAGTAGGAATTAATGCAACAAAGTTGTATGTGAATCTATATATTCTTAGAGATTTACGGAGGATATCAATATGATGAATCTTTATACTAGATAGTTCGGTGGAAGAGGATGACTTTTCAAATGATAGTGTATTCATCTTTAGTGCAGTAGGTGGAGGAGTCCTATCCATGATATTCTGAGGTGGAATTCTATAATGACACTACTATTTTTACATGACTATTAAATTATTTTAAAGATAAACAACATAATAGTGTTAGAAATCTAGGATCCAAAGGGTATGTGTCTTGGGAAAATTAGTCTTATACATAACTTGGACATAATAAAATAGAAAGATTTATTTAAATCATTCTTATTTATCCTTTTAAAAGTTCTTCTTCTCCTTAGTACATGTAATCACCTGAGGATATAGATCAATTAAATGGGTGATCTAAAATCCCATAAAAAATATGAATAAGAAACATGAATCAATATAACACGAGTGAGAATAATAATAATAATCATAATATCATAAGAATGGGATCAAAATAAACATCATGAAGGTAGCATGTTATAATTTCATGGAATGTGGCAATTCATGGAAATTAAATGTCATGTCATAGTGGTCAAATACCATGCATAGTTGTGAATAAAGATAGCACCATGTTCACTCATAACATATATGAATAATCATAACATCATAATTGTGAACAAAGATAACATCCTATTCCTGAATAATACATATCATCTCATGAGATAAATTACATTACCCAATGCATTGGAGGGATATATAATTTCAGGCCCACCCATCACATCATAATATTTACATAATCATGCCTGTCACATAGAATGTATTAAAATCATAGTCATAAACTAACCCATGGAAAGGAATTGGTTTCCAAAGGATTTAATCAATAATGATTTCATTAATAAAATTTAGGTTACAATATTAAAAATGAAAAAACATATTTGGTAAAAGAATCGCCATTCATGAGTAAAGAAGAAACAGCTCAAGAGGAGTCAAAGAAGTGTTTTGGAAACAATATTTATTTTAGAAAATCATTGTATTTGTCCTAAAATCAACTAGGAAACATGTATATCCCAGAAAATAAAAGGGAGTAATAATGAAATTATATTTATGGAACATTATAGGATTATTCATACCAAAGATTTTGTGAAAAGGGGACAACCAAAAGAAAAGGGGTTGGGTGTGAGAATACCCTTACCTCAATTCTTGTTATATTTCATCTCTTTTGTGTCTCCTAAATAATAAATCTAGATTTTTAAAAAAATCAATACATAATTTAATTATATTCATTTATAAAACTATTTATCAATTATAATCATTGTATCATATTTATTAATTTACTTTTTTGAAATTTAAGTGTTTTTATATCGTGTCTTTCTTAAAAAATCCCCATTTCTCTTTGATTTCTCTATTTTCTTTAAAATACATTTATAATATTTATAATTAGATCCAAAATCTTATAATACATGAAATCAATCATTTATATATTATATATAATTAATAATTTCCATCTATGAAGTTGGTTATAAGAATTATTTTTATAATATCTCTCTAGGTGGTTAACCGACCTTTAACGTGAAATTATTGAAAGAGTGGGAAAAGTGAAGTATGAAATTTATATTTTTCATAAATATGATAATTAAAGTAGGTTAACATAATTAATATAATTTTATATTAATTCGTAATTAATTTCAAAGTATATTTTTTTGGAAGGAATTGGGAAAAAGAATAAATGGAAGAAGAAAAGAGGGAAGAGCTAATTGAGACTTACTCTCTCCTTAGTGTAGATTCTCTTGTAAAACACTATAAATCCCTTGGTTATTGGAGTTGTATTACTCCATAATATCCATAATTATTCTAAGGTGATTTATATGGAGGATTTGGGGAGATATTGAGCTTTTAAATGGGAAAGAGGAGTGGTTTTTCAAGGGAAGGGAGAGGGGTTACTTATACTTGAGGAGACAGGTGTTTTTAGAATTAAATATTGAATAAAATATTATATCCAAGGTAAACCTTATAATAGTAATTTTTTTATATTATAAACCATATTTTAATTAAATAATATGATTTTCAGACATTGTTTCACTTTATAATTCAAATTCATTATTTTAATAAAAAGGAAATGTGGAAATGAGAAAATAATATTTTAATGTAATACTTTAGTTTTTTACGTTTGTAAATTAAGTTTATCATATTTTAATGACCCATTTATGAAATATAATATATCATGGATGAACCTCAAGTTCTATAAATTAATATTTCAATATTATATCTTGAATAATCTAATTTATGATACATCGGTAATGTGAAAACTGTATTTTTACTATTCACCCAAAAATTGAAGTATTTCATAAAATTACCAGAAAACCACTGTACAAAAATTTAAACATGATAATTTAAAAAATGATATTAATTTTATAAAAAAAATTCTAAAATATGTAATTTTAATTTTCTATATAATTGTTTTTTACAAAATACATTAAAATATAGTTTATTAAAAATGTTCTAATTTTTCTTTGAGTATTTTAATCATGATATGTATTTTATGGAATTATAACATTTATATATACATAAATTAATCAGGATAAATTTAATTTATATTAAAATTTATTATTTTTTGGTAAAATTACCATTCCAACTGTCAGGTTACTATTCCCAATCGTCAGGTTACTATCCCAATAGTCAAATTACTATTCCAATGATCACATTACCTCATATATATACCTATAAATTATTTAATTCAATATTAAACTCAATTTCTATCAAGGTTATATATTTCCATTTTCTATAATATTGATTAGTTAACTAAAATTTTGTTTCTTTTCTATAGTGTTGGTAGTGTGGGCTATGATTCTAGTAGATTAGGGATATCCATATTTTCCCATTTTAGATGCTATATTTTATATTTTTGAAAAATTATAATGTTTGAAATTTTAATTATCTTAATTAATGATTAATGTAAAAGTGTTTATTAATGAAATAAATTAGTGTTCCTTTATTTATGTGTATAATAATAAATGGTTTATTATAACACTCATTTATTTCAAGAGATAAATACCATTTATAAACACTAGGTTGTCACATTATTCCCCCCTCTAGAAATTTCATCCCCAAAATTTCAAATTACTTTCTCAGTTGAGAATAGATGAGGGTACTTATGTTTCATTGTTTCCTATGGTTCCCAAGTCACATCTTCATACTTATGGTTCCTCTAAAACACATTAACAAGGTGAGTTGTCTTATTGCGTAGAACTTTGTCTCCATGGTCCAAGATCTTCACTGGATGCTCTTAATATGAGAGTTCATTCTCCAGTTGTACTACCTATGGATTTAGTACTTGTAATGGATCAGGTATATACGTTCTCATGAGTGATATGAGAAGAACTTCATGAGATTGAGCCATACTTGGTGGAAGTGGAAGCTGATAGGCCACTTCTTCTATTTAATCAATGACATCAAAGGGGCCAATGTACCTTGGTCTAAGCTTACCTTTCTTTCCAAACCACATGCTTATCTTCTATAGTGATATTTGAAGTAAAAATTTATCTATAAAAATTAAATCCAATTACCTTTGAAATTTATCATCATAGATCATTTTATACTCTAAGTTGCTTTTATATGTTGTTGGATGGGTTGAACCTTCTCTGTCATCTTGAAAAAGATCTGGTTTAAGTAGCTTTCATTCACCAACTTCATCCCAAAAAGTTGGAGTTCTACATCACTACCCATAAAGAGATTCATGTGGAGCCATTTTAATACTCGATTGAAATATTTTATTATTTTAGAACTCAACTAATGGGAGATGATGATCCATAATCCTTTGAATTCCATTGATCAAGTTCTCAGAATGTCCTCAAGCGTCAGAATACTACTTTTAGATTGTCCATAAGTTTGAGGGTGACAGGACTTTCTGAAAGTCAATTTAGTAATTAAATCATGTAGAATAATTTTCTAGAATTTATATTTGAAACTTAGATCATGATCATATACAATTGAAAGTGGAATCCCATGTTTCCTCACTACTTCCTTCTCATATATCTTGGCAGGTTGTTTAAGTGAGAAATCTTCCCAAATAGAGATAAAGTGGGAAGTATTGGTGAGTCAATCCCACACAACCAATATTGCATTGTTTCCTTTGGATGTCTTTCGGAGACCAGTGATTCCACCACAGTCGGTGGTTACAGAGCAACACCTAACATCCCCTGATGAAGTAAACAAAAACGATACTACAAACATTGAAGATGATGACCCTGGGGTGAGGGATGCATATTTGTATTATGAGGATGTGAGTGATGAATTGGAATATTGGATGGAGGAGTAGGATGAAATAGTTTTTAAAAGAAATAGTAATGGAAAAATATCTACGGATACCTACCTACAAATCAAAAAGAGAATATACATGAAGATGGTGGAGGAATTTAAGCAACATACTGATTTTATTTTCAAGGGCATTCCATGGAAATGATTGGCCTTATGATTTCCTTGGTTTGATGTTTGTGGCTGGTGACTTTTTATGTTTCCCTTGGGATGGGATGTGTTTATCCTTGAAGGTCCTTTTTCCTTATTGGTCTAAGGCTTACACTAATGATCATGGTTCTACAAGTGTGAAGGATGCTTGATTTTCAGTACTTGGATTGTCTGGTTGGAACGTTTTTTGTTCCTAGAGTGGTTGTTGGTAGCTTCATGTGTGTCTGTCTTCTTGTTCATGTTCCTCTGAAACATGTTTTCTAAATCTTCTCACCTCATCTTTGATCAAACACTAATGTTTGCTGCTCAGAATAAGCGTGATGAGTTCCTTTAGTTTTCTAAAAGTTTGTTATACTTTCCGTTTAGCCTTGAGGTGCCCTGCTCTTGATGATCGAAATCAAGAAGTGTACTTTTTTATCATTCTGTATTCTGTCCTGCTTCTCCCCTTTTGAATCTTGTAGTTTTCTATGTTTCTTAGCCTTGGGGAAAGATGATTCAATGCTGGTGACCACTTCTGTTCAACATCAGAGTGTTTATTTTTGTGGTTTTGGGGTTCCACTTCCACTACCCTTCATAGCGGATGTCTTTGATAGATCAATAACAGGGCTTCACAGACTTGTCTAATGCAATTTAAGATTTTGTTTCTTTCTCGTGATTACCTCAGTTTGTATTCCCCTCAACCCCCAGTTGGTGTAATCTATTTACACCTCGTGTTTATACTGTAAACCTTGATTTTAATAGACCCTTGGGGCCTGAATTCAGCAACCAATTCATCTCTCTACTTTTATAAAAAAACATATTGAGGTCCTTCTGTGTGAATATATACTTTAGACTCTTATGATTGGGATATATATGTATCACTTCTCAGCATAGAGATAATTCCTCCATATTTTTAAGGAAAATATCACATCCTCTATATCCATATCAGGTTTTAGGTAGTATTTCTCATGGATATACAATTTTCACAAGGAATAGGATATCACTTTGTCATTTTTGATGAGTACACAACCCAGTACTTTCATTAAAGAATCACTATATATCAGAAAAACCATCTCCACTTGTGGGTAGTGTGAGTATAGGTATAGTTATTATCATATTCTTAATCACCTTAACGCTTTCCTCATATTAATTCTTCCAAACACACTTTACCCCTTTCTATGTTAACATATTTAGTGGGCTATACAATTGTGAGAAATTTCTCACAAAATGTCAGTAGTACCCATCTTATCTATGAAAACTATGGATTTCCATGACACTAGTAGGTCTAGGTCATTCATCAATTTCCTTTATCTTATAAGGGTTTATATAAATTACCTCACTTGTGATTATTTTTCCCATGAATGTGACTTACGACATCCAAAAGTCACACTTGCGAAAATTATCATACATTTTCTCCTTCCTAAATGTTGCTACCATAATCCTCATATCCTCTTCATATTCCTCACCACTCTTATAGTGAATAGTAATACCATTTATAAACACTACCAAAAAAAATTTCAATGTAGTCTCTAAATACTCTATTCATCAAATCCATGATGATTTTTGGGTAATTAGTAAGTTTACAGGGCATCACTATGAACTCATAGTTCCAATACCTTGAATGGAAACCACTATTCTGAATATATTTATTATTTACCTTTAGTTGATGATATCCAAAATAATGATCCAAATTTGAGAAGTATTGATCTATTCATATTTGATATAATAAGGCATAAATCCATTGTAGAGGATACTTGTTCTTTATAGTGATCTTGTATAGCTCCTGATAATAGATACACAGCTACATTGATCCATCCTTATTCTTGACAAAGAGCACTGGTGTGCCCCATGGTAATGCACTAGGGAGTATGAACCTTTTGTCCAAATTCTCTTGCAGCTGCTTCTTTAACTCTTCCAGTTCATTTGGGGCGGCCCTATAGGGGAATTTTGATATTGGAGTAGCACTCATTATGAGCTCTATTGAGAACTCTGACTCACAATATGGGGTAAGTCTAGAAAACTCTTTGGCAAATACATAATTGTATTCCCTAATATTGGGAATTTCTACATGTTTGATACCTTCCTTTGAATGAACCATTTGAGCAAGGTGTTCTTCTCCATAGGGAATTAATACCAACACTATTTTTGGATTTTACAAAGGATAATCCTGATCTTCCTTGAATTTTTATTGGACCATTGGATGGTTCAAAATATGAAAGAAGATTTCATTTTCTCGATATTTTATGTGTTCTATATATAATGAGAGCCAATTCATGCCTAGTATAGTGTCAAATTCCACCAAGGAAAGTATTATGAGATTAATTGGAATAGTCTTCACACATACGCTTATAGGAAAAGAGTCCAACACTTAGGTTAAAATTATTGAAACACAAGGTTTTTTATAGATATATTTATATCAAGGTATTGGGGATTCAATTTAATAGCTCTAGAAAACTTGCAGGATATAAATGAATTCTTAGAACTAGGATCAAATAAAACTTTTTACACTCTTGATTGAATAATAAGTGTACCTTATACAACTTCATTTTCTTGATTCACTTCAGTATTAGTGATGGAATATTATTTCCCTTGACAATTTAGCTTTAGTTTCTATTGTCACTGATTACCCTCAAGGACAAATGGTTTAGTAAATTGGCTTACATAGATTCCTTGAACTCTAAAATTGAAGCATTGAACCATGGGTGGTTCAATAGGAGGTTCCTTCCTTTCCTCCATCATGTTGTATGACTTATTATTGTCTCTTAAATATTCATGAGCTTTGTGGCCTTCTCTTGCACACTTGAAGCATTTATCTCTCCTTTTGAGTCAATTCCCATGACACTTCTTCCCACATTTTGACATGTGGGTAGTTGGATCCTCTTTTCTAAATTTTCATTTGACCCACCATCTTGAAACTCCATTCATATAATCTTATATCCATAACCATGGGACCATTATCCAAACTCATTATCTATTTTGATAGAACATAAAACCATTTATTCATAACTCCCAAATTCTTAGATAGATAGATTATTTCATAGGTATGGTTTTAATCCACTAAAGAATCTATCCATTTTTCTATCATTGTTGATAAAAAACCTGATGCATATCTTGCAAGCCTTATGATGTTTTCCTAGTAACCCATGAAAGATTCATATTCCTTTTTTTAATCTCTGTAAATTATCTTCCCATATTTTTTCAAAGATTTCAATGGAAATACTTAGTAAGAAATATTTTCTTAAATTCTTCCCACACTATCTCTTCCATTTTATCCTTTGGATTGGTTTTCTTTATCAATTCCCACCATTTATTGGCTTCTCCATCTAATTGATAAATAACTAGATTCACATTATTCTTCTTAGAATAATGGATCAAATAAAAGATCATCTACATTGAATTAACCCACTACGCTATGACAAGTGGATCAGAAGTTCCACTAAACGTTAGTGGTCATTACCACCTAAATGATTCAACGGATAGTTTTCCCTTCTTGGGTGAAGGAAGATGTTCCACATAGTTAAGGTAATTATTCTTATCCTAATACAACTAGGTAATAATTTCCATGAATTTTTTAACTCCACATCCCATGGAAGTTAGGATGTAATATATACAATCATTGCATTTTCCTTCACATGGGTCATTGGACTGGTTTCTCCTTGCACCCACAATTTTTTAAAATATAAAATGTTTGAACAAATTTTAAGTCAAAAAATCATGAATAAATAATTTATAATCTTTAAAAATTAAATTTTAAGGAATATATTATGGTATCCCTATGTTTATCCTTTTTATAAAATAATGTTTCTTATATGTTTACATATGCTAAGTATTATCCTAAGGGGTTTCACTAATTTTTTCAAATCATAATTAAAAAATTTACTAAAACATTCTATGATACCAAATTTAGAAACCATAATTTTTATTACATGAATATGATATAATTTTAAATATAATTTACATAATAGCGTTATAAATCCAGAATCCAACTTTTTAGTGTCTTTGTCAAATTAGGCTTATACATAATCACACAAGGATATACATCAATGAAATGGGTGAGATAAAATTACATTAAAAGAATGAATGAGGAACACAAATCAATATAACATGGGTGAGAATAATAATAATAATAATCATACTATAAGCATAAGATAAACATAAATATCATAAATATTATAGACCTTAATTTTCATAAATAGAAATTAAATCAAAATAGAAGAAAATTCATTACATAACATAAGAAAAATTATATAACTATATAGTTTTAGTTTCTTTAGAAGAATGGAAGCGTAAACAACTGATTCCTAAAACATGAACATCAGCTCCTGCTTATTCCTTCATTACTAGAACACTTTTTGACACATCTTACTTAATAAATTCCTTTATATCATGGGGAAAAGAAACATAAGAAAGGGTGATATTAGATTCTTATTAAGGGTAAACAAGGGATATATCAATCATATCATAATCATAATATTTAATAAAATAATTGTTTTTTTGAAAATTATATCATTCATATAAAGATCATGATATCATGTCATGGGATAAATTATAGAAGGTCATAAAGAATCAAAGAACATATTAATTTAGATTATTACAAAAGACAAGGAATTTTTGCATACAGATAAGGATATAAATTCAATTCTGTTTTAGTCAAGGATTATTTCCAAGACTATCAGAGTGTTCAAAGTCCTTTATTAAATCAGGTTCAATTCCCATTCCAGCTGTGTATAACTAAACCGACTTCACTCCTTGTTCTTGTCCTATTTATATCATGGGATATAAATATTTACCCAATGCATTGGAGGGAGATATAGGTCCCAAACATCACATAATAAAAAACATAAATATGTGTTTCACAAGAAAATGTATTATTCATCATATAAAAACCCATAAAAAGAAATGGGTTTCATTAACATTTCAAAACAGAATAACTCATGGAAAAGAAACAAAATTAAAAAACACCAATTCATCACTAACATAAATCATTTAATGAAAGAATAAAAATGGTATAATTGGAGCATATCCATTTTAAAACATAAGTAACATCAAATAACATTATCTTATATGGAAAATAATTTTAATATATCACTTGAAATTATTCTTTGGTAAAATATCCTTTATACTTTGAAAAAAAATTAAAATGCCACACAATTTTAAATGAAAAAAATTTCACTGAAAATAGACTTGTAAGATTTTAAGGTAATATTAAAGGAATTAAATCACAATAAAATCAATTTTTTTCGTTCCATATATGTAAAAAAACTTTTCTTTCATATTTTTTTCTGTAAAATTCACAAAGTACCTTATTCAGAAATGAAAAAAAGTTTCCTTTAAAAGTTTTTAATAATAATTAATTCATGAGTAAAAATGAATTTAAAAATTGAATAAAAATATTGAATTTTTTTTAAAATAAATTTTAAGAAACATGGAAATGGAAGAAAAATTTTTCTCAGCTGATACTTCTATATAAAAAATCCTAAATAAAAATGACATTGTGAAATTAACCCTTACCTTAGGTATGATTTTCTGTATATGTATCAAAAAGTATTATATAATAGTTTAAATATTGTTATTAACTTATTACAATACTATATTCATATTTATGATATCATATATTATCCTATCTTATTATCTTACCACCCATTTGTTAGTAATATTTCATTAATACCGTTCTTTCGTATGTTAACTAATTCATTTTCCTATGCATGTTTCATCATATAAGTCCCAGTTCATGTGCATGAGATATATTTACATAATTTGAATAATTATATTAAGGTGATTTATATCATATTTTTTAATTATATTTATTTATAAAATCATACATGAATGGTGAACATGAAGAATGAATTGCATCATGTTGTGGAGACGGCAGGTCGTACGTTTGCACGAGCGATGGTAACATTCCCTTATTGGTAAAATGGTAGTAATGTGGATGGAATATTAATTATTTTTCAAGAATCAATATAATTTTTTAATTTTCATATATATATATATATTATTTATATCATTATACCCATCCAAATAAAGTGGTGATGAAAAACAAATTTTACCATGGCATGGAGATGATAAGCCATATGTACGCAAACACAATTATTTTTTTCATAGAATGGATAAAAGGTGGAATATGGTTGTTACATAATAATAATAATAAAATATCATAATATAGTTTATACTTTATTTATTACTTTATAATGCAGAAAACATGAAATTTAAGTAAAAGAAGAAATAATATTGAAAGAGTCGGTAAATATGTTTATCTCTTCTTTGGAGAACTTCCTTTAGATTTCCACTTAGAGACACTAGGGTTGGTATTTTCAGAAAACCATAACCTATATAATGTGGTTATGGGAGTTGATAAGATAAATTATTAGGGTATGGTTGATCTAGAATTCTCAATGTGAAGTGAATAAGTGGGGGAGGAGTTTCCATTTTATAATTGAGGTGAGGGGCACTTTTAGAATTTTCTCACAATATTAATTTATAATAAATTCAATATCAATAAAAATGTCATGACCCGTCCCCCAGGGCTCGTGTCATCACTACCCCAAGCCCGCCTTCCATAGGCCAGGGGCTGGCGACTAGCACCAAAGGTGTAAATCCCTAAACTGGGAAGGTGTTTCCTTTATAACTACAAACAAACACAACGAGAGAACAAGTGGAAGCAAACTCTAAGTAAAATATGAATACAAAAGAAGTGTTGGAGAGTACAAGGGCCAGAAATACAAGCCCAACAGTAAAGTACAAGGAATGGACAAATAGGTACAACTAAAAAGACAAATAGTTGGAAGGTGCCAAGCAGCTCCTGGATCATCCACCACAGATCCTACCTGAAGGGTAGGTAAAGATATCCTCCTCAGTGCTCCACATTTTTCTGTCTCCTTCGGATACCGACTCGTCGTGAGGTCCACCTCTGGGTACCGTCCAGTCCTCGTACACTCCGCCTTAGTCAGCGATGTCTATCGTCTGCATCCAACACAATGAAGTGTGGGTATAGCCCATGTAGGGGTGAGTATAAAGATAGTCAGAAAGGACCCTAACACCCTCAAGGTATCACAAAATCCACAAAGGATAAACATAGTAGAAAGATAGAATCACAAATTATCAACCAACCCTACTTAGGTATATGCCCATATATATATCTAAGTTATCAATCACAGTCCGTCTCCAACTCTCGAGCCCAAGCACAAACCATTCCATAAAGAAAGTAAATTAAATCACCACGTAAATAATGGATGAAAGACATGACTCAAATCACACAGGTATACAACTCACAGAAAAGGGTAGAGATGATTAGATGTATCCTCTGAATCATCTCTTCTGTCGAACCCACGTAGGATCTTGGAACAATATCAGCGCTGTCAAACCCATGTAGGATCCTGGAATAGAAGTCGTCACTGTCGAGCCCACGTAGGATTCTAGTACAATAGTCATCGTTGTCGAACCCACGTAGGATCTTGGTACAAAAGTCACTGCTGTCGAACCAACGGAGGATCCTGGTACAGAATTCGTCACTGTCAAACCCATGTAGGATTCCGGTATAGTAGTCTTCCCTGCCGAACCCATGTAGGATCCTGGTACATAAGTTGCTACTGTCTAACCAACGGAAGATCTTGGTACAATAGTCGTCGCTGTCGAACCCACAGAGGATTCCGTCATCTCAGTCGCAGCCAGCTCTAGGGTTCCTGTACACATCACGATCAATTCTGGGAGGGTCCGCTCCTCGAGTCAAGTGTTGATACATAAAATATCACGATGTCCAGAGTTGATGCATCCCGTAGTTCCGTCTCATCATAAGTAACCCAACGCAACAGACGACACGTCAATCAGACGCCCGGTCTGAGAGTGATTGGCATTTCCGTTCTAGGGGCCCGGTTGGATTTACGCTCGATCCAAACCCAGAAATTTTCAAAATTTGTCCAAAAGTGACTTATAGTACCACAAAAGGACCGCCTCATTGTGAGGGTCTCATTGCTGCAGACGGCGCGTCGTTTTGACGCGCGGTCTTGAAGATATTCGCAATTAAGCGAAGTCGGGCCCGGCCCGTCAAGCCCAGTGAGCTGGCGGGTCGGCCCGAACCGACTCGGCGGGTCCGACTCGGATGGGGGGTTGTCCGGGCCCGTTTTGGAGGGTCCGAACCGGCTGGGGGGTCGTCCCGGCCCGGTGGTCCACATCCCACCTTCGGACCCAGCCCGCGGAGTGGCACCGCCACTCCCCTGCCCGGTTGGCCGTAGCCGGCCGGTTCTGCCTGGTTCATGGGCCCGCACAACGGGCCACAATTCTCCACCACGTGGCGCCAAGTGGAGCCATGGTCCACCATCCTGTCAGGTTCTCCCAGCAGAGCGGCCCTCAGAAGCAGGCAACAGTCTTCCACCACACGGCGCCTATGGGCGCCGCGACTCTTCAGCCCGTCCGGCAGGCGGCCGACCGGCAGGCGGCCGACCAGTTCACTTCGGCCGACCGGCCCAAAGTTGTAGGACGCATCTCCTCCATGTGGTACCTATGGGTGACACGGTCCTCTAGACTGGCTGGCAGCAGTCGGCCGGTTCTTTCATCCAAGCGGCCCGCAAATGCGGGCCTCAGTTTTCCTCCATGCGGCTGGTGCGACGGCACCGGTCCACCATCACCACGGCCCGCCCTAGCCGCGGCCTTCAGTTCCATAGAGTGGCATGACGATGCCACACCTTTTCATCTGTCGCAGTTCTTCTCTGCTGCAGTGTGACGGCGCCATGCCCTATTGCCTCTGCCTCCGTCATTATTAAGATCAACAAATAAGGGGGAGGTTCAGGCTGTGTTCATGTGGCCCGAACCCTCCTCGTTATGACGTTAACAGTTGGAAATTAACATTCTGTAATTATAATGACAATGTTTGGACATATAAACAACTCAAAACAACCCCTACCTTGTAACTTGTGGTTGAAATTTGTTGAGTCGTGAAAAGACAGGCGTCGCAGGAGACGGACGTCCTTCCGTCAATGTCTGGGAAAAGTCATTGTCATTGGCGGTGTTCTTTGCAGGCGGCATCTTCTCCCTTGATGCGGAGAAAGAGGAAGGAAGATGGGCGTTCCTCATGGGCATCACCTCACTTTCTTTCCCCGGTTGAAGAAGTGGAGGAGACATTCTTCGTGTTCTTCATGGAAAGAAGGCTCTCCCTCTTCTCGTTAGCTCTCCACAAAGATAAGCCAAAATAATAGAGATTGTTCTGTATAATTTTTATGGAACAACAACTCAAGATTTTTCTCTCATTAAATGTGACAACACATTAGATTAAATGTGGAGGGATGGATTCAAAATGATTTGAATTAAAATTGAATTAATTCTCTTCATTAATGGTGGGGTGTTGGCAAGAATTAAACCATGGAATTCCAAGAGTTAAAGGGGGTTCATGGGAGTTTAAAGGGAAGGTGAAGAGCAAGAACTCATGTGGGAACCACTACATAATATCCTCCCATGGTAGGTTATGTGGGGGGTGGGCCCCACCACCAACCTACCTTTGGAGGTTTTAACTACCATCCAAATAAAATTATGCAACACATAATTTTACTTAAATTTTACTTAGAAACCCCAAAAAATTAATTACCACTCCCGATAAAATGCAACTATGGTAGCAGTCTCCTTAAGAGATTACTGGTGCTACGAGTTCATCGGTGTCCTAATATTTCAATTCTGAGCACTGGTTAAAAAAATAGAAAAACCTGCATGTACGTTTACTGAATGTACCCAAACAAAACTTTAGAAATTGATTCCGGGCACACCAGGCCTCAGAATCAAGCGCCGTTAGAAACTGCGGATTCGTAAAATTCCCATGTATCTTAGAAAAAAAATTCCACAGGATTCCTTGTCATTAAATTCTCCCCACCTTAGGGATTTATGTCCCTGTAAGCTATAACATACACTAGGGAAACAAATGGGGGTACTGAGCGCGCATCTGAGCCTCCCGCTCACATGTGCTCTCCTAGAGGTTCCCGTGATACCAGAGAATGCACACCAGAGGAATCGACCATCCACATAGGACCTGCTCCTTTCGATCCTCAATCAATAAATGAACCTCCATGAATGTCTCCCCGCCATCTATGTCCCGATCCCCATGGATGATGATGTGGGACTGGTCGTGCACGTATCTTCTCAGCTAAGATACATGGAAGACGTCGTGCACTCAGTGCAACTGAGGTGGAAGGGCCAGGCGGTAAGCCACCTCGCCTACTCTGCTAAGGACCTGGAATGGTCCAATTAATCACGGAGATAACATGCCTCCTTTTCCAAATCTTCGCAGACCTCGTCGAGGTGAGACCCATAGAAAGACATGGTCACCATCCTCGAACTCCAATGGTCTCCGTCTCATATCAGCATAGTACTTCTCTCTACTCTGTACAGTCTTCATCTGCTCCTGGATGATCTGCACCTTCTCCGTCATATCCTGTACCATCTTAGGTCCTAAAAGTGCTGACTCCCCTGGGTCA
Source organism: Viscum album (assembly GCA_963277665.1). NCBI lineage: Eukaryota > Viridiplantae > Streptophyta > Magnoliopsida > Santalales > Viscaceae > Viscum > Viscum album. The sequence continues at coordinate 2,067,298,246 of OY728121.1, forward strand.
GTTCGGCACAGTGGTGATCTATAAGGTCGGTCGTACAATGCCTCATAAGGTTCCATCCTGATGGTGGAGTGTTTGCTGTTGTTGTACGCAAACTCCACCAAAGGTAAGTGATCCTCCCAGCTGCGACCAAAGTCAAAGAAACTTGTACGGAGCATGTCCTCGAGAGTTTGAATGGTCCTCTCAGTCTGACCATCCGTCTGAGGATGGAAGGTGGTTCTCAAGCGAAGCTGCGTCCCGAAAGCCTCCTGCTTCCCCTTCCATAGCCGAGAAGTGAAACGAGCATCCTGATCGGAGATGATCTTCAATGGTACACCATGAAGCCAAATGATCTCCTATACGTAGAGGCGTCCCAATCTCTCTACTGGGCCCTGCTCTCTAATCGGTAGGAAGTGGGCCGACTTGGTGAGTCGGCTGACAATCACCCAGATAGAGTCATTTCCTCTGGATGTACATGGAAGTCCCATCACGAAATCCATGGATATCCCTTCCCACTTCCACTCTGGGACCTCTAAGGGATGAACCAAGACTACTGAAACCTGGTGATCTTCCTTCACTTGCTGACAAGTGAGGCATCACAAGACAAACTCTACTACTGCCTTCTTCATACCCGGAAAACAGTGCTATCATCTGAGGCCCTGATACATCTTCGCCACTCCTGGATGTACCACTAGAGGGGAAGTTTGGAACTCCTTCAACACCTCCTCCTGATGTGAAACTTGTACCATGGTACGTCCTCTATAAGAAAATGATGTTCTCCCCACCTTCAGAAAATCTTTCATGTTCCTTCACTGAGGATATATGAGCACGTCGTGCCTCGTAGTCAGCGTCCCCATGAGGCACCTCCCTGACTCGCTGAAGAAGTGGGTAAGTGATTGTGAGAGACTGAAGAAAGGATGCTCTGTCCTGATCCATAAAAGATATCTTCAATGCGGCTAGCTACTCTATTGCCTCTCCTAGCAGCTGAATGCATGTTCTCTTACTGAGAGCATCAGATACAACGTTCCCCTATCCAAGAGTATAGATTATCTCGAGGTCATAGTCCTGGAGTAATTCAAGTCATCGCCGCTATCTCAGGTTCAGGTTATTCTAAGAGAAGATATACCTAAGACTCTGGTGGTCAGAGTAGACTGTAAAGCATTCACCAAATGAACTATGGGTGAGACTAGAAAATTTAAAAGAACTCGTCTACACCCTTCTTCACATATGTCCTACAAGAGTTTATAAGATTTATCCTTTGCTGAAAAAATAAATTCAGTCTCATCCCCTGGATGAACCACGCCCATTTCCTAATACAGTCTATCCTAACAGGAACTGTATTAATTCATGCCATGGATGACATCTTAAGGCCTAGACTCTACTACCAAGAGATCCAACTATTACTCTCGCCTCTAAGGGTTGAGTCACACTGTTGGCATCGTTGTGTGGTCACTAGGTCTAATCCAGTAGGAAACTCGAATGTGATGGTCAAGTCAACGGTTTTATCCGGAATCTGTTACTATTATCCACACAAAATGCAAGAAATCAAACATCACAAGGACAAGTGTCTTTTATTACTGCATCTCAAAGTACATAGTCACAAATCAACCACAAACAATGACAAAAATGAAGCTAGAAGCTTCATGAACAAAGGACTCTATGCCTGAAACTAGTCCTGCTCCTATCCACCTGCTCCCAGAGCACTATGATTACAGGCCTCAGCTGCCTGAAGCTGAGCTCTCCCCTGTCCACATGTTCCCTACGGTCGGGGTGGACCTCCTGGTGGTGGTGGTGGTAGGGCCTCAAAACGTAGTCCACCACCTACTGCTCAGCCAGCTCCTCTTCCACGTCCGTCTTCTCCCATCAGACCACCACGGTCAAACCTCTACCTCTTCTTGGGAGGTCCCTCTACTGTCAGCTACTCATCTGCAAGGCCGGTCGGGAAGTCTCGATCCATGTGACCCTGCCCGTCGCATGCATAGAACTGCCTTCTCCTCATATGGCTATCTTTGTCTCATGTTCTCCGTACAACCGAACCTGAGTCGTGCAGTCAACCACATATGGGTCTGGTCCTCTTGGACCCCTGCGTCATCTGTCTACTGCCAGCTTCAAAAGACTCTAGTGTGTGTTGACTAGTGGTGGGTCTCACTGCTGGAGACTACTTAGCAAGGAAACTCTCCACTAGGAGGGCTTGTTCCAATACCCCCATCTGCGTCGGGATGTTGAGGGAGATCATCGAAGACCTGATCTCATGCCTGAGTCCCTTCTCAAAGTTCCATGCCCTGAAGAATGGGTCTCGTACCATATACGTGGAGTAGCGCGAGAGGTAGGTGAACCTCACTGATTACAGAGCTACTGTCATTTTGCCCTGCTGCAGATGAAGTAACTCCTAAATACACACCGCACGAAGGGTGGCTAGTACAAACTCTGCCTGGAACAGGCTCTTGAAGTCTGTCCAGAGTAGTGATGCCTCATCATGCACCAAGAGCATCACGTTCCACCATCTGCCTGCTGCTGCCTACAGGAGACTCGCAGAAATGATCATCATGAGGTCGGCTGGTGTACCTACCAATATGAAAACTCTCACAACAGCCTCCATCCAATCCTCATCTGCCTGTGGGTCCATCTCTCCCTGAAAACTAGGTGGTCTCTAGTGATAGAACTCATGCAATGCACTCAGACGGTGTGCACTCTCTACTGTTGGAGCTGGTAGTATCGGTGGCCCAGCGGGTAGTGGTACCACTAGTACCTCCGTTGTGATGGGGCCCTGCACCGATGCCTCATCACTCGGTGGTCTACTATCTCGTAAAAAACTCAGAACCCTAGATGGATGCCTTCGTGGGGCCATCCTAAAAAGAAACAGGTGCGCCACGGTCAAAACAATATAGCTGTTGAGCTGACACAAAGTAATCATGAAAAAGAATTTTTCAAAGGAAACACACACGCAATCTGTGTTTTCGTGCACTGAGTCGGAAATCAGAGGTCAGAGTCATAGTGTGTGGATATGTTGGTCGCCGCACCATCACCGGTTTCCCTAAACTGATAACTACATCCAAAACACTTAACACAGTTGCTGTTAAAATAATCAAAGTCTATGTTAGGTGGAAGAACTGACTCCTCTGATACCAATTTTTCACGACCCGTCCCCCAGGGCCCGTGTCGTAACTACCCCAAGCCCACCTGCCATAGGCCAGGGGCTGGTGACTAGCACCAAAGGCGTAAATCCCTAAACTGGGAAGGCTTTTCCTTTATAACTACAAACAATCACAACTAGAGAACAAGTGGAAGAGAAATCTATGTAAAATATGAATACAGAAGAAGTGATGGAAAGTACAAGGGCCAGAAATACAATCCCAACATTAAAGTACAAGGAATGGACAAATAGGTACAACTAAAAAGAAAAACAGCTGGAAGGCGGCTAGAAGCTCTTGGATAGTCCACCACAAATCCTACCTGATGGGTAAGTACAAATATCCTCCTCAGTGCTCCACGTCCGTCAGTCTTCTCTGGGAATCGACTCGTCGTGAGGTCCACCTCCGGTTATTGTCCAGTCCTCATACACTCCGCCTTGGTCAGCGTTGTCTATTGTCTGCATCCAACACAACGAGGTGTGGGCATAGCCTGTGCAGGGGTGAGTATAACAATACTCAATAGGAACCCCAAGACCCTTAATGTCTCACGAAATACACAAATGATAAACCACTATAGAAATATATAATCACAAAGTATCAACCAAACCTACTTAGGTATATTCCCATACATATACCTATGTTATCAATCATAGTCCGACTCCAACTCTCAAGCCCAAGAACAAACCATTCCACAAAGGAAGTAAAGTCAATCACCATGTTAATAATGGTTGAAATACATGACTAAGCTCACATAGGTATACAACTCACGAAGAGGGGTAGAGATGATTAGATGTAGCCTCTGAATCATCTCCTTTGTCAAACCCACATAGGATCCTGAAACAATATCAGCGCTGTCGAACCCAAGTAGGATCCTGGAACAGTAGTCCTCACTGTTGAACCCACATAGGATTCCGGTACAGTATTCATCACTGTCGAACCCACATAGGATCCTGGTATAGAAGTCACTACTGTCGAAACCATAGAGGATCCTGGTACAGAAGTCGTCACTATCGAACCCGCATAGGATTCCGGTATAGTAATCTTCACTATTGAACCCATGTAGGATCCTGGTACAGAAGTCCTTGCTTTTGAACCCATGGAGGATCCTGGTACAGTAGTCGTCACTGTCGAACCGACGGAGGATTCCGTCATCTCAGTCGGAGCCAGCTCTAGGGTTCCCGCACACAGCACGCTCGATTCCGGGAGGGTCCGCTCCTCGAGACAAGTTTAGATACATCAAATATCACATAGTCCTGATTTTATGTATCCCGTAGTTCCGTCTCATCATAAAGAACTCAATTTGACAAACGGTGGGTCAATCGGACGCCCGGTCTTAGAGTTATTGGTATTTCAGTTCTAGGGGCCTGGTTGGATTTACGCACGATCCAAACCCGTACATTTTTCATAGTTTTCCAAAACTCACTTAGAGTAAAGAAAAATGACCGCCTCGTCGTGAGGGTCCCAATGCCACAGACGGCGCGTCGTTCGGACGTGCGGTCTTGAAGATATTCGCAATTAAGTGAAGTTGGGCCCGACCCATCATGCCCAGTGGGCTGGCGGGTCAGCCCGACCCGGTTCGGCGGGTCCGACCCAGCTTGGGGGTCGCCCGGCCCAGTTTGGTGGGTCTAACTCGGCCGGGGGGTCGGCCCGGCGCCGGCACTCCCTGGCCCGGCCGGCCTTAACCGGCCGGTTCTGCCCGGCGCACGCGGCCCGCATAGCGGGCCCCGATTCTCAACCGTGTGACGCCAAGCGGCGCCGCGGTCCACCGGCCTGGTCGAAAGATGGCCGGCTGGTTTTCCCAGTTGAGCGGCCCATGGAATTGGGCAGCGATCTTCCACCACGCGGCGCCTATGGCCACCGCATCTCTTCAGCCCGGACGGTAGGCATCCGGTCGGTTCACTTCGGATGAGCGGCCCGCGGTTGGGGGCTGCGTCTCCTCCGTGCGGCACCTGCGAGTGCCGTGGTCCTCCAGCTCGGCCGGAATTAGCAGGCCAGTTCTTCCATACAAGCGGCCCGCGAATGCAGGTTGTAGTTTTCCTCCACGCGGCTGGCACGACGGCGCCGATCCACCACCGTCGTGGCCTGGCTGCTGCCTTCAGTTCCATATCACCCCGCAACGGTGCCGCACCTTTTCATCCACCGTGGTTCTTCTCCAGCACGGTGCGACTTCACCACGCCCTATTGGCTCTGCCTCAGTCATTATTCAGATTAACAAATTTGGGGGAGGTTCGGGTAATGTTCGTGCGGCCCAAAACCTCCTCATTATGACGTTAATAGTTGGCACTTCACATTCCGTAATTAGAACGACGATGTTCGGAGATATAAACAACTCAAAACAACCCCCTACCTCGTAACTTGTTGTTGAAAGTTGTCGAGTCGCAAAAAGACGGGCATCGTGGGAGACAGGCGTCGTTCCGTCAATATCGGGGAAAAGTCATTGTCATTGGTGGCGTTCTTTGTGTGCGGCATCTTCTCCCTTGATTCAGAGGAAAAGGAAGGAAGGCAGGTGTTCCTCTTGGGCGTCGCCTCACTTTCTTTCCTCGGTTGTAGAAGTGGAGGAGATGTTCTTCGTGTTCTTTGTGAGAAGAAGGATCTCCCTCTTTTCCTTAGCTCCCCACAAAGTTAAGCCAAAATAATAGAGATTTTTCTCTATTATTTTTATGGCACAACTACTCAAGAGTTGTCTCTCATTAAATGTGACAACACATTATATTGAATGTGGAAGAATGGATTCAAAAAGATTTGAATTAAAATTTTATTAATTCTCCTCATTAATGGAGGGGTGTTGGCAAGAATTAAACCATGGAAATCCAAGAGTTAAAGGGGGTTCAAGGGAGTTTAAAGGGGAGGTGAAGAGTTTGAACTCGTGTGGGCCCCACCACAAAATATCCTCCCATGGGAGGTTATGTGTGGGGTGGGCCCCACCACCAACCTCCCTTTGGAGGTTTTAACTACCATCCAAATAAAATTATGAAACACATAATTTTACTAAAATTTTACTTAGAAACCCCAAAAAATTAACTACCACTCCTGATAAAACGCAATTACGGTAAAGTTCTCCATAAGCGATTACTGGTGCTGCAAGTTCATCGTTGTCCTTGGATTTCAATTCCGAGCACCGGTTCAAAAGATAGAAAAACTCGCACGTACGTTTATTGAATGTACCTAAACAAAACTCCAGAAATTGATTTCGGGCACACCGGGCCTTGGAATCAAGCGCCATCAGAAAATACGGACTCGTAAAATTCCTATGTATTTAATAAAAAAATTTCCATGGGATTTCCGGGACTTTACAAAAAATACCTAAGAAAGAAAATGTATTCGAATATAATATGAGATAAGGTTGTAATATCATCAAACAATATATTTTAGACAACTTTTCCTATTATTTTAAACATTATCATTTTGATTAACGCATATTTAACCTATATAAATTTTAATTAAGGTAAAAAAAATTTCAATATAAAAAGGTTATAAATTTTACTTATGTGATGTCAATTAAATCATAAATGAATGATTCATAACATTTTCAACCATATTATAATTTTTTGTATTTTAAATATGTTTTATTATTTTTTAATAACTTAATAAAATATTATTTTTGATAAAATATCATTAGTGTTAATTTTGTTACTATTCATTACATAGACTTTCAAAAATATCAAGATGAAAAGTTAACTTCAATAAAAAAATATTATATTATATCTATAATAGCTCAAGGTAATTTAAAAACTTATTTTATCACATTAATGATCTGAAATTAAATTTATTTTAATAATTTTATTAATATTTATTTTCTATTTCCATAAATAAAACAATTACTATGTCAATGATGTGTGATTATTTAAGGTACTTATTGTTCACTAAAAAATAAAAAAAATTACATGATTATAATAAATATTCTATATTTCATAATAATATTTATAGTTGAATATATATTTTAGGTAACCCTATATAAAAATGATATAATTTTTAAAACATGAAAGTGACATCCTTAACTTTTCATTAAATAAAACATTATAAATTACATAATCTCATCTAAGTGGACCAAAAAGTAAAAAAATAAATTTATATAATGAAAATATTTTTATTAAGTTATAAATTTACATTTATAATAATTCATGACCCAAAGTTTTCCCCATATAGACATAAGGGATATTTAAGACAAAAAACTGAATTTTTGTAGCTTTATTTGATTAAAATATTATATAAGTCATTTTTGTAGCAAAATTTCCATTAAGAAAACTTAATTTAGATACTTATGTTTTAAGGGTCAAATTACCATCATCCAATAAATTTTTTTCATGTGTCAGGGTCATTTTAGAGTATTTACCATTTCATTTATATCCTAAATTACCCAATTTACCCTTTACTGTGGTAGCAAAATTTACCAAGGTTACTATTTATATTAGCCAAAAATAGAATAGAACTATTAAATAAATTTAATTAATCAGAATATAAATTTATCAACTATTTTTAAAAATTCAAATCATAGAATTTTCAGAATTTAGTTTAAAATAAAACTGGTAAAACGCCATGAAAATAATTTTTTACAAAAATACCCTTTTAAAACATAAAATTATTTATAATAAATTTTGGTATAATATACTTATAAAAAAATAATTTAATTATTTTAAATTAAAATTAACTAATTTTAATTTAAAACTAATCAAAAATTAAATGTAAGCTTATAAATACTTTAAAAGAAAATACAGTTTTCAATAAAAATCAATATTATCACCATTCCTTAAAAATAAATGTTTTTAGAAAAAAATAATTTTGACACTGTGAATTAAAAAATGATATTAATTTTTTCAAATACATTTTCTATAACTTCTAAAAATTTATTTTCATTCATAAAATGAAGAAAAACTCATTTATGAAGAAAACGTATTTTTGAAGAATAAATTGGTTTTTCTAAAAGTTGTGTGATTATTTTCTAAGAACTTAACAATAAATTCATATTAACTTGGGATTTTATTTTTATTTCATAAATTAGTTATTCGTATTTATTCCCTCCAATTTAATGTCTATGTTATAATTATCATTTTAAAATAATAGTGTCTCACAGTTCGTTTAAACTCACTGTTGCGTGCAAAAAAGTCTGTTGAAGAATTGATATTATTTAAAGAGAGATATTTATTAAAATATCTGGGTGTTACATTATTACCCCATTAAAAAAATTATCCCTCAAAATTCATCATTATGGTATAGACAGATGAGGATACCTCTGCCTCATCACATCCCCAGGTTCCCATGCGGCTTCCTTAAATTGATGGTTTTTTCAAAAAACATTAACCAAGTGAGTCGTCATGTTTTGTAGAACTTTTTCTATATGATTGATAACCTCAATAGGTTGTGATTTATAAGAAATATCTTTCTCTAGTTGTTTGACTTATGAGTTTAGTACAAGTGAAGGATTGGGTATGTACTTTCTTAGGATAATTTAATGAAACACATCACGAACTTGAGAGAGATTCGGTGGAAGTTTCAATCAATAGGAAACATTCCCAAAATGATCCATAATTTCAAAAATACTGATATACATAGATCTCAACTATCCATTCATTCCGAATCTCATTACTCTCATCCAAGGAGATATTTATATAAATAATTTTTCTCCCACCTCAAACTATGGGTATTCTTTGTTTATCAGTATAATTTTTTTTGTTGAATCTAAGTTTCTCTTATGTGCCTTTGAATAGATCTAACCTTATCTAATATTTCATTAACCATATCAGGTAAAAATATATTTATTTTCTCATCTTTATTCTAGCTTATTTTATTTATTTACTTCTTACCATAGAGGGCTTCATAAGGATCCATCTGAATACTGGAGTGAAAGCTATTTTGGTAAGAATATTTTACCAAAGGTAGGTGTTGATCCCAACCACCTTTTAAATACATAGGGAAGGATATCAAAATGTATTATAGATTTAGAATTTTCCTATCAGATTGATTATCTATCTGAAGATGTAGTGCTAAAACTTATCTATGTATCTAGATCCTACTGAATAATTCTCTAGAACATCGATGCAAACCTCAGATCCTGGTCAGATATAATGGAAAGTGGTACTCCATGAAATTTTACCAATTTATTTATATTTATTCTGGTAAGATGATCAAGAGAAAGTTAATCAATAATATCAATGAAGTGTGATGGCTTTGTAAGGCGATCAACTATAAACTGTATAGTGTTATGGCCTTTAGATGGTTTGGGAAGTTCGATGAAAAAAATACATGGTAATGTTTTCCAATTTCAAATTTGGTATAAGTAATGGTTGTAACAACCCCTTATACTTCTGTCTCTCAGCCTTAACATACTGATAAATAAAGCACCATGAAATATAATTTAAAATATCTTTCTTTATTCCATCCCACCAGAAAAAGTATTTTAGGTCTCCTTACATATTTATTCTTCCAGTATGAATAGAGAATGATGAACAATGAGCCTCATCCAACAGATAATTATTTCAATATAGTATGGGTGGGACATAAACATAGTTCATAAACCTTATTATTCCATTATATTCATATTTTAAATCAGGAAAATTTCTCACCTTATTTTGTAGGTCTACATCTTCATTCGTCTCTTCCTTAATCTTCACTTGTATAGATGGTTGAATGTTAATTTGATCCAGATAATATTTCTACCCTTACTTAAAAATTTTTAGATCCATCCTTTGAAAATATATAATGTTGTATTTTTTTGTCCCCATCATAGTTATACTAGCATGGTATATTGGACTCCATGCATCATACACCTTGGTTTCTTCCCTAGGGTGGTAATAAATTGAGCAGTAATAAGTTTTAATGAACATAAACCATCTACTTTCTAGCACATTCAGCTCCTTTTGAGTGAAAATATACTTTAAAATTATATAATCAGTATATATGTAACACATTTATCCATAAAGATAATGCCTCGATATCTTCAATGTAAAAATTACCGAAGCTAATTCCAAATCATGAGTTGGGTAATTTTTCCCACGGATTTTAAATTTTCACGTTACATATGATATCACAATATAATTTTTCAGGAGAACAAATCCCAAACTATTCTTTTATGGATCACTACAGAAAAAAACCAATTCTCCACTATAGGGTAGTGTGAGCATAGGTGTACTGACTAAACTTCTTTTTATCTCCTTGAAATTCTCTTCACATTCCTCCATCCATATGAAAATAAATATTTTCTGATCTAACTTTGTGATTGTATTAGATAATCATGAGAAATATTTCAAAAAACGTCAATAATATCTATCCAAACCATGAAAACTTTAGATCTCAGTTGCTCTTATTTTTCTAGGACAATGTTTCATAACTTGCATCTTTACTGGATCCAAATACATTCCCTCTATTGAGATTATGTGTCCCAAAAATGAAACTTTTTGAAGCAAAAATTCACACTTGGTAAATTTTTCATAATGTTTCTCTTTTCTTACGGTCTTTAGTACAATCATTAATGGATATTTATATTATTCTTTTCCCTTTAAATATACAAAAGTATAATCAATAAATACTTCTAGAAACTGATAAAGATAGTCTCTAAAGACACTATTCATTAAATCCAAGAAGATATTAGGGGAATTAGTAAGACCAAAAAACATCACTATAAATTCATAGTGTCCATACGTTGTACAAAATTGTGTCTTGGGTATATACTCCTTCATGATAATTAATTTATGATGTCCAAAATGAAGATCAATCTTATAAAATTATTGAGCTTATTTCATTTGATCAAATAAATAATCAATATAGGGTAGATAGTATTTTTTTCTTGATAGTGATCTTGTTATGTTCTCGATAATCAATGTGGAGTCTCATTGATCCATCATTCTTCCTAAAAAATAGAATAGGTGCACCCCAAGATGATTAAATAGGGTGTATAAATCCCTTTTTAAGATTTTCTTAGAGTTAATTCTTTAATCCTAGTAGCTAAATTGCTACTATTATATAAGGATTCTTTAAAATAGGCATAACAACCAGTATGAGTTCTATTGAAAACTCAACTTCACAATTTAGTGGAAGACCTGGAAATTCTTATAGAAAGATATCAAAAAACTCCCATAAAAAATGTGTATCATTAATGGAAAGTTTGTACCTAACCATATGAGATAGATGACCTTAATTTATAAAAATGAATACTCATAATATGGAAGTAATCTCCGCCGGAAGTTCATATTAATCCTTGCATTGATAGATGATCATGGTTTCATTTGGAATATGAAATGTGACTTCCCATCCTTGACAATTGATATGAGCTTCATATAGTGAAATCCAATACATGCTAAGATTAACATTGAATTCAACTAAATTAAGGATTATAAGATTTACAGAAATAACTTTCCCACAAACTTCAACTGGAGATAAATTATAAACTTGTGATGCAACCATTGTGGTATTAGGAGTTTTGACACCTATCTCAACATCTAATTGTTGAGGTAATATGGATATACCCTTATAAATGTTTTTATAAATTAATGAGTGGGGGATCTAGAATCAAATAAACCATTATAAATATTAGAGTGGATGGTAATTGTACCTTTCACCACTTAATTGTCATACTCTATATCGCTAGTCGTGATCACATGTGATTTGCCTTTTTCTTGGGAATTTTCCTTACACTTGAAGAATTATAGTGTGGGAGGTGCATTCATTGTATAACTTTCTCTATTAACATCATTATAAATCTTTTTCCCACCAATTTGGTAGTCAATTTCTCGATGAACTTATTTCCCACACTAAAAAGAAATACTAGTTCCCATAAGACAGTTTCATCCATATTTCTTTTCACACTTTGAGCATAAAGGAAACCTCATCATCTTTTGACTATGTTTTATATATTTTCCCTTGAATTCCATTTTTATTTTCTTATCAAACCCATAATATTGTTGGGTGAATCCAATCTCTATCTCAAACTTGAGAGCACATCAACTGATTTCCTCATATCTATTGAAGACCCTTATGGATAATTCCATTCAAAGATATGTTTTTAAGCCACTGAAGAATTTATCAACATTAATATCATGTAGGATGATAATTATAGAATCATATCTCGAAATTCTTGCAATATTTAAATCATAAGTACCAAGAGATTCATCATCCTTTTTCTTAACATCAAGAAAATCGTTATCTATATTAATTTGAAGAATATGAGGAAGGTTCTTATTGAAAAATATGTTCTTGAACTCATCTCATTCCATGGAGTAAATTTCATCTCATCGCCTTTTATTTTTGACGAGGTTCCACCATTGATTTTCGTCACCTTCCAAATGATAGACCGAAAAAATTAATTTATCATGTTTTGAACATTAGAGAACTGAAAATATATTTTCAGTGGTACTGATCCATTTTTCTACCACTATTGGATCAGAAGACTCACAAAAAGATGGTGGAAACTACATCATGAAGGACTCAGTCGAATTTTGTTACCTCCTTTTCTCATTTGGAAGTCCTACATGATTTGTATCTTGAGAGAGTTGTGTGATAATAACAAAAATATTTTTTTAGTCCATATCCCATAACATTTGGTAGATCAGGAGGACAATTGTATCATTTCCTATAGCATTTATCATTAATGTGGTTTCTTCAAATTTCATCCATCAACTAAAACCCAAAATCAAAGTATGGGAAACACAAATCATAGTGGTAATACTAAATAATCAAGGGAAATCACTTATAAAATTTAAATTTATGACACCTTAGGTTCTATCCTAGGTTATTCATGATTGTTACAAAAAATATAGGATTATATCATTTACTTAGACGTATACATAGAGTTCTTACTAAGGTTTTCTCATCCTAGTTTAAAAATGTTAACTAAACCTTGCTCTGATACCAACTACTAAAAACCATACTTTTTATACAAATATATTACATTTAAATAGAATAATATTAATTACATAAAATAAAAAAACCATGTAATAAAAATAGAGGTTTAGTTTATTTGGAAACTTGGAATAAAAAACAACTTATTCATAAAACATCTACATCATCTACTGCTTATTTCTTTATTATTATAACCCTTTTTGACACATCTTACTTAATAATTTTTTTCATATCCTGGGGAAAAGAAACACAAGAAAGGGTGATATCTTATTCTTAGTAATAATAGATAAAGGAGATATAAATCATATCATAAGACATAGGAACATAGGAACATAAAAAAACATTTGAAAATTATATCATTCATATCAAAGATCATGGAATCATGTAATGGGATAAATAATAGAAGTTCAAAAAGAATCAAAGAACATATTCCATGAGAGAATAATAATAGAAATAGAATTTTGGAATACACATAAGAATATAAAATAATTTATAGACTAGTAAAGAATCACTTCCAAGACTATCATAGTGGAAAAAGTCCTTTACTGAACTGGTTTTACACCCCGTTCTAGCCCTATAATACTGAACTGAGTTCACTCCTTGTTCCAGTCTTATATATCTCATGAGATATAAATCATTAGCCAATGAATTGGAAGGATATATAAGTATAACCCATCACACAAATAAAACCATAAATATGTGTTCTAGAAAAACATAAATCATTCATTATATTAGAACCTATAAAAATAAATTGGTTTCATTAACATTTAATCATAACATAACACATAGAAAAGAAACAAAATTTTTAAACATTAATTCATCATAAACATAAACCATTCAGAGAAAGAATAAGAATGATATCATTGGATTATATCCTCAGTATAACATATGTAACATAAAATGAAGTTATCTTAGATGAAAAATTATGTTTAAATATTACATGAAATAATACTTAAGGTAAATATCCTTTCCTTTTTGAAAACATTTTTTTCTTAAAATTCCATAAAATTTTAAAAGAATACATTTTATTTGAAAATAACCTTCTAATATTATAAGTAAATATTCAAGGAATTAAGGCATTATGAAAGTTGAAAAATTAGATCATGTTGTATATGTTAAAAAACATTCCTTTCATACTTTTTCATAAAAGTCACAAAGTGCCTCATTTGGAAAATGACAAAAAGATTCATTTCAAACTGTTTTGTAAAAATTCAAACAAGGGTATCAATAATTCTAAAAATTGTAGAAAAATAGTAAAAATATTTGGGAATTTTTTTAAAGAAACATGTACGTAGAATATAAATTTTTCATAGTAGATACATGTGTATAAACAGTCCCGAGTAATAATGAGATTGAGAAATTAACCCTTACCTTAGGTCTGATTTCATTCATAAATTTATTAAAATATTATATAACAGGTTAAATAATGTTATTAACTTATTTCATAACCATTTTAATATTTATGATATCATATATGATCCTATTATAACTTATTATCACCTATTTTTTAATAATATTTCATTACTACCCTTATTTTGTGTATTAACTGCTTCATTTTTCTATGTATGTTTTATCGTATAAGTCCCAAATCTTGTGCATTGGATATAGTTCCATAATTTAAAGAATGATATTAAGGTTATATATATCATATTTATTCATTATATATATTTATATAATCATGCATGAATGTTGAACCTGGAAAATGGATCATATAACATCGTGGAGATAGTTGGTTGTACGTACGTACGAGCGATGGTATCATTCCCTTAATGGTGAAATGGTAAGAAAGTGGATGATATATTATTTTTTTCTATAATAAATTCAATTTTATAATTATGATATATATATATATATATATTATTTTTGTCATTATACCCGTCCAAATAGAGTGGTGATGAAAAACTGATTACACCATGGTGTGGAGATAACAAGTCATACGTACACACGCACGATGCTTTTGTTTTTCATAGGATGGATATATTGTTGAATATGGTTTTTAAATAATAATAATAATAATAAAAATAATAATAAAATCTATGAATATAGTTGATACTGTATTTATTACTTCATAGTGGAAATAATACATGAAAAGGAAGTAGTACTACAAAAAAACAGCTTATACCAACAGAAATTTGTTGAAAGATGATATATCTGTTGGTAAAAATGAGAAATTCCAACAGATATTAAATTTTATTGGTATAGATTTTTAGTACCAACACTTGTTTTTACCAATAGTTATATATGATGATATTGATTGTTTAACACCAACAAATCTTTTACCAACAGTTAAATCTATTTCTTTATCACATCAATACTAACATTTTTTACCAAAAAATAAATGTATTTCTATTAATTGTTATTACTAACAATTTTTTTACCATTATAAAAATATGTTGCAATAAATTATCTAATAACATAATATATTTTACAAAGAAAAGAATATATATATATATATAAATATATATTATTTTCATTAAATGTTATAAATTATAAATATTTTAATAAAATCATATAATCATATGTTTTCATTGACACATTATATGTCTGTGATATATAGTGTGTATATATATATGATATAAAATTATTGAAAAATGATTATAATTTTTGGAGAAATGAATAATAATGAATGTAGTAAAAACTAAAAAAATAGTCTCGTATATACGATTTCACAATATATAAATAATATAATTTTTTATTCAGAATATATATAAATTTAAAACTTTTTTCATTATATATAAATTTATTATACATCATGTTATTTTTTAAAATTATACCAATAATACGACACTCTCTTCCTTAAATTAAATGTCTCTAGCCACAGTGATCATATTACTGTTACCATGTCTTCCATTATCACACGAGACCGGTTAATTTCATTTTCTTGGAAAAAAATGTTGTTCTTATTATTATTATTATTATTATTATTATTATAACTCTTATTATTATATTTTATTTTTAATTTTTACATTTCCGTTATCTCTCCCCCACATCGACACACCCCATCCCACTTCTTGTTTGGGTCGCACGCCCCCAGCCAGCAGGAACCCCAGCGGCGCACGCCACCCTCCTCCGGCCATGGAATCTATTCGTCTCTTCTTCTGATTTCGCATACCAGTTAGCATTCCTTCTACTCCGATCTCCTATTATTCTCCTTTCACTATGATTTTCCCTTTCTTCCTTGCGATGCTCATGACCCGTCTGTACCCTAATCTGATTGTAGATCTGCAATGGCCATCAACTCTGTTGTCTACGTTCTTCTCGTAGAATCACTCTGCTCACCACCGTCACATCCTCCCCCACTATCGACGTCGCACTCATCCCCCGAGGTCATGAGTTTTATGTTTAGATCCCTCATCTGGAGTAGCCTCATGGAATCTATGGTGTTTGGCCGTTTCTTTCATTCTCAGATTCGCCATCCCCACTGCTATCATATCCATATATGCCCGGCCTAAAGATTTATCCGCTTCTACAGGAGGTTCCTCATCCCCAGTACACTTCAGGTGATCCAACCATTCCACCACTAATCATGATCTATAATATGTTGTTTCCCCTTGTTGACATTTGGTGTAACCTATGGGATGTGGAATTCATTATTCAAGAATGATACAACAGGAGTTCTTCAAGAAAAAAAATTTCAAGAAGAAGATCCAAATAAGAATTAAAAAAAAGAATTTGACTCAAAAGATGTCACCTCTGGTTTTTATTTTCTCATAGCCACAATTAGTTTAGCCAAGATTGAAACACCATATCCCCTGCTCACGACTCTCACTCTCTTTGTAAAAAAGATTTTCCAGTTAGGAATTTGTTGTCAAATGAATCAGAAATTATTTTTAAATACTCCTCCAAGAGGTACCTCAATGTCATAGCCTCTCGATTTCTAATTAGAAAAAGACACATGGCATCTACCATTGTTATTATTCTCCCTGATATAGACTTTTTATTATCCCCTAAAACATGCTCCTAGAGGTAATTACACATAATAAATGATCTAAACATATTTCTAGTTTGATTTCAGTCTCCAGAAAATTGTGGGTTTAGCTTCTGTGCTTGGGTTCACTTCGAGTTCTAAAACAATCACCTCCCAAATTCGTCAAAATATCCCCATTTTTAATTTGAATTTCTCCTACCCCCCCCCCCCAATTATTTCTTTTAATTGGGTGCTTATATCATAAATAGAGGTATCCACCAGTATCATTTGTTCTATTAGACTACCGAGATCAAACCAATCAACTTCAGACTCAGGTACCCTTCACCAGTCGTTTGGAGGATTGATTCCGTGATAATTCATTTCTAGAAACACATTGAGCACACGCGATTCATAATCTTTTATAAAAATGGCCACAATAATCAGTATAGTGCAGACTTGAATATATATACTAGAAAACATAAACAATCAATGGTCTAGAAAACACAGTCTTCAACTTGACTCAGATTCTCATCATAGATCCAGATCAAAAGCTGATTCGATTCAGCTGTGGTACAATGACTAAGTCATATACCAGCTACTCCATTCATTCACAAGATCTATATGAGAAAATTATATTCTTCAAGCTATTGAATACCTGGTCAATGAATCAGCAACTAAGTTTCCATTATCTTGATAATGTCTATGCAAAGATCTTCAGTTTCATTTCAGTTTGTCTTCGCCCAGCTTAAATCTTCAATTTTTTCACCATTGGTCTTCACCTTAGATACATTCGAGGCATATTTGTTATAGAAACCTTCCAGTTTTTTAGTTCTCTACCTCTTGACGCATCTCAGACTTATTGATTTGACCACGACGTTGACAATCGAGTTTATTCAACCTTGATTAGTTAATATTCCTACCCTAGTGGATGTCCTTGTTGGATTCACATCCCCATTCCATTGAATTTTTCATGGATGTTGGGTTTTGTTCATTTTCTATGTTTTCGTGGGTCTTGTTCGGGTCTTCAACTATAGTTATTTGATGGTTCGGTTAGTTCAATGCTCTCTAAAATCACTGCTGTTTCTCATTCTGGCAATCAGCAGTCTGTTCAGAATTCAGCGTCGTCTATCAGTAGTGGTGCCGCCACTCCAGAAGGTGAGGTCTAGGATAAAAACTGAGACAAAGACATCATATTTATTATTTTTCCGATAAGGTGAAACAACATCATTCTCTTTCCAGTTTTTGGAGCCTTCTCTTCTATTTTATGCTTCTTATGTGTTCTGTTCTCTACATACACGTGCTGAACAATAATGATAATGGAATAATAATCACTCGCCTATCTTCCCCGACTTGATGTTGGCTTCCTTGGAGATTTGTTTAATGTTATAGGATGTTTGAAACCTTTCTAGATTTCTATGATTTTGGTGTGATGATCTCTATTTGTGTAGTTTTTATATTTTTTGTTGAGGCTACTCAAAGGTTCAGGTTTTTCCAAGTGAGGAAGCCACAACAAGATCCACTACAGGGATTGACATTTGGTATTCAGGTTGGATTCCTTTATTTTCCATGATGCATATGGTATTTTTGGGTTTATATGCTTGCTAACTAGTCTAGTATGTGAGTCTTCTTCATGGAATTCAATGCTCTTAATGCGAATATATTGGGATGATGAGAGTTCTTTTCTGATCTGCTGCGACTTGTTTTCTTCTCTTCTAGAATTACTGCTCTTTAAGAATTGTTGCTGGTCTAACATTTGGGATGTGGATTGACTGGAATGGTATAGTTTATTGGATATTATGAGTCATCTTTTTCTGTAGAATGGTTGTGATGCTTAAAACGATGACCTTTCTTTCTCTCTGATATGTGTGTTAATGTCATGTATACATGAAATATCTTTCAATTCCTTGATGGTGATATTGTACCTTGTGTATGCACTACAACATGCATTTTCCTTAATAAAATTTTTAGGGGTGTGGGGTGGGAAACCAACTCATGTCTCATATGGTTTGGAGTAGATTATAGAATTTGGAGTTATGTCTGGTCACATGTTAGATAATATTCTTGTTATTTTTATATCATGCTTTTTTATTTTCATTTTTTCTTATCACTGGATATCATCTATTAATGTGTTCACTTGTATTTTTTTTGCAGCCATCAATTTTTCTTGTTGTGCTCACTTGTTATTTTTATATCACGCATTATAAAAATTGTTTTGGAATTCGTTATATGTTTCTATTGTGATTATTCTCTTGTTTTGATCATGGGATGATAGTTTTTTTATCATGTGATATTATTTTTATATATTTCATTTAAATGAAAACTATTTTCCAATTATTTTGTTTGTGATGGGAAGGTTTCTCATGATGGTGTGTGTCTAAAGTGGAGGGAGCATGGTCACATACTGCTTCAAACATAGAAGGGTGGTCTACTATAGTCAAAGGGATGATGGTGAAGTTGTGATTAGCCAATAAAAACACATATTTTGATTACATTTTAAGGGTATTGAATGTTCATTTTTGATCTTATGGGCTTGAGTTAGTGGATTTTAATTTTGAACATCAATTCTCATCATTTGTACACTTCATGCCTAATATGCACCAATTTAGGCCCAATGTTTCATATGATTTCAAAGAATGTAATTATCCATATTTTAATTTGATATTTTTGGAAATGGATACAAACTTAAATATGAACATTTTTCATTCATGGATCAATGGAGGATTCATAAAGGATGATGAGATTTTTGGCGAAAAAAGGAAACAATTCTGGAGAAGGCAGATTGATTATCATCCCAATGATTGGACTGTGGGGCCCACAATACAGTCCCAATGAAGCCCAACATTTATAGGAGCCAATAATACATATATGGTAACAAATAATTCTTCTGTAGCTAGTTCTAATTCGTCCTCAATGGTGGTGATTAAGGAGGTCCAATTTGAAGATTCAATTCTGGGCCAGATTCTGCGGCCCAGAAAAACATACCACTATTTCAATCATATCTCCCGAACCACAAATTATATTGGGCTGCAATTTTACAGGATGTTAGGAAATATCCGGGGCTTCATTTAAGTCTTCTAGGGCCCACTCATATGCGGCCTTATAGAAGGTCCTTTAGGCGCTTATTTCAGGTGGATGCAAGCTGGCTGCAACTTCGGGGTAAGAAGTGAAAAAGTCTCTCATCATTAATGTTCCACCCACCTTTCCCCAAAATAATTAATTAAAGGCACATGGGATGTTGGGGGCTCGGCCAAGGCTTCATTTTTTACTATTTAAGGCAGTAGTGGTGGTGGATTTAGGGATCTTGGGTGCTTTCTTTTCATTGTAATGTTATTATGCCAATTTGCCTTTGTAATGTTCTTCCCTCTGATGTAAGTTGTTTGAATCACCTTAGTCATCAATAAAAGTTCTTATTCTTCTCTTATTATGTTCTTATTAATATCACCTTGATACCGTTTCCTCAATGTGTGAAAGTTTTCACACCAAACCTTGTGATTTTTTTCACACAACGGTGGAGTGATCGTTATTTTTGTTGTTTTTACTTCTTCAATTCCACCCTCATAAGTCTACTTTCCGCTTCCGTTGAGAACTTGTCATCAATGGAGGGATAGATCTTTTATGAGTTGATCCAAGGGAGTAGCAAGGGGCTGGATTTAATGTTTTTTCTCACTCCCGAAATTCTATTAATTTATTTTAATTGAGTTTCTTTCATTCAATGATTTTTATTCTTCCTCTTCCTTATTTAATTTATTCACCCCACTTTCATGTGCTAATTACATCCTTTACCTTGGAGTGGTCATGAAAATGATCCTACAAGTGTATAGGTGCTTATCATATGTTTTTAAGGTGTTTAATCAGTAATTGATGAGGTTAGTTTGAATTCATTTCATGAATCCTTCTCTAGTTAATGAAATTAAAATAATCAAAAAAGGAATTCATTCAATCCACCCTGAGAAATAACCTTGGATCAACTCATTTTCTCATAATTTGAATTCACATAGATCTATTAGTGATCTTTCAAAAAAATCTAAAATCAACCCAAGTTGGCCACTTCATAGCCAAAAATCCATCTCTTTTTATTGAGTGTCTAAAGGTTCTTCTTAGGTCTCTGAGGATTCGACAACCCAAGCTACACTACAAGCGACCACTTAACCCTTAAAACTTGGGTAAATTTGGGAGAAACCAAATTTTTGCGCCGTTGCCGGGAACCATGTAAGTTACTTAGACAAAAAACTTATTTCCTCACCCCCATTCTCCTATTCTCACCCAAGATCTCTTATCTTTTCCATTTCTCGATTTTTTTTGGCGCATGTCCGCCTTCACACAGGATAACTCAAACAAACTAGTTAGGGTGGAAAGTAATAGGATAGGGGAGTCAAGTACACCATTGGATACTAACCTTCCTAATACCCCAGAGTTAAAGATTGAGTCAATTTCAATGGAGGGTCTTCAAAGAAACCAACTCATAAACCCGGGCAGGAACCAAAATAGAAATCCAAATGAGGCATCCCCAAATTTGGGGAATGCAGTCGATCAAACCATGAATGACTACCTTACACCTACCTGGACCAATGCACCCTCTTGCATTAGGCATTCTACCCTAGTAGATTCTCACTATGTCTTTAAACCTCATGTCCTAAAACACCTTCCAACCTTCCATGGAATGGAGTCAGAAATTCCTTACCTTCATGTCAAGGAGTTCAATGACATTGTTGAAACCATGTGCTCACCACATCAACTTGAGTCAGCTAAGATGAGGCTCTTTCATTTCTCACATAAGGATCGAGAAAAGAACTGGTTAAATAATCTGATACCTTCATCAATCCATACTTGGAACCAACTGCAAAGGGAATTTTACAAAAAATACTTCCCCCATCACAAAACCATTGCACTAAAAAAGAGCATCCAAAATTTTTTTGAAAAAGAGGGAGAGTCATTTTATGAAACATGGGAGATGTTCAAAAACACCCTAAACATGGTTCCACACCATGGTTTTTCTATTCCTGAACAAGTAAGAATTTTCTATGAAGGTTTGGGCCCAGGGAACAAACAATTCATTGACATGATGTGTAATGAGACCTTTAAAAACAAATCCCCAAATGATGCTTACGAGTATCTAGAAATCCTTGCTGAACAAAACCAAACATGGGGAACATCACCTTATTCTGAAAAGCCACAAAGAACTGCTGGAATTCATACACTTAGAGTAGAGGAAAGCCTTAGGGAAAAACTTGCAGCACTCTCTAGGAAGGTTGAAGAGATAGACCATAGGAAGATCAATGAAATCCAAACTGTAGACTCTGTTTGCACAATCTGTGATAAACATGACCACAAAACAGAAAACTGCCCAACCATTCCATCCATCAAGGATGTTCTTTTAGTAGGACCACCTGCTGAAGTCAATGCCCTAAACTTTCAAAAGCCTCAATACCCAAACACATTCAACCCAAGGTATAATGACCACCCAGGCTTCTGATGGAAAGATAACCAACAACCTAGCCAACCACAAGGAACAAACCCCTACCCTACACAAAATTTTCAAAACCACAACCAATTACAACCACAACCAGTCCAATACCAACATCCTCTAGTCCAATACCAACAACCCATACAACAACCAAAGTATCCCCCTGGGATAACCTAACCAACACAAACACCTTCCCAAACTGTCCCTCTCCCAATCCTTGAACAACTGTGCAAACAAATGGAAAGGATGAACTCAGAAGTCTCTTCCCTAAAACAAGAACTTCAAACCATCAAAACAGGAAAGGCACCCATGCCCACACATGCCATTCCACAACAAAAATCAAGGGGGGAGACAAGTTTCACTCAAACAACTCATGAAAAACTAAAGGTTGTGACAGTTTTGAGAAGTGGGAAATCAATTGAGAAACCTGAACAAATAGTTCAAAACCCACCTGAAGATTCAAACTCTAATGAAAATTCAAATGAAACACATGAAAAAACTGAAGATACTAATAGAGATATGAAAGAAACAACTCTTCAAAAAACAACCCCACAACCTGCCCCATTTCCTCAACGCATGAGGGGGAAAACCAAGCCGGAATTGAGTGAAACATTGAGGGGAATATTCTCACAAGTCAAGTTGAACATTCCACTCCCCGATGCCATTAAAACCATTCCTGCATACTCAAAATACCTTAAGGACCTCTGCACATTTAAATGGAAATTCTCACATAATAACCATGTCCTTCTGGCAGCAAATGTTAGCACAACAATCCAAGGAACCCTTCCTCCAAAGATGAAAGACCCAGGATGCCCTTACATAAATGTTGAACTAGGAGAGAACAAAGTTGTCAAGGCCTTGTGTGATCTAGGAGCCACTGTGAACCTCATTCCTTATGCTATGTATTGTCAGTTAGGGCTCGAAGAAGTCCAACCCACATCTGTCACTCTTCAACTTGCTGATCGTAGTATTCGAGTTCCAAAGGGGATCTTAAAGGATGTTTTGGTGAAAGTTGAAAATTTCATTTACCTAGCTGACTTCATTGTTCTAGACAATCACCTAATACTAGGTCCTAAGGAGCAAACCCCAATCATCCTTGGTCGTCCCTTCCTTGCAACAATCAACTCTGTTATCCGAGTCTGAAATGGGAACATGACCATCACCTTTGGAAACTTGAGTCTAGACTTGAACATCTACAATGCACACTCTCAAATTGGGGATGATGAAGAGATCCATGAGGTTAATTGGATAGGTAGTGTTGATAGTGAACTCAAGGAACATCAAGGAATTACCTAAGGATGTTTAAGTCAAGAAGAGATTGATTTTCTTTGTTCACATGAGGGAAATTTGTCTCCTTGGCTTGAATCTCTTTCAGATTGCTCTATTGATGATTTAATGGAATCACCAATCAATGATACCATGGGTGAAATCAATAACATCGAGTCCATATCCCTTCATTAAACTACTCTAACTAATTTAGTGGATGAAAATTATCTTCACAAGGAACCAATTTTGTCAAGAAATCTGAACAAAGAAACTGAGTTCAATACAAAGTCTCATCCTTTCTTGGAAAGTGATAACCACTCTGATCTTGAATTTAAGGTTTTACCTTCATCACTCAAGTATGCATTCTTAGGGGACAATCAATCCTTTCCTATTGTCATTTATTCCTCTCTTGAAGCCAATCATGAGAGGATGCTTCTAGATGTCCTTAGGAGACACAAGAAAGCCATTGGATGGACCCTATCAGATATTCCTGGGATTATCCCACTTATCAAGACTCATAGAATTGTTCTAGAATTCGATTCAAAGCCATGTCGTCAACCTCAGCAGCGAATAAATCCTAATATCATTGAAGTAGTGAGAAAATAACTTTTGAAATTGTTAAAAGCTGGTATCATCTATCTTATAGCTGAGAGTGAGTGGGTTAGCCCAATCCATGTGGTTCCAAAGAAGGCTGGAATCATAGTAATTACCAATAATGATGGAGAGATGCTTCCAACAAGGGTTAATAGTGGATGGAGAGTCTGTATTGACTATAGGAAGCTCAACTCTTGTACCAAGAAAGACCATTTCCCCTTTCCCTTTATAGATCAAGTCCTCGAGCGAGTGGCGGGTCATTAATTCTACTGCTTCCTAGATGGATTCTCAGGGTATAATCAAATCGAAGTCTCCTTAGAGGATCAAGGAAAACAACCTTCACCTGTCCATTCGGCACTTTTTCCTTCAAGCGCATGCCCTTTGGGTTATGTAATTCCCCTGGTACCTTCCAGCGGTGCATGATGGGAATCTTCTCGGACATGGTGGGGGATTGTTTAGAAGTCTTCATGGATGATTTCTCCATCTTTGGGGATACTTTTGAGGGATGAATTCTAAATGTTGAAAAGGTTTTTTCAAGGTGTGAGGATAAGAATATCATACTAAATTGGGAAAAATGCCATTTCATGGTAAGGGAAGGACATGTTCTAGGTCATCTGGTATCTGGTAGTGGGATTGAAGTTGATAAATCTAAGGTTGACATCAGTCGTCACCTTCCCTCTCCTAAAAATGTTAAGGAAGTGAGGTCCTTCTTAGGACATGCTGGCTTTAATAGAAGGTTCATTAGGAATTTCAGCTCTATTTCTCGACCACTTTGTGCTCTATTGGTAAAAGATGCTCCATTTTTATGGACAGAAAGCTGTGAGGAATCATTCTCTAAACTCAAGTCAACTCTTATATCTCCACCTATCATGAAATCTCCAAATTGGAAACTTCCTTTCGAACTCATGTGTGATGCAAGTGACTTCGCTGTAGGAGCAGTCTTAGGACAATGGTGTGAGAAAACTCCATGTGTTATTGCTTATGCAAGAAAATCATTAAATGATGCACAAATAAACTACACCACCACTGAGAAAGAGCTGCTTGTTGTTGTCTTTGCTTTAGAGAAATTCAATTCTTATCTCTTAGGATCACCCATCATTGTCTTCACTGACTATTCAGCCCTAAAATACCTTTTCCAAAAACAAGATGCCAAGGTTAGATTGATTAGGTGGGTCCTTCTTCTTCAAGAGTTCGATTTAACCATTAAGGATAAAAAGGGTGTTGAAAATGTTATAGATGATCACCTCTCTAGGAAGGAATTCAAAGACAACTCACACCACCTCTCTGTGTCTGATTCATTTCCTGATGAGCACCTCTATTCAGTGAGTGATTGCCCTTGGTATGCTGACATAGCAAACCATTCGGTGACGGGTGAAATTCCAAAATTCTTGGGGACCCAAGCTAAGAGGAAATTCCTTTCTGATGTCAAACACAACGTGTTTGATGATCCTTACCTCTTCAAGTTCTATCCTGATCAAATCATCAGGATATTTGTTACTGAGTCTGAGGAAGAGTCCATTCTAAAATTTTGTCATGGAGAGGCATGTGGTGGCCACTTTTCTACAAAGAAAACCACTAAAAAGGTCCTCCAAAGTGGTTTCTACTGACCGAACCTCACTAAGGATTCCTTCTAATTCTGAAAAAGTTGTCCTCAGTGTCAACAATTAGAATCCATTTCCAAAAGAAATAAAATGCCCCTCACTCCCATTCTAGTCATTGAAATCTTCGATTTTTGGGGAATTGATTTCATGGGACCCTTTCCAAACTCTAAGGGATACCTCTACATCCTCTTAGCAGTTGATTACATCTCAAAATGGGTTGAGGCCATTCCCACCAAGACTAATGATCATCAAGTTGTGATTTGATTCCTAAAAGAGCATATCTTTTCTAGATTTGGAATTCTGAGGGCTATAATCAGTGATCGTGGAACCCATTTCTGTAATCGCCCATTCTCTTCACTCATGTCTAAGTATGGAATTTCTCATAAAGTTTCCACTACGCACCATCCTCAAACCAATGGTCAAGCTGAGTTAGAAAATAGGGAGATTAAGAAAATTCTTGAAACAACTGTCAACCCCTCTAGGAAATATTGGTCTGAGAAACTCTTGGATGCTCTTTGGGAATATCATACAACATTCAAAACCATCCTAGGAATTTCACCATATAGGTTTGTTTATGGAAAAGCATTCCATTTACCTGTTGAAATTGAGCATAGGGCATTTTGGGCAATCAAGAAAATGAATTTTGACATTTCTTTAGCTAAAGAAAAGAGGAAGTTAGATCTTAATGAACTTGAGGAACTTAGGATGGAGGCGTATAAAAATTCAAGGATAAATAATGCTAGAGTTCAAGCCTACCAATCTAGGAATTTAAAAGTCAAACAATTTGAACTGGGAAAATGTGTGCTCTTATATAGTTCAAAACATCATTTACACCCGGGAAAGTTAAGGTCTAGATGGTCAGGTCCATTCATAGTGCATCATGTGTACCCCCATGGGGCAGTATAGATTCAGGATCCCACAAGTGGTTACATTTTTAAGGTCAATGGTCATAGGTTAAAACCATTCATTGAATCATTCAATAAACAGGAAATAGAGGTAGAGTTAACAGAGCCAACCTATGAACCAGGAAAAAATTGATAGATTTAGGATCCATGTTGGGCTAACGACGTTAAACAAAAGCGTTTCACGTGAGGCAACACGTGGTCTTCATGTTTCTAATCTTTGTGAATCATTTTTTTTCCTTTCTTACTTCTTTCCTTCTTCTTCATTTTGTTATTAAAAAATATATATAGACTATTGAAATGTTCTTCTTTTATGAGTAAGGATGGGTACAAAAGGGGAGCACTGTATTCATCCGTGCCACGCGGTGTGATCCCTGAGTAATACCTTACCCAGAAAATATAAAGAAGACAATGTATCATCAGTTTATTTTTTTTTATTTTTTTTTGTAGGTATTTTAAAAAAAATAGATTGTTGACCTGTTCTTCTTTTATGAGTAAGGATGGGTATGAAAGGGGAGCACCATATTCATCCGTTTCACGCGGTGTGATCCCGGAGTAATACCTTACCCATAAATTTAATAGAAGACAATGTATCATCAGTTTATGTTATTTGTACATTTTTTTAGGTTAAAAAAATACAATATATATATATATATATTTAAAAAAATTTAAAGGCATGTCATAGGTCATTGGGAAAAGATGGTCACAACCATCCAAGCCATTGGGAGACAAACCAGAACTGAAGGGAGACATGGGAATGCATTTTGAACATCAACCACCAGGTGACTTCATTCCATAATTTTCATTTTCAATGTCTTCATTGAACTTCTATCCTACCCCATCTATGTTTCAATTCTTTAAACACTGGGGACAGTGTTATTCTCAGTTGGGGGGGGAGATGAAAATGTGTGGAAGGAAAAATTTCATTAACCTTGAACATTATAACACACATTCCAAACTCTGAAATTGGATATCAAATAATTTTTCATGCCTTGATTCTGATTTTAATGCAAGTTTATGTTCATGGGCATAGATATTGGAAAGTGCGGTTGTCCGATGTGATTTTTCACTGTTATATTTTCATCCATTTAATAAAAAAACACAATGCACATCCTCTAGATTGTGGGGTTTTAGTTTGAGTTCTTGGGGACCCATAATAAATAACATAGGATTGGTGATCATTTTAATTTTAACATGAGTATTCAAAAAAAAATCAATTGCGTGTAGAGCAATAAATTGACCTAATGTGTGGCTTTCGGCACTTGGGGATTGTGACTCCATGGTTGTCTGGCCCAGAGTTGGGCATTTTATCTCTATTTGTGGTAATTTGAATTTGTTTTTGATTGAGTTTTCTCGAGATGATGCCCGAGTATGTGAGCTTCACTTGGTGCCCTACGGTCTCTAAGCCTGGGAGTCATCGGCAAAGTCTTGCTACATGGGTTGACTCTATTGAGTTCAATTTCAATTACCATGGAAAAATTGCAAAAAAAAAACCCCCAAAAAAATTAAAATAATAAATGAGTACTCATCTTATTATTAAAATTTTATTGCTCCTAGTGCTTCAATATTTTCTCCCTCGAATGAAAATGAACCCCCATGTCTATTGTGACACACAAGTCTTTATCAAGCTTAATTGAATTTGGATGAAATATGGCAATGAATTTGAACAAAGGAATGGGCTTGGGCTTGGGCTTGAGATATGCATGTGGACATAGTTTGTTTTAAATGATTTTTATGGGTTTCATAATTTTTTGGTATGTGATCTTTGGGTGAGAAATGTGTATTAAAATGTTTTTGGAAAAGTTCATTTGAATTTCATTTTTGTGAGATATATTTTTCTCGGGACTAGAAAAACTCAAGTTGGGGGGTGTGACTAGCCAATAAAAACACATATTTTGATTACATTTTAATGGTATTAAATGTTGATTTTTGATCTTATGGTCTTGAGTTAGTGGATTTTAATTTTGAACATCAATTCTCATCATTTGTACACTTCATGCCTAATATGCACCAATTTAGGCCCAATGTTTCATCTGATTTCAAAGAATGTAATTATCCATATTATAATTTGATATTTTTTGGAAATGGATATAAACTTAAATATGAACATTTTTCATTCAGGTATCAATGGAGGATTCATAAAGGATGATGAGGATTTTTGGCGAAGAAAGGAAACAATTCTGGAGAAGGCAGATTGGATATCATCCCACTGATCGGACTGTGGGGCCCACAATACAGGCACAATGAAGCCCAAAATTTATAGGAGACTATAAGAAATATAGGGGAACAAATAATTATTCTAGAGATAGTTCTAATGCGTCTTCAATGGTGGTGATTAAGGCGGTCCAAGTATAAGATTCACTCCTGGGCTAGATTCTGCGGCCTAGAAAAACAGCCCACTATTGCAATCATATCTCCCGAACCACAAATTATATTGGGCTGAAATTTTACAGGATGTTAGGGGACATTAGGGGATTCATTTAAGTCTGATAGGGCCCACTCACATTCGGCCTTCTAGAAGGTCCTTTAGGCACGTCTTTCCAGTGGATGCAAGCTGGCTGCAACTTCGGGGCAAGAAGTGAAAAAGTCTCTCATCATTAATGTTCCACCCACCTTTCCCCAACATAATTAATTAAAGGCACATGGGATGTTGGGGGCTCTGCCAAGGAAACATATGTTCCTATTTAAGGCAGTAGTGGTGGTGGATTTAGGGATATTTGGTGCTTTCTTTTCATTGTAATGTTATTATGCCAATTTGCCTTTGTAATGTTCTTCCCTCTCATGTAAGTTGTTTGAATCACCTTAGTCTTCAATAAAAGTTCTTCTTCTTCTCTTATTCTGTTCGTATTCATATCACCTTGATACCATTGCCTCAAGGTGTGAAAATTTTCACACCAAACCTTGTGATTTTGTTCACACAACGGTGGAGTGATCATTATTTTTGTTGTTTTTACTTCTTCAATTCCACCCTCATAAGTCTACTTTCCGCTTCCGTTGAGAACTTGTCATCAATGGAGGGCTAGCTCTTTTATGAGTTGATCCAAGGGAGTAGAAATGGGATGGATTGAAGGTTATTTCTCACTCCCTAAATGCTATTAATTTCTTTTAATTGAGTTTCTTTCATTCAATGATTTTTATTCTTCCTCTTCCTTATTGAATTTATTCACCACACTTTCATGTGCTAATTACATACTTTACCTTGGAGTGATCATGAAAATGATCCTACAAGTGTATAGGTGATTATCATATGTTTTTAAGGTTTTTAATCAGTAAGTGATGAGGTTAGTTTGAATTCATTGCATGAATCCTTCTCGAGTTAATGAAATTAAAATCGTAAAAAAAGGAATTCATTCAATCCACCCCGAGCAATAACCTTGGATCAACTCATTTTCTCATAATTTGAATTCACATAGATCTATTAGTGCTCTTTCAAAACAATCTAAAATCAACCCAAGTTGGCCAGTTCATAGCCAAAAATCCATCTCTTTTTATTGAGTGTCTAAAGGTTCTTCTTAGGTCTCTGAGGATTCGACAACCCAAGCTACACTACAAGCGACCACTTAACCCTTAAAACATAGGTAAATTTGGGCGAAACCAAGTTGTGCATGTATTGATCCACTATAGTAAATAACAGCTCATGAGAAGTTATAGGGATTCGACAACAGTGACTTCTCATGTCTGTGAGAAATAGATTTCAGATGACATTTGATTGAGTTCCATGTAAATTTAGTTCGTGTTTGAATATGTTTAAACAGGATTGTAATATGTTTCTTGAAGCTTCTTGTATTTTCATGAATATTGAACATGTATGGAAATTATATTGGAACTTTTTTCTCAAATAAAGTCTCTTTTTTTTGCTATTTTATGTAATATAATTTTTTAATTATTATATAATAAATATAATAATATATTATATATAATTATATTTAAAAATATAATATAAAAGTTTAAAAATAAATATTGGAATACCAACATTTACAGTATCATTTACAAAAAAATATTAAAATTTGATATTATTTATAAATGTTAATAATATTACCAACATATATATTAGTCATATTAATCTGTTGCTAAATTTTTTTACCATCATATATATCATCTTTTGGTATTATTATAATTTCAATAGAATCATTTTATCTGTCGTAATAACATTTAATGACAGATTTTTTACCAACAGTTTAGTGACGTGACATTTTTTGTTGGTAAAACGTTTTACCAACAGAAAATGAACTTTTACCAACATATATACCCCTATTGGAAAACGCTAAAAATTTTGTAGTGTTGGAGAAGAAATAATCTTTAAAGAGTCGGTAAAGATGACTACCTCTTATTTGTATAACTTCATTTATATCTCCTTGTAGGGACACTAGGGTTGGTATTTTGAGAGGAAAGAACCACTATAATTTGTATAGAAAAGTTTATAAGATAATTTTTTAGGGGATGGTCGATCTTGAAGGCTCAATTTGATGTGAAGAAGTGAGGGAGGAGGTGCCTTTTTATAATTGAAGGGAGGGGCACTTTTTAATTTTCTAAAAATATTAATTTATAATAAATTCAATATCAATAAAAATACCTCTAAAAGGACATGTATTAAAATATAAGATGATATAAGGTTTTAATAGCATTAACCAATAGATTTTAGACAAGTTTTGGTATTATTTTATACATTATCATTTTGATTAATCCTTAATTAACCAATTCTAATTTTAATTATAGTAACAACTTTTTCAATGTTAATAGGTTCTAAATTTTACTTATTTGATGTAAATTAAATTAAAATTGAACAATATATAAATTTTATACCATATTATATTTATTTTTATTTTTAAAGATGTTTTATGTTTTTTAAATAATTTAATAAAATATTATTTTGATAAAATATCATTAGTTTCAGTTTTTACACTATTCATAACTTGGACTTTTAAAAATATCAATATAACAAGTGAACATAGAAAAAAATATTTAATTATATACCTAAGTAGTCTAGGTAAACTATAAAATCCTTTGATCATATTAATGATCTCAAATTATATTTATTTTAATATTTTTAGGAATATTTATTTGATATTTATATTAATAAAATAATTACCATATTATTGTTGTGTGATTATTTAATATACTTATTTTTTCAATAAAATTTAAAAATAAAATACCATGATTAATATTAATATTTTATTTTATGTTAATATATATAGTAGAATATATATTTATTTAAGCCTATAAAAAATGATATAGTATTTAAAACATGAATGTGACATCTTTAAATTTTTGTTAAATATAATATTATAAATACAATAATATCATCTATATAACCCATAAATTCAAAAATAAATTTATATCATTAAAATATGTTTATTAAGTTAAAAATTTACATTTTTATTCATTAATAACATACTTGTTCCCCATGTGAATACATAAGGTATATTTAAGACAAAGAAAGTGACATTTTGTGACTTTATTTGATTTAAATATTATATAAGCCATTTTCATGGATCAATGTTCATTAAAAAAATTAATTTAGATTATTATGTATTAAAAGTCGAATTATATTCATAAAATAAAATTTTTTCATGTGTTAGAGTTATTTTATAGTCAATCATTGTTTTTAACCTAAATTACCCAATTTACCCTTTACCATGGTAGCAAAATTTACCAAAGTTATTATCCATATTGGTAAAAAAATAAAAGAGAACTATTTAATAAATTAGGAAATTATGAATCTTATTTTGGCATCCACATTTCAAAATTCCAAATATAGATGTTGTACAATTTAATTTAAAATAAAATAGATACAACACCATGCAAAACAGTTTTTCAGAAAAATGACATTTTAAACCATAAAATATTTTTATAATAAATTAATGTATAAAATAATTTTCAAAAAACATATTTAAATTATTTTAAATTAAAATTAACTAATTAAATTTTAAAATTATTCAAAAAAATAATTTAACCTTTTAAATTTTTTATAAGAAAATACATTTTTCAATAAAAATTAGTATTTTCACTATTCCTTAAAAGTAAATGTTTTCAGAAAAAAATAATTTTGACATTATCAATTCAAAAATGATATTAATTTTTTCAAAACCATTTTCTATGACTTCTAAAAATTTATTTTCATTTAAAAAAACTCATTTTTGAAGAAAACATATTTTTGAAGAATAAAGTGGCTGTAGTAAGAATTATGTGATTTTTTTCTAAGAACATACCGATAAATTTATATTAATTTGGACCTTTATTTTTATTTCATAAATAATTTATTCATATTTAATCCCACCAATTTAATGGTTTGGTTATATTGGTCATTTTATACAAATAGTGTCTCGCGGTTCGTTTGAACTCATGGTTACATGCAGCGCATGCTACTGAAGAATTAAAATGGTTGAAAGACAAATATTATTAAAATATTACGGTGTTAAAATTAATTAAACATGTGATAATTTCATGGAATATTTCAATGTTTAAAAATAAAACATCATGTCTTAATGGTCAAATACCACACATATTTGTAAACAAAACTAGAATTATTCTGAACAAATCTAGCATTATGTTTACACATAACACACATCATCTCATGAGATAGATCACATTACCCAATTCACTATAGGTATATATAATTACAGTCCATCATATCACATCATAATGTTTGCATAATCATGCATGACACATAGAATGTATTACAATCATAGTCATGAACTAACCCAAGGAAAGGAATGGGCCTCATAAGGATTTAATAAATCATGATTTCCTGAATAAAATTATGATTAATAAATTAAAAATGGGAAAACATATTTTTTATAAGAATCATCATTCTTGAGTGAAGAAGAAACAACTCAAGATGAGTCAATGATATGTTTTAGAAATAAGAGTTTTTATTGAAAAATATTTGTAGTTATCATAAAATAAAGTAGGAGACATGTATTTTCCCAAAAGGAAAAGGAAGAATAATGAAATTATATTTAAGGAACATTATAGGATTATTCAAAACAAATATGTCGTGAAAGAGGGAAAACCCAAAGAAAATCATTTGGGTTCAATAATCCCCTTACCTCAATTCCTGCCTCATTTCATCACTTTTGTGCCTTTTAAATAATAATATTATATATAAAAAACATTTATATAGAAGTGAATTATTGTAATTTATAAAAATATTTATTAATTATAATCATTAGATGATATTTATTAATTTCTTTTGATGAAATTTAAGTATTTTTATTTCATTTTTTTCTTAAAAATTTCCAGTTTCACTTTGATTTATCTATTTTCATTCAAATCCGTCTGTAGAAAATATATAATTATCAAAAGAATATTATAATAAATGTAATTAAAGTTTTATATATTATATATAATTAATTATATCCATACATGAAGTAAGTTATAATAATTTTCTTAACAATGTATCCATAGGTGGTTAACAGACATTTAAAAGGACGTTGTTGAAAGAGAAGGAAAATGGAAGTATGAAATTTATATTTTTCATAAATATTATAATTATAGTGGGTTAACATCATTAATATAATTTTTTATTATTTAATAATTAATTTTATAGTATATGGTTTTGAAATGAATTGGGAAAAATAAGAAAGAGAAGAAGAAAAAGGGAATAATTAATAGGGTATTGTAAGGGTCTTGAGAGGGTGTATTTGGGTAGAAATTCGGCTTTTTAATGGGTGAGAGGATTGGTTTTTGAAGGGAAAATATATGGGTTATTTATACATGAGGAGAGGGGTATTTTTAGAATATAATATTTAATAAATTATTATATCCAAGTTAAACCATGTAATGGTATTTTTTTGACATTATAAACCATATTTGAATTAAATAACATGATTTTAATCCTTTGTTTCACTTTATAATTCAAATTCATCATTTTAATCAAAAGGAATGGTGTAAAATTATAAAATAATACTTTAATGCAATACTTTTGATTTTTAGGCTTTGGAAAGTATATTTTCATTTTGTAAATTATGATTATAATATTTTAATGGCTCATTTATGAAATAAAGTTTATTCTAGCATAAAATCATGTTATATAAAGTATTATGTCATTATTACACCATGAAAATTATAATTTAAGATACACCAGTTATGTGAAAACTGTATTTTTACTACTCACCCATGAATTGAAGTATTTTAGAGAATTACCAAAAATCACCCTAGGAAAATTTCTATGTGTTGATTTAAAAAATGATATCCATTTTTTCAAATTAAATTTCTAAAATATGTAATTTTAATTTTAACAAAAAAACAAAAAAATTACAAAATACTTCAAAATAGAGTTTGCTAAAAGTGTGCTTATATTTTCTTTCAGTTTTTTAATCATGATATGTTTTTTGGAATTATAAAATTTATATTTATATAAATTAACCACAATAAATATTATTTATATTACAATTTATTTTTTTATTTAAAATTACTATTCCAATGGTCAGTTTATTATTCCCAATGATCAGGTTACTTTTCCCAACAGTCGGGTTACTATTCCCAATAGTCATATTACTATTATAATTGTCATATTACAATTACAAGGGTCAAATTACCTCTATATATACAACTCTATTCTTTCATTAAATATTCAACTCAATTTATCTCAAGGTTCTATATTTCCATTTTCTATAATTCTGATTGGTTTACAGACTTTTTATTTCTTTTCTATAATGTTGGATGTGGGGGGAGGATTATAGTAGATTTGGGTGATCCATATTTTCACATTTTTTGATTTTAGATTTTATATATTTTTTCCAATTTTAATGTTTGGAATTTTACAAGGTTTCATTTCTAATTAATGTAATAGTGTTTATTAATGAAATAAATTATTTTCCGTTTATTTTTGTGTCTAATACTAAATATTATATTATAACACTCATTTATTTCATGAAAAAATTCCATTTATAAACTCTAGGTTGTTAAAAAGTCTTAAAATATCTTGTTTTCTATGGTGATTCCCCTAATGGATGATTTGAGGATGATCAAAATCAAGTGTTGTCCCAGAGGATGATTTTTTTCCTTCAATGATGCATGAGGTGGTTCTTGGTGGGTTCCATAGATTTATTTTAGCAGTGTATATTGTTTTGAAAAATATTTATTATGCTATAAGAGTTTAGTTTTGGTGACTTGGGTTAAAGTGTCTAGTTATAGAGTTTGTGCCCATATGTTTATTCTTCTAGAAGGTGAAGGCGAAACACCATATTCCTAGTGGTATTCTCTAGATTTTTGATGTTCCATAGTGTAAGTAGAAGGAAATTTCAATGGAATTAATTTCCCATTTACCTCAATATTTGGCTGATAAATAATTCTACATGGATGATAGTGTAATATTTGTAAAAATCGGCTCACTTCATAGCAATCGAGTCAAGCTCAGTGGGGTTCTTTTGTGGTAGTATCTAGAGTAGTTGATGAATCTCCACATACATATGAGGATGGACATCTCTGATCATAATCCTTGTTTTACCTCCATGGTGTGGAGAGGTCTTCCACAATATTTTGGCTCTTCGTTATGCCTTAACACTAGTTTTTATCCATATATATATGGTTAGATAGAGAAGAACATACAAACTCTTAATGACATGTTGTAGACTTATGTATTGGATTTTGGAGGTTTATAGATGAGAAACCTACCTTTGGTTGAGTTTTCTTACAAAAATATTTTTCTCTCCACCATTTTTATCACACCATTTAAAATTTTACATGGAAAACCTTTCCATTCTCCATTGTATTGGACTGGCTTCATAGAGTTAACAATTATTAGGTTTGAACTAGTTAAAATTATGACATAGATGATTTTGATGACTCCTGATTGGATGAAAGTAGTGTAGGATCATCAAAAGTCATATGTTAATCATAGTAGGAGACATTGGGAGTTTGATTTTAGAGATCATACATTTCTAAAGTTTACTGCTCATCATGGGATGTGATGTTTTATTAAGGGGAGTATGATATCTTTTCTATTTATGGCCCATTTGAGGCATTATATCATATTGGATCCACTGAATATATAATAGAGTATCCCCTATAGATGATCCAGATTTATGATGTCTTTCATGTGTCACAACTTCACTACTATCTCCATAATGATTCTCAGGTCATTAATTGGGGACAGATAAAAATTTATTATTATATGACCCTTTAGGAGTGACCATCAGAGATCCATGATCATTAAGAGAAGGTGTTGTGTGGTAATGTTACTCCCTTGGTTAATTTACTTTATGACATGGTGGAATATAGGAGAGAACACGGGAATGCGAGTCAACTATATCCACTAAATATCCAAATATATTTTATTTTTTAGTTCTTCTATTTTATTGATGCTTATTGTCATTGACTTTTATTTAGATTATGATATTTTTCTCACTTCCTTGATGTCTAATTTGTGACTATAGTATTATTTGAGAGGTTTATCCCCAGAGATAGTTTTTGAGATATGGTTTTCTATGTTGCATAGCTTTTTACCTTGTTTATCTAAGTGATCTAGTTATTATCCTTTTATAGAGAGACTATTGAGATATCTCTCACATGGTGGTTGTTTGGAAGACCTATTTTCCCTTACCTATTCTCCACGTTTGATTTTAAATTCTAAAGGGTGAGAATTTTTTTTGAGGTATATGATATAATGGATTAGATCCTTCAAGCTTGTTCCTTTTCATTTTTATAAATTTCATGGTTCTTATAGGGATCCTAGAGTAGGTTTTGTGGTATTTTGGTGCTAAAATCAGGAATCAAGAGTAATTCACAACATTTTGTGTCATTCATGATGTGAGATAATCATTCATGGATGAAATAATGATCTAAGGCTTGATAAAGTGTAGCTCATAGGGTATGATTTAGGATATGAACCATTAGTTCGCAACTTTAAAGGGTGTTAGATCTATTTTGATGAATCTATAACTAAATGATTATAACATCATTATGATGTTCATGACATGAATTGATCCATGTTTATTGGATATAGGAAAAATGTTTTTTTGTGGGTATTAAAGCCATATCCCTTCAAAACAATAATGAAACATTCACATCATGAATACAAATATTGCAGAGTGCCTATAAATAAATCTCACCCTAAAATTATCACAAATCCCCTATTTTATCCTAACTCTAGGTGGCCATAGGAGCACTTATAAGGAGTTTTGAATCCATTTAATTTTAGATTGATCCCCGACTTCTTATGTTCGATCAATGGTGATTTAAGATGAGTTTCCTCTCTTTCCTTTATGTTTTTTACATTTATTCTTGTTTCCTTATATTCTACCCTTCCAGGTTATGGAAGTTGATCTCCACCATTCTTATAGTGTTCATTTGATTTTTGTTGGAATGATTATTGTGTGGTATCCTTAGAGGGTTCTAGATTTCTTTTAGGTGAGGTGACCAGATATCTTTATTTTTAATCTACTCTCATTTGAAGAACTTTGAAAGACTTGAGGTATGGGATTCTTGTGTTCTCCTTGTTTTTATGTGAATTCATATAATTATCATGATTCATATCATTGAGTAATGGTGTAATTAAACTTAATTAATATTGAACTAGATTAAAGAAAAGAATCATTTTTTTTGTAACAATTGCATGTGTTTGTGTTGTGTTAACTAATTGCCTCCTATTTGGATTGATAGTGTGTTATCTATGTTAATTCTATAGTTTAGAAAAAAAATTAATTGGATAAAGTACATAGAGATATTAATTTTTTTAGTATAACTAACAAAGAGACATGTTTAAATTTTTTTCTCTTATTTATAATTTGATAGAAATCAATGTGATTCTAGAGGAATGTTTAATTGAAAATGTTATTTCTTATCGTTTGATGAAATTGGATATTTTTCATGAAATAATGTTTAAATATATTTTAGTTATTAATAACCTATGCCTTAGGTTTCATAAGTTTATAACCTATGATAAATGAATAAGTTAATTAATGAAAATAATTAATTGTTTATTGGTTAAACAATCATTTAGGTTTGAGAGCTTGTTTTCATATAAAGGTTAAATGTATTTGTTTTAGGTAATAGATTACTTGTTGACTATTTTTTGTTTTCCTTGTTAATTTTTTGATTTCTCTTGATGTAATACTTGTGTTGTGACATGATGTGAGCGTGATATGGTTGTTGGTTTGATGAGAATAGGTAGGGATACATGGGTTTGTGGTAGTTTTTGGGGACTATGATGGAAGGATTCATAATAATTTGCATAGTGGTGTCGAGGAGTTAATTTCAACTGATGTAATAGGTGGAATTTGGGATTTTCCATTATTAATGTGCTGAAGTTGGGATGCTTGCAAGATAGTGAATTTTCATTAAAGGATGTATAGTCATATTCCTTATTTTATAATTCCTATCCCCACTATTTAATGCATCTAGTTGTTCTTGGTTTAGGAATCTTTAAGGTAGGTTAAAATGGATCTCGGAGTACCATTAATTATCAAATGAAGAATTATTATTAACGTTTTAATATGTGAGGCTGGTTCTATAATGGAATATTAAATTATTTTAAATATTAATAAACCTTAGAATATGTTATATTATTCCTAGAGGGCATGGAATTGATTGGTAACTGACATAACAATTAAATGTTTAAAAGAAAATATTAATTAAAATTCTCTTGAAATTATTGTGTGGTTAAAGGATATCTAGTACTTAGTAGTGGAAACCTAGTGATCGAGAGGTGATAGTTGAAGTTTATTCTAAGGTTAGGTTATTTACCATAGTGTTGTTTTGTGATGTTTATATATATATACATATATATATATTCTTATGCTATATGATTTCGCATGCTACCTCACCCATGTTGGTAGGGTGACTGAAACCAGTGGACTCTGAAGGGTATTTTCACCAACATCCACGTTGGTGCGGAACGGATGGCTAAATACCCAGTTTCTCCACTCTCTTATCTTAGTAATATTATGTTTTGGTATGCATGGTGGTTACCTTTCACATATATATGTGTGTAGAGGGATATAATTTATTGTGGTTATTTTAACACATTTGTATCTCTAGATATAGCACCCAAAGGATTATTATATGTTTGTTGTGTATGGGATATGAAAACTTGAGGTATAATACACAATGTATGGGATTTTTTAGCTCCTGGAAACAACTTGGTTACTATATGGCGATGCGGTTGTTGATGATGGGATGAGGTGATTCACGAGGTGCATGGTTTGTTAGAATTTACTAGGTTTTTTTTTCTGGGAATGATCTTTTATTTGGAGAGAGATGGATCACGATGTATGATGTTCTAGAAGAGAAGAAAATAGTGGAGTAATTCTTAGTGAGGTACATTATTTTATATTTTTTAGATGTTTTATTATCTCTTTTATGCGTTCCTTGGTTATAAAGATTCTTTTTGAGGTTGTAAACTTAGTATACCCAATCAGGTGACGAGTTACCATCACTTCATTATTCAATAGTCTTTAGTATGTTTTCTCTATCTTTTTCATGAGAGACTTCTAGGAGGATCACACTGAATATACATGTTATCCTCACCCTAAATATATACAAAATATTTTTTAGGGTTTTAGGAGCTGGTTAGAGATTAAGTTTCACATTACTAGATCATAATGTTGTTACAGAGCTGTTTAAACTTATAGGTCGCAATTCAGTATTACCTTTTGGTACTTATACTTCCTTTAAAAGTTGATCAGTCTGTATGAAATAACAAACTTTTATTGGGATCTTTTATTTTATTATTATTAGGGGATTTTAGTGAATTTTTCTTATTTATCATTCCTTATGTTCTTATCATAGGGTTATGTTTATCATTTTTGTGTATGAAAAACCCTCGGTGCTAGTTGTCAACCTGTGGCCTATTAGTGATGGGATTTGGGTTTCATTAGCTCCCTTCCATTATTTTTGGCCTAAGACGGGTACCTTGGGGGGGGGGGGGTTATGACATATTCTATTTTGTAAAATAGAATCACTAATACTATTATTTTCAATGGGATGTCACAATTATTACCACATGTATATTCTTTGCGATAAATAATTTTCTCCATCGTAAAAAACAAATTTCAAATTTTTTATGATGAAATCCTGATTTCATTACATCTTTTCATCAATTAAATAATAATTACGTCATAAATAATATTTTCTATATTTATATTTGATGTAATACCAATTTTCATTCAAATAACTTAAAATAAAAAAAATCTAAATAATAAAAAAAATTAAAAATAATAATAAAAAATCAATATTCATTATAAAATTAAACTAATATATTACTTAAAAAAGTACAAAGAAAAAATACATTAATAGTTTCACTTAGGGGGTGAGATATCATGTCTATATGGTATAAGGAACTCCATCCCCAAACTACTTGAAATTTGATTCACATTATCCATTATATTTGCTTTCACTAATCCTACTATCATCACTTATCTTGACGTTATTGTCACTTATTCCTGGTCTCTGGTCAATCTCTGCATAACCTCATCCTGATCTCAAAAACTTCAATCATAAACTATAGTAGAAATTAATTATGATGATGATAATGATGCTTCCTTAGAGAAATATGACTCCATATCTTTAGTTACATATTAACTAGTTTAGGTTAATTGTGAACCTATGTTGATCACCTGAACTTTCTGAAGATCACTCAATTTTGCTTATATCAAAGCCTCCTCATCAAAATGTGACTCACCCAAGCCCTCATTCCCGCAATATATCTCATCTGGAATCTCACACATCCAAGGAATATTCATTTTATAAGTCTTATACAACTGTATAAAAATAAATTAAGAATAATAAAAATATATATTATGTTAATTTAAAAAAAACTGGAAAAAATACTAACCACAATATGTCACTATATATCACAAATAATCTATATAGAACTACTATCAATGTATATCCTCTTATACACTTAAAAAATTGTAATTTTCTGGATCAACTGTAGACTATATAAATTTATCATATATATTTAGTATTAAAAATACTTATATATAGTAATTAAAAAATATTAATTCCCAAATTTCAGTGATGTATATTAAAAGTACAACTCCCAACTCAGTGTGTTACATCCTATCTACCCATATTTTATTGACCAAAATTAGATATACTATATCAACAATCTCATATCCAGTATTTTTACAACCCCTCTCAAGCCTAAAAGATAACATAATCTAGTTGAGGAGTCTAACAAGACTCATAAAATATAGTTTCATATTCTCTCTACATTGATCTCCTTGAGAGGTTATGTAAAAACTGATAGAAAAAATCATGCATTAATGTATCCCATGTCAAAACCCAGCCTTCCCCAAGCCCTGAACCTAGTCATCTGACCCAATGGGTCTCATGTAATACCTTGGTTTCCTTCCCAACACACCATACTCGTTTTCTAATTGGGGTCATTTATTAGACTAATGACTATCCATATAGGCGAACACATGTTCTTTCAGTGTGTTTTGTTCTCACTAACACACACCTTGGGAAACATCCCACAAAGCCACCCACTATAATAACTACATCATTTCATGCATGCTTAACTATGGAGTAACAATCAGGTATAGTCCCAAAATTAAAGGTGCACCTTGTTGACATGGGTAGTAACATCTATCATTTTAAGTCCCACTTTTCCATGAGTGTTACACACTCTACCCCTTTAAATAAAAACAACCTCATTGTGGACCCCAAGGTTCAAACCCAGGCAGTGCCTCTACACATCTAGCTAGGTATTTCCTATGATACCGCTTTGTGATGTCCGGATCTGGGTTCCACTCAAAGGTGCCCTATATTGGTGGGACACATGGCCTCAAGCATACCTCACCACATGCTTAAGGTTATCAAATAGTAGAAAGGGACAACGGTGATTCCATGGGAAGTCTATTACCTCATGTTAGAGTGGAGGAAAATAGATAATAATAAGAAGATAAATAGTGGAAGCAAGATATAAATTAATAACTCAGGGTAAGAAGACATAAACATCCAAGAAACTGATAATAATAATCAAAGAAGAAACCGAGTCATATACAAAATGATGATAATGTATGTCATATCTCTAGAAAGTAAGAAACTAGGTAAAGGTGGAAGTGGAAAATACAATCTAGACAAAAGAATAAAAAATAATCCAAAAACTATCCAAGAATACAATGATCCTACCCAGTCATCTGCTACCATGCTCCATCCTAATAAATCAATCAATATCATGTGCCCAACGCAGGAATGTTCCCCTTATCAACACCTAAATACAAGTAAAATTCTTGGGTACAATTAGTGTCCTCAGTAGTGTCTGATATAAATTTAAGTAGGCCACCACCAATGATGTCTATACCATCCATTCTATGAATATAAATCGACAGTGTGCAGGTATATATAAAATTATTGAAATTATATAATGATAACTAATACCTTCTCCAACCTTAGTAAGGAATGTCTCTGAACATGTAATAATTTAATTAATTCATTCGATTTTAGTTGATAAAAATAAGTATTGTGAGGTATAAAAATAATGACATTGTATCATGATAATAATAATAATAATAAAGAATCCAAGGTGTTACAAGGAATCTTGTAATGATGATATTAGTAAAGAGGATCCAAGGTAATAACCAAGGAATCATTTACCTCAAGTGTTGAGACAAATCTGTAATGAAATGCATCCTGGAAGTAAGGGGTTTTAGTATAATCTAAAGGGTATCACCCAAGTCATTCCATAGTAAATGATTTTAACTAAGTCCAAGGATCCTGTCCATGTTAAAATAGACTAAGCATGACTGGGCCCAATGGGGTGAATCCATAGTTCCACATGTTCGAAGACATCAAACTAGATCTAAGGAGTGTATCCAAGGAATCCTAATATCTAGAATAAAGTTAAGGGATCCTATGAAGTCATGTTGGGAATCCTCTAGTAGACAAGGACCATGTTTCAATGTGGGTATGTCCCTTGGAAATTAGATTTCTGAATCAGAATGGTGTCCGCTGAGTTCTCAAGGCATTCCCCCTGGAATCCAAGGATCGCTTGAGTCTGTACACTCCTATAAAGATAAAAGGTCAATATGAAATAGGAACCTTATACATAATTCATTCATTAACTTATTACATGTAATAATGATTCCTTTTTAATAATTCAATAGGTTCATTCCATATAAGACATGAAACTAATTAATACTTTGATTCCAATTTAAATAATTAAGTTCATTCATTTACCTTTCATTAAAATGACTAGGTGGGATAAGGACATGAAACCATATACAATTCAAATTATAATAAACAGGGATAGGTGATATTTATAAATATACTTTACATTTAACATTATAAATGTTCATTAATTAATTAGAACACTTACCTTAGAAGGGACAAGTGACATCAATAATATAAAAGGGATAGAAATATCCAATTCATAATTAATTTTATTTAGAAAGGGATTACCATTAAATGGTTCAAGCTATACCACAACCAAACGGTGGTGTAGATAGTCATAGAAAGATATTAAAGGCTTATAAGAGGTCAAACCATACTTTTAGTGGATGACATTGAAGTTACAACCTCCAATGATGTGATGATCATATATAGAAGGGGATATAAAATATAAGGACATTGATTGTAATCATTTCATATGAATTTAATATGAAAATCCTATTGAAACAAATACAATAGTATACAAAATGGTTAGAC
This sequence comes from Viscum album, assembly GCA_963277665.1. Lineage (NCBI taxonomy): Eukaryota > Viridiplantae > Streptophyta > Magnoliopsida > Santalales > Viscaceae > Viscum > Viscum album. Next base: position 2,067,342,513 of record OY728121.1, read on the forward strand.
TTTGAGGGATGAGTCATAGAACACCTACCTCGATCCTATATCACTCTCCTCATCCAATATCAACCCACAGTTTGGTTTGGATCAAAAGAAAACGGAAGAACAGATCAATTCCCTTAAAATAGGACATATATGCCTACACTAAAATAGAACAAAATACAAAAAGATAAATAAAGAATATTATGTAACAGATTCAAGATATTACTAAGATAGATTGAATGGATATGAAAAATGATTTGATTAGACTCCGGATAGAAGATATATCAAGAAGCCCAGGTAGAGTGAGGTTGATAGCCTTTAATAGGAGGGATAAGGGCTCATCTATCCAGTGAAGGAGAAATGATAGGAGGGTGATAATAAATTATATTTAAAGGAGACCCTATAATTTTTATGTCAAATGACTATTTCACTTAAATATAATTTAATCTCACCCCTCCTCTCATTTCTTTTCTAGTGGACAGATGAGATCCTCCCCCACCCATTGAAGGTTCTCAAGCTCCTTCCACCTAGGCTTCTTGATATCTCTTCCAGCTATAGTCTGATTGATGTAATGTTTATCTCCCTGGATATCCTTGGATCAAAGCCATTTCCTTCTATTCTTTGTTAATATTTTCATTTTTTTTCTATTCTAGGGTAGGCTCTTGTTCCCTATTTTCAGGGAATGGATCTATTCTTCAGTATTCTTCAAATCCTGGACAAACTGAGGAATGAAACTGGATTAGGAGAGTCTTATAGGCTCAAGTCCAGTATTATATGACTCATCCCTCAATGTCTTTTTATTTAATAAACTATCATCCATGTGCGCATGGGAGTTTCAATGATATTTTCTTATTAAATTTATATGAAATTCTTATAATCAATGTGTTCATATTCTAGATCCCCTTATATATATGATCATAATATATTTGGAGGTCAAAACGACAACACCATCCACCTGAAGTAGAGAATGAACTCCTCTAATCATTTAATATAATTTTAGGACTATCTACACCATTATTCGGGTCTGATATGTTTTGACCCTATTAATGGTAAGACCTTTATCAATAAAATGAATTACGAATTGGAAATTACTAGACCTTGTATATTGTAGATGTCACTTGACCCTTCTAAGGAAAGTCTTCCAATTAATTAATGAACCCTTATAATTTTAATTGGAATGCATCATTATAAATATCAAATGTCAAAGTTTATTATAATTTTAATTGTATATAGTTTCAGATCCTAAGCATTTATTTTCATGCTTCTGAAAGGTAAAGGAATGAACCTAATAATTTAATGCTAAATTATAGTAATAATTGGTTTCATGTATTCTATGGAATGAACCTATTGAATTATTAAAAAGGAATGAGTATTACATGGCCTAAATTGAATAATGGATTAATTATAAGGTGCCTACTACATATGGTCCTTTTATATTTATTGGACTGGTCAGAATTGAGTCATCCTTGGATTCTAGAGTGAATTACTTAAGAACTTAGAGAACACCATTCGGATTAAATGAGCTAATTTGAAAGGTAGATAACCACCCTGGAACATGGTTCTTGTCTACTAGCGCATTCCCAACATGACGTTGTAGGATACCTTAACTTTCTTCTAGATATTAGGATTTCTCGTATACACTCCTTGGATCCAACTTGATGTTTTCAGACACATGAAACCATGGATTCTACCCATTGGGACCAGTTATTATTAGCCCATTTTACCTTAGATGAGATCCTTTCACTTAGTTTGAATCATTTACTATGGAATTACTTGGGCCATGGCCCTTGGATTACACTCAGACCCCTTATAGCTAGGCTTCATGTCATTACTGAGTTATCCCAAACTTTGAGGTCAAGGATTCCATAGTCATTACCTTGGATCCTCTTTACGATTATCATCATTCCATGATATTTTATTACTCCTTGGCTCCTTTATTATTATCCTAATTCATTTTTATTATTTTTATACCTCATGTGACTTATTTATGTCAACTGAACTCAAATGAATTAATTAAATGATTACATGTTCAGAGAAATTATAAACTGAGGCTAATGTATGTATCAACTATCATTAAAAAATTTCTTTACTTTTATATATACCTGCACACTGTGAGTTAATATTCATAGACTGGATGGTATAGACGCTGTTTTTGGTGGCATACTAAGATTTATCTCACACCCTATCTAGGTTGTTGATGGAGCTAGGGAATATTATGTGTATATAGGTGTTTATAGGGGGAAGAATCCTTCTTCGGACACCTGATATCAATTTCATTCTTAGGGTTGAGCTTAGTATCTTATTATCGGGTAGGTACTTAGGATGATTGGATAGTTTTTGGATTATTTTTGATTATTTTTTATAGCTTGTATTTCCTACTTCCATGTATACCTGTTTTCTTACTTTATAGATATATGACATAAATTATCATCATTTTGTACATACCTCACTTTCATCTTTGATTATTATTATCATTTTTTTGTATGTTTTAACATCTTACACAGAGTTATTCATTGATATCATGATTATATTATTTATTATCTTGTTATTATCTGTTGTGCTCCACTCTGATAGGAGGGAATAGTCTCCCCACAGACACACCTTAGGTCCCCACTACTAGTTGGTAGAATTTGGAATATGGGGAGGCACACTTGATGCCATGTTTCCCACCATCATGAGGAGCCTTTGAGTGCAACCCAAGTCGGGACATCATATTCCATGCCTCCCAAATAGAGGGTCTCATGCTCTCATTAACAAGAGATCATAAACCTGAAAAAAATCAAATATTATAAAAGAAATATAAATTTTTTAAATTTTAAATAACATAAATTGTATATTTATAAGTACCAACTAGTTAACAAACATACGATGATGAAACTCACTAAGAATATGATCCCATGAAACCCATGGAGTAGAAAAATAGTTCCTTAAAATAGCATTAACCAAACTAATGGATAGATGTGAAAACTTTTAAAATAAGAATAATTAATAACATAATTAATAAATTAAATAAAGTAAATGAAAACTCAATAGAATTTATATTTAAACATACTTACAATAATAAGGATCAAAGTCTATAGATAGATGTGGCTTTGAAATAGGATCCAAAATCCTGAAATACACATATCCCCAACCAATCCTAGTAGTTATTGTCACATCAACATCCTCGACTGATTAATCATGAGGCTTTTTTCCATGCTGTAGATCATTATTCAATTTAAGAATCATGTAATCATAATTCTCCTGATCCATATGAAGCATATAATAAATCTTATTAAAAATTTGGTTCTCAATAAAAAATAATAAATTTAAATTTATCAATACTTTTTTCAAAGTAACTTAGTTAAAATAATTTTACCTATAAATAATTGTTAATAAATATATCAAATATAAAAAAGAAGAAAAATAATTATTAAAACCAAATAATATATCATTTTTCACATCTATCTCCATATTTATCTTCATCTTCAGTTTTATTAGTACAAATGTCTTTATATTCTACCTCAACATAATTTATTTTCATACGAGATACAATTTCATCATCCCTTGTAATATCAAATTCATTTGTTACATCATCAATATTATCAACACCATCAGTCTTTAAATGTGGGGTGTCTTCATTGATATATATATATATATTTCATTACTAGATATATTTAGTAATGTTTTTTAAAATTTTCAATATTTTTCACTTCAAAAGAACTGATTTCATTTTCCATAAACTATTTTTTTTGAAATTTCATTATTATTACACTCCACTAATCATTTAAATCTCTCAAATAAGCACAATAATTTCTATAATAAACAATATTTTCTTAATATTCTAGTAAAAACGATTCATTTCCTATAAGAATAAATTTATATGTTATATCAATGATTATATTTCTTTGAGGAACACATAACCCAAAAAAAGTATCAAAATAATGAAATATAAACATCATAATGTAATTCTACCCCATATAATATAACTTGATTATTTCATCCAGCATTCCATAAAAGTCAACTACACGTTCATTGAGAGGATATCCTTTTAAACAAACACAATTATTCATTGATTTTTTGTTTCTACATGTGCTCGTGTATGAAATTTAAATCCATAAACCGCATATGCATTATATGATTTGACCAATTTGGATGTTGGATTAATCAATGCATATAATCAACTATCAATTTATAGTAATTTATATTAATTTATACTAACTTATGATGAATTTGTACTAATTTATAGAAATTTATATTAATTCGTAAAAATATATGCTAATTTATTGGGAATTATATCAATTTATAATATTTAATTTCAAATTATAGTAATTTAAATATCACTTATACTAAAATAAAAAAATATATAATAAATTTTGTTAATTTATATTCATTTATACTATTGTATACTTTTTTTCTTAATTTTTACTTAATGATGCTAATTTATATTAATTTACACTAATTCTTATGAATTTATCATAATTTATAAAAATTTATAGTAATTTATAACAATTTATGCTAAATTATATCAATTTATTATAATTAATATTGATTTTTACAATTTTTTAGGAATTAATTATAATTTATAGTAATTAACATTAATTTATAACAAATCATACTAATTTAAAGTAAATTATATCAATTCATAGTAATTTATCTTTATTTATACTTATTTTTATTAATTTATACTAATTGATAATAACGTAAATTATTTTTTATGAATTTACACTCATTTATAATAATGTATAATAATTTTTATTAATGTATACTAAATGATACTAAGTTATAATAATTTATATTAATATATAATATTTTTTATGAATTTATTTTAATTGCATTAATTTTATCAATTTTAAAAAATATCCATTTATACAAATTTCTATGAATGTAAAAAAAATTATTAATTTTTATTAATTTTAAAAAAAATTATAAATTTATAATAATATAATAGTTTTTTTAATTTATTCTAAATATTAATAATTTATTCTAATTTATACTAAATGATATCAATTTATAGTAATTTATATAAAATTATAGAATTTTTTAGGAATTTATACTAATTTATATTTTTTTTAATTTATACTAAATTCTATTTTTTTTTAGTAAATTATAACAATTATAATTTATTCCTAATAATGTATAATAATTTCTATTAATTTATACTAAAAAATTGAAATTTTATTAATTTATATCAATTTATACCAATTCTTATTAATTTATATTAATTTAGTATTAATTGATATTAATTTATAATATTTTATAAAATTTTAGTAATTTATAAAATTTTGTACATACATATATCTATTTATACAAATTAATATTAATTTATACTAATTTTCAGAAAAATTATACAAATTTGTGAAAATTTATAAAAATATATATTAATTTATACAAAATTATATCAATTTATAGAAAATTATATCAAATTATATTGATATATAATAATGTAAAATATTTTTCATTAATTTATATTAATTTATACTAATTTATAAAAAAAATTAATTTATATCAATTTATTCTCATTTTTAATAATTTGTACTAATTTAATATTAATTTATACAAATTTATTATAAAGTATACCAGTTTTAGAAAATTTTAAAAATCTGTACTAAAAGTTATTACAATTTAAAAAATTAAAATAAATAACAAGTATTCTAAATTTAAAAACAATTCAATATACAAAATTAATGACAATTAAAAATTATGTTTAAAAAAATACATCAAAATTTGTACATTACTAAATGATTTGTAGAACTGGATGAGAATCTACTGATTTGAATGTCAGATATGAAATTATAGGGTTTTCTAATAGAGGAAAAAGTTATTTGTAGAGAATGGGGTCCTATATATTTATAATTAACTTTTTTACAATGAAATTTTCATCAAAAAAATACAACGTTTGGACAATTTGTGATGATTATTTTCGAAAGAATGATTACTTTTTATGGGTATTTATGAGAGATAAAAAATCTATCATAAATTTTTCTGGAATTTTTTTTCCCTACTCATGAAAACATTATTTAGGACAGACCAATTCTATTGAGAAAACCTTGTCGAAAAAGTATATTCCAGAGATCCATCGAAAATAATTATAATTATGCCAGATTTTGTCGCAAATACGAATTAATAAGTGTATTTGTGATAGATCCATAACAGATGGTTATTTTTGATAGATTTGTCACAAATAAATTTTATGAAGTGAACTATTTCTGATGGAATGAAAATTCCACCATAAATAGTTCATTATTTTCATTGTACATGAATATGCATCAAAATTATTTGTCATGGAATACCCATCCATCGCAAAAAAAAACTATCGTAAAAAATTATTTGGGTTGAATGAACCGGTTCATCGCAAATGAGTTGATCTTACAAACTATTTCTAATAGAATTTTAGTTAATCATAAATAATTCATTAAAAAATTCAATTTTCCTATAGTGGTTCTAAAATCATGTTGTAATACTTTCCACATATAAGAACTATATTGATCATTATTCAGATACAATCACCTATGAAATACTATAAAATATCACCACATTCTCAACATACATCTTTGTTAAACCCTCCACCAAGATTTACTTATTAATTGGAACAAAATGGGAAATCATAATTAATATGTCTACAAAAAACCAAATTTCATTGTTACCCTTATGCACCCAAGTTAATATAATTATGATTTCTATAGAAATATCATCACATTTCTAATATGAAATGACCGGGGTTGCAATAACCCTGCTGGTACCCGGTGTTCAACCTTTACATGTTGATAGGTAAGACATTTCTCAATAAACGGAGTTATTTATTTTATGACCCTTGTCCACCAAAACCTCTTTAGGGAACAATACATATTAGTGATACCAAGATGTACTACCACACGTGATTTATAGAACTCACACAAGACCTCCTTTTATGAACTCATATGAACAAATATGTTGTCTTAAAACATAACCTAATGGTCTTCCCCATAGGATCAACCATGAGGAAAATCATTATGTATGATATAATCCCTCTAAAATTTAGTATCAGGATATCCAAGCTAATATTATACTACTTATTACATCAAATAAGAATCAATTATCATGTGATAGAGATAAACATCCTTGTCTGTTACTCCCAAAACTTGATATGAGTTTCTAAATCCTCTATCACCTTCCATTCCTCGCTTGATTACTAAACAACAATATCATGGTGTCTTCTACATAGTGTATTAGCATCTATATTCCATTCCATTAGTGTATAAACAATCTTAAAATTATAATCTTATAGAAACTCCACCCATCTTCTCTGCCTTATGTTCAAATATTTTCTCAGAAAAAAATTTATTTAAACTTTTTTGATTTAAAAAATAAATTGTTCTATAAGAAGATTGTGCCTCAATAAATTAATAAAAAACCCACTATAGGAAGACCCAAATCCTATATATTGCAGTTATGCTCATTTTCATGTAACTATCTGTACTTTTAGGAAATAATCTCCCTCTCTTTCATTAGAGAACACCTCAATCCCTAAGGATATGCATCATAATATACTTCATTGAGAATTACTTCCTCAGTTAATCATAGAACTTGAGAACTTTTCAACATTTTCTTAAAATTATAAAATCTTTTTTTAAATATTTTAACCATGAAATGGTTTTTCCCTTCTTGGCCAGATTGGATAGAGGTGTTTCTATACAAGAAAACTCTGAAAAGGACCTTTTATAATACTATATAAAACCTATGAATCATTACACCTTAGTAATATTATTTGTAACTCTACAAGAAATAATGGAATTTATTTTCAATGGTTTAAATAAAATACCATTATATAGCACAAAATTACCCAATAAATGAACGGTATGAGTCTAGAATTTACACTATGAAATTTTCCTACAAAATCGAAGCCATCTAAATAACTCCATAATAACTCTAAGATGCTTCATATGATCCTTCTATTTCCTTGAATAAATAAGGATGTTTTCAATGTATGCATCAAAAAACTAATCTATATTTGGTTTAAAAACCCAATTCATTATTACCATAAACACCACTAGGACATTCATAACTCCAAAGGGAATTTTAACAAATTCTAGTTATTTATATTGACATAAATTAAATCGATCTTTGGAATGTCATAATATTTAACCCCCATCAGCTGGTACCTAGATTAGAAACCACTCTTCAAGAATCAACCATCACCTTTTGAATTATTTAAGAGATCATCGATTCAAGGAAGTGGATAAAAATTCATTACTATTACCTAGTGAAAAAGCCTATAGCCTATATATAATATCATTCTGCAATATGATTTATTCAAAAACAACACTAAGGTTATCCAAGAAGGTTAACTAGGATATATAAATTCTTTTTGAATAAGTGTTCAAACTTATTTCTAGACTCTTGTAACATAACTTGAATTATATAATAATTTATCATCGTAATAAGTGAGACCCTAAAGAATAACTCTATTCTAAAATCAATGTTACACTATGGAGGTAAACTCATTACTTCCTTGGTAAAAATAGATACAATTTCTTGAATAACCATTGGGAGTCCCTCTTTCCTCTTATTAGATACACGTAGCATCATACCCACTAATACTGTTGTAATTTCCTTTAGATTAACATTTTTATCCCCTCTATGGACACCCATCTCTATAATAAAGGTAATAAGATTTCCATTAATGTTGGTAATAGTTATTAAAAAATCCATCAAGGTAATATTGCAGTATTTTTTGGTTGATTGTGTTTGTCGAAAAAGTGGGTTTTCAAGGTATATCATTAATGAGCATCAATAATATGTGAAGATTGGATTTTAATATCCGCAACTAAGAGAAGATTCATGAATGGTAAATTCCAATGATGCTTTGTGAAAATGGGGAGCATCATGAATGAGATGGGAGAACTTCAAAAAATGGTGATGACGTGGATGCAATCTTCTGTAATCGGAGTAATTGCCTATAAATAGTTCTCTACCCACATTAAGAAGGTAGAAGGACTTAATTAATATTATAAGTCTTCTGATTCACAAAGGTGGTTTGCGAAGGTAGTTCTTATGCAAAAGTTTGGGAAGAAAGGATGTTTGTGGATGCTATAAATTCCGACCAAAACTTTTGAGGATCATGAAAGCATTGAGTTTCATGAAGGCTATAAAACCTAACTGAAGGTTGTGAGATTCATGAAGGCTAGTTTATCTTTGAGAAATAAGTGAGATTAATGAAAATTGGTTTATTCATAAAGGATATTAGAGCTTCACAAAAGAGGTGTGTTTCACAAAGGTAGTGAGTATCACAAAAGTTTTGAAAAGGTGTTGCCCGATAGATCTATGGTAAAGTGATATTCATCAATTGGATGATAATGGGACTTCAACAGAGCATATATCTACAAATGAGGATGTATTAATTATTGATAATAAAGGGACCTACAGGTCCATAAATAGAGTGTGAATCCTTTCTAGTGCAGTGAGAAAAGATAGTGGAAGAAGGTGATCCTTTCCACCAATAGTGATCCATAGGAAGAGACTTAGGGAATGACCCTTGGTAAGTAGTGAGTTGTCCCTAAGCTTTGTAAACTCAGTGATCCTAAGAATATAAGTGATCTTTCCTGAACCTTTTATTTTAGAAGTGAGAGTTATTAGATTCAGTACATTGGCACATTGTCATTTTATGTTCTTTGGAAGTATCCCAATGAGGGATAACAAAGTAAAATTATTGTGCCCCATGCATGATTTACTTTCTATACATACTTTGTTATGTGAGAAGGTCATAATATTGTTTTTCTCAACAAAAAAATAGATCTGAAGGGGTAGTTTTTTTAATCTTTCATACCCCAATTCACCACCCTCTATGGGTATTTAATATTGTTGGGAAAAAAGTAATGAAAATCCTTCACTAATAATAATCAATAGTTTTTCATATAGTATATAACCAATATATTCCAATAGTGACATCATATGATTACATCTATAGAAATACTAGATCCCAATAGAATATACAACTTCCCAAAACTAACTTACACAACTAACATACCTCCATCATCCTTTATCATACCATAACTAGAGTTTCAAATTTCAGTAGCCTATGAAGTATTTTTTACAACAATATCCAACCATGAACCAATGGTTGGGGGGATGAATTAATATAAATTTATTGTATTAAATAAAATGTATTTGAGGGTATAAATGGAAAAAAAAATATACCTATAACCATAGTTGGCCTTTTCATCACCTCCACTTCTATTATTTGAGTTTGTCCACACCCGTCAATTCCACCTTGGTGACCTTGTTACCAATCACTTCCTCTTACCTATCCACCTAGTGGTATTTATGGTTAAGGAATATCACCATATTTCCCTATACAATCTCTACCCTAAACTCCATATAGTTTCCTATTATGTTATTATTGATTAATCATGGGTAATAACTATTTAGTTTTCCTCTTGAAATTATGATGTGGTCCATCCACTATCATACTATGTGTAAGTATCTAAGATGGTGGATATAAAACTTTGATATTACTCATACTAAAACAATGATAGAATACTAGGCCCTAGAGACAACCATATAGTTAAGAAAAACCTATACTAAAACCTTATGACTAGTATGGTATTCAACCCTTGGTTTTATAAAATCAAGATAACCTGGGGGATGAGATCATCTATCTTCCAATCTAATAATTTAAGGTATGACATCTATCCCTATCAAAATTTAACATTCGAGCATCTACTCTGCCACCTATTTTATCTCCACCACCACCGAATACCTTTTCAGTCTATTATAAGTCACTTAACACTACATCTCATGTATCAATGCCAATTCCAAATCTCAGACCCTAAATTATTCATATAGAATAATGTTAGAAAAAATACCACATAAGTTTAAAAATTGTGCGGAAAACTCCCACATATATGAACTTAAGAATTGAATGGATATAAATTATTATAGTCAATCAACCTAAGGAGTCACAAATTATTGAAACCTAGATGTTGTTGGTTGTAATTATTTAAAATAAATATTGAAAAAGGTTAGAAATAAAGGAATAATATGAAATTGAAAGTTAGAGAATGTGGAAACCATAATGATGTTATATTAGAGACATTGGGATGCGTGGAAGATATTAATGATGTAATATATTATTAGTAATTGATTCTTAACAATGATATAATGAATTGTATCATTGGGAATGTATTTGGAAATTTGAAATTGGAAGCGTTGAAGTACCCATAGTGTCTACATGGGGTTATGGATAAAGAAAGTAAATTTTTTCTATGGCATGGAAATTATATAGAATTAAATGATTGGATAATATTGATTTTTCATGAAAATATTTTTTGATAAGGTTAAAATTATTTATTATGACTTTTTAATATGTTGGATGTAGTCCTTGGGGGGGTATGTAATTTTTATATAAGTGTGGAGAAATTTGTAAAATTATTGATATATATAATATTAACATCGAATTATCAAAGATAGTATAAGAGTAGCCTAATAAATCGACTAGCTATATATAATTATACTTTGAGAAAAGGATCTATATAATATTAGACTAGAATTTTCAAAGGTGACATAATATTAACAATTATTTTTTGGATTTTTGAAAAATTAATGAGAGTGTTCTAAGTGATATATAAAATTATGATGAGGTTTCTAAATTTCACATAAGATTTATTATAATCTTATGTAAGATTAAATTAGTTATTTGAATCTCATGTAAGAATAATTCAACTTGTGTAAGAGTAAAATTTAAACTATCATGTTGTAAGAAGTTTTTCCATGTTGCAATGGATGTAATGTATGAATAAATAAGTCTTAGGTAGGATCAAGCATTATTCCATCAATAATAATATCATTCTATGAAGTTATTTTATATAAATAAAACTAAGATAATAATACTACATAACACAATCAGTTGTATCACACCACAATTACTATTATATATAAATAAAAAATATATTGAAGTGTGAATTATCAAAATTATTCATTCCATAATGTTGGTCTATATAAATTTAGGGAATCTCTATATTATACTGGTTTGATGGATCATGTCATAATGAAGTAGAAAATGTCATAATGGGGTTGAGATTTAAAGAGTTTTATAAGATTATGTCATAACTTTAAAGGAGTTTTAAAATGTATATTATCAATATTTGTAGATTTATGATTAAATTGAATATCATTCCATAATGGAAACTCAATGTTTTAAGGGAGAGAGCATCATTACATGATCTGTTAGTTTTTAGATCAAATTGATGATTTTTTTGGAATTCAAAAAATAAGACAATATATGTCCTCAAATTTGGTAAGGATGGTTTGAAATGAATGGGAATATTTTAATACATTAAATAACATGGTGCACATAGAATGATCTCAGAACCTACTATGAATGACAATTGATCTAATCCATTGAGTAAAGTCTTTGTAGTTGGATATAATTATAAAAACTACTATACATAATTTCTATAATGAGGGGAAAATATATATATATCATATTCAACGTGGGAAAGAGTAGATGAGTTCCAAAAGATAGAGTTTTTTGGGTCACTTTTAGTTTATTGGAAGAAGAGGCTTAAAGAAGAAAGAATTTTGTTGACAAATACCACTGTTAGAGAAGGGATGAAAAAGGATAATTATAGTGAGGAATTATTCTTATTCTAGAGAGTTTTTTCACAAATTTGTAGTTTGAGTGAATATAATTGAATTATATCTCTCATTGGCGATTCATTCTCATCTATAATTGTATAAGAATAAGTGTATCAGGGTTGGAATCAAGGTCACATCAATTCAAGAGTTTTTATCCATATAGAATCGGTTATACAAACTAATCAAGAGGATAAATTCATGTCTATAAATTGAGGAAGTATTATTTGAAGTAGCGGGTGGAGGAGAAATAACAGGGGGTTACCCATGGGAGGTATTTCATCATCCCTAAATCATAGGAATTTTATGTTCCTTGTAGTGTAGTGACCATGAAATAATCCTTTCTACAACCAATTATAGTGAGTTTAAAGTGTAATTTTGTACACCATCATATATATATCTGGGTATATTCCTTGGACATGGCCTAGTGTAAGTGGAAAATGTAAAAACCATGTTTTTTAGGTTCTTTTTTTTCCACATTCATGTTTTCATTTAGTGTAAGTTGTGACGGGGGAGTGAAAGGTTGAATATGTTCCTTTCAAAAGGGAAAAATATCCAATAAAGGGTAAGGGTTAATTGAAGAATAGTTTTATTTATTTTTCACCCTAATTAACCCCCCTATATAGGAGCCTCAAGATATATATCCTTCCCACTAGCTCCAATATGTGGTATCTATTGAGCATGTATTGTCTCAACAATACTTTATAAATATTAATGATTTTGATGCTCACAAATACCCTTGTTTGTTTTACTAATGATTTTGTTTTGAGTATATTTCAAGAAATTTATATTCTTTATAGATTATTATCTTGAAATAATATTAAACTATTTATTTGCGTGAAATATTAATTAAAGTGTTTGGAATGCTCTTAAGCATATTCTGTAAACACTATTTACCATTTATCATTTACTAGAAATGTTATTCGTTGAATACATTGAATAAAGTAAAGTATGGAAAAAACCTTATGTTTATGATGAAAGATCAGCGCGTATAGTTAATCAACCTTATGTTTGAAGAAACGTATGGTTAAGTAACATTACGTTTGGATAAGAACCTTATGTTTTCCAAAAATAAATAATATGGTTAAAGAACCCTATGTAAGTATGGATATTTACAAATGTATGGATCATTAACCTTACATTTATGATCAACCTTAAATTTTCATCCTTATGTTTGGAAAAGTGGATGAATGGATAATCAATGAAATTCTTAGATATCTTTTATAAAGTGGATAAACGTATGGATCATCAACCATGCATTATGAAATTAAACCCTACATTTGTTACTTTGTCATTTTTTAAAGGAACCTTACGTTAGAATTTTCAATGTTGTACATTTTAATTTACATCTTTATCAGAGCATTTTGCAACAATATTTATGTAATTTAATGGTGATTTAAAATTGAATTTTGATTAATTAACGTCTCATTTTAAATGATTTAAAGATCCATTTATAGAATATACTTTCTATCCTATTCATAATGGAAGTTGTGATTAATCTAAGCTATATTCTTTGAATTTTAATTCACTCGATTTATCAGGCATATTTTGCAGATCTGAAATATTGCAATGAGATATATTATTATATTTATCTTTCTACATCATATATTTTTGACACGATGATCTGGAGATTTTTTGGTTGTATATATAATTATTATTCTTCAAGATTTCTTGTACAAATTAATTCAATGCTACAGCGATCAAGCATATTAGATAAAAGGACTACATTTTTAGAGATATACATGATCAAATCTGGAATCAAGATGCTCATTTTTTTGTTCTTAAAATAAAAGATCTGTTGTGCAACTTGATCTCTTCAGATATATTTCAAGATTATTATTATTTTGAAGACATGATTCATATTTTATCTATTGTGTGAAGCTGCAACTATGAGCTATATCTGTTTGTTACCAAATTATATATTATCTATCTAGAGTTTCAATTGTTCATATTTAGTTGTGGAGGAGTGTCATCTTCTCACACTAAGTTTTGGTTTTATCAGTTCCCTATAAAAGAACTAGAAGGGTCTTTTTTTAATCCTTTTTTTTGTAAGGTTGAAAACTACCCGCCCTCAATTGTGGACTGGTCTTATGATACAAGGACCTTACTAGTGAAATTCACCAAGACCGCAGAGAGGGTGATTTGTAGAGTGCACTAGGGGACATACATGCCCCAAACGACTATAAATTGATGTGCATTGTTCTCTGTTTTTTATCTGCATCATATATATTTCTATATAGAAATGTCGCTAGCTCTTTATACTATTGTTGTGAATCGACATAATTGTGAAACTTTTAAAAAGAACACAATTCATACCCCTATTATGCTATCACTATAGCTATTGTGACCTAACATTTGGTATCAAAGGATGTGCTTTTCAACAGGGCTATAACAAGATGAAGGCATAAGATCTATTTTAGTGATAGCAATGGAGAATCTCAAGGAAGGAATTTCAATGGTTCGTTCTCCATATTTCAATGGTGATAATTATGGATGATGGAAGTCACAAATGATAATCTAATTAAACAATCATGGATTTAGAGTATACTCAAAGATTGTTACTCCTTACACAATTCCTAAAAAACTTGAAACTTGGTATGCTACTATAGAGGCTGATGAATTTGGAAGAAATGAATGCCATTATTTGTGGTATTGGACCAAATGAATTCAACCGTGTATTGCAATTCCAAACAACCTATGAAATGTGGCTGATAATTTCAGTTGCCTATCAAGGTACTCACAATATTAGACAAATGAGATATGCTACTGCAAAATTAAAGTTTGATACTTTCAAAATGTATGATGGAGAGAGTATAACATAGATGAATGTAAGGATGATAGAAATTGTTAACAATATATAATCTTTAGGTGATCCTATTAGTCAATTGGATCAAGCTTTAAACGTTCTAAGAGTTCTACCAGCAAAGTGGAATGGAATTTCTACTGCAATCTGCCAATCAACACCTATAAATTATATAACAATGATAGAATTGATTAGAACCTTAATAATGTATTATGCTGAAATGGAAGATGAAGTTGAAGACCCCAAAGTCCTAGTATAAAAGGATAACACTACTTTAAAAGTTTTATCTCAAAAGCATAACAGAAAACTAAAACAACAAGAAGTAAATTCAGACTCATTTGACATAGAAGTTGAGCTGGCTCAAATTGTTAGAAAATTTATTAAATTTTATAGGAAGAATAAAGGATTCCAAATAACCTTCAAAAATGATGAGAAAGACTCAAGGTAAGTAAGATTTTATTTGTGTAAAAAGTTGGGTCATATTAGACTTGATTGTCCTCAATTGAAAGGAGAAAAGATAAAGACATAAAATAAATATTAGAAGAATGATGATTATGAGAAAAAGGATAAAATAGCTATGAAATCCACTTGGAGTGTTTCTGAAGACTCCAACAGCCCATAAATATTTGATTCATATAAGGAATAATCAAATCTGAAATCTAATTTGTGATATATGGCTGAATATGAGAAGGTACAATCCTACAATTCATCTGATTCTGATTTTAGTTTCTCAAATAATAAAATGACTACCTATTGTACTATGCTATAAGAATGATATGACTCTCTATTAAAGAAACACAAATATTTAAAAATATTCATAATTATGTTTTAGGATAAAGGGATACTTTACATAAATAGCATCAATAATTAATTGAGAAATTTATTTCATCTAATAAAAAATGTACTAATCATGAAAATATGATTTAAAAACTACAAGAAGAAGTAGAAACTTATAAAAGTGATGCTCTTATATTTACAAAATGAGAAATTGTTCTAATTGAAATTATTGTTAAAAATGTAATTAAAAAGGAAATATTTGGTATAGGTAGTAAGGGTGAAAATCTGAACTGTACAAAAACTATTTTGTTCTTGGTTCTAACAGAAAAATCATGTCTACTCTTAAATGTTTTTATTGTGGTACTATTAGAAATTATGCTAATGACTGCTATTTAAGAAAACCTCAACTATGTGGTATTAAACATGTTTTTTATTCAGAAGATTTATCTAAATTTAATTAAAACAGTGTTGGTAAAAATAGATCTGTTTGGATTCCTAAGTCTTTGATAACTAACACTGCTAGACCCAAAAATATATGGGTACCAAAACAAATATTTGTTTAATTTGACCTTTTAGGTAACAGGTCAAAGAAGAGGAAATGATATATGGTATATGGAGACTGCCTTTTCAAGACATAAGAGTATAAATTCATCAATTTTCTATACTCAAACTAAAATATATGAAGGACAAGTCACCTTCAGTGACAATGCTAAAGGAAAAATTATTGGACTTGGAACAGTTGGAGATTCAAATACTATCTCAATTAATAAAGTACTCTATGTACAAGGATTGAAGCACAATATGATAAGTATCTCTCAACACTATGATGATGGATACTATGATGATTTTTCTAATAATTATTGTTCTGTTTTTTAAAATAATTTACATAAATTTAGAGAACCCAAAATATATAATATCTACACTTTAGATTTAAATTCTTTATGTAAATAGAAAGTGAACTGTTTAACTGCTAATTTAAACGAGTCATGGATTTGGAATAAAATACTTGGTCATTGTAATATTTTTTATTTACATAAGTTATATAAGAAACAATTAGTTTCATATTTACCTAGTCACAGATTTTATAGTGATAGATTATGTGATGCATGCCAGATTGGTAAGCAACACAAGTATTCCTTCAAATCTGCTAACAAAATTGCTACTTCAAATCCCCTAGAACTTATTCATATGGATTTGTTTGGACCATCTAGAGTAGAATGTTTTGATGGTAAATTATATGTATATGTTTTAGTTGATGATTATTCTAGAATTACTTGAGTATATTTTCTGAAACTCAAAAATGAATCTTTTTCTATTTTTTAAAGTTTTTATAAAAGAGTTAAAAATGAAAAATGTTATAAGATAATTTCATTAAGAAGTGATCATGGTGGAGAATTTGAGAATAAACAATTTAATTATTTTTGTTCAAATATGGGTATTGATAATCTTTTTCTACACCAAGAACACCTTAACAAAATGGAATTATTGAAAGAAGAAACAGAACAATTTATAAAATGGATAGAGCAATGCTAAATGAATACAGTCTTCGAGCATAATTTTGGGCAGAAGCTATAAGAACAACATGCTATATTATAAATAGAGTTTTAATTCACCATATTTTCAAAAAGACTCCTTATGAAATTTGGAATAACAGAAAGTCTAAGGTAAAGTACTTCAAGGTTTTTGAATGCAAGGTATATATCTTTAACACCAAGGATAATGTTGGAAAATTATATCCAAAAGATGATGAAGGAATATTCCAAGGATATTTTGAAACTTCTAAAGCTTATAGAGTATTTAATAAAACTTCAAGGACTATTGAAGAATCAGTTCATGTGAATTTTGATGAAACTGATACTTTTAATAAAGAGAATGGTCAAACAGAAGAAACTGATGATTCTTCTAACAATACAGGACTTGATATCTTGAAAAATGATTTTGAAAATATAAACAAAATTCATTATAATTCAGAATAACATGATACTGATGAACCTAAAAGTGATATGCCTAGAATGTCTAGAATAATTAAGAATCACCCTTTAGATATTGTTATAAAAGATCTAGATATAATAAAAAAAACTAGAATAAGTGTAGGAAACCTGGTGGAATTTTCTATTTTTCTATCCCTGTTAGATCCTACAACTTTAAAATAATCCCTAGAAGATGAAATTTGGTTTTGTGCAATGTAAGAAGAGCTAAATCAGTTTAAAATAAACAAATTATGGAAATTATTGGAGAGACCATCAAATTATCCAGTTATAGGAACTAAATGAGTATTTAGGAATAAATAAGATGATAAAGGTATTATAACTAGAAACAAATCTAGACTAGTAGCTAAAGGGTATAATCAAGAAGAATGTATAGATTATGATGAAAGCTTTTCTCCTATAGCTGGACTAGAATAAATTATAATTATTTTGGTATATGCATCTCATATGAATTTTAAATAATATTAGATGGATATAAAATCTTCCTTTTTAAATGGATATTTTATGGATGAAGTTTATGTTAAGAAACCTCCTGGTTTTGAAAATTCTCAAAAACCAGATTTTGTTTTTAATATTACTATAGCTCTCTATGGACTTTAACAAGCACCTAGAGCTTGGTATAAATGATTATGTTCAATTATTTTGAAAAATGGTTTTACTATTGGTTTGGAAGACCCAACCCTATTTAAGAAAACCGTTTGTTCTAGTTTATTATTAGTTCAAATCTATATTGATGATGATTTTTTGGATCAACAAATAAAAAACTTTGTAACGATTTTTTAGTACTTATACAAAAATTATTTTAAATGAGCATGATAGGAGAATTATATTTCTTTTTAGGACTAAAAATTTATCAAAAAGATTTTGTAAATATATTAAATCAAAGTAAATACATTACTAATTTATTGAAAATGTTTGGTCTTGAGAACATCACCACATATTCAACTCGCATGTGTACTAATATTAAACTTAAATTGGATGATGCTATAAAACCAGTGGACAATAAGTTATATAGAGGTATGATTGGAAGTTTAATATATTTTACTACTAGTAGACCTGCTATTATGTTTTTAGTATATCTGTATGCTGGATTTCAATCAAATCCAAAAGAATCCCATATTGTTATTGTAAAAAGGATCTTTATAAATTTAAAAGGAACAATTGTTCAATATCTTCTATATCCAAAAACTTATGATTTTAATTTATTATAATATTCCGATGCTGATTTTGGAGGATGTATATTAGAAAGAAAATGTACTTTATGAACCTATCACTTTTTAGGAAAATCATTAGTGTCATGGTCAAGTAAGAAGAAACAATCGGTTGCACTATCAATAGCAGAAGCAGAGTATGTATCTGTAGGTAGTTGTTTTGTTGAGGTGTTGTGGATGAAAAACACACTAATGGAATTTGGACTTAATTTTAATAATGCACATATTTAATGTGTTAATACAAGTGCTATAAAAATTCCAAAAATCCAATAAGTCATTCTAGAACTAAGCATATTAATATTAGACATCATTTTCTAAGAGATAATGTTCTTAAAAAGGATATATCTTTAGAATTTGTTAATAATAAATATCAATTAGCTGATATTTTTACTAAACCTCTTCCCACTTCTTTTTTTGATTTTATTAAATGGGGTTAGGTTTATTTAATTTTTAAATAAATATTTATTTTATTTTTGTTTAATTTATGCCAAATCTATTTGTGTAAATTTTATTTTATTAATTATTTTTATCTTATGGTATTTTAGTTAATACATGTTATCTTGAATTTATATACACCTCATAATTATTAAAAAAATTCATAATTACTCTGCGACATGGGAAACGAGGACAGATGTCATTTTTTAGAAACTATTTGTTTTTCAAACCCCCTGTCTTCCAAATCCTATTTACCCAAAAAAACCTGCTTCGACAAACCCTAAATATTATTTCATCCTTTCAAACCCTATAAGATTAAAACCTTATATTTTTAGATATCCAGGAATGAAAAAAACCAACAGAATAGAGGAAGGAGAAGCAAGTGAACTGAAACGTCAAAGAATTTCAGGCAGAAAAATTCATCAGGGAAAGGTGATTGATTTGGAATGGTTATACTAGATGAAATTTCTCTTAAACCAAGCACTGATTTTTCAAGGTCTTGAGACAGCTTTTAATGACAACAAATCATAATTTATCTATAAGTTAGAACTGAATTATTTTTATAAGAGTGTTTAGTTTATTTTTTGAGATACAGAGGACATGATTTTTTCTAGTATTAAAGATAGAGATTTCTCTATTTCTTATAATAAGGTTGTGACAATTTTGAACTATCCACATGAAGGTGTTTTCCATTTTTAACTAAATTCGATTAGATATAAGGACAATTCTTCCCAAGACATTATATATTTTCTGTTCAACTAAACACACATCAGAAAGATGTTTGTTAAGGATTTAGAACATGACCATAAGATTCTAGTAAAATTTATTCAGACTGGAATAGAACCAAGGATGGCTGAGATGGATAAAATCCTTTACCTAGACATGTAAATAATGTTTCTTTTTCTGAGTGATATCAAATTAAATTTCCCAAGGTAGTTATTTATATATCTTCATTACTGTCTTTCACCAGATGAGAGAATGAATTTTTATCCATATGGATAGATAATTTCAAGGATTTTTTTAAGAAATATATGATCAAACTGGTTGAGGAAAGAGTAAAATTTCATCATGGTAATGTGTTTAATGCTGGAAATTTAAGAAAAATTGGATTTTTTGGGAGCACTATGAAAGGAAAATTTTAACCTGTTGGAGCTGAGGAAGAATAGAGCTCGAGAGATTTTTCTCAGTAGGAGCAAGATGATGTTTAAAAGGGGGGAGTAGCTAAATCTTGAACAGATGTAGTTTCATAACTATCCAAGTGAAGGCTTATATTTAACACAGAAGAATAAGAATAAGAAGAAAAAAATCAAGAAGGTCTTGTTTTGAAACCTAGAAAAAGAGATGCTTCTCAAGTTGAAGAGAAATTGTTGTCTTCTAGAGAAGAAATGTGCCCAGCTCATTCAGAAGAAACAACTTTTAGAGAGGAAGTTCAGGTGGAGAGTCAAGATAGAGAGCTTGTGATTGTATCTCAGGATAATTAACTAAGAGTAAAAATAATTCCAGTTGAAATAGTTCAAGAACATAATATTCAATCTAAAAATGTTCAATCAATGTTTGTTAGCGAATAAGTTACTGAACAAATAAATATTCACGAAGGGAAGATATTACAAGAATTAGTTACAAAAATTCAACCTTTAATGGTAGATAAGACTGTGGGACAATCAGATCGTATTTCTTGTGGGAAGACTGAAGTTTGGATAATCAGATATTTTCATGTGAAGAATCTGTAATGAAAATAGTGGTGGATATCTTGCCTATTAAAAATGAAAATCCAGATATGAATGTAGATGAGGGGATATCAGATTCATTATATCATCAAGTGGAAGAATTTGTGATGAAATTCAAGAAGTCTCAAGAGGATAATTCCAATCTGCCATAGGAACTAGAAATTTAAAATAAAAATCTTTAAGATCTTAATCGGAATAATGTTTCTAAAAGGGATTTTGATGCCTTCAAAAGAGACATGTTACATGAGATTGGGAAGATCAGATCTGAAGTTGTGTCAAAAACAGATTTTTTAGAATTAAAATGGTACTTGGGAAATTAGTTTGAATCTGTGAAAGGTTCATTGAATCAGGACAGTGCATCTACTCCTACCCCTATAACAAGTCCATATTTAATCAGAAGATTTTAGGACATTACATTTGTTATGGCAGATATGATTATTCAACTTCAGTATCTTCAATGCAATAATTATTTTCTATCAATTTTATTAGACAATAAAAAATTCCTTCTGGATCAATTAAATCAAAGAGAATCAAGAATTATATTGATGTTGAGCAAGTTTTTAGAGAAGTTGGAGTTGTTCATGAAGCCAGAGGAAAGTTTTCATGTGTTTCTGAAATTCAACATTGTGGAGATTCTGTATATCAATAATGATTCCAGATAGTTGATAATTCAGCTAGTAGATAGTATGATGAAGAAGCTGATATTGCAGATGGTTGATCTGAAGGACATGTTTGAAGCCATACAAAATTCGCATCCATCCAATCTTTAGCTTTCCTTTTTTTTCTTACCTTTACCCATGGAAATGATTGTTTTTTTCTCAGTCACAAACTCTATTGTATTCATGTCTTTATTAATCAATGGGTTTTTCTACCATCTATGTGTTATATTTTTATATCTGCTTTTGTATTTTTTTTCGGATATCCAAAATCCATTTTTCATTATTAATTATAGTTACTTAAAAATTTCACTTCTCTTTATGTTCAATATTAAATGTGTTTTAATCCATTTCTATAATTTCTTATTGATATCACAAAAAGGGGGAGAAATTTAGATAAACAAAACATTTCTTTTATTTAAGAAATTCAAATATTTCATCTTTATGCAAATAATTCATAGTTTTATTTGGGAGAAATTAGATGAAACAACATTTTATTTAAAGAAATTCAAAATTTTCTTTGAAATATATCTTTGGGGGAGAAATTCAAATATATTTTCTTTATCAAAATAATTTTGTCAAATCGAAATTATTTTCTTTCACTTCTTACAAAATCCTAAATTATTTTTTCTATGATTATAATTTTAATTTATTGGTTTTGTGATCATCAAAATGGGGGAGATTGTTGATCATGTATTGTCTCAACAATACTCTATAAATATTAATGATTTTGATGCTCACAAATACCATTGTTTATTTTAATAAGGGTTTTATTTTGAGTGTATTTCTAGAAATTTATATTCTTTATAGATTCTTATCTTAAAATAATATTCAACTGTTTATTTGAAATAAATATTCTTTAAAGCGTTCGGAACACTCTTAATCATATTCTGGAAACACTATTCACTATTTTTTTTACTGAAAATAATATTCATTCAATACATAAAACAAAGTTACGTATGAAACAAACCTTATGTTTATGTTCAAAGGTCAGTGTGTATGGTTAATAAACCTTACATTTGAAGAAAAGTATGGTTATGGAACATTGCATTTGGATAATAACCTTACGTTTTCCAAAAAGAAAAAGTGTGGTTAAATAACCCTACATAAGTATGGAACTTTACCAAAGTATAGATCCTCAACCTTAATTTTTTTATCAAAATTACGTTCTCAAACATACATTTGGAAAAGTGGATGAATGAATAATCAATTTTACGTTCATAGATCTTTTTTGACATGGATAAACGTACGGATCATCATCCCTATGTTATAAAGTTGAACCATATATTTTTTATTTTGTTGTTTTGTGAAGTAACCTTATGTTTGACTTTTCTACTTCAGAGATTTCAATTTACATATTTATCAGATCATTTTTCAATAGTCTTTACAGAATGGAAGGGAAATTTAAAACAAGATTTCTATTGATTCAAAGATCATTTTAAATGATTTAAAGAGCCGTTTATAGTAGATATTTTCTCTCCTATTCTTAAGGGAAGTTATGATTACTCTGAGCGTTATTCTTGGAATTTAAATTCACTCGATTTATCAGGTGTCTATTATGGATCTGAAACATTGATATGAGATATATTGTAATATATATCTTTTTTCATCAGATATTTTTGACACAACGATCCGGAGATTTCTTGGCTATATATATAATTATTATTCTTCAAGATTTATTGTACAAATTAATTCACTAATACAACAATCAAGCATCTCAGATACAAGAACTACATTTTTCTATATACACATGTTCAAATATGGAATCACAATGCTCTATTTTTTTGTTTCTATTCTTAAAATCAAATATCCCTTGTGGAACCTGATCTCTTCATCTATATTTCAAGATTATTATTCTAATGAAGACAAGATTCATCTTTTATCAGTTGTGTGATACTGAAACTATGAGCTAAATCTGTTTCTTACTATAGTACATCTTATCTATCTCGAGTTTCGACTATTCTTATTTAGTCGTGGGGGAGTTTCAAATTCTCACACTAAGTCGTGGTTTTATCAGTTCCCCGTAAAAGAACCTGAAGTCTCTGTTTTGTAAGCCTTTGTTTGTAAGGGTGAAAACTGCATACACTCAGTCATGGATCAGTATTATGATATGAGGACCTTACTAGTGAAATTCACCAAGACCATAAAGAGGGTGATTTCTGGAGTGGACTAGGGGACCTTCGTGCCCTCGAACCACTATAAATTGTTGTTCCTTGTTCTCTGTTTATTATCCGCTTCATATATATTCTCATACAGAAATACCACCATCTCTTTCTACTGTTGATGTGAATCGACATAATTTTGAAACTTTTAAAAAGAACACAATTCACCCCCTCTTGTGTTATCACTATAGCTATTCTGACCTAATAGTATCATATCCTAATGGTTCATTTATAGAGTTCTTAATTTAAAATATTCTTGAAATTTTTTACACATATATATTTCATAACGAGGCTTCTTGTTTTCAATGGTACTAGATATGATGGATAGATTTCAAACATTATTTTTTTACAAGATTATGGTTAATATGTCTTGTAGTATATACATCATGATACTGATTTTAGCAATCATAGTTAGAGAAATTATGGTACTTAGACATATATTTTCATTATTAGAAGAATATCCACTGAGGTATTCTATAATATCATTGATTGTGCCAGTAGATTTTAAATATTGAATATTCAAGAGGAAATTTATCAGAATCCCATGGATATTAGGGATGTTTTGTGTCATTTTCAAGTGATTATTTTAAATATAATTTCGGTGATTTTTTAAAAAAAATTGGGAGATTACGTCCTTTTAATAGAGGGAAAATGAAGAGAAACAAGAATAAGAAGTCCCCTGAAAAGTGAGATATGCCCATCATGTTAATTTTTATTGGTTTGGTTAATAAATATATAACTAATATTGTTTTTAAATATTTATGTAAATAATGAAATTCAAGATCCCCCATGTATTGTAAATAAAATGGAAATTTAATGGTAGAAGTCACAGTGATATCAAATCATCAACATAGATCATATTCATACAAAAATTATGGAGATATAAAAATCATATATAAAAATGTGGATCAAATAGAAATCATTCATAGAGAGTCTTACACATTAATACCTAAACTATTCTTGGAAAATGATATCTTGAAACCAAAAAGATGTCCCAACGAGAATTGATTGGTAGAGAGGGTTTAAAAATGAAGAGTCAAAGAGACACACTTAGAGTGATTACCCAAGAATTAGAATAATAAATGTATAATGAATAAAATTAAGTAATTTTTTATTCCTATTAAATATTTATTTGAAGAGTGGATTAAATAAATAAAAGAATATAGTTAGAGGGTGGAGGATATGGATGAAAAAATAAAGGATAATGATAGGAAAATTTTGAATCTTTAATGGAAGTTGAATTCCTTAACATAAAAAGAATAAACATTTTTCATGGATTCCTCTACAAGTGGTGTTCACAAGGTTTAGAGATAAGAATTAGGGAGCAAGAATAATTTTTTTACTAAATATAGAAGATATGGTCCTAAAAAAAGTAGGATTTAGTTAATTCTATTATAGGCTTGAGGAGGGTATCATGGATGTGTTTCTAGAATCAAATAATTCAATAAATGAAATATACTACAAAATATCAACTCAGGCATGACTACAAAAAGTATTTTTTAGAAATATATGTTTTATACATACCAATCATAGATATATAGAGAGGCACTATGAATAGAGAAATGATGAAGATGCGAGGAATAAGATCCACACTCCTAGGTCAAGGGGGAAAATGTATTGTAAAGACTCGTAAAATTCAAGGGAAATTTTTTTCTTAATTTTCTTTGGAATTTTACAAGAATGCGGTTTCTGACAGCACCTGATTCCGAGTACCGGTGTGCCCGGAATCAATTTTCGAAGTTTGGATCAGGTAGGTTCAGTGAACGAACGAGCGCGAATTTCTAACTTTTGAACTGGTGCCCGGAATTGAATTCTGAGGGCACTGATGGAACCGCAGCACCAGTAATTTCTCAGGAACTCCTGTTCCGGAGTTGCGTTTACATTAGTGTTGATGATAAAAATTGTGGAAGTTTATTTTATAATTACTCTACATTTTTTATTATTTTTACTCTAAGTGTTAGTTCTTGATGGAAGTTGGGTAACCACCCAACCTCCCTTGGGAGGTTATGAGGGTGGTGGGGGCCACACGAACCCCACCCCTTCATATCCTCTAACCCCCCTCAACTCCCAATTTAATTTTTTTTACCTAAGTTATAACTTATGACTTTAATGTAATAAGTTTAATGAGGTGAGTTGTGTGTGGTTAAATTGAATTTCAAACTCTTGAAATTCAATTGGTTAGGTTGTGTTAATAAAATAAGACTTGGTCTTATTTTATTTTTGGTTAGAGTTTTTCAACCTTGAGATGATTGGGAATCATGAGTCTTCTTCTTCTTCAACCTCGATGAAGAACGCGAAGAACACCTCCGCCAAAGAACGTGACGTCTTCTTCCAACGACGTCTTCCCATCGAACGCACCTCGACGACAAAGGAATCGACATTCGTTCTCCACGACACGACCTGTGACGCGACGTCTCTTTCCACAAAGGTTCTTCCGCGACACCGTATCCGCGACGCGACGTTCTTCTTCCGCGTCGTCTCTTCCGAGATGGTTTTCCACGACAAAATCTCAGTCAACGACTTCAAATCCTCGCTTCGCGACGTCGATGTTCATTCTCCGCGACGCTCGTCTTCCGCGGATCGTTGACGAACACCGTTCTTGAAACCGAGGTAGGGAATTGTTTATGAAATATTAATGAACCCCATGCTACTTCCTTCTAAATCAAAGAACGCAGATCAAATAAACATTAATTTGATCCGCGAAGATTATGTTGTGGGTTGGGATTTTATTTTGGTATTCTCTTATCTTTTGAGAAAAGATCGACGAGCGCGGACCAACCAATTCCGGGTTGATCCGCGGATCGTTCGTACATGTGGATCGATGTAGGGGTTTTATTTATTTAATTGTTGGTGATTACCAACTTGATGATCTTCTTGGATTAAAACCAAATGTTATCGAATAACGCGAGGGGGTCGGACTGCACAAACACGGCCGACCCTCCACCTTATTTTCGTATTGGTTTCTTTGTGTTTGGTACAAGAAAGCGTCGTGTCGTCGCACCACGCGGTTCATGTGGAAGATATGCGCGGCGCCGTCGCGCCGCGTCGGGGAAATAAATTCAAGGACGAGACGCCGTCGCGCCGTGTCAAAGAAAACCAAAGACGCCGCAGCCGGAGAGGGGCCGTGGCGGAGGGGCGCGGTGTCGTCGCACCACGCCGGACGACAAGGGTCGCGGCCGGTTCCGGGCCGCGGTAGAGCAAGGTGACCGGTGGCCGGACCGGGCCGCCGGTGTCGGCGAAGAAGGGGACCGGCCGTCGCCGGCCCCGTGGAGGCCAGAACCGGCCGTCCAGGGCGGGCCGGTCGGACCGGTGTGCAACCGGGGGTTCAAACCCCCGGCCGGCTGGCCAAAACGGCCCCCCTTAATTGCGGGGGGCTGCGGTTACACAGGGGGGAAGGCGCCCCCCCCCCCCCCTCCCTTTTCGAGACGGCTCGGCCAAAGGTCGAGCCAGACAGCGCACTGGGCGCGCTGTCCCCAGCTGGACCGGCGCCCGGCCGGTCTGCCAGGCCGGGCCGGGCCGACCCGGTCTGGGGCCGGTTGACCCGGTTCGGGCCAACCGGGGGGGTCTCGGGCCGGGTCGGTCCGGGCCCGAAACCCCCGTTTTCGGACCGTTTGGGTTCAATTGCCCATAACTAGGGCTACGGACCTCCGATCGACGTGCCGTCAGCGGCGACACGATCCTTAGAACGAGACGGTCATTTCGACATATCACACTCAATGTTTTGGAATACTTTGAGTTTGGCCGGGTTGGTTCGTACACGAAACCAACCGGGCCCTCTAAGGGAAAACGCTTATATCATTAGAATCGGACATCCGATTGACGTACCGTCGACTTTGATGGATTTCTCTGAGTGAGACGGATCTTTTGGCTTACTCCGCTCGAGGTTTGGATGTTGTCGGAGTGCGGTCAGGTTGGTTTGCTCACGAAACCAACTGGGCCCCTGGAACGAGAAATCCAATAACTCAAAGATCGGGCGTCTGATTGACGCGCCGTCTGTTTCGTTGAATTCCTATTGATGAGAAGGAACTTTTGGTTTACTTCACCTGAGTTTTGGACGCATTTGGAATATGGCCAGGTTGGATTGTACCCGAAATCCAACCGGGCCCCTGGAACGGAAAAGCTGATATCTTTCAGACAGGACGTCCGTTTGACGAACCGTCAGCGGCGTTGGTGATCACGTTGAGAAACAGTCCCTATGAGTATACCCTATGCGAGTTGGGGGTACAGTTGAGATACGGCCGGGTTGGTTCGCTCACGAAACCAATCGGGACCCTAGGACGAAAAGGCTAATAACTCACAGACCGGGCGTCCGATTGACGCGCCATCTGTTGCGTTGAGACCCCTATGACGAGACGGTTCTTTGAGATACTTCTTTGTGGGACTTTGAGATACTTGGAGTATCGACCTGTAGCTCATGGAGCGGACCCTCCTAGAGACGAGCGAGCGGAGTACGGAGACCGTGTAGATGACTGAGACCTGACGACTGCTTGACCGACTCGAATTGGAGTGAGTTGACTAGCCCATTGGACGGAGCGACTGGTATTTTGCGGCAGACCCACGGCAGACGAAGCGCCTGGTAGTTGGAAGCAGACCCGCGGAACTCGACCGGAGGAGTACCTCTGTAGGCTATTAGGGGGAGCGCCCGGTATTTGGCGACAGACCCACAGCGGACGGAGCGCCTGGTAGTAGGCCGCAGACCCGTGGTACTCGATAGGAGGAGTACCTCAGCAGTCTTAGGTTAGTGAGCAGTACCTCGGAGTCGTAATAGGACCACTGTACACTCCAGAGACGGACCTCTTCAGCAGTTATGGTTCGATAATTAAAATCATGATTTGAGCTGAGACTTTTGACCTTTGTGTTTACCTCGTGATTGAGATGGGTCACTTGATAACTTAGGTATATGTATGGGAATATACCTGGGTAGTGGTTATCCGTTGATTTCATGATCCTTGTGTTTCCTCATGATTGAGATGGGTTACTTGATAACTTAGGTATATGTATGGGCATATACCTAAGTAGAGGTTATCTGTTGAGATCCTCTTTGTGGTTATCCTTGTTGGTTTTAGTGAGACCTTGAGTGTCTCGGGGTCCCTACTGAGTATCGTTATACTCACCCCTGCACGGGCTATGCCCGCACCTCTTTGTGTTGGTTGCAGACGAAGGGCAGTGCTGACAGAGGCTGAGTGTTCGAGGACTGGACGGTACCCGGAGGTGGACTACACGACGAGTCAGTACCCGGAGGTGGACTACACGATGAATCAGTATCTGGAGGAGGTTGACAGGCGAGAGCGTTGAGGAGGCTATCTGTACCTACCCTTCAGGAAGGACCCATGGCGGACGATCCAGGAGCTGCGCTATCTGTACCTACCCTTCAGGTAGGATCCGAGGAGGACGACCCAGGAGCTGCTTCCTTCTTCCATCTGTTTGTCTTTTTCTGTTGTACTTTCGTTCAGTTGTATCTGCACTTTCAGTTGGGTTTTTATTCTGGCCCATTTACTTTTCAGCACTTTCTTTTGTACTTAGTGGTCTGCTTCCGCTTGTACTCTGTGGTGTTTTTTTTACTTCCATAAAGGCAATGCATTCCCAGTTATCGGGATTTTCGCCTTTGGTGCTAGTCGCCAGCCCCTGGCCTATGGAAGGCGGGCTTGAGGTAGTCACGACACGGGCCCCGAGGATGGGTTGTGACATGTATGAAGTGAGAAGAATATATTACCCTGAAAAACATATTCACCAAGATAACATAATGTAAAGATGTTATAAAATGGTAGGTGAATCGACCACCAGTGATGTCTTTTTTATAGTATCTATTAAGGAAGTAAAATAATCACTTGTGGAGGATAAAGAATGTAGTTACCTCAATTTCAGAAAAGGTGGATGAGAATTTGAATAAATAATTTCCATGGAAAATAAATAATTTATGTAGTATTAAGGGATATCAAAGAGGGGAATCATGAAGCAAGAATATGTGGTTTCGTAAGAACCACTATAAAGAAATAGGTGAAGGTCCATTGAAAATCCCTTCTATGGTAGAGGAAGAATAATGAAGGATGATTTGTTATATAATCAATTGAGGAAACATGTATAAATTGGATTAGATTCACAATTGATTTCGATCTCAATCCATGTAAAAGATATAATTATAATTCAAACATATAGGAATAAGTTTTTATAAGTTGTTTTGTACATAGAAGAACCACTAATAAGTATTAGAAAAAATTTGGAATAAAATGTTTGGTTAATCTTGACTAACTGTATTCCTTTACATGAGGATGTTCAAGATATAACCCTATCCCAATATACTTAATTTGTATATATATTTGTGGTATTGAATGTTTATAGGTGAGATATAATCCATGGGGTTAATACATTGAAAGGATACAAGTGAATTTCAAAAAGGTGGATATATTTCATATAGTATCAAAAAATGATAGGAAATATATGTTGTGTTATATAAATTAAAATTTATTCCAAATTATAATAAAAAATACAATTGTTAACTATCTAAATATATAATTCCAAGTGGCTATGAATAAATTTAAGAGATATGAAACATGATTTGAAATTAATTATGTTCCAAACCCAAATCTATAATTTTTAAGTGGCATAAAGTTAAATATGGTGACCAATAAGTGGTATCAATAATAGAAAAAGTGATTTAAGACCCTCTATAAAAAGGGGATAACTTGATAGAGAAGAAAAAAATTTCATCAAGGAGTTAATGTTTTATTTATCTTGATCTAACAAATTGGCATTTTAGGAAAATGAAAGTTTATGAAATGGGAATACCATGGTGTAAATATTTTCTATAAGTGGTTCCATAGATAAATGAATTCAACGAGTGTTTTGTGAGGATGATTAAATGGATACAAGACTCACTTAAATGAGGGGAAAATTCCATCTATGGAAAGAATATCATGGGTTACAATTTGTGTCATTTATTTTTTTATAACAAATATTATAAATTCTTTAAAGAAGTTGTGTTACTTAATTTTTTTATTGATTACCCACTAACGATATTCTATGTATTTTATTTGATATCATATGGAAGTTTTTAAAGTAATTGAAATCTCATGTTGCATGAATTTATGGAAGTAAGTTGATGTAATGGAGAAAATTGAAATAATTAACCTAGACTCTTGTTTCTTTCCTAGATATCTTCCTAACTAGTCTTTACATGAGTTTTTAATGACTCTTTCCTAAGCATATAGTTCATTCTAAATATTTTTTGAGAATGTATATATAGTATGAATAGTTTTTACAATTGAAATAAAATATATATTTTTTAATAAGTGATGTTAGATTAATATAAATAAGTGTTTCCAAGGATCATGAAAAAAATTTGTGGTATCAACAATAGATAAAATTTAGGATTAAGGACTGGAATTCAACACGTGGAAATAATAGAATAAAATGATTTATAGGTGGTTAAAATATTCTAATGGTTTATAAGTGAAAGTAAGTTATTTAATGAAATGATGGTTATGGAAGAGTTTCATGATATGGGGGGTTAAAATATCTTAATATTTATTTTATACACTAGTGGAGAAATAGATAATGGTTAATTTGTTTTTAAATAATGGGGATGATTATAAAGAAGATATAGATATTTTAGACCCTTGAATTGAATGTTTATGGGGGGAGCTAAGATGATTTATATCAGGAAATTCATTTACAGTAATATATAAAAGTTGTGATGAAGGTACCCCTATAGATTTATATGAAAAAACAGGAGAACATATATTAAAAAATTGGTGGATATAACCTTTATATATTATTGTAAATGTGGGTGATGAGGATGCATATAGTGATATTATAAACATAATCAAAATGGTAGTATGATTCAACAAAGAGTTTTCTTATTGGATTCATTGATCATAATGGTTTATAAAGTTTAAAAAAATAAAACTAAAAAAATTAGATTTTAGAGAATGTAGAATGTATGTTGATGTTTCTTAAGAGATATGGTGATGCATTGATGAAGTTAAAAATGGAAACCCTTATAGGTGAATGATTATTGACATTGATATATGAAATTTGACCATTGTTATTAGATTTGAAAATATGGAAGTGGAAGTGATGAAGTCACCATAGTGACTACAAATTGATTTGGAAAACGAAAAAAATAATGTTCTCCTTAGTGTGGTGTTATTAGCAAGGAACTTCCATTGAATAAAAATATTGGATAATGATGATCTGTTTTAAAATCATGCATTGTGGAGGTTAAAAAAATTATTTATTTTAAATTTATTTGAGGATTTCCTTACGGATTTAGTGAAGTTTTGAGAAGATTTATAGAATTTAAAAATGTATATATATATATATAAACTATATTATATTTATTAATGATTTTTTATAGTAATCTACGAAATAAACTGGCTATGTATGATTAGATTTTTTTAATGGAGATGCATGAGATTATACTAAAATTTTCAAAGAGTGAGTATGATCAAATCTAAATTTCTAGATATATGTCATATAATATAGAGAATTAGGAGTTCTATGTTGGATTAATGTGATGTTTCTAAAATCCCATGTAAGGTAAATTGTAATATTATGTGAGATTAAATCATTAGTTTTGGAGTTTGCATAAGAATAATTCGAGTTTTATATGAATAAATGTTATAGAATCACACTATAACCTGATGGGTTGGGCCAAAATAGATCTTATGTATTATTAAATGAGTATAGGTTAGGATAAGACATTGAATCATAAAAAATAAGGCCACACCACATAGGTATTTGTGGGAATAAAACCAAACTATGTATGAATACACAATATTATAATCAATTTTATCATATCGTAATTAGTGCTTCATATAAATAAAAAATCAAGTGAATTATGTATTGTGGGTTGTATCCTTATCAAAATTTTGTGTGATGGAAAGTTTTTTCAACTCTGGATTTATGTTGGAATGATTTATGATTCTATAACAATTAGACCACACCACAATGCATCAAAAATTTGATGAGATTTGGAGGACTATGCTATGATATTAAATGACTATTAATATTGATTCTATTTGGAATTATTGTATTGGTGGTTGACCTAAAGGTCACACCATTTTGGAAAATTACATTTCATACGGGGGTTCATGATGTCATGGTCCTATAGTTTCAAAAAAGGCATTAAATTTTGGATGGAATTCAAAAAAAAGGAGGTAATATTACCTTATATTTTTGAATTATGACTCAATTTGAATTTTAATTTTTGACCACATTAAATTAGGCATTCCAAAATAGCCTAGTCCCGTGGGATTTGTTTTATAAACATAAAAAATTTATCTTATTTTACAAATGGACCTAAATAAACTATTTAGAATGGGATTGTGCCTATGTAGGATTGTAGAGACCCAAACATGACATACATGGACATTACATTATTTTTGAGGAATACTTAATACATGACAAAGAACACCCAAGGACCGTATTATTTTAGGGTCTTTGGAAACTTGGAACATAATATTCTAATCATGGTGAAAGATCCTCGACATCTCCCATAAAGATCTTCCCATTTTGTTTTCTTACCTAAAACCTTTCTTTATATCCTGGGGAAAAGAAAACATAAAAAGGGTGAGTTCAAATTCTCCGTAAGGGTAATAATGGAGAAAATAGAACAAACCATATACATTTTAACTTAAAAACATGAACATAATATTTAAACATCCCCTGGAGTTCTTAAGTAAATCTTGGCAGTATGTAAGGCATAGATCATAAAGGAAAATTAATCAGGATAAAATATCATGGGAATAAAACATGTAATTATGGAAAACCATTAATCACATGATATGATTTCCATAGTAGTCAAGGCATTTCTTCCAAGACTATCATAGTGTAAAAAGTCCATTACTGAACTGGGTTTACTTGTCGTTCCAGCCCTATATTACTGAACCATATTCACTTGTCGTTCCAACCATGTCTATATCATGAGATATAAATATTTACCCAATGAATTTGAGGGAGATATAGGTCCCACCCATCTCATAGTGAAATCATTCTTTCGTGTGCCATAAATTAAACATAAATCATTCATCATAACCCAATGAATAAAAATGGGTTTCATAAACATCATCTCATCATAACATAATCCATATAGAATAAATGGATATCATTTGTTTATAAGAAAAATGAAACCTTTTAAAGCATAGAGACATTATACTTGAAATATAAAAATATTAAATAATATCTCCATATATGGAAAATAGTTTTGATAAAACACTTGAAATGAATTCTTGAGGAAAATATCATTTATTATTCAAAATCATTTTATTTTCTTAAAAGTACATGCAATTTTAAAAGAAAGGGATTTTTTTAAAATAATCATGAAATAGTGTAGAGGAAGATTCATGGAAATAAGGCATTATGAAACCTTAAAAATCCATTCATGCCGTATAAGTTAAAAAAACATTCTACTAGTACCTTTTTCAGAAAAGTCAAAAAGTACCTCGTATGGTAAACAAAAGAAAGATTCCTTCCATACTACATAGTAAAATTCAAAAAAGGTTAAACATGAATTTAAACATACATAGAATAATATTAAATACATTAAGAAAAAATTTCTCTAAAACATGGAAATGGATGATAAATCTAACCCCAGTAAATACTTAGGAATAAACAATCTCAAATAAAAATGAGATTACAAAATTATCCCTTACCTTAGGTCCAATTTCTACCATACATGTATGAAACTCCTGTATAGTGGGTTTAAAAATATTATTAACTTTTAACAAAACCATAATAATATTTATATATGATTCACATATGACTTTATATTACCCGTTCTTTTGTCAATTCCATGTTAAAGTAGCATTTTGGGTAAAATCATTTCACTTATCGTACGTGTTTGGACTTTCTGTTCTAGATATTATTACTTATAAACTGATTTAAATAATTAAAGAATTTAAAAAATTATTTATATATAATATATATTCAGCATATAAATATATATGATAGATCGATAAATGGATTGAAATAAAACGTTCCTGGAGACAGTAGGTGGTACGTACGCATGAACACTGTTTTCGTTTCCTTATTAAATTTAATGGAAGTAAGTAAATAACATATACATAAATCCATTATCATTATTATGTCACATATTTCATGATTATTCATTATATATACTTTATAGTCATTCTTTAATGGTTAACATGGAGAATGAATCTCATCGCATCATGGAGATTGTAATCCATACGTACGCACGTGCGAGGATATCTCTCCCATAATTATTGAATGGAATTGGAGTGGAAAATCTATTATATAATAATTATAATAATATTATAATAATCATATATAGTTATTATTTCCACCATTATACCCGTCCAAGTAAGGTGGTAGTGGAAAAATAGATTACACCACAGCGTGGAGACGGTATTCCGTACGTACGCACGCGCGGTGATTTCATTTTTCGTAGGATGGATAGAACGTGAAATGGGGTTTTTTTATATTAATAATAACATATAATTATATTATTGATACCAATGTTATTACTTTATAATGAAAAAATTAAATAAGGGTAAGTATAAGAAGAAATAAATTTGAAATAATCGGTAAAGGATATTACCTCTTCTTTGACGTGCCTCTTCTAAACCTCCTCTTAGGGCACTAAATTTGGTCTTTGAATAAGACCAAAACATCTAGTATGTTTATAGGGAAGTGTAGAAGGGAAATGGACAGGTTTTGACCGAGCTTGAAGGCTCAAAATTTTGTGAAGAAGAGAGGGAGGAGGTGCCCTTTTATAAGAGAGGAGAGAGGCACTTTTGGAAACCTCCAAAATATTAATTTATAATAAACCCAAACCCCACATAAAAACATCCAAAATGTCTAAAATTAGAATATTAGATAATATATGGTTTTAATATCATCAATAAATAAAATTTTTACATGTTTGGAATTTATTGTAAACCTTATCAACTTGATTTATCATTATTTAATATATTTAATTTTATTTGTGGTAATAATTTCCTAAATTTTAAATTGTAATAAATAATTACTTAGGTGTTTTGAATTTTCCATAA
Source organism: Viscum album (assembly GCA_963277665.1). Lineage (NCBI taxonomy): Eukaryota > Viridiplantae > Streptophyta > Magnoliopsida > Santalales > Viscaceae > Viscum > Viscum album. Next base: position 2,067,378,850 of record OY728121.1, read on the forward strand.
TTGGATAATTTATAAAATTTTATACCATATAAATTTGAATTTATAATTTTTAAATATTTTAAATATTTTTGTGATTTTTAAACATTTTAATAATATGTTATTTTTATAAAATATCAATAGTGTCAATTTTGACACTATTCAATTATTTTAATTTAAATAAAATCCAAACAGAAGATATATTCGAACCAAAATATTTAATAGATTCTTAAACTGTCATATTCGTCTAAAAAATTCATGGAGTACATTAATTTGTTCATGTAATACTTATTTTAATATTTTTAAAAACCATTTATTTGATATTTCAATCAATAAAATAATTTCTACCTCACTATTGTGTCACCATAAATGATAATTATTTAATCCCTAAAAATTCTAAATAAATTCACATGATGTAGATAATTTTATTATCTTTCTGTTGAATATTTATGTTCTAATTTTTATGATGTTTATCACTAAATTAAAACTATTACACTTATAAAATATAAGAGAGTGACATGTTGTCACTTTCATTAGTTTTAATAAAAATTACATTCTTTTCATGGTCAAAAGTAAATGAAATGAATATATTCTGACTCTTAGGTGACATGGGTTGACTTTTAGTCATCCAATAAATTTTTGTCAGGTGTTGAGATAATTTTATAATCTTATTTTTACCCTTAATTCCCCAATTTACCTTTAACAGTAGTAAATAAAATTTACCGTAGTTACTATTCATAATGTCTAAAAGTAAAAGTATCATATTAACATAATCTGGACCTACTGATTCCAAATATTGAATCCATTTTTCCAAATTCAATACACAGAATTTGTAGTATTTAATTTAAAATTAATCCCACTTTTGAGAAAACGTGTTTTAAAAGTTAAAACATTGCAAAAGATTGAAATGTTTTTTCCTATGAATTCAATGTAAAATTAATGATAATGACTTACATTATATTAAATTGTAAAATTATATTCTATTTATACTTTAAGACTATTAAATATTATAATTTAACCATATAAATTATCTTGATGAAAAAAGTTGTTTTTCATTAAAATTTTGCGTATTTTTACTATTCATCAAAATATGAAAGTTAACCGAAAAATATTAAAAAATTATTTAAAGTAAATTTTTATATACTTATTGCAATGAATAAGTTTATTAATTCTAATTGAACTCATAAACGTGTCAAAAACTAGATTTAATGTGGGTGCGCCATCAAAAAGCGGCAAAACTGCATTTTTTGAAAAGTACTTATTTTACCCAAAAAATTTATTTTGTTCTCATACCATGTTCTATAAAATGTCTAAGATGAATTATAATGTTATAAAATTCAAAATGTGGTTAATAATATTCATAATGGCTAGTACATAATAATATTATAATATATCATTATTTAGTGAAACTTGATATTGCGTACCATGCAAGCTATCGAGGAAGGTCGCTCTTGCGTGTAACTCAATCCAAGTATATTGTTATTTATACTGCAAGATAATATGGTGTTGCGTATAGAACAAGATAATATTGGATTAGAATACAAGACAAGACATCAAAGAAATTAAAAAATATTATTTCTCATAAAATCTCGGGGAGTTACATTATACCCCCCCTTAAAATGAATTTCACCCTCGAAGTACATCAGGGTTATAAATGGTTTACAAATTGAATTTTTCTTTCATAGAAACCCACATCGTAAAAAGGAAAACTAAAATTTAATTTTAAAACTAAAGTATGAAATTTAACGGTTACCCAAATTAACTCATCACTTGGTTTCCACATAGGAGAACATAGGTGAAAATATGGATATGGAAGAGAAATCTAACCATCAATTTCTTCTGGAGAGCGGTAGAGAACATGGCTATAAAAAATACTACAGTTACAAATCAATAAATCTGTGATGATCTAAGGTACCATTTGATTCATCAGATATGAGGGTACTAGGACAACATTTTTGGTTTTCAAGATCATTTCCCTAAATATGATTAATTTTTTGCATAAGGAGAAATACTTACTTGATTTCAGAGTAATATCGTCGCTGGTCATTCCAGGGACAGTTTCCACTTCATCTCTTATTTAAAGAAATGAAGTTGAATTTTTCATTTTTGTACTATTATCAGATCATGCGATAGAATGATAGGTCATTCTATATGTCTCTATCACAAAAATAAAAGTTAGCACAAGATATTATATATACATAAGTCCATCTATGGTGATATTAACCATATATTATTCCAAAAATGGACTTATACTTCATTTATTATATCACTTAATAAAATAAAACAAATTTCTACTAACTAGGGACTTCCTGTAGGCCATTCGTTGGAAATAAAGGCATGTCACACTTTGGTTGTGGGTTCGATTCCTGCAACCTTGTCTGACGTGATGGGTTGTCGTCCATCCTACAGGTTGTCCTTTTTATAAAACTATACTATTATAACATTTCAGAAATAATATCAAAAAGTTATAGTCATAAAAAATACTATCTAATGTCTAAATTAATCCATTCCAATCTTTAGACTTATCCAAAATACTTCTCCTTAATCTCATAGTATAATAAAAAATATTACTAGATAGGTCATCTACCATGAATTTAAATACCATCATTTATCCCCCATATATCATATGATATATCTTGTTGGTTACATTCCAAACATGTGAATTCCTTAATCATGTATTCTCTTGAAATATAAATTATCATAGAATCTTTGTGAAAGCATGAATGCTGTCAAAATTTAACTCTTTCCACATACCAAAATCCCAAAATTTCTGTATACTCAAACCATGATATCACTTTTTCCTTATATTAGTCATGATCTCATTAATACTATCAAAAAATTAATTATATCTGTATCCATTCATTATGCGCATATTAGGTTATTTCCAAAAATATCTGAATAACATTTCATGGATACCAGTACCATTCAACATATACTTTCAAAAACATAAGAAAAAACGATAGTGTAACAATCCTTATATGTTTCTTTATTCCATAGTAGCATGAGGTTACTTATACAACATTACTCTTGATAAACATGCAATCTTTCCACTGCCTTCCTAAACCATTGACTGAGCTTCATCATTTTATTCCTCAACACTTCTTTCGTCTAATATATCATTTGTAGTCTCTTCATCATCATCAACATAAATACTACCCATACGACCATGTTGATTCTCTTCGTGAGATTTTCCCTTAGGGCATTGGTTTGCATAATCCCTGCACATTCCACATTTAAAAAAATTAACCTTTGTTGATGTCTTAGTAATACCATTATCCTTATCCATTGTGTTAACTAAACCTTTTCCTTTTCAATTACTGGCTTTGTGCCCTTCTTTTCCACACCCAAAGCATCTTCCAGTTCCTTTGAAACATTCTCCCCGATTCCTCTTCCCATATGATTTACATGAGGGAAATTGAACTTTCTTTCCTCTATGATCATCATGAAACTCCATCTTTCTCTTATTAGATGAGTCAGGAAACTTGCCAAAGTTGAGATTATTGATCATATTATAAGATTTCTAATTAGGTATAATAACAATGTTTGTACTTCCAAATCCTGTTTCATTTGGTTTCTCATGAAGAATATCATTCCATTGTCCCTTATATTATCCATTATTATGTATCTTCCTGTTTCCAGCCATTTTCTAAAACCCAAAAAGAATAGTGTGAGTGGAAAAAATCATGCTTGGAAAACAACATAATAAATGGGGAGTACCTTCAATATCTAACATCTTAGGTTTAATTCTAAGATCCTTACCATAATTCGAGGACTATAACCTATACATATACTTATCCTTAAGGACATCCATAGACATACATTAGAAATATCTTTAGGGATCTCACTAAAGATTCTGCATCCTATTTTCCAAAGGTTACCTAAACCTTTCCTCTAATACCAACTGTAGAGACCCAAACTTGACGTACATGGACATTACATTACTTTTGCGAAATACTTATTACATGAAAAAAAACTCCCAAGGACCGTATTAGTTTAGTGTCTTTGGAAACTTGGAACATAATCTTCTAATCTTGGGGAAAGATCCTCAACATCTCCCATAAAGATCTACCTCTTTTGTTTTCTTACCAAAAAACCTTCTTTATATCTTGGGGAAAATAAAACATAAAAAGGCTGAGATAAAATTCTCAGTAAGAGTAAACATGGAGAAAATAAAAAAAACCATATACATTTGAACTTAAAAACATGAATATAATATTTAAACATCAAAATCCTGAGTTGTGAAATAAATCTTGGCAGTACGTAAGGAATAGATCATAAAGGAACATTAATAATGATAAAATGGAATGGGAATAAAACATGTAATTGTGGAAAACCATTAAGCACATGATATGATTTCCATAGTATCTAAGGCATTGCTTCCAAGACTATCATAGTGGACAAAGTCCTTTATTGAACTGGGTTTACATGTTATTCCTGCCTTGTATTACTGAATCAGATTCACTTGTCATTCTAGCCATGTCTATCTCATGAGATATAAATATTCAACCAATGAATTGGAGGTAGATATAGGTCCCACCAATCTCATAATGAAATCATTCTTTCGTGTGCCACAAATTAAACATAAATCATTCATCATAACCCAATGATTAAAAATGGGTTTCATAAACATCATCCCATCATAACATAATACATATAGAATAAATGGATATAATTTCATCATAACAAAAATGAAACCTTGTAAATCATAGAGACATTATACTTGAAACATAAACATATTAAATAATTTCACCTTAGATGGAAAATAGTTTTGTTAAAACACCTGAAATGAATTCCTGAGGAAAATATCCTTTCTTCTTCAAAATCATTTTCTCTTCTTAAAATTTCATGAAATTTTAAAAGAAAATGATTATTTTGAAAATAATCATGAAATATTTTAGAGGAAGCTTCATGGAAATAAGGTTTTATGAAACTTAAAAAATCCATTCACGCCGTATAAGTTAAAAAAACATTCTACTTGTACTTTTTCCGAAAAAGTCAAAAAGTACCTCGTATGGTAAACAAAAGAAAGATTCCTTCCGTAATACATAGTAAAAGTCAAAAAAGGGGTAAACATGACTTTAAAAATACATGGAAGAATTGTAAATACTTTATGAAAACATTTCTCTAAAACATGTAAATGGATGATAAATATAACCCTAGTAAATACTTACGAATAAACAATCTCAGATAAAAATGAGATTGCAAAATTATCCCTTACCTTAGGTCCAATTTCTTCTGCACATATCCAAAAATCCTGTATAGTGGGTTTAAAATTATTATTAACTTGTAAAAAAACCATAATAATATTTATGTATGATTTACTTATGACATTATATGACCTGTTATTTTGTCAATTCCATGATAAAGCAGCGTTTTAGGTAAAATTGTTTCATTTATCATACGTGTTTGGACTTGTTGTTCTTGATATTATTACTTATAACTTAATTTACTTAATTTCATAATATAAAACATTATTTGTATATAATATATATTCAGCATATAAATATATATGATATATCGATAAATGGAATGAAATACACCGTTCATAGAGACGGTAGGTCGTACGTATGCAAGAACGGTGTTTTAGTTTCCTTATTAAATTTGATGTAAGTAAATAAAATATACATAAATACAGTATCATTATTATGTCACATATTTCATGATTATTTATTATATATACTTTATATTCATTCTTGAATGGTTAACATGGAGAATGAATCTCATCGCATCATGGAGACGGTAATCTGTACGTGCACACGAGCGATGATATCATTCCAATAATTATTGAATGGAATTGGAGTGGATGATATAATATCTCATAATTATAATAATTTTATAATAATCATATATAGTTATTATTTCCATGATTATACCCTTCCAAGTAATGTGGTGGTGCAAAAACAGATTACACCACGGCGTGGAGACGGTATTCTGTACGTACGCACGCGCAGTGATTTTGTTTTCTGTATGATGGATAGAAGGTGAAATAGGGTTGTTTCATATTTATAAGAAAATATCAGTATATAATTGATACTGATTTTATTACTTAATAATGAAACAAATAAATAAGATGAATTAGAAGAAGAAATAAATTTGAAGGAATCGGTAAAGTATATTACCTCTTCTTTGACGTACCTCTTATAAACCTTCTCTTAGGGCACTAAAGTTGGTCTTTTAAGAAGACCAGGACCTCTAGTATGTATCTAGGAAATTGTAGAAGAGAAATGGATAGGTTTTTTCCGAGCATGAAGGCTCAAAATTTTTTGAATAAGAGAGGGAGGAGGTGCCCTTTTATAAGAGAGGAGAGGGGCAATTTTGGAAACCTCCAAATTATTAATTTATAATAAACCCAAACCCCACATAAAAACTTACAAAATAACTCAAATTTGAATATGATATGATATAGGGTTGTAATCTCATCATCCAATAAAATTTATACATGTTGGGAATTTATTTTATACCTTATCAATTTGATTTATCCTTATTTAATCTATTTAATTTTTTTTATGGTAATAATATTCTAAATTTTAAATTGTTATAAATAATTACTTATGTTTTTTGAATTGACCATAATTGGATAAGTTATGATATTTTCGACCATATAAATTTAAATTTATAATTTTTAAATATTTTTTTGATTTTTAAACAATTTAATAATATGTTATTTCTATAAAATATCAATAGTGTCAATTTTGACACTATTCAATTATTTGAATTTAAATAAAATCCAAACAGATGATATATTCAAAAAAAATATTTAATAGATTTATAACATTTCATACTCATCTAAAAAATTCATGGAGCACATTAATTTGTTCATATAATATTTATTTTAATATTTTTAAAACCATTTATTTGATATTTCAATCAATAAAATAATATCTACATCACTATTGTGTCACCATTAATGATAATTATTTAATCCATAAAAATTCTAAAACAATTCACATGATGTATATAATTTTACTATATTTCTGGTGACTATTTATGTTCGAATATTTCTGAATTTTATCACTAAATTAAAATTATTACACTTATAAAATATAAGAGAGTGACATGTTGTCACTTTCATTGGTTTTAATAATAATTACATCATTTTCATGGTCAAAAGTCTATGAAATGAGTCTATTATGACCCTTAGGTGATATGGGTCGACTTTTATTCATCCAATAGAATTTTTACAGGTGTTAGGGTAATTTTATAATCTTATTTTTATCCTTAACTCCCTGATTTACCTTTAACTGTAGTAAATAAAATTTACCGTAGTTAATATTCATAATGTCTAAAAATAAAATTATCCTATTAACATAATTTGGACCTACTGATTCCTAATATGGAATCTATTTTTCCAAATTCAATACACAAAAGTTTCAGTATTTAATTTAAAATTAATCCCGTTGTTGAGAAAACAGGTTTTAAAAGTTAAAACATTGCAAAAGATTGAAATGTTTTTACCTATGAATTCAATGTACAATTAATCATAATTACTTAAATTATATTAAATGGTAAAAATATATTCTATTTATACTTTAAAACCATTTAACATTATAATTTAACAATATAAATTTTCTTGATGAAAAAAGTTGTTTTAATTAAAATTTAGCGTATTTTAATTATTCATCAAAATGTGAATGTTAACAGAAAAATATTAAAAAATTATCAAAAGTAAATTTATATATACTTATTGCAATGAATAAGTTTATTTTGTCAAATTTAACTCATAAATGTGTCAAAAACTAGTATTAAAGTGTGTGCACCCTCAAAAGGTGGAAAACTGTATTTTTTGAAAAATACTTGTTTTACCCGAAAAAATTATCTTGTTCTCATACCATGTTCTATAAAATGTGGAATATGAATTATGATTTTATAAAATTCAAAATTTGGTTAATACTATTCATAACAGCTAGTATATAATAATATTATAATATATCATTGTTTAGTGAAACTCGGTATTGCGTACCATGCCAGCTATCGAGGAAGGTCCTCTTGCGTGTAACTAAAGCCAAGTATATTGTTTCTTATACTGCAAGATAATACGTTTTTGCATATAGCACAAGATAATATTGGTGTAGCATACAACACAAGTCATCAAAGAAATTAAAAAAGATTATTTCTCATAAAATTTCAGGGTGTTACAAGGATAGCCTGTATAGTCCTCGGCCAATCCGTTGACCTAAAAATGAATATATTTAAAAAAAAATATTATAACGATTCCCACCCCAAAAAATTTACCTACAAACCTCGATTTCCTAACAATTCCCCCTCCCATTGTCTTTCCCCAATTCCCTACCATGGATTCTTAATCCACACCCCAAAAATCCTTTCCCTAATACCCATTGTAAGAACCTAGACCCCTGTTGCATGGAGTTTGTGCTAAAAATATGTTGTGTAGATTTTTTTTATAAAAAAAACTATATAATTACCCAACTTACTACGTAACAGAGGATATTTTATAGGAAATGGATTTTGAGAATTAGAATTCCAGTAATACATTCAGATACAAAAGTACACAATTTATAAAACATTAAGTAAACTAACTCAGAGAAATGATTCCACATTATAAATTCATCGTATCACTTCCACAAAACCAGTAAGAATAATATAAATACATAGGGAGAGAAAAAAATATCATTAATAAATTTTTAAACATGACAATTAAGAAATAAATTTTTTAAAAATAGTTATTTTAAATACGTGCTTTAAATCCCGAAATTAACATTTCTCATAACATGTCAACATAACCTACTTGATATATTCTTAATCATCTTTTAAAATAAACACATTCTCAAAATTATTAAATATATTTAAGGGTTACTATCACAAAACAGATCTGGTCTCCATCAAAACAGCACCTGACCTAGCCCGTGGAATGACCCAAAGGGCATTCCTGATCCCCAAAGGCTGGCACAAGTTCCCATGTATCATAAAATGATATTTGGGAATTATTTACCCAAGTCAATAAACATAAAACAACAAGAGAATCCAATAAAAAAATATGGATTTTTCAAAACAAATACTCTTTTACAAAATTTCATAATTGAGTTACACAATTTAAAACAATGTTTAAAGACTATTACATAAGAACAAAAACAAAAAAAGTAAAACCCATGAACCACCTCATTACAAGGAGAAACTCCCAAAATACATCTCAAAAACACCGCATTACGAAGGACGCTGGAAACCTGGACCAACGGCACTAAAATCTTTACCCAACCTGCGACAATGATAACCAAGTCTACATACACCCAAAGGTGTAAGTAGGGTGTGAGATAAAGACCAGTATGATTCCACCACAAAATATTCCATGTGATAATCATTATAAGACAAAAAACCTTCATATTTTGTAAATAATAAATGCTATTAAAAATATTTAGAAGATGCAACTTTAAATAAAATCAGTTTTCAAGTGGGCTACAATAAAAGAAATCAACACTTTTAAATATAATGACAAAGCTACAAAATTTCTCTATCCAAATATACTGTATGCCGGTGGTAATTATAAAATATCTAATGAACACTAGAAATGGGAAAAACCCCATAGGAACTAGCTCACTGTGGGTCCCAGTTACCTCGTACTCGGTGAAAGTAACCATAGAAATATCCATTCTTGTGAACATGAGCCACTAGTAGGGATCATACCCATAACCTAGTGGTCCCCCAAAAACATCATCATCATAGTTTAGTTATTTTTATCATTATAAAACTTGTTACATGAAGCAGGGTCCAAACCCTACGGGATCAGCAATATACTAGTACATGTCCACCCACCTAGATACATGATTTTTCCCTCTTGTGTTCAAACATGTTCCACAAGACATGAAATACAATTTTCACATGAAAATACAACTTCCATGTCACACACACACCAAACATCCCACACACATGTCACATGATCCCCTTTTTCATTCAAATTCATTTTGGAGATCATACTCACACAAAAACAGCCCACAACACGTTTCACCTCTCTTTCAAACATCAAAAAATCCATTAAACAATTTTACAAAACCTTTACAAGATAGTACACATCACATAAAAACCCTTTCAGATTAAAATATAATGTTTCAAAATTACACACCTAAAAAAACAGTTTGTCAATATAGTTTCACCTCTTACAAAAATCAAGAAACCATTTAAAACCTTCACAAAACAATTTCAAAGAGTGTAACCATGTTTTTTCACATAAAATCCTTCTAAAAACCATCTTTCAAGACAAAAAACCCACCAATATCACATCAATCAACAATTGGAATCCATAACATCATTTATTAAAACTATTCCACAAATCATAAAACAACCCCAATGAACACATCGTAGAATACAAACCAAAAATGTTCATTTTTGCACAAAAATTCCACTTAAAACCCAACAACATAACAAATGATTCAAAATATAATTTTTGAACCAAACGAAATGGAAGATAATAATTCTAAAAATATAAATCAAGAAAAACTAACTCATCTAATAATTCTTACACATGTAATAACCTACCATTTTTTTCAAAAACTCCAATCCATTGTGTGAAACTTCAATCACACCACCAGTGCATGAAAATTAAATGAAATAAAGACCTAATCCACAATAGTTATCCAAAAACTACACAAAATAAAAACCTATGTTTCAACTCTAGCTGCTGGACATTTTAGAACATCAATTAAAGTGGAAGAAACCCTAAGCAAATGGGAGGAACATGAGAGGAAACCCAATTACTTGAGATATCTTGAATAAAACACCCCAAATACACTAATAGATGAATTTCCAAATAGACAAAAATGAATGTGAGCTTTGAATAAGGATGATTATGTCATGTAGGAACTAGAAGGGGGGGAAAGAGTGAAAAGTGAAGGAGTTATGAAGGAAACAAATTACAATTTCAAATTTGGATGATTTGAGAAATCTTGAGAATTTTCTCCGTAATCCATGATGGAAATGAGCTTCAAAGAGTGATACATTAATATAGGGGCGCTCCATGGGCTGTTGTATTTAATTGGGATGTGGAATCACCAAAAAAGATGAATAAATGAACAAGATATTAAATAAACAATTTTTAAAAAAAACTAGAAATGGGCTTAAGGGATGGCCCAATTCCTTAAATAAAAAACCAACTCCCCCATGATTATGGATTTCTTGAGGGTCCAAATTTATAATGTGGTTTTAATAGGTTAGGGGAGGCCATGTTGGAAGTGGAATGGGTTCAAAATTTTGAAAAATGAAAGAGTTATAAAAAAACAAAATAGGTTTTTAAATCTGGAAATGGGCTCACGATTTCTCCCAAATCAAGAAAACTCACCCTTTTCTCCAAAAAAGTATGGGCAATCCCCAAAACAAAGAAAGAATGGAAATTAAATGAAAAAATAACTTTAAAATATTTCATGGATGTGATAATTCTCCCCACCATAAAACATTCCACCCTTGGAAATCCATAGTAAGGACAAAATCAAAAACCAAACCCAATCCAAGGACAAAATTGACTCCTTTTCCAAGTTTCTCCCACCCCCAAAAGGCCAAAACACCTCCAATTGATCAATAATGGAAGTAATAATCTCACCAACCAAAACATACCCCACTTCCTAAAATGATCAAGCATATTCAAACTACATCCCAAAACAAAACACTTTAAACACTATCCGAACAAGACTCGAGCAACTTGAAAAGAATGAAAAACCAAAACAAACGAGGTCACCATAATCTTACTTCAACAAAACTATTTGGAATACTCCAATACCAATGTTTACTCAAGGAATAAGTTTTCAGTTAAATAAATCCAAAAAAGACTACCTATTTTCAGACCACTACTAGGGAAAAAACCAAGTTACTGATATGGGTAGACACAAACAGACTCCCCACCATAAGGGGTAACTCAATTTTTCCGGAGATAGAATCAGTACACTAACAGGGAGAGGCCCGAATGAACTCCTAGCATAAGGGGTAGAATTTCTATAGAATTTTCCAAAATAACATACTTGAGACCCATAGTGGGTCCCCCCACCATGAGAACCAACCATCTTAACCAACCATCACGGGCCGACACAAAAAGACCCCAAAATTTAAAGAGTTGGCAGGACTGCACTGTTAGTCTGCATAGTTTGGGAAATTATAGGCTAACCATGCAGATCATTCTGTCCCAATGGGAAACTTTTCATGGTTATATGGGCCAAGAATCATGGCCATGTATAGACCATGCGGTAGCTACTCTCTCTTATCACACTATTTCCTAGGATGGAATGCGGTTACCACTAACTCTGCGCAAACTGTGTGCTACCATCTGGCTAGAAATATATTCATACATTTCTCTAAAATTTCAAAGTAAACCAAAGGGGGAAAAGCATGAAATTAGAAGATAATGTGGGAGTGATGTTATACCTACTCTTTCCACCAAACAAGAACAATTGGAGAAAGAAAACAATATTAGAGGTTTAAATTATTCCCATCTTTCAAACCGATGACGGGAATTAGACCAACAATTTTTAATGACCCTGGTGTTTCCCTGACTTTGCGCCAACATCACTCCAAGACCTATGGTTGGAGCTCAGCTGATCGAATGATCTTTGGCCCAATAGTCTGGCGTTGGGAAACCCTCCAAATAGAACTTCTTCTTTAGGAGCCACAAAAAACTACACTATGATCCCACATGGGATCAACGAGAAATAATACACTCTAAAATCACTTTACCAAAACATAAATTTTTTCCTAAATAAGATCTTAGAAGATACAGACACATCACCCCTTGTTTCTTCGAATGAAAAATGCAACGACGATATGACATATGCAAATACAGTCCTCTAAACATAGGATGTTAATATGTTTTTAAGGGAGGAACACTTTCAACAAAATAGAGACTCTTAGAAGATTTCACATCCTTCACTTTTGTATTCAAACAAGCACATGACATCACAAGGTGTCACCGAAAATAACCCTTGATACTGATATGAAAAATACGTGGAGAGGGACCTTATGCTAAGTCCCCAAACAACACACAATTCCAGCAAGTGGCCATAATTGCCTCTCATGACCAGATTTCCTACTTTGGTGGCTTAACATGAACCCCTTCTTTGAAGATACTATGAAGGACCCAGAGGCCCTCATAGACACCATCCACAATAACAACCCCAGACTACTTTCACCTTCAAAGAATCAGGTAACTTAATAAACTAAGGTCTCCTTCAACCTTCCACAATAACTCTCTTACTACAAGAGGATCCACAAAACCAATAAAGGAAATTTTGTAGACTAAAACTCCAAATCTCAAGAAAAATAATTCTTGTGTTGATCCACTGGAGTAATTTCCAATGGAGAAGCAATATGGACTGCACTTTAGTCATGCTTTAAATCCTTATGGGGTCATACCCTATCCAACGAGAGAACCCAAGGACCCAACCAAGCTAGTCCATTGCCCAAAAAAATATCATTAGTCAGAATCGAATACATTAGCGGATCCACTACAAGGGCCTCCCAAACTTTTCTCAGAAGAGACCACTAACCATCCCTTCAACCCAACATACCGACCAAACACAAACCCAAAACATAATTCAAACAAGAAGGGTTATTGAACTCAAAACTTCCCACAAAAACAACATTTGAAAAAATACATAAGACACATCACCCAAACCATTCATCAATACATCAAGTTTTCCTTTAAAAGAAGTCAATTCATAGAAAATAAATGGGTCAGTGGTTAGCATACCCACCAATGGTATCCTATGGGTCTCACACATTCATTTTTCCATGCTACACCGAAAACCCTCCTCCTATCCATCCCAGAACTCATCCATTCATGACATTAACCAACCATAATCCCATATAACCCCATTAATGTGGTCGCTCATGGAAATACCAAAGGTTAAAACAAAAATTCCTTCCATTTTTCAAAATGAAAACATTCAACTGACACTTCCTTTTTTCTCAAAACCACTACCCACAGAATAGAAACCTAATTTACATATTACAAAACATTTTTAAAAATCCCCAACCATTCAAATAAAAAATCACTTTTAAGACAAACATTAATTTCAAAATATTTCATCCCGTTTCAAAATACTCCCAGTTTTATGAAAAAAACTCCCTTTCATCAACACCCATCCATTTAAAAACTAATCTCTTCTTATTTAAACAATATTAGAATGATTCATAAAAATTTTCAAATGATTACTAGTTAAAAAATAAAAAATTATCTTCAGAACCCGTACATAAATTCCCAAAACACTTCATTCAACTCAATATACTTGTCAATAATTCAGCAAAGTCTATTTGGAATAAATTTTCAAACCCCACTCTAACATAATTCAGACTTTTAAAAAATGTGTAAACACACGATTTACCATTTCAAAATAGTTCTGAATTTAGTTTTGGTGGGTGACTTGGAAATATGGTTGGTGGACATACACCAATAACTTCACCATCATGAAGAGTGTTCTAAGAAAATATCCCCAGCTCCACATGGATTTCCAGGCCCTGTGAGCTCACTGAGACCATTGACCCAACTCTATTTTTATTTCCCCAATCATCGATGACCCATGAAAACAAAAGGGTTTAGAAAAAACTCATTATCCCCTAGAAACTTGAATCATGTCATGAGGTGTGATAAACAGGAACCCTGCTAATAATCATAATTTCAAGCCCTGAAAATCCTAACTTCAGACTATCCTAACTCTTACCCAATTAACATGACCCAAAGAGAGCGAACATGATGCTCTGATACCATTTTGTCAGGAACCAGAACGGTTCGCCATCAAAATGGAACTTGAACTGACCTGTGGTAAGGCCCGAAAGGAATTAATGATCCCCAAAAGCTGGCACAATTTCCCAGGTATCTTAAAATGAAATTTGGGAATGATTTACCCAAGTTTATAAACATAAAACAACAAGGTAATCCAATAAAACAAATCGTGATTTTTCAAACCAAATTTTCTTTTAAAAAATTTCCAAATTGAGTTACAAAATTTAAAACAATGTTTAAACACTATTACAAAGGAAAAAAACCAAAAAGTACATCCCATGAACCACCTCATGATAAGGGAAAATCCCCACAAGCCATCTCCAAAACACTGCATCATGAAGGACACCAGGAACCTGGACCACCTACACTAAAATATTTACCCAACCTACATCAAATATAACCAAGTATAATTACACCCAAAGGTGTAAGGAGGGTATGATACAAATCCTAGTAGGATGACACCACAAAATATTCCATGTGATAATAATTATTGGACAAAATCTTGCAAGTTTTTTAAAATACAAATGCTAGTAAAAATCTTTAGAAGATGCAACTTTAAATAAAATTAGTTATTCAGTGGGATAATTTAATAGAAATAAACACTTTTAAGGAGAACGAGAATGTTATTGAATTTATCCATCCAAACATACTATATGCCTATGGTAAGTATAAAATATCTAACGAGCACTAGCAGTGTGAAAGAAACCATAGACACTAGCTCACTGTGGGTCCCAGGTACCTCATACTCGGGGAAAGTAACCATACAAATATCTATTCTCATGCACATGATCCACTATTAGATATCAAACCCATAACCTAGTTGTCCCCCACAATCATCATCATCATAGTTTAGTTAGTGTTGTCATCTTAAAACTCGCTATGTGAAACAGGGGTCAAACCCCACAGGATCACTAGCAAACTAGTACATGTCCAGCCACCTAGATACCTGGGTTTTCCCTTTTGTGGTCAAACAAGTTCCACAAGATATGAAATAAAATTTTCACATGAAAATACCACTTCAAATTCACACACACACCAAACATCCCACACACATGTCACATGATCCTCTTTCTTCTTTCAAAATCATTTTGGAAATCATACTCACACACAAACAGCCACAACACGTTTCACCTCTCTTTCACACTTCAAAAATTCCTTTAAAAAATTTTACAAAACTATTCCGAGATAGTACACATCAAATAAGAAACCTTACACATTAAAATTGACCATTTCAAAATTACACTCCTACCAAAACAGTTTAGAAACATAGTTTCGCCTCTTACATAAATCAAGTAACCATTTAAAACCTTCACAAAAGAATTCCAAGGAGTGTAACCTTGTTTTGCACATAAAATATTTCTAAAATCACTCTTTGAAGACCAAAACCACACCAATATCACATCAAAACAAAATTTAAATTCATTACATCATTTAATAAAACTATTCTAGGAATCATAAAACAACCCCAATGAACACAACAGGGAATAAACACAAAAAATGTTCATTTTTTCACAAAAAGGCCACTTAAAACCCAACATCTTAAAAACTGCTACCAAATATAATTTTCGAACAAAACACAATGGAAGAGAATCATGATAAAAATATAAATAATTAAAAAACAACTCATCCAATAATTCTTACACATGGAATCACCTACCATTTGTGCCAAAAACTCCAAACCGTTGTGTGAAACATCAATCGCTCCCCTGCCGCACCACAAAGAATTGAAATCAATCCCTAATACACAATATTCCACCAAAATGAAACAAAATAAAACCCTAGGTATGAACACTAGATGATAAAAATTTTAGAACCTCAATAAATGTGGAAGAAACCCTAAACAAATGGAAGGAACATGAGAGTAAACTCACTTACTTATGATATCTTGAATAAAACACCCTAAATACACTAGTAGATGAATTTCCAATAAGAAAAAAATACAAGTGAGGTTCTAATAAGGATGAGAAGGTTATGTAGGAACTTGAATGGTGGGGAAATAGTGAAAAAATAAAGGGGTTATGAAGGAAACAAATTACCTCTTCAAATATGAACGATTTGAGAAATATTGAGAATTTTCACACTAATACTCAATGGAAATGTGCTCCAAAGAGGGATACATGAAGATGGGGGAGCTCGTAGGGATTTTGGATTCGAGTGGGAGGTATAATCACAGAAAAATAGTAAAAAAGTAATAAGATATTAAACAAAAAATGTTTTTAAAAAATTGGAAAGGGGATTATAGGTTGGACCATTTCCTTCAATAAAAACCCAAATCCACTATTATTATGGATTCCTAGAGGGTCAAAATTGATATGGTGGTGTTAATAGGTTAGTGGAGGCCATTTTAGAAGTGGAATGAGTGAAAAATGATAAAAAATGAATGAGTTATAAAAGAAACAAAATGGTTTTTAATTATGGAAATGAGTTCAGGATTTGGCTCAAATCATGAAAACTCGCCCTTTCCTCCAAAAATGTATGGGAAACCCCCCAAAAAAAAGAAAGAATTGAAATTAAATGAAAAAAATAACTCTAAAATAATTCATGGATGTGACAGTTACGAATAAAATTCATTATAAAATCTACACGTATATGAACAAAAATGCATAAAATACCACCTATAAGTCAAACAAAGACCATACATAATTTTGTATGACATGCCAGGGGTAGGAATACAAATTTATGCATAAAATAATATTTGTTCATAATTTTCACAAACATAGATGTCATTTATCATTACACAAAAATACAAACCATGAAATTATAGATAAGTTTCTAACCTTATTATTAATCCTTTCAAATAGATGAATTATTATATAAGTATATACTTAAATGTAAAACATTTCATCATGTGAATTTGAAAATGTAAAACTGATTAAACCTATGGGTATTGTAATATCTAACCCTAAGGGCCTTGTAATGGTTCCCCCTCATCCCTTGAAAGGGGGGTTATAAAAAATCAATAAAAATGAAGGCCTTCGGGTCATTCAGGTAAAACTGATTAATACGGTTTCATAAAATCATGATCATAAACTATGGATATTATTCTATATGAGTAATCACATGGACTTACACTTACTATATCCATAATGAGGGAATGAAAAATACGGGACATTATAACCATACCTTCAAGGCCTCATTCCAAGACCGTAGTTTGTCTTATGAGACCTATCGATGTATCGAGAGGCTATAGTGGGCCTCACCCATCACATAATAAGTCCTAATAATTCACCATATATCTAATAAAAATGTGTCTTTAAATCAATGTTCCCCATTCCACTTTGATTTATTTGATTCTTAATCATAGGTGAAATAAATTCATTGATAAATTATTGTGGTACATAATCCTTAAACAATCCAAAGTGTCCCACAACATCTTGAAAATTTTAGTTCTTAATACATATATTATCATAAAAGGATTCATCTCATACTTAAATTAATTGTCTTTATTTGTAAGTATTCAATAAAAATGAATATTGGAATAAATTCACATTTAATAAAAAATTCACATATCTTTTTATATTCTCAAAATTATATTATATAATAAATAAATAGGTTTTTTACATGAAATTCTAACTTGTTTCATAATTTCACATAATATGATACGGTTTATCTCATGCAGTTGAGCAAACAAGGTGTTTATAAGAGTTTAAAATCACTAGATGTTAGTTTAGAGGTTAACAAATACTATTTAAAAATAAAAGAGAAAGAACATCTATAGTTTGTTTATTCTTATATGTATGTATATATATATATAACTATATATATAATTATATAAGTTTATGTGGTTTGTATACATAAAACTCTTTCGAAATTTTAAAACAAGAACCCTCCCATATGAGCCGACACTATGAAAAGTTGATAAATAAATTTAAATGTGTTTACTTGCATGCAGGACTATGTTTAATCTCAAATATATGTATATCAATTTTATAAAAATAAATTTTGAAATGTATGTTAAGACATATGTTTTTAGATATATGATTCGTGGAAAATAATCCCTTAACATATATATATATACTAAAAATACTAAGCTATATATGTGTATATATGCATGTATATACACATATATATACAATTTTCGGTAAAATATCCAAGCATGGTAGTAAAATTACACCTCTAAAACTTTAATTATACATAAATAGATCCTTTAAAATAAATATTTCATATCATATATACCATTTGGATTAAAAAAATATGGTATACACACATATAGATGTATGTATATGTATATATGTTTTCAAAATCAAGAGAAAATAAACGAATCCCTTACTTGATTCAGATCAGAAGAGGCTGAGTGTTTCTGAAACTGAGAGAGTAAGAGAGGGCTTGTTAGATTGAATTTTTGAGTAACAAATTTGGTGCAAAGTGAGGTTTAAAAAAAACCATGTTTTCAATTTCTGTTCTGGATTGACCATTGGTAACCCAAAAAAAACATTAATGAGCACAGATTAATGAGTAACAGGTTGATTGACATCCTAAAATTATATTAAAAAAAGAAACCATGGGGGAGATCCGAGTCAAGGATGGTGATTATTGGATTAAAATAATCACACCCTTGTAAATAATTTAAGATATCGTGATAAGGGTAGAAAAGATGGTGTTATGGGAAAGAGAGGATGAAAAGGGGTCAGCGACTAATGGTGTGATGGGGACTGGTTCAGTTCCTCATGGAGGAAGAAGGAGAAAATAAGGGAGGGATAGGATTAAATATGGACCAATCCAAGGGTTAAAATTAATGATTTTTTTTAATGAAGGGAAACTAGTTGATGGATAATGGACGTCCAGGATGCGGTTGTGGATTTGATCGAATGGCCCAGAATTGATCAGCACTTTTTAAAATGATGGAAATACAATATTAGATCAGAAGGATCTAATAACTACAATAATCCTCAGGTTTTTAGTTAGGTTGAATGGTCTAGATCTATTGCAGTCAGATCGAACGGTTGAGAAAACCGTGACAAAAGAATGTGGTGGTGGGGGTTTGAACACGAGATCGGTATAGACAACCAGGATCTTGCATGGTGAGATCTTGCTGCTGAGATTGCGCGCCACAGAAAAATCGAATCCCACAATGAAAGTGGGTGGGTTTTTGGAACCTCCTTATAAGGCACCACGTGTGGCGCCATCTCTCATTGACACAAACAAACAAACAAGGGGTCCTTATACACGGGACCCAACAACGGGTGCTCAACCCACCCTTTTCTCACATATTAATAGGGTCCTATACATAGTTCTGTGTATGGCTTGCCTCCACTATGATCACCTTGTTCAACAGCCTGCTACTCAAACATCCTTAGTCATGGGTAGACGCCTCCTTACTGGGGTTGACCGGTTCCCCCAACATTGTTGAGGTGTCCCCTTAGCCTAGGGATGGTTCCATTTATTTTTTAATACTTAATACTTTAATACCCATGTTATTGAAAATTAATTTAAAACAATAATTTCATTTAATCAAAATTGTTATTTTAAAACATTTTACGCATTTTAAATTTAAAGCACTAAAATTGTCCTATGGTTTAAAATATTAATGGTGACCTTCAAAACCAATGGCTGTAAAACCCAACAGTCACTTTTAATCCTCGAATGACCACTTATAACGATCATATAGGTCGTATAAATACTCGTCTAAAGTGTTTAGAAGATCAAAAGATCATTTCTTTTTTTAAGAGAATGGTGCTCTACATTTCTTTGACTCGTTTCATTTTTTCTATAATGCTTTCCCTACTTTTTTTGTTACAGCTGATCCAAGGGATGTCAACTACACCATTGGCCTTTTTTTCATGCTTGGTAGTTTAATATTTATTTTGTTGGGTCTTGAGATGAGTTTTCTCAAGTTTTTGTAATCCTTTATATCCATGTAATATTTTAGTGTCTGAATTAAATGTTTCTCTTTGTCCTTAGTGTATTTCAAATAAAACACACCAATTCTCATTAAAACCTAAATAATAATAATAATAATAATAAATATTATTATTATATTTATAATTATGTTTGGGACATTATAACCTTCCCCTTAAAGATCATATCCTGGACACTCTCTAAAACCATTTCCACTACAACAATATCACCCCGTGATATACCATTAATCCCTAAGTCCAGACCCCAAATTGTTACATACCATCATCTCTTTACTAAAACCATTTGTCACCTACTCGGTGGTTCTAGATATAGTTACTCACTCTTTTGATCATAATTTTTTTATCTCTATTGTGTTATTTGAACTTTTTATTCCAAAGTGAATCTATTTTAGTTATTATTCACATCACTTTCATATTTTTGGTTGAAAATAAATTCCATTGCTACATATTTACTAGATTTTTTGGGAAGTAACACCAAAACTGCCACCTATGATGATAATATCATTGGTATTCTCACACCATGTATAGTTTTTTCATTTCATCCTTCTCTGAGATCATGTGGTCAATAAAATTGGATTTACAATACTAAAAATTTGAGATTTAATTTCAATTTTTTAGTATTATTTCTTATTATGGATTTTATTTCTTTCATAAATTATATTTTTCATGGTCACGTATTTATTTTATCTGTAGGAAAGTTTACTGAGGCAACATTTCTTTGAAAAATACTTCCTTCCCTGATTCACCATCTATCTATTTTCACCTTAATGGATGTAATTATAAAAATATATATTATTTTTTATTAAAAAATGGATATTGTATAGGATTTATCATCCCATGAAAAAAATAATCCACGCTATTAAAATTTGTCCCATATATAAAATAAGAAAAAATAGGAAATGTCGAAATGGGTCTAGAACCATACAATATTATCCCATTTAGGACCAAACTACCCATTTTTATTATCTAAATTAAATCATATTGACCACTGAACGAGATATTTGAAGATGAGTTGAAGTAAAATTTATCCTAGCTATTGATTGATGACTTATTGGTTAAAGAGAATAATAAAACTATAGTGATTGTTTTTGAAAGGGGAGAAAAACATTGAAATATATTATTCTAAGAGATAAAGAATATAGTATGGTCATAATATGGATTTATAATTATAAAATTTAGTTCATTAGAGGAAGAGGCTTGAAGAAGAAAAAATTATATTGATATATCTTGTTATTGGAGAAGGATTGAAATGAGAATATTTCCAGTGTATAATGATTCTTTGTTTGGGGAAGTTTTTACTTTTTGTGTGGTTTAACTGAAGAGTAATTAATTTAATGCCTCATTTAGGATTAAAACTCATATATCATTATATAAGAATATGTGCAACAAGTAGTACATAAACGGAATATCAATTATATATTTGTGATTCATAGATAATTATTTGTACATTTTGAACTAGAAGAGACCTTCATATTTAAAAAATAATGAAGAATTTACCAAAGAAATGAGTGGAGTATAAATAATATGGAGTGACCCTTGGGTGTTAATACACCATCCCAAAATAATTTAATGTAATTACACATTATCATGGAGTGAAAATGACCAAATCCATGTATCCACTATACTCTCTATGTTGATAGTGGAATTTATTACACTAGAACATCACCATGTGTTTCATTCATAGAAATTTTCAAATCTAGGTGAACTAAGTAAAAATACATTTTCTCTTGTGTTGTTTAATTTTTTAATTTTTTCATTCAGCATCATTGGAGATGAGGGAGTGAAATATTGAATGAGTTCTTTCAAATAAATGAATAATATCCAATAACGAGAGTGGGTTCAATACATAAATGTTTTATTTTTTCACGCTGATTCTCTCCCCCCCCCTCACTCTCATAATTTCTTAGGACATATGCCAAAAATATGTATTACCATTATAGATAAAAAATCCCCCTGTAAGTGATGATTTATTTTATACCATATGATCTATTTCTCATATATTTTCCCAAACTAGATCTTCCACCATTTCATGGATGCATATTGTAATAAACTCACTACCAATGAAACATGGTACTCATCTTAATTATATAGGAGAAGAAAGTATAACTCAACATCTTTAAGAAACCATTCAGTTACACATATGAAGTACTACCCACAAATTTTGGTATCCTCTCCTTAAAATTATGTAATTCCAAATCCCTAGTCTGATTAATATTTTATTGTGAAATTTGTTTTAGTTTACCTTTTCAGGCATATCATGACCAAAAAGTCTTTTTATGCATCCTATTGGTATATTTATAATGGAATATAAGTATATCAATCACCACCTTATAGATATGGATGTATAATGAACACATTATCCAATGGTCCAACTCATGAATACCATTGTTAAATCAATATCATAAGAAAACTAAAGCTTCTGGGGTATAGTGAAAGAATCTAGACAATTCCAAACAATGGTTGTTCATTGATTTCATTGAATAGGATCCAAATAACATGATGATGGATACCTTGAAATATTATAAGAGAGGATATTTCATAGTTAATTTAGAATTAATTTAAAACAATAATTTCCTTGTGTGTAATAATTCCTTATCAAATATTATGATTCCACTCTTGACATGACGTAATTATAGTAGAAAATTAAAATAAGGATTCCTTTTATTATGTCCATATTTTCTCTACAAATATCTAAAGAACTTTCTTGGTATTATGGGTGCTAAAATAGAGGTACATAGTGTTTTTCCTTGTTCACTATGAAACCCAATGATAGATTTTTCTTCTTGTGTATTTTTATTGAGAGCGTGGGGGAGGATGCTCTTTCTAGAGCTTGAGAGAGTCTCTTGAGTCTCTCCATTGTTCATAATAACTCATCTTGCTATAAAATTATATAATCAATATTTTATACTTATGGTTAAAAAAATTAATAATTAAATAAAGGCCCTTTATCTAATTGTTTCTAAGTAATCCTAAAATCAAATAATAATAATAATAATGTTATTATATTACATGAAAAGTGTTAAACTCATGGATACTTAAATATAAATTTTTAAAAAAGTACATACACATTAATTTAAATGATATTAAATAAAATATATCATTTTGGTCGGGCCCTTGTCTCATTACCTCAATCCTCCTCAATATTTTGCTAATCTTGAATAAGAAAAATATATATTTTAATAAATATTATTCATTTAATAAATAAATCAATACTATATTCAACAAAAATCATGAATAAATATTTATTTTTAATACGAAAATAATAAAACAGATATTTATATTAATATATTCAATAAAATAGTGAATAAATAAATATTTATTTATTACATTATGAATAATAAAAACTGATAATATTAAACTCAAATATTCTGAATTTTAATATCTCGGGATTAAATTTAGGAAATTAACTTAACTCAAATAAATATTATTCCACAAGCTGAGAATAGTATTTATTTTTAATATTTAAATTTTATATAATTTAATGAGATTCCATATACACTTAATTTGTGACCCGCTAGGCCTATTTCATAGTGGCATTAGGTGAAATTTCCTAAAGTCCAACATCAATGTATTGTAATACATCAATGCACTCATATAGAAATAATTTTATGTTACAATTAAAACAACATTTATATGAATAATACTATGTAATATAATTATTTTTTATTTATATATCATCGAGAAGTATGAATATCTGTGTCATTATTATGCATTCTCTATTTATCTTTCTTTAACTACATGAAATTAACTTAATAATGAACTACCATGACCATTGATTTAATAAGACTATTACATTTTAATCAAAGGGGAAAAGATATATTATTCAATCAACTGAAAAGGGACAAATCATTTCTTTACTTATTCAATTAATGTCATAATACTTATGAAGAACTCAATGCATGCTACCTCATAATGAGAATATGTCATTAAGGCTTTCATACATACCTCAAAGTATGTGATTCTTGACATACACTAACAATAATCTCAAGTCTAAGGACTAATAAACATATCCATATATGGGAATATCCAATGAAAAATATAAAATGAGAAATTCCTATTTTGGGGTTTTCCTCATAGTCGTATCTCTTAGAACTTACTATGTGTGAACTTCATGAGCAGAAGTATCAATATCTTATGAGCCGCCCACACCTAAGATTCAAACATCATATGTGTCTTACTAGAAGTAAATTATCCCAAATATAGGCCATATGTTATATAATATTATCATATTATTGCAAGGTTATCATAATAGCGAGTAAATTATATAACCATTTAATGAGATAGATACGCTAAAAAAATTATCATATTAATGTTTTATAAAATAAAAATCATCATGTCATGAGATATTCATTAGAATTATTGTAATTGAAAGTACAATGTTAGTTGGTAAAAGGGAACCATATCCAATAGACCCCCACTTTTATGATAGGAAACTTCTAAATATTTTTTTTAGCTCTCACATGATAAACATACTTTTTTTGGGGTATAGAAATAGTGTTTTTCCATTCATGTTCTCCTGTAGTTATTATATTTACTATTACTTCACTATATTGAGAAATTCCATCAACAAGTGATATCCTAAAGTATTTACCCTTTCATCCTCTATCTAAACTTGACATATTAGATAATATGATAGTCACAAGTTTATGTAATATATATCATGATAATACTTTACTATTTTCATATAACTCCAAAATTTGGATAAAAATATTTCTCAACCACTTCTTAAGCAGTATCAAAAGCCGTAACGTAGTCAGTTTATGTATATATAAAAATAATTAGATATAGTAAGTTTATTTTCCTTATTTCCTTAGACTTATTATCATACTAGATAAAATTGATCTAAAGGAATACTAGTTTTGTATCCCCTTGATAAATAATATTCCCACTTCTTTGAGGATAGGAAATATATCCATTTCACTTTGACAAGTATTCTTAAACAGTTCTAATGGATACCTAATGCAATTATCCTAGTTATATTTGATGTTTTCACACAATGAATTTGCAATAAGCAATATCAATCCTTAGTATATATCATGTCATATGTAATAGTTTCAAAAACATATTATATTATGTGATATACTCTAAATTTAAGCATAATGAATACTATTTATCCTAATAATAAACTCTTGTTCCTTTACACATCGTCATGGGAAGATTTTTTCAAGTGACATTGGAAACAAATTTCTATTTAACTATTTTATCTTGTATTTTTCAATAAATTATCAATTAATGTACCATGAATTAATCTAAAAAACCCCATTGGTATATATTTTTAGATCGTGTTCACTGTCACTTGGGTTTACACTTTTTTTAATTCTTGGATAAATCCTTTATTCTTACCTAATTATAATAATAAAAGTTTATTTTTATATGTTATCAACATTCTTGACTAGTAAAACTATAGTGAACCCACTAACCCCTAATATACACATGGATCTCTTTCATTATTAATAAAACTAAATTTTGATAAATTAATCAAATTAACATTTATGATTATGATTTATGCTTCAATCCATAAAAGTACATAAGTAACTTTCATACCTTATTGGAATTCATCGATGTCACTAAACCCTCTGAATTCATAATGTAGACATATTCTTAAAGGTTTCAATCAATAAATATGGTATTGGCTTCCATTTTCCTATTTACATAACCATAAAAGGTTTTAATTAAAAGATGAATTCTATTGAAATTTTGGATGACTGTTGGTTGAAAGGTTTTATCATAGTCTATATTTCATTATCACTTGAAAGATTATATAACCAATGAAGGAAATGGTTTTCCCTAATTACAATTTTTAATGTGATGAATTTTTGAGTCTATATCATATTTTAAGGAAATAATATTGTAAATCATGGGAATGAGATTCCAAATTACTACCCATTTCAATCACTTGACATGATTAAATAGATATCATTAGGATACTGTCATTCAAGTCATAGATTATGTCTTGCCATTTCATATTGCATATTTATTCAATAGTTTGGGTAGATAAATAAAAACTGTTATCATTTGATATATCATTACTATTTAC
This sequence comes from Viscum album, assembly GCA_963277665.1. Taxonomy (NCBI): domain Eukaryota; kingdom Viridiplantae; phylum Streptophyta; class Magnoliopsida; order Santalales; family Viscaceae; genus Viscum; species Viscum album. The sequence continues at coordinate 2,067,405,434 of OY728121.1, forward strand.
ATGATGATTAAAAGATCAATTTCATGTAATGTAATGTTTGAAAGTTCATTATTCATGTGAGATTTTCATGAGTTGTGTTATAGAATTCCCTCATGAATTATAATGTATTATAAAAAATGATAGTACTCAAGGAGTTTCCTTATAGGCTTTATATTAATATTAAATACCCCTTTTTATGGGTGTGAGTATGTGAATGATTATATGCCCAAGACATGGATGAAATACCCTCATCCTAAATCTCTATTTCTTCTACCACCTTTACTCATTGTGGTTCCAGAATGTTGCAGATGATGAAGAGTCACACTAGAATGGAAAGTGATTCAGATTAAACCCATGGATTCACAATAGAGGGAATAATATTTCAATTATTCCTTTCTAATCCTCACAAATCATAGAAGATAAAGCAATAGATTCATATGTTGAAAGGTGTATTGATTCCTCGTATATTAAATTCCTATATGAATGGTTTCTTTTATTCTGGCATAGTGATCTTGGTATGGGTTTCTTAATCACTTCTACAACCTCTAATAAGTTTTATTATGTCCTTATAAAACCCAAAGGTTTTATTAGAGCCAGCCATGTTTTAAAATTTATGAAATCATGCTAGAAATGTGATTTTTCAGCATCATATTCTATGACACATTTCTATCATGAAATATTCCTTTGTTAAAATCCTAGGTATTTGTACACATTGTGTATTATGAAATAGATATATAGTATTCTACAATAGGAATTCCACATGTTTTACCAAAAACATAGAATCATATCACTTTAGAGACATCGACATGTATCATTAAATATGATATATTTATTCTAAGAGATTAAAACATTAACAGTCATTGAATACAACATATAGTGATAAATTATTTAGTGATCCCAAGATGATATGTCATAGGCTATGACAAACCATGAACCATAAAATATGATTAAAGAAGGAATAATTATTTTTGTTGAAATTAAATTATGAATTAAATTTATTTTATTTATAAATCATTTCTAAACAATGATATAATTTATTTTTGGTATATTTATTAATTTATAATGTTCATATTAATTATTTAATAATAAATATTTAATAATTAATTAATTAATATTTATGAAGCATTTATTACTAAATATTCCTCAATATTAAATGTTATTATTAAAAATAACTTTTATGAAATTATATTCCATACCTTATGATTTAAACACTATTTTTTATAAATCACAAGGGTAAGTTATAATTTTTTTATAAAATAAAAAATATAGCTACAATATAATGTCTTTATATTTTAAAATTATGATTTATTTATAATACTTAATTTGAAATGTTCAAATTAATGGCCTTATTTAAGACATTGTTTAAACATCAACAAAATGGTTTTTATGATTAATATAATCAAGGTTTAAATATTGTTATGTGTATAATATTTAGGTTTTGTAAAATGTTTACATAATAGAAATTTAAATATAAAATGATTAAATTTTATGAAATAATATATATTTAAGTGAAGTTTCGTATAATGAATAATATGAAGTATTTCATATTATGAAATGAATATTAAGTGTTTATGTTAAAAATTATGGAATTTCTATAATTTTTAGTTAATTTATAAACTATATATAGTTAAATTTTATTTATATATTGTTCATAAATAGTTATCTCCTACTTAAGTATGTGAAATGTTCATTTATATAATGTTATTCCCTTATTTTATCAAGAGTTATGTATTTTTCATATTGTGAATATGTGTATTGTATAATTTAACTTGTTAAACTAATTCTAGTGATTTTTATATATGAATCTAAGAAGTTAAATTCTATGTATGATAATGGATTTAGTTTCCATATATCTTAACTTTAGTATTAATTTTATTATCTTGAATTTATTTGTTGAATATAATTTATACATATTTTGAGTTATAGTTACAATGAATTAGAATAACCCTTGAGTAAAGTATCCTTAGGTAAAATTACATGGGTCATACCTTCCATAAGCATAGAGGATTATCCCTAATTCTACAAAAGTCGGGTCTGGCTATCTATGGCTCTAGGTTTACTAATGTGAATATTATAAATTCCATATAATTCTAAATATTTGTTATAAAAGATTATGTACCTTAGGCATGAGATGAATTTTTATATGTATAAATATGTTTGGAATCTATTTTTTGGTGATTAACACAAAATGTGAGTTGTGTAAGGAGATACACATCAATATGGTTTGAACATATTAGTTTAGTGGAGGGAATACGATTCCAAAAAAAAATCATTAGTGGAAGGCATACATAAAGAGAATAACATGAGATAAGATGGAGGGATAAAATCCCTTTCTAAATTCTATGTTTGAGATTCCTTCCAAAGTGTCACATGTCAAGACCTTGATCATTCAACTAGGTAATTTTTTATGAAGCATAGTTCTCATGGATTATCTTGCGTTAGGTATGGTGGAAATAAACAATCCTATGAGTTAGGTATCAAAATACCTTAATTTTCTTTGGGTTTCACTTAAATCAGAAACCATTAGAAATAGATTTATGTTTATCCACATTTTGATATTTTTAGGATGATGATCTACCTAGTTAAATGGTGAAATTAACGCCAAAGTGAACTCATTTATTAGTGAAATACGGAACATAAAACACTAATGGGTATGAGTAATCTCTTAAGGGGTCATCAATTTAGTGATACATAGTTAATAAAAATCCTTATTAGATTGTAATAAAACATTTTACTCATAAAATAAAAGCTTTTTTGTAGATGAATTTCATCATCTTCTTCAAACGTAACATTGGAATAAATCTCTAAAAGGAGAAGTTTAATGTAAGAAACCCCTATGACTAGTAACCTAAAAAATGTTCTCAATAAAAAATTCAGTGTGTTAAATTATTCCCTTCTTAAGTAAAAAATTATTGAAGTTGTTTAATAGGTGAATATAGATGCTTATAAGAAGAAAATAATGAGTCACTTAGGGTTTTAATGAAAATAGATATAAAGTGACCTATGAAATTTTAGTCTCATATTCTCAATATGATTGAGTGTTATACTGACTTGTAGAGACTAATATTTCCTTAAGGTTTTTTTTTCTGGTTACCGAATTTATCCTATTATTATCTAACAAAATTTGATGACAATATGAATGAGTTCAAGAAACAGTTACCCAACATTTTGAAAGTGTTCAGAATAGGTGAACTACGTAAATTATGTCTATGTTTTGTTGGTATTTTGAGATTACAAGTGAGTAAAAGTTTGGACCAAAAGAATAAAATTTAGTTTTAGAAACCAATAATGTTTCTTTTATTAGCTAATCGAGGTCATTGAAACCTAAATTTAATACCAATATGAAAGGTAAATGTTTCCATAATATGGAATTTTTTATGATACATGGAGTTTATGAAGCTATATGGAATTTATATCTTATGTATGAGTGTTATAAAAAATAAATTATTCATATTTAAAGTATATTTGATACCAAATATATACTTTAAATTTTTTTAAGTATACAGGAGTTCAAAATAATGGGAATAATATGTATAACTTTTATTTTTTACGCAATTTATGAAGAGAATATTTTCTATATTAATGGTTTGAATGTAAAGGAAAATATTTAGTTCACATGAATCTCGGTAAAATATATGCATAATAATCTAATTTCTCTTATTTGATAAGAGGATAGATTTATTAAAAAAATATGGACAATATAATATAATGAGTTCAATATACTTGGTTTATGATTCATCAGATTCTATAACATGTTTTGAGAAGAATACAAGGATAAAGATGTTTTTCTAGGATAAAGTTTTTATCTAATTGTTTGTTAAAATATGAAGAAAGATATTCCTACCACCCATCAATGGAATATTTTGATAAATATTATTATTTTCAAAAAACAAATTCTCTAAACACATATAATAAAAATACTATATATAAATAATGGTATATTTTAAAATTATTCCCACTAAAAGGAAATAATTGTTATCTCTTAACACAAAGGTGTTTTTGTTTATTTACATTATATTTTGAAGAAATTATATTGTATAAGAGGCAAATACGAGTATGTTATACATAGAGAAGTTTATTTTAAAGAAATAAATGACTATAAAAGTATAAAATTAAAGTTATATCCACTCAGTATCCTAAAGAGTTTAAGTTATGTGACAGTAAAGAAAAATATAAAGAGATTAATTTTTTTACAATTATAAATTGAATATCCCTATTTCCTAAAGAATTATGTTGTTCAAAATAAATAGGGAATTAAACTTGATATCCAAAAAGTATAATAGCGTATTGAGGTAAAGATAAAATTAAATATTTACATTTAGTTACCATAATGAAGTGAACACAAATTTTACCTGGAGGATTTTAGGATGTTTTGGTAAGTAATAATCTAAATAGATTCAATATTCCTAAATATATTTCAAGGAGAAGATTTGATGGAAATGGGTTTTAGGATGATGATGTTAAAAATAGGAGTATTTCTATGTATCCAATAATTGTTAGTATCATATCATTTGTAGTTATAAAGAAAAGGATTTTGAATCTATTCAAGTTGGTTAACATTAAGAATATTATTCCTAAATCTCATCATTATTGAAAACTAATTTCTGTATATATGTTACTCAACAAGGAGTTTACTGTTAGTTTTTTATCAGGTGGTCACATAGAGATGTGTTAGATTTTACACACATATATATATATAATGATTTAAAACCCCCTTGATAGTGAAGCAAACATATGACTAATCTAGCAGTCTATCATATATGATATGTTAAGTAGCTCCTTATACAAGACTTGTTAAAAATTCTTAAACGAATTTTAAGAATATAAAATGTATCATATAAAAATTAGTCTCTATTTTATCAACAATTCATGTTTTTCCTAAATGTATATATTGATATACATTTCATGAAATGTATTGATAATTAACCTCTAAAAGATTAAATTTTATATATCCCTAATCGTTGTTCATTATATAATATTATAGGTTATGATGAAATGTAAACGTTGGTATGAGTAATATTTCTGTATCGAGATATGGAATATTCTCATGAGGAACAAAAATTGTTTTTGTGCACAAGATGGCCCACTAAGTATATCATATAGAGTGTCATACACTATTTCTTTGGCATACTAGGTGTGTATGGATTATATTTTCAACACCACCCAAGGTTACAGATATACCTATCATGGGAAACTTTTTACTATAACAGCATTCTTAGTAAAGCATTGAGGCTTATAAAATCAATTTTTATTGAGTATATTTCTGATAATGTATCCATTTAGTGCTAAACCAAATGATATTCTTCCTCTCATTTGACAATTATAACATCTGGCTCCTCAATTCAGATAGATATTGGAGTGTGCGTTAATAAATATATAGTACATATGATGTTATTATCATTTAGGATGGGTTAATGTGATGTTATCATCCATAATGGGGAATAAAATTCTATTTATCATAAAATGTTTCAGTCTATACTAAAGTAATTAGGAAATGTTTAGTTGTCTATATGGGATTGAAATACTCCGTTTTCCACGGTCACTTGATATCATGGAAAATGGAAACATATGAGACTGTATTTTATTATGTGATGTGACTAGTGGACACATGTATATAGATATATGTGTTTGGAGGAGATCATGAAAAATCCCTTTTTTGATTGAGTGTCATTTATTTTTTAGATGCCTCAATTTGATTACATTTTTTAATAAGAAGATTCATATTTTTTCAACACTACAAAGGCTCATGAGGTCACACTATATGGTGGACTAAATTAGTATTGGGTTTGACGAAGAGAGATACTCTAAAATTATTTTATATTTACTCTAAAAGTATTTATATGGGAACTCATAAGATATTTAAAATGATGTGATGCATAGTGAAGTTAAAGATGCCTTTTTAAAATTGTTTGGGAATATATTCAAAATAATTTTGGATAAAGTTTCAAAAATATTTCATATGATATAATATAAGTTTAAATAGAATAGTATTTTAGGATTTAGTGTAAGTGAGAGATTTAATGATATAATATTCACTAAATCCTATTTTTTTATGGGATGCATTTCAGTGGCATGTTGTATTTTACTAGAAGATTATCATAAATCTTGGAATGGGACTCCATAATAATTTCCATTTATATCGTATTGTATGATTGGATTGATAAGGTAATTCTAATGATATTTAAGTAATATATTATGACATTATATTTCATATGGAATCTAACTTTGATACATGGAGAAGAAAAATGACAATAGTTATCATTTGAGTGATCATTCCCACATAGGTTATAATTAAAATACTAGTTTCATGTAATGTAAACCATGGGATGTATTTATTCATGAAAGAGTTTCATGAGTTTGGATGAATTATTTAATCATATGTAGTAATAAATTATTAAATCCTAGATCACTCAATTAGTGTCATTTTAACACCCTTATATTTTAGAATATATTTCTCTTTAAATAAATTGAAAAGTGTTTGATAACATTCTTGAAACACAACACTATTCTTAACACAAACTGTGATATATTATATCATAGACATCAAAATTAATGGTTATGAATAGGATTAAGAAAAATATGAAATATATAAATTTTGTTTACTTGATTTGAATGTATTAGCTAATTTATAATATAAAGTACTCAATTTTTAGTAAAGTCGTTTTAGGTTTCAAAAATGTATTTTCTTCAAAAATGGGTTTTATTGCATTTTGTTTATGAATATTATAATTAATTTATACCAATTTTTTAAATTTAATTTGATAAAAAGGACATCATTTTTCAAATCAAAATATCAAAATTACTATTTGGTGAAATGTTGATATTTTTCAGAAAAGATTGATTTTTTCAATGAATATAGAAAAATACTAATTTTTTAAAACTATCATTTATTTTCATTGAAATATCCAACTATTATTTGAATTTTATTTTAAATTAACATAGGTAAACTTTAATTTTATAAAATATAATTAATTTCATAAGTTTCATTTTCAAACTTGACCTTGGTATAAGTTTACTTTTTAGCAAAAAAACACATTTTTTCTTAAAACTATTTATATGTGCGCTGTGTGTTTTAATATTAATTTATCAAATAAATCACCAATAAATAATTATTTTAATTAAATGTATATATTATATATTAAATAAAATTCATTTACATTCATTTTATTTTTTTAGGCTAGGAATTAAAATAAATCCTCTTTTATGCTTAAAATGTATTTTTTTTTCTAAAAATGGGTTTCGTTGTGTTTTTCATGATTATTTTAAAATGAAAGTATTACACTTCTAGAAATTTAATTTTTAAAACTTAATTTCATATTTTTAATCATTATGATAATTTTTTTAAAATAGGCCCTTTTTATGGTCATTTTGAATAGTGACCTTGGTAAATTTTGGGCTCCTCAAAAAGGGTAAAACGGGGTGAAAAGTTTGTGATAAGGATTCAAAATTTCTCAAACAATTTTTTTATTGTATTTTATGAGTTTAGTTTTCCCATAATCATACATGCTACTAAAATATGGGAAAAATCATTTTTCTTTGATTATGACCCTTATATAAATTTAAGAAAAATATAAATATAAAATGTCACTCTCTAGAATTTTATAAATCTAAATTTTTATCATAATGATAAAAAGGGGGTGATTTATGTTATAAATATTTATTTTAAATTGTAATAGATTTTTTTATCACTATAATTTATTTTTATATTTTAGTGATGGAATAATTACCTTGAATTCTCACGCAACATCGACACATTTTGTATTCAATTAATAGAAAAATAAAATAAATGATTTTAAAAATAATAGAATTCTATTGAATAATTGTTTTCTATTAATTTCATAGATATATATAACAAATTAGTGATGTTTTAATGGTTTATATTTTAATTACATTACTATCTTTTTGACATTGTAGTAAATATAAATGAATAGTGTCACAAATGACATTAATGATTTTTTATGAAAAATAATAATTTTTTATATTGTTTAAAATTAATAAAAATCTTAAAAATAGAACAATTATGATTATAAATGGTCTAAAATTTCCAAAATTTTCCTTTATTAAGACAATTTTGACCTTAAAAGTAAAATTATAACCCTTTAAGTTTTAAAATTTTATTGTCGTAGTTAACATTAAAAAGGGATAATGAAGGGGTTAAACCAGAATATAAAGAATAAAAAGACATAAAAATCTGTATATATGTTATTGAATTAATATATTTCGACCATATCCTATTTTTATTCAAATTAATGGATTTTGGAAGCAATATACTTGAGGAATTTATTAATTATATTTAAATATTTTAAGAAATTCCATGTGTGTCCATTCCCTCCCTTATAAAATGACACATATTATCTATTTTAATTATACCCCATTGAGACCACTATCTTGAAAAAAACATACCCATTTCACATATAAACTCTATTAGACACTAATTTTTGTTTTGGGTCTTCTTAAAATACTATTTCAGGGATCTATAATAAGGGATCAAAATTAGGCCTACTTAAGAAGAGGTAATCATCCAACCCAACCTCTTTCAAATTATTTATTTCTCTACCTACTATAAATATTTAGTATTAATAATAAAATAATAAATTATGTATCCTAAATATTCTTGAATTTTATTATTATTATCTAACCACCAATATCCACCCTATATTCTATAAAATGAGAAGTGAATGTATTGATTGTGTGTATGTGGGGACTACCGACTCCACATAGTGATATAATTCGTTTTCTATCACCTAATTTAATGGATTGTTATTATGATGGTTTAAATTTATATATAATATATTTATGATATAATTATAATTATGTAATTATAATATCATATATACCTTGTAACCCGCCAATCTATTGGAAAATGATAATGTCGCTCGTGCTAATTTATGGACTACCACCTCTATAGAGTGATGTCATTCATTTTTCATTTCTGCTTTACATGTATGGTAATAAGGATAAATTAAATATATATATATATATGTGATATATTAATGATTACTTATGGTTTAATTATTATTTACCTTTTCAGCATCTGTCAAAAAGTGTAAACAACGCTCATGCATACGTACAGCCTACCGTCTCCATGAATGATGTAATTCATATTTCTATGTATATATTTTAGGGATGAATGTAAATATATATATATATATATATATATATATATATATATATAATTAATATATATTATATTTATATCATGATTAAAATTCTATATATGATAGAACCATGATGAATGTACAAGGACCAGGACTGCCGAACTAAAACATGCATGAGAAATAAAGTAGTTGTCACATGGAACAGTAAATTAAATAAAAAATTACTAAAAAATCAGAGATAATATGTTATAATTAAATCATGTATTATTTGAGATATATTTCATTATGGTTATGGAATAAATGTATAATAAATCTATATTTATTATATAGGATTTATGAACGTATATGAAGAAATAAAATACTTGAGGATAGGGATTTATGTTTCTATTTTATTTTAATCAGGGTTGTCTTTGTTTTAACTTACATTAAGAAAATTATATAATACTCTCCTGAAATATACCATTTAATTTTATTCTCATCTAGCTATTAATGGAAGTTTCAAGTAATAGTACTATTTTCTTTTATTTGGTAATAAAAATTATTGAGAAACTATTTTTGAGAAAAACATACATTATTTTCTCTTTGGTTGTGAATATTTTTCTTCTATGTCCATATTTTCTTTAAAATGTTTTCAATAATGTTTTTAATGTTATCCTATTAATTTTTAAAGTCATTATTACCCAAATTTGAATTATTATAAAAAAAATTAAAGGATTATTTATGTCATTTTTTGAATAGTGTACCTTTGAGTTTATATTGAAAATGTGAAAGGAATATTTATTTTAACATATAAGTCAAGAAAATAATTTCCCACCATCATGACCACTCAATGATTCAAATATTATCTTATAATGTTCTATATTTATTTTCAAATAATATATTTTCCTTAATAGTTTTGAAATATTTTGAATATAAATAAGTTATTTCAAAATGAAAATGGAATTTTACTCAAGAAATGTTATAAGTAGTATTTTAAAGGAATTTTTATCTATTATAAATTAATTTAATGCTTCTTTTATTTAAATGGGGATATTATTTTGTGATACCGTCTGTATTATTTATTTAGATGGTTTGTTTTTATGATGATTAGATGTTTATGAAACCCATTTTCATTTTAATGGGTTATGTTATGATGAAATATCAAATCTTTTTATGATATTTTAGCATGCATATGAATGGATTTCAATTATGTGATGGTTGGGACCCTTATATCCCTCCAATGCATTGTGAAAAGATGGATAATTCTTGAGATAAGTATATTACTTGTGAACTTGATTTCATGTTCACAATTCAATATAGGTAATTATTTTCATGTTTATAGGATTAAGTGTCGAACTGGTTTTCATGGATTCTAGATTATGAGTTGACCTGATTTTCAAGTCCATAAGATTATGTGTGGACCTTAATTCAAGTCCATAAGTTTATTCGATGTCATTATTTCTCATCCTTAACTTAATGAGTGAACCTGTTTCAATTTATAAATATTCAAAATGTGATAATATTATGTTTTTTACATATTCATATGTCTATGTTATTCTCTCATGGATCATGCTTTATTATTTATGATTCTTGACTCTTATGAATATTTTCTATTATTATGATAATGTTTTATGACAGAACTCATATTTGTAATCTATGAAATATTAGTTATGAACTTTTTTTATGATAATAATATGAAACCCTTTTGCTTATCATATCATCATGTATGATCATGGATTGATATCTCATATTTTTACCCTTAATGAGTATATGATCTAACCATTTCTTATATTTTTAATTCCCTATGTTAAGGGGAAAATTTTTAAGTAGGGTATAAAGAAGTAGAGTTCTATGTGATAAATGTCAAATATCTTCCATGAAATGATATGACTATGTATCTAGTCTCAAAATAAACTAAACCTTTGTATATATAGAAAGGATTATATTTTTATTTATTTACTATTCATCTAAAATGATGTACCATTTATTTATAGAAATATTAGGTCTCTATAGTTGGGATCAGAACATGTTTTAGTAAATATTTTGAGATTTGTAATATAAGACATTGGTGAAATCCCTAAGTATATGTAAATACCCCAACCCTAGTATCATAGAGGCAATGGTTACTTTATTACATTGGTACTTGATACAATTGATCACATTCCAAAGTACCTAATAGTTTGTTAGTGTTGCAAAACTAGATACATATTTGAATATTACATTACATTTAAAAAAAATTAAACACTATATTTTCTGTGATAACACTAATATTAATTCTAGTTTATCTAGGTATATCAATAATTATACACTTATAGGAATCCTAGGTAGATGAAACATAAGAAAGGGGTGAGATAAAATTATTAGTAAGGGAATGTGTACATCAGAAGCTAAATAAGGCATGAATAATATGGATGGAATAAGTGATGATCAAATAATTCCATATAAATAATCTCATAAACTTGTTAATTATCCATGGAAATAAAAACTATTAAAATAATCACATGTATATAAATAATTTATTACATAATTATGGAATTCATAATGTCAAACATCTTAAACTTACCATCGAGGCCTTGTTCCTAGACATCTACATAAAGGGGTAAGTTTTTGGAAAAAAACCCAAACTATTTTGTCCCATGTTAACTATCGATGCATTGAGGTGATATTTAATTATAGTCCCCATTAAAAACATAATAATTCCAATGTATTCATGACACGAATAAATAACAAAACTTAATCAATATACCTTATAATCAATAATTGTCTGTATTATAAAAACTAGCATATGGATTGTCATTACATTCCGCTGTCAAATAGATCATAAACCATATAGAGAAATATGTAGTATTGTATTGTTATACTATAACATTATTGAGGAAAATTTTTCATCAATGTATGTTTAAATAAATAAAAATACTTAAGAAAGATCACTAGAATTGTTTTGAGGAAAATACCCTTTTAAATTAAAAATCACTTATTCAGAACATTAAAATTTTAAAAATATTAAGGTAGAATTTTTATTTAAAAGTAACACTTTATACATTTAATGTAAGCTTCAAATCATGGTTTTTATATGAAATTGGGAAATTTCTTTCATACCATATATGTTAAATCCTATATTCATTTCACATTTTTGTAAAAATTAAAAAGCAATTCATTTGAATAATTAGAAGAAGATAACTTTTAAAAAAATTAAAAATAAAACATGGGTAAATATATCATTAATAAATAATTGGATAATATTAAAAACATTATTTAAAAAATTTTATATAAAATAAAAACATCGAAGAAAAATATTCTTGGTTGGGTATAAAATAATGTGGGATATCCATTAAGACATTATTTTGGTATATTGAGTACTTAAAGTGATGAAAATGAAAGTAAAACTTTTAATTTACATAAATATCCACAGGATAAGAATATATAATGGTTTTAAGATATAAATATCAAATAATTCTCCCAATAGAGTCATATACATAAACAACCCCGAATAATGATGAGATTGTGATATAAACCATCACATCAGGTCTGACTTCCTTTATACGTGTTAGAAACTCCTATATAATAAGTATAAATTGGTTATAAATATATTATTGGACCATAATCATTTATATATATATATCATACTATATATGATATTATTATAACCTTTTTTCAACCATTTATTAACAACTCTTTATAAAAATCACGGTTCTAGGTGATAACTGCTTCGTTTCCCATATATGTTTTGGTTCAGATGTTTTGGTCCTTGTATATTGATCACAGTCACATATTATACAAACTATTAATAAGGATATGAATATAATATTTATTCATTATATATATACATATAATAATCCATAAATTATAGAGATATATAAATAAATTACACCATTCATGGAGATGGTAAGCCATACGTATGCAAGAATGTTGTTTTCAATTTTTGATGGATGGGATGAAAGGAAGGTAAATAATAATTCATCTTTGAAAAATCATTATTATATAATATATATAAAATAAAATTATTAAATCTACCCTTATTACCATACATGTAATTTAGAAATAAAAAATAGATCATACCACTATGTAGATGTGGTAGTCCACACGTACGCATGAGGGACATTGTCGTTTTCCAACGGATTGGATGTTATTAAGGAATATATGATATTATAATTATATAATAATAATTTTTTTTATAAATATCATATTTATTCATTATATGCTTCTTTATAATCATTCTTGAAATTTGGATATGTAAAATGAATAACATCACTTCATGGAGATGGTAGGCCGTATGTACGCTCAAGCGACACTTTCACTTCCCATTTGAAATAATATAGGGTGAATAATAAAGGTCAAATAACTTCAATAATATTTCAGTATATTTTTGGATAATAATGTTATTATTTTAGGTCAATAACAAAAATTTAGAGGAGTACAAAAGAAGAAGTAAAACGTAAGTGATCAGTTAAGGTGATTACCTCTTCATTGAAAGAACTCCATTATATATCTTTTTAATAACAATAGGGTTGGTATTTTGGGAAGAAAATCACCTCTAAAACATGTATAAGTGTTTTTATGAGATAAGTTTCCTTATTATGATCGATCTATATGGCTCAATTTGGTATAAATAAAAGAGATAAGGGGTGTCCTTTTATAAGGGAGGGAGTGGATACACATGGAATTACCAAAAAGATTAAAATATAATTAAATTATTCTATAGAAAAATGCTTCCAAATGGATATATATTCAAATTAACTGAGTATAAGGTATAAATATAATTATCCAATGAAATTTATATAGTATTTGGTGTCATTTTAAACCTTATCATTTGGTTTAATCCCTTAATTAACCAATTTTAATCTTAACTATGGTAACAACTTCTTTAATATTAAAGGGTTATAATTTTACTTATAAGGTAACAATGAGCTCATAAATAAAAAAGGTATAAAATTTTATATTATTTCTAATCTTAATTTTACTCTTCAAATATTTTTAAGACTATTAAATAACTTAATAATATATTATTTATCCTAAAATATCATTAATGTCATTTTTGACACTATTCATTTAATTTAACTTTAAAAACAAAATGAGAGAAAATGAAGTAGAATTTAAACATTTAACACATTAATAATATGTTATATTGATCTATAAAATTATAATAACATAATAATTCAACCAAATTGTATTAATTTTAATATTTTTAATATCATTTATTTAATTTTTAAATTAATTGAAAAAATATTGTGTCGGCATTGCGTTATAATTAAAGCTAATTATTAAATCAATAAAAATTATAAATATATTAACATGATAAAAATATTTATTAATCTTTCAAAAAAAAATTAGATCGTTTTATCCACATAATTTTTGTTTATCTTTTAAAGTCAAGAGAGTAAAATTTTATATTTATCTTTTTCCTAAAAAATATAAAGGTCATAATCAAATAAAAATGTCACCAAGTGCCCATATTTTTTATAATATGATTATAATGGTAGAACTACACTCATAAAATAGTATAAAAGAAAAGTATTATAGGAATTATAAATCCATAACCCAATTTTTTAACCTTGTTTTACCCATCTCAACCTCATCGAGGGGAAAAACTTTGACAAGGTTACTATTTATAATGATAAAAAAATAAAAGGTATATAATTATCAAATTTGAGTATATTAATTCCAAAAATGGTATCCCTTTTTCATGATTCAATTTCTATAACTTTCATAAATTTATTTTTAAATAAGTACACAAAACACAATGAAAATAATTTTATTTAAATATAATTTTAAGTATAAAAATGAATTTATTCTTATCTCATGCCTAAAAACAATTATGAATGTAAAAATATTTATTTAATATGTAATATATAAATTTCATTAAAATAATTTATCAATAGTGATTAATTTAATTTAATAAGATAAAAATGCATTGCTCACATAATGTTTTTTAAGAAAAAAGATCTCTTTTACATTCAAAATATTTTTTTTTCATTTATAATAAATTTATAACCAATGAATTAATATTATACATGTGTAAAAAAAAAATTTGATTATTTAGTTATTCCTATTCAATCCCACCAATCTAACATATTTGTGATGATTTTCACATTAAATAATAATATTTTAATAGTATATTATGGTTCATTAAAACTATATGTTGCATTTAAATAAGGCTATCAAAGAAATAAAATTTATTTATAGAGAATTATATCATAAAATCCCAAAGTTTCATATTATACCCTGCTTAAAATTAACTTCACCCTTATAATTTCATCACTATGATACAAAAAACTGAGGATACATCTACCACACCACATCTTTATGTTCCCACATAGCTTTCTCAAATATATGGTTTCAAAAAAACTTTGACTAGGTGAGGGGTATTGTTTCATATATCATTCTCTCTGTGATCCATAATCTCCACAGGTTTTTCATCATAGGATACATATTTCTCTAGTGGTATGACCTCTGAGTTAGTACATGTGAAGGATTAGGTATGCACTTCCTCAAGATAGATACATATAACACATCATGAACATCAAAGTAATTTGGTGGATGTGTCAAGTGATATACTACCATATTGATATGATCAAGAATATCAAAGAGGGAAATATACTTAGGGTTTAGGATCCCATTATTTGTGAATATCGTTTCCATTTTAGCAAGATAAATTCTTATAAATAACTTCTCAACAACTTCAAAATATAGATCTCACTAATGACTTTCAACATAACCTTTTTGTCAACTCAAATCCACCCTTATGTTCTGTTGAATAGCTCAAAACTTCTCTATCATTTCCCCTTCTAGATCAGGTCTAAATAGATTTCTTTCTTGAACTTCATTCAATCACATTAAATTTCAACACTTCTTGTTACATAGGGATTTAAAAGGAATCATCTGAATACTCGAGTGAAATCTATTTTTTGTAAAAAGATTCCACCAAAGTATGTTGTCGATCCCAACCGAATGTGACATCCATAGAATAAACTCTGAACATGTCTTATAGAGTTTAATTTGTCTTCTCATACTGGCCATCTATTTGAGGATGATAATAAGTACTGAAACCCAACTTTATATCCAAATCTAATTGAATTCTTTTCCATAACATCATGTTAAACTATGGATACTAATCCGATACAATAGAATGTGGTACTCCATGAAACCTTACCACTTTGTTAATGTATATTCTAGAAATAGGATCAAGATATATATATTATCTAATAGAAATGTATTTTTCAAACTTATTAATTTGATTGACTATAACCCAAATATCATTATGACCTTTTGATGTTTTGATGAGTCTGATGAAAAAAAATTGTGGTGATTTTTTATCAATTTTATTATATTATAGGTAATGGTGGTAATATCCCCTTAGACTATAGTATATCCCCTTAATTATATACCATACTAGGAATTAAGATACACACTCTCTAATATCCCTTTTCATATTATCCCACCAGAAATACTCTTTCAAATCTCTATACATCTACATAATTATAAGATGAATAGAGAATGATGATATATGAGTTTCATAAAATAACTTCTTATTCATCTCTAGTATTTATGGGATTCATAATTAGTTTCTATACATTATCATTATATCATGATCATGGCTGAACATAGGAACATTTTTCACTATCTTCTGTAATTTCACATCTTCTTTATGTGCTATCATAATCCTCTCATGAATGGTTGGTTAAACATTCATTAGATAAAGATAGGAATGTTCCACTTTCCTTATGATTTCAAGATCCATTTTTTAAAAAAACATAAATATTAGTTCTCTTTCAATCCATATCATGGAAACAATAGAATTTTATTTCTAACATAAAGAATCAACCACTATCTATTAATTTTTAAGGAGGTAATGTATTAAGAAATCATAATCATTGATCAAATCCAAATATATTATTTGAAACCTATTAAAATCTTTCAATGTAAATGTATAATTCAATATTTTATGATCAATATATTTTACATCTTTCAACATAAAGATAATTCCTCTATATATTCAATGCAAAAAATACCACTACCAACTCTAAATAACAATTTAGGTAATTTTACTCATTAATTATTAATTACCAAGATGAATATTCTATCACTATGTCATTATACATGTGGAAACATCCAAGTAACTTCTTTGTTGCATCACTCTAGATCACAAAACATTTTCCACTATAGGGTAGTATAATCATGATAATGATAGATCACCTTTTCTATATTTCTTTGAAATTATCTTCACACTCATATATATGCAAGCAATTACCCCCTCTCTAAGCCAACTTGGTGAGTATATTAGATAGTCTTGAGAAATCACTAACAAATCATTAGTAGTATCCTAGAAACCTAAGAAAATATGGATTTAGGTTATCATGGGTGGTCTAGGATATTGAGAAATAACTTTTGTCTTTAAAGGATCCACTGATCTACCCAAACCCAAGATTTTATAACCCAAAAAATGAATCTTTATGAAGACAAAATTCACACTTGGTAAATTTAGCATACAACTTCTCTTTCATATGGTTCTCTAAATAAATTTTGTAATGTTCTTCATACCCTTCCTTTTTCTTAAAATATATAATAATATAATCTATAAATACTACCAAAAAATAATTATGGTAATATTTTAGGACTCTATTCATTAAAACCATGAAGATATCTGGAGCATTGGTGAGTCCAAATGGAATTATTATCAATTCATAATGACCATACCTTGTATGGAAGGTTGTATTGGGTAAATCATCCTTCTTTATCCTTAGGTTATGATATCTAGACTAAAGATTATTTTTGGAAAAATCTATATATCCTCATAATTGGTCAAACATATCATTGATATGTTATAGAGGATACTTTTTATTAATAGTGATCTTGTGAAGTTCCTAAAAATCAATGCAAAGATGCATTTTTATATCATTTTTTTATAAAAATAATAGTTTCACCCCATTGTTAAGCAGTAGGATGAATGAATACCTTAACTAGATTATCATAGTGTTTCTTCATAATTATTGAAACTCAATCAGTTCATTCTATATAATTTCTTTGAAATAGTCATAACACTAGGTATGAGTTCTATTGAAAACTCAATTGGCACATTTTCAATTTTTAATTTCTCCCAAACCATTTGAGTTAAATAACCCTCATGAATATTTAGAAATTCCCATATTATGGAATTAATTTCCATTGGGAGTTAAATATAATACTCACACTGATAGAAGATTGAAGGTTGATTCAAAATATCAAATGTAGCTTCACTTCCTTGACAATTGATATGGTCTCCAAACTAATAGATCCAATACATACCCAAAATTACATCAAATTATACTATAGGAAGACTAATATATTTATAGGAACTAAATTTCCACAAAAATATATCATATAGTAACTATATACTTAAGATGATGTCGTCTTGACATTAGGATATTTCATAACTAGTTCAACATTTAGTCTTTGAGGATAGGAATTAAACATTCCTAGAGACTTTTTATGATATAAATAAATTAATATGACTAATATTAAATAAGTTACTTAAATATTTAATCATTCATATCACCACCTCAACATCATAGTTATATAATTTATCCTTTACTGAAATCCAATTAGTTATAATAACCTTAAAAAATCTTTAATTAGAGTAGTTTATCATGAAAAATATTTCATAGGATGTCTAAATCTGGAAACCTTATTTTCAATATATAAAACCTTATGTTTACCCTTGGTTATAAATGATCATATTATATTAAAATACTTTATAACGGTTTATAATGAAAATGTGAATTAACATAAGCATCTCCCCTAAGAGTGTCAAACCAGGTGCATAATAAGGGTACACACACTATGAACAAAAATGATGGTTGAGATATACTCCACCAATTCTTTCTGGGATATTTTAACTATATAAATATATTCAAAAACCCTGTCCAGTTGTAGTATCCAAATGAGGATGTATTTATAGGAAAACCATATAATATCTACCTTACCAAAACATTATTGTATTATCCCATACTAATACTTTTACACGAATTCGGTCATAGGGTTTTGTTCCCTAGTCTATGTTTTCCTAAATCTAGTTCTTAAGTTTTCTAATAAACTTCCTCATATAAAAAATATAAATACCCTTACCCTATTATCCTAGTTCTAGTGGTTACTTTATTACATTGTTACTAGATACAAGTGAACATATCCCAAAGTAACGAATAGTTTAGTTGTCTTGAAAAACTAGATACATACTTGAATCACAAATTATATTTTAAAATATAAGATATTGCATAGTATTTTATTTGAGAACACTATTATTCCCTCTATATTATCCCTATAAACCAATAATTATATACTTCATGGAATCCTAGGGAAAGGAACTATAAGAATGGGTTAGCTTAGATTCTCAGTAAGGGAATTCATATAGTTGAAAAAAATAAGTGAAGAATAATATAGAAGGAATAAGTGAAGATCAAATAATGTGATATAAATAATCAAAAAAACATGAAACTTATCCATGGATATTATAAATATTCAAATAATCACGTTCACATCAATAAATGATTTTTTAATGATGGAATTCATAATTATGGACATCTTAATCTTACTGTCGAGGCATCATGCCAAGACATCTACATAAAAGGGTAAGGCCTTGGCCAAATGCCCAGCCTATTTTGTCTCATGAGACTTATAGATTCAATGAGGGGCTATGAAATTCTAGTCCCAACCCATCACTTAATAATTCCAATGCATTCATCATATAAATAAACAATACAACTTAATCAACTTTCCATAACATTCAATGATGGTCGGTATTGGAAGAACTACCTTACAAAATGTAAATACTTTCCACAGTAAAAAATATCATAAACCATCCAGAAGAATTTTTTGGATAGTGTCAATATATTATAACCTTAGTTAATAAAAATCTTCATTAATGTATTTTCACATAAATGAAAATACTTTAAAAATGCTACTATAATATTTCTTGATTAAAATACCCTTTTCAATTTGAAATCACATATTTAAAATCTAAAATATCCCCAAATATTAAGGGACTTTTTTTAAAGGAAATTTTCAATATTTTAATTAAATATTCAAATAATTTCTTGTTCATGATGTAGGGAAATTTTCTTCATGTTGTGTATGTTAAAACAAATATTTCTTTCACATTTTCGGTAAAAAGTCAAAATAAGTTGTTTATAATATGATAGGATGATTCATTTTAAACCATTTTTTAAAAATAAAAACATAGTTCAAAATTTATTTAATTAATAATTTTAGAATATGAAAAATATTATTTAAAATATTTAAAGTAAAATATAGACATGGAAGAAAATTTTACCAACTAAGTAAAAAAACCATGTCGACCATCTTTAAAAAATATTATTTTGGTAACTTAAGTACTTAAATAGAGGAAATTGAAAGGAAAACTTTTAATTTATTCAAATAAACATAGTATGAGAAAATATATTGGGTTTAAGGTAGAAATATCATATAATTACTTTAGTGAATACTTAAACATTAAACATACCAAAAAAAGATAAGATTTTGAAATAAACTCTTTCCTCAGGTCCGACATCCTTCGTATGTGTTCTAAACTACTATATAATAAATTTATGTTTATTATAAATATATTATAAAAAATAAAAATATATATCATTTATCTCTCCCAAATTTACCCCAGATTTTATGGTTAACTGGTCACTTATTGTTTTTCTTGGGTTGTCGAATCCTCAGAGACCTAAGAA
Organism: Viscum album; assembly: GCA_963277665.1. Classification (NCBI taxonomy): domain Eukaryota; kingdom Viridiplantae; phylum Streptophyta; class Magnoliopsida; order Santalales; family Viscaceae; genus Viscum; species Viscum album. Next base: position 2,067,426,198 of record OY728121.1, read on the forward strand.
TTAACCTGCAGCCACATAAATTATATGGATTGTTTTTTGATATGAATTGTCCAAATAGGGTTGATATTATATGGGTTTAAGTGAACTATAAGATACTTATGTGAATTCAATTTAAAATAATTAGTTGATCCTATATTATCACTTGTGGTGGATTAGATGCATTCCTTTTTCAACTATTTCAATTTCTTATATTTTAGATGGGTTCATTTAAGAATATCAAAAAACATAATCACTTACTGGTTTAATACATGCACACTTTAATACTAATCACCTATAAACTTTAAGGATTATAGTTTTGAGCACTTCAAGGTAAAGGTTCTTATTAGCACTTGATGTGTGTGGCCTTAAATTCAACAAGGATGAAGAAATTTAAAGATATTCAAATAAAATTATCAATTAAAAGAAGTGATTATAAATTAATGGCATTAGAAATAAAATCCAATATAGACCATTTATACTCCCTTGGATCAACCCATAAGTGGGTTATCCCTCCATTGATTCTATGGTTTCAATGGAAGCGGAATGTTGACTCATGAGGGAGGAATTGGAGAAGTAAAAAAAAGATAATGAAATAACAATCACTCCACCATTGTGTGATAATTTCACAAGGTTTAGTGTGAATAAATTCAAAAATTGAACCAAAGGTATCAAATTGATATGAATAAGAACAAAATAAGGGCATAAGAAGAAATTTTATAGAGAAACTAAGGTGAATAGAATAACTTATAGGAGAAAGAAAAACTCAAGACAACAAAATCGCAGCATAGATTACAATTGAACAAAGCACCAAAGATCCTTAAATACTCTAAAACTGCTACCTCAAATAGGAATTTTGAGATCCTTGCATAGATTATCTAATAGTTAAAGTCATACCACTTGATTATGGTAGGCTTAGTGTGGTGGAAAGCTTGTGGAACTTAGACTTTTCCACTCTTGACCCGAAGTGGAAGCCAACTTACATCCACCGAACAGACACATCAAAATGACCTTATAGATGGAAGAATTAGAGTCGGACATATAAGAGGAAAATGGATCTCCAGATTTCTAATATACTCTTGTTACATTTCATCCCAAATGAAATTTTTGTTTTCAAGATATTATCGAAATAGTGGGCTATTTGTCTGGGCCGCAGAATCTGGCCCAGAATTTCAACTTCCACTTGGTCTGCCTAGATCTCCATTAAAACATCTGAATTATCTCTTTTAAAAGAATGATGAAATGTTACCCATGATGTCCTAAATATTTATATAAAATTTATGAATCATTGGGCTTATATCCTGGCCACTAAATTATCTTTATTGGGATGTGGTCCAGTTTACTTTACCCAGAATGTGTTGGCATGAAATCCCATTTTTGTGGTCTTCCAATGTGAATTTTCAAGTTCTCCAAAATAATTAATTGTTCCTTATATAATTTTATACCTGAAAATAAAATATGAAAATAAAATCATGACCATTTTTTATTTTAGGATTTGTTCAAAAATGTACCATGTAATAGTGCATTTTAAGAGGGAATTACAATCATAATGTGAATTAATGTTCAAAGTGTAAAATGCACTAAAATGGTGTATATGAATAATAAATAACATGAATATTATATATATTAACAATTAATATTATCCTTATTCAGAGGCTAATCACACCCCCCAACTTGAGTTTTTCTAGTCGCGAACAAAATATATCTCAAAAATATGAATTCGAATTCCCTTTTCCAAATACATTTTAATACACAATGATCACCAAGAGCCCTTATTCCAAAAAAATCATGAAACCCATAAAAATATTTTAATACAAAATAGTTTCATAAGAATATCCCAATCTCAATCCCATTACTTTGTTCAAATTCATCGCCATATTTCATCCAATATAAATTAATCATGAATATGTGTTGTGTATCATAATAGACATGGGGGTCATTTTTATTCAAGGGGGAAATGATAGAAGTGCTAGGTGGAATAACTTTTCACTATTAAGATGAATATTAAATTCGTTTATTGTATTTTTTTCAATTTTCCATGGTAATTGAAATTGCGCTCAATAGAGTCAACCCATGTAATGAGACTTTTCTGATGACTCCTAGTCTCAAAGAACTTAGGGCACCAAGTGAAGCCCACATACTAGGGAATCATCTTGAGTTAAATTAGACATAAACAAGGTAAAATTATCAAAAATAGAGATAAAATTACTATCTCTGGGATATAAAACTACGGAGTCATGATCCCCAAGTGCCAAAAGCAATGCATTAGGTCATCGCATTGTTCTACGTGCACATTAATAGTTTTTTTTTTGAATTTTTTTTGTTTTGTTTTTTTTTTTGAATACTCATATTAAAACTAAAATGATCACGAAACATATGCTATTTATTTGGGGGACCCTATAAACTCAAACTAATACCCCACTATCCAAAGGACGTGCGTTGTGATTCATTTGTTTATTTGGATAAAAATTAAAATAATGAAATATCACATTAGACAACCAAACATTCCAAAATCTATTCCCATGAAATATGGATGGATTAAAATAAGAATTAGGTAAAGCTAAATTATTTGATATTCAGTTTCAAAGTGTGAAATTTCTATTAACATTTTCATGGTTAAAGACATTTTTCCTTTAACACATATTTTTTATGCACACAAAATTAAGTAATTATTTTTATTATTTTCACCCCCCCAACATAGAATAACATTATCCCCAGTGCGTAAAGAAAATAAAATTTATAAGGGGGTTGAGCTAGATGATAGGAGTTCTAAAAAGAATTTTAAATATGAGTATCATGAAATGAAGCCACCTGGTGGTTGAAGTTGATGTTCTTGATGCTCCATTTTATTCCTTTGATATCCATGTCACCTGCGGAGTTCCCTAGTGGAAAAAGGAAAAAAAACAAACAAAACTAAATAGTATATATATATATATACATTTAATAAAAAAGTAAAATATAAGTATATATACAAAAATTATAGAATAAGGAAGCATTATAAGTCTTAGTTCAGTGGTATGTGTGTGCCCCTTTCTCCCTTCGGTCCCGGTTTCAAGTCCCCGCGGCTTCGTCGGTTGTGATGATGTTTTCCCCATGACCTATGACATTTCATTTTATATATATACATATATATAATTATTGTATTTTTTTATTTTAACCTAAAAACCCATAAAAATATAACAAATTGATGATACATTGTCTTCTTTTTAAATTTTCGGGTAACGTATTACTCAGGGATCACCCCACGTGAGATGGATAAATACGTTTCTCCCCTTTCATACCCATCCATACTCATAATATAAAAATAGGTCAGCAATTTACAATACTATCAAATTTAGAGTTAAGTATTTTTTAATATAAAATTTATTTATTATTAAAGATGATTCAAAATTATTGGAACCATGAAAACCATGGGTTTCCTCCCATGAAGCACTTTTTTTTAACATCTTTACCCCAACATGGTTCCTAAATCTATCAATTTTTTTCTGGTTAATAGGTTGGCTCAGTTAACTCATCCTCTGTTTCATGTTTATTGAATTATACAATGAATGGTTTTAACCTAGGACCATTGACCTTAAAAATGTGACCACTTTTGGGATCCTGAATCTCTACTGCCCTATGGGGGTATACATGATGCACAATGAATGGACCTGACCATCTAGATCGTAACTTTACTAGGTGTAAATGATGTTTCGAACTATACAAGAGAAAAAAAATTCTCAGTTAAAAGTGTTTAACTTGGAGATTCATAGATTGGTAGGCTTTAAATCTATCTTTATTTATCCTTGAATTTTCATAAGCCTCCATCCTAAGTTCTTGAAGTTAATTAAGATCTAATTTCTTATTTTCTTCAGCAAAATAATTGTTGAAATTCATTTTTTTGATTGCCAAAAATGCCTTATTCTCAATTTCAACAGGTAAATGGAATGCCTGGTCACAAACCAACCTATATTATGACATTCCTTGGATGGTTTTGAATGTGGTACGATATGACTAAAGGGACACCAAGATTTTCTCAGACCAATCTTTACTAGAGGGATTGACAATTTTTTCAACAATCATTTTAATCTCCATATTCACTAACTCCGCTTGAGCATTGGTTTGATGATGGTACATAGAGTAAAATTTATGAGAAAAACTATACTTAGACATGAGTGAAGATAATGGGTGGTTTTAGAAATGGGTTCCTTGATCATCGATTATAGCCCTAGGAACTCCAAATTGAGAAAATATGTTCTCTTTCAGAAATTGGATAACAACATGATGGTCATTGGACTTTGTAAGAATGGTATCAACCCATTTCTATACATAATAAATAGCTAATAGGATGTAGAGGTATACCCTAGAGTTTTTTAAGGGTCCCATGAAATCAATTCCCCGACAATCAAAGAATTCAATGACTAGAATGGGAGTGAGGGGAATTTGATTACTTTTGGTAATGGATCATAATTTCTGACACTGAGGACAACTTATGTAAAATAGAAAGAAATAATTAGAGAGTTTAGCCCAGTAGAAACCACTTTGGAGGACCTTTCTAGTGGTTTTATTTATAAAAAAGTGGCCTCCACATACCTCTCCATGACAAAATTTTAGAGTGGACTCTTACTCAAACTCAATAACACATCTCCTAATGATTTGATTGGGACAAAACTTGAACAGGTAAGGATCATCAAACACATAGTGTTTGACATCAGAAAGGAATTTCCTATTATCTTGGGTCCCTAGGAATTTTGGAAAGTCACCCATCACCAAATGATTTGCTATGTCAACGTACCATGGAAAATCACTCACTCAATAGAGGTGCTAATCAGGAAATGAATCAGACATAGAAAGCTGATGTGAGTTGTCTTTGAATTCCATCCTAGATAGGTGATCAACTACAACATTTTCAATACCATTTTTATCCTTAATGGTTAAATCGAACTATGGAAGAAGAAGGACCCACCTAATCAATCTATCCTTGGAATCTTATTTTTGGAAAAGGTATTTTAGGGATGAATGGATGGTGAAGAAAATGATGGGTGATCCTAAGAGATAAGACCTGAATATCTCTAAGGAAAATAAAAAAGCAATTAACTCTTTCTTAGTGGTGGTGTAGTTTATTTTTGCATCATTTAAATGTTTTCTTTCATAATCAATGACACAGGGAGTTTTCTCACACCATTTTCCTAATACTGCTTCTATAGAGAAGTCACTCGTATCACACCTGAGCTCAAAAAGAAGTTTCCAATTTGGAGATTGCATGATAGGTGGAGATATAAGAGATAAATTGAGTGTAGAGAATGATTCTCCACAACTATAAATCCATAAAAATAGATCATCCTTCACCAATAGAGCAAAAAGTGGTCTATAAATAGAGATAAAATTCCTAATGAACCATCTTCTATCTGGTAGAGGGATGGTGGAAAATGTTGTTAACCTTAGATTTATCAACCTCAATCCCCCTACCCAATTCCAGATGGCCTAGAACAAGTCCTTCCTTTACCATGAAATGGTATTTTTCCCAATTTAGGATAAGATTATTATCCTAAAATCTTCACAAAAACCTTTCAACATGTTGAAGGAGGCCCTTAAAAGTATCCCCAAAGATAGAGAATTCATCCATTAAGACCTCTAAAAAATCTCACACCAAGTCTGAGAAGATTCCCATCATGCACCATTGGAAGGTACTGAGAGCATTACATAACCCAAAGGGCATACTCTTGAAGGAAAAAATTCCAAATGGAAAAGTGAAGTTTTTTTTTTACTTGATACTCTAAGGACACATAGATTTGATTATACCCTGAAAATGCATCTATAAAGAAATATAATTTATGAACCGCCACTCACTCAACGACTTGATCAATAAAGGGAAAGGGGAAATGGTCTTTCTTGGTACAAGAGTTGAGCTTCTTATAGTCAATACAAACTCTCCATCCACTACTAACCCTTTTGGGGAGAAGGTCACCATCCTCACTATTGATCACAGTAATTCCAACTTTCTTTGGGACAACATGGATTGGGCTTACCCTCTCACTCTCAGCTATGGGGTAGATGATACCCACTTTCAACAACTTAAGAAGTTCTATCCTTACCACATACATAAGTTTGAATTTATTCTTCACTGTTGTTGATGACATGGTTTGGATTCATATTCAAGAACAAACCTATGAGTTCCAATGAGTGGGATAATCCCAGGGATATTAGAAAGGGTCTATCCAATTGCTTTCTTATGATTTCTTAGGACATCCAGAAGCATCATCTCTTGATTGGGTTCAAGAGAGGAAGAAATGACAACAGAAAAGGATCAATTGTCCCCTAAGAATGAATAATTTAGTGATGATGGTAAGACCTTAAATTCAAGATCATATTGGTTATCACATTCTAAGAAAGGATGAGACTTTGTGTTGAACTCAGTTTCTTTGTTCAGATTTATTGAAAGAATTGGTTCCTTGTGAACATAATTTTCATCCACTAAATTAGCCAGAGCAGTTTCATGAATTGATATGGACTCAATGTTATTTATTTCACCGATGGTATCATTGATTGGTGATTCTATAAAATAATCAATAAAGCAATCTGAAATAGATTAAAGACAAGGATACAAATTTCCAACATGTGAACAAATAAAATCAATTTCTTCTTGACTTAAACATTCTTCAGTAATTCTTTAATGTTCCTAGAGTTCAATATCAACACTACCAATATAATTAACCTCAAGGATCTCTTTATCATCACAAATTTTAGATTTTTCATTGTATATGTTCAACTCTAGACTCATGTTACCAAAGGTTATTATCATGTTCCCATTTCAAACTCGGATGACTAGATTGATTGTTTCTAAGAGGGGACAGCCAAGGATGATGGGGTTTTTCTACATAGGACCTAATCTTGGGTGATTTTCAAGAACATTGAAGTCAGCTGGGTAAATGAAATTTTCAACTTTCACCAAAATATACTTTAAGATTCCTTTATGAACTCGAACACTATGATCAGTAAGTTGAAGAGTGAAAGATGTGGGTTGGAGTTCTTCGAGCCCTAACTGACAATACATGGAATAAGGAATGAGGTTCACACTAGATCCCAGATCACAAAGGGCTTTGACAACTTTCTTCTCCCCTATCTCAACATTGATTTATGGACATCCTAGATCTTTTAAATTTAGAGGAATGGTCCATTGAATGGTGGTACTCACATTAGTAGCCAAAAGGACTTGGTTTTTATGTGAAAATTTCATTTTAAAAGTATACAAATTTTTAAGGTACTTTGATTAGGAAGGAATGGTTTGTATTGGATCAAGATGTGTAATGTTCAACTTAACCTGAGAGAAGATTTCCCCCAAAGTTTCATTCAGTTCTGGTTTAGTTTTTCCTATTGTGCATTGAGGGAATGGAGTAGGTTGTTTGATTTTTTGGTGTGGTTGTAGTTCCTTCACATTATCATTGGGGTTTTCAGAATCTGCGGGTATCTCTTTATCATTTTTATGCATTTTTTAAGCTTTTAATGGTTCTGGAATGGTTTGTACAGGTTTTTCCTTGAATATCCCACTTCTTAAAACAATCAATGCTTTGAGTTGTTCATGATATGTTTGTGTGTAACTAGATTCTCCCCTTAATTTTGATAATGGAACCACCTGAGTAGTCATGGGTGCCTTACCAGTATTAAATGATTTTAGTTCATTTTTAAGGGATGATACTTCTGAGTTCATTTTCTCCATTTTATTACACACATGCTCAAGGATTGGAAGAGGGAAAGATTGAGTAGGGGCTTGTGCTGGTTGGTTTGTCCTAGGAGGATACTTTGGTTGTTGGATTGGTTGTTGCATGGGATGCTGGATGGGTTGTTGGTATTGGAATGGTTGTGGTTGGAACTGGTTATGGTTTTGAAAATTTTGTGGAGGGTAGGGGTTTGGTCCTTATGGCTGGCTAAGTTGTTGGTTGGTTTGTTGGTTATCTTTCCAACAGAATAGTAGATGGTCATTGTACCATAGATTGAAAGTGTTTTGGAACCGTGGATTCTGAAAGTTTAGATAATTGAACTCTGTTGGTGGTCCTCCTAGAATAACATATTTAATGTAAGGGATGGTTGGGCAGTTGTCAGTCTTGTGGTCATTTCTGTCACAAATTGTGAAAACAGGGTCAACAGTTTGAATTTCATGCACCTTCCTAAGATCAATCTTCTAGACCTTCCTAGTGAGTGCAGTATGTTTCTCCCAAAGCCTTATCTCCTCCCTAAGTGTTTGAATTCCACCAGATTTTTGTGGCTTCTCATATTAAGGTGATGTCCCCCCATTTTTGTTTTTGTTCGGTCAGTCCTTCTAGATACTCGTAAGAATCATTTGGGGCTTTGTATTTAAAGGTATCATTGTATATCATATCAATTAATTGTTTGTTCCCTAAGCCCAACCCTTCATAGAAAATTCAAACTTGTTCTAGGATTGAAAAACCATCATGAGGTACCATGTTGAGTGTATCTTTGAACCTTTCCCATGTTTCATAAAATGACTCCCCTTATTTTTCAAAAATGTTTTCGATTCTCTTTTTAAGTGCAATTGTTTTGTGATGGGGAATTATTTTTTTGGAAAATTCTCTTTGTAATTTTTCCCAAGAGTGGATTGATGTAGGTATCAGTTTTTTTAACCAATTATTTTCTTGATCCTTTAGTGAGAAAGTAAAGATCCTCATATTTTCTGAATCAAGTTGATGTGGGGGACACATGGTTTCTACAATGTCATTGAACTCCTTAACATAAAGATAGGGCATTTCAAACTCCATCCCATGGAAGGTTGGAAGGTGGTTTAGGACATGGGGTTTAAAGATGTAGTTGGAATATCTTAGGGCAGAATGCCTAATGCAAGAGGGTGAATTGGTCCAGGCAGGAGTGAGGTAGTAATTCATGGTTTGATCGTATGCATTCCCCATGTTTGGGGATGCCTCATTTGGATTTCCATTTTGGTTCCCACCTAGATTTATGAGTAGGTTTCTTTGAAGACCTTCCATTGAAATGGGATATATTTTTGACTCTAGAATATTTAGAATATTATGATCTAATGTAATGAGTTACCTTGGTGTACTTGACTGCCCAACCCCAGGACTATCCACCCTAACTAGACGGTTTGATTGGTCACAAGTGTAGGCGGACATGCACCAAAAGAAAAAAAACAAGAAAGGTAAAAGATAAGAGAATTTGGATGAGAATAGAAGAAATGGGGGAGAAGAGAATTTTTGTTGAGATGAATTACTTGGGTCCTTGGAAATAGCACCAAAATTTGGTCTCTCCCAAATTTACCCAATATTTTAGGGTTAAGTGGTCGCTTATAGTTTTTCTTGGGTTGTCGAATCCTCAGAGACCTAAGAAGTTACCTATAGACACGTATATTCTATGGATTGTTTTTGGATATGAAGTGGAAAAATTAGGTTGATATTATATGGGTTTAATTTTACTCTAAGATACTTAAGTGAATTCAATTTAAAATAATGAGTTGATCCTAGGTTATCATTTGGGCTGGATTAGATGCATTCCTTTTTCAACTATTTCAATTTATTATATTTGATATGGATTCATTTAAGAAGATCAAAAAACATAATAACATACTGGTTTAATAAATACACACTTTAATACTAATCACCTATACACTTGAAGAATCAATGTTTTGAGAACTTCAAGGTAAAGTTTCGTATTAGCACTTGAAGTGTGTGGCCTTAAATTCAACAAGGACGAAGGTGTTTAAAGATCTTCAAAAAAAATTCTCAATTAAAAGAAGTGATTAGAAATTAATAGAGTTAGAAATAAAATCCAATCCATCCCCTTTGTACTCCCTTGTATCAACCCATAAGTTGGTTAGCCCTCAATTTATTCTATGATTTCAATGGAAGCAGAAAGTAGTCTCTAGAGGGAGGAATTGGAGAAGAAAAAATGATAATGAAATAACGATCACTCCACCAATGTGTGATGATTTCAAAAGGTTTGGTGTGAATAAATTCACAACTTGAACCAATAGTGTCAATTTTATATGAATAAGAACAAAATAAGAGAACAAGATGAAATTTTATTAAGAAACTAAGGTGAATTGAACAAATTAAATGAGAAAGAAAAACTCAAGGCAACAAAATCGCAGCATAACATTATTATTGAACAAAGTACCAAAGATCCTTAAATTCTCCAACTCCACTACCTTAAATAGGAATTTTAGGATCCTTGGGTCGAGTATCCAATATTTAAATTACTTCCACTTTATTATGGTAGGCTTGGGGTGGTGGAAAGCTTGTGAAACTTAGACTTCTCCACTCTTGACCCGAAGTGGAAGCGAGCTTTAATCCACCGAACAGACGCATCAAAATGACCTTATATATGGCCGAAATAGAGTGGTCCATAGAAGAAGAAAATTTATATAAGGATATATTCTAAATGAATGTACAATTTCATCCCAAATGAAAGTTTTTTGTGCTATGTTGTATCAAAATAGTGGGTTGTTTTTCTGGGCCCAGAATCTGGCCCAGAATTTCATCTTCCACTTTGGCCGCATATAACTCCCTTAAAACATCCAAATTAGATCTTTACAATGTTTGATTAAATTTTCCCCACTATTTCCTATATATTACATTAAACTTTAAAAATCATTGGTCTTGTATCTTGTCCACTACAATCTCTTTATTGGGTTGTTATCTAGTTTACGTTTCCCAGAATGTGTTGGCATGAAAACCCATTTTGGTGGTCTTCCAATCTGAATCTTCAAGTGATCGAAAATCATCAAATTTTCCTTATATAATGGGATACCTGAAAATAAAATATGAAAATAAAATCAAGGCCATTTTTTATTTTATCAGCTGTTAAAAAATGTACCATGTACTAGTGCATTTTAAGAGGGAATTACAATCATAATGTGAATTAATGTTCACAGTGTAAAATAAACTAAAATAGTGTATATGAATAATAAAGCACATGAATATTATATGTATTGAAAATTAATATTAGAATCATTCATGGATAATCAATCATATCTTACATGAATTAATTATAACATTTTATCGCCTGTTTATTAACAATTATTTATCAAAATTACAGATCAAGGTGATACCTGCTTCATTTTTAAGGTATGTTTTGGCTCCGTAGTTTTTGTCCTCGTACTTTGATCATGATTCCATCATATAAAAATTTTAATCGTGATATAAATATCATATATACTCATTATATACATATTAATATATATGTGTGTGTGTGTATATAATCTTTCATAAAGGTTGATATATAAAAATTAATTACACCGTGCATGGTGACGGTCGATCATACGTACGCATGAACATTGTTTGTACTTTTTTATGGATGAAAAAAATAAAATAAAATTATAAAAAACCTTTAATAATCATTATTATAACATATATATAATATAAATTTATTAAATCTACCCTTATTACAATCTATATAAATTGGAAATGAAAAGTGGATCACATAGCTTTGTGAAGGTGGTAGTCCACACGTATGCGTGAAGAAATATTATCCTTTTCATAAAGGTTGGAAGGTAATAAGTTATATATGATATTATAATTCTATAAGAATATTTATGTTCTAAATATAATATCTATTCATTAAATACATTTTTATAATCTTTATTGAAATGTGGATATGGAAAATGAATAACATCATTTCATGGAGAATGTGGGTTGTACGTATGCACGAGTGATACTTTCAATTCCAATTTGATGGAATAAATGGAGAATAATAGTTGTAAAATAATCATAAGATAATTTTATTATATTTTATATACTGATTTTTTTATTTTTTGATGAATACTAAAAATTTAGGGGAGGTAAAAAAATAAGTAAAAAAAATAAAGTGATATGTTAAGTCGATTACTTCTTCTTTGAAAGAACTCCATTAGATATCCCCTTAAGGACCCTATGGGTTGTATTTTTGGAATAACAACACCTATATAAGGATTATTATTATGTTTGGGAGAAATTTTGGTATGTTTTTTTGATATTGATTCAACATAGTGGTATAAAGAAAAGAGAGAAGGGGTGCCATTTTATTAAAGAGGGAAATGATAGACTTGGAATTAAAAAACGATATAAATATAACTAAGTCATTATCAATAAAAATGTTCAAAAATGGAAATATGTTCAAATATAAACAGTATAAGGTATAACTATCGTCATAAAATGAAATTTATATAGGCTTTGGTACCATTTTAATTATTATATTTCGATTTAACCACATGCTTAACTAATTTTAATCTTGACTTTTGTAATGAATTTTTTAATATTAAATGGTTATAATTTTACTTATAATGTAACAATTATATCAAAAATTGTCCAGAGAGGAATAAAGAGACCATTTATCATTCTAATTTTCCTTTTTTCAATATTTTTATGATTATTAAATAATTTAATAAAAAATTATTTAACATAAAAAATCATTAATGTAATTATTGAAACTATTCACATAATTTTAATTTAAAGACAATATGAATAAAAATTAATTCTAATATAAACATTTAAAATAATCCTAATATTTCATATTTATCTATAAATTTTTTGTATCATAATAATTCACCAAAAAATTATTATTACTTTTAATATTATTTCAATCATTTATTACATTCTTATTCCAATTGAATAAATATTAGGTCGACATTGCATATACATTTAAGGTAATTAATAAATCACTAAAAATTAGAAATAAACTACAATGATAAAAAAATTAATTCATATTACAAATAAAAAATCAGAATATAACTTATCATATTTTTTCCCTTATAATTAAAATTTTGAGCTCTTAATGTCTAAAGAGTGACATTTTATATTTATACTTTCATTAAAATAATTTGATTGTCATAATTAGAGAAAAAAGGGAAAAAGATTCCATATTTTATAGAATTATAAAATAATTGTTTAACTAACCCCATCTAATATGAAAAATTCAAGTTTTATAATAATTTTTATGTCATAAACCAAAGTTTTAACCCTGGTTTCCTATTTTAACATTACAATGGAGATAAAATTTTGAAAGGTTACTAATTATTATTAATTAAAATAAAAGGAAATTATTTACAAAATTTGTATAAAATGATTATGTATATGGGATCCATTTTTAATGATTTAATTTATATAATTTATAGGAATATATTTTAAAATAAATGCTTAAAATGCTATGAAAAATGATTTTTTATAAATACATTTTTAAAAATAAAACTGCATTAAATCTTATCCCATTCCTAAAAAAATTATTAGATTAATCCTAAAACATTTTATTGAATATATAATATATAAATATTTCATCAATATAATTAACCAATAGTGATTAATTTAAATAATTAATATAAAACCACATTGCACACATAAAAAATATTTTTCATAATTACAACATTTTACTTTCAAAAGATTTTATTATTTTAATTTATAATCAATTGGCCACCAATAAGTTCATTTTATAAATTTTTAAACTATAAATTTTCCATAATTTAGTTAGTAATATTTATATCCTCTAATCCAATGGCTATGTGATAACTATTACCTTAAATAATAATATTCCAATAGTATATCACAATTCATTCAAACTCTGTGTAGGGTGTAAAGCATGTTATCCATTAAATAAATATTATTTATTGAGAACTATTTTATTAAATATTTAGAAATTAGAAGGTAATACAAATAATAGCATAACATCCAAATTTTTTGGTAAGATAAAGATTATGTGGTTTTACTAGAAATACATTTTAAAGACCCAAACTTTTATAAATAAAATTCCCCTTGCAATTTAATTGATTCCACAATTAAATATTTTGGATATAGAAAACACCTTAATTTATATGGTTTATTTATGTCCTATTGGATTTAAAATAACATTAATCATATTTACTCTTGATAATATAACCATTGTATAACGATCAAATGATTAGTATAAATAAATGTTTTCAACAAATCCAATTGACATAGGAAAAGGAAGTGATGGGATCAACCAGTAGGATTGTACCATATAAATCCCATTTATCCTACATTTAGATGAAGGTAGAATCACTGGTATTTGTTCTTGAAAAAGAACAAGATGATATCCAACAATTTATGCATGATTGGAACCGTCTATGGGAAAACTTCAATCTCATCGAGATCATGACTCAAACCATGCACGTCGAACCACTACATGAAAGTCTTACCATTACGCACCTTACCTTTAGGAAGTTTTCTAGTGTAATAAAGAGATATATATCAATTAAATAATAATATTAATTTTTATATTTTATAGAATAATGAATATATTTTCATTTTATTATTGTTAATTTATAAATGATTTGGATTTTTATACAATAAAACACAAATTGTATTTTTTGGTAATATTCAAATTCAATTGGGGAATTTATTTTAGTGAATTAATGGATTTTTCAAATAATTATTATAGTTTTTAATTATTATTATTAAATAATTTTAATTAAATATAAATTATCATATAATTATTATGAAGTTAAATGTAATTTTTAAAGGGGTTCGAAAACCGTTATTGTCAAAAACCAAGCATTTCTCAATAAATCTCGATTATTATTTTAAAAGTGAAAATTAACATATTTATAAAATGATTTAGTTAAAATGAATATTTTTCTGGAATCATAACATTGAAATTATCCAATGGTCAATTTTTCATAATTTTATGAGGTAGTCTAATTTTTGGGTAAAAATTAAATAAAGTATAAATATATGGTGTGTGTTATGAAATTTTAATGAGCTAAAAAATGACATAATAAATACCATAAATGGAATACAAGACCAAATATTTGTTTTATCTTTAAAATAATTTGATTTTAAGTTTATTTTATTATTTTTATATGGCCTTTATGGACCCACCAAAACCTATCATATATTTTAAGGTTTTAAGGCCTTTAAGAGTATGACTCACATACACAACACAAAGGGTAATATTTTAATAAGTTAGGACCTTGGCCTTATAAAATAGTGAAAACACCCTTCTTTGGAAGGAAACATGGGAGAAAACCATGGTATGGTTTGTGGTTTAGTAATATTATTATATAGAGTCCACACCCTAAGTTTGATAAATAATAAAGAAAGTCATACTCATTTCTTATATAAACCCACCCATGGTGACATTTATCTAAACTAAAAAACCATGGATCATGTCATTAATCTTCCCTACCATATCTATAATCCTACCAAGGTTCCCAAAGCTCTCAAAAATATCTTCTCAAGTATTTGGAATCACCCTCTCAAGGTAAGTGATCCTCTCCTTCTCTTTATTCAAGTATCTTCTTTATCTTATGTTTTTTATCTTCATTTCCTAGTGTTGGGATATATTCATTCACATCCCCTTTAATATTAATTTTATGTCTAAATGATGATATACCCCTTTCACTCCCATAAATCCCTCCCATGAACATTCATTGGCCCCTGTTATGCTATCGAAAGTTCACCAGGATTTTCCATGCCAAAATATTATGTAGCGAATACTCATACCCATTTCATTTCAATGGTGTTCACCTTTATACACTTCAAATTCTTGATTAGGGACTTACATGTATGTATTAAAAACTAATTTATCATTTAATAAAATATGATTAATAATGAATCCATTTTTCTAATATATGTGGCATACATAAGAATGAGAATGAAATGAAAGTGATGGGTGAACCCAGAATTATATAGTGCACCAATACATTGGGTAATGTTTTAATATCATGATATATCATGAATGGGATTAGAAAATGAACCTAATCCACCATGGGACTTTTTACATCATTATTTCTTGGCATTTTTCCTTGACCTATGTTTATTATGCATTGTTTTAAGTTGTTTCCACATTTCCCATGTTTCATTTATGATTATCTTGATATACCATGCTGAAAAGTTCATGTTTATGATTCTCACCCATTTTATGCCCCATTTACATGACTGATATATAAACGGTACTACTTTTTTCATGTTTTGTAATGATTATTCCCTTAATTGTGTTTATATATCACCCATTTCTTATATATTTCCCTAAATTATCCCATGTAGTTTTAAGTACGAAGGAATATTATGATCATGTTATGGAAGTTTTCAATAATGACGATGTATCTTTTGTTTTAAGTTATTATGTAATGTACCTAATTCTTAAAGGAACTATATTTATTGATTTTCTTGGTTTTTTTATTTTTAATCTTATTTCATAATTCATGAATTAATTTGTTATAAAGAGAACGATTTTCATAGTTTGTATCAAAGTTAGATTTAGTTATTTTTTGGTTTAGGATTCAAAAACACTAGCAAAAGCTGTAGGGATAAAAATAAGTCTATGAAAACCTGAATAAATTTTGGTAAAGTATATATTAAGTTTTTTATCAAGAAAATAAATTTCTGTCTGGATACTAAAAGTGGATGTGGCTCTGGAACATATGTACAAATGGGTAAAACCTGAAAACACGGCCTTGAGATAGACTCGATAGGGAACCGGTGCATGAAAACATGCCTTAATACACAACTGGTTTTATAATCTCATGGGATATGGTTTAATAAATTCATAAGATCATTATGAACTATTATTAAGCAAAAAAATTTACTATAAGAATATATGTTCGGAAATAGATCATGGATAATATAGATTGAATCCTAGAAATTAATAAGCTATGAAATAAATATCATTTATAAGTTATCACTTTAAAGTAATTGTATTCCCATTTATGTGTTTAATAGTTTAAAAATAATCATCCCTAATTTTCTATTTATTCTAGACAATAGTTGGAAGTAGGAGGAATTGGGTAAAAAATTAATGTGAAGGGAAATGTGATGAATTCCCAAATGAGTTTCCCAACTCGATGGAAGCAGGAGAAACTAACTTTGTGATGATAATCTCTTAAATGAGTCGGTTTCTGAATAGAAACATGGATAAGGAGGAGCACCCAAATTCCCCTAAGAATGAACCAGCTGCAATTGAAACCTTCATGTGACAAAGGCCTCTAACTTTTAATTTATCATCTGATCACTTAATGATAGAACAATGGATCAAATCCATTGATAACATATACTCCATCCTTTAATGTTTCGATAAAGAGAAGGTTCTACTGGTTGTTTATCATATAGATGGAGAAGATGATCAGCGGTGTACATTGATCAATAATAAAAAGCCTAATGAAGTGATTAAAGATAGGGGGTGGAAGGAATTCTAGAAAAAAAAATCAACAAATATTTTCCTCACACTCCCCGTCATAAAATGGAAAGGGGTTTCTATGCCCTCATGAAAAAAAATGAAGAATATACCAGGGCATACAATGAAAAATTCACATTACTTTCACTATATGACTATATCTTTATCGTTACCCCTAAATAAAGGGTTTAATTATTACTTAGAGGGCTAAAGCCTAGTATATGAAAATACCTAATGATTCAAGACTTTGATATCTATGAGGAAATTCTCTGATGTACACTCAAAGTCAAAATAGATTTTAGAGAATCTCAAGGGTGGCATGGGGATAATAAGTGGAAAGTGGAGTTTAATTATAGTATTCCGGTTTAGAAATGCAATGGTTCTAAAAAATTTCAACATCCAACTTTTCAAAATTATAGAATGAAGAACCCTATAAATTTACTTAGAGGGATGAGGAAATGAATTATATGAGAGAAGGAAGGTCTCCAAGATAGCGATTTCTGATAGGAGAACCCCAATAATGAGATATAGGAGAGTAATGCTCTAATAAAACCTTGGTGCATTATTCATTGCTTTAACTGTAGGGAATAAGGGAACCTTTTCAAACCAATTCACTATTAAAAGGGTTTTTGGGGACAACTGACATCCTATAAGGTAGGAAGGGTGAGATTATTCCATCACAACCATTGAGGTGGAAATTAACAAAAAATCGGTGAAAGGTATGTGAGTAATTCATTGAAGAATAAAAAACATTCTTTTTTATTCGGGTTTTACACATTCCTCCAAATCACACGAGTTTAGTAGAACAATTCAAACACGGCCACAAAGCATGGAAATAGGGTTGTTCATGAAAATGAAAAATGGGGAAATTATTTTATTCCAAAAATATAACTCCTTCCTTATCAAAATATGTATGATGAATAATCCAGTGAACCTTGTGGTACTCCCTTTAGTGGAATTTGATGAAATTATGGGCCTGGATTGACTTTCCTTATATAGATCCAACATAAATTTCCATAAGAAGTAAATCAATCTTCGTATCACGAATATTATCCCAATTATGTATAAGTGAAAGGAGGAGGAAAAATCTTCTTTATCACTAACATATCAAGGATGGATATTATTTCCATACAAGAAATCATATCTAGCCAAATAATTGAGTCTGAAGAAGGTATCAACCTTAAGAAAATGACCATTTTGAGTGAATTCACTGATGTGTTTTCCAAATAATTTTATGGTCTTCCTCCAATCTAAGAGATTGAATTTTCAATCAATATTATACCTAGGGTGTTACCATTATCCATGAATATATATTTAATGAATGTTGTGGAACTTGTGGAGATGAATAAACAAACCTGGGAGAATCTACATAAAGGGTTCCTATGCCCAAGTGCTTTACCATGGGGTTAACCTATTCTCTTCATCAAGAAGAAGGATGAGTCAATGAACCTTTTCACTTATTATCCTTATCTAAAAAATATCATGATAAAGAACAAGTATCCTCTTCCATGGATTGATGACTTGTTAGATTAGATATGTGCAGCCCAATACTTATCCAAGGTATATCTTCAATCATAATACTATCAATTAAGGGTGAAGAAGGTGGATATCCCCAACATTTCTTTCCAAACAGGGTAGGAGCACTATGAGTTCATAGTAATGCCATTCAGACTCACTGATGATCTAGAAATCTTTATGGACTTGATCAATATAGTATTTAGAGATTACCTTGAATTTTTTTGGGTATTATTTTTAGATGATATTCTAATGCACTCCAAAAGCAATTAGGGGAATGAGGAGCATTTAGGCACTATGCTAAAGACCTTACAAAAGGAGAATCGTTATGCATAGTATAGAAAATGTGAGTTATCGTTAAATAAAGTCTCATTATTATGGAATATTATCACAAGAATTGTGATATATATGGACCCTTAAAAAATAAAAGTAATTAAAGGATGGGTGTGGCTAATATTTGAGATAAAAATCTGTAGTTTTCTTAGATTAACAGGGTATTGTCGTCGATTTGTGGGAAATTTATCATGATTTTCAAACCCTCAAACAAAGGTAACTCAGAAGGTGGTCTAGTTTTTTTTGGAATGATGATTGAAAAGAGAGATTCAGGGAGTTTAAGAAGAGTTTTATCACTGCACCTGTAATCAAAATACCCAAAAGTGGAGAACTTTTTGTGGTATACAATGATGATTTGAAAAAGGTTTTGGGTTTTGTGTAAATGAAAAATAGAAAAGTGATATCCTATTCCTTAACAAAATTTAAAATTCATGAACAAAACTACCCAATGCATGATAAGGAGTTGGATGCAGTGATATTAGAATTGAAAATAAGGTGGAATTATCTCTTTGGGGAGAAGTGTGAAATATATATGGATCATAACATCCTCAAGTATATATTCACATAGAAAGAGATGAATATACGCCAATGAAGATGGTTAGAGTTGATCAAGTAATATGAATTATCAATCCATTACTTTCTCGAGAAATAAATTAAAGTAGAAGATTCTCCAAGTATAAAGGATCTAGAAATTTTATTATTGATGATAATTAAGAAGGATCTGACCTTTTTAAATTTGAAATGGAAGGACATTGGAATCATAAAGTAAGGAACATCAATAATCCTTTCCCAAATTATTTCTCAACCATCCATTTTGGGGAGGATAAATGTTGATCAAGGATATGATGTGTGAATTTAGAATAAAGTGGAAGCTATAAAAAAAGGTAAATCCCCCGATTTCAATGTTAATAAATAAGGAGTTGTGAGATTTGGGTCAAGACTTTGTATACCATTAAATCCTAAGTTAAATAAGGGTCTATTAGATGATTCACATAGTTGAACATTATCCATTTATCCAGGAAGCACAAATATGTATTGATATGTATAAGAGCACTATTGGTTGGTTAATATGAAGGAGAATACTAAATATACATCAAGATGTCTTGTTTTTCAGCAGGGGAGGGAAGAAATGAAAAACTCCAAGGGGATAATGTAACCATTACACATACCTGTATAGAAATGGGAAAAACACCATGGACTTTGACCCCAGTCTTATGAAGACATCAAGAGGAAATAATTATATAGGGTTTATTATGGATCATCTTAAAAATATTTATCACTTCAATGTAATTTAATTGGACTTCTCACTCAATCAACTTGTAAGGATATGAATTAGAGAAGTAGTGAGGCTGCATGGAACACCACTATCAATTATATCTAATCGAGACCTAAAATTTACATCCAAGTTCTAGAAGATTCTCTAAATTTCTCTAAATACTGAGTTGAACTTTAGCATATTTTACCACCCTCAAACTAATGGATAATTTGAGTGGATTATCTAGACACTTGAGGATATGTTTACTTCATGATCAATTAACTTAAAATGGGGATGGGATCAATATATTCCTCTGGTCAAATTCTCATACAATAACAGTTTCCACTGAAGATAATAAATGCATCCCTTTAGATACCTTTATGGGAAAAGGTGTAGAAAACCTACGAGCTAACATGTAGTTGGGGAACACAAACAACTAGGTCCTGAAATGATTGAATAAATAGTGGAAAAGGTTAAGACCATTCTGCAGCACATCCAAGCTAATCAAATTCAACAAAACCACTATGATGATAGTTTTCAATAAGACCTGTAGTTTGTGGTTAGAGATAAGTTATTACTCTATATATCTCTATATAATAAATTCACAATATTTGTAAAGAAGATAAATCTTAGTCCAAGATACATTGTTCCCTTTGTGATCTTTGATTATATTAGAGTGGTGGCCTATCGACTAACAGCCCCACCAGACCTATCTCAAGTACATGATGTGTTCCTTATATCACTCTTAAATAATTAAATAAACAACCCATCACTTGTAATCAATACAGAGGTGGTTCCATTATAGAATGATATTTCCTATGAGGAGTAGCGAGTGAAGATATTAGATCGTAGAGAAAAAGGTCCCAAATAAGAAAATACACCAAGTAAAAGTTTTTTGGGGAAACAAAAAGTTTTAAGAAGCAATGTGGGAACCATTGGAGGTGATGAAACGTAATTACCCTCACCTATTTTTGCATGTTAAATGAAAATTTCAAGGGTGATATTTCCGAAGATGGGAGATTGTAACAACTTGGGATTGGATAAATTAAATTCTTGTTGCAATTTAATTAAAATAATTATTATATATTATGGATATAGAAAAAACATGCCCTTATTTCCTCTCTTAATATCCAATCATATTTAAAATACCATTATTTATTTTTACCATTAATAACATAGCCATTAAACAGTGATCAAATGATTAGGATAAATATAGGTTTTTAACAAATCCAATTGACACAAACAAAGGAAGTGATGGTCTCAACCTGTAGGATCATTCCCTATCAAGCCCATTTATAAAATCTTATAAGGGAGATAACATCACTAGGATTTACCTTGATCACTCCAAAAATAATATCCAAAAAATAGAAGCATGATCAAAACTGTTTATATGAGAGGTTCAAGCTCATCAAGATCACGGCCCAAAGCATGTATGCTGAACTACCCCATCAAAGTCTCACTATCATGTACCTTGCACTTAGGGAGTTCTATGGTGTAATAAAGGGATTCGTATAAAGACCCTAATAATATGAATGTGTTTATTTTATATAATATAGAATATATTTTAATTTTATTATTGTTAATTTAGAAATGATTTTGATTTTGATACAATAAAAAAAATTGTATTTTTGGGTATTATTCATATTCAATTAGGGAATTTATTTTGATGAATTGATGGATTTTTAAATAAATAATATTTTATTTAAATATTATTATTATATTATTTTTATTCAATATAAATGATCATTTAATTTTTATGAAGTCAAGTGTAATTTTTATAAGGGTTCAAAAATTGTTATTGTCAAAAACAAAGAATTTAATAGTAATTGTCGATTATTATTTCAAATTAAAAAAAAATATTCAGATTTTTTTAGATAAAATGAATATTATTTTTGGAATCATAATCCTAAATTTTAAATTGATTAATTTTTCATAATTTTTTAAGAACGTCAAATTTTCTCGTAAATATTAAATATGGTATAAATATAAGACATGTATTATGACATCTTAATGAACCAAAAAAATTTAATAAATACCATAAAGGGTATCCATGACCAAACATATGTTTCTCCTTCAAAATAATTTTATTTTAAGATTATTTGATTAATTTTATAAGGCCTTTGTGAACCCTCAAAAACCTATAATATATTTTAAGGTTTTAAAATCATTTTTTCAAAAGTATGACTCACCTCAACATCACCAAAGGTAATATTTTAACAATTTAGGACTTTTACCATATAAAATAATTAAAACCACCCATACTGGGTAGAATATATGTTCAAAAACAATGTGATGGTTTTTTGTTTTGGTTAGTTTATTATATAGATTTAAAAACGTAAGTTTGTGAAATAATAAAAAATTCCCCACTCATTTCCAATATAAACCCACCAATTATCCCATTTATCTTCATTCTATAGTACTAAAAATTTTTCTTCAATATCTCAAGAATATCCTCGAAAGCATTTGGAATCACCCTCTCAAGGTAAGGGATCCTCTCATTCTCCTCTTTATTTGAGTATCTTATTTATATTATGTCTTTTATATTCATTTCTTAATGTTGGGATATGTTCTTCCATATCCCCCTTACTTTCCATTAAATTTCTTAATGATGAGATACCACTTTCACTCTCATCAATACCTCCCATTAAAATTCATATTCCCCTATTATGTTGTCGAAATTTCATTGTGATTTTCCGTACCAAACAATTTTGTAGGAATACCCATACCCATTTCCTATTTAGGGTGTTCACATTTATGCACTTATACTTCTTTATTGGGGACTTACATGTATATATTTCAAAATAATTTATCGTGGAATAAAATATTATGATGAATGAATCCATTTTGTGTGACCTTTGTGGCACACTTAATCATGATAATGAAATTAAAGTGACAGGTACGTCCAGCATTATATAGCGTTCCAATGCATTGGGTTATATTTATATCTCCTAAGACATCATATAAGGTATTATAAAGTAAACCTAATCCACCATGGGACTTTTTTATCACGATTTATTGTAATTTATCCTTGACCTGTGTTTATAATGAATTTATTTAATTTGTTATCATATTTTCAATGTTTCCTTTATGTTTATCAAGCAATATCATGTATCACTATTCATGTTTATTATTCTCACCCCTTTTATTCCCCATTAATATGGCTAATGTCTAACATGTATTGATTTATTCATGTTATTCCATGTTTATTCCCTTACTATGCTTTATAGCTCACCCCTTTTATATGAATTTCCCCAGGTTATCCCATGCAATTTTAAGTATGAAAGAATATTATGATCATGTTAAGGATGTTTTCAATAATGGAGATGTATTTCCTATTTTAATTCATTATATAATGTACCTAATTTCAAAATATGCAAGAATTATTGATCTTTTGGGTTATATTATGTGTAATAATCTGTGATAAATCATTAATTAATGTTTAATAAAGAGTAGGGTTATCATACATATCCATGTATGGATGTTACAAGTGGATATAGTTTTAGAACAGAGGAATATAGGAGCAATTATCATGAAAAGAATTGGATTGGTATACCTTGACCATCATTTTTTTACATGAAAAGTGTTCCCTTACTACACACCAGGTTTGACACACCCAGTATATATGATTAGGTTAACTCAAATTTTCCTTATGGACTATTATAAAGGATTTGAATAGATAATAACCAATGATGGACAAGGTTAAACCTAATGTGTCATAGATTAAAAGGAATGTTTCATGATTTAGAAAACCTATGAATGTTTTTTTAATGATTATATGATTTCACAATATGAATATTCTTTATCACACTATACTTTTTAGTTTCATTCAATGGATGTAACCTAAAGGAATCATGTTGATAATGAATGTTATGTCCTATAGAACTAACTCCCTCATGAGACATCAAATGGATTAGGAGTTGGAATGTAATATTTTTTTACTATTCTCACTCAACTTTTTCAATTTATGAGTGGTAATGTAGATCATGTTGAACTTTTTAATTCACCAAAGATTAAGACGCATGACCTTGAATCATTTATGAAACAAATTCCAACCTACTTATATGGGTATTCTAATATACTATTTAATGAGAAATGTATCAATGGGATGGAAAAGTTATTTTCTATTCATCAATGAATATACCATGGAAATTATTTCTTAGCCTTTTTATCATTTAAAAGGCATAGTAGATCAACGGTGTAATATTATTAAGAATAAAAGGAAAGAGGAAAAAATTGAATCTATGGAACGGGATGATTTTAAGTCGATATTTTTTAACAAGTAATTCCCTTGTATTATATATACAAAAATGGATATATAATTACATGATCATAATCATAACGAAGATGAACCAATTAGCACCTACGAGGTAAATTTTATAATAAATTCAAGGTATGATTTTAATTTATTTATTAGACCTAAAATAAAAAAATATTGATTATTTATTCATTTTAAAACAATTCTTCAAAAGGAATTACCCATAAGGGGATTTGGAAGCTATGAATAAATCGTTCTATGTGCACACAAAGTGGAAATAGAACATGAAAACCCACATTGTTCTGGTGTTTAGAAAGAAATATGGAGTTTAATGTAAGCTCTTGTTGTATGTCACATAGAGGGAAGAAAAAATTTTAAACTCCTAATTTCTAAAAATGTGGGAAGAAAAAGTCATGACAATGCCTAAAAGGAAAAAAGGAAGATGTTTCAAGTGTGGGAAGCCTGGCCATCAAGAAAAAGAATGTAGAAGTGACACAAAGAGGCCAGTTGATGAAATGAATGGAGAGATATCTCAATAGAATACACCACTCAAACAACAGTTATATTGATGAAAATAGATTGGGAATTATGAAAATCAATGCCCTAATTGAAGGTCTAATGATGATAATAATTCGTAAAAATGTCTAAAGTCAAAGGTCATAGAGAAAAATTATGTAATTACAACAAATAAAGTGAAAAATAATAATTAGGGAACACTTATCATCCACTATAGATTTTAGGATTCTATATTTAAGGTTGTATGAATAACCCCTATGAAAATATTACTTTCCATAATTTAGTGAAATTTTATATGATTTTGAGCATTGATTATCTCTATCTATATAGATTCCATATAAATTTTTAGCATTATGAAATCATATTTGATATTCTAAATCAACCTATTATCATATATTAGTGAAAGGATGAACCCAAACCTCTAATTAAAATATTTTTGGCTAATATAGGATCAAATTCAATGAATAAAGGGTGAATTTTGTTTTTTAAGCATGTATGATTTAACTGTGATTATATTAGAATATTTTTCAGATTATATGATCAAGGTGTATACATTTTGGTATAAGATATCATGAGTGATTAAAATTACATTAAGATAATTGTTAAATTTATCATGGAAGGATATGATATCAAATCATTCTAATATTTTGGTTTCAATGTTGGTTATGCATATTTTGAATGATCCTTAAGGTTAAAAATTAATTGAATGGAATATGTTGGTCGTGAAATTTCCCACCAGGCCCACCTGGCTAGAGATCATATTGGTGTGACTACCCCAAGCCTACCTCTAACAGGCTAGGGGATGGAGACCAATTTCGAGTAAGCATATCTCATACATGGGAGGCCATAGCCTAAGTACCCGTATGCATGAACACATCTCCATGGCCTTATAATGCAGGTAAAATTAAAAAATATTATGCATTCATAACATCTATCCCACAACATAGTACGACAATATGTACTATAAAGTGGTAAAGGGGACAAATACATGCCCAAGAAAAAATTAAATAGAGTCCAACCTATTTATAATGAGGGGACTACTAACAAATAAAACACCTAGTAAACACCTTTGTATATCTTTCCCAATCTAGGCCACACCTACTCCCAATCCTCCTAATAATCCATCAAATGGTATACCATCTACATAAGAAATGACATGTGCAGGTATACCACATACATGGGTCAGTGTAGAAATACCCATTTGGACACCCTGAAACCACTAAACATAAAATCATCAAGAGTAGTTAGCTTATCATAAGATATATTAACAAGGTAAGACACATAGAAATTGGAAAACCCGGATATAATCATAACATACAACCAGTCTCAAGGGGTATCAACAAACATTTCTAGACACAAGATTCTATATAAATATTCAATTTAATTCCCATTTAGGATAACTCACTCCATGAGCTATGTTTTCTCAGAATGTGCTCATCCAAGAAGTCATGATCGTCGGGTCTCACCAAGAATTACACAATAGATTATTGAAGATCATGTCATCTAGATAGGGGATCACACCTAGGTCTAGTGGGTGACATAAAAACCCCAAATAGATCATCCTAGTATATGGGAGATTGAATCCCTATGCATGGTTTTTAGGAGGATAACACAAACACCTCTAAGGAATGATATAGGATTCACCCTAGTCCTATAGGGGGATGCACAGAACTCTATTTGATACTAAAACCATATAAGGTATCATAATCCTATGTCAAGGATGTAATGTCAAATTGTACCCTTGTGTGAAAGGTACAAGGTATTTTACTCAACTAAACATGGTTTATACTGAGGAAACGGAGGTCTCTAAAGACCCTCACAAGCCATACACAGTGTGTTCTTGAGTGTTCAAGAAATATCTTTCCAACCCCTATTCTTATTGTGTCTTTACATCTCACATGGAATGAAACTATCAAAATACAAGGTGTGTCCTTTTTGGGTACCTGGCATATAGAGGTTGGTCAATAATTTTCCCATGTCGTTTTTATGTACCCATGTACACCACGTTTTGCCTTTGTACTTCATGTTATTCCCATATATTGGGTCCATGCCCATTTACATGGTCTTGTCCAAGTACTGATTCATGATTGTGTACTCTACCTATGCCCTTGTTTCTATATGTGTTCTCGTGTACTCCCAGAGTACATGTTGAGACCCTATCCATGTAATAAAAGGCATGTGATATGTGAAACATCGCATGTGGTCCTTAACATTCCACAGAAACCCCGTCACTCTAACCATAACTTCTCACACAACATGTATCTCTATATTTCATGCCATGTTATGTGGGATTTCGAAAAACCCCATGGTTCCTTCACACATATTCCCACACCACCACTGTATCTACCACTACAACTAATTATCACACCTAGAATCCTCTCATAAGCCCTTGACCAAGCTCCAAAATTACCATTGATCAGAATATAGCCATTAAATTTGATCCGGAGAACATTGTTGTCACCAAATATACCAATGTGTTTCAAATCAAGAAGATCATAAATATTGAACTGGTAAAATTCACCTCTAATAATCCTCTTTCATCATCATACCTTGATCACTTTGTAGATTAAAAACCCCGCCCATGTTATTAATCCTTTTCACCGAATAATGGTTGTGAAATGATCAAATATTGGTTATTCATAAAACCAAAGGCCAAAGAAATTACCCTTGATGAATGTGAAAATAAAAAGAGAGAAGGGAAAAAACCACCAAATAAGGAATGAACTTCTTCCATTTTTTGGGTTGGTATTGTTCTATATATGTTATAATGATGAACGAGTAACCAAAAAACAAAAAACAAATCATCAGTAAAATAAATCAACCATCAATTCACAAATCAATTCTTTTTAGTGGAATTTATCCGTATTCGGAATTGGATAAATTCGTAAAAATAAAACATCCTGCCTAGAGTTTTGATCAATCACTGATGAAGAATAATCCCATTTTTTTGTAGTTGGTGAGATCCAGAAACTCTATTATAGACCAATAATCGATCCATAATATGATAATTATTCTTACAAGAACAATCATCCAATGGATCCTCTCTAGGTCTGCAATTTTATGTGGATAAACCTAATTTTTACCCATATCTAGGTATTTATAGAGTTGGGATTAGGTCATAAAAAATAAAAAATAAATAAAAAAAATTATTTATTTATTTATTTATCCACCCATGACCACACTCAACCCAAGTGTATGATGCGCTCCATGGTTATGTCATACCTAGGGTAAAAGCCATGATTTATACTCAACAGTGGCCCCAAATTTCTTATCATAGCCTTCATTATTGAGTTATTCCACTTTTCTTGAAAACTATGTGTAATTGATATTAAAATATTTAATATTTTTACAATATCAATTCTAGGATCAATGGACCTCAGAATCACGTATCTTCTCAACTTTTCGATCTGAAGATATTTCTAGATATATTTAAAATCATTTCATGAAAAAATATAGATGTTACATTATCCAAATATTAGGTATTTTTATCCTAAATATAAAAAATGTATACTAAAAAATATTTGGGTATTGAGCTCTCATCTGGGTCTCTCGCTCCCAGGTTCTCTCTTGAAGATACTCATGCTACCACTAGATATGAACTAGGGGAATTGATCAACCATAAAGGATATTATTCTACTGATCCTATATCTTCATTGGGTACTTCAAAAAGGTAGATTCATCGTTCATGTCTAGCTCTCCCTAGTCAATAACACACGACAGATCTTTCACATACCGCCCTAGCCACAAGACGTGGAAGATTTCATTTATCTGGTCTAACTGTGGTAGTAGATCAAAGTTGTATTCCACCTCAATGACATTTTATAGTATCTGGAAGAGTCTAATGAATATCATATATAACTTTACTTCCTATAAAAATATCCACAATCCACTTGGAGGTGATACCATTGGGAACACATGGTCTCCATACTTTAACTCCAAAGGCCACCTTCTTTGGTCTGTATAGGAATTTAGATGGATCTATTTAGTCCTAATCCAATCCTAGATAATATCAACCTTCTTAGTTTTATCTCTCCATAACTCTAAGACCATGACTTCTAACTCACCTAGATCAGTCCAATATAGCAGTGACCTACAAGGATTCCCATACTAGGCTTTGAATAGTGCCATACTGATGGTGGAATGGTATATGTTGTTTCACTTAAAATCCACCAAGGTTAGGTAATCTCCCCCCATCTATGTCAAAAGTCCAACATGAAAGATCAAATAATTTCCCCCAAAACCTGAATAGTATACTCGGTTTGGCCTTCAGAATGGGGGTGAAATGTCATGCTCAAACAAAACTAAGTCATAAAGGGATCCTACAATCCTCTTCATAATCATGACATAAAGTAATAATCATAGTATGAAATGATTGTCAGGGTTACACCACATATCCAGACTATCTTCTACACTTAAAGGCATCCCAAACTCTCTATATAATTCTACTGTCATATAGCTAAAAAGTAGGCCGAATTGGTGTTTCAGTCTATGACCACCTTAATGGAATCGTGTCCTATAGATGTTTGTGGTAACCCCCATCATAAATACCATAGATATACCATCCCACTTCCACTTTGTCACATCATGGGGTTGAGCTAAACCATTGTAACTTTATTCTTATCATTCACCTTCTAACAAGTGAGACATCAAGAGAAAAAATCCACTACACCATTCACCATACCTAGCCACCAGAACTTACATCGAAGGTCCTAGTACATCTTCACCACACATGGTTGTAACATCATGGGTATGTATGAATCTCCCTCATAACCTACTTTAGAAACACCACTCATGAAATAATCTATCCTATGAAAAATATTTCATGCTCCCCTCTATTATAAAGTCCATCAGGTGTATGACCAATGGATATTTGAGTATGAAAGGTATCATTTTTTGTAACTCTACACTGAGCCTACCAAACCCACTATAGAAGAGGTTTGGTAAAAACCATCAACTATATATATGAAGCATCATACTTTTCCACAAAGTAAAACTGGAATGAGGCAAATTACTCTGAAGCCTTGTTCAACAACTGAGAACAAGATCTCCTATTAAGATCATCTTCTATCACATTCCCCTTCACAGAAGTGTGTACTATCTGAAAGTCATAATCCTGAAAAAATCTAGCCATTGCATATATATAAAGTTAATTTAAATATAAGAGAAAATTTTCATGATAATTTTATGGTTTTAGTTGACAATAAACCACTTTCCCGTAAGGTAGTGTCTCTTCTTTTTTAGAGTGAAGACTACTACGACCAACTCAAGATCATCAGTGACATAGTTATTCTCATGTGGCATCAACTTTCAAAACCAATAGTCAATCACAACCTACCAATACATCAATAAACAACCAAATCTAGTCTTTGAGGCATCATAGAACACTACATACTTTACACACTCATCTTGAAAAATCAATATGGGTGTGCTTGAAAACCTTTACCTCAACTCTTCAAAACCTTGTTCACATCATTCCATCCAAGAGAAATGTTTCCCCTTCCAGGTTAAAGAATTAAATGGTTCTTATATATAGGATAAATAAAACATGAATCTTCTATAGTAATTTTCCATCCCAAGTCAGCTTCAAACCTCCATCATACCCTAGGATGGATCCCTAGATAATAATACCTCAACCTTTTCTGGGTCTGTTACTAAACTCATATGATATGAAATGTATTATAAAGTGGGCCTCCTAAATCGATAACTGACGATTTGAAATATTTCAATAAAGATGGTGCTCTCAAAGTATGTTTAGTACCATCATAAAATTTCTCACATGCTCTAACAGAAGAATCGATTAAACAAGGATATAATCTATGAAGACAACAAAAAATTAGTCTATTAAATAGTGAAATATCATGTTCATGAGACCCATGAACTTTGTTGAGGCATTATACATGTCTAAATTCATCACAAAGTAATCATCGTGACCATAGATATATCTAAATGTCATATTTAGTATATCCTCATACTGTACCCAAAATTGGCAATAGCCTGATCTAAGGTTAATCTTTGAGAACCATCACACCCATCCCAACTGATCGAAGAGGTTATTGGTCCATGGTAGTGGATAATTATTCTTCACAATCACCTAGTTCATGTAATGATAATATACAAACAACCTTAATATCCCATCCTCCTTCTTGAAAAACAACACTAGAGATGTAAAGGGGGAAACACTAGCTCTCACAAATCCCTTCCTCTATAAGTCCTCCCACATCACCATCAAATATCAAATCTAGGTGGGATCCATTCAATATACTGGCATATAAATCAAGGTATTCCTAGGGTTTAAGTCAGTGAAGAATTATATCCCTTGGTGGTGAGTAAATACTAAAATTTCCCCATGAAAGATGTCCACATAATCCACAACCATAGTAGTAAATTGAAAGACCATTGAATCCACTACTCCAAGAAAAATAATAAACAACTAACAAGGAATCGGTTGTATCCTCATGTGCATGATCCCATTATTCTATTCCTAGGTATCTTTCTCATATATGAAGGAAAACCTTGATCCATATCCACAAATACACCACATCCTCAACCTAAAATAGTCAATATTGGCATAAATTATGGATTTATAGTCCACACATAAGGTTTCATAATAAGACTTTATCATTGATATAAATATTTACCATAAGTAGCTCTATTATCCAAGAATCAAGTCACACTATCAGAAAAAGGGTGTGATAACTGTGTCAACTCCTATTGGATTCTAAAAGTGCGTGGTTTGAGCCAAGAGTTAAACTAAAATATCTAAGTATAAAACTAGATAAGTTATTTTCAAAGAGTAGATCATTATTTTTTATCATTACTATGTATATGTTATAAAATATAAATATCTGAAATCTAATTATCATGGGGGCCTCGAGGTCATAGGCCTCAAATACCTATAGTTGTTCCTTACCCTGACCATTAATTCCTTAAGCCTGGCATGGACCACCTGGGGGTGTTGGTGGAAATAATTCAAACCCCCACCACTTCCGACCACTCTAGCTACTCCTATTCCATGTCATCCTCCATGCAGAACTCCCTACACCTACCTATTTCTCTACCCAGGAGGTATATCGACCATCTCTCTATCTACTATATGATAGGTTATAAAATCCTAAGAAATAATATAGTGACCTAAGAATTTTTACACATATCATTACATTATTCATTGAATAAATATAAATGTTAAAAAATATAGATCAAAAATTCCTAATATATTTGGAATAGTAGGTTCAAAATGCATCAAAGGATACTAAAACATGGCATCCTTATTTTATTTAGTATAGTGAGCTCCTAAAAATACATTTTAGATCCTAAATATATATAGAATAACCTGGGGAATATATGAAATAAATGGGTGATCTAAAAGCCTAGTATGTAAGTAAACATGATAAGGAAGCGTAACAATGTGTCAAAGTTATAACATGATATCATAAAAGAGAAGGCACATGAGTAATCACATGGAAAGATAATATAAATAATATGGTATCATAAAATTATGGAATAATACAAAATGTGTCAACAAAATAAGACATGACATAAACATAATTCAAGGATAACTACTGAAACAATATCACATGGTGTTAACATTCCCATAATGGATTAGGCTCACTCCATAATCCCATACATGACATCTCATGAGACTAAAACATTACCCAATGCAGTGTAGGGATATATAATTGTGACCCCACCCATTACATTCATTTCCTATACATGAATATATTTTCCACATAAAAAAATCAATCATAATTAAAAACCAAATAATTACCCATATAAATAAAATGTGTTATATAATCTTTCATCATATCATAATCAAAGTAAATTTCATAATGAAGGCATTTGAGAAATGAGCAAAAGGCTTGTATTAACTTATCAAAGGAAGGTAGAGTAAGAAAGGTATATATGTAAGAGAAATATATATATATATATATATTATAATGATTACATAACATTAAATTTTGTATTTTTTCATGAATATAAATAATTTTAAAAAGAAAAACAAAACATTCTTGAGGAAAATAACCTTTCCACTTTGAAAATCACTTTTGAAAAAATAAAATTCAAAAAATGTTGTGGGAATCATTTTATTTTAAAATATCATTGTAAGACTCTAAATTAATATTCATGTAAAATTATAGTGGTAATTTTTTACATGTCATGTAAGTTAAAAAATTCCTTTCACATTTTATAAAAAAATAAAAAAAGTGCATCATTTGGAAAATGATGGGAAGATTCCTTTTAGACCATTTTTTAAAGTAAAAAATGGGTAAAATTTTGTATAATAAATCATTTTATAATATTAAAAATATTATTTAATTTTTTTATAAAACATTCATTTTTAATGAAAAAGGAGTTTTGACCAAAGAGAGAAATGTATTCAGATTTTCTTAAAAACATTTTATCAATAATTTTTAGTATCGAAGATTTGAGAAAGGTACTATTACCTGAAAATTTCATAAATAAACATAGGATAATAAAATTAAATTATTTAATTTTAAAATGATCAGATAATTTATTTCAATGTTAATTCAAACATAAACAATTCCAATTAAACTGAGATTGAAGCATAAAGCCTTATCGATTTGGTAAATTTTGAATTATAACCCCCATAAATGAAGTAAGTAAATTGTAACTTAAAGTATCATAAATTATGAATTATTCTTGAAATAATATCTAAAAGGAAATTATATACACCATACGAAATAAATTAGGTGTATAAAAGGACATGAGTCTCAAAGAAGGATGTTTTGAGATAGAAACTCGCACCTCTAGTCTAGGCTCATCATTTATATCATTTTTGTCATATATAATATCATATATCAATTATTTTCTTCTTAATAATATTTTTAAGGTATAATACCTTATACATAAACAATTTAGTTCATTTATTTTAAGGAAATATTTAATTAATCAATCAATTATGTCCACGTTGGGTGTTTTGAGGATGCCTAGTTCATTATTTCAAAATAGTATCAATTTATAGAATATGGTCAAAGGGGTCATTTATACATCATATACATAATTTTAATCTTTAATTAATTGTTATTTTTATAGAAAAATAATAATTTTACAAATTATAATGAATTATGTTTATGAAAAATGAACTACGTTACAATCATGGAGACTGTAGGTCATACATACGCATGTTTAACATTTCTAATTTCAATGATCATTATGGGAATTAGTTAAGTGATATTTTGGATCTCCATAATTATCATAATATCTTAAATATAACATTAGTTCTTTAAATACACTTATATATGCTATCCATGTGGTGCAGAAATAAAAAACTAACCACATTTCTCCGCAAGGCGACTGCATGCCGTATACATGAATAATGTTATCATTTTTCAATAGACGGTAAGGTAAGAAAAAATATCATGTTTTAATGTTAAATAATTATTAATATGTAATTAATATCATATATAAATATTAAAACCATCATTTTGAATATCTATTAGAGGTTATTATGGAAAATTAATTACATCAGTTGTTGAGGTGGTAGTCCGCCATACAAACGAACGATGGTTTTATTTCCCATTCGATGGAGGAGGAGATGAATGAATAATTATTCCATAAAACTAATAAAATATAAATATATATTAACTAATGGATTTATTATATTGTAATTATTAATATATAATTTATGGTGTAAAAATAATAATAAAAAAGAAGGACCTCGGTTAAGACTATTAACTCTTCTTCGAACGTCCTCTTTGGGATTATGACTAAAGCCTACCTAGACAGGATTTATGTTTAAAAAAGGCTTCTAAGATGATAGGATAGAATTATTTTATTGATTTGGTTATGGAATCGATGTACCAAGGGGTATTTTAAGTGTGTAAAAGAGATGAAAAGTAGTTCCCTTTATAAGGGAGGTGGAGTCATATTCTTGTATATACCGAAAACAATTCAATAATTGGAATTCACTCTCAAAAAAAGTGAAAAAAAATATGAAAAATAAACTATAGGAATATAGATAATTAAATTAGAAACCTCTACCATTCAAAATATACTTTTTTAAACATGTTATCCTCTTAACCTCAAACATTACTCACTTTTACCCTTTAAATTTTTCTACCACATTAAATATTTTTTTCACTATTTATTATGAAAAAAAATTAAAATTATTTTATTATATATTATCATTTATTATAATTAAAAATATTTAATAAATTTTATAAAATTAAATTCACATAAATTTCATAGTTTAATTTAAAATTAAACCCACGGACGAGTTAAAAAAATGGGTTTTTAAGAAATGTGTTTTTCAAGAAAAATATTATCCTATAATAACAATAAGAAAAGCAATCATAATTAAATTAATTTCAATAATTATTATAGTTATATAATGTATAATTTTAATTTTAATTATTCCCCATCATGGCTTATTTTATTAATTGAAATGGAGAAAAATTATTTAGTTTAAAATAGTTTTCTGGAAAAAAAGTGTTTTAATGTCTAAAAATAAAATTATAATAGAATCTAGTATAAAGATGATTTAGATGTAATTAATTGGATTAAATAATAATATAGAATAATAATTTTAATTTTTGATAAAATTAAACAATAATGGTACTTTTAAATTACTTAATTTGTTAAAAATAAATGATAGTTTTACAAAAAAAATAGTTATTTTTCAGTATTCTCTGAAAAATAAATATTTTCTGAAAAATCCCAAAATTTTACCCCAGTATATATAGATATTGTGATTTAAAACACAATTTAAATTTTATAAAATAAAATTTCTAAAATTTCCAAATATTAATTATAATATTTTATCATAAAATAAATAAAAATAATTTTTGAAGGAAATGTATTTTTTTCGAATAAAGTATATTTATTAATATTGATCGATTATTTATTAATAATTTGTATATAAATTTATATCAATTAGTACCTTTACACATATTTCATAAATTATTTAATACTATTTATACCCACAAATTTAAGTGATAGTTTATATTTCTCATGTTTAAATACTAATATTTTTTATAATATCACAGTTCGTTTAAACTCAGTGTTACATGTAATGAAAGATATCAAAGAAATCAAATTTATTTAAAGATAAATATATATTAAATTATAAGTTTGTTATATTATACCCCCTTAAATAAATTTTATCCTCGTAATTTTAACTTGGCCTCAGTAATCAAGGGTTGTAAATTTGAAAAGTCCCCTATGGAAATCACACATCATAAAAGTAGTTAATAAAAAATCCTCTTAAAAAGAGGGAAATGGAAATACGAAGGTCATTACATAAATAGGTTTACACATAGAAGAACATTGGTGGGAATTTAAATTTTTTACATGGAAGAAAAGTGTGAATAATTATAAAGAGTGTTGGAGATCATTGATCCCAAGAAATTGAATGATCAGGAGAAATTTTACACCCATAAAACCATAAATTTTTGTTGAATTAAAAGACTATTGATTCATATGATATAAAAATAATTGCATAACATTTTTGTTTCAAGATATTTTTCCTAGATTTTAAAGATTATTTTTCTATCAAGATATAGAACACCAAAAATATACTTACTTTATATATTTTTATTTCATAAACACAATTGAATCCTTTTGTTGTGCTCCGATAAATTTCCAATTCACTTATTATTCAATGGAATGAATATCCAATATGAATTTTTATGCCTAAAATACTAAAATTAACTTTTAAAATATCATAATATTCATAAAAGAGAAACAATATATTCCTACTATCTATTATAAAACCAAGATTTTTATCATAAGGAACGATAATACCTAGAATGTATTTGAATATATTAATCTAAAAAATTCTACAATAAAACCAAAGGTTTTGACATAAAATATTCCCTAATTAATTAACCCTATATCCCAAATAATTTCAACATGAAATAAGGATTTAACCATAAATATTATCTCATACCATTCAAGATACATATTTTAAAACATAATAGGGTTATTTCAAAATAACCCTTTATGTTAAAACTGATGATTACATATATCACAACCCAATAAAACATTTCCCAAAATCTCATTAATAACCTCAAAATCTTAAAATTTAAAAAATATTTAAAACTCTAATTTTTTTCACAAAATCAACTTAATATTTATCATCCAAATTTTTTATATAAAATATTTAATACTAACAAGTACATCACTTAATTATGTGACAGGCGTTGAACCCTTATCACCCTTTGGTTGTGGGTTCAATCCACATGGCCTTGATGGGTGCGATGGGTTGTCACCCAACTTACAGGTTATACTTTTTATAAAACATTGGAATAAATTATGTGGTATTAATATTCATAATTCTCCTTGATCCTATAAAGTTTCATATAATATGATGATCATATTAAAAATTAAATTTAGTGATAAAATCACATTTTTTGCCTCTATGTTTTTCTATCCAACTTATTCTTTTCCACAAAATCACCTATTTTTAATTGTCTATAATAACATAAACATAAATAACTTATCTAGGATTATATTCTACTCAATAATTTTTTTTTCATAGAATATCACTTTACCATTAAATCAACTTTCTAGTTTATTAGTACCATCTAACATATTCTTGAAAATACTTAATGAAAACTGCTGGAGAAAATATATAGATGTTTTAGGATCCTTGTAACTATAATACCATTGATAAAAATACTTAAACAACATGATTAATGAGTTATAACTCCTAAAAACTTCAATCATTCCACTTAAATGATTTTTATAAAATATTCCAATAATAATTAATATTTTGATTAGGGTATTAACTCAGATAATGACCAAGTTCCCCACATTTATGATATTTAACCGTTAAAAGTACGTTAGGTTGAAATTTATTTCCTTGTGTATTGTTAATAATACTCTTCATTTTTCTTAAACAATTACCTATTTCCCCTCCTTTTTTAAAAATAATGAATTTTACGATTACATTAAAGAATTTTCCAGGGAGACTCTTAACACATTTTTGACCTGTAGGAAATTGAATATTTTTTTCTATTTAATATTTAGCACTTGAATTTACATTAGACGTCATCCTTATCTTATTTAGTGTGTTTGGGATTCAAAATATGTACCTGATATAAATTTAAATTCAAAAAATCTCATTTTGAATTATCCTAAAATGTACTAATTCAATTCCTATTAGGTTAGGAATATCATTATGTAAATCATTAAATTTTCCATCACATTGGTTTTTTTAAAGGGAATTCCCTTTTGTGGCCTTTTCAAACCCTCCACACAAGGAAACCCCCCTCCCCACGAAGAGGTCACTCCGGAGAGAGCCCCAGCCAGGAAGGAGCTGTTGCCAACCGAGATGGCAGAGCGTCCCAGAGGGTGAAAACCGAGGCAACGATGGTTCGTCAAGCAATTCGTCAGCACGGGTGGGTTGCGCCTCATTTTTCCCACCCAGTCAGAAACCAGGTGACCCGGCAAAGCAAGTGGATCCTGGGGGAGAGGTTCACCCCGAAAGCGGACTCCCAGGATTCGAACTCTATACCTCCCAAAGAATGGCGTTGTTGTACCCCTATCCTTCACAACTACACCACCGCCGAAGTGGCATTTTCCATCACATTGGTATTTGGTATAATTTCTCCTAATTTCAACTATTAACGAAAATAAATTTAAAAATCAAGATGGGAATAATTTAACATAAAAAAGAGAAAGTTATAAAATTGGAAGGAATAAATTATAAATGATAAGTATATCCTAACTTATGTGTTTCTAGGTTTCAATCTAGGTTATCTATGATAATGATTCATGTTAGGTTTTATAACCTAATAATTTTTACAATTCCATTATAATGGCATGTAAAGAATTTATGAATTTCCAAAACATATAATCTGGGAGTGTCAAACTAGGTGCATAGTAAGACTCGTTGTCATAAACTAGGTAATTATTGAGTCAAGAAAAACACACCTTTTTGGAGATATTACCCCTAGGTACATTTGTTCCAGAACCTCATCTACTTATAGTATCTAGATAAGGATGTAATTTCATGGAAACCACTTGCTCTATAATTCAAAAATATTCCATGATATTTTTCTATATTTAGTATTCTACTTAGAATTATGATTATATCTATCCCTAGGGTTATAACTATAATTTTTACATCCAAGTTCCAAATTTAAAATAAACCTTTTCTCAAAACCCAACTATAGAAACCCAAGCCTCTTTACAAATATTATTACATAATTATTAGTATAAATATCCATTAATACAAAAAAGGAATCTAAAAGGCTTAGTTTCTTTGGAATACTATTTTTATAATATAAAAAATTAAACTTAAACATGGAATATTTATTTTATTATGCAAAATAATCTCCTAAAATCCATTTCGATCTCTTAAATTTGAATAGGATAAGCTTCTGAATACAAGAAATAAAGGTGTAATGACCCAAACTTCTATCAAAGTAAATTCATCTTGATCTAATTAAATGTATTATTATTTGAAATGGTTATATAACATATTCACTTATTTGGTGTTATAATTTTTTATTTTTAAAATACCGTTAAGAATTGTGATTGCTTCTAATATAGTGGTTGAACAGTGATCACATGATTAGTATAAATATAGGGCTTTAACAAATATAATTTACTTATAAAAAGGAAGTGATGGCCTCATCTAGTAGACTTTCGCACAAAGCCCATTTTTCGGAGCTTGGAAAGGTTGTGGCATCATTAGGCTTCACTCTTGACAAAGCCCAAGATGAAATTGAATACGTTAAGATTGAGCGGAACTCCCTATGATAGAAGTGGAAGTTTGTAGAGATTACCACTCGAGCAATGTCATCTAAGCCACCCTAATAGTCTGCCACCATCGCACACCTTACTCTTTGGCCTTATGCAGGTGTTATAAGGGGTTATGTTACAATACCTTAGCACTTTTAGTATGTTCATTATTTATGTATATAATAAAGAATATACTTTCATTTTATTATTGTTACTTTGTAAATAGTTTTTTGAGCACAAATAGTATTTTTAGTTAACATTCAACTAAGGAATCTATTTTGATAATTTAATGGATTTTTT
Source organism: Viscum album (assembly GCA_963277665.1). Taxonomy (NCBI): domain Eukaryota; kingdom Viridiplantae; phylum Streptophyta; class Magnoliopsida; order Santalales; family Viscaceae; genus Viscum; species Viscum album. Next base: position 2,067,466,160 of record OY728121.1, read on the forward strand.
AATTAAATAACATTTTAATATATAATTATTTTTATTAAATTACCTTTTTATTAATTATAAATGATCGTATAATTTTTATGAATACAATTTTATTTTTTATTTAGGTTTGAAAGCTATTTTTTTTCAAAACCCATGAATTTTCGATAAATGTTAGTTTTTATTTTAAAAGTTAAAATTCAAATATTTAGAAAATTATTAGGATAAAATGAATAATAATTTTTGAATCAGGATGTCAAAATTATCCAATTGTGAATTTTTCTTAATTTTCTGAGATAGTTGAATTTTTGGGTAAAAATTAAATACCATGCAAATATATAATGTGTTTTATGACATCTTAATAACCCAATAGTGATTTAATAAAATAATATAAAGGGTATATTAGGCCAATATATGTTTTAACATTAAAATAATGTGATTTTAGGTTTGTTTTTTTTTATTTCAAAAATCATTAGTGGACCCTCCAAGACTTATAAAACATTTTAGCTTTTTAAATTCTTTTCGTTGAGGGTGACTCACCTCCACAGAAGCAACCGTATTTTTTAATAAGTTCGGCCATTTTCCACTAAAGATATTGTTTTACACTCAAATTTTAATATATACATGGGAAAAACCATGGGAGGGTTTGTGCTTTTTATTAGTTTAATGTGTGGTGTCCCAAACCTAAATAATAAAGAATTCCCTCTAATTTCCTATATAAACCCACCCAAGCTCCCACTTCCTCTTCACTAAAAGACTTTGGAGCTTGACCAACCTATACCCTCCTCTCTCTTGAATTCTCAAAAGTTGCCCCAAGCTCCCAAGAATACTCTCTCAAGCCTCTCCCAAGCCTTTGGTATCACAATTCCAAGTAAGGGATTCCTTCCTTTCTCATTTTTGTCCAATTTTCTTTAAGTTGTTAGGCCCTTTAATTTTAAATTACAAATGTTGGGGTATGATTTCACACCTCCCCAATACTTTAATCCTTATTTTTTAATGATGATAAAGCAATTTCTCTCTCATCTAGGCCTCCCATGTATACTCGTTACCATGACAAATTTCAGTAAGAGATTTTTATCCCCTCATTTACATTCAAGAAATTATTTTATATTATGCATATAAATTCCATTAAATTTGTTGGTATATTATGTCCCATTATCCCCTTACTATCCATTTAATTTATAAATTATGAGATAACCCTTTCACTCTCATCAACCCATCTTACAAATTTCTATTTGATGTCGTTATGCTGCCGAAATTACACCAGAATTACCATGCCAAAATCATTGTGTAGTGAATACCATACCCACTCCTCTATCAAGGTTATTCACCTTTATACACATGTAATTGTTGATTGAGGACTTAAATTTATTTATTCCACATCTCTATTCATGGAATGATTTATGATGTTGATGAATCCATGTTTTATGATCTATGTGGCACACTTATGCATGAAATGAAATGTTTAAGAAGGGTGTGCCCTGATAGCGCTTCAATGCATTGGGTAAAGTATAGTATCATGATACGTCATGTGAAATGAGTGTTGACTCATGATAATTCAAGTTCAATGAGGTTTTACTATTTCTTCATGTTAAATGAGGGTTTACTCAAGCTCCATGTGCAATGAGCCTTGGATCAAGCTAATATCATGTTAAATGTTGTTGCCACATCTCTATGTTATGATTATTAGGTTTTATCATGTATTTTTGTTCATGTTTATCTTGTGATCCATTGATCTTCCTATTGTCTAACATGTATTGTATTCCTCATTTTATTCCATTTTTATTCCATTGCTAGGATTTATAGCTCACCCATTTTCACATGTATGTCCTCAGGTTATCCCAGGCAATGCTAAGTATGAGGGAATGTCGTGGTTATGTAAAGGAATTTTTCAATAAATATGTTATGTGTTTTATGTTTTAAGTTTTTATGTAGTGTTCCTAATACCCAAAGACATTATACTTCTCGATCTTCCATGTTGTATCAAGTCAAGAGTTTATGTAATAAATCATGTTTAAGTGTGTGATAAAAATTAGGGTTTTTATAGTTGGTATGAGAGGATAGGTTTAATTATTTATGGGATTAGGATTAGAAAACCCTAGTGAAAGCCTTAGGGATAAAAATATGTATAATAAAAACATCTCTAAATTTTGGTGAGTATTGAGTAAGTGATTTATCAATAAAATACATCCATGTATGGATATGAGCTGGTAGAGGTGGCTCTAGCACAGATGTACCTAGATGTGAAAAATCCGACAAGGAGTTGCAGGCTTGACCTGGGGTATCCTAGTACACGACAATGGTCCTTTTTCACTCTTTCCTACGACACTCTTGGGGTATATGCTTTGGTAAATTCACAAGCTTTGTATGAACCATTATTAAGGGAATTAAAAAAACTCCCTTAAGAATATATGTTAGAAAGAAGATCATGGATAACATAGATTGAATCCTATAGATTCAAATGTTAAGGAAAAAAATTTATTTATAAGTCCTCTTTTTTTTCTTGGATTATCCTTTACGTGTTACCCTTAACATTCCATTTACTCCATCCAATGGCCGTTAATAGTAGGACTCGGGATAACAATCGATGTGTAGACCAATGTGACAACTGTTCTAATGAGATTCCCATTCTGATGGGAGCAAGAATCACGAACTATGTCATGATACTCTCTCTGTTAACTCAATATTTGAATAGAAACATGGGTCAATAAGAACATTCAACACCCCCCCAAGAAATAACAAGTCTCTATCGAGATCTTCATGATACAAAGGCCTCCTACTTTTAATGGATCATTTGATCCCTCAATCACTGAACAATGGATCGACTCCATTGAAAAGATATTCTCCATCATTCAATGTTCTGAACAAGAGTATATTCTTGTGGATGCTTATCGTATGGAGGGTGAATCCAATCAATGGTGTATATTGATCCAAAATAACAAGCCTGGGGAAGAGATAAAGGCGTTGGAAGGGAAGGATTTCCAGAAAATGTTTTTCGATAAATATTTTCCTCACACCCTCCATATTAAGATAGAAAGGTATTTCCTTTCCCTCAAGAAAAAAGATGATGAATCCATCAGATAATACGAGGAAAGATTCATAAGGCTTGCATGATATGCCTCTAGCTTTGTTGTTACCCCTGAATTCAAGGTTGACCGCTTCTTTGGTGGGATAAAACCTAGCTTGCTGAAATCCCTCGCGATCCATGACTTTGAAAGATATGAGGAAATTGTCAGTTGTGCCCTCAAAGTCAAAATGGAAATGTAACACCCCAAGCTTCTACGGTACGCTTCTCTTTGAATAATGTGATAGCGTGTGTTGTACGCAACACCGAGTTCTAACACACCATAAATAATCAAACTAGCCGTTATGAATAGTAATACCTACTTTTTGAAATTATATATATTTTATATTTGAAAATGGACTTCATTTTTGGATTCGGAATATCGAATTTAGCCTAAGGTGAAATTTTGGTACATTTCGGATAACTTTCATATTTTGATGAATAGTCAAAATTACTAAGTTTTAATTAAAAACAACTTTTTTAATCAAAATAATTAATAGTGATAAATTATGAATTTGAGTGGTTTTAAAGTATATTTAGAATATATTTTTACCATTTAATATAATGTTGGTCATTGGACATAATTTTAAAATTAAACCGAACATAAACGAGTGTCAATCTTTTGATAGTTATTATCTCTTAAAAACACGATTTTTGTTTTGACAGCGGAAATTAATTTTAAATTAATTTATGACACTTCTGTGTTTTGAATTTAGGAAAATGGATTCCATATTTGAAATCAGGATGTTCAAATTGTGTAAATAGGTAACTTTTATTTTTAGACATTTTGAATAATTACTGCGGTAAATATTTTATTTACCATGGTTAAGGGTAAATCCGGTAAATAAGGGTTAAAAAATAATATTATAATAATACTAAATTACCCTAAAACGTGTCTTAACCCTATTGGTTGATACATGGTCGACCATGGGAATCTTTGGGTCTATTTTGGGACCCCATGGATCCACTTGTAAGTGATAATGACACTTTATTTTAATTAAGTTAAAATGAATACAAAAATGACACAAGCATATATCTTTTAGAAAAACAATTGTTACATAGGGTTATATATATTGGATTTTAGATTATAAATATTCATTAGAAATATAAAAAGATTTCCTACATAATTATATTTTATTTATAATTTTTAGACATTAAATAATTTATTTTATTTATGACACAATGATGATGCAGTAATTACTATAATAGTGAAAAATTAAAATAATTGATATTATAAATACTCAAATAAATATAATATGAAACTTTTAATGAATTAAACTAATTTTCTAGGATAATATGATATATTAGGATTTATTTAATTGACTTTTTTTGAAGTAATCAATCTGTTATGAGTTTCACAAAAATCAACTATTGAATAGTGTCAAAATTGACATAAAAGAGTTCTTAAAACAAATATTATATTATTAATTGATATTAAATTCCTAAAAAATCTAAGGTGCGTCCAAGAGACTTATATCATGATAGGTTTATCATTAATGTACCACTTGGGGGTCGCTTGGATGTATATAGTAAGTTTATTAACCATATTATATAAAAATACAAAGAGACATTGTAAAAGTGAAACTAATTAACTTAGAGTTAATACTTAAAGATAAGGTTAATATAAGTACCCAAACCTGTCTAAATTCTATTGGTTGAGTGTTTTTCGACTTATCCCCACATTAACCTTTGAATAATAATCTTTGGAGCCATTAGAAACCGAATATGAATTTATTATAAATTAATATTTCTAGCTTTTCCAAAGGTGCCCCTCACCCCTCTTATAAAAGGGCACTCCTCCTTCTCATTTCTTCACACCTTAAAAGCATTTTGGTTCGGCCAAACTCTGCCCAAATACTCTCCCAACATCCCTCACTAGAACCTAGAGGCTTTAGTTTGATCATAAAGCCAACCTAAGGAGCCCTTTTGATCAAATCAAAAGGAAGAACCCGAAGAAGAGGTAATGATTTCACCACCCTTCTCCAAGTTCATTTCTTCTTCCACTTCTTCTTCCTTTGTTCTTACCATTCTAAAATAATAACTCCAGTATCTCACATATACTGTGATGTTATTATAAATATGGTACAACCATATTCAGTATTCTATCCACCCTTTGAATAACATGTCACCATACGTGCGTACGTACGGACTACCGTCTCCACGTCGTGGTGTAATTGTTATTCAATATAATATTATTTGGATGGGTATAATAATGATGTGTAACTCATGTAAATAATAAATATAACATGTTAATGATTCTGTATATATGATATACCATCGATTTATATATTATTTTAATATCAAAAGAATGATATTGTCGCTCGTGCGTACGTACGGACTACCGTCTCCACGAACGCGATGAGATTCATTCTCCATCGTATCCATTCAAGTATAATTATCATTTGATGATTTAAAAATGATGTTTAAGGACTAGATATCATTCTGGATATGAATAAGATACAACAACCATGGCTTATGTAACAAAACATATAAAAGAAAATGAGTAAGTTAACTCCCGAAACGACGATAATTCTAAGATATTATTAACAAATCAATGTTAAAAGATCATATATGATATCATATTATTATATATGATTCTTGTATAATTTAATAACAACTATTTCACCATTATACAGTAGGTTAACCTACCCCAACCAAGGAAAAGTACAAGGTAAGGGTTTACTTTACAACCTCTTCATTATCCAAGGTTGTTTATACGTAATAATCTACTGGGATCTCTTTATCATCCACATCCATGTTTCTTAAAAATGCATTTCAAAACATTTTTACTATTTACTAGAATATGATTTAAAGTCATTTATACCCTTTTTGACTTTTATAAGTGGTTTATAAAGGAATCTTTCGGTCGTTTTCAAAACAAGGTCCTTTTTAACCTTTTCGACAGAATTAAGGTAAGAATGTTTTTTTTAACTTATACGGAGGGTGCGGCTATTTTCCGCCGTTATAAAATCTTCAAAGATTCCCTTACAAGATTATAAGAATATTTTCAAAGAAAATGTTTTATTTTATATGGATCTTAAATTATTTCAAAATAAAAGGAGATATTTCTTTAAAAAAAAAATTTGATTTCATCTATGTCAACATCCTTTGATGGATTTTAAGATTATTTGAAGTTGATTTATTATGATACAAAACTTCTATATTGTATTGAAGGTTTTGTGATATGTTTGACTGTGGATGTTCTATTTTTATACCATTCATAGTTTATGGTGAAAGTATTGACATTTCATATGCTAGTTTTAAAATGAATGTTTATGTTATGTTTAAACCTTTTCATATGGGAATGCATTGGACTTAATATGTGACGGGTGGAGCCCGCTATAGCTCCTCGATGCATCGGTAGGTCTCATGAGACAAACTAGTGTCTTGGCACAAGGCCTTGACAAAATCTTATTTGTAGTCTTGGCACGAGGCCTTGGCTATGTGGTTATGATAGTCTGGCATTATGCATTCCAACATTATGAAAGTGGTTATTGATTTTTGCATGTGATTATTCGATTAGTAGAATATCCATGTTAATAAGTAAATGGAATTATTTCATTTTATTTATGCCATACCATGTTGAAAGTTCATATTTAAAAGGCTTTTGTTTTAGTTATACATTGCCTTAAATGTTTATTCTTATTTATGAAAGTTTCCGCTATATTGTTATCCTTACTGGGCATTTGAGCTCACCCCTTTTCTATGTTTTATTTTTCCCAGGATGTGAAGAAGTAAGTTATGAATGACCTGCAGGGATTTTATGAGGGGTTAATAGTGTGGATTGTGGAAACATTATGTTGTTGTAATAGTTTTTCATTTTATGATGTAATGTAAAACTTATGAATATATCTAGTGTTTCCAAGGCTACTAAACCAATCGGTCTTTCGAGATTTGATCTTTCTTGTGATCATGCCAATGTTATGTAATAATGCACCGACTCTGGGTAACTGGGGTCGGGGCGTTACAGTTGGTATCAGAGGAATTTTAGTACAAACCTTGGAAGCTAGATTTAGATAAACTCTGATTAGAGCACGTAGACCTAAGATGAACTTTGAGGATTAGTATAGAAGAACTTCCTAGAATTTTGGTATTGTAGAGATTTTGTGAGTTTTCCAAGCAATACATCCCTGTCTGGATACGAGCAGGTAGAGGCGGCTCTGGCACAGATGTACCTAGGGGTAAAACCCGAAAACACCGCTTTGAGCTAGACTCGAACGGGAACTGGTGCACGACAACGGGCCTTGCTGCACTCTTGGTTACGACACTCCCGGGGGATATGCTTAGGATAACTCTCATTTTCTTTACAAATCATTTTGAAGGGATTATGAGTATATACTTCCTCAAAGAAAACATTCTTATGATTATGGATTATATCCATAAATAGTTCAATTTATGTTAAGTGTTTTATAAGTATGGGATTATGTATTTTGATTCATAAATTGATCTAGTTTATGCCATTGTTTAGAAATGGCGCCTAGTGGAAGAAATGGAAACCGTATCAATGCACGCACTCCATGTAGGGATTTCCCTCCTGCTCAAGATAATTATAGTGGGGCTGATGATGCAACTGGTGCTGATCAGCTAATCACCATACTGGGACAACTTACTCAGGTTATGAATAATAACCTTACCCGTATGGAGCACCCTGATCCGCAGCGTGGAGGATCAATGTTAGATCGATTCATGGGGCAACAACCACCAACGTTCAATGGGAATAAAAATCCCTTAGTAGCTGAGCAATGGATATTTTCCCTAGAGAAAATATTTCAGGCTTTGGGGAGCAGTGAAAGGGAAAAAGTTATCATGGCAGTTTACCGCCTCACTGGAGATGCTGATCAATGGTGGTCATTGATTCAGAACACGAAGGAAGATGATGAAGTATCAAATATGGAATGGAGGTAGTTCAAAGATCTGTTTTTAGAAAAATACTTCCCTCGCGACCATCGAGCAGATATGGAAAGGCAATTTCTGAGTCTGAGACAAAAGGAGGATGAGAATGTCACAAAGTATGAGGATAACTTTACAAGGTTAGCGAGGTACGCTGGTGATTATATTCGCAACCCAAGAAGTAAGATTGATCGTTTCTTTGATGGGTTCATTATTTATAGTGATGCATCGAAGAAAGGACTTGGCTGTGTCCTTATGCAGAATGATAGAGTTATTGCCTATGCATCACGACAGTTGAAAATTCATGAACAAAACTATCCTACTCATGATCTAGAGTTAGCAGTAGTGATCTTTGCTTTGAAGATATGGAGGCACTACCTCTATGGTGAAAAATGTGAGATTTATACTGATCACAAGAGTTTGAAGTATATTTTCTCACAAAAAGAACTCAACATGAGGCAAAGGAGATGGCTTGAATTACTCAAGGATTATGATTGTACGATACACTACCACCCAGGGAAGGCAAAAAAGGTGGCAGATGCTTTGAGTAGAAAAGACCATGGAGTTTTGAACAATATGAGAATTGAAAGGGATCCAATTTTCATGGATCTAGTGAAGATGGACATGGGAATAACCAGGGAAGGTGAAACAACAATGCTTTTTCAAATGGTTGTCAAACCATATTTACTAGAAAGGATTAAGAGTTCTCAGACCGATGATGAAGAATTCCAAAAGAAGATTAAAGCTGTGAATGATGGGATATTGAGAGACTTTGTGTATGAAGATGGGATTTTGAAATTCGGGAAGAGACTTTGTGTTCCCAATATAACTGATCTAAAAAGGGAATTGCTGGATGATGCTCATAGTTCCAATTTCTCTATACACCCTGGGAGCACCAAAATGTATAGAGATTTGAAGGAACATTTTTGGTGGGACAACATGAAGAGAGAGATTGCTGATTTTGTGTCAAGATGTATGGTTTGTCAACAGGTGAAAGCTGGAAAGCAACAGCCTGGAGGAGTCATGCAACCTCTTCCCATACCGGAGTGGAAATGGGACAATGTTACAATGGACTTTGTCATGGGGCTACCAAAGACTCCTAGAAGGAATGATGCAATATGGGTTATTGTTGATCGTCTTACCAAGACAGCACATTTTCTTGCTATAAGAGAAGATCTACCCCTGGAACGTCTAGCAAGACTATATATTAATGAAGTTGTGAGACTTCATGGAGTACCGCTATCGATTGTTTCTGATCGTGATCCCCATTTTACTTCAAGATTCTGGAAAAGTCTTCAGAAATCCCTGGATACTGAACTTCATTTGAGCACTGCATACCACCCTCAGACAGACGGACAATCATAACGGACTATTCAAACCTTAGAAGACATGTTGAGATCTTGCTCACTTGACTTTCAGGGTATGTGGGATCAATATTTACCTCTGGTATAATTTTCCTATAACAATAGCTTCCATTCGAGTATTCAGATGGCACCATATGAAGCGTTATATGGAAAGAGATGTCGTACACCAACCTGTTGGGATGACGTTGGTGAAAGAAAACTTGTAGGCCCAGAACTGGTGGAGGAAACGGTGGAAAAGGTGAAAGTAATCCAAAATCACATCAAAGCAGCTCAAAGTAGGCAGAAGAGCTATGCCGATAATCGAAGGAAGGATTTGGAATTTCAAGTCGGTGATCATGTTTTTCTGAAGGTATCTCCGTGGAAGGGAGTCATACGTTTTGGTAAGAAGGGTAAATTGAGTCCCAGGTACATCGGACCTTTCGAAATTCTAGAACGAATTGGGGTTGTAGCTTACCGATTGGCAATGCCGCCAAGTCTCTCCAAAGTTCACGATGTGTTCCACGTATCTCTATTGAGGAAATACATGCATGATCCGACGCATGTACTCACCTGTGAGGAATTAGAACTGGAACCCGATCTGTCTTATTGAGAAGAGCCCGTCAAGATTCTTGATACGAGAGAACAAGTGCTGAGAAACCGGACGACGCGTCTGGTAAAAGTTTTGTGGAGAAACCATAAGATGGAAGAGGCAACATGGGAACCCGAGGAACTTATGATGAAGAACCACCCGAGTCTTTTTATGCAGTAATACCCTAGAAATTGCGAGGACGCAATTATTTGAAGGAGGAGAGAATGTAACACCCCAAGCTTCTACGGTACGCTTCTCTTTGAATAATGTGATAGCGTGTGTTGTACGCAACACCGAGTTCTAACACACCATAACTAATCAAACTAGCCGTTATGAATAGTAATACCTACTTTTTGAAATTATATATATTTTATATTTGAAAATGGACTTCATTTTTGGATTCGGAATATCGAATTTAGCCTAAGGTGAAATTTTGGTACATTTCGGATAACTTTCATATTTTGATGAATAGTCAAAATTACTAAGTTTTAATTAAAAACAACTTTTTTAATCAAAATAATTAATAGTGATAAATTATGAATTTGAGTGGTTTTAAAGTATATTTAGAATATATTTTTACCATTTAATATAATGTTGGTCATTGGACATAATTTTAAAATTAAACCGAACATAAACGAGTGTCAATCTTTTGATAGTTATTATCTCTTAAAAACACGCTTTTTGTTTTGACAGCGGGAATTAATTTTAAATTAATTTCTGACACTTCTGTGTTTTGAATTTAGGAAAATGGATTCCATATTTGGAATCAGGATGTTCAAATTGTGTAAATGGGTAACTTTTATTTTTAGACATTTTGAATAATTACTGCGGTAAATATTTTATTTACCATGGTTAAGGGTAAATCCGGTAAATAAGGGTTAAAAAATAATATTATAATAATACTAAATTACCCTAAAACGTGTCTTAACCCTATTGGTTGATACATGGTCGACCATGGGAATCTTTGGGTCTATTTTGGGACCCCATGGATCCACTTGTAAGTGATAATGACACTTTATTTTAATTAAGTTAAAATGAATACAAAAATGACACAAGCATATATCTTTTAGAAAAACAATTGTTACATAGGGTTATATATGTTGGCTTTTAGATTATAAATATTCATTAGAAAGCTAAAAAGATTTCCTACATAATTATATTTTATTTATAATTTTTAGACATTAAATAATGTATTTTATTTATGACACAATGATGATGCAGTAATTACTATAATAGTGAAAAATTAAAATAATTGATATTATAAATACCCAAATAAATATAATATGAAACTTTTAATGAATTAAACTAATTTTATAGGATAATATTATATATTAGGATTGATTTAATTGACTTTGTTAGAAGTAATAAATCTGTTATGAGTTTCACAAAAATCAACTATTGAATAGTGTCAAAATTGACATAAAAGAGTTCTTAAAACACATATTATATTATTAATTGATATTAAATTCCTAAAAAATATAAGGTGCGGCCAAGAGACTTATATCATGATAGGTTCATCATTAATGTACCACTTGGGGGTCGCTTGGATGTATATAGTAAGTTTATTAACCATATTATATAAAAATACAAAGAGACATTGTAAAAGTGAAACTAATTAACTTAGAGTTAATACTTAAAGATAAAGTTACTATAAGTACCCAAACCTATCTAAATTCTATTGGTTGAGTGGTTTTAGACCTATCCCCACCTTAACCTTTGAATAATATGCTTTGGAGCCATTATAAACCGAATATGAATTTATTATAAATTAATATTTCTAGCTTTTCCAAAGGTGCCCCTCACCCCTCTTATAAAAGGGCACTCCTCCTTCTCATTTCTTCACACCTTCAAAGCCTTTTGGTTCGGCCAAACTCTGCCGAAATACTCTCCCAACATCCCTCAATACAACCTAGAGGCCTTAGTTTGATCAGAAAGCCAACCTAAGGAGCCCTTTTGATCAAATCAAAAGGAAGAACCCGAAGAAGAGGTAATGATTTCACCACCCTTCTCCAAGTTCATTTCTTCTTCCACTTCTTCTTCCTTTGTTCTTACCATTCTAAAATAATAACTCCAGTATCTCACATATACTGTGATGTTATTATAAATATGGTACAACCATATTCAGTATTCTATCCACCCTTTGAATAACATGTCACCATACGTGCGTACGTACGGACTACCGTCTCCACGTCGTGGTGTAATTGTTATTCAATATAATATTATTTGGATGGGTATAATAATAATGTGTAACTCATGTAAATGATAAATATAACATGTTAATGATTCTGTATATATGATATACCATCCATTTATATATTATTTTAATATCAAAAGAATGATATTGTCGCTCGTGCGTACGTACGGACTACCGTCTCCACGAACGCGATGAGATTCATTCTCCATCGTATCCATTCAAGTATAATTATCATTTGATGATTTAAAAATGATGTTTAAGGACTAGATATCATTCTGGATATGAATAAGATACAACAACCATGGCTTATGTAACAAAACATATAAAAGAAAATGAGTAAGTTAACTCCCGAAACGACGATAATTCTAAGATATTATTAACAAATCAATGTTAAAAGATCATATATGATATCATATTATTATATATGATTCTTGTATAATTTAATAACAACTATTTCACCATTATACAGGAGGTTAACCTACCCCAACCAAGGAAAAGTACAAGGTAAGGGTTTACTTTACAACCTCTTCATTATCCAAGGTTGTTTATACGTAATAATCTACTGGGATCTCTTTATCATCCACATCCATGTTTCTTAAAAATGCATTTCAAAACATTTTTACTATTTACTAGAATATGAGTTAAAGTCATTTATACCCTTTTTGACTTTTATAAGTGGTTTATAAAGGAATCTTTCGGTCGTTTTCAAAACAAGGTCATTTTTAACCTTTTCGACAGAATTAAGGTAAGAATGTTTTTTTTAACTTATACGGAGGGTGCGGCTATTTTCCGCCGTTATAAAATCTTCAAAGCTTCCCTTACAAGCTTATAAGAATATTTTCAAAGAAAATGTTTTATTTTATATGGATCTTAAATTATTTCAAAATAAAAGGAGATATTTCTTTAAAAAAAATTGATTTCATCTATGTCAACATCCTTTGATGGATTTTAAGATTATTTGAAGTTGATTTATTATGATACAAAACTTCTATATTGTATTGAAGGTTTTGTGATATGTTTGACTGTGGATGTGCTATTTTTATACCATTCATAGTTTATGGTGAAAGTATTGACATTTCATATGCTTGTTTTAATATGAATGTTTATGTTATGTTTAAACCTTTTCATATGGGAATGCATTGGACTTAATATGTGACGGGTGGAGCCCGCTATAGCTCCTCGATGCATCGGTAGGTCTCATGAGACAAACTAGTGTCTTGGCACAAGGCCTTGACAAAATCTTATTTGTAGTCTTGGCACGAGGCCTTGGCTATGTGGTTATGATAGTCTGGCATTATGCATTCCAACATTATGAAAGTGGTTATTGATTTTTGCATGTGATTATTCGATTAGTAGAATATCCATGTGAATAAGTAAATGGCATTATTTCATTTTATTTATGCCATACCATGTTGAAAGTTCATATTTAAAAGGATTTTGTTTTAGTTATACATTTCCTTAAATGTTTATTCTTATTTATGAAAGTTTCTGCTATATTGTTATCCTTACTGGGTATTTGAGCTCACCCCTTTTCTATGTTTTATTTTTCCCAGGATGTGAAGAAGTAAGTTATGAATGACCTGCAGGGATTTTATGAGGGGTTAATAGTGTGGATTGTGGAAACATTATGTTGTTGTAGTAGTTTTTCATTTTATGATGTAATGTAAAACTTTTGAATATATCTAGTGTTTCCAAGGCTACTAAACCAATCGGTCTTTCGAGATTTGATCTTTCTTGTGATCATGCCAATGTTATGTAATAATGCACCGACTCTGGGTAACTGGGGTCGGGGCGTTACAGGAAATCGGAGAATCTCATAAGTATCATGGGGATAATAAGCATAAGGTGTACTTCAATTCATGCAGTCCGATGGATAAATCCAACGATGATAAGAAAATCCAACACCCCACTTGCCAAAGGTGTGGAAAGAAGCACCCCAGAAATTTCCTAAATGGGATGAGGAAATGCTTTAGGTGTGGAAGATAAGGGCACCAAGAAGTTAACTTCCAACAAGAAAAACATGTGGAAAAAAAAGTGGAGAGGAATGCTCCGTTCAAACCTCAATGTGTTGTTCATTTATTCAGTTTCAAAGAAACAGGTCATCTTGTAAATCAGTGCCATAAGCCAAGGGTTTTTTGAGGCAACCAGCAAACTCCAAGGTAGCAAGGGTGAGCATTTTCCATCACTACCACTAAAGTGAACCCCGACAATGAAGTGGTGATAGGTATTCTAGTTATTCATTAAATAATAGTGAATGTAATTTTTTTTATTCTTGTTCTACACAATCTTTTATATCCCAAAACGTTTTTAGAACAATCCCAACACACCAAAAATCATGGAATTGAAGATATCAGTGGGTACAAAAAATGGGAAAATCATAGCATCCCATGAATATAACTATTCCCCAATCATAATTGGTGGATTAGACTTCCTGTTGAACCTCTTCATACTCCCTCTAGTGTAATTTGATGCAATTCTTGGCATGGATTGGCTTTACTTATATAGATCCAACATAAATTTCCGTGAGAGGGAAATCACTCTCCATGTGGAGAATCGACCCCCAATTCGATACAAGTGAAAGGAGGAAGATGATTCTCATTTAGCACCATAATATCAATCGTGGATATTATTTCCCTATGAGAATGCGTATCTAGCTTAGATGATTGAGTCTAAGGAGGCAAACATACTTGAATACATGCCTATTGTGAGAGAATTCGCTGAAGTGTTTCTCGAGGAATTTCCTGGTCTTCCTCCAAGAAGAGATGTTGAATTATATATTGAAATTATATCTGGGGAATTTCTAATATCCATGAATCCATATATAATGACTATTGTGGAGCTTGATGAGTTGAAGAAACAACTATAGAATAATCTGGATAAAGGTTTTATATGCCCAAGTGCTTCACCATGGGGTGCACTAGTCCTCTTCATCAAGAAGAAGGATGGGTCAATGCGCCTTTGCATTTATTATCATGATCTCAACAAAATCAGGATAAAGAACAAGTATCCTCTGCCATGAATTGATGAATTATTCAATCAACTGCGTGGAGAACAATACTTCTCCAAGGTGGATTTGTGGTCGGGATATTATCAAGTAAGGGTGAAGAATAAAGATATCCCCAAGACTACTTTTCGTACAAGGTATGAGCACTATGAGTTCATATTAATGCCTTTAGTACTCACTAATGCTCCAGAAATATTTATGAACTTTATTAATAGAGTCTTTAGAGATTACCTAGACAAATTTGGGGTAGTCTTTATAGATTATATTCTAATAAACTCCAAAACAAAGGAGGGTCAAGAGGAAAATCTAAGAATTGTAATAGAGACCTTGAAGAAGGAGAAGCTCTATGAAATGTATATATAGTGTCATTTTTGGTTGAAGGAGGTCTCATTCTTGGGTCATATCATCACAAGAAATGGGATATCTATGGATCACACCAAGATAACTTCAATTGAGGGATGGCTGAGGGAAACAAAAGTAACTGATATTCGTAGCTTCCTAGGGTTAGCTGGATATTATCAACAATTTGTGATAAATTTATCACGGTTGTCCAACCCTCATACCAAGATAACTCATAAGGGAGTAAAGTTTTATTGGAGTGATGAATGTGAAGTGAGCTTCAAGGAGTTGAAAATTAGTCTTATCACTATGCTCGTGCTCACATTACCCATAAGTGAAGAACTTTTTGTGGTATTTAGTGATGCTTCAAAGAAGGAAATGCGAAGTGTGTTGATGCATAATGAGAAAGTCATTGCCTATGATTCAAGGAAATTGAAAGTTCATGAACAAAATTATCCAACACATGATCTGGAGTTGGCTGTAGTGATCTTCGCTTTAAAAATTTTGTGGCCTTACCTCTTTGGGGAAAAAATTCTTAAGGGGGGTGATTGTAACGATACAAATTTCTATCAATGGAAATTACTCTTGATCTAATTAAATGTCTTATTATGTGAAATAGTTATATAAAACATTCACTTATTTGGTGTTATGATTTTATATTTTTAAAATACCGTTAATAAGTGTGAATGTTTCAAATATAGTCATTGAACAATGATAACATGATTAGTAAAAATATAGGGCTTTAACAAATCCAATTCACTCAAACAATGGAAGCGATGGCCTCATCCAGTAAATTTGCCCCATATGAAGCCCATTTGTCAGAGCTCAGAAAGGAGGTGGCATCATTCATCTTTTCTCTTGAAAAATCCCAAGCCGAGCATGAATACATTAATCTTGAGTGGAACTGCCTATGATAGAAGTGGAAGTTGATAGAGATTTCCACTCGAGCGATGTTATCCAAGCCACCCTAAGAGTCTGTCATCATCGTACACCTTACCCTTAAGTATTATGCAGGTGTTATAAGGGTTTATGTAACAATACCTTAGCACTATAATTATCTACATTATTTTTTTATATAATAAAGAATATATATTCATTTTATTATTATTACTTTGTAAATAGTTTTTTAAGTACAAATAGTATTTTAGTTAATATTCAACTGAGGAATATATTTTGATAAATTAATAGATTTTTGAATTAAATAATATTTTAATAAATTATTATTATTATTATTAAATTACCTTTTTATTAAGTATAAATGATCTTATAATTTTTATGCATAAAATTGTTATTTTTATTAATGTTTCAAAGCTGTTTTTGTCAAAACCCGTGAATTTTTTATAACTGTCGGTTTTTATTTTAAAAGTGAAAATTTACATATTTAGAAAATTATTTGGATAAAATGAATATTATTTTTGGAATCAGGATTTTGAAATTATCCAACAGTGAATTTTTCATAATTTTCTGAGACAATTAAATTTTTGGGTAAAAATTAAATATTGTTTAAATATATAATGTGTTTGATGACATCATAATGACCCAATAGAGATGTAATAAAATAATATAAATGTTATTTTCAGCCAATATATGTTTTAAAATTAAAATAATTTTATTTTTGTTTTGTTTGTTTTATTTTACAAATCCTTAAGGGACCCTCCAAGACTTATAAAACATTTTAGCTTTTTAAATTCTATTTCTTAAGGGTGTGACTCACATTCACATAGAAAACCCTATTATTTTAATAGTTTCTGTCATTATAATTATAAAATATTATTTTCCACTCCACTTTTCAAAAAACCATGGGCAAAAACCATGGTCTGGTTTGTGGTTTTGATTAGTTTAATGTGTGGTGTCCCAAACCAAAATAATAAAGAATTCCCTCTCCTTTCCTATATAAACCCTCTAAAGATCTCACTTCATCTTCACTCAAAGCTATTGGAGCTCTACCGAATTCTGAACTCATCTCTCTAAAATCCTCCCAAGGTTCCCCAAGCTCCGAATAAGCCTCTCTCAAGCCTCTCTTAAGCCTTTGGGATCAAACTTCCGAGTAAGGGATTCCTTCCTTTCTCATTTTTATCCAATTTTCTTTAAGTTATTATTCCATTTTTTTCAATTAAAAATGTTGTGTTATGATTTCTCACCTCCCATATATTTTACTCCTTATGTTTGAATAATTATAAACCCCTTTCTCTCTCATCTATGCCTCCCATGTATACCTGTTGCCATGCCAAAATTCCATAAGAAATTTCTCTCTCTTCATTTACATTCAAGCAATTATTTTATATTAGGCATCTAAATTCCATTCCATATGTTTTTATATTATGTACCATTATCCCCTTACTACAAATTTAATATATAAATGATTAGATTCCCCTTTAACTCTCATCAACCCATCTTACGAATTTCTATTTGATGTCGTTATGCTGCTGAAATTACACCAAAATTACCATAGCAAAATCATTGTGTAGTAAATACCATACCCACTCCTCTATCAAGTGTATTCACCTTTATTCACATTTACATGTTGATTGAGGACGTAAATTTATGTATTCCAAATCTTTTATTCATGGAATTATTTATGATGATAATGAATCCATGTTGTATTATCTATGTGGAACACTTATGCATGAAATGAAATGTTTAAGAAGGGTATGCCTTGATAGCACTCCAATACATTGGGTAAAGTATATTACCATGATACATCTTGTGCCATTAGTGTTGAATCATTATAATTCAAGTGAAATGAGGGTTTACTTGTGATTCAAGTTCAATGAGGGTTTACTCATGCTCCATGTTCATTGAGTCTTGGATCATGCTAATATCATGTTAAATATTGTAGATGCATCTTCTTATTATGATTCTCTAGTTTTATCATACCTTTATGTTTATGTTTCTCTTGTGCTCCATTGATATTCCTATTGTCTAACATTTATTGTATTCCTCATGTTATTTCATGTTTATTCCCTTACTGGGCATTATAGCTCACTCCTTTTCACATGTATGTCCTCAGGTTATCCCATGCAATGCTAAGTACGGGGAAATGTTGTGGTTATGTAAAGGAAGTTTTCAATAAAGATGTTTTTTAAGTTATTATGTAATGTTCCTAATCCCCAAATACACTAGACCTCTCGATAGTCAATTTTTTATCAAGTTAATAGTTTATGTAATAAATCATGTTTAAGTGTGAAATAAAAAGGAGGGTTGTTATAAAAGGGGTGAGCTAAAAATTCCAGTAAGTAAATAAACATGATAAGGAAGCCTAAAATGTGAATCAAAGGTATAAAATTTTATTATAAAAGAGAAGTCCCATGATTAATTACATGGGAACATAATGTAAATAACATCGTGTCATAAGATCATAGAATCATAGGAAATGTGGCAGAAACATAATTCAATCCTAACTACTGGGATAACTATACATGGTCGAATAAGTGATATAATTGATTAGGTCCACTCCCTAATCCTAAACATGATGTATCGTGAGGCCAAAACATTAAAAAATTCATTGGAGGGGTATATAATTTTGATCCAACCCATATAATTCATTTCATGTACATTTATATTTTTTCTACAAGATGAAATCAATCATATGGTATAAAAATAAGAATTACCCATTCAAAGAAAACAGGTTGCACGATCTTACCACATATCATAATCAAAGTAAATTCCATAATGAATATAGCTTATAAATGAGAATAAGGCTTGTATTACCATATAAAAGTAATGTAGAGTGAAAAAGTTTTATATGTAATTGAGATATATATTTATTTTAAAATAATTTCATAATATTAACAGTTGTTTTTTCTTATAAATATAAATAATTAAAAAAACATTCTTGTGGAAAATAAACTTCCCCCTTTGAAAATCACTTTTGAAAAAATAAAATTCAAAAAATATTTTCTGAATAACTTTCTTTGAAAATATCCTTAGAAACTTCTAAAGTAATCTTCAAGGAAAATTAAGGTGGGAAATTCTTTACATGCAGTATAAGTTAAAAAAACATTCCTTTCACATTTTGTAAGAAAATTCAAAATGTGCCTCATTTGGAAGAAAAAGGTTATATTAATTTTAAAATATATTTTTTATGTAAGACATGGGTCAAATTTTCTTTAATAAATCAGTAGATAATGTTAAAAACATTATTTAAAAAACTTTTAAAAAACATGTATTTTGAAGGAAAAGGGACCTTTGACTGAAGAGAGAAATGAAGTCGAGATTTCTTAAAAAACTTTTCTCAATAATTTTAAGTACCTAAGAGAGAAAAATGGTCCCATAAATTTAAAATATCATAAATAAATATAGGAGAATAAAATTTAATGGTTTTATTATACAATGTCATAATAATTTCCTTCAATGGAAATTTAATAATAAACAATCCCGATTTAAATGAAATTGAAGTATAAACCATTTATGCTATGTTAACTTTTGAATCATAACCCCCATGAATGAAGTAGGTAAATTTTTATGTTTAAATGAATTTAATTAATAATTTTTCATGAAATAATATGTAAATGGTAATTATATACACTTTATAAAATAAATTATTGGTATAAAAGAACATTCTCCTCCAGAAGGATGTTTTGAGATGGAAACCATTTCCTCAAGTTCAGGCTTGTCGTGTATGACTTTTATATCCTATATGATAAAATTATATTAATAATTTGTTTTATTAATGACCTTTTAGTGTTTAATAAATTATAATTAAACCATTTAATTCATTTATTTTAATGATATATTTAATCACATAATCAATTATGTCCACATTGTGTGTTTTGAGGATGCTCAGTTTGTTATTTCAAAACAGCATCAGTGTGTTAACCATGGTTAAAGAGGTAATTATTCCATAATATAAGGAATAATAATCATGATATTATTATCATTTTTATATCAAAATTATAATTTTAAAAATAACAGAGAGTTTTGTTTATGAAAAATGAATTACGTTACAATCATAGAGATGGTAGGTCATACGTACACATGTGTAACCTTTCCATTTTTCAGATATAATGATGCAAGGAAGGTAAGTATTGTTTTATATTTAAATAATGATAATAATATCATAAATATAATATTATTTATTTAAATACACTTACATATAATATCCATTTTATTTGGTAATAAAAAAAATCTCATTGCTTTGTGAGGCGGTAGTCCACTATATACACGAACGGTGTTATCATTATTCAATGGATGGTAAGGTAAGAAATTATAGGATATATTATTTTTACAGAATTATTAATATTTCAGGAATACAATATATAATCATTAAATCCGAATTTTTAAATATCCCTGAGAGGCGATGATGGAAAACAAATTACTTCATTTTATGAGTTAGTAGTCCGCCGTAAACATGAACGATGGTTTTGTTTCCCATTTGATGGAATATGAGATGAATGAATATTATGACTTAAAAATGATAAAATATAATTATATATTATATATTATCGTTATTATGTTATAATTTTTAGATATAATTTAAGGTGTAAAAGAATAAGAAAAAATATAGATATCGGTCAAGACTATTACCTCTTCTTCAGACCACCACTTTAGGATTATACATAAAGCGTATACAGATTAGATTTGTAATCAAAAAAAGGAATATAGGATTAGGGGAGCGAATTAATAATTTTATTTGGTTTGGTATTTTATAAACCAATGAGTTTTGGAAGCATGTAAAGGAGAGGATATGGGGTACCATTTTATGAGGGAAGAGAAGTGACATTTTTTTTAAATACCCAAAACAATTCAATAATGGCAAGTCACACTCAAGAAAAGTGTCTCAAAAATTTAAAAAGAGTGTTGGATGATATTTAATAAAGATATATTCCTCTATAATTCAAAATAAACTTTTTTTAAACACATTATCCTCTTTACCTCTAAGTTTACTTATTTTTACCCTTTTAATTTTTTCACCACTCTTATAATATTTTTAATATTTTAACTACTAATTTTGAAAAAAAAAATTAAGTTTTTAATTATTATATAATATAAATAATTATTATTCAAAATATTAAACCCATTTTATAAAATTCAATTGAAATACGTTGCATAATTTAAATTAAAATTAATCTCACAGAAGTGTCGAAAATACAGTTTCACAAGAAATGCATTTTTCAAGAATAATATGATTTTATAATAACTATATGACAATTAATAATAATTAAATGAATTTAAATTAATATTTATAAAGATATAATCTAAAAAATCATTTAAATAATTACCCAGTAGTGTAATGACCCAATGTCTTATCAATGGAAATTCCTTTCTTATAAATATGTCATATAATCACATGAAATAAAAACATTATGAACTAATAAGTACTATGTGACCTTTAAACATAATTTTGACACTTATGTGTTTTGAATTTCAAAAATATGACATACACGGGTTTGATCGGTAAGATGTTTATAGTCCGATAAGACAAAACTGTTTTGGTGAATAGTAACCTACCCATTTGAATAGTTACCTACCCTTATGAATATTAATATGACACTTATGAATAGTACATCATACAAAAGAACGGTAAACTCACCCTTGATTATATAAGTATAATTTAGGTATATTTTAAGTGATAATATGACCATAGTAAAAGTATTGATATTTTTGTAAGTCATAAATAATAAATTAAAATTAATTAATAAATTTAAAAGAAAATATATTTTCCTAATTGGTTTTCATAAAGTAACAATTTTATGTCTTCCGGTTTTAAGAAAATTTTATAAGACCTTATGTTATTTTTAAAAGTATTATGAAATCAGTTATAGTGTTAAAATCAATATTTTCAAGTAAATTATGATTTTAATTAAAATTTAAATTAATCATATTTAGAAAATTATTTTTGAAAATTTTATTTCACTTTTTGATTCTACAGGTTGAAAAATTGTTCAAGCTAATTTTTTGGATTTTTCTGAAATACTTGAATTTTTTAGGAATATTAAAATACTATAATTCACAATAAATTCCAAAACCTGAATTTATGCATCATTCTTGAGTCATGGATGATTTAAATGGACATTGGTTTGAACTCATATGAACTCATTACTATTTTTGGTAATTTAATAATCACTATTATTGGTCTTGAGGGAAATTAATAAACTAAGGAATTAAATATTATGAAAACCCTCCTTTCCTCCATTATAAATACCACCCCTCCATACCTCTTCACTTCACTCCTCTCAAGCCTTGTGCCTTCCCTAAATTCTACCCAAATATCTCCCCATGCACATACCCCACGTCCAAAATCTCTTAGTCTCCCCAAAAGACCGAATCCTCTCCCCTTAAGAGGATCTCAAAGAGATAAACTCAAGAGGCAAATTCCTCTTTCTGATTCTTTTATTTTCTTTCAAGTTCTTTTATTTTCGTTTTTTTCCTCACCTACCTTCACCCAAATGGTATGATAACTCCATTAACATAAATTTGCTATAATTTTTTTATGCTAATGGTATAATTCATTATCATCTATCCTTTCCCCTTCTTTTATACAAAACAAACGAAAACATCGTCTGAGACGTGTTAATTCATCACATTCAAGGATGACAGTTTATCAATTTCTATTGCCATATTATATTCTGGTAATGAACCCATTTTATGGTTAAAACAGACTATTAAATATGTATTTTTTTATTATTTTTTATTTTATAATCCTTTTTCACACTTTATGTAAAATAATAATACAAAACAAGTTAATTATGAACAAAATCGCCAAGTTAATCCAAGCGTTTAACATTAATGTTTATATAATGATTCACCTTCATTCAAAATAACCAAATGAATTTTATAAAAAATTTATATTCTATATTATAACTAATGTTATATAACTTTAATTATGCACAACCACCTTCATCATACATGTGTGTCCGAACATGAATATAAGTGAACTGGTCATTAAGACCAAGGAAACAAATGAACCCAAACAAGGAAATTAAACCTCATAACCAATAAAAAAGGTTATTAATGAACTAAAAAAGGATAAAATAAATCATTTATATGTAAAATAGGTTCTTTAATTATTAATTAATGATCCTAATTTTATTATTCTCTTCATCAATATCAATTTGATAACACCATCACACTTAAGGTAAAGGAGCCTCTCTATTTGATATTTATTCAAGAATCTCCTCTATGTTATTCCCTTTTATGTGTAATTAATAATGATGATGTATGATTTATCACCTCCCCCATACTTCCCTAATGATGTATAAAATATTATAAACCCCTTTCTCTAACATTAATCAATCTTAAGTACACTTGATACCATGCCGATTTTCTTTTATGGGTTCTACCTGAACCTCCATTATTCCTTCGGGTTGATATATCTTTCTTTTTATCCAAATGAAGTTGTATTTTAATTTTTCTACAACTTTTACCTACTTTTTATATGCTCCAAACTCATGTTTCAAGATTTATCCCTCATTTATTTCGGTGATATACAAGCTTTTAAGTGATTTCATCCTCGATACTTCCCAATAAGCATACCCGTTTTAAGGGAACTTCCCAAATTTTTACCCAATTTCAAGTGAAATCTACCATTTTTTTAAGACACCATTATTTTTATAAAATCATTCTATTATTTATGAAAACATTATTGTTTCACTTCAGGTTTTATATAAAATATTATTCCCTTTTTTATTTTTAATGTTCTTTAGTATTTTCCTTAAAATCGCACAAAAATGTTTTCATGCTAATAATTTCCTAAATACTCTTATTACATGTTGTCACTTATTCTTGAAATCACTTACCATGATATATTCTTATTTTACCTTATTAATGTCCATGTATGTTTTAATTCCTTTCTCTCATGGACACTTTTATGATACGCCCATTCATTATGCTTTATAACATGAATATGATACCCATGTTTCTCCATGGGTTATCTTATGTTTATGTATGATTGATTATGTATGATTATTTATGTTGAATGAATATTCATGAAAATGTTAAGATGGTTGAACCCACATAGCTATCAAATTCATTGGGTAAAGTTTAGTTCATGAGATGTTATGTGCAACGGTCATGGTGGTTTACCTTGACTCGTGCTACCATGTGAAACATTATTGGTGGTTAACCTTGACATGTGCTCCTATATGTGAAACGAGCATTGACTCGTGAAAATGTAATTAATTATTTTTATACCAAATTACTATGAATTAATGTTTTTGTGATCACATGTTTATATTTTATGGTTCAATATGTTCCATGCCTTTTTATATCATTATGTTATGTCTTCTAAACCATGTGTTTATGCTTTATTCTTATGTTTATTCCCTTATTGGGATTTTTAGCTCATCCCTTTATTCATGTGATCCCCAGGGTACCATATGAAAATGTAAGGGCTCAAAGGATGTTAGGAGCTATTTATGAAGATTAAATAAATAAGTGTTTTTTAGTCCCATGCTTTAAGTTTTATGTACCTGGTCTTCAAAGGCACTAGACTTCATGATCCTTGGCTTGTACTCTAATGTTTAATTATACTTATAATGTTGTAATGATTTGTGTAAAATACTAGGGTCACTGCATTTTTTATCAGAGGAGGAAACCAGCCTTAAGTTCATTTCACTTCTTGGGTTAAGATATAGGGCCCACAATGAGGGCGTTGTGCACTAAAGGGGGGTAAATGTAACACCACATAATGATAAAGGGTTAAATGACTAAGTGGTATGACTTATGTCCACAAGGTGAACCTTAATTTTTGAGAGCCTACCTGATTAGAACTCCACAGTTAAGAATGGTTGGACTGGAATATTGATTAGGATGGGTGAACTTTTGGGATGTTTCCCAGGGTGTGTGTGAGTGGGGGATAAGCACACTGGAAAGGATGTGTGTTGGCCTCTAGGGAATTTCACTAGTCAGATGACCCGTTTAGGCATGTGGGTGGTCCCCAAGGTGGCAACCATGTGTCTATAGGAGAACTAGTGATACA
Source organism: Viscum album (assembly GCA_963277665.1). NCBI lineage: Eukaryota > Viridiplantae > Streptophyta > Magnoliopsida > Santalales > Viscaceae > Viscum > Viscum album. Next base: position 2,067,491,478 of record OY728121.1, read on the forward strand.
TACCAGGGCAGGACCCAATGGCCCTGATATGGTAGGGTGTCTATGCTATCAATGGTTCCTAGTTGTTACAAGTAGGGGTTATTTTAATTAGTTAAAATGGAGAGACATTATGCACTTTAAAATAGTTTTCAGGAAAAAAATGTATCAAAGCCTAAAAATAAACGTATAATAAAATACATTATAAAGATAATATAATTATAATTAATTGAATAAAATATTAATAATTAATACTTATGTAAATTTTATTTCCTATTAACGAATAATGGGACTTTTAAATTACTTAATTTCTAAAAAAGAAATGACACTTTTACCAAAAATCAGTATTTTTCACAATTTAATGAAAATTCAATATTTTATGAAAAATCCCAAAATTTTACCCTAAATTAATATCTTTATGATTATTTAAAAGATTATTTAATTTTATGAAAAAAAATTTCTAAAATTATAAAAAATTAATTACAGTATTTTCTCATAAAAGAAATAAAAATATTTTTTGAAGGAAACATATTTTTGTAGAATAAAATATCTTTATTAAGGTTGAGTTCTTATTTATTAATATTTTTTTAATAAATTTTTATTGAGTTGTACCTTTATATATATTTCATAATGTAGTTTATAGTATTCATTCCCAACAATTTAACATATAATTTATATCGATCACGTTTAAATAATGTTGTTTTAATATTATATCATGGTTCATTTAAACTCAGTGTTGTGTGTAATGCAAGCTATCAAAGAAATAAAAATTATTTAAAGATAAATATATTTTATATTATTATGGTCTTATAGATATTTCCCCGACCATCATATGAGAAGCACTACCTCTCCCTCGGCTAAATCAAGCCATCTTGAAAGCCCTGAACCATGGATCCTTTATCCTGAGATCACCTCGTAAATTATCTAGAACTTCTGGATCCCCATGACTCTCATTAGCTACTAGATATCAATGTATCAACCCCTGTGTCCCCACTAACAGCACCCACTATCATAATATTATCTTATTGTAATCTCTGCACTACTAATCCTCAGTCACACACTTTAGTATAGGTGGGAATGAATAGATATATCACTCCAACCCGGATATCTTGGCATAATCTTAGCTCAAAATTCAATGCTATGAAGAATGGGTATCAACCCACATTCTGAGAGTATCTTGAAAGGTCATTAAACAAATTTGAATACACTTCTATAGAAATTATTTCTTTCTCCATCTATAAAAGATCCTAAATATGCACTGATTATAATTTGGCTAGATAATACTCCTTGGAGAGACGCTCAAAGTCTAACCAAGAGAGAGTGGTCCCATCATGTGATTGGGTAAACAGACTCCACCAAATCCTAGAAGATCCATGGAGAAGACCCACCGTGATAAATACCATCTAATCTATAGGTGTCCTTACAAGGCAGAAAACTCAGGTGATTGCCTATAACCAGTCCTCAACCACCTAGGGGTATAGATCACCCCAAAATAAGTGATATCACTTCCTATAAAACTCAATTCATGCATTAATCCTAAATGAATCCTCTCCCTATACTTTTATAACTATTTGATACTAAAAAGGTGGTTTCATAACCAGAAAACCACTCAGATTCACTACCCCTTGTATAAGCCCTTGTACTAAAGCCTCACCACTAATCAGATCATCCTCATGATTATGTAGTGGAATCCTAGATGTATGTATTCAAGGAGGTATCCTAAAATAATCTAGATACACCATAGTCAATGAGTTTATCTGGGGATCTCACTTAATAAGTATAAGGGAACCAAAACTCATTCCTATATGATTTATGTACCAATGCTTTTTCCCCTTTAACCAGTGTCTATATGGAATGAGTCAACAATAAAGTTATTAGAGTATTGGTGATCAGATGTGTTAGCTACTCTAACATCTAATTACTATTTTAAGGTATTCCTAAACCCCTATTTTTTACCTTGCTTTGGTTGGGTCTTGTTTGGGGTTGTTTCAGGTGAAATTTATTGATAGTTCTTAAAGTTTTTGGGCTAGTTCATGGTTGGTGCATAGTTTCCCAAAACCATGTGCCATCTTAGTGGAAACTGTGAAAACCCCAATAGTGGGATTTTACATGGATATCACAGAGTGTGAAAAACTATGCACCCACTTAGGATAAACCATGCACCTGGAGAAAATGGGCGCATGACTAGGGTGTATGTTTTGAATAAACCATGTGGCCCTACCCAGCAAACCATGAATACAGGATTAATTAATCCAAAAAATATTTTTAAAACACTTGAAACACTTTTTTAAGGTTCTCGACGTACCTAAATTGACCCATAATATTTTCTTCTTCCAGGAGAGCTCCCAAGATCATTTTTTAACATATACATCCTTTTAAAAGTGGTATGAATCTTGGGGAACAACATTTAATCTTTTACCAATTAGTTTCCTCTTCCCCTTCTCGTTTCCCAACTCTCTCTCTATCTCTTCCTCCCTAGGGTTTCTTAGATCTCTATATTGGTTAGAGGATCTAATCCTTTCTATTTTGGATCCTCAATCTAGGTGTGATTTTTGGATCCTATTTTCATCATAATTTATTAGAAAATCTCAATTGTGGTTTAGAGTTTCAAGATCCCTTTATCCTAAGATAGGTTGTTCCATTTTGATTGGACAATTTAATTAACCCTCAATGGATTGATTTAAATTAATTTTTTGGAATTAAATTCAATTTATTTGTATTTATTTAAATTTACTTTAATTCATTTATTAAAAAAGAAATTATATTGAATTGTGGATTTGAAATTTTATTTTGGAAAGAAATTGGGAAAATCCACAATTCTATGGAATTTGGGTGCATTTGTGAAATTTATGGAAAAGTGTGGAATTTTAATTGTGAAATTAATTTTATGGAATTTATTTAGAAATGGTATTTGTAAAAAATGGATTGAAATTATTTTCATATAAAACCTTTGATTTTATCTTGAAAAAATGAATTATTTAATAAAAAACTTATTTTGGGTTTTAAATAGAAAATTGGTATATTTGAAATTAAGAGTGGGATGAATTGTATTTTAAGAAGTCTCAAAATAAATTTTACAATGTTATTTTTTATTAGAGAACACACAAGACTTAGGTAGTTAGTGAGTTATTTGGATAACACTCTACAATTTAAAACATTCCCAAACATAAATTCAGCACATCACATCCCCAATGGGATAGTGATACAAATATATTGACTAGTGTCAAAGGGATCTGTTTATACACAAATTTTCATGTCACCTTGACTGTGAGGGAGTCCCATATCCGGAATCTATCATACCTTTTGGAAAATCACTATGTTATTCTCTTGTTTGCATTTTAAATATATATATGCCCATATTTGTTGTAAACTATTAACCATGAATTCTGAAATTAAATGAAATCTTTTATATGAAATGTATATTAATCCATTAGTTTAAAGTATTTCTATCATTTGAAATGTAAATATTGATTTATTTAAATGTGATTTTGAAATTCCAAATATATTTATTAAAAATTTAAATCTTTATTTATTGGATCTAATTTAGGATATTATTATGGAATCCTTGGTGAGACCCTTATAGTATTTTACCTCACACCCTACTTGTGCCTTAAGATGTTTGTATATTATATTCTTCCAGGTTTGAGCAAGATTAAGGTTCCACTTTGATATGGTAGTAGATGTTGATCATGGGGCTTAGTGAGTTGAATCTGTTGGGACTTGGGTATTTATCCTATTTTCCTGGCACTTTTTTCTAGTATATTGGGTTGTTTATACTTTTTTGAATTATAGTACACTACTCCCTACGGATTATTCTTTTATTTATAATAACGTTTTATGTGATTCTGGAATGTTTTCGTAAAAATCATTCCAACTTTCATTTTGTATGATGTTATGTGATAGTCACTAACCTGCGGGGATCACAAAATCCCCTCAGGCTATGTCAGAGCCAGATTGTTTATCGGGTTTCTAGGGTACTCCGGATGGTTTATGAAAAGGTGGTATCAAAGTGGTGTTGATATTATTTTGATGTCAGTATGAATTTGTGTATTCTTTTAGGGACATAGAAGGTAGTTTCAATTGAGTGACTAGATATATTTCACCGCAATGAACCTTAAGTCACCAGGCCTTGTTTGGAAAATACTTTTAGAGTATTAGTTCTAGTATTTTCCCTATTTTTTATTTGGATATGTTGAAATCAAAATCTTGTTTTTATATCTCATTGGATTAATTTCCCCTGTTTCTCTTTTTGAGTGGTTATATGTTGTATTATATGTTTTATACTGATGTTGTCTAGCATCATACCTCTGAGAATATGTGTGGATCAAATCTAGGAGGAAGTTTCCACTGAACCTTGATGAAAAAATCCTCTCGTGGACCTGAGTTTGGTTGAGGTGATTTGGTGTATTGTCCAATCTCTGGGACAGTAACCACAACCAGTTCCCATTCAGGCTCCAGTGGTGGAACCTCAACGGGATGTTATCCAGATTCATTCTCAACACCTCCTTCACTAGAATCCACCAATGTTGAAAGTCTCCAATGATCCTTAAGAGTCTGAGGAATGGTTGAGCTAGATTGATTTTTTTGGGTTCTCAGATACATCTAAATAAATCAAGGTGAAGTGTGTCACATCCATACCAGACGGTCCCAGAAGTAGATGGTGGGACATGATGGTGACGATGAAGAAACATGAGGGATTAGAGTGGAAAGACTTCAAGGATATTTTCACTAACCAGTTATATCCAGAGTTGATGGTTTTGGTTTAGTCTACTGAGTTTTTTCAAGCTTAAACAGACTGATGAAATTGGGAAAGAGTATAAAAATCATTTTACTGAGCTAGTTCAGTTTTCACCTAATATAGTAAAAGATGAGAATATGAAGGCTTGATGGTTCGATTTGGGACTTTGATCTAATATTCATTATTAGGTTTTCTTGCTGAAGCAAACTTGTTATACTGATGTAATGGATAGAGTGTTGATGGTGTAGATAGAACTCACTCGCAAGTCTGGGGTTTCAAGAGTTTCTTCTCCTCCTAGTGGTGGTGTGTTTTCCCTAAAGTGAAGGTGGAAGCATGAAGATTCTCATAGTTGTTATCGATAGTAGGAATTTTATAAACCAACCACAGTACCTAGAAGATTCCCTTTGGTTTTCTACTAGTGTGGAAATCCTGGGCATTCTTAGGAGGTTTTTACTGAGGCACCAAAGGTTTGTGGATCACGCAGATGATTTGTTCACCTAGAGATGTTCTTCCATGTTCATTCTACTCTAAATATTGGCATGGGATCATCAATAACTTATACAACTATTATTTAGTCAGATACTTCATGAAAAATTGGGTTCTAGCCACAAGCATATGGAACAAAGCTTCTCCACATAGTGGAAGATTCTTTTAAGGAATCGAATATGGGTCCAGTGACTATGAGAGATACTGTTACTATAGCTTCTTCATTAATGACTACTATATTTGATATCAGTTCATCTTATTCTTTTATTTCATCTTATATTGTTAATATTATAAATCATCCTATATAACTTTTATTTAATGTAATGGATATTAATACACCCCTTGGAACAAAGAGAGATCAGGGTCTCTATTTTCCTACTTGTGATTTCTATTTATCATATGTTGAGATTGCTTGAAATTTTTTGGATATTTACATGAAACATCTTTATGTCATATTTGGGATTAATTGGATCATTACCAATAAATCTCATATTGATTATTATCTCATACGAGTATCTTTTACTCCACCTGATAGTGTATGTTGTATCATTCAAGGGGAGTGGGACTTGAGGTTGAGCATAGTTGAACCTTATTAGCTAGAGTTTTGGAAAGTGATATATGTGTTTTACTTTGATATGTAGAAGGAATATTTGATTTTTGATCTCTATCTAGTTATTTCAATGTTTCCCAAAGTGTTTCCTTATGAATTTTCTAGGTTACCATCAGTAAGGGAGGTAGAGATTTCTATCAATTTAGTATTTGGTAGTCAACCAGTTTGTATTATGTCTTATCATATGGAACGAATAGAAATGAAAGATCTAAAGACTCAATTGGAAAATCTTCTAGAAAAAAGATTTATATGCCCAATCATGTCACCTTGGGTAGTTCCTGTTCTATTTTCTAAGAAGGTGGATGGTTCACTTCGCCATTATATATATTACCAAAAATTCAATTGAGTTACGGTAAAGAACAAGTATCTATTTCCATAGATTGATGATCCATTTTACCAGTTGAAATAGTCTAAGTGGTTCTTGAAGATTGATCTTAAATCTGGTAACCATCAATTGAGGATAAAAGAGTTGAACATTGATAAAATCACCTTTTAGAGCAAGTACATCCATTATGAGTACCTTGTCATGACTTTTGGTCTAACCAATTCTCCCATAGTCTTTATGGATTTAATGAAAAAATTACATGAATATCTTGATACCTTTCTGGTTGTATTTCTGGATGAAATCCCTATTTACTATGCATATTATTAGGATCATGTGCATCATATGAGGGAAGATCTTAATTGTTGAGAAACAAAAAACATTATGAAAATATATAGAAATATGATTTCTGGATTTGGGAAGTGAAATTCTTAGGACACGTTGTGTCTGAGCATGCTATCTTGGTTGACCCTAAAAAGGAGATGGTTGTTGTGAAATGTGAACAACTAAGAAATGTTGTCAAGATTCAAAGATTCTTGGGTTTGGAAAAGTATTATTTTCAGTTCATTATGAACTTATCAAAGTTTTATTATCTAATGAATTATCTAACCTAGAAGGGGGTAAAGTTTTCTTGGGATGAGAAATTTTAGAATTATTCTGTTGAGAAGAAATTTATTTTGACTATTGTGCTAGTGTTAACTCTCTAAGAGGCTAGGGAGGGATATGTGGTCATCTATGATGCATCAGGTTGAGGTTAGGGTTTCATTATTATGTAGGGTTATCATGTTGTTTCTTATATCTCTTTTTAAATTAGGCCACATGAGAATAATTACATGACCCATGACCTTGAACTCGCAGTTATGATGCACGTTATTAAAAGTAAGTGGCAATACCTTTTTGGATAAAGGTTTATGGTGTTTTCAGATAATAAGAGATTGAGTTATATCTTCTCTTAAAAATATTTGAATCTCATCCAGAGGCACTGTAATACCAGTGATCCTTCGAATTTGAAATCACCTATACCCCAGGGAAAGCGACTATCATCGCAGATGCATTGAGTAGAAAACTTCTAACCCATGTAGTGAAATAATCATTGAAATAGTGGAACTTGATGGCTTTTTCTCGCAATTTCATATGGGATTCTAGGAATTAGAGGATGAAGTCTCCTTGGATTTTGTTCAATTGAAATATGCTATTTTTGAGATGATCCTTGAGGAAAAAAAGATTTATGATGAGTTATGTAACATTAGAGACACTTTTTATGGTAGGGAGACCATTTCTAAGTGGTCATTCTCAAAAGAGGGAATTATGTTCAATTGGAAACATTTTTTAGTGTCATTAGCAGTAAGGAAATAAATTGTGAAGGATTTCCATAATTTTCACTGGGAGGTGCACCCAGGAATTGTGTAGAGGTTCTATGACATGTGGTGTAGATTCTGGTTCTAGGTATGGAATGGGGAATTGATAAATATGTCTCTTTCCATTATAAATTACAGAAGGTCAAGGCCAAGCACTAGAAACCTATGGGTTTGATTCAGCCACTTCAAATGCCAACTAGGAATTGGGATGATATCTCTAGGACTTCGCCAATTCATGATATAGCTAAAGCATAGGAGTTTGGAATTATCTATGTGAAGAATATTGAGAATTTTCATAGAGTTTCATCTACTATAGTTTTTTATAGAGATCCTTGGTTCACTTCTCTCTTTTGGAGAGGCCTTGGGGAGGCACTAGGATCTCAAGCCCATTTGAACATGGTATACCATCTATAGTTGGATGGCCAAATAAAAAGATCTATACAGATTTTTGTTGTTATGTTGGAGCTTGTGTTCTCAACTTTGGTGGAGCATCGGATGATCATTTGGGGCTGGTTGAGTTTTCTTATAAGAATACTTACCGGTCCATGATCAAAATGGTTAATTTTGAGGCCTTGTATATCTAGCCTTATAGATCTTTATTATGTTGGTCAAAGATTGGTGAAAGTTCCTTAGTTGGACTGAGCTTGGTTCAAGATATGACAACAATGATTCATTTGGTTCATCAAATAATATTGACAGTAGAGATCCGATATAAGTCTTATGATGATTTTCATCATAGACCATTTTAATTTTCATTTTGTGGCTAGTTGTTATTTAAAGTTTCACCCCATTTGGGTCATCAAGGTATTGGGATGCAAGGGAAAATTTCTCCCCGCTTTATGGGATATTTTGAGGTTATTGAGAAGATGGAGAAAGTTGATTCCCATTTATCACTTCCACCATAGATGATGTCGATACATAACGTCTTACATGTATATCTTCTATGAAAGTATCTTTCTCGTCTATATCGTGTTCTGATTTGGAGTGATCTCGAGCTTAAACCGGAGTGACTAAAATACCATTCAGAATTGTTGATTCTGAAACAAAGGTACTTCATGGGAGGAAGATACCTTTAGTTTTTGTGCAATGGAAGTATGGTTTTGATATACATGAGATGTGGGATAGGGAGGAACTGATGAAATAGTAGTCACTTCATCTTTTTGGCATGGAGGCTTCCTTATTGTATTTCTGTGGACAAAAATTTTCTATGGTGGGGAGGTTGTAACATCTTGTTAATATTTTTAAGTATTCCTAACCATCTTTTTACTATTCTTGGTTGGGTTTATTTAGGTTTGTTTTAGGTGATATATTTTGTGAATTCTGAATGTTTATAGGATATTTCAAGGTTGGTTCATAGTTTTCTGAAATTGTGAACCATTTTAGTGGAAACCATATAAACCCAAACAGTGGGGTTTTCCAAGGCTAATGCATGGTTTGAAAAACTATGCACCCACTTAAGAGAAACCATGAACTTGGAGAAAATGGGTGTGTCGCTAGGGAACACGATCAGTCTAAACCATGCGTCCCTACACAACTAACCGTGCATATGAAATTGATTAATTATAAAATTATTTTTAAAACCTTGAATCACTCATTTAAGGTTCCTGATGGATCTAAATTGACCCTCATTGTTTTCTTCTCTATGGAGATCTCCCAAAAAAATTCCCTCCCCTCTAAAGCCTTCTAAAGGAATATCAAAGCTAGGAGAATGAAGTTCAATCTTCTCCTAGTTAGTTTCCTCTCCTCATTATTGTTTCCATTTCCTATCTCTCTTTTCCTCCCTAGGGTTTCTTAGATATCTATGTTTGTTAGATGATTTAACCCCCTCTATTTCAGATCACGGATCTAGGTGTGTTTTCTAGATCTCATTTTCATCATTCTTTATTGGTGAATATCGATTAGAGATTTGAGTTTCGAGATCCCATGATCCATAGGTAGGTGGTCCCATTTTGATAGGCCTATTTGATTAACCCTAAAATGCTTTATTTAAATTAAAATGTTGGATTTAAATTCAATTTCTTGGTATTTTGTAAAATTACTTTCAATTTTTTTTATGAAAAATCCTATTCCCTTGAATTGGGAATTTAAAATTCGATCTGGGAAGAAATTAGGAAAAACCCCAATTCCATTGAATTGGGGTGTGTTTGGGAAATTAATAGAAAATTATAGAATTTAAATTGGTGAATTTAAGTTGTGAAATTAATTTGAGGGAATTCATTTCAAAATGGTATTTGGGAAAAATGGATTGACATGATTTTGATAGAAACCCATTGGTTTTTTCTTGAAAAAATGTATGATTTGATTTAAAACACATTTTGGTTTTTAAATGGGAAATTGGTGTATATGAAATGGAGAGTGTGATGAATTGTATTTAAGCAGTATTAAAATAAATTTTCCATCATTGTTTGTTATTAGAAAACATGAAATCCTTTGGTAGTTAATGAGTTTTTTGGATAGAACTATAGAATTTATAACATTCCAAAACCTAAATTTAGTATGTCACATACCTGATGGGGTAATAATGAAGTCCTCTTGACCAGTGTAAAAGGGAACTTTGTGTATGAACATGTTATTATGTCATCTTGAGTGTGAGGGAGTCCCATATCCAAGAACTATTGTACCTTTTGGAACATGACCATGTTGCTCACTTATTTGTATTTTAAATATATATATGTGTGTATATATATATATGTATATATATATATGTATATATATATATATATATCTTTGTATGTACCAATGTTTGTTGAAAAATGTTTACCATAACATCTGAATTTATATAAACTATTTTATATTAAATGTATATTAAGAAATTTCTCTCAAGTATTTCTATCATTTTAATTGTAAAGAACTATTTTTGAAAACATTATTTTGAAAACCCAATTCTATTTATTTGAAATAGAAAGATTTATTAGTATAATCTAGTTGTGAATATTATTATGGAATCCTTGGTGAGACCTTTCTGGGATTTTAGCTCACCCCCTACTTACTCCTGTTGGTGTTTGTACATTATCTTCTTAAAAGTTCAAGAAAGGGTAAGGAGCCACCTGGAGGTGGTAGTAGCTACTGATCCTTGGGATTAGTGAGTTTCATCCATTGAGACTTAGAAAGTTATCATATTTTTAAGGAACTTTAATGTAGTAATAGGGTTATTTATACATATATGAATTTTTGTTCACTACTCACTATGAAGTTTTTCTTGTATGTATACTGACTTTTTTATCAGATTCCACGATGTTTTTGATAAAATCATTCCCAATTTAATTGAGTATGATGTCAGGTTCCAGTTGCTAACCCCTAGGGATCGGGAATTCCCCTCAGGCTATGTTAGAGCCGTCAAGATTATTGGGTTACTAGGGTATCCAGGAAAGTTTTTGAAAGTTTCTTCACTAACACTGGAGTCCTTGACCTGAATGAAAAACTCAAAATACTTTAACATTGTGGATAAAAATCCAAAACTAAACTCACAGTTAGAAAAAAAATCTATGATGTGATCCTAAGGTAGAACCTTCTTTGATACCACTCTGTCACAACCCAAACCACTGGGCCCGCTTGGCTAGTGAAAGGCCAAGTATAACTACCCCAAGCCTTCCAATAATAGTCCAGGGGCTGGAGACCAGTGTTGAGTAGGTATATCTCACATATGGGAGGCCTTATCCTAAGTACCTATATTCATGCACAAATCTCCAAGCATATACAATACTATGAAAATAAAAAAATGATATCAATGGATGAATAAAATCTATGTCACAACAGAGTTTGAAAATAAGTTCTACAAAATGATAATGGGATAAGTACATGCCCATAAAAAACTAGAAATTAGTCCAACCAACTGAAAAAAGTGGACTTCTGTCAAATTAAACACTCGGTAAACTCCTTAGTTAGTCTAGCCCAATCTAAGATTCATTATCTTCTGGTCCTCCTAAGACAACATCAAATGCTATATCATCTTCATAATACATGAAATGTGAAGGAAAATCACATAGAGGGGTGTGTAAAAAAATACCCATAAGGACACCCCATAATCATTAAGCATAAAGCATCCAAGTTCATCAGAATATATGTAAATGAGATAAGAGACACAACAACAGGAAAACCCAAATATACTCATAATAGACAATAGGTCTCAAGGGGGATCAACTAACACTTCTAACTATATGATTATGTTAGAGTATTCGAGATAATGATCATTCTGAGAGAACTCACTCAATGAGCTATGCTTTCACTAAAGGTACCCATCTAAGAATTATTGGTTTTCATGTATCACTAAGAACTACTCAATGGATATCAAATGATCACATAATCCATGTAAGGTATCACACCTAGGGACACTAGGGGACACCACAAACACTACTAGACCATCCTTCTAGATAGGGGTCAATTCACTATGCACGGTGGTCACGCCATTACTAGGAACCCTACCTAGGAACGATAAAGGATTCCACCATATTCTATAGGGGGATACGCCAAAAATTATCTAATATTTAACCCATAGAGTGTATCAAAATCCAATTTCATGGATGTAATATTTCATTGTAACCTCATGGGAATGTACCATGGAATTATAATCAACTGAACCTGGTCTATAATAATGAAACTAATGGCTCCAAACACCCTTATAGGGAGTACATGGCGTGTACTAGAGGGTATATGGTGTTTCTTACAAACCTCTTGTATTCAAATATCTCACCATCTCAGATGGTATGTAATTATTCAAAAACATGGTGTGTCATCTCTAGGTACAAAACATGTAGATGTATTCTGACACTCCTCCCATGTTGTTTTCTCATGCCCATGTACACATAGTCATGCCCATGTACTTCAGGTTGTTCCCATGTTCTATGGTTGTGCCCATGTATTGGGTTGTATCCAAGTAATTGATCATGATTTTCTACCCAACTTATTCCTTTGGTCCTAGCCATATATATACTCATGTCCTCCCAGAGTGCACTCCCAGTCTCTATCAATGGGAAACTAAGACTATGACACGTTTGATAGGGCATGTGATCCTTAACATTCCATGGGAACCTTAGCACCATAGCCAAGGGGGCCCACCTGGCATGTATCTATGGATTACATGACCTGTGATATGGGATTTCAAGAAACCTATGGTTCCTTCATTGATACACCTATGCCACTACTGGGCCTACCTCTACCACTTTCAACCATTCCCACAGTCCTCATATCATCCCTCAAACTAGATCCACCAATATTGTTGACCAAAATATGGCCACCAAATCTGATTGAGAGACCATCATAGTCGCACGTATCATCAACACATGTCAATATAGGAAAACAATAAGCAGAAAACCTTTACAATCCACCTATAATCTTTCACCATCATTGTCTCACCCTGATCTTGCACTGGATTGCAAACCCCAGCCATATAATTTATCTGTTACACTGAAAAATGGTCCTGCAACAATATAATACCAAGTATTAAATGAACCATGGGTCAAAGAAATTTCACATTATGAATGTGAGAAGAAAATTGGGGAGAAAGACAAAAATCTCAAAATGAGGGAATAAACTTTTCCACTATTCAGAATTTCTCAAATCCATTTCCATTAAAAAGATGAATGAGTAACAAATGAAAAACAATAAACAATTCTTAAAATAAATCAACCATCGATGTATGTATAAATTTTTATTATTGGAATTGATTTGAATTATACACAAGATAAAAAAATGGGATGAATCCATATAAATAAAATGTCCCACCATGAGTTTGGATTGACTAGTGATGAAGAACAGTCATGTATTACCATCATGGGTGAGATCGATGAATTCCACTTCACAATGATCTTTAATCAATGATGTTCATCATTCCTCCAAGATAAATCCTCCAACATCTCCTCTCTAGGTCTCCATGTATATGTTATTAACCCTAATATTTACCCATAAATGGTTATTTATATATGATGGATTAGGTCATGGAAATTAACTAAATAATTAAATTGAATTTATTTATTTATATATTTTTCTTCCCTTGACCGCTCTCAACCCAAATGTCTAATGCACTCCAAGGTTATGTCATTCCTAGGGTAAAACCTATACTATAAACACAAAAGAGGACTCATATTTATAATATAATACTCCATTCTATATTTATTCCAATTTTCAAGAAAACTGTAATCGATTGATATTAATATATTTAATATTTTTAAAAATATCAATTATGGGCGCACTAGAACTCAGAATCACACACCAACATAGAACGTGTCTTTTAAAATATTACTATATTTATTTAAAATCATTACATATAAAAAATAGAGACATTAAAAAGTTAAACATCGGGTTTTATGGTTTAGGTAATATAGATGAATGTATTATATTTATCCCTTTTGGATAACATGTGCTAATCATTTTGGTTTTGTAAAACATTTAGAGAGATAAGGAATGAATGAAATTGTTTTATGGATATTATGATCCATTAAAAGTTAATATTAGTGTATCAGGAATGAAAATTTCATCTTGAATATTCTTTTTTTGGATTATGTGATGACATGAAAATTCATTACATCACAACCAAAGGATGAAATTATACATATGAAATAGAATAAATCAAATAAGAAAATTTTCATATTTATAATATCTTGAAAGTAAAACAACCCCTAAACTTTAAAAATTTATATTGAAATAAAAAATTTATCCTTTTACCTTTATTTCTGATGAATTGATGGTCTATTCACCGAACAATGATTTATGGTTTTTTGGTCACTAAATTTCTCAAGACCATGTTCTCTATCACTCTTTATTAGACCTTAAACATTATTTTTTTTATCCATGTCTATAATTTAACATCCCACCAACATTATTCTAATCTGAGAACCCAATTGTGTGTTATTTCTGGTAACATTTACATTTCCCACTTCCCCATTTCAAAGGAACTCTTATTATCCCTTGATATGATTAGGGTTTTCAAAAAAGGAAATTTCACTTTTTTAACCCGTATTTACCAAGATAAAAGTTTATAGGGTACAATTTCATTACGATCTATAATGAAACACCCCAATATTTTAGAATATATTTCTCTTTAGATAAATTTTATAGTGTTTGATAGTCTTCTTAACACGCAACACCAATCCTAAAACAAACTACTATATATTTTAACCTAGAAGATCAATTGATGGGTATGAATAGAATTAACCCAATAATGATATATATATATATATATATATAGAATTGTTTTACTTAATTATATTATATTAGTCAATTTCAAATATATAAGTACTTAATTTTTTATAAATTCCTTTTTTCATTTCAAAAATATGTTTTTCTAAAACAATTTATATTACATTTTGTGTGTGAATATTATAAATAATTTATTCCTATTTTAGAATTTTAATTTGATAGAAATGATTTTTTTTTGAAATAATAATATAAAAATTATCTTAGGGTGAAATTATGGGATATTTATGAAAATATTTATTTTTTAGTGAATACAGAAAAATACATATTTTTATAAATTTATCATTTATATTTCTCGAAAGGTATCATTATGATTTTAATTTTATATTATAGTAACATACATATCCTTTAATTTGATATAATATAATTAATTACATATGAATCATGATTAAACTTTATTTTTTTATAATTTCAATTTTTGGCATAAAAACACATTTTTATTCTAAAAAATGTTTTTATGTGTGAAATGTTTTTTTATTTTATTTGATAAAATAAATCACTACTTAATAATTATTTCAATGAAATTTATAGATTATATATTTAATAAAAAAATTATATTTATCTTATGGTTATTATTAGGCCAAGAGTGATAATAAATCTAGTTTTATACTTAAAATGAATTAGTCTAAAAATGGTTTTCCTTGTGTTTTGCATGCTTATTTTAAAATTTACTTCTACCAATTGTAGCAATTTAATTTTTTAAAATTAATTCCATATTTATAATTAATAATATCAAATTTTTAAAACAGGTCCCATTTATTTTTTTCATTATGAATAATAACCATGGTAAAAAAGTTCTCCTTGGTAAGGGTAAAACAGGTAAAATAGGTTAAAACTTTGTGATAAGGATTTAAAAATTATGTAACACTTAAATTTATCATTTTATATTGGTGTATTTTGTTCGTAAACATCCATTTTTCTATAATATGTAAACATGGTGTAATTTTTCTTTAATTATGACCCTTATATTAATTTTAGAAAATGTTAAGTACAAAATGTCACTATCTTGACTTTGATATATCTAAATTCGAATCAGAAGGACAAAAAAAATAATTTTGGTTATAAATGTTTATTTGAAATAAATATTCATTTTTTATCATTTTAATTTATTTTTAAATTTAACTGATGTGATAATTACTTTAAATTGACACACAGAACCGATTGAGTATTTACTCAATTAATCAAAAAATAGAATAAATGATTTTAAAAGTATTAAATGTAATACAGTTTGGATGAATAATTGTTTTACATGATTTTTTATATAAATATAAAATATTATATATGTGTGAATTTTTTATATTTTAATTACATAACTATATTTATGAATTTAATGTCAAAGTAAATGAATAGTTTCAAAAATTAAATTAATGATATTTTATAAAAAATAATGTTTTATTAAATTATTTAAAAATAATAAAATACATGAAATAGGACAAGTATGATTTTAAATGGTAAAAAATTCCATCCCTTGGAGATATATTAACCAATTTTTTCCTTGTATGTAAAATTATGACCATTTAAGATTTGAAAATTAATTACTGCAATTATGGATAAAATTGGTTAACGAAGGTGTTAAACCAAATGATAAGGTTTAAAATGACAAAAAAAACCTATATAAATTTCATTGGATGGTGATATTTCAACCATATCCTATTTTTATTCAAATTAATTTATATTTTTAATAATTATACTTGATAAAGACATTAATTATATTAAAATCCTTAAAGAAATTCAAAGTGTGTCCCTTCCCTCACTTATAAAAGGACACCCATTCCCTCATTTACTTACACCTCCTTGAGTCATATATAATGAGAAAAACCTACCCATTGTTCTTTTAAACCACCCTATATAAAAATTAGATTTTATTTTTCTTATTAAAAGACCATTCCCAATGTTCATTAATAAGGGATCTGAGGGAGGTTTACCGAAGAAGTTGTAATTGTCTTACCCGACCACTTTCAAGTTATTTTTCCTTATACATACTCAAATTATTTAGAATTTATCATTAAATAATACATTAAGTGTCTTGAATATTATTAAATTTTATTATAATTATGGAAAAACCATTACCCACCCTCTATTATGAGAAATGGAAAGTGAAAGTATCTCTTGGGCGTACGTGTGGACTACAACCTCCACGTAGTGATAAAATTTAACCTTCATCATCATATTTTAGGGATGTTTATTATGATGGGTTTATTTTCATATATAATATTTATAATATAATTATTATTCTTGAATTATAATATCATGTATACCTTTTTACCTTACCATCTGTTGGAAAATAATAATGTCTCTTGTGTGTACATGTGGACTACCACCTTTAAGAAGTGAAGTGA
This sequence comes from Viscum album, assembly GCA_963277665.1. NCBI lineage: Eukaryota > Viridiplantae > Streptophyta > Magnoliopsida > Santalales > Viscaceae > Viscum > Viscum album. Next base: position 2,067,508,498 of record OY728121.1, read on the forward strand.
TTCATTTTTCATTTACAATTTTCATCGATGGAAATAAGGGTAGATTTAATAAATACATTTCACATATATGATATGATAATTATTCCTTAAATATTAATTATTATTTATCTTTCTTTCGTTCTATCCATCAAAAGGTTTAAACAACATTCATGCGTAAGTACAACCTATCGTTTCCATGAACGACGTAATTCATGTTTTTATCTCTACCAATTATTAATAACTCTATATTTATAAATAAGGAATATATATTATAATTATATAATGATTAAAAAAAATTATACTATTGAACTATGATTATAGTAAAAGGATCAGGATTTCCAAACTGAAACATACATGAGAAACGAAGGAGTTATCACATGGAATAAAAAATTTAATAATAAATTTTTAATAAAATGGTGATAAGATGTTATAATTAAATCACAAGTGGTATGATATATAAATATATATATATGAGTATTTTTTTTAATAAATTTATAATATGTATATATATTATAAATGAGGTTCAAACACATACGATGAAATACTAGACTTGAGGTAAAGGATTTATGTTTTAATCCCTTTTTAATCAAGATTATCTATTTTTTTTATTTTCATTGAGGAAATTATATTATCATTATCTAATAAATCCCATTTAATTTTATTCTCTTATGTTTATTCATGTTATTTTTAAGTAAAAGTTCCATTTTTCTCTCTCTGGAACTAAAATTATTGGGAAAAGATGTTTGATAAAAACAAATTTATTTCCTCATTGGTCGGGAATATTTTTATTCAATGCCCACATTTTCTTTAAAATATTTTCATTAATTTTATAAAATTATCCTATAAATTATTAGATTCTTTTTTACCCATATTTTAATTTTTATAAAAAAAATCAATGAAATCTTTTTTCTTTTTCCAAATGAGGTACTTTTGAATTTTTATCAAAAATGTGAAAGTAATCTTTATTCTAACATATATGGAATGAACAGAATTTCCAAACATCATAACCACTCAATGATTTGAAGCTTATTTTACAATTTTCCACTTTTATTTTCAAAAGAAAATTTTTTATTTAATTTTTTTGAAATATTTATATTTTAAATAAGTGGTTTCAATATGAAAGTGTATCTTCCACAATAAATATTCCAAGTGATATTTTAAAGGAATTTTTTCTATGATAACACCCTTTCATGTTAATTATATTTCACTATGGATATGATTCTATTATATCATCCTTATTCTTTCTCTGGATGGTTTATTGTTATTATGATGAGATGTTTATAACACCAATTTTTTAATAGGTTAAGTTATGATGAAATTTAAAATGTTTTCATGATATTGTGGCATAAATTTAAATAAATTATGATTATTTTATAGGTTAGAATATTATAGACCTATAGTGTATTGGGTAAATATGTATAACTCCTAGGATAAGTATGTTATGTGTGAACATGATTTCAAGTTCACAATTTTATTTATGGATCCAGATTTCATGTTTATAATATTATGCATTGGCCAGGTTTTCAGGTCTATAAGATTATGTGTGTAACTAGTTTTCATGTTCATAAGATTTTGTGTGGACCTAGTTTCATGTCCATAAGTTTATATTAGGTCCTTATTTCATGTACATAACTTAATGAGTGAACCTTAATCTATTTTTACATGTTCACAGTGTTATAATCTTATTTTTTTCCTCATTCATATGTCTACGTTATGTTATCCTAACTTATGATTTATTATTGATTGTTCCAAACTCTTATGAATATTATATATTATTATAATAAAGTTTCGTCTCATGACTCGTGTTTATAATCTATGATAGATTTGGTAAGAAATGTTTAGTTTATGATCATGATCTCATACATTTATGCTTATTTTATACCCATGTATGATCATCGATTAATATCTCATATGTTTACCCTTACTAAGAATATGAATTCACCCTTTTTTATGTTTTTACTTCCCCAAGTTCCAAAGAAATATTTTAAGTAATGTATACCTAAGAATAATTCTATGTGAGAAATGTTAAAGATATTTCAATAAATGATATGATTATGTATCTATTATCCAAAGACACTAAACCTTTATGGTTCTCGCATGGATCATAATTTTATGTGTTGAATATTTATAAAAAATAATGTAATATTAATTTATGTAAATATTGGGTCACTATAGTCCTCAAGTTATATATATAAAGCGCAAATACACTATTCTACGAGAGTGATTATGTAAATACTACACAATACATGGTAAAAACACCCTCATTTTAAAGTACACTCTCTTTTACCTGCTTTACATGATGTGGTGTTAGTACACCATGGAGGATGAAGAGTCCCACTTGAATATAGACTGATTTAGATTTAATCCCTGGAAACACTTTAGAGGGAATAATTTCTTTATTGTTACTTGGTGATCATAGTTAATCATTATAGATGGAAAAAAGGATTTATATGGTTAAAGGTATACTAGATCTTTATTTACTCATTTCCTATATACATGGTTTCATTTATTCTTGCATGGTGATCTAGGTTTGGATTTTTAATTACTTTCATGGTCTATAGTAAGATTTATTACATCCCTATGAAACCCAATAACCAATCAAGCCTCATTTTTACCAACTTTACCATTCATGCATGTTTTCTTCTTGATTACCCACCAATGAATTTATATCATCTAAGTAAACAACCAAAATGTGGTATTGGATTTCGGTACATTGAATGAATTCAGGAATTTTTATAAATATTCAAATCTTAGCTTGATTTCTATTTAATAAATCCTTTTATGATTCATTGTTTATATAGAAAAATATATCACCAATATTTTTGAATATAAAACCCCCACTTTGGTTTTAACTTTCTTACATAGTGTGTGTCTTGGGGAAAACTCCTCCCATTGAATCTTCTGAAGTTTAATGTTCCTATGCTAACTCATGTGCATCTGGAACCTTGACATCATTTAATTAAAATCTAACCAACTATATAAAAAAAGTTCTTCCATTTTATATAAATATATTAAATCACTTGACTAATAACTTTTCTATCCTAGGGATGCGAATATCCTAGGTATATTTTTTGATAATTAATTAATATGTACTTAGTGTTTTCTTCATTTAAGTTTGTTGCTAAAACTATCTTTAACAAATGGTTCTCATAAAAACAAATAAAGATATAAGATAATGGATCTCTATCACATCATAAATTATATAATATCCATCAGAATATCTAGTTGGAATATAGTATAGTGTTATGCTCCAATTTTTGAAACATGTCATGAAAGGAATTATGGAATGATTGCAATACTTATAAGACTAATCATTGATTCTTATTTTATAACCATCACTATTATGATTTGTATAAGGAAATTTGATTTTAGGAATAGCTCAACTCTCCATTTTAATGATCTATTAATGCTTGGTTAAGATATTCTCTGATTAACTCAACTATACCATTGTATATATTTAACAAATTTTATTCACTACTTCTACTTTAGATTCCAAAAATATCTTAAATTAATCCCATGTAGAATATAAATTTACATATAGTTTCACCTAAAAATATTTCACATGTATCTTGTTAAAAAAATTCAAGAATTGGTATGGTTTATGTCCTTTAAACTCTAAAAATTTCATTATCTTAAAACAATATAATTATCCCATAATACCTATGGGTTTTAGCTCAAAATAAACTAAACCCCTTAATAGTATATACTTGAAAATTCAATTTATTTTTCCTTGATCAATAACTACCTCATAAAAACTAGGATTTATTTGAGTCTTATAGTTTATATTCATTATTAATTTCTAATATTGTAAATATGTGATTCAAGTATTATTAAAGTATTAAATTAGTATGATATACCCTAACAACATTCATTTCAAAAATGAAAATATGTCTCATTATGTCTAGAGATATATATTGTGATAAATGTTTTGGTAACACTTAATACAAAAAAATAGTTTAATGAGAATCAATCCACTTGTAAATGTGAAGTTGTGGCCTCCTCTTATCTTACTTAGGAATAACCCTTCTTTAGCTAGTTATAGTATTCACCATACTTATTATAATCAATATAAACTTCCTTGGTTATGGTATACCAATAAAAATATTGAGTTTTATGATTTATTTAAAACCCAAGTGGTAAAACAAAAATATTACATTCAATGATTAATATACATGGAGTAGAAGAATTTGATTTATTCTTTCCCAATTAATTGAAATTTATATACCAGTGACCTTTCTCTCCATATGTGAAGAAACTAACATTATATTTATCACTCCCCCTTAAAATATTTTTTTTATTTGATGGAAATTGTAATGGATCCATTGACTTTGAAATTTTTAACATTAACTTTCACTTTATTTACTGTAATGGGTAAGAAACCATGTTCCCACCAATCCCTATCAGCATGGTGAAGCATAGAAAAAATATTCTTGAGTGGATTCTCCATATTATTCATTTTTTTATTATTAATTAATTTATATAATCTCAGTGGAATGGATACTAATATAATACTTTTTTTATATTTTTTGATCAATATGGAAGCCCAACTTCACTAACTAATCAAATTATTTCAACATTTGGAGTCTAAAATCACTAGCTATGTATTCATCTTCTAGATTAAACTTATATAGTGTGGTGAAAAATATATTTTATCTTAATAATCTCTTTATCAACTCAATGTTCTTAGAAATGTATTATTATGGTCTATGCATAAATGTAATTATATTTTATTTTAACTCTTTGTACATTACTAATAACATGATGCAAAGGATTTATGAATCATCCTTTATGAATATCCTGTAGGAAATTTTGTCACCTTCACTCACTCATTAAGATGGATAATCAGAAATTGGGGAATATAGCACAAAATATAAATCTTCTTATAGTATTTATGTGTACAAGTGATTTTAACACTCTTAGAATTTTGTGCCTAAGAGAAAGTTTTTTTTATCCATGAATGATTATAATGTTCCTGTGGTTTTAATTTCTAGTTTTTATAAAAAAAATTAAAGTTTTAGTAATTTATCATGATTTCTAGTTGTGATGTAGTAAATTAATTTTATTAATCTCTCATTATTTTATCAAATCCCAACAACCCTTTCCATTGGATTTGAGATATCATGTCACTTGGAAATTATAGTGGAAAAGATACACATTCCCATTCAAAAATTCCAGATGAGGACCTAATAAAATTATTGGATATGGTTTAGGTTGGTTTATCTTTCCAATTACATTAACTCATAGATCGTTGATCTTTTGAGTGGACTCTACAATCTGGAATTCATATGCTTGGATTTCTTCAACCCTTTCCATAATGTTACACCAAGTCTTTTGAGGGTAGATACTCTTGATGCAAACTAGGTTAAGTAAACTAAATACTTTCATTAGAAATGCTTGATAAATGAAATTATCCTAATGAGGGATATGTAAATACTTTGATCAATGGATTCACTCTAACCCAAGTTATAGAAGGAATTTACTAACATAATATTTTCAATGAGGTATTTTGTTAACTTATTTGTAAACATTATTTACATTACTATATACATTCTTATTAATATTATATGGATTTTACATAATTAATTAACCATGTCTGATAAAATAATTTATCAACAATAAATTTATTTTATTTCATTTTAGCATGCATGTTAATTTATTTAATTTATTTGACCATGTTTAATAATCAAATAAACTAAGAATCTCATTAAAAAATAACCAAAAACTAAAAAATGAAATAAATAAGTTATTTGATCATGAGATTTTAACTATAGGTTAGTTTACTGACTAGAACTAATGTAAATATGACTTTTACCAATGGTTTTGGACAAACCGTTGGTATAGTTCATAAATTTGGACCTATACCAACGGTTTGGAAAAAACTGTTGGTATAAGTCACTTATATGGACCTATACCAACGGTTTTGGACAAACCGTTGGTATAGGGGGACCTATACCAATGGTTTTATAGGTCTATACCAACAGTTTTGAGAACCGTTGGTATAGGTCCTTATATTTTTTAACGGATCTTCTTACCGAGAACATTATATAAATCAAAATTTAAAATAATTTTAACAATACATATATATATTTATGAAATTATGTTCACAAAAATCATGTTAGGTTAGTGGTTAAGTCATTAAATTATAAACTAGAGGTTCTGGGATCAAATCCCACCGAATGTTTTTTTTTTGAAATACATATACCAACTGTTTTGAGAACCTTTGGTATAGATTTTCATATTACTTATACCAATGGTTTTCAAAACCGTTGGTATAGGTCTATACCAACGGTTTTCCCAAAACCGTTGGTAGAGACCTATTGTCACGGCTTACTTAGAAACGGTCCTCTAAACCGTTGGTATAGCCTATACCAACGGTCTTGGGGCCTATACCAACGGTTCCAAACTGTTGGTATAGGGTATTTTTTCAGTAGTGTAGTGATTAACCAAACTTGACCCTAGGGGGAAACACCTTGAGATAATGCATAACTTTAGTTGAATAATTCTTCCATTAATATATTTATCTCCTTGGTTGGTTTCACCTAGGCTCGGGTCCTGAACCATCTCCTCTCCCTAGGATCTATATCCTTTATATATGTTTACTCACTCATAGGTGAGGGAAATTAGGGATTTGGGGTTACAAAAAATTAACATTGGACATGCAAGCATTTACAAAATAATAGAGGAACGGATGATACATAGATCATAATATTTAATTTAATGATAAATTATCACATCAAACCCATTCAATGGATAATTTCATTAAATAAAACCAACACATACATAGGTAGGTCAAATTATTGATCAATCACAATAAGAAACAACTATGCATTAAATTTTTAGTATTCATTTAAATTCACTCTTAATTAAGATAAACTTACTAGAATCAATAAATTAATCAATAAAGTAATATATTAAATATTTATTATAACATTTTTCCAAACACTCCTTAAGACACACAATATTCTCTTACTTTATAATTTTAAATTAATTAAATAAATTTAATTCTTCAAAAATAATTACATTCGAAATGTGTACTAATGGGGTCCCACAGCATGTACCCACCTATTCAGATTATAATAATTACTGTAATAATTACTGGAATAAATAAATTAATTATTTATCATATTTTGTTTCCAAAAAATCATTGATATGTGTAATATTCCCATAATTAATAATTTTAAATTAATTAATTTTAAAGAAAATAATTACATCCAAAATGTGGTGTACTAGGTTCACACATTGTGTACCCTCCTGTTTAGAATAAATCCATCACTGTAATTTAATATATATGCATGACATGTACTTTGGGGGAAACATGGAATGTGCCCTTTTTTACATGGAGTGAAATTATCACTTGATAAGACATGTGACTCATGCTATTTATGTTCATAATGTACTATATAATTGCATGACATGTATTCCTATATGGAATTTCATGATATACATAGAATGTAGTTCCATGGGTCAAGTCATGTAGTTTGGATGGCATGTATGACTACAAGACACATCATAAATATACATGGCTTGTACTGCTAGGAATGAACATGAAGTACGCAATGTTTTTGAGGTTGTTACACATCATGTTATTTCAAAGTTTCATAAATAATAATTATAAATATTTTATATACACAAGTCCCACCATAAATTACTCAGTGTTTAATGGATTTGGAAAACCCTATTATATAGTGTGTGAATCCATATACACACCATGTGATTTAGTTTTTGATTTAATTATCTATGTGTTGACCAACACAAAATGCCTATCTTGATGTGAACCTTGCATGAGCTGGAACATGTTACACAATGTCTATAACCATATACATGTTGTTTAATCCACTTCTGACCCCCTTCATGAAATTCCATAAGACTCTATGTAGTGACCAAAAATTTTATAATCAGAAGCTTTAAAATATTACTAATAGTATTTTTAGGACAGTTCATTGACCCGATATGAAGTTGCGGTAATTACAAAGCCTTAATAATAATATAATAAAGATAATATATTATTTTTAGTCAGTATGCATGCATTAATGGGAATAATGATTTCCCATCTAAATGGAGTCTGGGATGGGAAATACGACACCATAGTTGAGTCTGGGGAAGGGTTTCTCTTTAGAGTTGTTATAATTTTAGTTCTATTTAGCTTGTTTATTGAACCTACCCTAGTGACTAGTATTTAAATAAAATAGAAAAAAAACTTATAGTTTCCTATTTAAGAACCTTTTTAACTAATCCATGGGTTAGCCACCATAAACCCTTGAATTTTAAAAATATTTATCAAGAGAGATATCTAGGGATATTAAAAATATGGATAATCATGGTAATTGAAGAATAGAATTCTTCAATGGAATTAATCATTATAATCCTCATTGACACTTGGTAGGAACAAAAACTTCCTAAAAATCAATCCAACATGAGGTAGGGATTTGTTATTTTATATTGATTCATTATTCATGTGTTCCATGATAGTATCGTGAATTAAACCCCTATTCTACATGATGGATTTAGGGTGGATTATTTAATTTCACCCAATCCTTGTTATAAATTATCAAACCTCTATTCATTAATTATAAACCTTGGGCTATTTAAATTATAAGGTCTAAATTATTTATCCGTAACTTTTTCTTGTTGATTATGTGATTTTGTTATTGGGTAGAAGAAGAGAGAGGCCCAATTTCCTTCCCTCTTCACAATATCTCTCTATCTCTCCCCATCTATCCCTCTATCCCATATCTCTTCTTGTCTATAATTTCTACTTACATGAATGAAAATATATCATCAGCCCCAAGGTTAGTTAACAGCGGTAACACAGAAGAATATATAGGCTCGAGTAAGTATGGAAGCATGGGTATTGATTCCTAATCAAGATGAGTTTTCATGAGGAGTAGATGACATGATGGATGCTGCAAGACGTAAATCATGTCAGTGTAGCAATAAGCAATGTGGTTCAGTGTAAGGATGCTCACGCACAAGATGGATCAGTGGTGGTGATGGGGATACAAAGATGGTGAAGATTCAACCACTCTAAGTGATTGATTATGGAAGAGAAGGGATAGTATGCATATTGGGATGATTAGGGTGGAGGAAAAGGACATTCAAGCATCTGAGGTGTGAGGAGTAGAAAACTAGGGGAACTGGGGTTCATCCCTTGACCATCTGATCCATCTATTTCAATAGGGGTGTAGCAGTTGATATGGCCTTGTCACATGGTTGGGTGGGTATCAAAGTAGATTTAGGTTCACCAGACCCGACCTTTGGGAAATCCATGACACAACACACATCAGTGCCACACTCCCACTATATAATTCCCTCCCCCTCCCCAATGTTCCATATATAAAACTCAAGGTTTTTCATGTGGTCCGTTTTCATAGTGTGGGTGTCTTTCAAAAAAAAATCACCAAGTCTCATTTTTGGGTAAATAAATAGAATATTTTGATTATTTTTCAACATATAACATGATGGTGTGGTTTTTTGGGTCACCTAAGACCATTTGTGAGGTGTGATAGAAAAATTTAGGATTTAACTCCATAGGGTTGACAATAAGGATCATCCATGACAATCAGAGTGTTCATAAGGTAGTTACTCATGTAATAGCATATGAGTGATAGGGAATGAGTTTTCTATATTTATCATAGTGTTCAATACTTGATACATCTTTATATTAATACATATTTTCCATATATATTTTAGAAAATAATATTTTTTCAATGATAAAATTTTATTTCTTTGAAAATATTTTTAATTTTTACTATTTTTGTGTGAGAAAATATAATTATTTGAATATTAAAATGAAAGTTAGGATTTTGGAGTTCTAAATTTTAAAATGTTATTTGTTTTTATTTTCATTTAAGAACCAATATTTTTAGGGTTTTTTATGAAACATTATTTTTTTTTGAAATGAGTTGGTTGTTGGGTTTAATATTTTCACGTTCCATGATTACACCTTTAATATATTATGCTGGAATTCCATTTAATATTCTTTTTATGGTTTTGAATTTTTTTTTAAGTTTCATTTTTTATTTTGAATTGATAAACTTGAGAATCTATGCGTTTCTATTGCAGATGGTCAAACTAATAAGTTGGAAAACTTTGTATGGTTCACTATGCTTATAAGGTTCCCATGACCATAGATTGTGATTGTAAGATAGATGTGCATAATAAAGGCTTGTAATAATAGACAAGAAGTATGTAATAGGTTTCATATATGCTGTAAAATACATAAAAGAAAGAACCCCTATAAGAATCCATTTGCATAAAAAGATGGCAACATAAGAAAATGGAAATTTAAGAAGCCATATATGTTAGAATCCATTTTCCTAATAATAAGACACATATTAGTTAATACAGTTCACATATGAGTACCATGCCCTATAAGGGTAAAAAATAAACCAATCCTAGGTATATCCCTTTTTGAAATTCAATGTTCTGCTACTATGGATTTTAAATTACATGTCATCCCTTAATTTCTCAATTTGAAATAAAGAAAGAACATATAAATCTGTAAAAGTTAAACTAAATGAGGGAATCACTAAAGCTTATCAAGGTAGCCTCAAATTATAATCAGTAAACTATGTGGGAGGAGAACATTTTGTTATCAGAGGCCTTCTCAAGTCATAATGAAGGTAATGAATGATCAAAGTTTCCACGTGGAGATTGGTGATTTGAGATTGGAGATTCTATTTGTAAGCCATGGTTCTAGGAGATATTTTATATTAATTTAAGGAATAATTTTAAGGGGGTATTCTTTATATATTAATAAAAATAGGATAACCAAAACCAGAGATTCAACCTGTCACAAGCTGAAGCAAGTGGTTGTCTGGGCATCACTTTCAAAAAAAATCAACCTAGAATGCAGTCCAATAGAACAAACCAAGGTTGTTCTGAATGATTCATGGGTCCATTATTAACTATCTCTTTCACTTATATATATTATTTATTTATAATGTTTTAAAAGCACTTATAGACGATATTTTATTTTTGTGATTTTTAACAAACGAAATCAATATGAAAACAACAACGAATGAATTAGTAAGAAGTGTGAATGGTCCTTAAGGGAATTACAATACATTCCATCATCATTATTTATTATTCTTAGTTACCAAAATCAATAATCCGGTTTAATATCATTCATACACTCATTTTTTCATTGTTTATTATGTTTTAAATAACAAGTAAACCTAAGGATCCTTAGTCAAATAGGTAACTCACTTATCCTCCATGGTAGATTAGGCAGGAACACACTTCAATTGAGAGATTTAACCTACTCAACCCACCTTGAAGTGATCTCATTCTATTTAGTCTCTCAATTGAATTACCTCCACTGTTATATTGAGGGAAAAAATATGGTAAGAATTTAACTACATAATACTAAAATAATAAATAAACATTGATACAAAATTATAGTGATGATCACCGCCCACACTCCCTACCCTTACAACCTCACTGAATCAAGAAAATATAATTTAAATAAATCACATAAATTCTATAAAATCACTATGAGTCCCCTTTAGACCACCCATAATGTATTATTACTTCATCATTAAAAATCTTTACATCACAATCACATCACATAGATGCAAAAATATGAAATTAGGCGAGGATAGAATCACACAACATAGAATGATGAACATAATGAAATTATAATTAAATGTGTAGTAATAATTATTGTAAATTTTAACTAAAATCAAGACCATTCTAAAGGAAACTTTAAAAATCCTACATATTGGTAGAGGGAAAATGTATTTATAATCATTATCAATTATTCTTCCTCTTTACAGAATTTGGGCATCAATTAATGAACTTATATCCCATCAAAATGAATCCATGTTTCATGGTCAAGAGTGGAGATGTATTTAGTTAAGATAAACTACAAAAATCATCTCATCTTGTAAATTCCTGCCACCATAAATTTCCAAAAACTTTCAAGAGAAATATGATTATAAGTGCTTCACTACATCACACCTTAAGTGGAATTAATATTGTGATCATCAAGATTATGTGAGTATGAGGATGGAGTCTAGAATATTTTAAATGGGTTTCCAAACTAAGCATGTTTCTTTATTGGGTATTGAAGTGGGATTTGTTAGAGAAGGTATTGGATTTTGGGACAAATTTTATGGATTTCACCCTAGATTTCACCTTGAACATTTTTGTGTGTTTTCCCCCATTCTTGAAATCAATGCATTGAAAAGGCATCGACGTCATTTCTTCCTTGGTACTGCATTGGGAAAATACTTTTACATCAAGTGAACCCAGTTATAATGTGACATTGAGTGAACATAGGATGTTTTTGTATACTTCAGTGAATGTGAAGAGGTGTAGGAGGCTTGGTATGTACTTGTACATTAGTAGAATATTCCAGTGTATTACTACCTAGACTCATTTTTGGATTATTCTAGGAATATGTGTTAATTATTAGGCTTTGTGTGATTACTTAAACTAATTTTCTTTGATTCAAATGTGTTGTGAATAACTTTTCATGGAAGACTACTAGGAATTTGGCCTAGATGAGAGTTGCAACATTCTTAGATCGGCCTAGTTCAAGGATTAAAGTGGTGGTCCTCATACTAAAGGAGATTCATTATTCTAGAATTTAATTGATTGCCTAATTTTTTTCAACCTAAAACACCATAGATATAGAATGAAGAGATACTAGTTCCCCGCATATTTTATGTACATGCACAAGAAACACCATAGAGTGGATAAATTAATATCCATCTCAACACAAATCATTTATTCTTTAGAAACATCGAAACTATGGCTTATTCAGTCTTGGTTTCATCAATAATATCAGAAAATATTCCTTAGAAATGTAGAGAAAGGAATATCTTTAACCATGGGTTTAGTTGATTCATATATAAAATAACCTCCTAAATGATATTGGTTGATCTAAAATAATCTTTTTTTAAATTGCGTTCACCAATCAGCTTTGAGTCAATTGCTTCCCATTTTTCAGTTGTTTTTAGCAGGCTTCTGGTTCATTATACCAATCAATCCAAAGCTCAGAAGCCCAATTCAAAATCTTTCATCTTGTCTCCACTATGTTTTGACTTTAGTCCAAGCTTGGTTATCCTCTTGAAGATTGATCCAGTAGTTTGGTTGACTGTAGAGTATAATCACTAGTTAGTTAAAGTATAATGTTTGGTAAGTTGTTAGTAAGGTGAAAAACCTTTGGTTTCTTCATGGGGTAGATGATGGTCAGTCAATGGAGTGTTCATGGAAGGGAGTATTGTCAATGGAGAAATTGTGGAGAGGAATTACTATATCACAGGTTTTCTTGAAATTAGTCAACTGTCCATGAAAGGAATTTTAGGTTGGTGATATAATAGGTTTACTGGGAATCCATAGTCACTTGAGAATTTATGTTGTCAGTATACTAACCATGAGGTGAAATTTATGCATCTTGAGAAACCATGAGCTCGAAAATTATTTTTATAGCCACTTAGGAAGTTTTCCGGATTTTTCTCCCACTTGAAAAGTAAAAAAATCAAAATTATTAGTATATAAATGTTCAAATTAATTTAAAAAGTAAAAACTATTTCAAATACTAAATATTATATTATTAACAACTTAAACTACTTCTTTGAATCAATGTATATATTTAACTTAATTCAAAAATGAATAAACCAATTAAATTTCATGATTACATCCATTTGAAAAATTAATTCCATATTAATTGTAAAATTTAATAAAATAAATTAATTTAAGAATAGAAAGTTGGAAAAAATGTAATTTTACAATTTGAATATATGTATTTGCTCATTAATTAAAAAAATCATTAAATCATTAAAAAATGTTTTAATCTAATTATGAATGTTGTTCTAGATTTCAAAAAATTAACAAAATTTAATGAATTTCCTCAGTTTTAAATGAATTAAGTGGTATGTATGAAAAATAATTAAAAATTATGTAAATTTTGGCTCTCAATACTCCCTCACACTTAAAATATTTTACTCAAGGGAAACATAATTAATTGAATTATTTGAATATATATGTTCTTCTTAGACCTAAATACTCACACTAGGGAAAAATAAAATTATAGTTCCTTCTATTTTTTAAAATAAATTTCCCCATTATAAATTTAATTCACTATCTCACTTCAATTCACATAAAAGTTCCAGTTTCTAGGACGTAAATTGATTGGATCCTAGTGGAAAAAATATTTTATCAAGTAGATCATTTCCAATTCCTTCTCTTATAAGCTTCTTATTCTAGGGTTCATTTTCATACTTCAATGAAACTTATTAAATGACATATAGATATATCATCTTCCCCTTTTTCATCCATGTTTAGAATTCCACAAACATTTTCATACCTTTTTTCAAATATGACTTATTGAATTTTTATCAGCCATATTTTTGTAAAGAACAATACAGAGAACTTATTGAATGAGTGGAACTAAACCTCTAACTAAACCATCCTCAGAAAGAAGGTACCCCCAAGGCTAATTTTCATAGTCAATTCATAGAAGAAATGTTTCGAAAGATAGCTCTTAGGTCACTCAAACACTTATTTGATGGCTAACACATGCACACACATGTTCTTATGTTGACTTACAATGATAGTCAGATTATATCCCATATTCTTGTTTTACTCTAGTTCATATGATCTATCTGATATTATTTTAGGGAGGAACCCTAAGGTTATACTCAATCACTAAGTTATGGTATCTTTGGTGTGATTTAATTAGTCTAGTTCCCTCAATCTATAATTTTGGTTCCACTTATTTATTTTTCATTTAAAATTTTTTTCCTAGTTCTAAAGAAAAGACTCCCATGAAATTAGTAGTATGTACACTTATTAATGGGGGGAGTGATTCTAACTTTCACAACTATAAAAATTCGTTTATCTAGTGTTGTAACTATAATAGCGTCAGCAAATGATTCTATTAAACACCCCCTTTCTCAGTGATAAGAAAATCATCCTTAAAGGGGGTCTTTAACAGTGCTAAAAAAACTGTTAAAGGGGGACCTTTATGATCACTTTTTTACAAGCACTCATAAATAGGGTTTTTTATCAGCACTTGTAAAAAACACTAAAAGGGGGGGTTATTCGTGTTTTTCTAGAAGTGTTGATAAATACCCCTTATTAGTGATTTTTTACTAGCGATAAAAAGGTTATACTTTAAAAAATTATATTTCATTAAAAAATATATTAATATATTAATATATTAATATTGATTTAAATATAATATTTATTTTTTAAAATATGTTTTAGATATGGTAAATAGGCATTTACACTAATATATAAGATATTTAGTGAAAATGGTTTATAAAATAATTAAAAAAATAATTAATAATTTTCTTATTATTATTGACTAACAATCATTTAATATCAATTTTAAGATTAAAAATCCAAAAATTAAAAACAAATATCTAAAATAAGATGAAAACGTAACTCGAAAATCAAATAGACATAACTTTTGATCTGGATGTCTATTTGGGATCTACCATATTTTAAATCAAATCTTGCGATCAGATCTATTCCCTTAGTGATACAGGTAATCCTCTATCTCATTTTTCAAGGCCAAAAAAGGCCTATAAGTCCTCCAAAATTGAGTTTTTAGTTGGGGTACCCCAATTTCTGAATATTTTATTGACTTTCAGTCTTGTTTAAGGGGATCTTATTTCCATTTTTTGTTGGATATTGAATTTATAACTAGGGATTACATTCATATTGATATTATAGTTCTGATATTTTATCATTTTTTAAAATTTAATTTTATATATAATTGAATATATTTATGTTTTCTTATATTTAATTATAATAAATAACTCATATAAATACATATATCAACATATTTACATAAAAATGTATATTCTAATATATATAGTAAATAAATATTCTAAAAATGTATTTAAAATAATATCTAACCATTTTTACATTATACAAATATATTTATAATGCTTATATATGTGTGTATTAATAAACATATATATATTTATATTACATTCTAGTATATGTAAATAGATAAAATATATAATATATTTAAATTTATATAAGTATATATATCACACACACACATATTGTATAAATGTAATAAAAATAATTATATAAATATATAAATAAAAAATATATATGTAAATATATATGTATATATATAAATAAACATAAATATTAATAGATAGACAAAAAAACAACATGATGTAGTGTTAAAGGCATTCCATCTTAGGAGGAGAGGTGTAGGGTGTGAATCCAAGTGGGAATGCATTAGGCTGGAAATTTTCAAAGCACTAATAAAATGTGTGGTGGGGTGAAAAGTGCTAATAATGGTGGGGGAGCACTATTAAAGGTGTTGTGGAAATGTTGATAAAGGGGGTTAGGCTCATGGATATCTGAAAAAAGATAATTTTACCCCTTTAATAGTTCTGTCTTTATTAGCACTTTTTAGAGCTGATAAAAGCTTTTGTCTTTTAACCGCACTTTGATTATCAGTGCTTTTTTAGCACTAATAAAGGCCACTTTTGTAGAAGAATTTATTAGGTTTGTAATTATCTTTAAGAAACTCCATTCTCAATTTTACACTATATTTATAATATATAAAACAAAAATATTTAGAAATTTATACAAAATTAAAACACAGAATTTAAAGTAATGTAAAATTTGAGAAAAGGGAAGAAAGATCAGGGGTAAAAAACCAATAAGTGCTGCAATTTTTTACTATACACAGCTGGATATCCATGTGATTATCCCTATTATGTTGTTATATTGGGTTCTTATGGTAAGAACCACCACATTATTCTTTTCCCTAAATCTTCCCAACTCACTTATGGTCCTGTGGATCCACTTATTGGCATTATTTATTGTCCATCCTCTTAAAGGTAGAGATCTTATTTTCCATTAGCTCCATATTGTATGATAATTTTTCCCACTTATTCTTCTTTATCTTATATGTTCATAGAATCAACTCCAACATAGGTGGATCTTCCAATGATAGTGTCAAGTCGGTATCACTAATATTTTCAACCTCCTTAACTTCTAGAACCATATCTCCTCAAGTATGCCTACCTATTTTCCCATGACAGCCTCATCAAAATCCTATAGGGTCTATGAAAAAAAATATGCATAGTGAAAACAAGGGAGAATATCCTATAACTCTGATTGTGTAAAATCAACAAAAGAACTCACAATATGATCATCTCCCTCAATGGTTTCAGGCTCCCACTCTTCCTCAAAGTTTAGGGTTCCTATGAAAACAATCAATTCTCTTGTGACTTGGGGTTCTTCATGTCTATAATCAATAAAATCCCTCCAACTTTTTCTAATCGTCATCCAAGTTTGGCATCAATTGGGTTTATTCTTGTATTACATCCATAGTGTGGTCAGATTCTATGTAGTATAAATAAAATATGGAAAATATTAATCTATTTTAATATCAAATCAATCTTTAGTTTTGATATGTAGATCATATTCTAGGTATAATTATTATTTGAAGTCTTCTAGAGTTGATGGTAGCAGTAGTGGGCATCTTACTTGTCTTTTAATCTCTTATATATATTCCTGGAATGTTGGTTGGGTGAGTTCTTCTCATTGAGGGACACGCTACTCCTCCATATCTCCTGTATAAAAATTAGAGAAAAAATGTGAAAAATATTTAATCTCTTTTACTAAGTCTTCCAAAAAAGTTTTTTCCATGCTTTATTTGAGGTCTGAAATAAGTTCTTTAAAATATATCTCACTAAAATTATTGGACATCTTCCTTTTTTATTGAAAAAATATATAATAATTCATTTTGAGGGTGTGATTGTATCTATTTTTTAGATTTTAAATTTTAATTTGGAAACATAAAATTATATAAAATGTGATGAAGATAAAAAAAATTAATATCCCCCCAACTCCTTAGAAATATCATAGATGATTCCGGAGGCTATCATGTCTCTCTCATACAAATTTTTTTAAACCAATAATATTGTCTAGTGGGACTAACCAGGTTCATTCCCAAGGATTCATGGGTAAGTTTGTAATGCCCCGAACCCAGTTACCGAGAGTCGGTGCATTATTACGTATCATTGGCATGATAAAAAAAGATCAAGTATCGAAATACCGATTAGTTTAGTATCCTTGTAATCACTAGATACATTCATAAAGTTTACATTACATCATAAAGAGAAAAACTACAACAACATATTGTCTCCATAGACCATACTCATATCCTCATACTATCCCTGAAAATCATTCATAAAATACTTCTTCACATCCTGGAAAAAATAAAACATAGAAAGGGGTGAGCTCAGATGCTCAGTAAGGATGACAATATAGCGGAAACTTTCATAAATAAGTATAAACATTTAAAGAAATGTATAACTAGAACAAAATCCTTTTAAACTTGAACTTCAGCATAATATGGAAAAGATAAAATGAAATAAGTCCATTTACTTATTCACATGGATATTCTACTAGTCAAATAATCACATGCAATATCAATAACCACTTTCATAATAATGGAATGTGTAATGTTAGACTATCATAACCACATAGTCAAGGCCTTCTGCCAAAACTACAAATAAGATTTTTTCAAGGCCCTTTGCCAAGACACTAGTTTGTCTCATGAGACCTACCGATGCATCGAGGAGCTATATCGGGCTCCACCCGTCACTTGCTAAATCCAATGCATTCCTCATATGAAAAGTTTAAAACATAACATAAAGATTTGTATTAAAACTAGAATACGAAATGTCAATACTTTATCCACAAACCATGGATGGTATAAAAATAGCACATCCACAGTCAAAAATAACTCATTCAATACAATATGGAAGATTTTATTGTAACATATTAACCTCAATCAAGAATAATGAAGGATATTGGCATAGATGAAAATAATAAACAAAACTATTAGAGAGAAATATCCCCCTTTTTCTTTAAAACATTTAAAAGTCTCACTATTTATCAAGAAGTTGTTTAAAATATATTTTTGAATCAAAGTGTCCCATACCACTTTGAAACTTTTAAAATGAATTTTAATTTCAAAACATTAATGTCCATATACATAAAACCTTAAAACCATTTTTAAAACATGAACATTGATGAGAAAGATTTAGAATAATGAATCTTTAAAACATTTTAAAATGATATTTTAGTTAGAGTTCCTAACCAAAAGAGAGACACTTGAATAAAAATAATTGAGGTAATAAAAACATTGTAATATCATGAGAATAAATGGATTCATGATATACTATGTCAAAGTACATTATATACACCATATAAAAGTGATTTGGTGGATAACAACAAAGGAGTCTCAATGGAATGTAAATTGAGATAAAATATCTCATAAAGACTGTATCCTAAGGTTAAGGATAAATTGACCACATAATTATGTTTGAAAAATATAAATACACTCAATATGATTGGATATTCAGTGTAAAACCATCAAAGGACATTCACACATATTCTTGTAAAGACAACACCAATGAATTAGATGTTTAACTCAAGAAATGGAGATTGAGTTAAAATTACTCTTATCAAGTTCATATTGATGACTTGATAATTTATCAATGGAGTGATTATGTGTATCAAAAGTATATCCATAGAAAGGGGAGTGTAAATTATGACATAAGAAAATAAATAGTGATTCAACACATAATCTTGGAGTAAAATAATCAATGAAGTATGCGTAAAGCCGAATGAGTGGAAATTAAAATTTAAAATTACCTTATTGATTTGGTAACTTACGAAACATACACCCATGAAAGAAGGATCATACAATGATGATGTAAATATCCATAAATTAAAGTATATTACACAATGAATACAATCATGGGCAGTACACACACCACATTCAATAAATAAGTGGTGAACAATGGAAATCTCACGGAATTAAAAGTGAGATAAGAAACCCCTTACTTTGTACTTTTTCCTTGGTAGAGGGTAGGTTAAACACTTTTATAATGGTTAAATAATTGTTATTTAATTATTCAAGAATCATATACATTAATATGATATCATATATGATCTTTTAACATTGATTTGTTGACAATATCTTAGTATTATTGTCTTTTCGGGTGTTAACGGATTCGTTTTCCTTTATATTATTTATTATGTGAGCCATATTTGTTATTGATGGGATGTATATTATTCATATCCAGAATGATATCATGTATCTAAACATTATTTTTAATCGTAAAATGAAATTTAGTCTTGAATGGATATGATGGGGAATGAATCTTATCATGTTCGTGGAGACGGTTATCCGTACGTACGCATGATCGACAATATCATTATTTTGATATAAAAATAATATATAATTGGATGGTATATAATATATAAAGAATCATTATCATGTTATATTTATTATTTACATGAATTACACATCATTATCATACCCATCCAAATAATAATATATTGAATAACAATTACACCATGACGTGGAGACGGTAGGCCGTACGTACGCCCGTATGGTGACATATCATTCAAAGGATGGATAGAATACTGAATATGGTTATACCATATTTATAATAACATCACAGTATATATAATATACTGGAGTTATTATTTTATAATGGAAATAAAGAAGAAAGAAGAAGTGGAAGAACAAAGGAACTTGAAAGAGGATAGTGAAATCATTACCTCTTCTTCGGGTTCTTCCTTTTGATTTAATTAAAAGGGATCCTTAAGTTGTATTTCTGACCAAAGGATGGCCTCTAGGATTAAGTTAGGGAAGTTGAGAGGATATTTGGGCAGGGTTTTGCGGAGCCAAATGGCTTTTAAGGTGTGAATTAGAGAGAAGGGGAGTGACCTTTTATAAGAGGGGTAAGGGGCACCTTCGGAAAAGCTAGAAATATTATTTTATAATAAAAACATTTTCAGTTTCTAATCGGTCCAAACTGATTTATTTCTAGGATAAGGTTGGTATGGGTCTAAAAGAACTCAACCAATAGGTTTTAGACAGTTTTAGGTCACTTTATTAACCTTATCTTTTAGTTTTAACTCTTAGTTAATTAGTTTGACATTTACCATGTCTCTTTGTATTTTAATATTATATGGTTAATAAACATACTATAAACTTCCAAAAGACCCTAAAGTAGTTCATTAATGATACACCTATAATTATATAAGTTATTTGGCTGAACCTTATATTTTTAGGAATATTTTGTCAATTTATAATATAATATTTTTTTTAAAAAAACTCCTTTATGTCAATTTTGACACTATTTAATAATTGATTTTTGTTAAAGTCTTAACAACTTTATTAATTAGAAAAAAATTCATTTAATCAATCCTAACATGTCATATTAACCAATAAAATTAGTGTATGTCATAAAAAGTTTCAAATTATATTTATTTTAATATTTATAATACTAATTATTTGATTCTTTCATTAATAAGGAAAATACTGCATCATTATTGTGTCATAAATAAATTTAATTATTCAATGTCTAAAAATTATAAATAAAATACCATTATGAGGAAATCTTCTTAAATTTATAATTAATATTTATAGTCGAAAATATAACATATATAACCCTATTTAAAAAAAAATTCTAAAAGATATATGTGTATGTCATTTTTGTATTTACTTTAACTTAATTAATATAAAGTGTCATTATCACTTACAAGTGACTTCATGGGGTCCCAAAATAGACCCAAAGATTACCAAGGTAAGAAATTTATCAAACAATAGGGTTAGGACACGTTTTATGGTAATTTAATATTATTATAATATAATTTTTTTACCCTTATTTATCGGATTTACCCTTTAACCATGGTAAATAAAATATTTACCGAAGTAATTATTCAGAATGTCTAAAAATAAAATTTAACAATTTACACAATTTGTAACTCCTGATTATAAATATGGAATCCATTTTTCTAAATTCAAAACATAGAATTGGCATAAATTAATTTAAAATTAATTTTCGTTGTTAAAAAAAAGCATGTTTTTAAGAAATAATAACTATCAAAAGATTGGCACTTTCTTATGTCCAGTTTAAATGTGAAATTATTTCTAATAAACAACATTGCATTAAATATTAAAAATATAATATAATTATACTTTAAAATCACTCAAATTTATAATTTATCACTATTAATTATTTTGATTTAAAATTTGTTTTTAATTAAAATTCAGTAATTTTCACTATTTATCAAAATATGAAAGTTATCAGAAAAGTACCAAAAATTCAGCCTAAGATAATTTCGATATTCCGAATCCAAAAATGAAGTCCATTTTGAAATATATAATTTATAAAATTTCAAAAATTTGGTATTACTATTCGTAACTGCTAGTTTGATTGGTTGTGGTGTGTTAGAACTCGAAGTTGCGTACAACACACGCTACTGTATTATTCAAAGAGAAGCGTACTGTCACGACCCGTCCTCAGGGCCCGTGTCGTGACTACCCCAAGCCCGCCTCCCATAGGCCAGGGGCTGGAGACTAGCACCAAGGTGTAAATCCCAACAAAAAGGGAAGGCATTTCCTTTGAAAAGTAAACAAGCACCACAGAGTAAGCAAGCGGAAAAGTAAACACTAAGTAAAACTGTAACAAGCTGTGCTGGAAGTAAAAGGGGCCGGAAATACAGGTCCAACTGTAAAGTACAACTGAAAGGGGAAAACAGCAATTGTAAAGAAAAGCCGCAGCGTCGAGCTGTCCTCTGAAGGTCCCACATGAAGGGTGGGTACAGATAGCCTCCACAGCTCCTCGGTCCAGCCGTCCGCTCCGAGTACGTCCCGCCCAGTGGTCCACCTCCAGGTACCGTCCTGCTCCGCACGCCTCCACCACGGTCAGTGCTATCCGTCGTCTACAACCAACACCATGAAGTGCGGGCATAGCCCGTGCAGGGGTGAGTATAACCTACTCAGTAGGGACCCCGAGACCCCTGAAGGTCTCCCGAAATCCACAAAGGATAATCCACAAAGGAAAGATACAATCACGAAGTAACATCTGACACGGCTTAGGTATGTGCCCATACATATACCTAAGTCATCAATTCCCGTTCGGCTCCACGTCCGAGCCCAAGCACAACCCAGTCCACACAGGAAAGCAAAACGTATACCCACACAGGATAGCACAACACAATCCACAAGGAGAGTAAACAATAAATCCACACAGGATAGCTCAACACAATCCACAAAGGAGAGTAAACAGAAGATTCAGCTCACACAGGTATACTTCGTCGAAAAGGTGAAAGGGATGATCAGGTATGGATACTGAATCATCTACGCTGGGACCCACATAGGATACAAGACCAGCACGGCTGGGACCCACATAGGATACAAGACCAGCACAGCTAGGACCCACATAGGATACAAGACCAGCTGTCTGCATTGATTCATCTATACTGGGACCCACATAGGATACAAGACCAGTATTGAATCATCTAAGTTGGGACCCACATAGGATACAAGACCAGCACAACTAGGACCCACATAGGATACAAGACCAGCTGTCTTCATTGATTCATCTATATTGGGACCCACATAGGATACAAGACCAGTATTGAATCATCTAAGCTGGGACCCACATAGGATACAAGACCAACACAGCTAGGACCCACATAGGATACAAGACCAGCTGTCTTCATTGATTCATCTATACTGGGACCCACATAGGATACAAGACCAGTATTGAATCATCTAAGCTGGGACCCACATAGGATACAAGACCAGTTGTCTTCATTGATTCATCTATACTGGGACCCACATAGGATACAAAACCAGTATTGAATCATCCAAGCTGGGACCCACATAGGATACAAGACCAGCACAGCTAGGACCCACACAGGATCGGGCCCACACAGGACCTGTAGCACTGATCCACGTAGGATCACTGAGTGCTGTAGTCGTCGCAGTCCACTGAGGATCTCTGCACAGTCGTCGGCGCAGTCCACTGAGGGTCTCTGCACGGTCGTCGCCGCAGTCCACTGAGGATCTCTGCACAGTCGTCGCTGTAGAAGTAGCAGTCGCAGCCAGCTCTAGGGTTCCCGCACACAACAAGCTCGTTCGGGAGGGT
This sequence comes from Viscum album, assembly GCA_963277665.1. Lineage (NCBI taxonomy): Eukaryota > Viridiplantae > Streptophyta > Magnoliopsida > Santalales > Viscaceae > Viscum > Viscum album. The sequence continues at coordinate 2,067,532,425 of OY728121.1, forward strand.
CCGCTCCACGAGCCGAGAGGCCGATACATCAACTGTCACAAAGACTGAAGTTGATGTATCCAAAAGTTCCGTATCGTCAACAGAAACTCAACGTCGCAGACGGCACGTCAATCGGACGCCCGGTCTGAGAGTTATTGGCATTTTCGTCCCAGGGGCCCGGTTGGTTTTTAAGGCAAAACCAACCCGACCGTACTCCACCTGCGTCCAAACCTCGGGCGGAGTGTGCCAAAATATCTGTCTCACTTAGAGGAATTCAACAAAGCTGACGGCACGTCAATCGGACGTCCGTAGCTCAAGATATGAGTGTTTCCGCTCCGGGGGCCCGGTTGGTTTCGTGTACAAACCAACCTGGACGAACTCAAAGTATTCCGAAACCTTGAGTGCGATAGACCAAAACAACCGTCTTGATCCAAGGATCGTGTTGCCGCTGACGGCGAGTCGTTTGGAGGCCCGTAGCTCAAGTTACGAGAGTTTGAACGAAAACCGTCCGAAGACGGGGGTCAGGGCCCGGGCCGACCCGGCCCGACCCGGTCCGACCCGGCCCGACCCGGTCCGACCCGGCCCGACCCGGTCCGATCCGTTCGGACCGGTCTGGCTCGGTCATCCCGGGTCGGCTCGGCCGAGCGACCGAGCGGCCGACGCGGGAGGAGCCGCCGCTCCCGCGTGACACCCACGGGACACCCGCGGGACACCCGCTGGACAACCGCGGGACACCCGCGTGACACCCGCGGGACACCAGCTGGACACCCGCGGGACACCCGCTGGACACCCGCGGGACACCCGCTGGACACCCGCGGGACACCCGCTGGACACCCGAGGGACACCCGCTGGACACCCGCGGGACACCCCACCCGCGGGACACCCGCTGGACACCCGCGGGACACCCGCGGGACACCGCGGGACAACCCCGCGGCACCCGCGGGGTGCCGCCCTGGACACCCGGGGGCGCCGCGTGACAACCCGGCGGCACCCGCGGGGTGCCGCCCTGGACACCCGGGGGAGCCGCGTGACAACCCCGCGGCACCCGCGGGGTGCCGCCCTGGACACCCGGGCGCGCCGGACCCGCGCGGCGGCGGGTCCACGGGCGCCGCTGCCGCCGGCTTCCGCGGGCCGCCGGAGTCACTCCGGTGGCCCGTTTTCCTTCCCTTCTGCGCCATTGTTCCTCCCGGGTTCCGTTCTTCACTGCGGGATCATCAAATTTCCCTTGCATCATATTGTGCCGTCGCCCGCCAAATCCGCAAAACACGAAGAACGAAAGAGAGTTGTCGGGCTGTGTTCGTTCGACCCGCACCCTCCGTGTTAGATAAAAACAACGGGAGAAAATTGTTCAACACATGAACCGACAATTTTAATAAAATAAAATTGTTCATTTGAAACCAGTTCTTTAATTTTTAAAGAACGTTCATGGGAATATAAAGAGGGGTATTCCAAATTATAAAATCCCTACCTCGTAGGTCGTCGTCGTACGCATGTCCTTCGCGGAATTGCTCGTCGCGGGAGGTGGAGATCGTCGCGTCGTTGCGGAAGGGCGTCGCGTCGTCACGGAACACGGAGCTGAGACGGCGAAATCAACGGACCATGAAACAGCAGATTTAATTTAATAAATTAAATTCGTGTTTTGGTAAAGAACCACGAAGGAGATAAAAAGGAAGGTCTGAGACTCTTACCTCAAGCAGTCGATCGAAGATCCGTCGCGGAGGAAGAGACGTCACAGAAGAACGTTGTCGGCGTCGCGGATCACGGCGTCGCGTCGTCGATTTCCGGGTTCGGTGTTCTTCGCGTTCTTCATGTTCTTCGCGTTCTTCGCGAAGGAGGATGAAGGTTCAAGGATCCTCTCTCAACGAGTAATCCTCCAAAAAAAGATAGGTTGGTCTTATTTTAATATTATGACAACAAACGAAAATGGGTAAGTAATGACCCACCAATTCATTGAATTAATTCAATGAAAGAAACAGCTCATTTAATTTACGAAATAAACCGCCCAATTAAATGGTCTGTTAAGAATTTAAGAAAACGCGTCAGTTGACTTTCATAATGATGGGTTTTCGCGGGTGCGTTACTTAGCGGAAAGAAACGGCGGGGCTCGTGCGGGTCACACCTCACAAATATCCTACCAAGAGGGTAGGATATTCCTGGATAGCATCCTATCCAGATCAACTCAGTTTAAGCCGCCTTTAAGTGGCTTCAAGTGGCTTCCAAGTGGCTTAAGTGAAATAAAATAAAGTTGTCGTAAAATTATTTTATTCCTTAACTTTAAGCCCGAAAATTAAAAACCACACCCGAGAAAACGCAACTCTGGAAGAGGCGTTTCTAAGTGAATATCGGCGCTGTGATTTCATCGGTGCCCTCAGAATTCGATTCCGGGCACTGGTTCAAAAGTTAGAAAAACTCGCTTGTCCGTTCACTGAACGTACCCGAGCCAAACTTCGGAAAATGATTCCGGGCACACCAGGTCTCGGAATCAGGTGCTGTCAGAAGATGCGCTCTTGTAAAATTCCAAAGAAAATTAAGAAAAAAAAATTCCTTGAAATTTACGGGTCTTTACATTACTCCCACCACAGGGCTTTACATCCCCGTAAAGCTTCAACACAAACTAGGGATACAAAGGCGGTACTGAGCACGCAACTGAGCCTCCCGCTCCCATGTGCTCCCTAGAGGTTCTTGTGTTGTCATCTGATGTGCACCAGAGGAATCGATCGCCCACGTAGGACCCGCTCCTGTCGATCATCTATCTCCACCGGGACCTCCGCAAAAGTCACCCCATCATCCATGTCTAGCTCCCCATGGTCAATGATGTGCGTCGGGTCGTGCACGTATCTCCTCTGCTGAGATATGTGGAAGACGTCGTGCACCCGGTGCAACTAAGGTGGCAGAGCCAGGTGACAAGCCACCTCGCCAATCCTTCTGAGGACCTGGAAAGGCCCGATGAAGCATGGAGAAAACTTGCCACCTCGGCCAAATCTCCGCAAACCACGTCGAGGTAAGACCCGCAAGAAGACGTGGTCGCCTTCCTCGAACTCTAGTGGCCTCCGCCTCCTGTCAGCATAAGAATTTTGCCGTCTCTGAGCTGTACTCATCCGCCCCTGGATGACCTGGACCATCTCTGGCCCCACAAAAGCTGCTAAGATTTCTTCTTTGCCGATAAGAGAAATCTGGTCTCATACCCTGGATGAACCACATTCTTTGCCTAATACAGTCAATCCTGACATGGATGATACTAATCCATACCAAGGATGACGTCGTAAGGCCTCGACGCTACTACCAAGAGTTCCAACCGTTACTCTCACCTCCAAGGGTTTAGTCACACTGTCGGCATCAGTGTGTGGTAACTGGGTCTCCTCCAGTAGATGTCTCACAAATGAGGGTCAAGCCAACAGTCAAAACTGGAACCTCTTAATAACATCACGAAAGAGGATAGGAATGAAAATATCACAAAGGTATGCATCTTTTATTATTGCAACTCATAATACAAAGACGCTACCCAATAGGAACAAGGAATTAGAAGTACAAAGGACGTATCCACTAGTTCTGCTCCTGTCCATCTGCTCCCAGAGCTCCATGATCGAAGGCCTCGGCTGCCTGAAGCTGAGCTCTCGCATGTCCACTTACTCCCTGTAGTCGGGGCGGACCTCCTGGTGGTGGTGGTGGCAGAGCCTCAAAGCGTCGCCCACCACCTACTGCTCGGCCAGCTCCTCTGCCTCATCCGCCTCCTCCCTACGGACCTCCACGGTCGACCCTCTGCCTCTGCCTGGGTGGCCCCTCCACCATCTGCTGCTCCTCGGTACGGCGGGTCGGGCAGTCACGAGCCATGTGGCCCTGCCCGCCGCACGAGTAGCGTTGCCTACCTCTCGGAAGGCTGGCTTCGCGCTGTGTGCCCCGCACTGCTGAGCCAGTGTCCCGAGGTCGTCTTCCGGAACCCTGAGTCATCCGTCGGATACCTGCTGCCGAAGACTCTGCCACCTACCGCCCTGCGGTAGGTCTCGCTGTAGACTCGGCCAGAAATCTCTCGATCAGAAGGGCTCGCTCTAGCACTCCTGCCTGGGTCGGGATGCTGAGGGAGATCAGCGATGCCCTGATCTCGTGTCTCAATCCCTGCTCGAAGGTCCGGGCCCGGAAGAAGGGGTCCCGTACCATGTCTGTGGAGTAGTGCGAGAGATCAGTAAATCTCGCTGAGTACTGAGCCACTGTCAAGCTGCTCTGCCGCAGCTGAAAAGCTACTGTATGCGTACCGCACGGAGGTTGGCTGGGACGAACTCGGAGCGGAAGATGCTCTCAAAGTCCCTCCAGAGGAGTGATGCCTTGTCGTGCACCTGGAGCATCAAGCTCCACCATCGCCCTGCTGCTGCGTGCAGTAGGCTCGCCGCGAGGATCACCATGAGGTCTGCTGGTGTCCTCACTAGCCTGAAAACTCGGACGACCACCTCCAGCCAGTCCTCGGCTGCCTGGGGGTCTGTCTCCCCACGGAACCTGGGTGGTCGCTGGCGCTGGAACTCGTGCAGAGCTCTGAGGCGTCGTGCATCGTCAGCTGCTAGTGCTGGAAGCATCGGGGGCTCGGCGGGTAAAGGTACCGTCGGTGCCTCTGCTGACAAGGAGCCCTGCACCGAGGCCTCGTCGCTCGGTGGGATGTCATCACGCTCCACTTTCGGAACCCTAGATGGATGTCGTCATGGGGCCATCCTGAAAGAAACAGGTGCGCTACGGTCAGAATAGTATACCTGGTGAGCTGACACAAGTAATCACGAAGAAAACTTGAACACACATGCAATCAATGTTTTCGTGCATTAAGTCGGAAAGCAGAAGTCAGGGTCCTGGTGTACGGATACGTCGGCCGCCGCACCAACACTGGACTCCCTGGACTGATAACCACACCCAATATTCTAAACACTATTGCTTCACATAGAAGAGAGATCAGAGTCCCTAGTAGAACCAACCACCTCTGATACCAATTTGTCACGACCCGTCCTTGGGGCCCGTTCCGTGACTACCCCAAGCCCGCCTCCCATAGGCCAGGGGCTGGTGACTAGCACCAAGGTGTAAATCCCAACAAAAAGGGAAGACATTGCCTTTGAAAAGTAAACAAGCACCACAGAGTAAGCAAGCGGAAAAGTAAACACTAAGTAAAACTGTAACAAGCTGTGCTGGAAGTAAAAGGGGCCGGAAATACAAGTCCAACTGTAAAGTACAACTGAAAGGGGAAAAACAGCAACTGTAAAGAAAAGCTGCAATGTCGAGCCGTCCTCTGAAGGTCCCACCTGAAGGGTGGGTACAGATAGCCTCCACAGCTCCTCGGTCCAGCCGTCCGCTCCGAGTATGTCCCGCCCAGTGGTCCACCTCCAAGTACCATCCTGCTCCGCATGCCTCCACCATGGTCAGTGTTGTCCGTCGTCTGCAACCAACACCACGAAGTGCAGGAATAGCCCGTGCAGGGGTGAGTATAAGCTACTCAGTAGGGACCCCGAGACCCCCGAAGGTCTCCCGAAATCCACAAAGGATAATCCACAAAGGAAAGATACAATCACGAAGTAACATCTTACACGGCTTAGGTATGTGCCCATACATATACCTAAGTCATCAATTCTCGTTCGGCTCCACGTCCGAGCCCAAGCACAACCCAGTCCACACAGGAAAGCAAAACGTATACCCACACAGGATAGCACAACACAATCCACAAGGAGAGTAAATAATAAATCCACACAGGATAGCTCAACACAATCCACAAATGAGAGTAAACAGTAAATCCACACAGGATAGATCACCACAATCCACAAAGGAGAGTAAACAGAAGATTCAGCTCACACAGGTATACTTCGTCGAAAAGGTGAAAGGGATGATCAGGTATAGATACTGAATCATCTACGTTGGGACCCACATAGGATATAAGACCAGCACGGCTGGGACCCACATAGGATACAAGACCAGCACAGCTAGGACCCACATAGGATACAAGACCAGCTGTCTGCATTGATTCATCTATACTGGGACCCACATAGGATACAAGACCAGTATTGAATCATCTAAGCTGGGACCCACATAGGATACAAGACCAGCACAGCTAGGACCCACATAGGATACAAGACCAGCTGTCTTCATTGATTCATCTATACTGGGACCCACATAGGATACAAGACCAGTATTGAATCATCTAAGCTGGGAACCACATAGGATACAAGACCAGCACAGCTAGGACCCACATAGGATACAAGACCAGCTGTCTTCATTGATTCATCTATACTGGGACCCACATAGGATACAAGACCAGTATTGAATCACCTATGCTAGGACCCACATAGGATACAAGACCAGCTGTCTTCATTGATTCATCTATACTGGGACCCACATAGGACACAAAACCAGTATTGAATCATCCAAGCTGGGACCCACATAGGATACAAGACCAGCACAGCTAGGACCCACACAGGATCGGGCCCACACAGGACCTGTAGCACTGATCCACGTAGGATCGCTGAGTGTTGTAGTCGTCACAGTCCACTGAGGATCTCTGCACAGTCGTCGGCGTAGTCCACTGAGGGTCTCTGCACGGTCGTCGCCGCAGTCCACTGAGGCTCTCTGCACGGTCGTCGCTATCGAAGTAGCAGTCGCAGCCAGCTCTAGAGTTCCCGCACACAGCAAGCTCGTTCGGGAGGGTCCGCTCCACGAGCCGAGAGGCCGATACATCAACTGTCACAAAGACCGAAGTTGATGTATCCAAAAGTTCCGTATCGTCAACAGGAACTCAACGTCGGAGACGGCGCGTCAATCGGACGCCCGGTCTGAGAGTTATTGGCTTTTTCGTCCCAGGGGCCCGGTTGGTTTTTAGGGAAAAACCTACCCGACCGTACTCCACCTGCGTCCAAACCTCAGGCGGAGTGTTCCAAAAGATCCTTCTCACTTAGAGGAATTCAAAAAAGCTGACGGCACGTCAATCGGACGTCCGTAGCTCAAGATATGAGTGTTTCCGCTCCGGGGGCCCGGTTGGTTTCGTGTACGAACCAACCCAGCCGAACTCAAAGTATTCCGAAACCTTGAGTGCGATAGACCGAAACGACCGTCTCGATCCAAGGATCGTGTTTCCGCTGACGACGAGTCGTTTGGAGGCCTGTAGCTCAAGATACGGGCGTTTGAACGAAAACCGTCCGAAGACGGGGGTCCGGGCCCGGGCCAACCCGGTCCGACCCGGTCCGACCCGTTCGGACCGGTTTGGCTCGGTCAGCCCGGATTGGCTCGGCCGAGCGACCGAGCGACCGACGCGGGAGGAGCCGCCGCTCCCGCGTGACACCCGCGGGACACCCGCGGGACACCCGCTGGACACCCGCGGGACACCGCGTGACAACCCCGCGGCACCCGCGGGGTGCCGCCCTGGACACCCAGGGGCGCCGCGTGACAACCCCGCGGCACCCGCGGGGTGCTGCCCTGGACACCCGGGGGCGCCGCGTGACAACCCTGCGGCACCCGCGGGGTGCCGCCCTGGACACCCGGGGGCGCCGCGTGACAACCCCGCGGCACCCGCAGGGTGCCGCCCTAGACACCCGGGCGCGCCTGACCCGCGCGGTCGCGGGTCCACGGGCACCGCCGGCTTCCGCGGGCCGCCGGAGTCACTCTGGTGGCCCGTTTTCCTTCCCGTCTGCACTGTTGTTCCTCCCGGGTTCCGTTCTTCACTGCGGGATCATCAAATTTCCCTTGCATCATATTGTGCCGTCGCCCGACAAATCCGCAAAACACGAAGAACGACGGAGGGTTGTCGGGCCGTGTTCGTTCGACCCGCACCCTCCGCATTAGATAAAAACAACGGGAGAAAATTGTTCAACACATGAACCGACAATTTTAATAAAATAAAATTGTTCATTTGAAACCGGTTGTTTAATTTTTAAAGAACGTTCACGGCAATATAAAGAGGGTATTCCAAATTATAAAATCTCTACCTCGTAGGTCGTCGTCGTACGCACGTCCTTCGCGGAATTGCTCGTCACGGGAGGTGGAGATCGTCGCGGAACACGGAGTTGAGTTGGCGAACTCAACGGACCATGAAACAGCAGATTTAATTAAATTAATTAAATCTGTGTTTTGGTAAAGAACCACGAAGGAGATAAAAAGGAAGGTCCGAGACTCTTACCTCAAGCAGCCGATCGAAGATCCGTCGCGGAGGAAGAGACGTCGCAGAAGAACGTTGTCGGCGTCGCGGATCACGGCGTCGCGTCGTCGATTTTCGGGTTCGGAGTTCTTCGTGTTCTTCGTGTTCTTCGCGAAGGAGGATGAAGGTTCAAGGATCCTCTCTCAACGATTAATCCTCCAAAAAAAGATAGGTTGGTCTTATTTTAATATTATGCCATCAAACGAAAACGGGTAAGTAACGACCCATCAATTAGTTGAATTAATTCAACAAAAGAAACAACTCATTTAATTTACGAAATAAACCGCCCAATTAAATGGTCTGTTAAGAATTTAAGAAAACGCGTCAGTTGACTTTCATAATGACGGGTTTCCGCGGGTGCGTTACTTAGCGGAAAGAAACGACGGGGCTCGTGCGGGCCCCACCTCACAAATATCCTACCAAGAGGGTAGGATATTCCTGGATAGCATCCTATCCAGATGAACTCAGTTTAAGCCGTCTTTAAGTGGCTTCAAGTGGCTTCCAAGTGGCTTAAGTGAAATAAAATAAAGTTGTCGTAAAATTATTTTATTCCTTAACTTTAAGCCCGAAAATTAAAAACCACACCCGAGAAAACGCAACTCCGGAAGAGGCGTTTCTAAGAGAATATCGGCGCTGCGATTTCATCGGTGCCCTCAGAATTCGATTCCGGGCACCGGTTCAAAATTTAGAAAAACCCGCTCGTCCGTTCACTAAACGTACCCGAGCCAAACTTCGGAAAATGATTTCGGGCACACTGGGCCTCGGAATCAGGTGTCGTCAGAAGTTGTGCTCTTGTAAAATTCCAAAGAAAATTAAGAAAAAAAAATTCCTTGAAATTTACAGGTCTTTACACGTACTGTGGAAGCTTGGGGTGTTACATTCTCCCCTCCTTAAATAAATTTCATCCCCATAATTTTTAAAATTGGGCTTGGGAATATAATGGAAAGTCCCACATCGGAAAAAGAGTCAATAAAACTATCACTTTAAAAGAAAGAAAGAGAATTACAAAGGTCACCCGAGATAACCTATACTAGGATTCCATGTAGAAAAACATCGATATGGATGATAAACTAAGTGTCAAGTTCTGATGTTGAGAGATAGAAAACATGATCAGGAGAAAGTTAACAACAAGAAAACCATAAACTTGTGATGGGACAAATGGTCTTTAGTTTCCTAGTGGGAAAAGTAAACAGACAACGTTTTTTTTAAGTTACATTTCATAAAGATGAGGAATTTATTTATGAGATTGACCAAGAACATAAATAGATATACTTATTTTTTATATAGAGTTTCATTCTTTAATAAATTTGTATTACTAACTCATTTTTTTTAAACAGTGAGTATTCAAGATGACTTGGTCACACTAGAAGAGAAAGAATAAAATTATTATATAATCACATGATCCACAAAGGATAAACTATATATTTACCTTGTCTTTATAGATTAATCAAAACCAAAATAGTTAGTATAAGATCTGATGATCACCCAAAAGGATATTCCATTAGAGAAATAAACATTAATCTTAATTTCTAAAATTAAACCAACAATACCCCAAAGTTAAATAAATATAATTCAATAAACAATTTTCCTTAAAATCCTTCAATATAATCCAAAATAATATTGAAACCCAAAACTTAGAAGAATTTGGTTATGTAGTCTTCCACGTTAAATTGTATCTCCAAATGACATCAACTACTCTTAAAGTCACTTAGTTAAAAGTAATTAACCTAATCACATATTCTCTATTATAGGTTAATCATTTCCATAAATAACCCAAATCACTATAAATCCACAATAAAAACATAGATATAAATACACCATTCCTCCTAAAATGAAATCCCATAGTATTCTATTTTCCTTGGTCATATAGTGTTCCCAACAAAGGGAACATCTTCCAAAATAACATTTATCACTTAATCACAAAATCATTTTCCGATACTTAGGGTATTCATTTGATAAGACATAAGATCCCAAATCAACTTATTATTGATCAATAAAATCATTAAACTAAAAAAAATTAGTCACACTAACTAGGGACTTCACGTTGTCCAGTGGTAGGTGATAAATCCCAATCGCACATTGGTTGTGGATTCGATTTCCACAGCTTTGTCCGACGCGATGGGTTGTCACACGGTCTGTATGTTTTCCTATTTCAAAAACTATATTTTATAACATTACCAAAATGAGATAAATTCCTCAAAATAACCATAACATAATTTAACCACAAATGTTATCTCATACCTTCCATTTTCATCCCAAAATATAATAACTTGTAATTGCCTAAAACCCAAAGATCATATATTACCAAATGGTTATTTATAACTATATCCACAAGAGAAAAGACAAGTCTTCCTCAAATATCATTCTCACATGGAAAAATGCAGGGTTACAAATACAAGAGAAAATTATTCTAAAGAAATTCCATCAACAAGGAGCACTAATACTTTTAATCATTTCTCCAACCATTTATTTCCACAAAGATTCTTTTTCGACCAAGAAAATATCCTATAGAATAGGTAATTCACTCGGGTAATGTCCAGGTCCCCTACATTTATGGAAAATTACTGTAAATGGATTCTTGGGACCATTTTTATTTTCTTCCATAGTACTCTTCATTTTTCCTCGGCAATTATTCACTTTATGTCCTTCTTTTCCACATGTAAAGCATTTCTTTGTTCCATTGAGACACTTTCCTAGCTGTCTCCGTCCACATTTCCTACATGATGGAAATTGAGGATTCTTTTCTCCATGGTATCCACTGCAAGAGATCTTATCATTCATCACCTTTCTCATCTTTGTTGTGTCCGGGAGTTGGTTAATATATATGTTTTTTATCATATTTTTGTAAAACTGATTAGGAATGAACATGATATCTTTTATGCCTATCAACATTCCATTTTTTTCGCATTTCCACAATTGTTCCCACCTTTTACACCATTCTCAAAGTTACTATGACTTCCTTGGAATCCATCCATTGACTAAAACCAGAAAGCATTGTGTGAGTAACAGTAGTTATAAAATCATTTAGATAATATCATGACACCATATTCTTAATTTGAAACACCTTAGGATTAACCAAGGACATTTATTCTCATCTTATATTAAAATACCTCAAATCAGTTTGTAAAGAAAATATAAATTATCCTAGGAATATCCCTCGGGAGTGTCATAACCAAGAGTGCAGCAAGTCCTATTGTCGTGCACCATTTCCCATTTGAGTCTACCTCAAAGCGGTGTTTTTTGGGTTTTACCCCAAGGTTTATCTATGCCAGAGATACCTCTACCTGCTCGTATCCAGACAGGGATGTATTTCTTGGGAAACTCACAAAATCTATGCAACACCAAAATTCTAGGAAGTTCTTCTATACTAATACTAAAATTCTATCTTAGGGATATGTGCTCTAATAAGAGTTTGTCTAAATCTAGTTTCCAAGAGTTTTATTAAACTTCCTCTGATACCAACTGTAACGCCCCAACCCAAGTTACCCAGAGTCGGTTCATTATTACGTATCATTGGCATGATAAAAAAAGATCAAGTCTCGAAAGACCGATTAGTTTAGTAGCCTTGGAATCACTAGATACATTCATAAAGTTTACATTACATCATAAAGTGAAAAACTACAACAACATCTTGTATCCATACACCACACTCATATCCTCATACTATCCTTGTAGGTCATTCATAAAATAATTCTTCACATCCTGGGAAAAATAAAACATAGAAAGCAATGATCTCATATGCTCAGTAAGGATAACAATATAGCGGAAACTTTCATAAATAATCATAAACATTTAAGGAAATGTATAACTAAACCAAAATACTTTTAAACTTGAACTTCAGCATAATATGGCAAAGATAAAATGAAATAATTCCATTTAATTATTCACATAGATATTATACTAGTCGAATAATAACATGAAATATCAATAACCACTTTCATAATAATGGAATGCATAATTCCAGACTATCATAACCACATAGTCAAGGCCTTGTGCCAAGACTACAAATAAGATTTTGTCAAGGCCTTGTTCCAAGACACTAGTTTGTCTCATGAGACCTACCAATGCATCGAGGAGCTATAGCAGGCTCCACCCATCACTTACTAAGTCCAATTCATTCCTCATATGAAAATTTTGAAACATAACATAAACATTCATATTAAAACTAGCATACGAAATGTCAATACTTTATCCACAAACCATGAATGGTATAAAAATAGCACATACATAGTCAAACATAACTCATTCAATACAATATGGAATATTTTATTGTAACAAATTAACCTTAATCGAGAATAATGAAGGATATTGACATAGATGAAAATAATCATCAAAACTATTTGAGAGAAATATCCCCCTTTTTCTTAAAAACATTTAAAAGTATCACTATTTATCAAGAAGCTGTTTAAAATAGATTTTTGAATAAAAATATCCCATACCACTTTGAAACTTTTAAAATTAATTTTAATTTTAAAACATTAAAGTCCATATAAATAAAACCTTAAAACCATTTTTAAAACATGGAAATTGATGAGAAAGATTTAGAATATTAAATCTTTAAAACATTTTAAAATGATATTTTAGTTAGAGTTCATAACCAAAAGTGAGACACTTGAATACAAATAATAGATGTAATCAAAACATTTTAATATCATGATAATAAAGGGATTCATGATATACTATGTCAAAGTACATTATATACACCATATAAAAGTGATTTGTTGTATAACAACAAAGGAGTCTCAATGGAATGTAAATTGTGATGAAATCTCTCATAAAGACTATGTCCTTATGTTAAGGATAAATCAATGACATAATTATGTGTGAAAAATATAAATACACTCAACATGATTAGATATTCAGTTTAGAACAATCAAAGGACATTCACACATATTCTTTTAAAGACAACACTAATGAATTAGATGTTTAACTCAATAAATGGAGATTGAGTTAAAATTAATATTATCAAGTTTATATTGATGACTTGAGAATTTATCAATGGAGTGATTATGTGTATCAAAATTATATACACAGATAGGGGAGTGAAAATTATGATATAAGCAAATAAATAGTGATTCCACACATAATCTTGGAGTGAAATAATCAATGAAGTATGAGTAAAGCCGAATGAGTTAAAATTGAAATTTCAAATTCACTTATTGATTTGGTAACTTTCGAAACATACACCCATGAAAGAAGGATCATACAATGATGATGTAAATATCCATAAATTAAATTATATTATACAATGAATAAAATCATGGTCAGTACACACACCACATGCAATAAATAAGTTGTGAACAATGGAAATCTCACGGAATTGAAAGTGAGATAGGAAACCCCTTACTTTGTAATTTTTCCTTGGTAGAGGGTAGTTTAACCTCCTATATAATGGAGAAATAATTTTTATTGAATTATACAATAATAATATACATTAATATGATATCATATATGATCTTTTAACATTTAATTGTTGATAATATCTCAGTATTATCGTCGTTTCGGGTGTTAACTGATTCGTTGTACTCTATATTCTTTGTTATGTGAGATATATTTTTTATGGATGGGGTGTATCTTATTCATATATATAATGATATCATGTCTATAAACATTATTTTTAATCATCAAATGAAATTTAGTCTTGAATGGATATGATGGAGAATGAATCTTATCGTGTTCGTGGAGACGGAAATCCGTACGTACGCACGAGCGACAATATCATTCTTTTGATATTAAAATAATATATAATTGGATGGTATATCATATATACAGAATTATTATCATGTTATATTTATTATTTACATGAATTACAAATCATTATTATACCAATCCAAATAATAATATATTGAATAACAATTGCACCACGATGTGGAGACGGTAGGCCGTACGTACGCACGTATGGTGACATGTCATTCAAAGGATGGATAGAATAATGAATATGGTTATACCATATTTATAATAATATCACAGTATATAGAATATACTGGATTTATTATTTTTGAATGGAATTAACAAAGAAAAAATAAGTGGAAGAAGAAAGAAACTGGAAAGAGGATGGTGAAATCATTACCTCTTCTTTGGGTTCTTCCTTTTGATTTGATCAAAAGGGCTCTTTAAGTTGAATTTATGACCAAATTATGGCCCCTAGGATTAATTGAGGGAATTTTAGAGGATATTTGGCCATGGTTTGGCTGATACAAATGTCTTTTAAGGTGTTAATTAGAGAGAAGGGGGAGTTCCCTTTTATAAGAGGGGTGAGGGGCAACTTAGGAAAAGATAGAAATATTATTTTATAATAAAATAATTTTTGGTTTCTAATGGTTCCAAACAGATTTATTTTGAGGATAAGGTGGGGATGGGTCGCAAAAAACTCAACCAATAGGTTTTATACAGGTTTGGGTCACTTTATTAACCTTTTATTTTAGTTTTAACTCTTAGTTAATTAGTTTGACATTTACCATGTCTCTATGTATTTTTATATTACAGGGTTCATAAACTTATAATAATCTTCCAAGATACCCCCAAGTGGTTCATTAATGATACACCTATTATTATATAAGTATTTTTTCTGAAATCTAGATTTTTAGTAATATTATATCAATTTATAATTTATATTTGTTTTAAAAACTCCTTTATGTCAATTTTGACACTATTTAATAATTGATTTTTTTTAAAGTCTTAAAAACTTTATTAATTAGAAACAAATTCATTTAAGCAATAATAACATGTAATATTAACCAATAAAATTCGTATATGTCATCAAAACATTCAAATTATATTTATTTTAACATTTATAATACCAATTAGTTGATTCTTTCATTAATAAGGAAAATACTGCATCATTATTGTATCATAAATAAATTTTATTATTTAATGTCTAAAAATTATAAATAAAATACCATTATGTATTAAATATTTTTATCTTTATAATTAATATTTATATTCAAAAATATAACATATATAACCCTATGTAAAAATTGTTTTTCTAAAAGATATATGCTTATGTCATTTTTGTATTTACTTTAACTTAATAAATATATAGTGTCATTATCACTTACAATTGGCTCTATGGGTTCCCAAAATCGACCCAAAGATACCCATGATCGGAAATTTATCAACCAATAGGGTTAGGACACGTTTTAGGGTAATTTAATATTTTTATAATATTATATGTCTACCCTTACTTACCGGATTTACCCTTTAACCATGGTAAATAAAATATTTACCGAAGTAATTATTCAAAATGTCTAAAAATAAGATTTACCAATTTACAAAATTTAGACCTCAAAATTATAAATATGGAATCCATTTTTCTAAGTTCAAAACACATAATTGGTAGAAATTAATTTAAAATTAATTCCTGCTGTCATAACAAAAAGCGTGTTTTAAGAAATAATAACTATAAAAAGATTGGCAATTGTTTATGGCCGGTTTAATTGTGAAATTATGTCCAATGAACAAAATTGTATTAAATGGTAAAAATATATTCTAAATATACTTTAAAACCACTCAAATTCATAATTTATCACTATTAATTATTTTCGATTAAAAAAGTTGTTTTTAATTAAAATTTAGTAATTTTCACTATTCATCAAAATATGAAAGTTATCCGAAAAGTACCAAAAATTCACCCTAAGCTAATTTTGATATTCTGAATCCAAAAATGAATTCCATTTTGTGAGATAAAATATATAAAATTTCATAAAGTGGGTATTACTATTCATAACGGCTACTTTGATTGGTCGCGGTGTGTTAGAATCTCGAAGTTGCGTACAACACACGCTACTGTATTATTCAAAGGGAAACGTACCGTGGAAGCTTGGGGTGTTACATTCTCCCCTCCTTTAAATAATTTCATCCTCGAAATTTCTAGAATAATACCGCATGAAAAGTCTCAGGTGGTTCTTCATCATAAGTTCCTCGGGTTCCCAGGTTGCCTCTTCCATCTTATGGTTTCTCCATAAAACTTTTACGAGACGAGTCGTCTGATTTCTAAGCACTAGTTCTCTTGTATCAAGAATCCTGATGGGATCTTCGCAATAAGACAGATCAAGTTCCAGTTCTAATTCCTCATAGGTGAGTACATGCATTGGTTCAGGCATGTATTTTCTCAACAGTGATACGTGGAACACATCCTGAACATTTGAGAGATTTCGCGGCATTGCCAAACAGTATACTACAGCCCCAACTCGTTCTAGAATTTCGAAAGGTCCGATGTACCTGGGACTCAATTTACCTTTCTTACCAAAACGTATAACTCCCTTCCATGGACATACATTCAAGAAAACATGATCTCCTACATGAAATTCCAAATCCTTCCTTCGATTATCCTCATAGCTATTCTGCCTACATTGAGCTACTTTGATGTGGTTTTGGATTACCTTTACCTTTTCCATCGTTTCCTCCACCAGTTCTGGGCCTATGAGTTTTCTTTTACCAACGTCATCCCAACTGGTTGGTGTGGGACATCTCTTTCCATATAACGCTTCATATGGTGTCATCTGAATACTTGAATGAAAGTTATTATTATAGGAAAATTCCACCAGAGGTAAATATTGATCCCACATACCCTGAAAGTCAAGTGAGCAAGATCTCAACATGTCTTATATGGTTTGAATAGTCCGTTCTGATTCTCCATCTGTTTGAGAGTGGTAGGTAGTGCTCAAACGAAGTTCAGTATCCAAGGCCTTCTGAAGACTCTTCCAGAATCCTGAAGTAAAATGGGGATCATGATCAGAAACAGTTGATAGGGGAACTCCATGAAGTCTCGCAACTTCATTAATATATAGGCTTGTTAGACGTTCAAGTGGTAGATCTTCTCTTATAGCAAGAAGATGTGTTGATTTGGTAAGACAATCAACAATAACCCATATTTCATCATTCCTTTTAGGAGTCTTTGGTAGTCCCATGAAAAATTCCATCGTGATATTATCTCATTTCCATTTAGGTATGGGAAGAGGTTGCAATACTCCACCAGGCTGTTTCCTTCCAGCTTTAACTTGTTGAAAAACCATACATCTTGACACAAAATCAGCAATCTCCCTCTTCATGTTGTCCCACCAAAAGTGTTCCTTCAAATCTATATACATTTTGGTGCTCCCAGGGTGTATTTGAGAAATTGGAACTATGAGAATCATCCAAAAATTCCCTTTTTAGATCAGGTATATCGGGAACACAAAGTCTCTTCCCAAATTTCAAAATTCCATCTTCATACACAAAGTAACTCAATCTCACATCATTCACAGATTTAATCTTCTTTTGAAACTCTTCATCATCAGTCTGATAACTCTTTATCCTTTCTAGTAAAGATGGTTTGGAAACCATTTGAAAAAGAATTTATGTTTCAACTTCCATGGTGATTCCCATATCCATCTTTACTAGATCTATGTATATAGGATCCTTTCCAACTCTCATCTTGTTCAAAACTCCATGATCCTTTCTACTCAAATCATCTGCCACCTTATTTTAATTCCTCAGGTGGTAGTGTATCGTGCAATCATAATCCTTGAGTAGTTCAAGCCATCTCCTTTGCCACATGTTGAGTTATTTTTGTGAGAAAATATACTTCAAAATCTTGTGATCAGTATAAATATCACATTTTTAACCATAGAGATAGTGTATCCAAATCTTCAAAGAAAAGACTACAGAAGCTAACTCAAGATCATGAGTAGGATAGTTTTGCTCATGAATTTTCAGTTGTCATGATTCATAGGTAATAACTCTATCGTTCTGCATAAGGACACAACCGAGCCCTTTCTTCGATGCATCACTATAAATAACGAACCCATAATTCCCCGATGGTAGAGTCAATATAGGAGCATTGACTAATCTTCTCTTCAGTTCATCAAAAAATTATTCACACTCTTTTTTCCAAAAAAATTTAACCCCTTTACGTGTGAGCTTTGTTAATGGGTTAGCCAACCGGGAAAAATTCTCGACAAAACGTCAATAATAACCTGCTAAACCAATAAAACTACATACCTCAGTTATACTTGTTGGTGCTGGAAATTCTTGGATTGCTCTTGTCTTAGAAGTATCAACAGTGATTCCATCCTTAGAGACAATATGGCCAAGAAAAGAAATCTCTTGAAGCCACAATTCACACTTTCTAAAATTCCCATATAATTCATGTATTCTTAGAGTCTTCAAGATAATACGCAAGTGATTTTCATTATCTTTGTAGATTTTGGAGTATACCAAGATATCATCAATAAATACCACTACAAAATCATCGAGATATTCCTTGAAAACTCTGTTCATTAGTTCCATGAAAACAGAGGGTGCATTAGTCAGCCCAAAAGGCATTACTGTAAACTCATAATGCCCGTACCTGGTTCGAAATGTTGTCTTCGGAATGTCTTCCTTATTCACACACAACTGATGGTATCCAGATCGAAGTTCAATCTTTGAAAAGTATTGAGCTCCATGTAGTTGGTCAAACAAATCATCAATGCGAGGTAGGGGATACTTGTTCTTTATTGTTATAGCATTGATCTCCCTGTATTCGATACATAACCTCATAGATCCATCTTTCTTTTTAACAAAAAGAACAGAGGCTCCCCAGGGAGAAACACTATGGAGAATAAATCCCTTATTACTCAATTCCTCTAGTTTTTTCTTTAGTTCAACTAATTCCACAGTGGCCATTCTATAAGGGATCTTCGATATATGCCTTGATCCAGGAATTAAATCAATGGAAAACTCAACTTCTCGTTCTGGAGGATGTCCAGGTAAATCTTCCGGAAACACATCTACATATTCTTTCACAATAGGTACATCCTCTATTTGAACATTCCTTTCCTCACCCACAGTCATTTCATTCTCTTCCTCTCCAATAATTGAATTTAGTTGAGCTACTGGGGGTGGATCTAGATAAGAATTAGGTGGTGATGATTCTGCTCTAAAGATAAGGTGTTCCTTATCATCATCATCAAAAATCATAACCTTCTTCTTCTTACAATAAATCTTTGCATCATAGTCCAAAATCCAATCCATGCCAAGGATTATATCAAACTCAATCATAGATATGATGATGAGATCAATGGATAAATAACATTTATGAGCTCTAATGGGGATTGATTCACAAACTTTGTTGCAATGATACTTCCCTTAGAAGTTTTAACTGACAACTCCCTTGTTAAATCAAATTGGAAATATCTAATTTTCTTAGCAAACTGGGAAGATATGAAACAATGCAATGATCCAAAATAAAATAAATCATTTTCTAAACATTAGGAAACCATAAAATTACCTGCCACCACATCTTTCGGAGCTTCTACCTCAGCAGTAGTGATAGCATAAGCTTGGCCTTGATCCCTTGGCCTAATCTGAGGTAAGTTACCCTAACTCTTAGGACATTCATTTGTATAATGTCCCATATCTCTACAATTGTAGCATTCCACGTTGAAAACAACTCTCTTTCCCTTGAAATCATGAGCTTGGTGGCCTTTTTCACCACACTTGTAACAGACTCCCATTCTTTTTAATCAATTATCAGGGTGTTTTTTCCCATATTTACTACAGGATGGATATTCAACTTTTCCCTTCTTCCGCTTATTTCCATTTCCAGATTGATCAGCAGATCTCTTCTTTAATTGCTTTGCTTTAATGTCATAATAATTATAGAATTCCTTTTCTATCTTGATAGCACATGAGACAATGTCTTCGTACAATGATAAGGATTGTGATACTAATGCTCAACAAATAAATGGTTTTAACCCATCAAAGAAATGTTCAATCTTACTTCTTGGGTTACATATATAATCTCTAGTATACCTTTCTAACCTTGTAAAGTTATCCTCATACTTTGCGACATTCTCATCCTCCTTTTGTCTCGGACTTAGAAATTGTCTTTCTATATCTTCTCGATGGTCACGAGGAAAGTATTTTTCTAAGAAAATATCCTTGAACTCCATACATTCCATATTTGATACTTCATCATCTTCCTTCATGTTTTGAATCAATGACCACCATTGATCAGCATCTCCAGTGAGGTGGTAAACTTCCATGATAAATTTTTCCCCTTCACTACTCCTCAAGGCATAGAATATTTTCTCTAGGGAACTTATCCATTGCTCAGATACTAATGGATTTGTATTCCCATTGAATTTTTGTGGTTTCTAACTCATGAAGTGATTTAACATTGATCCTTCATGCTGCGGATCAGGGTTCTCTATACGGGTAAGGTTATTATTCAAAACCTGAGTGAGTTGTCCCAGTATGGTGATTAGCTGATCAGCACCAATTTCATCACCAGCTCCACTATAATTATCTTTAGTAGGAGGTAAATCCCTACATGGAGTGTGTGCATTGATACGGTTTCCATTCCTTCCACTAGGCGCCATTTCTAAACAATGGCATAAACTAAATCAATTAATGAATCAAAATACATAATTCCATACTTGTAAAACACTTAACATAAATTGAACTATTTATGGATATAATCCATAATCATAAAAAATGTTTTCTTTGAGGAAGTATATACTCATAAACCCTTAATAATGGTTTGTAAAGAAAATGAGAATTATCCTAAGCATATCCCCGGGAGTGTCATAACCAAGAGTGCAGTAAGGCCCGTTGTCGTGCACTAGTTCTCATTCGAGTCTAGCTCAAAGCGGTGTTTTCAGGTTTTACCCCTAGGTACATCTGTGCCAAAGTTTCCTATACCTACTCGTATCCAGACAGGGATGTATTCTCGGAAAACTCACAAAATCTCTACAATACCAAAATTCTAGGAATTTCTTCTATACCAATCCTCAAAGTCCATCTTAGGTCTATGTGCTCTAATCAGAGTTTATCTAAATCTAGCTTCCAAGGTTTGTACTAAACTTCCTCTGATACCAACTGTAACGCCCCAACCCCAGTTACCCGGAGTCAGTGCATTATTACATAACATTGGCATAACCACAAAAGATCAAATCTCAGAAGACCGATTAGTTTAGTAGCTTTGGAATTACTAGATACATTCATAAAGTTTACATTACATCATAAAATGAAAACTACAACAACATAGTCTCCATATTCCACACTCATAACCCCTCATAATATTCCTACAGGTCATTCATAAAATACGTCTTCACTTCCTGGGAAAAATAGAACATATAAAGGGATGAGCTCAGATGCCCAGTAAGGATAACAATATAGCGGAAACTTTCATAAATAAGCATAAAAATTTAAGGCAATGTATAACTAAAACAAAATCCTTTTAAACATGAAATTCAGAATAATATGGCAGAAATAAAATGAAATATTGCCATTTACTTATTCACATGGATATTCTACTAATCTAATAATCACATGCAATATCAATAACCACTTTCATAATGAAGGAATGCATAATTCCAGACTATCATAACCACGTAGCCAAGGCCTCGTGCCAAGACTACAAATAAGATTTTCTCAAGGCCTCATGCCAAGACACTAGTTTGTCTCATGAGACCTATAGATGCATCGAGGAGCTAGAGCGCACTCCACCCGTAACTTATTAAGTCCAATTCATTCCTCATATAAACAGGTTTAAACATAACATAAACACTCGTATTAAAACTAGCATACGAAATGTCAATACTTTCTCCATAAACCATGAATGGTATAAAAATAACACATCCATAGTCAAACATATCACAAAAACTTCAATAAAATATGGAAGTTTTGTATCATAATAAATCAACTTCAAATAAACTTAAAATCAATCAAAGGATGTTGACATAGATGAAATCAAAACTATTTCAGAGAAATATATCCTTTTTGAAATCATTTAAAAGTCACATAATTATAAAAGAAAACATTTAATTTAAAAATCTTCTTATAATCTTGTAAGGGAAGCTTCGAAGATTTTATAATGGTGGAAAATAGCTGCACCCACTGTATAAGTTAAAAAGTCATTATTACCTTAATTTTGTCGAAAAGGTTAAAAAGGACCTTGTTTGGAAAATGACGGAAACATTCCTTTATAAAATTATTATAAAAAATAAAAAAAGGGTATAAATGAATTTAAACCATATTCTGTAAAATAGTAAGAATGTTTTGAAATACAGTTTTAATAAACATGGATGTGGATGATAAAGAGGTCCTAGTAGATAATTACGTATAAACAACCTCGGATAATGAAGAGATTGCGAAATAAACCCTTACCTTGTACTTTTATTGGTTGAGGGTAGATTAAACTCCTGTATAATGGTGAAATAGTTGTTATTAAATTATAAAATAATCATATACATTAATATCATATCATATATGATCTTTTAACATTGATTTGTTAATAATATATTAGTATTATCATCGTTTCGGGTGTTAACTCACTCGTTTCCTTTTATATATTTTGTTACATAAGCCGTGTTTGTTATGGATAGGTTGTATATTATTCATATCCAGAATGATATAAAGTCCTTAAAAATTATTTTTAATCATCAAATTAGAATTATAATTGCATGGATACGATGGGGAATGAATCTCATCGCGTTCGTGGAGACGGTAGTCCATACGTATGCACGAGCGACAATATCATTCTTTTGATATTAAAATAATATATAATTGGATGTTATATCATATATACAGAATCACCATCATGTTATATTTATTATTTACCTAAATTACATATCATTATCATACCCATCCAAATAATAATGTTTTTGAATAACAATTACACCATGACGTGGAGACGGTAAGCCGTACGTACGCACGTATGGTGACATGTCATTAAAGGGATGGATAGAATACTGAATATGGTTGTACCATATTTATAATAAAATCAAATTATATAGGAGATATTTGAGTTATTATTTTAGAATTGAAATAACAAATAAATAAGAAGTTGAAGAAGAAAGGAACTTCAAAAAGGGTGGTGAAAACATTACCTCTTCTTCGGGTTCTTCCTTTTAATTTGATCAAAAGGGCTCCTTAGTTTGGATTTATGATCAAAATAAGGCCTCTAGGTTTAAGTGAGGGAATTTTAGAGAGTATTTGGTCAGGTTTTGGCCAAACCAAATGGCTTTGAAGGTGTGAATAATTGGTTAGAAGTGGTGTCCTTTTATAAGGGGGAGGAGGGTCTCTTTAGGAAAAACTTAAAGTATTATTTTATAATAAATTCATATTCGGTTTCTAATGGCTCCAAAGTGGATTATTAAAAGTCTAAGGTGGGGATGGGTCTAAATCCTTTCAACCAAAAGATTTTATATAGGTTTGGATCATTATATTAACCTTATCTTTTAGTCTTAACGCTTAGTTAATTAGTTTGACATTTACCATGTCACTTTTTATTTTTATATTATATAGTTAATAAACTTAATATATACATCCAAGAGACCCCCAAGTGGTATATTAATGATACACCTATCATTATATAAGTACTTTATCCTAACCTTAGATTTTTAGGAATAGAATATCAATTAATAATATAATATTTTTTTAAAAACTCATTTATGTCAATTTTGACACTATTGGATATTTTGTTTTTGATAAATTCATAAAGGAATTATTACTTCGAAAAAAATTAATATAACCAATATTAATATGTCATATCCTATAAAATTAATTTAATTCATAAAAAGTTTCAAATTACATTTATTTGGGTATTTATAATATCAATTATCTTAATATTTCATTAATTAGGAAATTATTGCATCGCCATTGTGTTATAAATAAATTAAATTATTTAAGGTCTAAAAATTATAAATAAAATACCATTTTTTAGGAAATCTTTTTATATTTATAATGAATATTTATAGTCGAAAATATAACATATATAACCCTATGTAAAAAAATTCTAAAAGATATATGCTTATGTCATTTTTGTATTTACTTTAACTTAGTTAATCTAAAGTGTCATTATCAGTTACAAGTGGATCCATAGGGTCCCCAAATCGACCCAAAGATTCCCATGGTCATAAATGTATCAACCAATAAGGTTAGGACACATTTTAGGGTAATTTACTATTTTTATAATATTATTTTTTACCCTTATTTACCGGATTTACTCTTTAACCATGGTAAATAAAATATTTACCGAATTATTCAAAATGTCTAAAAATAAAAGTTACCTATTTACACAATTTGGACCTCCTGATTCTAAATATGGAATCCATTTTTCTATATTCAAAACACAAAAGTGGCAGAAATTAATTTAAAATTAATTCCCGTTGTCAAAACAAAAAGCGTATTTTTAAGAAATAATAACTATCAAAAGATTGACACTTGTTTATGTTCTGTTTAATTGTGAAATTATGTCCAATGAACAAAATTGTATTAAATGGTAAAAATATATTCTAAATATACTTTAAAACCACTCAAATTCATAATTTATCACTGTTAATTATTTTGATTAAAAAAGTTGTTTTTAATTAAAATTTAGTAATTTTCACTATTCATCAAAATATAAAAGTTATCCGAAAAGTACCAAAATTTTAACCTAGGCTAATTTCGATATTATGAATCCAAAAATGAAGTCCATTTTGAGAGATAAAATTTATACAATTTCAAAAAGTGGGTATTACTCTTCATAACGGCTACTTTGATTGGTTGCGGTGTGTTAGAATCTCGAAGTTGCGTACAACACACGCTACTGTATTATTCAAAGGGAAACATACCAAGGAAGCTTGGGGTGTTTATGTTGGGTTACTAGTTGGCACTTTTGTCTTGACTAGACCAGATCCATGATGTCTTTCATGTATCTTAGCTCCGTCAGTATCATCATGAGGACTCTCATGTCATTGAATGGGGAGAGTTGGATCTTGAGGATCTCGCGACATTCATGGAGCATCCAGTAGAGATTCAAGACAGTCGAGAGAAGTTTCTATGAGGAAGGATCATTCCCCAAGTTTTTGTGCTATGGAGGAATGGTGGCCTAGAGGAGAGTACTTGGGAGTGTGAGACTTAGATGTGAGCCCAGTACTAAGAGTTTTTATTTTTTCCCCTTATCTATTTTCAATGTGATATGTTGTTCATACCTTGGTGTTTTATGAGATATATTGTTTTTTCCCTTGATGTGATCTGTGATGTGTGATGTCTGATAATGTTTGGATATGAGAAAAAGGGATTACCTAATTAATAATCAAGATGAATTTTAATATGATTTGATTAAACCCATGTAGGCGAGTCAATGTTGGCCAAAGAAGATAGTATCTTCACATGGAGGATGGAATTCCTTGATTTCTATGTTTGAGGAAGTATATTTTATTGGGTTTTTGTGGCTGTTTGGGATAATAGATTTGGTTTATAGAAGTGTTTTAGGTGTAATGATATCTTTTAGAGGTGTCTCAATGGATGGTTTTTTGGAACTCTTCTCTCCTTCCTTAGGGTTGGTTTTAAATACTAGAGGGTGAGAATAGTTTGACAGGTATCTAATTAAATGGTCCAAACATTTTGTCCCATTACTTTGCCAAAAATCTAATAATTGAGGTGTCTATGGGAAGCCAGGGTTGTTTTTGAGACATTTCAATCATTTCAAATGGTAGGAAATTCCAATAGTTCTCCATTTTTGTTCATAAATTTACCAATGATAGGTAATTCCAATAATTTACCATTTTTTTTCTTGAACTTTTCCAATGGCTGGTAATTCCAACAGTTTTCCTTTTCTTATAAAATTTTCCAACTATACGTAAATTCTAGAAGTAGGTAAATTTTGGAAGTAGGAAAATTCTAGAATGAGGTAATTCTAGCAGTAGGTAAATTCTAGTGGTAGGTAAATTCATGCAGAAGATAAATTATATCATTAGGTAATTATGGTGGTAGGTAAATTCTTGTGGTATGTAAATTTAGGTGGTATTTAATTCTAGTGGTAGTTAAATTCTAGTGGTAGGTAAATTTTGGTGGTAGGTAAATTCTTGTGGTAGTTAAATTATGGAAGTAGGTAAATTCTAGAGGTTGGTAAATTTTGGAGGTAAGAAAATTATGGTGGTAGGTAATTTCTATCAGTAGTTAAATTCTTGTGGTAGGTAAATCTGCTAGTTTCCCTTTTTCCCAAAAATTTCCAAATATTCCATTTTGACATATTTTTGGAAAAATATGGGTTTAATTTAGTATTAAGGGGTTTAAAATCCTTTTTAAATATGATAATTCATGTCTTCGGTTTCTAAAATGTTTGGAGACATTTCAAAGACTTGAACTATATATATTGATGGGTTTCACCTTTAATGGTCAGTTAAAACCATTTACAATCCCGCTAATATCAGATTTATTTTCTCTAAAGAATATTCATTTCATTATTTCCTATGGGATTAATTTCTCTTTATATGGGAGGTCCCAAATCCTTTTTCCCTATGAGCCATAGAACTAGTTTCTATAGTTTGTTGGACCCCCCCCCCCCAAAGAAGTTCCCTCCGATACTTGTGCCCCATGTTTTAGTGTAGCGAGTTTGGGAAAATTTTCTTTCTTCTAAGTAGGATTTCCTTCGTTTCTCCTTATGTGTATCATGCAGTATGGGTTTATTATTATCATCACGTGTAAAATTAGTTTCATCTAGATTAATAAAGATAAATGAATTGGTTTAAATTAAATCAAAAGGGGCATGGGAATGTAAAGCATTATCTTATAGCATTGTTGTTACTATTTTGATATTTTCAATTGTATGGGTGTAATACCATGATGAAAATCATGTTTTTTGGTGTCTTGATTATGATGAAATGACATTGTTTTAGAAACCTCTATTTTTTTATTGTTTGGTATCATAATAAATAACTAGAAAACCATTTTCATTTAGTTAATATAATGGATGCCTCGGGATATAATGACATGTGTGATAACACCCTTAATTAAGGAATTAAAATTGAATAAGATACCCTTTTATAAATCCAAATATGTGTTGTGATGTTTTATTTGATGTGGTGTATGGGGGAAGTGGATGAAATATGGTTATGCAGCATGGTTTGGATGGTTATTACAGTGTGGAGGTGTGGTAGGGATGTGATGGGGGTTGTTATGTGGTTATGTAGTGGGGATACGATGGAAGATAGAACTATATGTGGATGTTGGTCTGCTGTTTTGTACTTCTTCTTGTTATTGACACTGTGTTAGTTTCCCTAATTAGTAATGGATGTTAAAATGAATAAATATTAGGTTTCTTGTTGTGTTATAAGAAAAATTGAATGTTTTAATGGAAAGGGTTGGTAATGGGGGATCTATAAAATGGATTAATGGTAATAAAAAACTGAAATATGAAATGTTTCTTGTGTATGGCTTATGGGGGTTGTGATTTTAGTTTCATCATAAAAAGTGGAGATTCTTTTGAGTTGTCTTGTGCCGTTGTGAACCCTTGGGATGGGTCTTGTGTCCTAGTTTATTATATATATATATATATATATATCTGTGTGAGTGTGTGTGTGTGTATGTGTGTATGTATATATGTGTATATACTTGTATATTCTTGTGACTTATATACACACCCCACCCTCATTGAGAACTATGTGAAAAAACTCTCATAATCTTGTGGGAGTGTTTTTTCCAACATCCTAGTGGGAGGATGGATGGCTAGCTACCCACTCTTCCCTACCCCCTCTTCCAAGAAATGAGAAGGATAAGCACCAGTTGGGATGGAAACAAGTCAAACTTGTTTTTTTTTATTTGCGATGTGATGTGATATGATTTCCTAGGTGTGTTCAGGCGATATGTTATGTGATGGACTAGGTGTTTGTGTGTGGGATGTGACATGTTGTGATTTTATTTGGAAATGGTGTGAGCACCATAACGTACAAAGTTGGGGGGTGAGAGTGGAAAATAAGTGGGAGAGTAGTGTGAGGTAACCTATAATCGATGTGATTCATATTATATTATATACTTGGTTGTGTTATTTGGTGAAAAATACTTGGTGTGTTTGGGGTTTTCGTTAGCATACCTATTTAGGTGCCTTTTGGATCTATTGCTTTGACACGGGTGTATTAGTTTCCTATTTTCACATGTACATGAGAGAATTTGGTTTCATAGTGAGTATACTTGTTTGATCACCCTACATATATAAAACAGTTTTCAAGATTCTAGGGAGACTTTTCATACCTTTTTGGACATTACTCGCCCAAACCAATGGACATTTGATGTGTCACTGCTATAGTTTTTATTTTTGGAATTTTCTTTGGAGACTTTTTATTTATATTAGTTTTATTTTCACATGGATTGTTGTATGGTTTTTCTATTTATTATATATATGTCATAGATTTTATTGTGGTCAATTCATTTTATCTCCTGATATTGTTTTATTATAGAGGTAAATTCCTCCCATATTGAGATATTTGTATACCCTTAGTGCTAGTAATCAACCCAGGGCCTACTGGAGGCAGGACTCAGGGATCATTATCTATCTCCCTTAATTGTGAATCATGCATATCTAATTTGATAGAAATTTTTATTCATTCCTATTTTAATTGAAATTTACTTTTTGACCTCTTTTATAAATTTCTTTGAAAATATTTGAAAAGCATGATTTATGACAAACTAGGAAAATATTTTCTTTCCATGTTTTATTTAAAATTGAGAATATTCAGTTTACTTGATGTGGATTGATTGTGGAATTATTAGTGTCGTCATATTAGGATAATCTTAATCACACCCTACTTTTTCCTTGGGTTTTTTTAGACTTTCTTATTCATGGTTCGGGAAAAGGAAAGGTTGCATTGGGAAGTGGTGGATTTTCATTATAGCGGGACCATGGAAGTTGGGAGTGACTAATGGAGTGTGTGATACACATTTCACAATAATATCTTGTAGTTATTTTTTGATGTATTTGTCATGAATCAGGTTGATGTTTATTTTTTGGTACTTTTACTTTTCTACCTATGTTACTTTTATATTGATGAGTGTCTTGGTATACTGAACTCTTATGTTTTATTTCTGATTTTTATGTATTCTTGATCTATTCTTGTGATGTAATTATTACCTTTTATTTGTTTCTTGATTCCTAGGCACTAGAATCCATCCCATGGGGAACTAGAACACCCTTTCAGTTATGTTAGGATTAATTTGGGTACCTATTTAGTGGTTTATTCAAGTTTTCTTAAGAAAAATTGGTATCAAATGAGGTTTAGAATATTTTTGAATGTTGGTATACTATTTGGGATGTACTAGTAGATAGGAGATATGACTTTCAGGACTTAATGGGTATGTGATGGGTAATTTCCTTTCCATATCTCATCATAAAGAGCCTTAAGATACCATGGTAAGTTAGGAAAGAGTGTCTCTAAGGAGTTTTTTAATCCAATTATAAACATTTCTCGAACATTGATTTCAGGTTTGTGTTCCCAATTTGAATTTTGATTGATAGAATTGATGACCCTATGTCTATTGGCCAATGTTTCTTTATTATATTTTGAGGTTTTATAGTACCATTCCTTTAGAAAATTTCAAAAAAGACTTCAGGATGGATGTGATGATGAACCATAGTGAGCGGACCCTCTGGTTGACCTGGAACTTATAGATTTTGTCGTATGTGTAGTCTAATCTCTGAGCTAAGGGGTTGTACCTTCCCCACTCAGGATATAGTGGTAATACCTTATAAGGGAAATAATAGAGATAATGACTCGAAGTTTTTTCTACATTTTCCATTATCTTTCCAGGGTAGAAATGATCATTAGACGGAAGTGTGTTGGTTGAAAAAAATTGATCAACTCTTTTAGTTCTCAGATATTCAAGATTCCATTAAGGTGAAATATGTCATCTTCAAGCTTGAGGGGCCTAAAAAAGGTGGTTGGATGTGATGGTTATGGTGAATATGAATAAAGGATTATAGTGGAAAGAATTCAAGACACTTTTTATAGATAAATACTATATATATTATATGGTATTCGAAAAGTCCATAGAGTTTTTAAAAGTTCTTTAAGGTGATTGGATAGTGACTCGGTATACCAATAATTTTGCATAACTTTCATAGTTATCACCTTAGGTAGTATTGAATGAGAAGATAAAGGCCCACATGTGTTAGATGAGTCTTCAACCATATATCCAGTCTCATGTATTCATGATGAATATTACCTCTTATGTTGATGTTCTGGATAGAGATCCGATGGATACAATTGACCTAGCTGGTAAGTTAGGGTTGATGGGAATTCCTCCTAATCCTAGTGGTATTTTACTTGTTTCATTTAAATTAAAGAGAAAGAAATATTGGTATCATAGTGTAAATGGTATGGGTGTTCTATGGTATCATACTTTATCCAAATCATCTGTAGTATTTCGTAAAGAAAAACTGACAAGTTTCTAATGTTGAAAATCTGAGAACTCTAATAATACTTGCATGAAGGCACCAAATAATTGTATATCGTGCAAGTAATCTATTTACTTGTAGAGTATTTCTATTTATTTTCCATTCCACATAGTGGTATGAGATTGTTAGTACCAATAGGATCTATGTAACAGTCAAATGATTCAAGAACAGTGGGGTTCCAGCCACAAGAATTAGGAATGAAGCACCATTACATAGTGAATGAGTCTCCAGTGAGGACTGATGTGGGCCCTATGACAGTGACATGTAACATTACTATTTATTTATCTTTAGTTAATTCTTTATTTTTTATGGGTGCCATTAACTATTTCATATAAACCAACATTTTTTCTTTGTTTAATATTCCTATATAACTCATTCCTTTTGTGATGGAAATTTTTATGCCTCTCGAGACAAGAAGAGAGTAGGGTATTTGATGCACCTCTTGTTATTTTTATATTATCAAAAATCAATCTCGTATTGTAATATTGGGTTCTTGATAAGAAACCTATACATATAATTTATGGTATGGATTGGTTAATTGATCATAATGTCTAAATTTAATGTTATCTTCAGTTGGTCTCCTTTAATGCCCCTAATGGGGAGTGTCATGTTTTTTGGGGTGAATGGTACTGGAGGTCTACTTTATCTAAACCTCCTCTTATGGAGTTGGGTAGGGTAACATCCATGTTTAATTTTTAATAATAATTGGAATCTTTAATCGGTGATATCCCTCTAGTAGCTGTTGAGTTTCTTGATATTTGTCCATCATAATTTTATGGTTTTTCATCATAGAGGGAGGTAGATTTCTATTTTGACTAGGTTCAAAGTACTCAACCCATATATATCCCATATTACCCAATAGATCTAGCTAAACTAAATGATATAATTATTAGTTGGTTTAATTGATGTTTGAAGGATTCATTTGACCCAGTGTGTCTCTTTAGAAATAACTATTCTTTTTTCTAAGAAGTTCAATGGAACCCTACACTTGTGTGTTGATTACTGAAATCTCAATCGATTTAAGATTGATAATAAGAATATATTTCCCTAAATTTATTTTTTTATTAGATTAAAGGGTTGAATAGGTTCTCAAATATTGATATTTTTTGTGTTTACCCCCCATTTAAGATAAAAAAAGTTTGAATCATGAAGAAAACATTCAGGAGTAGTTGTGGCCACTATGAGTATCTTGTTATTCAATTTTTTATACCAATGATCCTAATATGTTTATTGAACTAATTAATATAACTTTCCACCAATACCTCTATTCATTCATTATGGTATTCATGGATGAAATATTGATTTATTCTAAAACCAAGGAGGATCATGTGTGTCACTTTATATCATTTTTGGATATTTTTAGAAGTCACTAACAATATAAAAGACTATAAAAGCGACAACTATAGATTTGATAGGTGAAGTTATTTGGGAACATGGTATCTAAATTGATCCTAGTAAGGTGAAAGTCATTATTTATTGGGAAGAACCATAGAATATCCTCGAGATTTGGACCTTCTTTGGCTTAGCGGTGTATTACCATTGATTTTCAAAATATTTCTTAAAGTTAGATTCTCTATGGAGTTATCTCACTCATATAGAAGTAAATTCTTTTGGGATTCAAAATATTAGGACTCCTTTGATGATATGAAGCATTTTTTGACCTCGTCTCTAATATTGAATCTTCAAAAGGTGGGGTAGGGCTATGTGTTCTTCTGTGATGCATTAGGTTTAGGTTTGGGCTGCATTCTCTTGTAGGGTGATCACATGGTGCCATATAGTTCACGTTAACATTGGCCTCATGAGAATAACTATTACACACGTGATTTAGAACTCACATTGGTGATGCATTCTCTTAATAGTTGGTATTACTACTATTTCATAGAATGGTTTACCATTTACATCCATCAAAAAATATTTAGTTATATATTCTCAAAAAAATATTTCAATCTTTATTAAATGAAATAGGTGGACTACCTACAATATGTTTCATTTGATATTTCCAATAGCCCTTGAAATGGGAACATCTTTGTCAGTGATTTGACAAGTAAACTACCATCTTAGTTTGTAAAAGTATCATCAAAGGATTGGAATCTCATGGATAATTTTTATCACATGAATTTGGGAGTCTGGGGGGATGGGACTGAGGTTGCTGGGCTAGTGTTTAATTGACATCTTCACTTATCGAGATGATAATCCCAGAGCAGTACTATGATGATGAGTTTTGAGGCATTAGGGATTATTTATTTAGTGGGGAGACTATCAGTAAATAGTCACTATTTACAAAGAGTTTCCTTTTCTTTAGGAACTGGCATGTCATTTAGTTCCCTATGAGAGTGTCTTTGTTGGGAGATTATTAGCATTCCAAGTGGGTAGTATACTAGGGCATGATAAAGATGTATTATGGTATGAGGATTTGATTTTGGTGATTGGGTATAAAATAATACATCAATGATTTTGTTACTCATTTTTATACTTATCAACACGTCAAGGTTGAGCATCAAAAGTCTTTGGGTTTGCTTAAACCCCTTCTAGTTCTAACTTGTATGTGGGAAGAGATATCGATATAATTATTTTTCATTCCTATATACTCATTGAGGAAAGAATGCAATATGGGTGGCGATTGACTAATTGAATAAATTGAATCACTTTATTCCTATTCATAATAAGACCAAATTTGAGGAAATAGGAAATCTATATATATAAGAGAGCATAAAATTTCATGGTATTCCATCTACCATTATTTCTTGTAGGGATACCTAGTTCACAACCTAGTTTTGGAGATTCCACTAAGACATGATGGGATCCCACTTCAGTTTAATCCTGATGCACCATACTTAGAAATATTATCATACATAATGGTCTATTCAAATTCTATAAGACATGCATCATGCTTGTGTCCTTGGATTTGGTGGATCTTTTAATTTTAATTTGGGGATGTTCAAGTTTTTCAACAATAACAGCAACCAATTTTCCATTAAAATGGAACCCTTAGAGGCCTTGTAAGTCTAGAATTATAAACCTCCACTTTTTTGGTTAGAAAATAGTGAAGTTTCCCTTGTATGATCCATTTTGGTCCAGGAAAAGATGGAGAAAATATAGGTGATTATACAAATTTTGGTGATGGCATAGATATAATATAATTATCATGTGGATCATTTACTATGTCCATTGTAATTCTTGGTTGGAGACAAAGTATTTTGAGTTTATCTCCTCAGTTGGGGTATTGATGGCTTGGGAAGAAGTGGAAGTTCTCAATGAGATTTGTGGGGCCATTTGATATTCTTGAGTGGATTAAGAAGGTGTCTTACCATTGGGATTTTCCACATCATATGAAATCAATCCAGAACATGTTTCATGTATCGAGGCTCAAAATATATCTTTCATACATGTCTCATGTATTGAATTTGGAGGACCTTGTTTAGGAACATGATATGTATGTGATTGAGCTGATGGTTTGGATTTTTGATTCCTAGAAGAATTTTCTTCATAAAAACTCTATACCACTAGTTTGGGCTCTATAGTGACATTGTTATGATTCTCACGAGATGTGGGAACATGAGACATTTATGAGAGAGTAATGGAATCATATATTTGTGGACCAGTCTTCTTGATAGGATTTTTGACACCTTCTTTCAGGTATGATACTTTTCTTATTTTGGTTATTCATGTTTTTCATATTGATATCTAGTTGTACACATTGATTCTTGGTTATTATCATTTTTTAATCCTTTTGAGTGGATGGGGGAAGTGCTTTTGATCTATGATTTAGTGGTTGGGAGGTATTTAGGAGGTTATCCTGAGAGTGTACAGGGGCATATAGCCAAAATGGATATAGGAGGTCCATCGGCTCACAAGTGAGGGACACCAGCCAACTAGTAGAAGGTTGGAAGTAGGGTATTCCTAAAGGATGTCCACCGGTTAGGTAGTGGGACTTCCAGAAGAACATGAATTATTCTTTACACAACCGACTAGCTAGTGTGATTCAGAAGCTAGCCAATGACCCTATTATACTGATAATCGGTAGGTTAGTATTGTAATTATTTTCAACTTAATAAATTTTTTTTTTCAAAACACCTCTCCCTCAATCCTAATTTGAACCTCATGATTTTGGAGACTCCTTTGAGATGTCTTTGTCACTTACAACCTTAAAAAATCATGGATATAATCCCCAATTGATACATCAAATCTATTCTAGTAAGAGTAATATTGATTTGATATTAAATTCTCCTTTCCTCCTCTCTCACCTTCTTTGAGAGTGGTGGATCCTTGTATAATTTATGGATTTAGATATTAATTTAGGATTTTTGATTCTATGATTCCAACATGGTTGATACTAGAATTTTGAATATTAATTATAGATCCTGTGTTGGGTGTTTAACGATATCTTGATTTATCTAGGTGGTTTTATAAGTCAATTCCAATGAATTGAAACCTTAGATTATTTTTCATTTTGAATTGGATTTTTAAATTATTTCTGAATCTCAATTTGAGTTTCATTACTAATTTTTTATAATTTTCATGGTATTTGTGTGCATTGAACCCCTTGGGTATGGATTTTCAAATAAATATAATTTTCCATAAAATTAATTTGAATTGGAATGAATGACTTGAAGATAGACTTTGATGATGATTATTGAGAAATTATCACATGATTTTTTTTTTTGCATTTGAATGAAATGAGTTATTTTTGAAAGGCATGAGTTTTGATGAAAACCATATGATATTGTTTTTGAAGTTAAATGGAATGTTTTTAAATATAACCTTGTGAATGATTTTAAATGATTGATTGAAATGATCTGAGATGGATTGAAATGAGAGATACCCCCTTATATGTGTGATTTCCTTGAGGCACAAGGGATCATGTGTAATTAGGTGAGAATAACACACACTAGGAATGTATTATATCTACATTGAAATATTTTGATGATGAAAATGATAACTAAAATATGATGTGGTTTGGTCATTCATTCTTTGGGGTGTTATTCTATTCCCCCAAGGCTTGAGACCATGGGATGTGTGTACACTTCAGTTGTATTTCACTAATATGTGTGAGTAAACTTGTACTAACCTTACACTGAGACTATTCATTATGGTGTTATGATTTAAAATGAAATCTTGAAAATGATTTATACATTCCAATACTGATGAAATTATTTACTTATCTCTAATTTTATAGAAATTCTTATCCATTCCTCTTTTGATGGAAATATAGTTTTGTACATATTTTATAAATGGATTTGAAATGATTTTTAAATAATGATTTATGATGAACTATGAAAATATTTTCATGTCATGTTTTATTTAAAATTTATTATATTTTTTTACTTGATATAGATTACTTATGAAATACTTGTTGGGATCCTATTGGGATAGTGTTTCCCACATCCTACTTTTTCCTTTTGGTGTTTCTATGCATTCTTATACCAGATCCAGAGAAAATAAAGGTACCAATGGGGCTGGTGGGTGTTTATGATTGTGATACCTTGATAGTTGGTGGTGATTGGTGGAGTATGTGATCCTCTTATCACAAGGAGAACTTTTGGTGATGCCTCTTATAGATTTGTGATTACTCAGGTAGATGTACCATTTTTGGGACATGTACTTATCTACCTTTAGTACTTTTCTCTGGATATTGTTATACCAAATACTTGTGTTTTGTTTCAGATTTTTATATATTCTTGAGATATTCTAATGGAAAAATCATTCCCTCTTCTTTGTTTCTTGATATCCAGGCACTAATCGCTTGTCAGTGGGACTGGAAACACTCTTCTTTGTTTCTTGATATCCAGGCACTAATCGCCTGTCAAAGGGTGATTTTCACTTTATTACTTTAATTTATAATTTCACATGGATTACCAATATAATGTTAATAAAACTTAAATAAATGGATAAAAAAAATTCAAAATTTTTATAATGGATGTTGGGAAATAATTGGGTGTATATATATTGAATTTGATAAAAAAATGGAAAGGCATACAAAAGTAACTCTTTTGGGACCTATCTGAAGAAACATTGAATTAAACACCAATACAGTGATCCATACACACTTAAACAAAATTGAGTTTCATAAAGTAAAAAATATAAGTTTCATTGAAATAGGAAGAAGTATTCTTAATAAATATAAACTCTCAATGCTCTTATGGAGAGAGGATTTTAGTAAAACTATAGAAATTCAAAATAGATGCTTATTTCGACCAGAATTAAAAAATGAAAACTATGAGATGTGGTATAATAAAAATCATATAGTTAAATACTTTATAGTTTTATGATTCCTTAATTAATAAAGGTAAAAAATCATGATCTATGAATTTTTTTTGAAAACACAGAATAAGGGATCTTCATGGGATATTCATCCAATGGAATAATCTAAAAGTTCTAGAATGAATAACTACAAAACTTGGTTGATTCCATCAATTTTAATGTTTTTTAAAATAAGATAACCTTAAAAAGTTTTTAAAGATATTAAGGAAGATGATATTAAAGATATAATGATGAACTCCAAATAGGATAATGATAATGAAGATGACTGTGAGCCTAATCTAGTATAAGTTAACTCATATCTATCTATTGATGAGGAATGTAAGACTAGAATAAAATCACTAATGTTATAAACATTAAAAAATAGGTTGAATCTAATAACATCATCAAAAATCATGAATCAATAGTTCATATAAGGTAGAAATTGATATTTGAGAATCAGATGTCACTTTTCTCATATGTGGAACTAGTCTCAGTTACAGAGGTAGTTTAATGCAATGAATGGTTAAATGAGATGAAAGAATAGTTAGATAAAATTAAGAAAATTAAAACATGGGATATTCTTCCTCTACTTAAAGGAAATAATATTATAGGAACAAAATAATTGTTTAAAAATAAACTCAATGAACATGGAGAAATTTAAAGAAATAAAACATGGATAATTTATAATGGCTAATCATGGGCAAAAAGTGTTGATTTTAAAGAAACTATTTTCCCTGTTGCAACACTTGAAACAATAAGAATTTTCTTTTCAGTTGTTTTCCACCAAATTATAAAGTCCATTAGAGGGATGTTAAATCATCTTTCTTAAATGAAAAAATTGATGAACAAGTTTTTATTGAGAAACCTAGTGGGTTCATACTTGATAATGGTAGAACCATGGTGTATAAAATAATGAAATATGTCTATGGGTTGAAATAGGGTCCTCTTTATTAGTATTCAAAACTAGATAGTTTCTTGACTAATTTGAACTTTTTTAAAGGAAAATTTGATAGTAAGTTGTATGTGAAGTATATAAGTATGTGTACCCTGATTGAAATTATTCACATTGATGATGTAATTTTCGTAGGTGATTGGGATAAATATTTTGAGGAATTTTATAAATAAATGAAAAAAACATTGAGATTTAAATGATTAGAGAGTATAATTTCTTTCTAGGATTACGAGTTCAATATAAACGAAGATATGACTTCATCTATCAAGAAATATATATTGAGTTATTATTAAAAAAGTTTAGAATGGGTGATAAAAAGGAGGTTTCTACTCCAATCTCTCTTGGAATGAAAATTATTAAAGATGAAGTTGGGGAAAGTTTGAATTAGAAAGAATTATAGAAGATGATTGGAATTTTACTCTATCATAATACTTCAATACAAGACATTTCATATGTTATTGCTTTGTATAAAAGATATTGAAGTCATCCAATGGAATCAAACATGTTGTAAGCTAAGATAATACTATGGTATATTATAGGAACATCAAATTATGGAGTAATTTCTAGAATAAGTAATGAGATAAACATTCTTGGGTTCACTAATATAGATTAGATTAGTGATTGTAATGATTGAAAATCAAAATCAAGAGGAAATTTATTCTTGGGAAAAGTTATGCGAGCTAGAATAGTAAGGAAAAAAGTTGTCTACAATGAGTATAGTAGAATCAGAATATGTTGTTACTACCTAGGAATGTATGAAAATGATGTGAATAAAAGTTTAGTAAGAATATTTGAGGTTGAATCATGATAAACCATTGAATATTATTTGTTATAATCAAATTTCCATTGATCTTTCCAAAAATATCAAACAACATTCTACATCAAATCATATTGATATTAAATAAAATTTTATAAAAGTTAATTTTTCTAGTATAGATTTTATTCTTGGGTATATTACAACAATATATCAAACTACTAATATTTTCAACAAAGCTATGTCAAGTGAAATATTTGATGAATTAAGGATGCAACTAAATGTTTATCCTTAACTAATCAATTAAGATAATTCTTAAGGAAGTCTCCCCACCACAATCCTTTGGATTATATTGATAAATGGGGATAAGAATCAAAAATCTATGCTTTATCTTTTGTTAATATGAATATGGTGTTATCATAAAAAGGGCGAGAATAATATTGGTGGGGGGTAATCTTATCATGGATACAAAATTACTTTTCACTAAGGGATGGAATTATTTTTGAAAAAATTCTTTATATAGTAGTATGGTTTCAGGAAACTCTTTATGAGAAAGGTTGGGTTTTGATAAATGTTTGAGAAAATATTTGTTTAGAATGTTTCCAAAAAAACCATAATGGGGTTTTGTATATCCTTTGGATTGTTTTTAATTAGTTTTGTATTTGTTTTCAATATCATATTTGTGAATTATTTTGTATTGATTGGTAAGTAGAGGTTTTTTTCATGATATGTTTTGTTATAACTTTCTTATAAATTCATATGATGCAATTATAATATTCAAGTTTCAAACATCATGAATATATATTTTTTTGTTTGTGATTTTACAAAGGGGTAGAATTCAAAGTTCGATCTATAAAGTTATATTTGCGACTATAAAATTTTCATGATAAAATGTGGTGAAGTCACAACTTAATATTATATAGAGAATTATGAAGGCTAATGGAATGAATCTATAGGTTATAGGAATATGAATTTTCTAAAAATAGACTATTTATACAAAGTTCAAAGTGAAAAGTAAAAGTTTCAATCTGAACAAATTTTAAAGATATGATGTCGTGAAGTTCCAATTGAATGATGGTTGATCTATGAATCATTGGAAAATTAATGATTGGACAGAGATGTTGTAACTCTAGTAGAATAAAAAAATTCTAAAGGTGACCAGATAGTCAAGTAAAAAAGTTACATTGTATAGGATTAAGTTTTATAAAAGTTCACAGCATAAGAGAGTTTTCATGTCTACCAGATAGGGAAGAAATAAGTACACCAAAAGGAGAGAGATGATGATCAATGAACATGTCGATGTGAGTTTTACAAGTTAATTTGATCAGTCTAAAACCCATTAGATGAATGAAAATCAGGAAGAGATATACATTTTCAAAAAACAGATGACTCTATGAATATGTATTGGACTAAATGTTTTTAACCAAGACCTGTATAATGTTTGGGCAAATGTAGGATGGTAAGATGAAGACATACCAACTCATCAAATAGTTCAATCCGGATGAACATATGATATTCCATCATATATAGGAATCATGTACAGAGTACTAGGCAGTTAATTCTTGAGTGTACCAGACAAATTCAATTGGATGATTCGTATAGGAAAAAGGGGGGTTAGAAAAAATAGTACTAGATAGAGGAGTCCTTATGAAGGCACCATAAAGGCATTAATTGGATAGAGTTCTGAGAAACATTACATAAAATTTTTTATTTATCAAACCATGATGATGTTGAGATATCCTTTCAATATTCGTTATTATAACTCATATATGTATAAGTATGAATAAAATCATTAATGTCGAGTTTTCAAAAAAGTTCAATAAATTTATAGAATATTTGAAGGTGGTCTATTGAAGCTAGTGGGGTGATAAAATTTAAAAATAAAATTTTGGGATCCCACGCTTTCTCTTTTCACTGTAGATTTTCCTATATAAATGGGTTCATGGTACAATGAAAGTTGTTATATAGATTCTATCAATGAGTGAAAGTTCAAAAGAAAAGATACATATGGAGATACCATACTAAGAGTAAAAGAGTTGAAGTGTCTGAGTATCCAACCAATAATTCTGCTGGTTAAAGAAAAGGTACCCGAAATAAGTGTACCAAATCAAGGAATTAAGAAAAAAGTGAACATGACTAAGATTCAAGAATTTTATGCATACCAGGTAAAGTTATACCGGATGAAGGGAACCCATAAAAATTATTTCTAGATAGAATTTTTTTACCTATCTTGAAAATCTTCTTAACATTTTTTTACGTATTATCCATCCCCAACTCATTGGATTCAGAAGAGATGCAGTGTCACTAACCATAGGTGACATACCCAACACACCAAAGGCTTGAAATAAATTTCAAGGTCTTAGGAGAAAATTGGGGTGGTATTTTTCCTATAGAGATTCTACAACCCAACAATAAAAAATTCAAACATCCAAACCATATATATGATGCATGAATATAAGTAATAAAACTCAATGTTAAAACTAATAGAAAAAAATATCAGACTAAAAACGAAATAAGGGACATCAAATAATAGAACCAAAAAGATAGCATGACCCAATGACACTAAAGTGGAATCATCCCAAGAACCACCCAAAATAGCTCTAACACCACCACTCATGACCATGGAAACCAAAATAAATTGATAGATAAATAAGACACCTTTCCCTATTCTTGTGTCTCAAAATACAATATATAAAAACACAACAAAGATCCCATTAAGGGGTAAGTATAACACTCAATAGGTTATCATTAGATATACCCTAAAACATGCCACTAGGATAATAACCAGTTAGAAAATTTCATATGAAAAATATGAAAAATATATAAATAGTTTATAAAAAACTATAAGTGAAATCCATGTCATAAAAATCATAAACATGCATTTTATCATTCCTTGATACTTGTCATAACCATTCCCTTGTTCAGAAAAACACCCATAAACACTCAATATTAGTGTCACATAATGATGGTGGTACTTCATGACCATACTCCATCCCACTTTAATGGTGGTACTTCATGACTATATTCCTTCCAACTTTGAACATGCGCTAACCAAATTATACTAAATTAAATTCAAATTCATTTTTCATAAAAAAACCCTTCCATTGAAAAGATTTCATGAAACATTTTTCTTGCATCGAAACAATACCATAATTATAAAACCACCATTTTAAAATTATATAAAAATAGGTTTTCCAAAATCCATCCAATTTCCCCTATTTCCAAAAAAATAAACAAAAATTGTTTTCTTGAAGAGATCACACTATTTTTTCATATAAAATATGTAACACCCTGAGTTTTTATGGACATTTTTTTCTTGAATAAATTAAATTTTAATTTATGTATTACAATGAACTATGTAAAACATTCCTTTCACACAAAACTGACTCAACAAGAATTACACATAACATAAACACGGAAAATGCTACACGCAACACAAACTTAGCATACTTTACACACAACACAGATGTTTCTATGAAACATCATTTTATTGTTATAATTATTTAAATGAGATAATTATGACCTAACCATTAAACATAGTTATATGAATAGTAATAACTACTTTTAAAATATTATTAATAATTTTTTTATATAAATAAAACATATTGACAATGGATTTTATAAATTTTGGTAAAGTCCTTGTATGTTTAAAAATACTAACTTCTCAAATGAACTGCTTTTAATGTCCTTTGGTGAAAAATAAAAACTTTAAATTTAGATATATTTAGAAATTTAATTTGATAAAATAAACTTCAGTTTTGAATTTATAATGATTAAATTATATTAGGGTGATTTTTTGGGATTTTTCTAAGAAACTTCATTTTTGGATGAATAGTAAAAAATACCGGATTTTAATTAAAAACTTCTTTTTCATCTAAATTATTTATAAGGTAAAATTATATTTTAATTTTTATAAAAGTTTAACTATATAATCTTTTTATCAATCAATCCAATTTATTTCAATGGAATTAATTTCACTTTGATATTGGGTATAAAAACATACCAAACTTTTAGATGTTTTTACTTTAAAAACCAGTAATGTCATCCTGTTAGTGGGATTATATTTAAATTAATTTCAACCACATATATAATTATAATTTGAGAAAATTGATTCCATATTTTTAATTAGAATAATTTATAATTTATAATAAGTTCAACTTATTTTTTGACCAAAAATTTAAGCTAAAGTGATTAAAATTAATTACAACAATTAAGAGAAAAATTAGGTTAACAAACTAGTAAACCTTAAATTTAAGACAAAAAAAGACCTATAAACTTGTACAAAACCCATTTTATGGAAATTATTCATCCATTAACCTTCCATTAAATATTTATTTTCTTTTTATGACTTTTTTCAGGTAAAAACGTGGGTACATATAACTTTTTCTAAAAAATGTCAAGTGTGTTATTTCCCTTCCAAATAAAAGGCCACCACCTCTCCCTTTTCTTAAAACCTCTAAAACCACTTAGGTTTAGAAAATATCTACCCAATACACTTCCCAAAATCTCTACCTTTATCCTAGAAGCCTCTCCTTTGGCAGAAAGAAATCCAAGGAATCCTTTTGGCACCAACCGAAAGTAGTTTCCCGATTAAGAGGTAATGTCTTCTCTCAAACTCCTTTATATTATTTTATTTCTCCACCAACTTCACTCTATTTACTCCATGATAGTATAAAAACATCAGTATATTCAATATAATAGGATTTTTTATGATAATGTTTTAACCTACACTTATACACACTTCAATTTAATGGGTAACAAATATACTCTTTATATGTACGGCGAATTATTGCCTCATAAAATGATGATTATTCATTTTTACATTAATACCTCTCATGGTGGACATTTTGATGGAAAATACATTTATATATTATAAATATGATATTTATAATGTCTTTATTCATCTTTAAGTTTTATTTAGAATATGCCTTTATACTTTCCATCTTTTGTAAATATGATAATTTCATTTGAGGAAGTGTGAACTACTGCCCACTCAAAACAATGTGATTCGTTCACACACTACATGGAATGTATTAAAGATATGTATAGTGAAATCATGTGATATATATGAAATAAAAATTATACTTTAATTATAATATATATGTAAACATATATGTAATTTTATTTCTTTCTTTCAATACGAAAATAAAAATGGAAACAACGTCCATGCGTACGTATGGCTTACCGTATCAATGAATACTGTATTTTATTTCACACTTATATATTATATATATTTTTATAATACACATATAATGAATATAAATTATATTTATATCATGGTGTACAATTTTTAAATCATGATATAAATATAAGGACCAAAGATATAACAAATTAAGACACATACGAAGAATAAAGCGAATATTACCCGAAATGAGACCTTAACTTAGGATTATTTACAAGAGGGTAATATAGGTTCATAATAAAACCATATATGGTATTACATATAATAATATTATCCTGTGAAATATGTATAAAAAACTTACATTTATTATACAGGAATCTTGTACGAGTATGAAGAGAGTTTAGATACAAGGTTAAGGGATTTCATCTCACATTTTATTTCCGTTAAAAACAAGCTTTATTCACCACTAATTTATTTTTTTGGTGTGTATGATTCCCATGGATGTATTAAATGATTATTATAATTAAATTTAGAGTTATTTAAATATCCATTCTAGGAACTTTTTTTCATGGGAAAATCTACCTAATTAGTATGACAGTTTTGTCTCAATTTACCTTCTTTGATACACATGTTTTTTATGCACCTACATTATTTTTAAAGGTTTATATACATCCATTTAACATGTTATATCATGAAACTCATTATTTTAATGACATTTTATGCTTCATTTAATTTCATTTTATAACATAGAATGTATTATCCCAAGTTACTAAGTAGTAAGATTTTATTTGAATAATCTCATCACTTTTAGATATTGTTAATGATTATGATTCATTAATGAAATATTATGATCCATATCTCAATAACACTAATGAATTTACTTATGCAATTTTTATTCAATATATCTCCATGTATTAGTACCTTTTCCCCACTATTTTTTACTTAAGAAAATTAAGAAAAAAAATTAATAAAAATCTGACCATATTTCACTCTTCGGTCAGAAACCTCTTATATTTCAAAAACCATGTTTTAAAAAATGTTTTATAAGATGGTTTCAAAGGATCATTGAATATAATTTTAAAGTAAAAAGTATTTTAAATTTTTTTATAGTTTTCCAAGTTTCCTTTATATTTTTTTTAAAAAAATCAAAGAAAAAGGGTTTTGAAAATATTTTATGTTG
This sequence comes from Viscum album, assembly GCA_963277665.1. Lineage (NCBI taxonomy): Eukaryota > Viridiplantae > Streptophyta > Magnoliopsida > Santalales > Viscaceae > Viscum > Viscum album. The sequence continues at coordinate 2,067,576,984 of OY728121.1, forward strand.
AAAGGATATTTTCTTCAAGAAATGTTTTTAAAAGATAATTCAAAAGTATTTACTATATAAGGTAACATAAATTGGAGTTAATCATGCCTTTATATGGAAATTATTAGATGTTTCCATTCACATTATTTCCCTTAATGGATTAGTGTTTTACATCATGATGTTTATGTAACACATTTCTCTTCCATAGGTCATATGCTTTCAAAACCCACTTCTTTTCAAAGGTTATGTTTATGATGAAATTATTATGAAACCTATATTTTTCGATATGTTATGATATGATTACATGTTTATAATACCCATTTCATTTCATGGGTTATGATATTATTATTTATGACCCTCTGGCGCAAGTATGTATGATTTTCTTATGAGATGGTTGGGACTTATATCTCTATCAAATGCATTGGGTAAAGACTTATATCTCATGAGATAGACATGGATGGAATGAGAAATTATCTTAGTTCAGTACTAGAGGTATGGAACAAGAAATGAACTCATATCAGTATTATAGGGTTGGAATGAGGAGTGAACTTAGTTCAGTTATATAGGGTCGGAATGGGGAGTAAACCCGGTTTAGTATAGGGCTTTGTCCCATAGATGTCCTTGGAGGAAATGTCATGACCACTATGTAAATAATTATATATGCTTATGTGTCTACCATAATTCCACGTTTTATTACTTTGTTATGATTTTATGAATTATGTAATTTATTTCCCTATGATTCGTGTCTTATGAACTTCCAAGATTTATGCCACGATTCATGTTTATAATATTTGATATACAGGGTATGATCTTATATTTTCATGATCATGTTCTCATACCTTTATGATCATTATTATTCTTATAAATCTCCCTTGTTTACTATTACAGATCACTTGATCTCACCCATTTTTTATGTTTCCTTCCCCTAGGTTATGAATATATGTATTATGTTTGATGTTTCTGAGATGGGTTCTAGTAAACAAGAAACTAGTGGGAGATGATGTAGCTCATTTGTGTACTAGTGTTTATGATATCAGAGAAAAGGTTTATTTAACCTTTGGAAGCTAGTATGAGAAAACCATAGTGATAACCCTATGGAAATGTCTAAGGATAATTACAAGGATAAGGAAAATCATGGTAAAATTTCCTAGAATCTTGGTAAGGATAGAGTGAGTGGTTTAATAGAAATATATCTCTATCTGGATACTACAAGTGGATGTGGCTCTGGAAGAGATGTACATTGGGGTAAAAACTCCAACAAGTTGTTCTAGGCTTGACTTGGGGTAATCTGGTACATGAAAATGGGTTTTGTTGCACACTTGGTTTTACACTATTGGGGGATATGCTTTAAGAATTCATGAACTCTTTACGAGCCATGATGAATCATTTAAATAGAAGTTCATTTTGAATTAATTAAGATAAACCTAAGGTTTCATATATAAAGTAATGTGTCATGATTTAGACATCCTATAAGCAACTTTTGATGATTATGTGGTTCCTCAATATGATAACTATTTCTTACTCTATGCTATTTGATTTAGTAGATGTCTGGAACCCAAAGTAACTGCATTAATAGTGATTATGATGGACAATGAAATAATTATCCTCATGAGAAACCAAATTCTATGGGATGTGGAATTAAAAACCTCATTTCTATGCTCACACAACTTTCTCAAGATATGAATAATTGTGTACTTCCTAATGAGAAAAGGAGGGAACAACATTTTGTTGGGTCTTTAATGAGGTAATGTCCACCTTCTTTCATAGAGTCTTCTAATCCACTTATTTCTGAATAATGGATCAGTACTACTGCAAAGATATTCTTCAGTGTTTGGAGTATGAGAATTTTATTCTAGCTATTTATTGTTCATAAAATGAATCATACTAGTGGTGGACTCTAATCAATAATATGAGCCAGTAATATGAGATTAAATACATGGATTGGGATGAGTTAAAGAACTTATTTTTCAATGAGTAATTTCCTCAGATTCTTCGTACTAAGAAGAATAAAGAGTTACTTGATTTGAAACAAAGGGATGAAGAATCTATTGGTATTTATGAGGCTAATTTAATGAGACTTGCGAGTTATGTTTCAATAATTATCATCCGACCCAAAAGTAAAGTTGATAGGTTCTACAGTGGCTTAAAACCAAGTCTTATAAGATAACTAACAAAAATAATAATTTTATATGAAGATATTGTGTGTTTTTCAATCAAGGTTGAAATAGATATTAGATTCACGTATCAACCTCATGGTTTTTATAAGAAAAAGAAGATTGAATTCAAAGGAAACTCTAAAAATATGAAGAAAATAATATGAATTTTCCTTTATGCTATAAATGTGGGAAGAAGCATAGAGGAATTTGCCTTAAGGGTTATGGTAAATGTTTTAAGTTTGGAAAGGAAGGTCACTGAATAATTGACTATTGATATGATGGGAAAAAGTTAGCTCAAAATTCTAAGGGTGAGAAAGCTATACAGAATGAACCTCCCCCACTTCAGTGCTACAAGTTTAAAGAGAATATGCATTAAGATAACCAGTACCCAAACCCAAGGTTTAGTGATGAATAATGATGGCAGTGACCTCTTAAGCTTATGGACAAGGGGAAATCTCATGCAATCTCTATTTATAATGAGGGTTGTGATAACGACGTAGTGAAAGGTACACTTACCATCCACTATAGAAATGTTAATCTCTTATAAGATTCTATATATAACCACTCATTCATATCTAAAGAATTTTATAAGGGTGTTAAGATTCCACTAAAATGGTTATATGTGGAATTAGCAGTGAAAACCCCTAATGGTACGATGATTGCATCTGGAGTCTATGATTCTTCTCCATTTGAAGTTTATGGGAATATTCTTCTTTAAAATCTTGTTATCCTTCCTTTTTTTGAATTATATTTCATATTAGGCAAGGATAGGATTTATTTACATAAATCAAAAATCAATTTTCTAGGAATTGATGCTACATTTGATATTTACAACCCTCCTAGGATCATCCATAAATGTGACACTAAGCAAGAACTTCCTATGGAGATTAAATTCAGTGTATAGGTATTAATTCTTATTCAGAAGGGTTGTTTATCTCAAATGGTTGGAGATAAAATTAACATCTATGATATTAATATTTTTTGGGATTTTTTATATGCCTTTATGGAATAGTTTCTTATACTTCCACCAAAACATGAATTTGAGTTATCAAAAGAACAAAAACCTGGTTCCATGATAATTTTAAAAACTCCTTATAGAATGGCCCTGACTGAGTTGCAGAAATTGAAGAAGAAACTCAAAGAAAACCTTGATAAGGGATTCATTTGGACATGTGTGTCACCATGGGGAGCACCCATTCTTTTTTTTTTGTGAAAAGAAATATGGATTAATGAAAATCAACATTGATTATCAGGAGTTGAACAAGATCACAATCAAGAACAAGTATCATCTTCCTCATATTGATGAATTGTTTGATCAAATGTGTGGAGCTCATTACCTTTACAAGATTGGACATCATTCTAGATATCATCAATTGAGATTCAAGAAGAAGGGTATACACAAGACGACATTCTATATATGGTATGGAAATTATGAATATATTGTGATACATTTTGGTCTTATTAACGCCCCTACTATCGTCATGGATTTGATGAATAGATTCTTTAGATATTACCTCATCTAGTCTATGGTAGTCTTTAGAGATGATATTCTTATCTATTAAAATAGATTGAAAGATCATGAATATTACTTTATAATTTTACTAAATACCCTAAGGAAGTATAAACTATCTGCAAAATTTACAAAGTTTGGATTTTAGCTACAAAAGATTCTATTTTTTGGTCACATAATCTCAAGAGATGGTATAGTTATTGATCCATCCAAGAAGGAGGATATTGAATACTGGACTAGACTATCCATGGTGACTGAGATCCATATATTTCTTGGTTTAGGTCGACATTATCGATGGTTTTATGATAATTTCTCACAAATTTTTAATCCTCTAACCAAGTTAACTTGGAAGGGTGTCAAGTTCCTCTTTACAGATGAATGTAAGGAAAAATCTAAGGAACTATTAAAAGGTTAGTTAGTGCACCTCTACTTACATTACCATGTAGTGGAGAAGGGTTTTTAATCTATAGTCACTACCAAAAAATTGGGCAAGGAAGGCGCCTGCCTTTATCAGTGCAAATGGAAAAGCGCTGATAAAGGGGTAGGACTTTATCAGCGCTTTTCTTAGCGCTGATAAAGGTTACATTTATCAGCGCTTTTCATAGTGCTGATAATTTTTATTGTATACATTAAATAAAAAACACATGCTATAACTATATATATATATAATTAAATAATTATAAGATTAATAATGAATATATTTATTATATTTACTAGATTTATTAATTCATTATATTTATTAGATTTATTAATTCATTATATTTAATATATATATATTTATTATATTTGTTTATATTTAATGTATTTGTTTTATTTATAAATATATAATACCTTTTAATATATATATATATATATATAATTAAAATTATTGAATATATCTGTGTTTTCCAATGAATTGGGTTCAATGAATATATAATGCGTATATATATATGTGTGCATGAATAATGTTCATTTATAGATTATAATTACATATCACGTTGATGTGTTATTGATTTATAATTCATTATGTTACCCATATAATATATATGTTATAAAATATGTACACTAATAATTAAAATTACATTATATTTAAAAAATAAATATATATTTTATTATATTTTCAATGATATATATATAAATATACCTTCCAAAAAAATTTATAAGTATAAATAAAGATATATTTATTTAGAGCTATAATTATTAATAAATATATATATATATTTATCATAAATATCATTTTAAATAAATATATAATAATATAAACAATTTATTAAATTTATACATTTATCAGGGCTTTTCTTAGTGTTGATAAAGTATGTCTTTATCATCACTACAAAATCATTGATAAAGAGGGTCTTTATCAGCGCTAAAATGAAAAGTGCTGATAAAGTCACCCATCATCAGTGCTTTTTATTTTAGCACTGATAAAGACCCTCTTTATTAGCACTTTTTACTAGCGCTGATAAAGGTCCACATAGGATTTATGAAATCCACTGGGTCCTCCTCCTCCTCCTCGCACCCTTTCAAGCTTTCGCGGAAGCCCTACCCTGCGTCGCTGCCTCCTCTCTGCCATTACCTCCTCTCCGCCGCTACCTCCTTCTCCTCCTCCTTCGTCGTGGCCGCCACCTCCTCCTCCTCCTCTGGCGCCTACTTCTCCTACTCCTCTACTGCGGCTCCTCTTCCTCCTCCTCCTCCACCACGGCTCCTCCTCCTCCTCCACCACCACGGCTCCTCCTCCTCCTCCTCCTCCACCGTATCCTCCTCCTACTCCTCCTCCATCGGCGCATCCTCCTCCTCCCCCTCCTCCTCCTCCCCCACCTACTACAATGCCTCTGCTGCCTCCGAGCTACCTCCACTGCCTCTGCGCTGTCTCTGCTGCCTCTGTTGCCTCCACTGTCGACGCCTCCTCCTCCTCCGCCACCGGGTCCTCCTCCTTAAGGTTAGTAAAATTTAATTTGCATGAATTAATTATGTTTATATTTATTTTCAATATTGATATTAATTATGATTTGACGTGATTCTTGTGTGTGATGCTTGTGTGTGTGACACATGTATATGTGGTTGGTTACTTGTTTGATCTTGATTAGCTCTTCCCACTATATCCTTGTGATAGAAACCTGAATAGAGAGAGTATTTTTTGTGAAAGGTTTTTACACTTGATTAGTACTTCACTCCGTCTAGTGTCCCGTAGTATGGATCTTTTTCTGATTTTGGATACCACCCCATAGTTAGGCCAGGTAGGGTTTGAACCGTCCATGTTGGTGAATTCATGTCATCAGGTGAGGCATGCCAATGAGATGAGACATATGTTTAGTATGTTCTATATTATACACTATATTGTACAGTATTTTCTGGGTTGGGTCATATACCAATTTAAATATCACATCCTTTCTTATAACATAATAGTGCCACCAACCTCTCACATTGGGTGTGATTCCCATACCCTCTAATTCCACAACATAGTAGCTGCTCCCCTCTCACTTACGGTGGGTCTCACCATCACATCACATAAAAAACAATTTGAGGAGGGAATCTCTATAGACAACCTCTCACAAAACTACTCCAAACCAATACTAAGTGATCCCCATTTCTATATCTCACATCATATTATCATACAAAAAATGATCTAAGGAGGGAATCACAATATCCAACCTCTGTCACAAGTCAAAATGCACCATCAATAGGTTGATCCCATGGAAGTCACACACCAATCCCCTTTGACCAATGCCTTCTCACTCAATGTAGGGTCCTACCAACACCTTATCACTTAAATAAAGGCCATTCATCTTGTCTAATGCCATAAAACATATAAATAGTAATCTAAGGAGGGTATCTAGATAGCCAACCTCTCGTACTAGCTAAACCACATAATCAATAGGTGGGCCCCATGGATAATCATACTTCAACTAGGTGAAAGTCATATGAAGTCCCAATCTCTTAGTTGGTCTGACCATAAATGATAAAAGTCACCATCCATTTATCCTTGCAAAATAATCTCCTTAAAACCATCTTGGTTATACATGAAAATTATTCCCAACCTATCAACATTCGAATTCCTCCTATAACGGAATCTACTAGGTTCTACAAACCTAACCCATCTCTACTCATTAATACCAACAGACACTCTTCTCTACAAGTTAATGTCACAACCCACATGTTATACTTGATCTAGGACTCGATAGTCTAGTCTATATCATCTTCTAATTCCCACATTAAAACTCATTAAAACTAAATAATTACCATCCTAAGAAACTCACACTAAGAGCCTTGGATACCCTATTCTAAGTCATTCATACTATTACCATGATCCTCACTTAGGTACCATATCATATCTCCCCTTGGAGATCTCTTAATTCAATTATAAGGAGGAAATCCTCTATGTCACACTTCACCAATCCCTACATAGAATATCCTACTAATCACACACACCATGACTCTTATATATCCATTAATAGGGTTTTCCCCATCATACGTGATATATAAAACTATATTATCCATCTTCTATAGGCCTAATACTCTAATACCTACTCAAATATCCTTAGAAAACCTAACTAGGAAATAAAAATATCATACCAAACCCGATCCTCTCATAAACACAACTAGAAACCTCACCTCCATGGAGACATAATCTCTGGATGATCACAAAATCACAAACATTCAATAGAACCCTCACTCTATCTCTTGGTGGATCAAAAACACCCTATTAATTTACCTAGGTTTCTATTTATGTCTATCCCTTTCACTGGAACACATGTACTCATGTATGAATGCACAATCATGCATAAATTGGAACATTGTTTTGTATTATAGGGTCCCCTACCTCAAAAAATGGATTAACCCCCTCACCAAGATCAACTCATCCTCAAAAAAGACTATACATGCCTTATCTAATCTTGTACCAATGATGGAGACCCAATCTAAAGGCACAATTCCCAAATAATTAATTATAGAAACTTATAATTAATTATTCTCCTTAATTTAATTAGGAATAATCTTTTAAAAACTCACTGGGAAACACAACACCACCTAAACCACACAAAACATGGTGCGTTCATCATACCAGGATAACCTCTATCCAATACAAACAAAATCTACATCATCTAAATTGATTTGAAGATGATATAGTGAAATCATCACACAAATCCTAGTTAAAATCATCCCAAATCATAGGGAAAAAAAGGATAACAGTAATAGAGTAAGTATGAGGGAAGAACTCACTAACGCACTATAAAAAACTCCCTAGAACCACCCCTCATTAGGGGGGATCGAAGAGAGGAATAGAATGGATGAATCCCAAGAACCACCCAAGATTTTCTATTAATGAGCATGCCCCCCACCATTTTTGAAGTATTTGGTTTTTTATTTAAATTATACTCATATTCATTCTCCCCTAACCTATATACCCATCCTTTGGATTTCAAATAGGATGAATATAAATAAAGAATGGATGAATGCCAATCGGTTGACAAAAGAGTATGAAGAAGGCATGAAAGAGTTTATCAAGTTTGCAAAAGATCATGCATATGACCCTTCTCAAATCCTTTTTCTATGTTTACGTTGTTGTTATTCAAAACAAATTAGTCCAGAGGAGTTGAAAGAACACTTGATCTGTCATGGAATAGATCAGAGTTATACATGTTGGAATAAATACGGGGAAACAACGAATGTATGTAGTGGCTGGGATAACACTGTGTTTTATGGATCATCTAATATGATTACAAGTATGAGCAATGAATATGACCATATGTAGGATGTGATTACAGATGTGAATGATGATGAAGATCGTATTGAGGAAATGACAAGTACCATCGAAGATGAACTTCGTGATTACCCAAAATTGTTTGAGAAGTTAAAAAGTTGTTCAAAGATTTCATTGTATGCTGGTTGTACTAAATATACAGCACTATTAGCCGTACTAAAGCTATAAAATTTGAAAGAAGAAAATGGGTGGAGTGACGCCAGTTTTATGGAACTACTTGATCTCCTAAATGACATTCTCCCAGAAGATAATGAGCTCTTGAGCCAAACATACGACTCCAAAAGAATGTTACGCTTGATGGGTATGATCTCTGAAAGAATACACACCTACCCGAATAACTGTATACTGTTTCGCAAGGACCACAAATCACTTAAAGAATTCCCAAAGTGTGGTGCTTCTCGATACAATAAAGATGAATCCAGTCCTACTAAAGTTGTATGGTACTTTCCAATCATTCCAAGGTTTAGGTGCCTATATGTAAGTGAGGAGACTGCAGGACAATTGACATGGCATGAAGATACAAGAATTAAAGATGGGATATTACGTCACCCGGTAGACTCTCCTTAGTGGAAGATAATTGATCATGAGTATCCTGAATTTGGAAACAAGTCGAGAAACCTTCATCTTGTGTTATCTACAGACGAAGTGAATCCTTTTGGTTTTCAAAGTAACAGTCACAGTACATGGCCAGTTATGTTGGTAAATTATAACTTACCACTGTGGTTATGCATGAAACAAAAAAACATCATGTTATCTATCCTTATATCAGGACCAAAACAACTGGGTAATTATATTGATGTTTATTTAGCTCCATTGATCGAATATTTGAAATTATTGTGGGATTCAGGTGTTACATTGTATGATGCTTACAAAAAGGAAGATTTTAATTTGAGAGCCATGTTATACGGGATGATAAATGACTTCCCTGATTATGGAAATTTTTTAGGATATAGCATTAAAGGAAATCAAGGGTGTCCCGTTTGCGAACAAGGTACATAATCAATTAGGTTGAAACATTCATCAAAAATCGTGTTTCTAGGACATCGCAGACTTCTACCCCGACGACATAAGTACCGATCTTGGATGAAATCATTCGACAGAAGTTCAGAAGAATGTACCGAACCGTCTCCAATAACAGGTGATCAATTTTTTGATAAAATTAAAAATGTGGACACTAATTTTGGTAAACTGGATTCGAAAAACCTTATGAAAATCAGTTGGAAAAAGAGATCAGTTTTTTTTTTTGAATTACCATACTGGAATTTTCTGTATGTCAGGAATTTTCTTGATGTTATGCATGTAGAAAAAAAATCTATTTGATATTGTCATCGGAACATTGATAAATACACCTGGAAAAACAAAATATGGAATTAAGGCTAGGTTGGACATGGTTGAGATGAGAATATGAGAAGATTTGGCACCAGTGAAGGGTGAAAAATGAACATTTCTTCCTCCTGCTGCTTACACTATTTCCAGGCAGGAGAGATATCAGTTTTTCAACTTCTTGAATGATGTAAAGGTTCCTGAGGGGTATTCGTCAAATATCAGGAACCTCGTCTCAACGAGCGATTTGAATTTAAAAGGTCTGAAATCACATGACTGCCATATTTTGATGCAAGATCTCATTCCTATTTCTTTACGTTGCATTTTTCCCAAGAATGTCCGCTATACATTAACGAAAATGTGTTTCTTCTTTAAATCTATATGTAGTAAAGTTATAGACCCGTCGAAATTGGCAACTATGGAAATAGAAATTGCCTTCATATTATGTGAATTAGAAATGTTCTTCCCACCTTCATTTTTTGATATGATGGTTCATTTGATGGTCCACTTGGTGAAATAGATTCAACTATGTGGTCCTGTACATTACAGATGGATGTACCCCATTGAACAGTATATGATGATTTTGAAAGGGTATGTCAAAAATTGAAGTCAGCTAGAGGGTTGTATTGCAGAGCGATATATTGTTGAGGAAGCCATTGAATTCTGTACCGAATGCCTATCTGGTGTGGAAAGCATTGGCCTACTGAAATATCGTCACACTAAGTGGCTTGAGGGTGAAGGAATTTCTGGAAGACAGGTTGTCACAATCAATATTACAGATCAGGAGTAGGCCCACCTTTATGTTTTGCATAAAAATTTCGACATTGACCCATATGTTGAAACCCACAAAAAAATTCTTAGGAATTTGAATCCATCTAGGGCTGAAAATGGATATCAGATACACATAATCGGTAGTTTATAGGATGGTTTCGGGACCATTTTTTTAATAATTCAGATGAAAATCCAGAGTCAATTTCAAATTGAATTCGATGGCTAGCCAGAGGACCAAGTGTGTATGTATTATCTTACAATTCTTATGTAGTTAATGGTTATACATTTTATACTAATTAACATGATGAAGACAGTACCATGAAGAATAGTGGGGTTAGACTTGTGGCTGAAGTGATGCATGTTTATGGTGTTAAGGACAGAAATCCATTTTATTTGAATATGTCATACTTTGGCATCATAAAACAAATATGGGAGTTGGATTATACGGAATTCCAAGTTCCGATTTTTCAATGAAAGTGGGTTGATAATAGGAGTGCTGTTAAAATAGATGAATTGGGATTCGTGAAAGTTGATTTCAGTAAGGAAGGGGAGAAAGACGAATCATTTATAATGGCATCATAGGCAGTGCAAGTATTTTATGTTCCAGATCCCGCAAACTGAAACCAGTCAATTATTCTATTATCGACCAAAACAACTGAAGGGTCAGATAAAAATTCAATGTAGGATGACCCTTTCATTGGGACATTGCAATCATTTTTCAGTGGTCCCAATGTAGATGATATTTTGTATGTTATAGGAGACCACAATGAAGGGATATAGATAGTCGATATAGGGGTCAAATCCCTTCAGCCTTTAAAAAAAGTGAGTTCAATAATCAGGTTGTTTTTTTATTGTAATATAGATTGTGTTACATTATGTTATTATTTATTCGTTGTTGATTTTATGTGATCTAAATTAAATGTTAAACCACTTATGCAGATAATGACTTCTGCAACTGCTGATGCACCCAATCCTGAGACACAACAGCTTTCTCAACCTGTTGTAGCTGTTCCTATTGTTGAGGTACAACAGGTCTCTCAACCTGTTGCATCTAGTCCCACTGCTGAGGTACAATAGGTTTCTCAACCTGTTGCTGCTGGTCCCACTGCTGAGGTACAACAGGTTTCTCAACCTGTTGTTGTTGGTCCCAGTGCCGATGCTAGCGCTTCATAAGAACATAATGATGATGCAGAAACTGAGGAAATGGTAGGCAATGAAACCCCGGTGGCACAAAAAAAACAGGTGCACCGTAGTTTGACAGTTTTAGCCAAAATCCATAGGGAAAAATAAAAAGGCATCAAATATGAGGTCGGATGGAATAAGCGAGGCCAGCATGTAAACCCCAACAAAGCCATGTTTAGTAGATACATTGGAATCATCACTTGGCAACACGTGCCGATTGATATAGAGTCGTGGCAAGATTTTGTCAGCAGGATAAAAACATTAATGTGGGAAGAGATTACGGTAACATTACAATATCATTTATTTAATTTATTAAAATAAAATAAAATAAAATACTGAAATATTGACTAACTCTACATCATCTCTTTCAGAGTGAATTTATAGTAGATGTATCGCACAAAGAATATGTATTGAGACTGGAAGGAAGGGTTCATAGAGGCTTTTGCACCATTTTAATGAAATTTCATCTAAAAGATGCTGAAGAGAAAATCAAGCTGCACCCACCGCCTCTTTATGATATCCCAAGGAGCATGGGATGCATTTTGCAACCGTCGTCCCGAGCAGACTTTTCAGGTACATTGTATTTGGTAACACGTTGTTTAACGTTTCTTGTATTTATCACTTTTATTGATAGTTTTTTATTTAGGAAACAGTAACTGAGTGCTGAAAATAAATAACGAGCAGAAAAACTAGCGTACGCCTACCGTAAAGCAAGGTTGGGGTACGCTTCAATTGAAAAACAATTGGTACGTATTTTAAAAGTACTGTAATACTTTGATGTGACATAATACAACATTGTAACCATGTTTCTCTGTTTATATGCAGATTGATGAATCAAAATCCCAAGCCACTTCCATCCCACACCATGTGCTATGGAAGGATGCTCGTGTTAATAAAGAGGGGAAACTGGTAGATGAAAACATACAAAAAGTGTGGGAAACATGTGTAAGTATGACATAATATAAAAAAAAATCAATAAATAATTATTGCATCACGATGATTACTTATTTTCCCATATTTTCTATTTGACATAGTCAAAGGAACCAAAAACACCCACACTAGATGCGGACATACTTTCAACGGCCTTGAAACAGACAGAACAGTATGGTCGTGTCAGAGGTGCGGGTTTTGGGGTAACACCCCATACATATTTTCAGAAAAAAAACAAAAGGAGGAACAAACTAAAGAAATGAAAATTATGAGAGAGAGACTAGCTACCCTTGAAGACAAATTCCAAAGTCAAGGAGAGTTTCTAGAAACTTTGATGGGGGAGAGGCGAAGAGAAGAAACAACTCAAGAAAAACCCGCCCCACCCCCCACCATCTTTGAGGCAAGTCATTCCCCTCAAAGACATGACTTAACCAAGGTAATCAATGTTCTAATATTTTTTTCTATGAAATATGAATCACATAGGCACTGATACCTTTCTTGTAATGATATTCTACAGGGTGAAAATGACTGTGATTTATATCTGTCAACTCCCACCCATCGCCTTGAAGCGAGGGCTACGGTGTTCAATTTGCAGAATGACACGCTACACTCGAGACCACTTCCAACCGCTCATGTAGAATTTTCGATTAACATAGATCATGGGCCGAGTGCCAAGGTACCCATGCCAAATGAAGATGACGACATTCATACGGTGAAAAAATCTGTTGAAACATTCATTGCACGACCGTCGAATCTTGTAAAAAAACATGTCGAGCAGGAGGTATTCATTTCCAATTCATTTTTCAAGAAGAACCTTTTACATTTAATTAGAAAAGGTTTGAACCGATGGATGTTATTATAGAAGGAAAAAAGGAAGGAGCTAAAATGAAATAACGGCTCAAAAGGATCAACCAACCGATCAAAACGATCTACTGAGGGAACCTTCACCCCGCTCATTCTATATCCACATTTAATATCATTGCAAGCTCATGTGGATACGAAAATGAAAGGAGGAAATAATCACACAATTGTTTTTGAAAAATATATGTATGGAGAGGAAACATTATATTTCTTTAGTGCTGACGTTGTAGCTGAAATCATCGCATACGACTGGCTAGGCGCCTCAGTTATAAATGTATACATGAGGTATGTTTTCATGATTTTATTTTACAGAAGATGATATAATATGATAGTTATGGCTAAATACATTTCATATTTTTTTAGGCGTATATATGAAAAACAATTTAAGGGATTTCCCCGTGAATACAAATTTGGACTTATTAGTCCTCACACCGTGTCTAGACAACAAAAAGAAATTGATTCCAATTTTCAGGCTGAATTAATGTCAAACCTTCTCAGAACATTTCAATGCAAAATTACAACTGACGGGCTCTTTTTAATACCAATGTTGTAGGGGTAAAACTCTACATTTTAATCATATAAATTATATTTTCATTTCTATCATTACTTTTTTTTTGTTCTTAGGCAGCATTGGATGCTCATTGCAGTCAATTTGGATACTCCAAAGATTTTTTTCTGGATTCACTACATGGATATCCAATAAACCGACCACACATGATGGAGATTGTCAATTTTTAATACACTAGATCCAACATTTTAGAACTAAATATGTAGTTATATAATTTATATTATCTTTTAATGAGGATTCTGTTATGATAGGGCGGTGTATGAATATCATCTAAAGGCCGGAATGAATCCATGGTCTAAGGACGACAAGGCGCATAGGATCTACAAATGGAAAAGTATCCGGATATATATAATTATTTTTCACTATCCAAATACATATCAAAACAGATTACTTATTTTTCTCGATTTTCTGTAGTGTCTGAAACAAACAAACGGAAAGGACTGCGGTTATTATGTTTGTAAATTTATGAAAGATATCATATTTCATGAACAAACTAGCATCCCTGAAGAGGTATTTTTGAAAATAATTACTAGTTCATTTAAAATATTTATTATTCCTTTGTGTATTTATATTTTTTTAGTACTACAATGACTATCACAAAAACTCTTATTCACAAGATGATATAGATGTGTTTAGAAACGAATGGGCAACATACCTTATGGAAGAATGTAAACAAATAGGACAATGAAGGTAAGTTCCTACTACTTATGTTATCTTAATATGATCATTGATATCTCACTTGTTTACACTTATTGAGCATCTATGATCACCCATTCTTATGTTTCATATCCTTATATTAGGAAAAATGGTTTTAGAAAGGATTTGAGTTTCTAGTAAAGAATAACTTAATGAGAGACTCTTATGAACTAATGACATATGATAAATCAATAAAACACATTCGTATTGTTTTTATACTTTAGGAAAATGATCCGTGAGTCATTTTTGACGTGTAAGAATTGATCGGACCTCAATCTGACGCACGGTTTGACCGTTATGGCTAAAAGTGTCTTATATCAGTTTGAAATTGACATTAACTTTAGAAAACAACACAAGTGACATACAAAAAACTGAGCAAACGTGTTCGGATTGTTTTTATACTTTAGGAAAACGATCTATGTGTCATTTTTGAGGTGTACGAATCAACCCCACCTCAATACGACGCACGGTGAGACCGGTATGGATAAAAGTTTCTGATATCAGTTTCAAATTGACATAAACTTTAGAAAACAACACTACTGACATACGAAATACCAATAAAATGCATTAGGATTGTTTTGATAATTTAGTAGGAAGATCCATGAGTCATTTTTGATGTGTACAAATCGACTTCACCTCAATCCGACACACGGTGTGACCGATATGGATAAAAGTGTCTGATATCAGTTTTAAATTGACATTAACTTTAGAAAACAACACTACTGACATAAGGAATACTGAGAAAACGTGTTTGGGTTGTTTTGATACTTTAGGAAAACAATCCATGAGTCATTTTTGATGTGTATGAATCAATCTCACCTCAATCTGACGCACAGTGTGACCGGTATGGCTAAAAGTGTCTGAAATCAGTTTGAAATTGACATTAACTTTAGAAAACAACACTACTGACATACGGAAAACATAGAAAACATGTTCATATTGTTTTTATACTTTATTAAAATGATCCATGAGTCATTTGTGACGTGTATGAATCGACCTCACTTCAATCTGATGAAAGGTGTGACCGGTATTGCTAAACGTTTTTGATATCAGTTTGAAATTGACCTTAACTTTAGAAAACAACACTACTAACATAAGGAAAACCAAGAAAACGCATTTATATTGTTTTCATACTTTACGAAAATGATCCATGAGTCATTTGTGACATGTAAGAATCAACCACATCTCAATCCGATGCACGGTGTGACCGGTATGGATAAAAGTGTCTGATATCAGTTTCAAATTGACATTAATGTTAGAAAACAACACAAGTGACATACAGAAAATTGATCAAATGAGTTTGGATTATTTTGATACTTTAGTACAACGATCCATGAGTCATTTGTAACATGTACCAATCAACCAAACCTCAATCCGACACACGGTGTGACTGGTATGGCTAAAAGTGTCTGATATCAGTTTGAAATTGACATTAACTTTAGAAAACAACACATGTGACATACGGAAAACCGAAAAAATGTGTTCGTATTGTTTTGATACTTTAGGAAAACGATCCATGAGTCATTTGTGATGTGTAAGAATCAACCGCACCTCAATCGAACGCGTGGTGTGACATGCATGGCTAAAAGTGTCTGATATCAGTTTCAAATTGACATAAACTTTAGAAAACAACACTACTGACATACGGAATACCGAGCAAACGCATTCAGATTGTTTTTATACTTTAGGAAAATGAACCATGAGTTATTTTTGACATGTAACAATCAACCACACCTCAATATGACGCATGGTGTGACCGATATGGCTAAAAGTGTCTGATATTAGTTTCAAATTGACATTAACTTTAGAATACAACACTACTGACATACGGAATACTGAGCAAATGCATTCGGATTGTTTTTATATTTTAGTACAAAAATCCATGAGTCAATTTTGAGGTGTACGAATCAACTACACCTCAATCTGACACATGGTGTGACTGGTATGGCTAAAAGTGTCTGATATCAGTTTGAAATTGACATTAACTTTAGAAAAAAACACAAGTGACATACAAAAAACTGAGCAAACGCGTTCATATTGTTTTGATGATTTACTAAATGATCCATGAGTCATTTTTGAGGTGTAAAAATCGACAGTACCTCAATACAACACACAGTGTGACCGTTATGGCTAAAAGTGTCTGATATTAGTTTCAAATTGACATTAACTTTAGAAAACAACACAAGTGACATACGGAAAACCAATAAAATGCGTTCGGATTGTTTTGATACTTTGGGAAAACCATCCATGAGTCATTTTTTAGGTGTACGAATTGACCTCACCTCAATCTGATGCATAGTGTGACCGGTATGGAAAAACGTGTCTGATATCAGTTTGAAATTGACATTAACTTTAGAAAACAACACTACTGATATATGGAAAACTGTGCAAACACAATCGGATTGTTTTTATACTTTAGGAAAACGATCCATGAGTCTTTTTTGACCTATACAAATCAACCACACCTCAATCTGACGCACGGTGTGACCAGTATGGCTAAAAGTGTCTGATATCAGTTTCAAACTGAAATTAACTTTAGAAAACAACACAAGTGACATACATAAAACTGATCAAATGCATTTTGATTGTTTTTATACTTTATAAAAACGATCCATGAGTCATTTTTTGAATGTACCAATCAACCGCACCTAAATCCGACGCACGGTGTGACCGGTATGGCTAAAAGTGTCTGATATAAGTTTGAAATTGACATTAACTTTAGAAAACAACACAAGTGACATACGGAAAACTGAGAAAACAAGTTTGGATTGTTTTGATACTTTATTAAAATGATCCATGAGTAATTGTTAACGTGTACCAATCAACTACACCTCAATCTGACGCACAGTGTGACCGGTATGGCTAAAAGTGTGTGATATTAGTTTCAAATTGACATAAACTTTAAAAAACAACACTCCAGACAAACAGAATACTGAGCAAACACGTTTGGATTGTTTTTATACTTTATTATAATGATCCATGAGTCATTTTTGATGTGTAACAATCAGCCTCACCTCAATCTGACGCACGGTGTGATCGGTATGGCTAAAAGTGTCTAATATCAGTTTCAAATTGACATTAACTTTAGAAAACAACACTACTGACATACGGAATACCAAGAAAATGTGTTTGAATTGTTTTGATACATTATTATAATGATCCATGAGTCATTTTTGATTTTTATGAATCAACCACACCTCAATCCGACACACGGTGTGACCCGTATGGCTAAAAGTGTTTGATATGAGTTTGAAATTGACATTAACTTTTGAAAACAACACAAGTGACCTACGAAAAACCAAGAAAACACATTGGTATTGTTTTGATAATTTTGTAATATGATACATGAGTCATTTTTGAGGTGTACAAATTGAAGAAACCTCAATCTGACACACGGTGTGACTGGTATGGCTAAAAGTTTCTGATATCAGTTTCAAATTGAAATTAACTTTATAAAACAACACAAGTGACATACGGAATACTGAGAAAATGCGTTCAGATTGTTTTGATACTTTAGGAAAATAATACATGAGTCATTTTTTATGTGTACGAATCAACCGAACCTCAATATGACATACGGTGTGACTGTTATGGCTAAATGTGTCTGATATCAGTTTGAAATTGACATTAACTTTAGAAAACAACACTTCTGACATAAGGCAAACCAATAAAACACGTTCATATTGTTTTGATACTTTATGAAAATGATCCATGAGTCATTTGTGATGTGTATGAATCAACCACACCTCAATTTGATGCACGGTGTGACTGGTATAGCTAAAAGTGTATGATATCTGTTTCAAATTGACATTAACTTTAGAAAACAACACAAGTGACATACGGAAAACTGAGAAAACAAATTCGGATTGTTTTGATACTTTATGAAAATTATCCATGAGTAATTTTTGACATGTACCAATCAACCGCACCTCAATCTAATGCACGGTGTGACCGGTATGTCTAAAAGTGCCTGATATTAGTTTGAAATTGACATCAACTTTAGAAAACAACACAAGTGACATACGGAAAACAGATCAAACGTGTTCGGATTATTTTAATACTTTAGGAAAACAATCCATGAGTCATTTGTGATGTGTAACAATCAAGCTCACCTTAATCCAACACATGGTGTGACCGGTATGGCTAAAAGTGTCTGATATCAGTTTCAAATTGACATAAACTTTAGAAAACAACACTACTGACATATGGAATACTGAGAAAACATGTTCAGATTGTTTTGATACTTTAGGAAAATGATCCATGAGTCATTTGTGACATGTACCAATCAACCACACCACAATACGACGCACGGTGTGACCAGTATGGATAAAAGTGTCTGATATCAGTTTCAAATTGACATTAACTTTAGAAAACAACACTACTGACATACGTAATACCGAGAAAAAGAATTTGGATTGTTTTGATACTTTAGGGAAACGATCCATGAGTCATTTATGACATGTACGAATCAACTGCACCTCAATCTAACCCACAGTGTGACCAGTATGGCTAAAAGTGTCTGATATCAGTTTGAATGTGACATTAACTTTAGAAAACAACACAAGTGACATACGAAAATCCAAGCAAATGTGTTTGGATTGTTTTGATACTTTAGGACAACGATCCATGAGTAATTTTTGAGGTGTAAGAATTGGCTACACCTCAATCTAATTCACAGTGTTACCGGTATGGCTAAAAGTTTCTGATATCAGTTTCAAATTGACATTAACTTTAGAAAACAACACAAGTGACATATGTAATACCGTGAAAACACATTCAGATTGTTTTGATACTTTAGGAAAACAATCCATGAGTCATTTGTGATGTGTAAGAATCAACCACACCTCAATCCAATTCACGATGTGACCAGTATGGCTAAAAGTGTCTGATATCAGTTTCAAATTGACATAAACTTTAGAAAACAACACAATTGACAAACAGAAAACCGAGAAAACGCGTTCGGATTGTTTTGATACTTTAGGAAAATGACCCATGAGTCATTTTTGAGGTGTACGAATTGACCTCACCTCAATCCGATGCATGGTGTGACTAGTAAATCTTTATATTAGATAAAGAATAAGTATTTATTAAATGAGATAAATCATCCAAAAACATATTGATTTTACATTATTCCCTTTCATTGTTATCAGAATGAAAACATTTGAGTTTATCATTTCCATATTTTAGTTTCACATTTCCATATTAATGTATTCTTTCATATTAATGTTTTAATTTATTTCATTGTTGTATTACTAACATAATATTTGTTTTCTTATATAGGTAAATTTTTTCCCTTGAGTTTGGAAGCTTTGTCCGGCAACAAATATCATGGATGACAATTTTTGAGAGAGGATCATGGATATCAAAGGATGAAACATTAATGTTTATAACTGTTGTTGGATAATTGTAATTGTAACCATGTAAAACATGGTTTAAAATGTATATAGTAGTGTGTTTTTTTATTCATGTTGTTAAGTAAATGTATATAGCATTGTTTGTCAAAATATTGTGTGTGGGTGCTATTTTGTATAGGTGTGCAGGTGCTATTTTGTGCAGGTGTGGAGGTGATGGTTTGTGCAGGTGTGCAGGTGCTGGTTGTGCAGGTGAGGGTTGTTCATATGTAGGGGAAGGTGCCTTTATTATCACTTTTTTGAGCGCTGATAAAGGAACTCCTTTATCAGCGCTAGAAAAGCGTTGTTAATGCTGGCGTAAATAAAGGGGGGTCCCCTTTATCAGCGCTCTGAAAAGCACTGATAAACTCCACCTTTATCAGTGCTTTTCAGAGTGCTGATAAAGTGGACCCCAACCTATCTACTCCAGCATTAATAGTGCTTTTCTAGCATTGTTAATGTCAGTTATTAGCGCGGATAAAAGGCCAAGTCGTAGTAGTGAGTGATTTATCCAAGAATGGGTTGGGATGTGTTCTTATGCAGAAAAACATGGTTATCTATTATGCCTAGTGGAATTTAAATATTCATGAGAAAAATTACCCAAATTAGGATTTGTACTTAGAATCATTAATTTTTTCATTAAGGATATGGAGGAATTATGTTTATGGAGAAATGTGTGCTATATATAACGATCATAAAAGTCTAAAACATATATTCACATAGAAGGAGTTGAACATGCACCAAAGAAGATGGTTAGAGTTGATAAAGGATTATGACTACAAAGTTCATTACCACCCTGGAAGAGTGATTAAGTTGGTTGGTTCTTTGATTCGAAAGGATCATACTAGATTATCTATGATGAGGATCACAAAATACCCAATATTTCTATATTTACAAAGGATGGACAAGGAAATCTTGAAGGAAGGGGGAAAATCTTGTCTTTTTTAAATGAATGTTAAATCCTCTATCCAAATAAAATATTGAGGAGTAGCAGAAGGAAGATGTAGAGTAGAAAAAGAAAGTTAGAAATATTACTGAGTATAACCTTGATCAAGATGGAATGATAAGGTTTAGGAACTATTTATGTGTTCATTCCATGCCATATTTGAAGAAGGATCTGTTAGAGTAATCTCATAGTTCTTCATTCTCTATTCATCCTGGAAGTATGAGTATGTATATGGACTTGAAATAATACTTCTGGTGGGATGTAATTAAGAGAGATATCATAGAGTTTGTATCTAATTGTTTGGTATTCCAACATGTTAAGGATTAAAGACAAAGGTCTAAGGGGATGTTGCATACATTACCCACACTAGAATGGAAATGGGGGAACATCACTATGCATTATGTCGTTGGAATAACCAAAACCTCTAAAGGATTTAATGTTAAACGGGCGGTATTCAATATCCTTAACAAGTCAACACACTTCATTGTTATCATAGAGGACTTCCCACTGGATCATCTTACCAGGATATACAATAAGGAAGTGGTAAGTTTTCATGGAGCACCACATTCCATTGTATCAGATCAGGATATGAGGTTCACATCAATGTTCTGGTGAATTCTTCATTAATAACATGATACAGAATTGATTTTTAACACTTCTTTTCATCCTCAGAAAGATGTTCAGTCTAAAAGTGTTAGGAACAAAAGGGACCTATATACCCTGAGAGGGGGGTGAATCAGGGTATGGATATTCTTTTTCAAAACTCTTCCTACACCACTGGATCATGAGCTCTTTATTACAAGGTTCACTTTGTTTGCACTTGTATGTTTATTATGAACACTTCTTTTCTTCTTTATCTTATGATGATGCTTTAAATGAAATGCAGGAAAGTAAGCAAACAGACACAGATATTTTTACTTGGTTCACCCTAACTGGGCTATGTCTAAGGAGCATACAACAGCGATGTACTGCTGTACCAAATCCACTAAAGCACACTGTTATTTACAAGGTTCGGTCTAGATCACTTCTATGCCCAGGATCACTGCCTTTACAAGGTTTAGGGTCAGCTCACTACTTTCCCAAGGGTCACTCCCTGTTTCTCTCTCTCTGTCTCACTGCCGGTGAAGAGGATCACCTTCTTCCTCTTCCTTTTCTCACTACTCTGGAAAGCATCCACTCAAGGTTTATATACTTGTAGGTCTCTTTATTATCACTAATGAATACATCTTCTATTATATGTAGATTCTATATTGAATTCCCACTTTAGTCGTAGATGAATATCACTTTGCACCGAAGGTATCGGGCAATATCCCAGCTTCCACGTAGCCATGAATCACTACCGTGCTTCAACCATACCTAGAGCCCTTCTCCAAGCTGGTGCGCAAGTCTCAGCACGCAAGTTACAACTGGCGTGCAAGTCCACCTCAACCATTTGCGCGACAAAAGCTTCTATAACTCCAAACTTGCACGACACACTCCCTTTTACGCCCAAACCAATATTGGTACGCAACCACCAACTATCGCGCTTCTTCAAAACTTGGCGCACAAATGTCACCAAACCACTTGCGTGACACCTCCTTCTTTAACTCAAAACTCGGGAGACTCCCTTCCTTTCTTGCCCAAACCTCCCTGGGTGCACAAAAAACAACTGGCGTGCAACTTCTACTTGCGCGACCACACCACCACTTGCATGACGACCACACTTGTGCGATGGGAGCTCTGATTTTTTCTAAGTGTTGAACTCATAGAGAATGAGAAGGGCTCGACCTCTATTTATAGGAATTTGGACACCCTGTGTGACGGCGCACAAGTCTCCCCTCAACACACAAGTCACGGCGTAAAACTCTCTTCCGCGCAACTCACTTGCACGACCAACCCTAAAACTTGGGCGCCCCTTTTCCCTTTGCCATATTTTGATGTTCTGATCTTGAAAAATATATGGGACGCAAGTTTCCTCTCCTTCAATACAACGGCGCGCAAGTCCCTTTTCCAAAAACCACTTTTCTCCATTTGTCGATTTTCAGGCCCAAAAATTTGGCAAACACTGGAAAATGGTGCCATCTTGTATCTGCCCTTATTGTACCGCCTCCAGATCAACCATTCCTTTGCCAACGTTATTAAATTAAACATGGATTTTTAACCACATCCCTTGAACTTGACATGCCACCACGAAATACCCTTAGTCAACAAATTTGTATGTCATGGTTTGCTTTTTCAACAATCACAACATAGATGTCCACTTTGTCAACAAACACAATCACCTCAAAAATGCTTCAATGATTCCTTGAGGGATTTTTGCCCAACAATTTCCCCCTTTGGTTTTTTTGAAAAAACTTCCATAAAAAGATACATCGTTAATTCTTCATCCACCATTCGCCTATTTCGATTCCGATAGCGATAAAGGATTTACTAAACATATACTCTAATCCCACATGAGCAATGCTCGGCATGAGAAACAAGATTAAATGAAAAGTTCATCAATGAATCACTTCAAATCTGACACCCACTATTGACACCAAACTGATACCATTTTTTGGAAATTTTCTTACCGCATTCCAACACCACTCTTCTGCTTTTATCATGATCCTCAGTGGTCCTGATATCTATTCTTTGATTGATCACTTCTAGCATCATCAGATTTAATACTCTCCCTGTTTGCTCACAACTTTAACTCTTTTCAGCTGAAAATCCTTTGAACCAACTTCAACTCCCCCTATCTGGCTACTCCACCTGTCATCTTCTCCCCATATCTTTCATGATTTCTCAAATAGACACATTGTCTCCCCCTTGAACAATCACTATCTTCTCCTCCTTTTTCAACGAACCCAAAGGTCACTCCTTTGGATTCTGTAACAGAGTAGAGAAAGAAAATCACCACATTACGGAAAAACACACATCATACCTCGGGGAGAGTGGGTGTTCCACATTCACAGTCTTTCAAGTGTGGGGAGTTGACTAAACTCCCAGAGCTAGTCGATGCCTCTCAAAAGCTTCCTTGGGTAAGGACTTTGTCAGAATGTCTGCAACATGTAGCTCTATAGACACATACTCCAACTTCACGATTCCCTGCTCAACCTTCTCCTTGATAAAATGATACTTTATCTCAATGTGCTTTTTCCTTGAGTGATGGATGGGATTTTTTCTGAGATTTATAGCACTTTAATTATCACACTGGATTCCAATCGGAGACTTCACTTCAACTCTCATATCCTCAAGCTACTGCTTCATCCATAATAACTGTGTGCATGCTTGAGTGGCTGCAATATACTCAGCCTCCGCGGTGCTCAATGAAATGCAATATTTCTTCTTTCTTATCCTAGAAATACACAATACACCAAGATAGAATGCACCTCCTAACTTTGATTTTCTGTCATCTGCTGATCCGGCCCAATCTGCATCTGTGTAACCCAATAACACTGATTGAGATTTTTCATTATACATCAGACTAAAATCCAAAGTGCCTTTGATATACTGAATTAATCTTTTCACTGCGAGCATATGGATTTCTTTTGGATTGCTTTGGTAATGTGCTGCTTGGAATGTGGCGAAAAAAAGATCAGGTATTGTTGCTGTTAGGTGTAGTAAACTGCCAATAGTCTGCCTGTATTCAGTGATATTAACTGCCCTGCCACTGTCATCTTTTGATAATTTCATCCAGGTAGCAACCGGAGTCTTCATTTCCTTGGAATTATTGATTCCAAACCTTCTCTTCATATTTCTAAAAACCACCTTCACTATGCTTCATTTGAAGCATATATTCTTCAAATATTGATTCAGCATTGAATACCATTATCTCAGTGCTTTTTTCAGCCCATATAACGCCTTCTTCAGCCGAAAAACCTTGTTATCATCCTCATGAACGAGAAAACCATCTAATTACTCGATATACACTCCTTCCTCCAGAATCCAATTCAAGAATTTAGATTTGACATCCATATGGAGTACTTTGAACTTCTATTGCACTGCAATGCCGAAAAATAATATGATTGTCTCCAGCCTTGCACCCAATGCAAATGTCTCATCAACATCAATACCCTCTATTTGGGAGTATCCTTTGCACACCAGTCATGCTTTGTTTCGAATCACTGTGCCATCTTCATTCATCTTGTTGCGAAAGACCCATTTAGTTTGGATGACGTTCTTATCTGCTGGCCTCGAAACAATCTCCCACGTCTGATTCTTCTCAATCTGATCTAGTTCTTCATTCATGGCCTGAACCCAGTTTTCATCTTTAGCTGCATCAGTAAATAATTTCGTCTCAACGTGAGATAGAAAATATGTCTGCTACAGTGATTTCATTCTCCTTTTCTAAACTGGAGCTAACTAATCCCCAATGATATTCTGCCTGTCAATTTTAGCTCGACTCTTTGGCTTTTGTGCAGATAAGGATTTTACTTCCTCATACTCACCATCAGTATCTTCTTTTGAATCAAATTCAGCCACTTATCCTCTCCTTGAGTCTCTTACCACTTCCTTAATTTTAAAAAAAATCCTTGTGTCATTTGTTCAATGATGTCATTTATTTGAACTTCTTCTCTCAGATTTTTCCTTGACACAACTTTGATTTTCTATCACAGCTTCTTGGTATCCTGAAAGCAGTCAGCTGATACCACATTGTTAGAACAAAAAATATAATCATCAAAACCTGTGTGTTGCTACTTGTTCCCCAGTCATTCTTCATGAATATAAACATTCATCCTTCATATCACATTGTGATCTTGCATCTGATTTGGATATAGAATGCTCCCCTTGTGTTATGCAACTCTTCCAGTTGTTAGGCCCAAATATATGGACCCATAACCATTCTTCTCCTCATGCATCTTTTATTATCTAGAACTCAGCACTGAGACATTAACAGAACCTCTAATCCTACTGAGTAGGAACTCAGTGTAGGAAATAAGAGATAAAGCTAATAAGACTATCACTTCCTATTGTGCTTTGTTGCTCCCTTTCTTCTTCAACTCTGGAACCTGATTTGAATCAATTGAAACTCTGGAGCATATCAATTCTCCACTTTGCATCTTTAGATTCCACTTCCCCTTGGATCGTATCTCCCTAAAACCTGAAATACTTGAATAATCAGTTAATATCATTTATATATATAGGGAGAGGGGTGCTTATGGACTCCTAAAGATTAGGATTGTGGTTGATCCTGATTGGTCAACTCTTTAATCCTTTCTTATAGAGCATCACACTCCTTCCTCGATTATTCTAGTTGCCTATCCAACTTCAATTGTTCTGGCCATATGAATAAGCATTCATTACCCACATACTGATTCTTTATATGATATTTAGATTCTATAGGCCTGGCCTTTTTCACAATTTGGGGCTTAAGCCCACTGGTACACACTTCCTTCTTTGATGTTCCACCAAAATTTCATTTCCCTGGATTCCTTCTTTGGGTAGGAATCTCTTTACTTGTCATATTTCCTTTATTCTTCCACCATTTCAGGGGTATTTCTCCTTCCTTCACTTCTTTCTGAGGCACACAAAATGCAAATTTTCCAATACTTTCATTGTTCATATTTCTTTTATCAGATACTTGAGTCACCACACTATTTTTTTCTGGTGGTGAGTCCTCCGCTAAATGTGCATTCTTCTTACTCGTAGTCGGTGTCGATCTCCCCTTAATCTTCCAAGTTTGTTCACATTCTCTCCACAAGGGTTGTTGGGAGTGTGACAGAGAAGGTGATTGATACACCTTTCATTTATCTCTTTGTGATTCCCTAGAGGTAGTAAACCTGTTTTTCAATCTACCACATTCTCTTCCAGTGTAGGATTTCTCATTATACACCACTGGAGTCGTGAATCTCCTCTCGAGTTCCTTTTTTTTCTTCTTTCTTCTTGATGCAACTTCTTTCCAAATTCCCATAATCAAAAAATATAAAACATTTTCCATCAAAGGCATACTTCATTTCAACATTTCTCTGTCGAGATGTTAATGCATCTTGTGTTCCTCTTCTCACATTGAGCTCCTGAGCTTCCTGACACATACTCATTGTGTGTCCCTTTATTCCACAGTAATAGCATCTAATGAATTTTTTCCTCTGAGAGACTCTTCTCTCTGATTTCCCATGATGCTTCATCTTATTCTCAGATTTTTTACATTTTCTATTTTCACAATACGAAATGTATTCCTGATCCTCTAAACAAAAACTTTATGTGTGTCCATGAATCCCACAGAAATAACACATGTTGTCACTACTTCTTATAAATTTCCTTCTAGGCCTATCTCCAGCACCTACAGGTTTTTCTCCACCCATGGAACTATTCATGGCTCGCATTCTATCATGCACGGGAAGGGATTCATCAAATCCAATTCCAGATTTTCCCAAACTACATGGTATTTGAGATGAGAAAATATTTTGTTGTTTCTCTTCAGAAATATCGTATTTCTTCTTCATTTTTTCATCACTTATTGAAGGATAATCAAATATTAAGTGCAAGTCATCCTTCATTTTAGACTTTCCATTGGTATTGGATTTCTCTAATTCTTTCTTTAATGATTCTAGCTCTTCTTCCAACATTTTAATCTTCATATCCCTTGATTCAAGTTGGGAATCAATTCCTTTCTTAATAAGCTTCCCTTTACTCATCTCATCTTCCAATTCATGTGTCATCTTATCAACCATGCCACCTTCCTCCTTTACTTTCAATTTTTCTTGAGCAGCAGATTCAGAGATGGATACATTCTCTTATTGTAGCCTTTGATTCTTCTAAACTAGCTCAGATAGCTATGTAGCAAGATCATCATTTCTGGATTTCAGATTCTAAATTTCATTTGTGTCCAGATTTTTCCCTTAACATCAGCTTTGAGTTTTTCTCTCTTTATAGACAGCTTTTTCTGTTCATCGGCTTGAGTATAATTCTTCTCCCTTAGATTAGTGGCCACATCAATAAGCCTTTAATTTAAGCCTCTTAGCTTGTTGACCTCAATTTCTAATACTTGGACCCTGATACCTTTAGATTTAAATTCTTCATCCAAGTTCCAGTCCAATTTATTTTTCATGTTGACAACATCTACTAGTTACCTCCTTCTTGAAACTTATTCATCATCAGTTGTTTTGGTATCACTTTTAAGTTCAATTACTTCGCTCATTCCTACACCATGATTGAGTGAATCAATCTTTTCCCTATCAGATTAATCCAGACATTTATTTAGTAATCCATTTGATTCTTTAAGTTGAATCACACTTTTTCCATAAACACTTCCACACTGAGGGATATCACCTGACTTCTGATTCTTCTTTGATGTTTTTCCATTTTCCATGGGACACCGAGATAAGAGAAGACTGATTCTTTAACCACACAGATCGACTACACCAATTCAGAGAAAACAAAACTGATAAAAGCAACCTTCCCTCTTATACCAATTTTTAGGACCAATAGGGGCCTATATATTTTGAGAGGGGGGTGAATTAGGGTATGGATATTATTTTTCAAAAATCTTCCTGCCCCACTACATCTTGACCTCTTTATTACAAGGGTCACTTTGTTTGCACTTGTATGTTTATTATGACCACTTATTTTCTTCTTTATCTGATGATGATGCTTTAAATGCAATGCAGGGAAGTAAGCAGGCAGACACAAATATTTTTACTAGGTTCACCCTCACTGGGCTACATCGAAGGAGCATACAACGGCGATGTTCCGTTGTACCAAATCCAATAAATAACACTACTATTTACAAGGTTTGGTCTAGATCACTTATTTGCCCAGGATCACTTCCTTTACAAGGTTTAGGGTCAGCTCACTGCTTTCCCAAGGGTCACTCCATGTTTCTCTCTCTCTGGATCACTGTCGGTGGAGAGGATCACCTTCTTCCTCTTCCTTTGCTCACTGCTCTGTAAAGGATCCAATCACAGTTTATAGACTTGTAGGTCTCTTCATTATCACTAATGAATACATCCTCTGTTGTATGTAGATACTCTATTGAAGTCCAACTTTCACCCGTAGTTGAATCTCACTTTGCACCAAAGGTATTGGCCAATCTTCCAGCATCCACGCAGCCCTGAATCACTATCATGCTTCAACCATACCTGGTGCCCTTCTCCAAGATGGCGTGCAAGTCTCGGCACGGAAGTTACAACTAGCGCGCAAGTCCACCTCAACCACTTGCGCGACACAAGCTTCTGCAACTCCAAACATGCGCGACACACACCCTTTTACGCCCAAACCAATATTGGCGCGCAACCACCAACTATCGCGCTTCTTCAAAACTTGCCACGCAAGTGTCACCAAACCACTTGTGTGACACCTCCTTCTTCAACTCAAAACTTGAGAGACTCCCTTCCTTTCTCACCCAAATCTCCTTGGGCACGCAACAAACAACTGCCGCGCAACTTCTACTTGCACGACCACACCACCACTTGCGCGACCACCACACCTAGGCGACGGGAGCTCTGATTTTTTCTAAGTATTGAACTCATACAGAATGAGAATGGATCGACCTCTATTTATAGGCATTTGGACACCCTGTGCGACGGCATGCAAGTCTCCGCTCGGCGTGTAAGTCACGGCACGCAAGTCTCTACTGCGCAACTCACTTTCGCGGCCAACCCTAAAACTTGGGCGCCCCTTTTCCCATTGCCATATTTTGATCTTATGATCTTGAAAAATATATGGCCTGAAAGTTTCCCCTCCTTCAATACAATGGTGCGCAAGTCCCTTTTCGAAAAACCACTTTTCTCCATTTGTCGATTTTCAGGCCCAAAAATTTGGCAAACACTAGAAAAAGGCGCCACCTTGTATCTGCTCTTTTTGTACCACCTCCAGATCAATCATTCCTTTGTCGACATTCTTAAATTAAACATGGATTGTTAACCACGTCCCTTTAACTCAAAATTCCACCACGAAATCCCCTTTGTCAACAAATTTGTATGTCATGGTTTGCTTTGTCAACAATCACAACATAGATGTCCACTTTGTCAACAAACAAAATCACCTCAAAAATGCTTCAATGATGCCTTGAGGGATTTTTTCCCAACAAAAAGAACAATTCAAGCCCTATAAGATATATTAATATCTTGTTATATATATTTTAAAGGTGGTGGAGATCAACACCTTCCTCTAGTTGAGTTTTCTTACAGCAATATCTTTCACTCAAGAATTCACATGGAACCTTCTGAAGCTCTCTATAGGAAGAAATGTAGAGGTCCAATGAGATGGGATGAGGTTGGAAAAATAAAGCTATTGGGACCTAATATCACTTAAGAAATGGTCGATAAGGTTAGAACCATTCAACATCATATCAAGGAAACTCATAGCCAACAAAAAATTTATGTTGATAACTGATGGTGTGATCTAGAATTTCAAGTTTCTGAAAATGTGTTTCTATGGATTTATCCCTAGAATAAAGTTATGATATTTGATAATAAAGGGAAACTAAGCCCTAGGTATATCAGTTCATTTGAAATTATTTATCGTATTGGGATGATATCCTATCACTTGGAACTTCCCAAAAATATATCTCAAGTGCATGATGTGTTCCATGTATCTATCCTAATGAAGTAAATACCTAAACCTTCACATGTACTAAACACAGAGTTTTTATTTTTGCAACAAGATCTTTCTTACAAAGAACAACCAGTTGAAATTCTGGCTCAATCAGAGAAAGTTCTACGAAACAAGACCACTCGCCTGGTTAAAGTTTTTTGGAGAAAACACCAGTCATAAGAATCTATATGGGAACTTGAGGACATTATGAATCTGAATTATCCTCATTTTTCTACCCTAATGTTGAATTTCAAGGGAAAAATTCATTTTAAGGGGGGGTAGAATGTAACACCCCATGTTTTTATGGACGTTTTTTTTCACGATTAAATTAAATTTTCATTTATATCTTAAAATGCACTAATTAAAACATTCATTTCACATGAAACTCACATGGTTTATGTTACATAGAACATAGACTTGGTGTATGTTACACACAACACTGATTTGGTGTACATTACATGCAACACTGATGTTTCTACGAAACATCATATTATTGTTATAATAATTTAAATGAGATAATTATAACCTATCCATTTAAATTAGTTATATTAATAGAAATAATTACTTTTAAAATATTTTTTATAATATTTTTATATAAATAAAACATATTGATAATGAAACATATAATTTTTGGAAAAGACCTTCTACGTTTAAAAAATATTATTTTCTCAAATAAACTACTTTTAATTTCATTTTTTGAAAAACAATAAAATTAATTTTATACACATTTATAAAGTTAATTTGATAAAATAAACTTCATTTTTTAATTTATAATTTCTAAATTAGCTTATAGTGAAATTTTTGGATTTTTTTAAGAAACTTCATTTTTGGATGAATAGTGAAAAATACCGGATTTTAATTCAAAACTGTCATTTCATATAATATATTTATATGGTTAAATTATATTTTAATTTGTATTAAAAGTTTAATTATATCATATTTATTAATTAATACAATTTAGGTTATTGTAATCAATTTCACTTTGAAATTGGGAATAAAAACATAGCAAACTTCTTGACATTTTTACTTTAAAAACTCAAAGTGTCGTCCCGTCAGTGGGATTATTTTTAAATTAATTTCTGAAAATTATGTTATCAGAATTTGAAAAAATGGATTCCATATTTGGAAAAATAATAAATTATAATGTATAATAATATAAACTTAGTTTTTTACTAAAAATATTAGTGAAAGTGATTAAAATTAATTACAACGATTAGGAGAAAAATTAGGTGAACAAAGTACAAAACTTTAGAATTAAGAACTAAAAAAACCTATAAACTTTTCCAACCCACATTTTCTATAAATTAATATTCAATTAACTATACATTTGTGAGTTTTTTGGGTTTTTTATGAATTTTTTTAGGTAAAAACATGGTTACACCTAACTTTTTTTCAAAAATACCAAGTGTGTCCTTTCCCTTACCTATAAAAGGAAACCACCAATAACTTTTATTCACTTCTATAAAACCACTTAGGTTCAGCCCATATCCGAAACATACACTTCCCAAAATGCATAACTTCCTCTTATAATCCTCCTCTTGGACATAAATCAATCCAAGGAATCCTTTTGGTACAAACCAAAAGGAGTTACCCAATTAAGGGGTAATGTCTTCTCTCAAGATCCTTTATTTTATTTTCTTTCTCCACCCCATCCAATATATTTATTAGAAGAATTTATGAAAAAAAAATATTCAATATAGTATTATTTCTTATGCTAATTTTTTTACCTACACTTACACACACTTCCATCTAAAAGGTAACGAACATACTGTTTACGTGTACGACGAACTACCACCTCATGAAACCATGATTATTCATTTTTCACTTACCACCTCTCATGGTGGAAATTATGATGGAAACTATATTTACATATGATATTTATAATTTATTTATTCTTCTGTAATTTTTATTTATAACATTCATTTATGCTTTCCATCTTGTGTAAATACGATAACTTCATTAGAGGAAGTGTCGACTACCGCCCCCTCAAAGCGATGTGATTCATTCACACACTACATGGAATGTATTAAGGATGTGTTTAGTGAAATTATATGATATATATGAAATAATGATTCAATTTTAATTATAATAGATATATATATGTCATTTTCTTTCTTTTATTCAATATGACAATAAATACGAAAACAACATTCATACGTACGCACGGCTTACCGTCTCTATGAACGGTGTGTTCAATTTCATAATTATATATTCTATAGATTATAATAATACAAATATAATGGATATAAATAATATTTATATAATTATTTAAATTCTATAAAGCATGATATAAGTATAAGGACAAAATATATAAAAAATTAATACACATGCCAAGACCAAAGTAAATATTACCCGAAGTGAAACCTTAACATGGGATTATTGAAAAGTGGGTAATATAGGGTCATAAGAAAACCATATATGGTATTAGATGGAAGAATATTAACCTGTAAAATATTTATAAGAAAATTACATTTATTATATAGGAATCTTGTATGGGTACTAAGAGATTCAAGATACAAGGTAATGGGATTTCATCTCACTTTTTATTTCACTGAGATATATGCTTTATTCACCACTAATTCATTTTGTGTGGTGTGTATACTGACCATGGATGTATTAAATTATTATTATAATTAAATTTATTTGTATCTAAATATCCAATATATGAACTTTATTTCATTGTAAAAATCTACCTAATCAGTAAGATAGTTTTTTTCTCAATCTACCTTCTTTGAGGCACATGTTTTTTATGCACCAACATTATTTTTTGAGGTGTATATACTTCAATTTGACATGTTATATCATGAAACTCCTTATTTACATGATATTTTAAGATTCATGTAATTTAATTTTCTTACATGGAATGTATTATCCCAAGTTACTATTTATTAAGAGTTTATTGAAACAATCTCATCACTTTTTGAGATTATTAATGATTATGCTTCATTGATGAAATCTTATGTTACATATCCAAAGAACACTCATGAGTTTCCTTATAATATTTTTATTCAAGATATCCCCATTTATTTGTTCCTTTTTTAACTCATTGTTACTTAATACAATTAAGAAATTCTTTTTAAGAAAAATCTGACTATATTTTTCTCTTTAGTCGGAAACCCTTTTTTATTTTAAAAACCATGTTTTCAAAAAAAAAACTTCTAAATTTTTTTCAAAGGATACTTGAAGATAATTTTCAAGTAAAAAGGATTTTTAAAATGTTTTATAGTTTTAAAATATTTCTTTACATGTTTTTAAACCTATTTTAAAATAAAATGGTTTTCAAAAATGTATTATGCATAAAGGATATTTTCTTTAATAAACGTTTTTAAAAGATCTTTCAAAATTATTTCTCATCTAAGATACATTTTTGGTGTTAATCATAAATATCTTGGGAAATTATTCAATGTTTCCATTCACATAATTTCCCTGAATGGATTATGTTTTGGTGGTATGATGTTTATGAAACCAGTTTCTCTTTCACGAGTTATATGATTTTGAAACCCGCTTCTTTTCATGGGTTATGTTTATGATAAAATGATTATGAAACCTATCTTTTTATGCTGATAATGATATTATTACATGTTTATAATACCCAATAAATTTCATGGGTTATGATATGATTATTTTTGGTCTTGTGGCACATGTATGTATGATTTCATTATGAGATTGTTGGGACCTCTATCTCCCTCCAATGCATTGGTTTAAGATTTATATCTCATGAGATAGAAATGGTTGGAATGAGAAATGAAATTGGTTCAGTATTAAAGGTTTGGAATGAGAAATGAAATAGGTTTAGTATTACAGGGCTGGAATGAAGAGTGAACTTGGTTCAGTAATACAGGGCTAGAAAAGGGAGTGAACCTGGTTCAGTAAAGAAAATTGTCCACTAAGATGGCCTTGACAGTAATGCCTTGACTACTATGGAAATGATTATATATTCTTATGTGTCTTCTATAATTTCATGTTTTATTAATATTTGATTATTTCATGGATTATGTTCTTTATTTACTTATGATTCATATCTTATGAAATTCTAATCTTTATTCCACGATTCAGGTTTTTGATCTTTGATATGAAAGGTATGATCTTCTATTTTCATGATCATGTTATCATACCCTTATTCTCCTGATTATGATTCTGTATCTCCCTTATTTACCTTTAATGAGCATCTGAGATCACCCATTTTATGTTTAATTGCACCATTTTATGAAGATATTTATTATTTTTGATGTATCTAAGAAGGGTTCACATCAAGAAGAACCTAGTGGGAGATGATGCAGCTCATTTATGTACCAATGTTTATGTTTTCATGTTTCCAAAGGAACTAGACTAGTACAATCTTTGGGCGACTGTTGTATAATGTTTCAAGTATTCCAAAAAAAATATGTAATTATAATGTATGAAAAGTGAGGGTCACTATAAAATATAAACAAAACATTTAAATAAGACTAATCCTTAAAGTTCTATAAAAATTTGAGATGAGAGAGAAGCCACCTACCTATCGACAGATAATGAAAATGAAGAATGACACAAAGAAATTATATATTCAGGATCAAAACACCTTCCCTTTAATATATCCACTAAAATCACATTAAATTTACATCAAACCACATAGATATATCTATAACAGATTTGATCAATGGATTTGAGATATAGGAGAAGTGTAGATCTAGAGATAACAATTAATAATGAGGAATTTCCATTGATTTTGTGGAGATAACACACTTTGAATAGAAAAAAAATCTACTTCTAGGCAAAAATGGATTTCCCTAGTATACTAAGAGAGGAGAGGAGTTTGAAACCCTATAATAATAAGAGTAAAATAAGGTATATATAACCTTATTTTGAATTTAAATTGAATTTTTAGAGTATTTAATGTCCATCACATGGTTAGGTCACATGGTTTAACAAATCATACACCAACCATACACGTGATACTAGACATCACCCAGGTATTCAGATAGTTATACTTTACATTTTGAAAAACCAAACTCCAACCATGTGGTGCTATTATCTCAAGTTCGAACCATCTCACGGTTGGATCACACGATTTGATAAACTATGTGCCAACTATGTTTTCCCTGTTATTTACATTTTCATAGTTTCTCCTAGGTATCAAAATGGTTTGGAAAAACCATATGACAACTGTAAACCTCCCCAATGACTCCCAATATCACACTCTATGGTTTATTGGGGATAGTTCATGGTTTCTACTAACCGTTCTCAAACAATTCACATCTAGAAACCCTTCCAAAACACTCCAAAACATTCCAAAAACTCTTAAAACTCAACACATGTATTATATAATCTCAAATTAAATAATAAAAGGTTAAATTAAATAAATTAATGGGTTTTATATTCTCCCAAACATTAGTCTTTCCATCCCTATAAATTGGTAGACTGATGTTGTTTTGCAAGATCTCGAGCTACTGCTCCAACATTTCCTTTTCATGTTCCCGTGTCTCTTCCTAAATATGACCATGTTACCATAAAACCCATACCAAAATGATTATTTTACAATAAAAGAGTGTCTCCAACCTATCCACAATCTGTATTAGTACCTGAATCCACGTATCATATGATTCAAGATCAACATGATCCCATCGAATCACATGGTCAATGTCACGACCCGCCCTCGGGGCCCGTGTCGTGACTACCCCAAGCCCGCCTTCCATAGGCCAGGGGCTGGCGACTAGCACCAAGGCGTAAATCCCAACAAAAAGGGAAGTCATTGCCTTTGAAAAGTAAACAAGCACTACAGAGTAAGCAAGCAGAAAAGTAAACACTAAGTAAAAACTGTACAAGCTGTGATGAAAGTAAAAGGGGCCGGAAATACAAGCTCAACTGTAAAGTACAACTGAAAGGAAAAACAGCAACTGAAAGGAAAAACTGCAGCGTCGAGCCGTCCTCTAGAAGTCCCACCTGAAGGGTGGGTACAGATAGCC
Source organism: Viscum album (assembly GCA_963277665.1). Classification (NCBI taxonomy): domain Eukaryota; kingdom Viridiplantae; phylum Streptophyta; class Magnoliopsida; order Santalales; family Viscaceae; genus Viscum; species Viscum album. The sequence continues at coordinate 2,067,613,474 of OY728121.1, forward strand.
TCCACTGCTCCTCGGGTCCACCTAACCGCTCCGAGTACGTCCCGCCCAGTGGTCCACCTCCAGGTACTGTCCTGCTCCGCACGCCTCCTCCACGATCAGCGTTGTCCGTCGTCTGCAACCAACACCACGAAGTGCTGGCATAGCCCGTGCAGGGGTGAGTATAAGCTACTCAGTAGGGACCCCGAGACCCCTGAAGGTCTCCCGAAATCCACAAAGGATAAATCACGAAGAAGATATGAAATCACGAAGTAACATCTGACACGGCTTAGATATATGCCCATACATACACCCAATTCATCAATTCCCTGATCAGCTCCAACGTCCGAGCCCTAGCACAACCCAGTCCACACAGGAAAGCAAAACGCATACCCACGCAGGATAGAACAACACAATCCACAAGGAGAGTAAACAGTAAATCCACACAGGAAAGCTCAACACAATCCACAAAGGAGAGAAACACAAGATTCAGCTCACACAGGTATACTTCTTCGGATGACGATAAAGATGATCACTAAACCATCTAAGTCGTCGGACCCACGAAGGATCGATAGGTACTAACCTTGCAGTGACCCACACATGATCGGACCCACACAGGATTGGGCCCACGCAGGACCTGTAGGATTTGTCTCACACAGAACCGCTGAGAGTAGACCCACACAGGATCAGATCCGTACAGGATCAGGCCCACATAGGACCGGGCCCACGCAGGACCTGTAGCACTGATCCACGTAGGATCGCTGAGTGCAGTAGTCGTCGCAGTCCGCTGAGGATCTCTACACAGTCGTCGCCGCAGACCACTGAGGATCTCTGCACGGTCGTCGTCGGAGTCCACGGAGGATCTCTGCACGGTCGTCGCCGTCGAGGGAGCAGTCGCAGCCAGCACTAGGGTTCCCGCACACAACAAGCTCGTACGGGAGGGTCCGCTCCACGAGCCGAGAGGCTGATACATCAACTGTCACGAAGTCCGAAGTTGATGTATCCAAAAGTTCCGTATCGTCAACAGGAACTCAACGTCGCAGACGGCGCGTCAATCGGACGCCCGGTCTGAGAGTTATTGGCATTTTCGTCCCAGGGGCCCGGTTGGTTTTTAAGGCAAAACCAACCCGACCGCACTCCATCTGCATCCAAACCTCGGTCGGAGTATTCCAAAAGATCCGTCTCACTTAGAGGAATTCAACAAAGCTGACGGCACGTCAATCGGACGTCCGTAGCTCAAGATATGAGCGTTTCCGCTCCGAGGGCCCGGTTGGTCTCGTGTACGAACCAACCCGGCCGAACTCAAAGTATTCCGAAACCTTGAGTGCGATATACCGAAACGACCGTCTCGATCCAAGTATCGCGTTTCCGCTGACGGTGAGTCGTTTGGAGGCCCGTAGCTCAAGATACGGCCATTTGAACGAAGACATCCGAAGAAGGGGGTACGGGCCCGGGCCGACCCGGCCCGACCCCCCCCCCCCCCCTAGGTCGGCCCGAACCGGGTCGACCCGACCCGGGTCCGACCCAGTTGGCCTGGCCCGGCCCGGCCAGGGCCGGTCCGGCTCGGCTCGGCCGAGCGGCAGGCGCCGCGGGCGTTGACCCGCGGCCTGAGGAAAACCGCGGCCCGCGTGGGCCGCGCTGGTGAACCGCGGACGCGGCTCTGCCGCGTCCCGCCTGGGCGAACCGGACCCGCGCGGCCGCGGGTCCGTTGGCCGCCGGCGTCGCTCCGGTGGCCCGTTTTCCTTCCCGTCTGCGCCGTTGCTCCTCCCGGGATCCGTTCTTTTCTGCGGAATTGTCAAACGTCCGCTGCGGCACGTTCCGTCGTCGTCCGTCAAATCCGCACAAAACGAATAACGGCGGAGGGTCGTCGGGCCGTGTTCGTTTGGCCCGCACCCTCGCGTTAGAGATAAACAACCGGGAGAAATTTAATAGAATGTTCAACACATGAACCAACAATTTTTAATAAAATAAAATTGTTCCTTTGATTCCGGTTCTTTAATTTTTAAAGAATGCTCACGGGAATAACAAAAAGGGGTATTCCAAAATTATAAAATCCCTACCTTGTCGATCGTCGCGCGCGGGCGTTCTTCGCGGAAAAGATCGTCGCGGAATAGAGGGATCGCCGCGTCGTCGCGGGGAGGCGTTGCGTCATCGCGGAATCCGGCGTTGAGTCGGCGAGCTCAACGAACCAAGAACAACAGATTTAAATTATTAATATTTAAATCTGTGTTTCGTTTAAAACCAAAAGAAAAGAACTTTGAGAGGAAATCTGAAATCACTCACCTCAAACGGTCGGTGATCGGAGTTCGGAGCGTGGAATAACGTCTCGGACGGAAGCGTCGTCGATTTCCGGGTTCGGCATTCTTCGCGTTCTTCGCGTTCTTCGCGAGGGAGAAGAAGATACGAGGGTCCTCTCAAATATTCTCAAAGCGCAAATAACCAGAGGTCGAGCGTTGGCCTTATTTTATTATTACGCCAACGAATTTGAAAAACTGGTTAAGAAACGATCCATCAATTCGTTGAATTAATTCAACAAAAGAAACAACCCATTTAATTCACGAAATAAACCGCCCAATTAAATGGTCTGTTAGAAAACGCGTCGGTTGACTTTCATTAAGACGGGTTTTCACGGGTACGTTTCTTAGCGGAAAGAAACGGCGGGGCTCGTGCGGGCCCCACCTCACAAATATCCTACCAAGGGGGTAGGATATTTCTGGATAGCATCCTATCCAGTTCAACTCAGTTTAAGCCGCCTTTAAGTGGCTTCAAGTGGCTTCCAAGTGGCTTAAGTGAAATAAAATAAAGTTGTCGCAAAATTATTTTATTTCTTAACTTTAAGCCCGAAAATTAAAAACCACACCCGAGCAAACTCAACTCCGGAAGAGGCGTTTCCAAGCGAAAACCAGCGCTGCGATTTCATTGGTGCCCTCAGAATTCGATTCCGGGCACCGGTTCAAAAGTTAGAAAAACCCGCTCGTCCGTTCACTGAACGTACCCGAGCCAAACTTCGGAAAATGATTCCGGGCACACCGGGCCTCGGAATCAGGTGCCGTCAGAAACTGCGCTCTTGTAAAATTCCAAAGAAAATTAAGAAAAAAAAATTTCCTTGAAATTTAAGGGTCTTTACAGTCAAGATTAAGATGGTACTTCTTTAGTTAAGATACATAAAAAACACATTTAATATAGAAATGAAACTTCACTGAAATTCCAACTGATAATTCACATCACTAACTCATTAAAGTTTCTCAAAAGGGTCAATTTAGCATGGATAAAACATTCCTTTCTTACTAAAATAGTGATTCCCTATCTTTAGAGATATTCTCAAGAAAACATGATCTACCAAATCAAACTATTACGGTCATCGACGATGATCCAAATATTATTTATGATGACTTTAAGTCTTCTCCATCCAATTTATGATCATATAAATATTCTCCATTGTCTCATATAGAAGTATAGTTCCAATAAGTGTAGTCTCATATGTTTTCACCTAACAAAGTGGATAATGGAAATTATTTACATACAATGATTTGGAAAGAGCCATATATAGAGAGGTATGACAAATTTTATTGTATGGAAAATCAACTAATGGTATATTATCCTCCCATGTTCCTCTAATTTCCATAAGAAAAGCTCTAATACTATCTAAAAATGTTTGGATTGTTCATCCATTTGATGATGATAGGTTGTGCTCATGGTCAATTGGGTTATGAGAGTTTTCTACAAGGATTTTTTAAACCAAGAAATAAAATTGGGGTCTCGATCAAAAAAATTGAAACTAGAATTATATAAATCATTAATACTTTATAAATATATATTTTGGACAAGTCTTCCACTATATTGGATTCATGAATATAGATGAAGTGAGATGAATTCATTATAAAATCCACAATAACACATATGGAATCATGTTTCTAGACCATTTTTACAAAACCTATGAAAAAAATAAATAACTATTTTCTCTAATTTAAATATGGGAATAAGTAAATGATGAAACATAAAAGCTAGTATTTGGTGTTCCACCTTAACCTTATAATAGGTTAGGCATATCAAGAAAAACATAAACACTTTCCTCTTTATGCTAGCCCACTAAAACTATACTCTCAATTATTTATACATCTTATGAATTCCAAGATGGATGGACCATATCAAATGGTGGTAGGCATTATAAGTTGTTTTAGATAGGCTAGAGGTACCATGATCTGATCTCTAAAATGAAACAATGAACTCCCATCCAGATTCCATCCCTCAATGGTCTCCCCACTATTGAGTTTTTATCTCAAATCTAGACATTCAGGATCATGTGGCTAATAATGTCTAACCTACTCCACCAAATCAGTAATACGATTAATAAGAAATAAATTTGCAACACCAACTTATTCAACACAATCTAGATGCGTATTAACTATTACTAAGATTAGAAACTATTGATCTGAATTCTCTTTAGCCAACTAATTATATGTCTTCCTACTCAATGCATCAACTACAAAATTACCTTTACCCAGAGTATACATCAAGTCAAAGTAAAAAATTTATAGATATTCCATACATCTATGTCTCCTTAGATTAAAACCTTTTTTTGATAAAATGTTCTTCAAACTCTTATAATATATGAAAATTATGAATTTCTCACCAAAAAGGTAATTATGCAAATTTTTCAATGAAAGAACTAAAACAAAAAATCCAAATTCAAGTGTCATATAAATATTCTCATGCACCCATAACTATCATGATCCATAGGCTTCAACATGATCTCCCATCATGAGAAAAAAACTCAACCTAGATCTATATGCATCATAGCATACCACATACCGTTATCCTAACTCTGAAATTTTAAGGATTGGTGATGATGTAAGTCGAACCATAAACTATTGAAATGATTTGTAGAACTGATTACTCCATTAGAAAGGAACACTTTTCCTTATCAAAGTATTAATTGGTGAGGAAATTTATAAAAAATCATGAACAAAGAATCAGTAATATCCTGCTAAGACAAGGAAACTATGTATCACAAAAGCATTCTTAGGTCATTTCTAGGTTATAAAATCTTATACCTTTTCAATATCTATAGAAAATACTCTTTCTGAGATGACATGGACAATAATATGTACCTATTGTATCCAAAAAATCACACTTTGAATGATTATCATAAAGGCGATGTTCTCATAAGATACCCAACATTTTATCTAAGTGTTGTTCCTTATCAGACTTAGAAATACCACTATAAAAGAGTTAAGATACCTTTGAAAGATTTGATTCGTCAATTCTGTTAACACTGCTGGTTAATTTATGATATCATAGGACATAACCACATATTTTTAATGACCATAATAACTCTAGAAAGATATTTTTGGAATATACTTCTTCTGAACATATAGTTGGTGATACCCTAATCATAAATAAATCTTAGATAACCATGATTCTCCCCTCAATTAATCAAATAGATATTAAATTTATTTAAGAGGATACTGATTCTTTATCATAACTTGGTTTATCTTGAAATAATCCACACAAATTATAAGATAGAAGTGAAATAGTACCACTCCCTGGTAGAAGATAAATCGTAAATTCCACTTCTATTTTAGGTGTAAATTTGGAGAAATTGTTGGGAAATACACCATGAAATTGGTCGATTATGGTAGTAAAATCTCTATATGTGATTGCATTATAAGATTCTAAAGTAATTTTTTTCAACTAGTAAGACTTAATTCTGACCACAGATACCAAAGGTCCTTTTCATCTTTCATTTATGTCCCAATATCCTTTAAATATATTCTTAACACCATCTGAAGATGTGAAACTTACCTACTGGGCATAACGGTCAATGTGATCCTTGAAGGGTTCCAACCAATCTATTCCCAAAATAATTTCATAAATATTAATCTCAAAAATAGGTAAATCCCATACAAACTCTTCCTAATAGACTATTATAGATTACACCACACACTTAAAGGCATGACACTCCCATTACCCCAGAGGTGTTTTAATTTTCAAGACAGAAGGCATAATTTCAACATACAAAACTATATGATCAACAACATGAGAAAAATGAAAGAGTGGGATGCACTCATAATAAAAAAGGATTTTATGACAGTATAATTTAATGGAATTGTATCTCGCACTATTTAAGGACCATAGTGATCCTTTTTTATAATATTCTTGGCATCATAAAACTACATACCATCTCCTCCCATATCCTTTCTTCCTTACTAAAATTGTATAGCCATAGTAGTTGTGGTGTTCCTAGAATCACCATGGCTTGCTTGGTTCTGAGGATGAGAGTTATTATGATGAGAACATCCCATAAAAGAATAGGATTTCTGAGAAAAATGAAATGCATATCCAACACCAGACATTGAATTGAATTTACAATAATGTTAGTGATGTCCCATCTGATTATAGTTGTGACAATATGGAGGTGGTCCATAAAATTTTGATTTATATACTCAAGTTAAGCACACTAAAAATACACAGTATTACTCTTGGGTCATGGTGGAAAGTTAACAAATCATGTGTTCTGGTTCTAAGATTCTCAAATACCTTGTATGTAGGTGTACTTATATTTATTATTCCCATCATTTGAGTTCCCACCTATTCCCATTGTGATAATAATACTCCCTCCAACCAAATTTGAAAAGATATCTCTTTCCACCTCTATCACTCTATTTACTATCTCTATATAATCTAAAAAATAGTGAATAGATATATTAGAGTGAATATATAAACACATCCCTAACTCAAAGATGTGTTCCTTAAATGGAACACTAGTAAAAAAAATGGGTAAAAGAGGAATAAGTTCGTAAACTTAGCTACATACACAATTATAGATAGATTTTATTTCTTCAGGAAGATGAAATCAGTTGTTCTTGTGGTCTTGAATCTATAAGTATATAATTGTGTGTTGAAAAATTCTTCGAGTTCCTCCCATATAATTCCCTGGTTGACTTTAGCTTAGACATCTAAATCCCACCATTGGCATGGAATATCCTCCAACATATAATTTCCTGGCATCAATGTTATATCAACTTGTTTACTAAGGAAATTTATATTTCTATTCATTCTATTCAGACACACTTCTACTTTTTTAGGCTCAAAATCCACCAAAATTATGGTAGGATTATATAGTGACCTAGGATTAATATACATGGATATTAATTTATTTTATATAAATATTCAGTACATTAAATAAAATGCATTCCCTAGGACCATAATAGTCTTGTGTCTTTGGAATCTTTGAAATATAATCTTCTAACTTGTTGAAAGAACTTCAACATATAACTTAAATATCTTCCCCTTTTATTATTCCTACTTAAAACCTTTATTCATAACCTAGGGAAAGGAAACATAATAATGGGATGAGCTTAGATGCTCAATAAGGGTAAATAAGGGAGATATGTAAGCATAACATGATCATAAGGGTATGATAACATGATAATAACATTAGAATATCACACCCTTCGTATCAAAGATCAAAATCAAGAGTTGTGTCATAACTATTGGCAGTTCATAATACATTAATCATAAGGGAATACAGAGCATAATACATGATATCATAACAGATGAATAAGACATAGAATTTTTTAAAAAACAAAATCATAAAAAATCAAATGTCAAAGCTTCTTACTAGGACCTTCATAACATGTTAGGATTGGGATAATCACCTATGTACCTGCTTCTATCTTGGGATGTACTCTCGTGTACCCCCTTATTTTCGGTTCAGATTCCCTCCCATGTAGCCTCTTTTTTTGGTCTTGGGATTACCTCCCGTATACCCTCTTGTTTTTGGATTGTGATTCCCTCCCATGTACACTCCTGTTTTGGGATTGTAATTCCCTCTCGTGTGCCCTCTTGTTTTGATCTTGGGATTCCCTTCCATGTACCCTCTTGTTTCAGGTTTGGGATTCCCTCTCTTGTACCCACTTGTTTCGGTATTGGGATTCCCTCTCTATACCCTTTTATTTCAAGATTGGGATACCCTCCAAGGTACCCTTTGAGCTCATAAAACATTTATCATTACACAATTTAATGGAGGGATATATAGGTCCCACCCATCACATAATTAAATCCTACAATCATGTTCCACAAGATAACAAAACATTCATCATATCATGACCCATAAAAAGAGGTAGGTTTCATAAACATCATATCATAACCCATGAAATTAAATGGGTATTATAAACATTTCATTATATCATAACTTGTGGAAAATAGGCAGGTTTGATAATCATTTCATCATAGAATAACTCATTAAAGGAAGAGGTTTCATAGTCATTTTATCATGGTATAACCCATGGAAGAGAAATGGGTTTCAAAAAAATTCATCTTAACAAAAAAAATCAAATAAATAATAAAAATGGTGTCCTTGGATCATATCCCCAATAAATAATAAACTATATCAAAGGATTTCAACTTATATGGGGAAGGATTTTGAAATATCACATGAGGCATTTCTTAAAGAATATAACCTTTCTTTGAAAATAACGTTTTAAAACATAAATCAATTTAAAAATCATTTTCCTTGAAAAAACCCACTTGAAAACATATAATTTAATATTTTAATATTAATTCAAAACATTTCTTGAGTAATATATCCTTTCCACTTTGAAAATTTATTTTTAAATCATAGAACATTGTGAAAACCTATTTATTTGAAAATAACCTTGAAACATATAAATGATGCATTGAAAACCATATTAAAAACTTTAGAGAATAAAACATGTATTTAGAATATTTTCCCATGATATTTGTTTAATATATCATTTTAAAATATTTTTTAAAACATTTTTTGGGAATAAAATAGATTTCCGATTGAAGAGAGAAATAAATTCATATTTTATAAAAAACAATTATTAATTATCTTAAGTACCAAAGTGTGGGAAAATTGTACAAGTATATTAAGATATAATGAATAACTGAAGGATAATAAAATTCATAAGATTTAATTTTAGATTTATCATATGATTTTATCAATGGGAGATTAATCATAAATAATATTGATAAATGATGAGATTGTAACAATAAACTTTTACCACTTTGGTAACATTAAATCATAATCCCCATAAAATAATAGAATTTAATGAAGCTTAAAATATCATGAAAAGAAATATATTCATGATATAACATTTAAAATTTAATTATATGCACCCCACATAAAAATATAGCTGCATAACAAGGTATGTATCTCAAAGAAGTCAAATTGAGAAAAAAACTACTTTACTGATTTGGTAACTTTTGAACCATAAACCACATGAAATAAATATCATAAAATTGATATTTAAGCACCCATAAATTTAATTTAAATAATAATATAATAAATTCATGGGCATTATATACACCACAAAAAAGAAATTAGTTGTTAATAAGGCATAAGTCTCACAAAAAATAAAAGTGAGACGAGAAAACCCTTACCTTAAGTCTTAAATTTCATCATACACATTAAAAACTCTTTTATAATAAATTTAATATTATTATAAACATACCATAGAACCATATTTTTATATTCCATACCATATATGATTTTATTATGAATTTATTTTACCTATTTATTAATGATTCCATGTTAATGTTACGTTTCGGGTAATAACTGATTTGTTCTTCATATATGTTTTGACTTGGTATTCTTGATCATATTACTTAGATAATGATTTAATTATTTAAAAAGTGTAAAAAATGATATAATTATCATATTTAATCATTATATAAGTTTTCATAATAATATATGAAATATAGAAAAATAAAATGGAATGCACCATTCATGGATATGGTGGGTCGTACTTATGCATGAACGTTGTTTCTATTTTCTTATTGTATTTAAATAAAGTAAATAAAATATATGTATATATATTATTATTATAGTAGAATTATTATTTCTTACATATCATATATATTTTCTAAACCCATCTTTAATACATTACTGTAACAACCCAAACTTTTAATAAAGAAAATTCCTCCTGATATAATTAAATGTATTATTATGTGAACTGGTTATAAAACATGTAATCTTATTTGGTTTTATGATTTTGGATTTTTAAAATACCGTTAAGAATTTTTACCATTTATAATATAGTCGTTCAATAGTGATCATATGATTATTATAAATATAGGGCTTTAACAAATCTAATTTTCTCAGACAAAGGAAGCAATGGCCTCATCCAGTAGACTTTCCCCATACGAATCCCATTTATCGGAGCATAGAAAGGAGGTGGCGTAATTGGAATTCACTATTGACCATGCCTAATCCAAGCTTCAACATTTTAAGCTAGAACAGAATTGCCTACAGGAGAAGTGGAAGTTGATAGAGATTACCGCCCAATTGATGTTATTCGAGCCACCCTAATAATATGTCACCATCACACACCTTACCCTTCGATATTATGTGGGTTTTATAAGGGGTTATGTAAAAATACCTTAACACTATGATTATGTGCATTATTTTTGTATATAATAAAGAATGTACATTCATTTTATTATTGTAACGTTGTAAAAAGTTTTTAAAGAACAAATAGTATTTTTAGTTAATATTCAATTGAGAAGTATATTTTTATGAATTATTGGATTTTTTAACTAAATAATATTTTAATTAAATATTTTTAATAAATTACTTTTTATATAATATAAATGACCGTATAATTATTATAAATACAATTGTAATTTTTATTAATGTTTGAAAGATGTTTTTTTCAAAACCCATGAATTTTTTATAAATGTCGGTTTTTATTTGAAAAGTTAAAATTCACATATATATATATATATATATAATTATTGGGATAAAATTAATATTATTTTTGGAATCAGCATGTCAAATTATCCAATGGTGAATTTTTCATAATTTTCTCAGACAACCGAATTTTTGGGTAAAAATTAAATACCGTTTAAATATATAATGTGTTTTAGGACATCATAATGACCCAATAGTGATGTAATAAATAAAAATTGTGTTCCACCAATATATGATTTACCATTAAAATAATGTGATTTTAGGTTTTTTTGATTTATTTTACAGGGCCTTAGTGGACCCTTCAAGACTTATAAAACATTTTAGCTTTTTAAATTGTTTTCATTAAGAGTGTGACTCACCTACACATAATAAAACCTATTATTTTAAGAATTTCATCCATTGGCCTTAAAAAATAATTTTTTCCACTCCCCTTTGGAAAAACAAATGGGAAAAAACCATGGGCTGGTTTGTGGTTTGGATTAGTTTAATGTGTGGTGACCCAAACCAAAATAATAAAGAATTCCCTCTCCTTTTCTATATAAACCCACCCAAGCTCCCACATCCTCTTCACTAAAAGCCTTTGGAGTTCATCCAACCTCTTAAGTAATCTCTCTATAATCCTCCTATGGTGCCCCAAGATCCCAAGAAGTCTCTCTCAAGCCTCTCCCAAGCCTTTGGGATCCCATTTCCAAGTAAGGGATTTATGTCTTCCTTATTTATGTCCAAGTTTCTTAATATTGTTGTTCACTTTTATTTTCAATTATAAATGTTGGGGTATGATTTATCACCTCCCATATACTATCCTATTTATGTTTTAATGATGATATACCCATTTATATCTCATCAATTCCTTCCATTTATACCCGTTACCATGTCGAAATTCTGTAAGTGATTCTTTCCTTTATCATTGTATCCAAGTTTCTTAATATTGTTATGTCCTTTAATTTTCAATTATAAATGTGGGGGTATGATTTCTAACCTCCTCCATACTGCCACTTTTATTTTTTAATGATGATATACCCCTTTCTCTCTCCTTAATGCCTCCCATGTACGCCTGTAACTATGCCATAATTTTGTAAGGAATTTTACTCTCCTCATTTACATTCAAGAAATTATTTTGTATTATGAATCTAAATTCCATTAAATATATTGGTACATGTATCTATATAACCCCATTACTTTCCATTTCATTTACATGTGATGAGACACCCAGTTATCTCTCATCAACCATTTTTATGAATTCTTATGTCACACTGTTACGCTGCCGAAATTGCACTGATTTTCCAAGATAATGTCATTGTATAGTGAATACCATGATCATTTCTCTATCAAGGGAATTCACCTTTATGCACATTTACTTATTGATCATAAATATTCAGGTATTTATTACACATCCCTTTATCATGCAATAAATTATGTTGAATGATTCTATGTTGTATGATTCATGTGGCACACTTATGCATGAAATGAAATGTTTAAGAAGGGTGTGCCCTAATAGCGCTCCAATGCATTGGGTAAAGATTAGTGTCATGATACATCAAGTGCAATGATGATTTACTCATGCTAAATCAAGCGCAATGAGGGTTTAATCATGCTCTATGTGCAATGAGCCTTGTCTCTTGCTAATTCCATGTTAATTTTTTTTGCCACATTTCTATGTTATGATAATCATGCTATATCATGACTTTATGTTCATGTTCCTTTATGCTCCATTGATATAACTATTGCATAAAATTTATTGTATTATTCATGTTACGCCTTTTTTACTCCCTTATTGGGCTTTATAGCTCACCCTTTTTACATGTATGTCCTCAGGTTATCCCCTACAATGCTAAGTACGAGGGAATGTCATGGTTATGTAAAGGAATTTTTCAATAAAGATGTTGTGTGTTTTATGTTTTAAGTTGTTATGAAATGTTCCTAATTCCTAAATACACTAGTCCTATCAATCTTCCATGTTGTATCAAGTGAAGAGTTTATGTAATAAATCATGTTTAACTGTGTAATAAAAAGCAGGGTTGTTATAGTTGGTATCAAAGGATAGGTTTAGTTATTTTTGGGATTAGGATTAGAAAACCCAAGTGAATTCATTAGGGATAAAACTATGTATAATAAAAACATCTCTAAGTTTTGGTGAGTATTGATTAAGTGGTTTATCAATTAAATACATCCATTTATGGATACGAGTAGGTAGAGGTGGCTTTGGCACAGATGTACCTTGGAGTGAAAACTCCAACAAGGAGTTTCGGGCTTGACCTGGGGTATCCTAGTAAAAAAAATGGTCCTTGATGTACTCTTGGTTACAAAACTCCCGAGAGATATTCTTTGGTAAATTCACAATCATAGTATGAACCATTATATAGGAAATTAAAAAAATCCCCATAGAATATATGTTTGAAATTAGATCATGGATAACATAGATTTATGACTATAGATTCATAAGTTAAGGAAATAAAAGTTATTTATAAGTCATCCGTTATTTTCATTGGATTAACCTTAATGTGTTACCCCTAACTTTCCTTTTATTCCATCCAATGCATGGTAATAGGAAGACTTGGGCTAACAACTGATGTGAATATCAATGTTATGACTATTCTAATGAGATTCCCAATCCGATGGGAGCAGGAATCGCGAACTTTGTCATGATACTCTCTTAGCTAACTAAAGCTTTGAATAGAAACATGGGTTAATAGAAATGTTCAACCCCCTAAGAAAGAACGAGTCACAATCAAGAGCTTCAGGAGACAACAGCCTCCTTCTTTTAATGGATCTCCTGATCCCCCAATTACCGAACAATGGATCAACTCTATTGAAAATATCTTCTCCATCCTTCAATGTTTAGAATAAGAGAAGTTTATTCTAGATGGTTATCATATAGAGGGTGAATCTAATCAATGGTGGACATTGATAAAAAATAAGAATCCTAAGGAGGAGATTGAGGAATTGTAATGGAAGTGTTTTCAGAAAAAAAAATCGATAAATATTTTCCGTGCACCCTCCGACTTAAGATGGAAAGGGACTTCCTTGCCCTTAAGAAAAAAATACTATGAATCAATCAGAGCATATGAGGAAAACTTCAAAATTCTTGCACGATATGCATTTGGCTTTGTCATTACCTCCGAATGTAAGGCTGACCACTCTTTGGTGGGCTAAAACCTAGCCTACGGAAAGCCCTAATGATTCGTGACTTCAATAGCTATGAGGAAATTGTCTGATATGCTGTCTAGGTTGAAATGGAGATCGGAGAATCTGAGAGGTATAGTGGGGACAAGAAGCATAAGTTGGAATTAAATTATGGTAGTCTGATGTATAAATCCAATGGTGCTAAGAAAATATAACACCCTACTTTCCAAAGGTGTGGAAAGAAGCACCCCGGAAATTACCTGAAGTGAACAAGGAAATGCTTTAGGTGTGGAAGAGAAACGAACCTAGCCAATAACTACCAACAAGAAAAACCAAAAAATGCAAAAGAGGAGATGAACGCTCTGTTCGAACCTCATCACGTTGTTCATTGCTTCAACTACAAAGAACCAGATAACCTTACAGATCAGTTCTCTAATCCAAGGGTTTTCGGAGGCAACCAACAACCTCCAAGGTATCAAGGGAGATCTTTTTACATAACTGTCACCAAAGTGAACCCCCACAAATAAGTGGTGACAGGTGTTCTAGTTATTCATTCAAGAATAGCGAACATACTTTTTTTATTCCGGTTCAACGCATTCTTTTGTATCCAAAACATTTAGTAGAACAATCCCAACACAACCACAAATCATAGAAGTAAAGATGTATGTGAGTATAGAAAATGGGGAAATCATTGCATCCCATTAATATAACTCCTCCCCTATCATAATCGGTGGATTGAAATTCTCAGTGAAACTCATCATACTCCCTCTCTTGGAATTTTATGTAATTCTCAGCATGGATTTGTGTTCCTTATATAGATCCAACATGAATTTCTATGAGAGATAAATCACTCTCCATATGGATAATCGACCCCCGATTCTATACAAGTTCAAGGAGGAAGATGACTCTTCTTTAGCACCATCATCTCAATCATGGATATTACTACCCTATGAGCATGAATATTTGGCTCAGATGATTGAGTCTAAGGAGGAAACCATCCTTGAAGACATGCTTATTGCGAGTTAATTCACTGAAGTGTTTCCCAGGAAATTTCCTGGTCTTCCTCCTAGAAGAGATGTTTAATTCTCATTTGACCTTATACTTGGGTCATTTCCAATATCCAAGACTCCGTATAAAATGGATTTTGTGGAGCTTGAAAAGCTAAATAAACAACTACGAATGAATCTGGATAAAGGGTTCATACGCCCAAGTGCTTCACCATGGGGTCCACCAGTCCTTTTAGTTAAGAAGAAGGATGGGTCAATATGCCTTTTCATCGATTATTGTGAGCTTAACAAAATAACGATAAAGAACAAGTATCCTATTCCTCGAATTGATGACTTGTTTGATCAGCTACAAGGAGCACAATACTTCTCCAAGGTAGATTTGTAGTCTGGATATTATCAAGTTAGGGTGAAGAAGGAAGATATCACCAATACTGCTTTTAGAACAAGATACGGGCACTATTAATTCATAGTAAAGCCTTTAGGACTCACTAATGCTCCATAAATCTTCATAGACTTGATGAATAGAGTCTTTAGAGATTACCTCGACAAATTTATGGTATTATTTATAGATGATATTCTAATATACTCCAAAACCAAGAATTCTCAAGAAGAGTATCTAAGAACTTTACTAGAGACCTTGCGAAAGGATAAGCTCTATGAAAAATACATCAAGTGTGAGTTCTGGTTGAAGGAGGTCTCATTCTTGGGTCATATCATCATAAGCAATGGGATATCTGTGGATCCCTCCAAGACAACTAAAATTGAGGGATGGTTGAGGCCAACATCAGTAAAAGATATCTATAGATTCTTGGGGTTATCTGGATATTATTGCTGATTTGTGAGAAATTTCTCACTATTTTCCCACCTTCTTACTAATATAACTCATAAGGGAGTAAATTTGGCTTGGAGTGATGAATTCTAAGAGAGCTTTAAGGAGTTAAAAAATAAGGCTTATCACTATGCTCGTGCTCACATTACCCATGAGTGGAAAACTTTTTTTGGTATTTAGTGAAGCTTAGAAGAAGGTTCTGAGTTGTGTGTTGATGAAGAATGATAAAGTGATAGCATATGCCTCAAGGATGCTGAAAATCCATAAGCAAAATTATCCCACACATGATCTGGAGTTGGTAGATGTGATCTTTGTGTTGAAAATATGGAGGTATTCTCTCTATGGGGAGCAGTGTGAGATATATATTAATCACAAGAGCCTCAAATATATATTCACAAAAAAGACCTTAATATACACCAATGAAGATAGATAGAACTCACCAAGGATTATGACTGCTCAATCCACTACCATCTCGGTAAGGCAAACAAGGTGGCAGGTGATCTAAGTAGAAAGCATCTTGTATCTTTATCAATGATGAGAATTGAAAAGGATCCAATCTTCTTTGATTTGTATAGGATGGACATGGGAATCATTAATGGAGGAACATCATCAATCCTTTCTCAAATGATTTCTCAACCAACCCTCATGAATAAAATAATGGATTCTCAAATAAGGAATGTAGAAATTCTAAAAAGGGTGGAAGCTATCGGAAATGGGAAATCCTCAGAGTTTGTAGTTGACAAGGATGGGATTGTGAGATTTGGGTCATGATTTTTTGTACCATCCAATCCAGAGATAAAGAAGGAGCTTCTGGATGATGCACATAGATCAACCTTCTCTATTCATCCGGGGAGCACAAAGATGTATCGAGATCTCCAAGAAAACTTTTGGTTGGACAATATGAAAAGGTAGATTGATGAATATACATAAAAGTGCCTAGTATGTCAATAAGTGAAGGCTGAGAGTCAAAAGTATAAGGGGATGATGCAACCACTACCCATACCAACATGGAAGTGGGACAACATTACCATAGAATTTGTCACTAGAATTCTAAGGACATCCAGAGGAAACAATGCTATATGGGTCGTTTTGGATATTCTTATGAATAAAGCTCACTTCATCATGATTTGGGAGGATTTATCACTAGATCAACTAGAATGGATATACATCAGATATGTGGTAAGTCTTTATGGAGTACCACTATCTATTGTATCTGATCGAGATCCAAGATCCACCTCTATGTTTTGGAAGATTCTTAAACATTCTCTGGATACTGAGTTGAACATCAATACAGCTTATAATCCTCAAACTGATGGCCAATCTGATCAGACTATACAAACACTTGAGTACATGTTGAGATATGCTCAATGGACTTCAAAGGAAGATGGGATCAATATATTCATCTCTTTGAGTTATCATACAAAAACTGTTTCCACTCAAGCATCCAAATGGATCCTTATGAATCCCTTTAAGGGAAAAGGTTCAGAACACCAGCTTGTTGGGATGAAGTTGGTGAGCGTAAGCTACTAGGACCTGAAATGGTAGAAGAAATGGTGGATAAGGTGAAAACCATTCAGCAGCATATCAAGGTATCCCAAAGTCGACAGAAGAGTTATACAGATAATCGTTGACAAGACCTTGATTTCAAATTTGGAGACATGTTATTTCTATGTGTATCTCCATGGAATAAGTTCATGAGGTTTGGAAAGAAATGGAAGTTAAGTCCTAGGTACATTGGCCCCTTCGATATTCTTGATCGTGTCAGGGTTGTGGCCTATCAACTAGAACTTCCACCCACTATGGCCAAAGTACATGATGTCTTTCATGTATCCCTCTTAAGTAAGTGCATACCAGACCCTTCACATGCACTCTCTTCAAAGGTAGTATAGTTAGAGGATGATCTTTCTTACGAGGAGCAACCAGTGAAGATCTTATATCGTAGAGAAAAAGTTCTACGAAATAAGAAAATTCCCCTCATCAAGGTGTTGTGGCGAAACCCCAAGTTTGACGAAGCGTCTTGGGAATCAGAGGAAGTGATGAATCAGAGTTACCCACATTCGTTTTAGTGTGGGAAAAAGAAATTTTTAGGGTGAAATTTCTTAAGGGGGGAATATTTTAACGATCCAAAATTTTAATAAAGGAAATTCCTCTTGATCTAATTAAATGTATTATTATATAAAATGGTTGTATAACATAGGTACTTATTTGGTTTTATGATTTTGGATTTCTAAAATACCATTAAGAATTGTGATCAATTCTAATATAGCCTTTAAATAGTGATCACATGATTAGTATAAATATGGGGATTTAACCAATCCAATTTACTCAAACAAAGGAAGTGATGGCCTCGTCCAGTTGACTTGCCCTGTATGACTCCCATTTGTCGGAGCTTAGAAAGGAGGTGGTTTCATTAGGCTTCGATCTTGACCAAGCCCAAGATAATCTTCAACATGTTAATCTTGAACAGATCCTCCTACGGGAGAAGTGTAAGCTGATAGAGATTAGCACTCGAGTGATGTTATCTGAGCCACCCTAATAATTTGTCACCATCGCACACCTTAACTTCAGTCTTATGTGGGTGTTATATGTTTTTATATTACATGACCTTAGCACTATGATTATGAGTATTATTTTTGTATGTAATAAATAATATACATTAATTTTATTATTTTTACATTGTAAATAGTTTTCAAAGAACAAATAGTATATTTAGTTAATATTAAATTAAGAAATATATTTTAATGAATTAATTTATTTCTGAATTAAATAATATTTTAATTAAATATTATTACTAAATTACTTTTTATATAATATAAATGACCATATAATTATTATGAATACAATAGAAATTTTTATTAAGGTTTGAAAGTTGTTTTTTTCAAAACCGATGAATTTACAATAAATGTCGGTTTTATGTTAAAAGTGAAAATTCAAATATTTAGAAAATTATTTGGATAAAATTATTATTATTTTTGGAATCTTGACATCAAAATTATCCAACAGTGAATTTTTCATAATTTTCTGAGACAGTCGAATTTTTGGGTAAAAATTAAATACTTTTTAAAGATATAATGGGTTTTATGACATCATAATGACCCAATAGTGATGTCATAAAATACTATAAACATTATTTTCCGCCAATATATATTTTACCATTAAAATAATATGATTTTAGGTTTGTTTTATTTATTTTACAAAGCCTTAGTGGACCCTTCAATACTTATAAAACGTTTTAGCTTTTTAAATTGTTTTCCATGAGAGTGTGACTCACCTCCACATAATCAAACCTATTATTTTAAGAATTTAGGCCATTGGACTTGTAAAATATTTTTTTCCAATCCCCTTTGGAAAAAACCATGGGAAACAAAACATGGTCTGGTTTTTGTTTTGGATTAGTTTAATGTGTGGTGACCCAAACCTAAATAATAAAGAATTCTCTCTCATTTCCTATATAAACCCAACCAATCGCCCACTTATTCTTTACTAAAATCCTTTTTAGTTTGTCCAAACTCTTCCCTACTCTCTCTAGAATCCTCCCAAGGTTCCCCAAGCTCCAAATAAGCCTCTCTCAAGCCACTCCCAGGCCTTTGGTATCACACATCAAAGTAAGGGATTTCTTTCTTCCTTATTTATGTCCAAGTTTTTAATATTGTTATTCCCTTTTATTTTCAATTATAAATATTTGGGTATGATTTTTCACCTCACCTATTTTTTATTATTTATTTTTTAATGACGAGAGACCCATTTCTCTCTCATAAACGCCTTCCATGTATACTCGTTACCGTGTCAAAATTCCGTAAGGGATTCCTTCCTTTCTCATTGTGTCCAAGTTTCTTAATGTTGTTATGTCCTTTTATTTTCAAATATAAATGTTATTTTATGATTTAAAACCTCCCCCATACTTCCCTCTTTATGTTTGAATGATGATATACCCCTTTATCTCTCATTAATGCCTCCCATGTACACCTGTTACTATGCTAAAATTTCGTAAGGAATTTCTCTCTCCTCATTTACATTCAAGAAATTATTTTTTATTATGAATCTAAATTCCATTACATATGTTGGGAAATGTATCTAAATGACACCCTTACTATCCACTTCATATAAATATTATGAGACACCCATTTCTCTCTCATTAACCATTTTTATAAATTCTTATGTCACATTGTTACGCTGTCGAAATTGCACCAATTTTCCAAGCCAATGTCATTGTGTAGTGAATACCATGTCCATTTCTCTATATATGGTATTCACCATTATAAACATCTACTTATTTATCATAAATATTCATGTATGTATTCCAAATCCATTTATCATTGAATAAATTATGATGAATGATTCCATGTTGTATGATCCATGTGGCACACTTATGCATGAAATGAAATGTTTAAGAAGGGTGCACCCTGATAGCACTCCAATGCAGTGGGTAAAGATTACTATCATGATACATCAAGTGTAATTAGGATTTAATCATTCTAATTAAATTTCAATGAGGTTTTACTCATTATACATGTTCAATGATCCTTGGATCATGCTAATTGTTATTGCCACATTTCCATGTTATGATAATTATGATATATCACGCCTTTACGTTCATGTTACTTTTATGCTCTATTGATATTCCTATTGCCTAAAATTTACTGTATTCTTCATGTTATGACTTTTTTACTCCCTTACTGGGATTTATAGCTCACCCTTTTCACATGTAAGTCCTCAGGTGATTCCATTCAATGTTAACTACGAGGGAATGTCGTGGTTATGTAAAGGAAGTTTTCAATAAAGATGTTGTGTGTTTTATGTTTTAAGTTGTTATGTAATGTTACAAAGACCCAAAGACACTAGACCTCTCAATATTCCATGTTGTATTAAGTGAATATTTTATGTAATAAATCATTTTTAAGTCTGTAATAAAAAGTATTTTTGTTATAATTCCATTCAAATTTTGAACGAATCACATCACTTTGGGGAGGCGGTAGTCCATACGTCCACAAATGAAGTTATCATATCTACAAAAAAATGGAAAGTATAAAGCTATGTTTTATATAATAATTAAAGAAGAATAAATACATCATAAATATTATATATATCATATAAAAACATTATTTACTTAATAATTCCCAACCATGATATGTGGTAATGGAAAAATGAATGACATCGTTTTGTGAGGCGTTAGTCCGACATACACACAAACCGTAAGTTAGTTACCCATTTAATGGAAGTGTGTGTAGGTTTAGATTGAAAATTTAAAATTATAAAATATAAGTATATTTAATAATGTAATAATAATAAGTTATGGTGTGTAGAAAGAATTAAAATAAAGGTTCTTGTTGAAGGATGTTACCTCTTCTTTGGGTAAATCTTCTTGATTTGCACCAAAGGGCTTCCTTGGTTGGATTTATCCACAAAGGGAGGATTATAGGATTATGTGATGGAATTTGGGGGGATATTTGGGAATGTTTTGGCTGATAAAAATTGATTTAGAAGTGTGAAGTCGTGAGGGGGTGAGTGCTCTTTTATAGTGGAGGAGGAGTGACATTCTTGTAAATATAAAAAGGAAAACACTATTAAGAGGCCTCCCTTACATAATGTGCCTCTAATAATTATCCATTTTTGATAATATGGGTTAATTAATCGAAATATTTCCATAAAATGACTTTTGTACATTTTTCTAGGTTATTTATCCCCTTAAATTAAAGTTTAAATACTAATAATCTTGTATTTACCATAATTATTTTAATTAATTTTAATTACTTTCACTAATATTTTTGGTAAAAAAATAAGTTAACCTTATTAAAAATTAAAAATATTACGATTAAAAATATTTAATCTATTTTTCAAAATTCTAATCACATAAGTGGTAGAAATTAATTTAAAATTAATCGTGCAGGCGTATAGCAACAATGGGGTTTTTTAAGTGAAAATATTTAAAAGATTGAAATGTTTTTATATCCAATTTCATTTTGAAATTGGTTCCAATGACCTAAATTTGATTAATTTATGTATAATTGATCTAATTACACTTTAAGATCAAATTAAAATATAATTTTACAATATAAATAAATAATATGAAAAATCTGTTTTGAATTAAAATTCAATATTTTCACTATTCATCCAAAAAATGAAGTTTTTAAAAAAATATAAAAAATAAACCCTAAGATAACTTTGAAATTATGAATTAAAAAATTAATTTTATTTTTTCAAATAAAAATTATAAAAGTTTCACAAATTCTATTTAAATTAAGCTCTCCATTAAAACACAATAAAATTACCTTTTAGAAAAACACGTCTTTTTATTCATAAAATTGGATTTATTCTTATCTCTTATCTAAAAAACACATAATATGAAATTTAAATAAGTTTATGAATGTAATATATATATATATATCATTAATATAATTTATTAAAAAAAAATTAATTAATTTATTGAGGTAAAATGTGTTTGATTGTATAAATATAGTTTTCCAGCAAATGATTTCCTATATTTCTAAAAAGGGTTTTATTTTCATTTCTAGTTTGTTGGTCACAGAATAATTCCTATTAAACCATATTTTCATAATTTAATAGATATTATTCATAAACACCATTCTAAAAGCTAAGTGAAAATTATAATAATATTTTAATAATAATATTACCAATACATTGTAGTTGGGAAAACTAGGTCCTACGTGTCACACAAGTTATCAAAGAAACTCTGCATTGTATATAACCCAATACAAACATAGTGTTTCATGTACCAAAATCAAATCTAATTTTTTCATTTAGTGAAATATTAAATTGGTTTTGTATACAAAGAAATAATGACTTTGTGATTTCATATAACACAATCTATATTCAGTGTTGCATGAAAAATAGAATATTAAAAAGACTAAATTAAATAAAAAAATGTATCTCAAAAAATCACAGGGTGTTACATTATACTCCCATTAAAATGAGTTTCGCCCTTGAAATTATTCTAGGTTATCAATGGTTTAGTACTTTAAAGTTCTTTTCAAATAAATCCACATTGTAAAAATGAATACTAAAACTTCCTTTAAAAAGGGAAAGTTAAACAAATAACGGTTACCCAAAATACCTAATAACTATGTTTCCACATAAGTGAAAAAATATGGAAAGTTAAAACATGGACATGGAAGAGAAATATAACTATCAAGTTCCAATGGATAGTGATTGAAAACATAGTTAGTAGAATGTTAATGATCATAAACCCATAAACCAAAGAGGCATGAAAAAGGTCATTGATATCTGCAAAAATGATGATAGCAGGACAATATTTTACATCACGATCTTTTTATTTGTATTGAGGATTTTTCACATGAATATATACTTACATGATTTCATTCCATTTCATATTAAAAATATAACCCTTTTGTTATTCCTTAAATAATTTCCCCTTCATCTCTTACTCGAGGAAAAGAAGGTAAAATTTTCATTCCTGAAGCACTAACATATTATGAGATCCATAAATAGAATGATAATTCATTCCATTTGTCTTTATTTATCATCACAAAAAAAAATTTAGCACAGGTTATCCAATATGTATAAATCCTCACATTATGAGATAATACTTTAATCTATAAAACCTCATCTGATGTTTAACTTAAACCATTCCATAAATAGTTAAACTTTTAACCCTACCAAAATATAATTCACCCTTTATTTCTTAAATAAACTCTTATCTAATACTAAAAATATTTTCATTTTAATATTAGGTAGATACTTCTATTAATAGAATATCATGTGTGATTTTATTATTCTGTAATCCATGTAGAGGGATATAATCACATGAAATTTCACCGAAGGATGAATAATAATTTTTTCATATGTATTATTCATACCAAACCAGACATAAAATTTTCAACTAAGGATAGAGGATAAGTATTCCCTAATTATCATGGTTCACTTCATCCATTATGATATCATAATATTTACCTTTTTCCTTTGTATTGTGAGGATTTTATGTATTATCATCTACATTAGTCCTTGTATTGGGGAACTTGTTATCATAATGGAAAAAATCCATACAATTGAAGCACTAAAGTGTGGGAGGTTAATTATTTTTGGTTTTCTCATTATTAAAATCATTAGATAACTTCTTCCCATTACATCGACATTCATATGATCAAAGACCTTACCTTTTATATGTAAAACATTTAGTAGTACCCTTACGAAAATTCCCTCCATGTTTCTTATCACACATTATGCATGATGGCTGGCTCATTTTCTTTTCTCTATGGTTGTTAGATTTTATGTTGGACTCCATATTACTATTCTTGTCAAAATAGTGAGATCTATATGAAACTACAACCTCTATTTACACCTTGATAGGACATAGAAAAACTTATTTATAGCTTTTAAAGTCTCTTATATCCAATGACTTTTGCAGACTAGGTTCTAGGACACCAAAGAATCAATCACTTTTTCTTTCAGTTTGGATGATAATACCCGAAGAGTACCTCACAAGCCATGTAAAATTTTCTTCATAGGAACAAAAAGATTCATCACCCTTCTTCTTAAGCTCAATGAATTCATTTTCAATCTTTTTTTTTAAGAATACAAGGAAATTATTTATTGAAAAATAAGTTCTTAAACTCGTTCCAATATATGTATTCAATTTCATCTTATCGCCTCATATTTTAAATAAGATTCTACCATTTATTTGCCTTATCTTCCATATAGTAGACTACCAGAGTGAATGTTTTATGCTCTGAACACTAGATAATGGAAAATATCTTTTCAGTTGTACTGATCGATTTCTCATCAACTAATGGGTCAGTATAACCACAAAAATAATGTGGGTATTTCCTCCTAAAGAACTCAATAAATCTTTGGTCTCTCCTTTTCTCGTTTGGAAGTTCACCATGATTCATAGCTTTAGAAATTTGTGTGGGAATATAAAGGACATTTTCCATTCCATCTCCCATAACATTCAGTTTCTTAAGAGTACAATCATGTCACGACCCGCCCTCGGGGTCTGTGCCGTGACTACCCCAAGCCCGCCTTCCATAGGCCAGGGGCTGGCGACTAGCACCAAGGCGTAAATCCCGGTAAAAAGGGAAGGCATTGCCTTTGTAAAGTAAACAAACACCACAGAGGAAAGTAAAACATAATCCACATAGGATTGCACAACACAATCCACACAGGAAAGCAACAGGATTCAGCTCACACAGGTATATTTCTTCAAAGGACGATAAAGATGATCACTGATCCATCTAAGTCGTCGGACCCACGAAGGATCGATAGGTAACTAACCCCTGCAAAGACCCACACAGGATCGGGCCCAGACAGGACCTATAGGCGCTGGCTCACACAGAACCGCTGAGCGCGGACCCACACAGGATCGGACCCACACAGGATCGGGCCCACACAGGACCTGTAGCATTGATCCACGTAGGATCGCTGAGTGCTGAAGTCGTCGTCGTCGAATCCACACAGGATCTCTGTACTGTCGTCGTCGCAGCCACAGTAGCAGTAGTAGCAGTAGCAGTCACAGTAACAGTCGCAGCCAGCACTAGGGTTCCCGCACACAGCAAGCTCGTTCGGAGGGTCCGCTCCACGAGCCGAGAGGCTGATACATCAACTGTCACGAAGACCAGAGTTGATGTATCCAAAAGTTCCGTATCGTCAACAGGAACTCATCGCAACAGACGGCGCGTCGATCGGACGCCCGGTCTGAGAGTTATTGGCATTTTCGTCTCCGGGGCCCGGTTGGTTTTTAAGGAAAAACCAACCCGACCATACTCCACCTGCGTCCAAACCTCGGGCAGAGTATTCCAAAAGATCCTTCTCACTAAGAGGAACACAACACGGCTGACGGCACGTCAATCGGACGTCCGTAGCTCAAGATATGAGCGTTTCCGCTCCGAAGGCCCGGTTGGTTTCGTGAACGAACCAACCCGGCCGAACTTAAAGTAATCCGAAACCCTGAGTGCGATATACAGAAACGACCGTCTCGATCCAAGGATCGCGTTGCCACAGACGGTTCGTCAATCTGAGGTCCGAGGCTCAAGTTATTGCCAAAAGACCGTAAAAGATTCGAAACGGGGGGTCCGGGTCCGGGCCGACCCGGCCCGACCCCCCCCCCCCCCCCCCCCCCCCCCGCCGTCCGCTCCGAGCACGTCCCGCCCAGTGGTCCACCTCCGGGTACCGTCCCGCTCTGCAAGCCTCAGCTAAGGTCAATGTTGTCCGTCGTCTGCAACCAACACAACGTAGTGCGGGCAAAGCCCGTGCAGGGGTGAGTATAAGCTACTCAGTAGGGACCCCGAGACCCCTGAAGGTCTCTCAAATCCACAAAGGATAAACCACGAAGAAAAGTACAATCACGAAGTAACAATCGACACTGCTTAGGTATATGCCCATACATATACCTAAGTCATCAATTTCAAATACGCTCCAACCTCCGAGCCCAAGTACAACTCAGTCCACACAGGAAAGTAAACGTATTCCACACAGGAAAGTAAAACATAATCCACATAGGATTGCACAACACAATCCACACAGGAAAGCAACAGGATTCAGCTCACACAGGTGTATTTATTCAAAGGACAATAAAGATGATCACTGATCCATCTAAGTCGTCGGACCCACGAAGGATCGATAGGTAACTAACCCCCGCAAAGACCCACACAGGATCGGGCCCACACAGGACCTGTAGGCGCTGGCTCACACAGAACCGCTGAGCGCGGACCCACACAGGATCGGACCCACACAGGATCGGGCCCACACAGGACCTATAGCACTGATCCACGTAGGATCGCTGAGTGCTGAAGTCGTCGTCGTCGAATCCACACAGGATCTCTGTACTGTCGTCGTCGCAGCCACAGTAGCAGTAGTAGCAGTAGCAGTCACAGTAACAGTTGCAGCCAGCACTAGGGTTCCAGCCCACAGCAAGCTCGTTCGGAGGGTCCGCTCCACGAGCCGAGAGGCTGATACATCAACTGTCACGAAGACCAGAGTTGATGTATCCAAAAGTTCCGTATCGTCAACAGGAACTCATCGCAACAGACGGCGCGTCGATCGGACGCCCAGTCTGAGAGTTATTGGCATTTTCGTCTCCGGGGCCCGGTTGGTTTTTAAGGAAAAACCAACCCGACCGTACTCCACCTGCGTCCAAACCTCGGGCGGAGTATGCCAAAAGATCCGTCTCACTAAGAGGAACACAACAAGGCTGACGGCACGTCAATCGGACGTCCGTAGCTCAAGATATGAGCGTTTCCGCTCCGAAGGCCCGGTTGGTTTCGTGAACGAACCAACCCGGCCGAACTCAAAGTAATCCGAAACCTTGAGTGCGATATACCAAAACGACCGTCTCGATCCAAGGATCGTGTTGCCGCAGACGGTTCGTCAATCGGAGGTCCGAGGCTCAATTTCTCATGGTTCGCATGACTAACGTGAGGAATTTGAATATTTTAAATTGAGTTATTATTTAACGTGAGGGGGCCGGACCGCATGAACACGGCTGAACCCCCTCTATCGTCCTTCTTGTTCTATCTTGAGGGTGGAAGCAAAGTGGCGTGGTGCCGTCGCACCATGCGGATAATAATATGATTAAATTTCGCGGCGCCGTCGCGCCGCGCCATGGAAGAATCATAAAGAACGCGACGCTGTCGCGCCGCGTCGAGGGGAATCAAATGCGCGGCGAAGGGGCGCGGTGCTGTCGCACCGCGCCGGAAGATGAACACCGCGGCCGGTTCCGGGCCGCGGCGGGACGAGGAGACCACAGCCGGTTCTGGGCCACGGCGGGATGAGAAGACCGGCGGCCGAGCCGCCGGCGTCGGAAGCCGAAGAGGGGACCGGATTTTCCGGTCCCGTTGGAGAAAACCGGCCGGCCAGCACATTAAACCCCCCTCTTTAAGAGGGGGGCGGTTTCCTTTTGGGGGGGCAAATCCCCCCGTTTCCTGCCAATCAAGCCCCCCACGTGGGGGGGGGGGTTTGCAAAATGGGGCGCGGCTATATGCCGCGCCGTTATTCAATCCGCGGGGGATTGACTCCCCCCGCGCTGCCACCTTGCGGCGACAGGCCGCCGCGGCCACCGCGCCGCCGCGCCGCCGGCCGGCCGGGTCGGGTCGACCCGGTTCGGGCCGACCCAGGGGGGGTCGGGCCGGGTCGGCCCGGACCCGGACCCCCCGTTTCGAATCTTTTACGGTATTTTGGCCATAACTTGAGCCTCGGACCTCTGATTGACGAACCGTCTGCGGAAACGCGATCCTTGGATCGAGACGGTCGTTTCGGTATATCGCACTCAAGGTTTCGGATTACTTTGAGTTCGGCCGGGTTGGTTCATTCACGAAACCAACCGGGCCTTCGGAGCGGAAATGCTCATATCTTGAGCTACGGACGTCCGATTGACGTGCCGTCAGCCGTGTTGTGTTCCTCTTAGTGAGACGGATCTTTTGGCATACTCCGCCCGAGGTTTGGACGCAGGTGGAGTACGGTCGGGTTGGTTTTTCCTTAAAAACCAACCGGGCCCCGGAGACGAAAATGCCAATAACTCTCAGACCGGGCATCTGATCGACGCGCCGTCTGTTGCGATGAGTTCCTGTTGACGATACAGAACTTTTGGATACATCAACTCTGGTCTTCGTGACAGTTGATGTATCAGCCTCTCGGCTCGTGGAGTGGACCCTCCGAACGAGCTTGCTGTGTGCGGGAACCCTAGTGCTGGCTGCGACTGTTACTGTGACTGCTACTGGTACTACTGCTACTGTGGCTGCGACGACGACAGTACAGAGATCCTGTGTGGATTCGACGACGACGACTGCAGCACTCAGTGATCCTACGTGGATTAGTGCTACAGGTCCTGTGTGGGCCCGATCCTGTGTGGGTCCGATCCTGTGTGGGTCCGCGCTCAGCGGTTCTGTGTGAGCCAGCGCCTACAGGTCCTGTGTGGGCCAGATCCTATGTGGGTCTTTGCGGGGGTTAGTTACCTATCGATCCTTCGTGGGTCCGACGACTTAGATGGATCAGTGATCATCTTTATCTTCCTTTGAAGAAATATACTTGTGTGAGCTGAATCCTGTTGCTTTCCTGTGTGGATTGTGTTGTGAAATCCTATGTGGATTATGTTTTACTTTCCTGTGTGGAATACGTTTACTTTCCTGTGTGGACTGAGTTGTACTTGGGCTCGGAGGTTGGAGCGTATTTGAAATTGATGACTTAGGTATATGTATGGGCATATACCTAAGCAGTGTCGATTGTTACTTCGTGATTGTACTTTTCTTCGTGGTTTATCCTTTGTGGATTTGAGAGACCTTCAGGGGTCTCGGGGTCCCTACTGAGTAGCTTATACTCACCCCTCCACGGGCTTTGCCCGCACTACGTTGTGTTGGTTGCAGACGACGGACAGCATTGACCTTAGCTGAGGCTTGCAGAGCGGGACGGTACCCGGAGGTGGACCACTGGGCGGGACGTGCACGGAGCAGACGACGGGACCTGTGGAGCTGAGGAGCTATCTGTACCCACCCTTCAGGTGGGATTTCCAGTGGACAGCTCGGTGTAGCGGCATTTACCTTTCAGTTGTTGTTTTCCCCTTTCGAGTTGTACTTTACTTTCAGTTTGGGTTTGTATTCTGGCACATTTACTTTTCCGCACTTTCAGTTGTACTCTGCTTTTGTTTAGTGTTTACTTTCCACTTGCTTACTCTGTGGTGTTTGTTTACTTTACAAAGGCAATGTCTTCCCTTTTTACCGGGATTTACGCCTTGGTGCTAGTCGCCAGCCCCTGGCCTATGGAAGGCGGGCTTGGGGTAGTCACGGCACGGACCCCGAGGGAGGGTCGTGACAAATCATTTCATTTTTCATGTCATTTTTCATTTCATTCCATATTAACATAATTCCTTTAGGTTCTAACCATTAAACAAAACCAAAAATCATAGATTAAGAAATAATCATCATAGTGGGGAACCATGTAATCATGAAAAAACACTTATAGGATGTTTAAATAATGACCCATTCCTTTTTAATCTATGACACCTAAGGTTTATCCTAGGTCAATTATAGACATAAACTATTTAAATCCTTAAAAACGGTTCATAAAGTGTTTTTGAATTCACAAAGCATATCCCCTAGGATTCTCAAACCAGGTGTGCAATAAGGATCATTTTCGTGCACTAGTTCCTAATTGAGTCTAGCTCAATAAGGTATTTTTAAGGTTGTTACCCCTATGTACATCAGTTCTTGATCCACATCCACTTGTAGTATCCAAATAGGGACATATTACTATGAAACCATTCACTCTATCATTTACCAAAATTCTATGATATTTTCCTATAATTTAAATCATCCTTAGAAATATCCTTAGAGACATCCCTATAAATATCCTTTGAAATATTCCTAGAGATATGAATACATTTTTCTCAACCTAGTTTCCAAAGTTAGACTAAAACCTTTCTTTTATACTAACTATAGAAACCTAAGATTAACATACATGGATATTACATCATTTTAGATGAATATTAAGCACATTACAAAAATACATGCTCGAGGACCATAATAGTTTAGTGTCTTTATAAACATAGAAACATAGTCTTCTAACATGGTGAAATATCTTCAACATCTCCCTTAAATATCTTACACATTTATTATTCTTACTTAAAAACTTTCATCATAACCTGGGAAAAGGAAACATAAGAAACTGGTGAATTCATATGATCAGTAAGGGTAAATAAGGGAGATATGTAATCATAACATGAGCATAAGGGGTATGAGAATATGATCATAACATTAGAAGATCATACCATGTATATCAAATATCATAATCAAGAGTCTTAGAATAAATATTGGAAGTTCATAATATATGGATCATAAGAAAATCAAGATAATAATCTATGATTTCATAATAGAGTAACAAGACATGGAATTGTGTCATACACATATGAATAGAAAATAATATGTCAAGGCTATCTACCAAGGCCTTCATAAAATGTTAGGCTTGGGATAATCACCTGTGTACCTGCTTTGGGGTTGTGATGCCCTCCAGTGTACCATTCTATTTTTTTTAGTATTCTCTCCCATGTATCCTCTTATTTTGGTCTTGGGATTCCCCCCATGTACCCTCTTATTTCAAGCTTGGTATGACCTCCTATGTACCCTCTTATTTTGGGCTTGGGATACCATCTCGTGTACCCTATTTTTTCGGGCTTGGGATTCCCTCCCATGTACCCTCTTATTATAGGCTTTTTATGACCTCCTTTTTATCCTTTTATATCATAAAACATTTATCGTTACCCAACTCAATGATGGAGATATAGGTCACACCCGTCACATAATGAAATCATACAAGCATGTGCCATAAGATAACAAAACCTTCATCGTATCATGGCCCATAAAAAGAGATTGGTTTCAAAAAAATCATATCATAACCCATAAAATGAATTTTTTATTATAAATAAATCATTATATCATAACTTGTGAATATGATATAGGTTTTATAATCACTTCATCATAGAAAACCCTATGAAATGAATCGGGTTTCATAATCTTTTTATCATGGTATAATCCCTGAAAAAGAAACAAGTTTCATAAAAAAAATTTCATATTATCATAAAACATTCAAATAAATAATAATAATGGTGTCCCTAGATCATATCCCTGGTAAATAATAAATTATATCAAAGGATTTCAACTTAGATGGGGAGAGATTTTGAAATATCACATGCATTATTTCTTAAGGAAAATAACCTTTCTTTGAAAATCAATTTTTAAAACATAAATCGGTTTCAAAATAATTTCCCTTGAAAATACCACTTGAAAACATATAAATTAATCTTTTAAAAATAAATTAAAACCTTTATTGAGGAAAATATCCTTTACTCTTTTAAAAACACTTTTGAAATTGTAGAACATTTTTAAAACTTATTTCTTTGAAATTAACCTTGAAAACAAATAAAGGAAGATTTGGAAAAAAAGTTAAACAATTTAAAACATAAAATAAAATTAAAATATTTTTCAATGAAAATGGTATTAATATATCATTTAAAAAAATTGAAAACATTTTTAGAAAACATGGTTTTTGAATAAAACATATTTCAGACTAAATAGATAAACAAATTCAGATTTTCTTAAAACGTTTTCTAAATTATATAATGTACAAAAGAGTAGGAAAATGGTACCATTATATTAATATATCATGAATAAATTAAGGATAAGAAATTTAAAAATATTTCTTTATATATTTATCATAATACTTCATCAATGGGACCTTAATCATAAACAATCCGGATAAATGATGAAATTGTAGAAATAAACTATTACCACTTTGGTAATATTAAATCATAATCCCCATGAAATAATAACATTACATGAAGCTTAAAATATAATTAAAAGAAATATATTCATGATATAACATTTCAAATGTCATTAAATACACCCCATATAAAAATATCAGTGTATAACATGGCATGTAACTCAAATAAGGCAAATTGAGATAAAAATTACTTTACCAGTTTGGTAATTATTGAACCATAAACAACTTGAAAGAAAGATCATAAAAGGGATATTTAAATACCCATAAATTTAATTATATGAATCATATAATACATTCATGGTAATTATATACACCACACAAAATAAATTAGTGGTAAATTAATCATAAGTTTCAGATAAATAAAAGTGAGACAAGAAAACTCTTACCTTAAGTCTTGACTTTCTTCGTAGATGTTCAAACATCATGTATAATAAATATAATTATATTATAAATTTACCATAGAAACATATTATTATATATCATACCATATAATATTTTATTATTACTTTATATTACCTTTTTATTAACGATTCCATGTTAATGTTATGTTTTTTGTAATAAAATCTTTGTTCTTTGTATATGTTTTGACTCGTTATTCTTGATCCTCTTACTTAGATCATGATTTAATTATTTATAAAATGTAAAAAATAATATAAATATAATATATATTCAGTATATAAGTATTTATAATAATATATAAAATATAAAAATATTAAATTGAATACACCATTCATGGAGACGGTAGGTCATACTTATGCACGAACGTTGTTTCCGTTTTCCAATCGTATTGAAAGAAAGAAAGTAAATGAAATATATGTGTGTGCCTATATATATATATATATATATTATTCCTGAATATTTTCTATATATTAAATATCATATATATTTACTAAACCCATCCTTAATAAATTCCATGCAAAGTGTGAACAAATGACATTGCATTGGGGAGGCGGTAGTCCACACATTCACAAACGATGTTATGATATCTACACAAAATTGAAATCATGAAATTATGTTTTATATAATAATTAAAGTATCATAAATAAATAATATATATCATATATATCATATAAAAATAACATGTACTTAAAAATATCCAACCATGAGATGTGGTAATGGAAAAACGATCAACATCATTTCGTGTGGCGGTAATCTGTCATACACACGAACGGTAAGTTTGTTTCCCATTTGATAGAAGTATGTGCATGCGTAGGTATAAACCTTAGAATAAAAATATATAATTATATTAAGTATACTGACTATATTATAAAATCATGTAAGAAAAATAATTTAGGGTGTGGAGAAAGTAATAAAATAAAAGTGCTTATTGAAGGGTGTTACCTCTTCTTTGCGTAACTCTTCTTGGTTTGCACCAAAGGGCTTCCTTGGTCTGAATTATACCCGAATTTAGGATTATAGGATGAAGGGAGGTAATTTTTTGGGATATTTGTAAAGTATTTGTTAGATCCAAAGTTCTTTATATGTGTGAAGTAGTGAGGGGGTGATTTCCCTTTTACAGTAGAGGAGGAGTGGCGTTCTTGTAAATATAAAAAGGCAAACACTATTGAGACGTCTACTTTACATCAAGTTCCTCCAATAATTTTAATTTTTTGATAAAATAGGGTATTTGGTCGGAATAAGTTCATAAAATTGATTTTTTTACATGTTTCTAGGTTATTTGTCCCCTTAAATTAATGTTTAAAAACATAGTAATCTTGTATTTACCTTAATCACTATAATTTATTTTAATTACTTTCAATAATATTTTTGGTTAAAAACTAATTAGAACTTATTATAAATTAAAAATTATTATATATTACAAATATTTAATCCATATTTTCAAATTCTATGTGGTATAAATTAATTGAAAATTAATCTTGTAGACGAGCTGCGGCAGTGGGTTTTTTAAGCGAAAATGTTAAAAAGTTTAAAATGATTTTATAGCCAATTTCAATGTGAAATTGGTTCCAATGAACTAAATTGAATAAATTAATTTAAAATTGATATAATTAAACTTAAAAACAAAATTAAAATATAATTTAATAATATAAATAAATTATATGAAAAATCTGTTTTGAATTAAAATTCATGATTTTTCAATATTCATCCAAAAATGATGTTTTTCAGAAAAATACCAAAAAATAATCCTAAGATAATTTTGAAATTATAAATTTAAAAATTAGGTTTTTTTTCAAATAAAAATTATAAAAGTTTCAAAATTTATATTTAAAATAGTTTCACCATTAAAATGTGGTAAAATTACCGTATAGAAAAATACATCTTTTTATTCATAAAATTGGATTTATTCTTATCTCTTGTCTAGAAAACACATAAGATGAAATTTAAATAGTTGTATGAATATAATATATATATATATCCTTAAAATAATTTATAAAGAGAGTTTTAATTAATTAAATTAGGAAAAATGTGTTTGATTTTATAAATATAGTTTTCCAGCAAATGATTTCCTATATTTTCTAAAAAGGTTTTATTTTTGTTTCTTGTTAATTGGTCCCCAAAAAATTATTATTAAAACATTTTTTAATAATTTAATTAATATTATTCCTGACCACCATTCCAATGGCTAGGTTAAATTTATAATAATATTTTAATTATAATATTAATAAAACATTATAGTTTGTTAAAACTAGGTCCTTCATGTCATGCAACTTATCAAAGAAACTTGGATTTAAAAATAACACAAGACAAACATATTTTTGTATGTACTAAAAGATAATATAAGTGTTGTGTGTAGTGAAATATTTAATTATTTTTGCATACAAATCAACAATAACATGTTTATTTCATATAACATGATCTATATTTAGTGTTGCATGAAATATAGAATATTGAAAACATTAAATTAATTTGAAAAATTCGTATTTTTAAAAATATCAGGGTGATACAGATTTTGAATCTAAAATTCTATGGAGTGATCCAATTTTCATGGTTCATCATTTCAATTTCCTCTTTACATGGCTTAAAATTTATGAATTATTCTTTGTTCAATATTTCGGTTCACATATGGCTTAGGTGAAACCATATTTTCCATAGCCTCTTCTTGTTGATTTCATTGATACCTACCCGGTTCCATTATCTATAACTAGAAAAAAATCATTTATTAATAACTCACTAGAAACTAATGGCTTTGAAAATTCAAAATCACCATAAGAAACAAGTAATAACCATTCTTTTAAAAATATAACTACTATAACCATTTTCCATAAATCATCAAAAATAAAATGAACAATGCAGTCCTCATGGGAAGTCTCACTAACAAGGCTTGATATGGAACACTCATTAACTAAACCCATGATAGAGAAATAATAACATACCTAGAAGTGTCTTAGAACATTTTTGTATCCAAACCACCCTCATAAATTGAATTTTAGTATAAAAAGGTTATGTAAATATTTTTAAGATATACATTACAAGTTCTAACATTATTTTCTCCATACTACTGTCCCAAGATAAATATAGACTGATTAAGACTAATACCATTTATAATATCTTACCCTAACTTATTATCTTGAAAAGAGATAGAGTGACACTAAACTTTTTTGACATCCCCAATACACCAAAGGCTGAAAATAAATGCCAATGGATTTGGAGAACATTGGGGGATGATTTTGCCTTTAGAGATAAAACAGCCCAACAACACAAAATATAAACATCCAAACCATTTATATGATGCATGAATATAATCAATACAACTCAAAGGTAAAATAAATATAAAAACAATATCATAGTGACAATGTAATAAGGAACATCAACTAAAAAATAAAAAATAAAACATGACCAAAAGACACCAAAGTGGCATCTTCCCAGGTGCCACCCAAACTAGCTTCAAGATCCAACACCACCTTCCATGCCCATAGAAATTAAGATGCATCTCTAGAGAAATAAGATACATTTCCCTTTCCTGTATCTTATTATATAATATTTTTAAATGCACCAATTTTATTAAGTAAGGGGTAAGTATAACACTCAGTAAGTGATCCCAACAAACTTCCTAATACATACCACTATAATAAGAACTGGTTAACACATTTCATATGAAACAATTGAAAATCATATATACATTTTATAAAAAACTATATGTAAAATACATGTGTGAAAACCCAAAAATATGATTTTTACCATTCCTTGATAATTGGAATAACCATTACCATGTTCATGCACTCATACCAATAAACACACTCAAGCATGGTGTCAAATATCTATGGTGGTACTTCACATGCATACTCCATCGCACTTTGATAGTGGTACTTCATGACCATACTCCTTCCCACTTTGAACACATAAAAACCCAATTATTCCAAATTCCATTCTAATTTATTTTACATAAAAAAAATCTTTCTTTGAAAATATTTCATCAAACATTTTACTCGCATCAAAACCATACCATAATTTTGAAACCATCATTTTAAAATTGTAAGTGATGAGGTTTTCTAAAAGCCATAAAATTTCCAATATTTCCATAAGAAAAAGAAAAATGGTTATAAAAAATTACAAAAAATAATTTAAAATAAAATAAATATTCATTGTTATATAATAAGTGAAGATGAGTTAGAAGACACCTACCACTCAATAGAAGATGAAAATGAATAGTGACACTAATAACATTGAGACCTGGGATCACAAAACCTTCCCTTTAATAGATCCCATAAAATCTCATCAAAATTCACATCATAACTCATAGATCTATTTATAATAGATTAGAAATATGGTTCTAATAGAGCGGAGAAGATTATATCTGAAGAGAACAAGGAAGAATGAGGACTTACCATTGATTATAGAGATCTAACACCCTTTGATTACAAAAAAAAGTTTCTTTCGAACTAAAAGGAATAGACTTGGGAGCCTAGGAGAGGATATCAGTTTGAGACCCAAGAATAATAGGATAAAAATAAGGGTTTCATGGCCATAATCTGAATTTAAACTTGATTTTAAAAGCACTTAATGTTTGTCGCTTGGTTAGGTTGCAAGATTTAACAAACTATGCACCTATCAAGTGCATGCTACTAGACATCACCCAGATAGCCACATGGTTTGATAAACCACACACTAATCGTGTGGTGCTACTATCTCAAGGCCAACCACTCACACAGTTAGCTCAAATGGGTTGACAAACCATGCATCA
The DNA here is from genome assembly GCA_963277665.1 of Viscum album. Lineage (NCBI taxonomy): Eukaryota > Viridiplantae > Streptophyta > Magnoliopsida > Santalales > Viscaceae > Viscum > Viscum album. Next base: position 2,067,650,508 of record OY728121.1, read on the forward strand.
ACTGAGTTTTCCCACTGTTTCCACTTGTATTGTTTATCATAGTTGTCCACACTATTTAGCCAAAAAATGCATCAACTGGGTTTCCCACTATTTCCACTTGTACGTTTTATCATAGGTGCCCACGCGGTTTTCTCAAAAAATGCACCGACTATTCTCTTGCACAATGACTCCCAATATCACCCTACATGATTTCCTGGAGATAGTGTGTGGTTTTTACTAATCGTGATCAAATCGTTCACCTCTAAAAACACTTCCAAAACACTCCATATCCTTCCATCAACTCCTAAAACTCAACCCCAAGTATTACATAATCTCAAAGTACATTTGAAAAGAGTAATGTACCAGAAACCATGGGTGTTAAATTTTAACTGGTGGGAACCAGTATATTACCTATCGAGAGACATAAGGAGATTGATGGGAGTTGGCTCAATTGTATTCACTTCTTATCATAGTGAATTTTCATAGACTGGTGGGAGTATCCCCGATATATAAATAGTCACCCACACTGGGAGAAAAAATTTTAATTCTTATGTGTCTCACATTACTTTATTATCTATGCATACGAGTGAGGTTGAGATATAAATTTGAAAAGGATAGAGACTTTAACAAGTTGTAAGGGATAATTTCAAGAGAAAAGGAATTGTAAAAGCTCACTATTGATTCAATACACCCTTCTCAGCGGTCCTCACATTCTTGTGAACTTCAATATTTATATAAAATTATAATTAAGTATATATATGAATTTATATATATGTTTTTATATATGTAATATTATAATTATATATATATGTATCTATGTATGTATGTGTTTTATTTATTACTTATATATTACATATTGATTTATTATTTATTATTGATTTATTACTGTTTTATTGTTAATTTATTATATATTTATTACTTATTTAATATGTATTGATTTATTATATATTATATATTATTTATTTATTACTTAATTAATAAATATTGATTTATTTTTTAATATTTATTTTTTATTTTTTATATAATATATATTATATATTATATATTATATATTATATATTATATATTTACTTTTTATTTATTATTTATTTATTATTAAATTCTAAATTATTATTTATTATTTATTTTCTATCAGTTAATTATCATTAATTAATTATTTTTTATTTTTATCTGTTATTTGTTATGTATTATTTATTAGTCATTATTTTTTATTTATTTTTTATTATTTATAATTAATTATTTATTATTTATTATTTATTATTTACAATTTATTATTTATTATTTATTATTTATTATTTATTATTTATTTACTTATTATTTATTAGTTTTTGTTTATTTTTTATTCATTATTATTTTGTCATTTATTTATTATTAACTATTTTTTATTTTTTATTTTTTATTTATTGGTCATTATTTATTTTTTCTTTTTTCTTTTTTATTTTTTATTTATTAATTAATTAATTACTAATTATTTAGTATTTATTTATTATTTTTTTATTATTTTTTTATCATTATTTATTTTTTTTATTTTTTTTATTTTTTTTAATTTTTATTACACTTTATTATTTATTCTTTATTTATTGATTATATATTTGTTTTTTGTTTTTTTATTATTTATTATTTTTCATTTATTATTAATTTATAATTAATTTAATATTTATTTTTTAATATTTGATATTTTTTATTTTTTGTTTATTATTAATTTATTATTTATTAATTATTTATTATTATTTATTTATGTACATGTATTTATATATACTTATCTATATATATATAAGTAGATTAATTCTGTTTACTCACCACATGAAGGGCTTGCTGGAGTGGTAAAGCCTTTACAGAATAACTAGGAGGTACAAGATTCAAATATCACTAGACACATATATATGCACAATTTCTATATGGAGTGATAAATATATTAGTAAATAATAAATAATATAAAAATATTAAAAAAATTAAAAAAAACAACCGATAAAAATTCCATAGTGGTTTTGAAAACTGTTGAAAAATCATTTCATGATGCTTTTTGAAAACTATTGTGAAATGTTTCTTGAAACCTCTATCTGTGATGGTTTAAACCATCACTAAATACTATTTTTCCTATAGAAGGATTGGGTTGAAAACTTTGTAAGAAGTTATATTTAACCCTAGGAAATCCCAAACTAAGAAAGAAGAATAATTTTGAGACCAAAAACTAGGTAACACGGAGGATGTAAATTCGAAAAACAATACTAAAATGAATTAAATATTGTTTTACCACCTAAAAAATCTAAAAAAACTTGAAAATAAGAAAGAACAAAGGGAAGGAAAATTTATTTGAGGAACTCAAGGCTATACCAATTATTTTAAATAATTTTTTCCCACACATCCCTCTTTACTTAAGGGACTAAGAAAAGTAATTAGGAACCTGAACTTCTAAATTTCTTTGAGTTGTTTAAAAATATTGATATCAATATCCCAATGTTTCAAGATTTAGTTCAGATCCCACCTTACCAAATATCACTAAAAAATATCATTTCAAATAAGAAAACTTTAACATAATTTTATAATTACAACCCATAAAAGGAGTTTAATGTTGTTGTTCATAATAGAATAAGCTTAAGGATCCTAGAAGCTTTTTTATCCCATGCACCTTAGGAGATATTGGACAACTCAATTGCCTTTTTGACCCTATTTATAGTATATATATGATCCCTTGCTCACAATTTTTATAGTTTATATTAAGATACACTCTTCCCACCATAGTGGTCTTTCAGTTGGCTAACTGGTGGATCACATGCCCCATAGGAAGAGTTGATGACTTATTGGTTGGAGTAGGGTGATTAGTTTTACCAAAAAATTTCATGATTTTGTACATGTAATTTGATAACAGGTATCTGTCATATTAGGAAGGCCCTTCTTATCCACTAGTGGGGCTTTGATATATTTTTCTGAAGGAAAACTAATATACAATTTTTGGGAACAAAAATAATAATTTTAATGATTTTATAAAGTCAAAGTACCTACACATGAAAAAATCTTCTCAAAGGATGATCTATGGGGATCTTAGGAACCTGATGATAAGGAATATGAATATTTTTTAAAGATAATTTATAATATTAGTAGTAAACTGACACCTGTATAAACCTATATGATAATCTATTATAGTAAAGTGAAGGGACCATTTTATGAGTATGAGGGAGAACTTTGGGAAACCTAGATGATTTTTTGGTGGAGAATTATTTTTGGATAGACTTGTAATTAGAGTGTAATAAGTTGTTCACTTTGGATGAAATTGAGGAGCTCGTTCTGTTCAGTTTTCTCCCTCACTTTAAGAGATACATTGAATGCCTTGGACCTCCTAAGAACAAAATTCTACAATATAGCCTAGGTTCATAACATCTATGCTAAAACCACTTGCATATCACCTGAAATATCCATTTCTTGGTGATAGTTTTTCACTACCTTTCATTATCTTATCTTATCTAGTGAAAAGTAAAGAGACATGGTTGTCAGCTATTTTGAAAATGTTCAAATATGCTATAGTTAGGACTAGTGCTAACATTAAAGGAATTTGTCTATCATATTTCATGTATAGGATCCCTATGGAGCCTAATAAAAAACCAAAATACGAGGGAAAAGGAAACTTAATCCCAATACGAAGGAGTTTTTTAGGGAATAAGTTATCAAGTTACTAGATTCAAGGATTATCAATCCCATCTCAGACAGTCCCTAGGTCACCATTATCCAAGTAGTCCCTAAAAAAAGTGGTTTCACTATTATGACCAATGAAAATAACGAAGAAATTAATACTTATAAGGTCACCAAATTTAGGGTTTATATTGACTACATGAAGAATAATTCTGCCACTAGAAATCACCATTTTCCCATGTTATTTCTAGATCAAATGCATGAGCGGTTTTCCATAAATAAATTATATAGTTTTCATGATGGTTATTTTTGTTACAACCAAATTCCAATAGCCCCTAGATATCAATAAAATACCACTTTATCAAGCCCCTTTGAAGCATTTTCCTACCAATTAATTCCCTTTATCATGTGTTTTTCACCAACTAACTTTTAAAGATGCATGATGTCCATCATTTATTATATGTCTAAGCCGATAATAGAGGTGTGCATGGATGAATTTTCCATATTTGTAAGAAAATTTGATAATTGTTTTGAAAATTTTGAATTAGTTTAACAATGGTTCTAAGAGACCAATCTTGTTTTGAATTGGGAATAATTCCAATTTATAGTAACCAAGGGGATTTTCCTTGGCCACAAAGTGTGTAGGAGGATAATAGAATTTAATAATGATAATAATGAGGTAATTCAAGAGTCACCCCTCCTTAAAATTTCAAAGGTATGGATATTTTTTGGGGTATACCGATTTATATTGGATATTCATTAAAGATTTTATAATGATTAAAATACACCTATGTTTCCTTTTAGTGAAGGATTCACACTTTTTTGTGAATAGTTCTTAGAATCATTCAATCCCCTTAAGGAAAAAATGACCTCTTCACCCATCATCACTTCCCATGATTGGAGGTTTCTCATTGAGATTTTTTGTGATATTAGTGACCTTATTTTAGGGTTTTTTTATGAAAATTAAAGAGATGAGGATTCATGTGTTGTAGTATTCTAATAAATTTAAAGATGATACCCAAAGGAATCACACAAAAACTAAAAAAGAGTTTTTGGTTATGATTTTTTATCTAGAAAAGTTCAGGCAATTTTTTTTGGGTTTAAAGTCATTATTTTCACTAAAAATTTGACCATGGAGTACCTTATAGATAATATAGAGTCCAAAACAAGACTCATTATATTAATACTTCACATGATAGACTTTTACTAGGATATTAGGCACAAGAAATGTATTAAAATTTGTTATTTTCCACCTATCTGGTTTTTCCATAACCCAAAATGATGACCCTAGGGATATTAATTCCTCATTCCAAAATGAAAAATAACATTCTATATCAACAATATAGACTCATTGGTATGAATATATTTGGATCATCATAGCTATTGGAACCATTCCTAAGGATCTTATAAAAACCAATGGAATAAATTTATTTTTGAGTAAAACTACTACTTTAGGTATGATCATTTGTTTTTAAAAATATACTCAAATGGTATTTTAAGGTGGTGTGTTTTTAATGAGTAATGATACTCATTTTATAGAGTTACCACTCTTCACCATTGGTATGAGACCATGGGGGAGAGAGGGAATCCCAAATTTTCTTACAAGCCAGCTTCTATTGGCTAACTATTTTAAAGGATGCTATAATTCTAGTGGTTAGTTATGAAAAATGAAAAAATGTGATCAATGTTGGAAATTTTTCCTTAGAAGTAAATTTTTTTAGTTGATATTTTTTATTTTTTGGGTTTAGAATGTATGCGACCATTTCCATATTTACATGGGAATGAGTACATCTTAGTGGCTATTTAATATATCTCTTAATGGGTAGTGGAAGTAAAACTTCATAACAATCAATTTGTTGGATTAGTCCATAAATAAATTATTTTAATACCCAAAAGTAATTTTTCTTATGTTACTAATGAATTTTGTGTATTATGATATTCAACTATTTTTCTATCCAAAATTATAAAAATGGCTAAGTCTTGAAGTGGACGCGCATTTAAATCTAAGTGATTATATAAATAATAAAGAAATTTGGTGTCATATTATATAATTTAAATTATTAAAATAATCAAACAATTAAGATAAAGTGATCATATAAAGGATTAAACCTACCATGTGAATAAATAAAGTGACATTGATAAGAAATGAAGTGACTGAATAAAGAAATGAAGTATCCTCAAGAAGAAATAAAACTACCACATGAAGAAAATAAGTGGTCATAAAAAAATAATAAGTGACCATGAAAAAACCATTCTAATTTTTTACAATCTAAAGTGATCATACTTAAGTTAAGACTAGGTGACCATGTTTAACTTAAGTATTGAGGTATATTCAAATCTCCAATATCTATATTTTGAATCATTTATTTCATGTATGGTAAATTTAAGGTTGTAATGAGTATGAGTATTGATTTATTAAAATCCTCTAATGGATAATTAATGAAGATTCTCTCTTTAATAAAAAGGATATAGTAATGTAAATAGAATGGTTCACGTGTATGAGAGATATACTAACATTGTACTTTACTTAAATCTTCCATGACACTTTTTTTTCTAACCTCTTAGTGTAACAATATATTGAATATTTTCAATAATATATTTAAGTATGATTGATCAAAAAAGGTTGATCATATTGAGTCACTTCAGACTAACAATATTCTTATCTATTTCTCTCTCTATTTTAGATTAATTTTGAGTTGTGTTTTCTTTACTCAGTTTATTCATTAACACTAGATTCTACTTTGTATTGAAGAGTAATTTATACTCTTTTATTTATTATTTTACAACTACTATCTCATGTATAACTATGTAATAGGTGTGTGCCTAGACTACCTATGTGTAGTTTTTCTCTTGTAAAAACCCAATCCAGTTTTTGGATCAGTTTATTATTTAATAAGCTTCATGGAAGCGTGTGATTTACAAGTGGATAGGACTAGGTATCATCTTGATATTGAACCTCTTATTTTATTCTATTTGGAGTTTTACAATTTTTTTTACTCTATTTTTAAAACAAAAATGATTTAATATTTCAAATCTATATAAAAAACATTATTTTGATAGTTATCCTTAATGAATGTTTTATATAATATGTTTAATTTAATTATATCTATTTTAAAAGTTAAGGAAAATTTTAAATTTTTTTAACTGAATTTTGATCGATCTTTTGAGAAATCTTTCAAAAAAAATTAAGTATATATTTCAACTATTTTAGTTTACTGGGTTATTTTATAAATTGGGGATTTAGTTTTAAATATTTTTAAAATAGAAAAATTAATTAAAACCTTAATTATCCCCCCCCTTGATTTGTCCACTTTTATCAATATTTGGTATTAGAGGTTTTTATTTCCCTTTAATTGTGATCAAGTTTTTCACCAAAAAGATTAAAATTTATGTTAATTAAAAATTTATATATTTATGGATAATAATATAATTGAGGGGACTAATACTAAAATACTTCCTTAATTCAACAGAAAAAATTATGCTCAGTGTAAGATCAAGATAAAAATACATATTAAGAGCATGGGATTTGAAATTTGGACTGTAATAGAGGAAAAATATAAAAAACATAAATTTTATAGAGCAGATTGGATTGTTTTCACTAAGGCAACTTATGATTATAATTTAAAATATATGAATTTCTTATATATTTCATTAAGAGAAGATGAATTCAATAGAATTTTTGCACGTTATACTACTTATGAAATTTGGGATACACTTGTTGAGTCTCATGAAGAAATATAAAATGTTAAAGAAATGTTCCTGAATACCTATACTATTAAATATGATAATTTTAAGATGAAACCCAATCAATCAATTTCTGACATGTATCTTGGGTTTAATAATATTTTCAATACAATTTAGGCACTTTGAAAGAAAATTTAAGACAATGATCAAGTGATTAGACTCCTACAGGGCTCACCAAATTCCTGGAGAGGAACCTCTATCACCATTTAAGAATCGTATGATATAATAAAACTAACAGTAAAGGTGATGATTGAAAAACTCATGATATATGAGGAAGATTTGAAAGTGAATAAAGAAGATGATAAACCATAATGAAACATAGTTTCTTTTAAATATTCTCAGTCAAATATAAAGGATGAAATAAAAGAAGATAGTTCAAGTGAGGATTAGTCCCCCTATGAGAATGATTAGGAGATGGATTATATTTCTATGAGATTTAAGAAGTTCTACAAGAATAAGAAATTCTTCAATAAATCAAACTATAGAGGAAAGTGTGACAAAATATGAAATTGAAAAATGGAAAATCAACCAGAAGAAGTGACTTGTTTTGAATGTAAGAGAAAAACGGAATATCAAAGTTGAATGTACAAAATTAAAATATAACAAAAGGTATGAGGAAAAAGTAACAAGACAAAAGAAATCTATGAAAGCTACTTCAAGTGCCTTTGAAGACAAATTCAGTGGGCCTGACTCAATTTTATAGGACAAGGATGATAGTAAAAAACATGTTATTTATGAAAAACACACCTGAGGTGATAAATATTGTATCTAAATCTTCTTCTCATATTCCAAATATCTATACAAATGAAAATAATGAAGAAAATATAACTATTAAATAATTATTTGAATATTGAAATATGATGGAGGAAACATTCAATGAACTTAACGATAATTATCAAAAGTTAAATAAATAGCGAGCTTTAACTATTCATAACAAATCTGATCTTGTTGTAGAAAAAGGAAATAATGGTCATTTATTAAAAGAGAATAATGAAATAAAAATATCAATGAGAAACTTAAAAAGGATATTTAAAGGTTTTCCAATGGGAGAGAAACCATGACCAGGATGTTTTGAAAATAGACCACACCCAAGTACACAACTGGGATTGGATATCATCCCAATAAAAAGATAATTTATAAGAATAAATTTATTCCTAGTTCAAATTCTTCCAATTCTTAAAGTAGATCATATTCTTGTGGTCCTAATAAAGTTTTTATTTCTAAAATTCTTAAGTCTATTTATAGTAAACCTGTTAAAAATCATTGGATTCCAAAATATATTTTTGATAAATTCTATGGACCCAATAAACTATGGGTGCCAAAATAATTTCTTATATAAATTTGTGTAGGAAACTTTCTTTAAGAGTACTATAATGAGCCAACCCAGGTCTCCATATAAACTAGTTCACAAACAAGCCCACCACAAACCCATGGAGTATACTCGATCCCCCTTGGCTGATGAAAATAATCAAGGGTATTTGACATAACCATTGGGGATGGTTTCACCCCCAATAAGACAAGAAAACACAACATCCAAACACAGAATAACATATATAAGCAGGAATATACCAAAAAGGGATTCTAAGGAAAATAACCAAGTAAAATAGAGTTACAAAACTACAACAGAAGCTAAAAAATAGAATACCAAAGAGGCTAAAACAAACTTCAACCAAATGGTTGTAAAAACTAATGTTCTGATCAATATCTCCATGTGACACTCGAGTCACCACTATTTACATAATTACATCTACTTCCCAAAGAAGGTGGTAACATTTTAAATTTGAATCTAGGAATTTAAGGAACCTGCATAAGATATAAAGATTACATACCCAAAAATTTGATTATTTAGGGTGTGAGACTAATCCAGTATGACAACACCATGAGTCCATTTCACTTATTTAATTTAATAAATTTATTTTACTATTTTTAAAACAAGATGCAGAAAAATAGGTTTTCATTTTCAATTTAAAATCATGGAAACAAATAAGTTTAAAACATGATTTCCTCACAGACACCATTTGTAAATCCATTTCCCAAAATTGGTGTTATTTCCAAAAAATCCAATTTCAAGGGAAATTAAAACTTTATCTCACACACTACACTTTTTAAAATAAACCCACAAAATTTTTCAAATATTTTAAAAAAACACTTTTATACCAATCATTCCATTTGAAACCCATTTTCCCCTTTTCCATTTAAAATCTAGAGTATACCCAACTCAATGCACACAAGGAAATATGCTAAACAATGATATCAATATGACCAAAAGGAGTTATAAATAATTCCCTTAAACATATTGAATAAACTAGTCAACAACATTATTAAGACATAAAGGATCACACTTGAAACAAGTCTAACTGAGAAATAAACTATACACATTACAACATATAAATGAAAGAGTCATAACATAGATATATAGAAATGAGGACACACCACAAGGAGTAATGGTACCACACAAGATACACAAAAATGCACCTAATTACTGACAGGGTAATGGTCACACATCCATCTACCGAATCTCTATAAGTAGTCTCCTCGGTGATAAACCAGGAATACAGATGTTATGTACAACTAAGGGGGTCATTCCAATTCAAACCCTCAACCAGCGAAGAAATGTACCACTACTTCCCACTTATCATCCTCAGTATCCTCATTGAATTATAATATAGGTGGGTCATGAACAATAATTTCATCACATGAAAATAGCAAGCCTCTAGGTATAACACCACAATCACATCCATCCCACCTCCTACATTTCCCCCAAATTGATCCCTAACACACAAGCACAACATGAGTCACATAACCAAACATACATAACATGGATAAGTACAACATCAACAAAATAAAGGGGGCTCAACAAGGTAAAACTCAATAATAAACACATCTCAGAACAAATAACATATAAACTTGGTAATACCATTTCCAAAACAACTTAGAATGCCGACACAATTCCAAAATAAAACATAATCATTAACAATTATAGCCAAAAAATCTAATGTAAACTCCATTTAACTTTTTAACACCAAACCACCTTTGTAAAACCTGGAAGCCCTCTTTTAACACAAAAGGAAACCCACTTTAGAAACCTCGTTTTTCTTAAAACACCAAAAACAAGTTCACTTATTTAAGAAAACCAACCTTTTACTTTTATCAAACATGGGGAGTGCATTAAATACCATTTAGAATCAACACACCATTATAAACATGAAATTAGACCCATTTTCCACATTAAAATCAATCAAAATCAATGGATACTTTAGAAAAACTACCCTCGATAGTCCACACCACAATTATCTAGTCCAACCAAGAATTTAGAAAAACCCAAGAAACAATATAACTCTTGAATAAAATCAAATGAAATGTAAAGACCTACATCAAGATATGGAACCATGTCACATTTGACGGGATCCACATGAAAGGGACTCATACCATGGATCACAACCATTACAAACCAAAATCCCCAATTTAGAGCATCCCTGGCCAACAAAATTATCCAAGAATGACCATTAGGTTCTAAGGGATTGGATAAAAAGATAGAAAACAAGATAAATAGAATGGAGGAGTCCATACTTGATGATCCAGATAAAGAACTGCCCAGAATCCATCAAGGAGGATCTTGGAGGGTGGAAGAAATCACATTGGAGGTTTTTTGGTTGTGGTCATTGAATGGGGGTGGATTGGGGTGGAATCCCCAATTAAAAATAAAAGAAAAAGAAAAAAATACCCCAACCTAGGTAGGCTTCACGGTTACCCTATAGGGTTTTCTAAACCAAGTGGAAACCTTGCATATCACCTCTATTAAGAGGTGCATGGTCTGACACTTTTTCTGAATGGTTACGTAACCATGTTCCCCAACTATGCTTGCTTAATATAACCACAGAATAGGGTTTCTAGTTAACTCTAGGGAACCCGCATGGTTTTCAAATTGTTCACCTTAACCATGAACCCCTTTAAAAGCCTCCAAAACATTAAATTTAGACTCAAAACACCCCTAAACTCAAATTAAAAAGAATCCACAAAATTACTACCAAGAAAGTGACACCTCGGGTATCAAAAACTCCCCACCATGCCACTTTATTTCATTATAAAGTACTCATAAACTTCGGCAAGAAGGAGTGCTAAGAAAAACTCAACCCTAGAGAGGACTTGATTACCACCAAATTCTCAAACCTCAAGACCAAGTACACATGGAATGAACCCAAAGATTCAAGATTAACCATACAAAAAATGAACTAGGAGTATAGAGTGGTATATTATTCACCAAATGGAAGAAATGAAAAGTGTCACTAACCAACCCAGATACCATGGTACCCTAATACCCGAGACAACATTGACATAGCTCGAAGGGCATTCCTAATCTACATCATTTGGAAAAAATTACCTAGAATCAAACAATATGAAATTGGGAATTAATGTGCCACAAAAACAATGGAATAAATAGATTCAAGTCAGTATGCATACAAGAAAAACTACATAGGGAGAAATGTACCATAAGTAAAATATGTCAACAAACCCAAAGTAAAACCATAAAGTACTAGAAAACAAGAAAACAAACCAAGTCCTAATGGACACAACTCTCCAGGACTAAGGATCAGTGAGAAGAACCATATCCAAGTAGTTCTTTACCCTTTCTCGAACCTCAAAGAATATAATCTAGAAATAACTAAATGCACAAGTAGGGTATGAGCTAAATGCTGAGTAGGGTCTCACCAAGGATTCCACAAGAATATAGAAAAAATAATTAACCAAAAAAACTTTCAATTTTAAATAAACATACATATAATTTCAAAGTCATATTTAAGAAAAATCATGATTTACATTTAAAATGATGGAAACATTTCTAAACAATGGATTAATAAAAAATTTATATAAAATAGTTTATATAAGTTCACAAGGCATGTTTAAAATAGTTTATAGACAATGGAATATATATCAAAACATTAACAATGAGAAACATGGTCATCTTCCAAGAGGTATGATATTTCCAATTTATGGGATCCTTATACACTTATATAATGAAAACAGAAAAGTGCACACACACCCCCTTTGACATTGGTCAAAGAGGATTGAATAATATCCCACTGAGGATAAGACCTTCCAAATAGTTTATGTTAGAGTTGTAAAGTGTCAATTCATTTCTAGGGAAATTACATTCTAGTGTGTTTTTTTCTAATAACTCTAAAACTACCTAGTATTATAAGTGCTCAAATAACAATAAATAATGGGAAATTTATTTCAAAACTATTCAAAATACAATTCAAACCATTTTTCCATTTCAATATGCAAATTTCCATTGAAAAAATGTTTTTTTAATCAAATCGTGCATTTTACAAGATAAAACCACTGTGTTTCTATAAAAAAATTAATCCATTTAATAAAAATAAAAATTGAAATAAATTTCATAATTCAATTTCAAAATTTAATTCCACCAATTAAATTTCACAAATTCTATCCAATTTTCACAATCAATTCCCAATTCAATAGAATTAGGGGTTATTTTTCAATTTTATTCAAAATAAAATAAACATCCCCAATTCACTAGAATTGGGTTTTTAATAAAGAAATTGAAAGTAATTTAATTTAAATTAAGAAATTTAGGGTTAAATCAAATGTCTAGTCATAAACAGAACAACCTACCATTGATCATTGGATCATGTAACACAAATTTTGCAATGGGATTCACCAACAAAAAATTTCAAAAATGAAAGTATGAGAATCAAACCTAGATTCAAGATTTGAAACAATAGGGATTAGATCCACTAATAAGATGAAGATCTAAACAAACCTAATGAAAATATAGGAGAGATCGAGAGAGAAGGAATGAGGAGAGGAAACTTACTAGGAAAGGACCAAATGAATATCACCTAGCTTTGATCTTCCTTATAAGGGGTTTGGAGGAGCTAAAATTAGTCCTTGAGAGCTATAATGACCCAAGAATTTGTTCTAGGTTGATTTAGTCCTGAGTGATGGATAAAAGGGGGTTTCAGGAATTTTAAGTGATTTTTTGGATTAATTAAAAGTTGTGTGCATGGTTTCTTAGGCAGGAATACATGGTTATAAAAACCATGTGTCCTGGACATGCACCCCTGATGGTGGGGTATCACTGTTTCTCCTTGGTGTGTGCATGTTTTTTCAAACCATGTGCCAACCATGCAAACCCTCACTGCTTGGGTTTGAACGGTTTTCACTAGTAGGGCATGCAGTTTGGGAAAATTGTGCACCAACCATACACCGCCCAAAATCCCTTCAAAAGTTCCATATTTTTACCAAAAACATCACTAAATAAAACCCAACCAAAACCTAATCAAAATAGGTGTTTATTAATACCTAAAAATATTAATGTAATGTTACAACATCCCCACCATAGAAACTTTATTTCCCCAAAAATCCCATTAAGAAGATTCCATATCAAAATGATGAGGACAATACTCTCTCATTGGTGCCTCTATCACCCAAGTATCATGTGAATCACAATTGTGCTTCCATATCACTCAAACCAAAGGTATCATCCTCCCAATAAGTACATTGTTCTTCGAATTAACTATTCTGACTGGATGCTCAATCACAGATAAATCAAGCTCAACATCAAGATCACTCCAACTCAGAACATGAGAAGTATCATATAGATACTTTTTGAACTAGGATACATGGAATACATTATGTATCAATGTTAGCTGTGGTGGAAGTTCCAAATGATAATCCACTTTCCCCACCTGCTCAACAACATCGAAAGGTTCATCAAAATGAGGAGAAAGATTCCCCATCCTCCCAAGTTGTTCATGAACCAAATAAGGTGAAGCTTTCAAGAACACCTGATCACCAAATGAAAATTCTAATGGTCTATAATGATGATCAGCATACGATTTATACTAGATCTATGTCATCAACATTCTCTAATGAATCAACTGGATCTTTTTTTCATCTCTTTGACCAAGCTCATTCCAACCAAGTAACTTTCACTAATCTCTAACTAATATAATAGATATTTGTAAGTATGGCCATAAAATGCCTCAAAATAATCCACTATGATTGTGGTCTTTTAAATATTACTATAAGAAAAATCAACCAACCCCAAATGGTCATCAAAAAGTTCCAAAAAAGATGAGAATGTCGGCACAAATAATATCCAAAAGAATCTTAATAGCTCTTTCTGTCAAGATATCTGACTTCGAATGGTATGTCGTGCTCAAAAGAACCTAATATCCTGGTGCATTATGAAGGCCTCTCTAAAAGTGAGAAGTAAACTGGGGATCTCTATCAGACCCAATAGTAGATGGAACTCCATGTAAATGAAAAATCTATTTCACATAGATATTTTCCAACTATTCAACTTTGGTTGTATCATGGTGGGTATAAAGTGATCTGATTTAGTCAACATATCAATCAAAACCCATATCGCATTATTCTTTCTCAAGGTACGAGGCAGCCTAACCATAAAGTCTATAGATATTTCATCCCACTTCCAAGTCGGCACTAGAAGTGGATGAACCAAACTCGAAGATCTTTGGTGTTTGTCCTTGACCTTATGGCATGTATAACAATGAGCGACAAAATCAGCAATGCCATGTCTCATACCTGGACACTAGAATCTACACATCATCTCATAGAATATCTTCATGGTTTCTGGGTGAACTTCCCACTTGGAACAATGTAAATCCACCATCACATATTTCCTGACTGATAACGGTACCATAAAATGATTCTAATGACAAATAATTCCCTCCGTGGAGAAAAACCACTCAACAATGGTCTCTCCACCTTAAAGAGAGTATCTAATGCTACAGAAATCATCATCAAGCTATTGTTAATGAAGGATAAACTCCAGAAGTGTGGAAGAAAACTGAACATTTTCTAATGCATCCTCATCTCCTAATTCCTTAACTCTTATATGCAACTGTGCAAAAATATTCATCAAGTTCCACTCTTATGATGATTTCTTCATAGCCTGGGTCGGAAGTTTCCTTCTCAAAGCATCTGTGATGACATTCCATTTCCCTAGGGTATAGGCAATATCAATATCAAAATATTTTAGGTATTCCTCCCAATTCCTCTAGTGTAGATTCAAATTTTTTTGTGAGAAGATATAACTCAAGATCTTGTGGTCGGAATACATGGAAAACCTTTCTATGAAAAGGTAATTCCACTAACTCTTAAGTGTGTGCATGACAACTATGAGTTCAAGGTCATGGTTTGTATAATTCTTCTCATGTGTACCAAGATTTCAGGGGACATAGGCAATGACATGATCATTCTACATAAGACAATAGACCAAACCTAAACCCAATGAATCAATGAAGACCTCATAGCCCTAACCGGCCTCTAGAAGATTCAAAATTGGTGTAGTCATAAAAAGAAGTTTCAACTAAAAAAAGAATTATGAATTTTCTCATCCAAAAAAAGCATTATTTTATTCTAATTTAGGGTAGTAATTGGAGAATAAAACATGAATAATTCCTATAAAAACCAGTGATAATATACAGATAAACTAGGATGTCATCCACAAATACCACCACGAAATTATTAACATAGCCATGGAAAATCATGTTCATTAAATTCATAAATACTAAAAGAGAATTTTTTAGACTAAATGGAATGATAGGGTACTCATAATGTAAATACCTACTAAGAAATATGGCTTTATGAATTTTAGATTCATTTTTTCTCAACTGATGATAACCAAATTGAAGGTCGGTCATAGAAAACCAAATCACCCCTTTTAACTAATCAAAAATATCATCAATCTATGGAAATGAATATTTTTCCTTTATAGTGACTCTATTGAGTTTTCAGTAATCAACACAGAGGTGAAGTTACTCATCATATTTTTTATCAAAGAGAACCAGTGCCACTTAAGGTGACACACTCATGTGTATAAAGTATTTATCTAATAGATAATCCAATTTAGTCTTCAACTCTTTCATTTCCACCAGTGATATGTGGTAATAAGGAATAAAAACTGGTTCAATACCAATTATTAAATAGATAGAATAATCTACCTCCCTTATCGGTGGAAAACTAGAGAATTCATAAGGAAAAACATTATGAAACTCAATGAGAACTGAAGGGAGATCACCACTAAAATATTCCCACTCTATATCAAAAGTGAACACTGATATTACATTCCCCAACTCTAGGTAAGAAGATCTGACTCTAATCGACCTCAGTTCCCACTCTCCTTGAAATATATGGAACACCCCATCGGGTGTATTAAAGGAGACTCGTCAAATATAGAAATCAATTCGAGATTTATTGTAAATGAGCCAATCCATCCTGAAAATGACATCAAGAAGACTCATCCCGAGAACTAGAAAATCCCAAGAAAGATTGATATTTGATCAATAGAAAACACAAGAAGGAATATGGATACCCTTCTCTCTCTTTGTTCTAAGGGGTGTAGTAATATTCATCATGTAAGATAAAATATCCATAGGAAGATTTACCATATTCACAATATTTGTTAAAGTGAATGAATGAGATGCACCAGTATCAAATAAAGTAGTCACTAAATATGAAGCAAAGTGATCATATCTCACATGGTTGTTGGACCTATATCTGCTTCCTATGGAGACTCTTACACTATGAGAAGAAGCTTCATTGTGGATGTATATGGATAGAACCCCTTTGTTTGTGAAGAAACTTATTTCACCCTAAATTTATTAGGCACTTATGATCTCATGCAACTATGTGGAGTATAATAAACATGGAATAACTTCTTCAAGTGACCTGAATGTCCACAAGAACCACATATTTTGGGTGCCTCAATGAAAAACTATATCGAGAGCCAAGGTTTTCCACACTGATATCAAATCAAATGGCCTTTACCAGTAATTTCAGGAGTTCTAGAAAAACCCCACTATCGAAAACCACCATGAGAATCCTCACACTTCCTCTTCCCTTTATGGGAACTCATAGAACTACCACTAGGATAAAAAAGATGTCCTATCAAACCTAACTTTCCATCTAGGTCCATTTCAACCATCAATGATCTATCCATCACATTATCATAAGAAGATAGATTTAGAAAGAAAATACAATAACAAATATTAGATCTAATTCCCATATCAAACCGATAAGTCTTTAGGTTACGGGCATAGTGGAAGCATGTGGATGGGTGTACCCAACATTAATTTTGTCGTTAACAATGATCAATCCAAGATCCTTCACAATGATAAAACGTTGGATCTTTGTAATATAATGTAGAACAAAAAAATAGGGGAGTACCAGAACCATATAGAGGATCGTCATATGTTAGTTATAATTAATTTAATTAAAAATACCAGAATTACCTTGGTGGAATTATCTCTCCATTAATGTTTCCGGTCAAGATCTGATGTGATTCGTCATTGCATCACAGAATCCAAGTGTAGAATTCCTCTAGATGTGATCCACACATGCTCCACATATCTATGGATGTTGCTGAAGGAATCTTCGGGTGCTATAATGGAAGATCCTTCGCTTGCAATGTCCACCTTCAATCGCCTTCAGGGTAGCTTCCAAAGTGCTCTCCTTGATCTGATGGAGGAGGATCTCTCTCGTAACTTGAGATCATTCTTGGAGGAAAGTAATTCTCTATTGTCTTGAAATCCTTTTCTATATCTATTTTGTACAACCACCAAGAATGGATAGTCTAATCATAATAATGTAATTGGGATTTTATTACTTAGAATAATAAAATGAATTAATTACCAAAAATCATTTATTCATTTAATTTAATTCTTAATAAGACCCCATGTCTAAGAATAACAGTTGGATATTATTATCACTTGACTTGTTCCCAGTGAATTACACCTAATATTATTTAATTATATAAATAATTTTATTTCTCAAGAATCCCCAGAAAAAACAACATGGCGTGTATATTAATATACATTGTGCGTATTTTTTCCATTTTTTTTATTTCCTCCACCACATTTATTAGACCTTGAATAATGACTATTTATTTCTTAAATAAATATCACTACATTATACAATAATAAATATATTATTTTACCCACCATATATTCTCTCAAATAACTAGGGTCGAAATAAATGTGATCAGACATCCTTGAATAATTATTAAACCACAATTGGGAATAATATTTATTCAACTTGTTAAATGAATATATAACTGAGATACTTGGATACAATTAGTGTGTGACCCTCTAGGCCTCTTTCTTAGTGGAATTTGGTGGATCCTACCTAAAGTCCAAGGTTAGAATCTAGAAACACACCAAGTCGTCCATAGAGAAATAAGTTAACGCCGTAATGACTTGTCACATCCTACGAATGCTTACCGTTTAATGTAATCCCTTTGTCACGATATCTCCAATCAAGCGGGTTGCATGATAGTGCCATCAACCCATTTCTTCTATTATTCTTTCTTTGACTTACCAGATTTGAACTTTCCCATTTCTTACCATGTCCATGGATATATTTAGGTTATATCAATTTCATAAAAGGCCATGAGATATCAACTTATGTTATGGAATAGAAGGGATAAATTTTTTCTATCATTATTTATTAATGTAGTATTACTTGTGACACACCCAACATATCCTAACTCACTGAGAACAGTGTTTCATCACAGTTTTCTTCAATACATCTAAGTGTGTGATTTGTAATACCCATGAATAATAATCTTAAAGTCTAAGGACTAATACACACGTCCATAGATAGGAACATCCAATGACACTATGAAATATGAATTTTCTACTGGCGGGTCTCATTCCCATAATATCCTCCTGGATATTACCAAAAGTGCACACCATGAGAAGGTGCCTCAAAGTTTTATGAGTCCTCACACCTAATGGCTTGTATTATTTGTGTCCCAAAAATAAAATAATCCATCCGTAGAACATATATTCAATAATAGTGTTATAGAACTTCCTGGTTCTCATCATAGTAGGGATTTGTTATGACCCTTTAGTGCCACAGTTATCCATAGGACATTATCACAAGCATTTTCACATAGAAGAACAATCAAGATGTGATAAGGTATTTATTAATACAAGTTTATCATAAAGTACAAAGTATTTGGTTCTAGTCCACCAACTCCAACAGACCCCCATGTAGATTAGATCCAACTAATAACAACCATTAACCTTCTAGATCTCACATGATATTCAGGATTCGGCTAAGATAGGCCTTTAGTCATGGTGTCTTACAAGTTCTCTTCTATGGACACTCTAATCCTTGCAACTTCACCCCTTTTATAGAAATCCCTCAAGAGGTTATTCTTATAAAGAATGTGATTTTTCCATTGATGTGACATTGGTTCTTTTGCAACATCCACCATTAAATCATTATCACAATACAATGTGATAGGGTCTCTACTACTAGGCATCACATCAAGATCCTGGTCAAAGTTCTAAATCCAGATAGATTTCTTGGCTGCATCATAAGCTGGTATATATTTGGACTTCATTGTAGAATCGTCGACAAATGGCTTCTTTGAACTCTTCTAGATCATAGCTCCTCTGTTAAGATATAAAACATATCCTGATTGTGACTTCAGATCATTTTGATCTATCTGAAAACTAGCATCATCATACCCTCTGATGACAAGCTCCTCATCTTCTCCATACACCAAGAACATATCCTTAGTTCTTCTCAGATGCTTAAGTATAGTCTAAACATCAGTCCAATGTTTTTCTCCTAGATATTCTTGATATCTACCTACCATGCTCATTGCATAGGCAACATCAATCCCGGTACATCACATGGAAAACATGATGGATCCTATATCCAAATCATATGGGATCTTACTCATATTTTCTTTCTCCTATTGTGTTTGAGGAAACATTTTCTTAGAAAGATGTAGGGCATGTGACACTAGAACTAATACCCTCTTGGATTGTTCTTTACTAAATCTCTTTAGTATCTGGTCAACATATGTACCTTGAATTAGCCCAAGCAGCCTCTTGGATCTATCAAGAATGATATTGATCCCTAGAATGTAGGTTGTTTCACCCAAGTCCTTCAGGGAGAAACACCTATTCATATATTCCTTAACTGACTGTAAGACTGGTACATCATTTATAATAAGTAATATGTGGTCAACATATACTACTATGATAATGACCACATTCCCCTTAAACTACTTATAAACACATGACTCACATTCATTATTAATGAAACCAAATTATTTTATGGATTCAGAAAAATCAAATTTTCCATGACCCGGATGCCTTCTTTAATCCATAAATGGATTTATGCAACTTGATAACACATTTGGCTTCACCTGGTATCAAAAACCCTTCTGGTTGTGTCATATAGACATATTCCTAAAGGTTCCCATTAAGTAATGTTGTTTTGACATCCATTTTCCAAATATCGTATTCATGGTAAGCTGTTATGGAATGTATGATTCTTATTGATTTAAACGTGGAAAATGGTGAGAATCTTTCATCATAGTAAATTCCTTGATGCTGTCGGAATCTTTTATCCACTATCCATGATTTATAGGTGCTAACTTTACCTTCCATGTCCAGCTTTCTCTTGAATAACCATTTTCATCCAACAACCTTTACATCAACTGGCACATTGAACAGAACACAGACATGGTTATGATACATGGAATCCATCTTAGAATTCATAAATCCTATCCATCTTACAGCTTCTGAGCTCTCTATTTATTCCTTGTTAGAGAGAGGTTCATCATTGTCCAATAATAATGATTCACCATCCTCGGTGACTAGGAAACCAAATTTATCTAGTTCCCTTACCTCTCTTGAGCTCCTACACAGTTCTTGTGTTTCTAGAACATCTTCCTCATGGACCTGTGGAACTTGTTCCTATACCAACTCATGTGAATCTTAAGTATTAACTTTTTCAAAGTCAATCTTTCTCCCATTATCCCTTTTGATGATGTGCTACCTCTCAAGAAAGACAGCTTGTCTGGCTATAATCACTTTCTTCTCTGAAGGGTTATATAGGTAATATCCTTTCATTTCCTTGGTATATCCTATAAATATACACCTCGTGCCCTGGGGTGCTAGTTTTTTTTCTCAATAATTCCTTAACAAACACCTCGCATCCCCACACACGTGTGTGCGACAAAATGGGTTTCTTTCTATTCAATAACTTGGAGAGAATTCCATTTTCCTCCTTAGTTGGTACTCAATTTAATGTGTATGATGCATTTTGTAATGAATATCCCCAAAAGGATAAGGGAATATCAACATAACTCATCATCGACCTCATCATGTCCAACAAGGTGCAGTTCTTCCTTCAACTAACACTATTCCACTATAGTGTATAAGGAGGGGTGAGTTGAGATATAATCCCATACTCCTGTAAATGGTCAATGAACTCTTGGTTCAGATATTCTCCACCTCAATCTGATCGAAGCTTCTTTATCTTCTTACCCATCTAATTCTCTACTTAATTATTGAATTCATTAAATTTATCCAAGGACTCTGACTTATACCTCATTAAGTAGATATATCCATATCTACTCAAACAATTGGTAAAATTAATGAAGTAAGAATATACACCTCTATATTCTACTAGAAATGGTCCACACACATCTATGTGCACCAGTCCTAGAAGCTATGTGGCCCTTTCACCCTCTGCACTGAAAGGTGGCATAGTCATTTTACCTTGTAAACAAGTGTGACATCTATCAAGTGGTTTAGCTCAGTGGAGTCTAAATAACCATCTTGGAAGATCTTTTTCAAGAACTTCTTATTTACATGACCAATACGATGATTCCATAACTCAGTGTTGTATGAGTCATGTGATTTTTTTTTGTTATCAATTTCCAATACTTGGTTTTCGTAATTTAAAACATACAAACCATTATTTAAATGCTCCATACCATAACATACATTGTTCTTATAAAAGAATCGACACTTATTTCCAAAATTGAAAATAAATCCGTCCATATCCAAACATAATACATACATTATGTTCTTGGTAACACTAGGAACATAATAACAGTTATGTAAAACCAAAAGAATCCCAGTTGGAATTGAGAGATGGTAATCGCCAATGGCCAACGCATCTAGCCTCACACCATTGGAAGCTCGAAGATCCATCTATCCTCTGTAAATATTTCTAAATCTACTTGGTTCATACATTTGAATATAGATGTGATCCCCACAAGCTGTATCTAATAACCAATGTGTAGAAATGGAAAGATTACAATCAATAAAAAATGCACCTTTAGAATCCCCATTCTTCTGGGTGTAGTTCCTCTTCCAGTGGCCCGGCTTGACACATGAAAAACACACTGTCTCTCGTTCCTTCCCCTGCCTATAGATCTTCACCTTCTTGTAGGGACAGTGCTCAGGGGATTCAGAACGTTTATAAATCCTTGGCCCCTTTGCCTTGTCCTTATTTTTCTTATTCACCATAAAGACTACAGGTTTTTCATTCCCCATGTCCTTATCTACCTAGAAAATTAATCTCATAAGTTTTGATAGACTCTTATAATTGTTTCTCATGTTTTAGTTGACAATAAATCTAGAGAAGGTATTGGGTAGTGATGATAGGATGAGATCTCTACATAACTCATCCGAGAACTTAATCCCTAAGATGTCCAAGAATTCAATGTAGCCAATGAGCTTGACTACATGAGGCCCAGCTGGTGTAGAATCTACAATAATAGTTGAGAACAATGTATTGGTGATCTCATATCTCTATTTTATTGCCTTATCTTGATTGATATCATTAAGGTGATACATCATACTATACGCATCCATGATTTCATGTTGCATCAAGATCTAATTAGACATGACTGATAGCATGAAACATTGGACATCTATGGAATCATCCATATGTTTCATATAGAGAGATAGTTCATCATCATGGGCCTCTTTTCCAGGTGCAACTGGAATGGGATCCTCCAGCATATACAATTTCCTCTCGTGGAGAAGGATGATGTGTAAACGCCTTAGCCATTCCTGGAAATTGGTGCTAGTGAGAAGGTTTTCTTTCTCAAGTATGGATTAAAATGATATGTTTGAAGCTATTTTTCTTGTTATTTTTAAAAATTAAGATGAGTATATATTTAGTACTTTATCATAATAAAAACTAAGACAAATAAATAAATTAATACTTATTAGTCTCCTGCTATTTTATCAAAATCCAATATACCTCACCATTGACTTCAGAATATTTTGTTGCTTGAATATTCTAGTGGAAAGGATCCATATCTCCCTTTTCATTACCCCTAATAGGGTTGTTCAAGAAACTTTAAGGGTTTTAGGTGGGCATTCCAAATGCCAAATGCATTAACTCGCAACTTGTTGATCCACTTAGTGGACTCCCCAATCTTGAAATCCTTTTATTATGGATTTCCTCAACCTTTTCTTCTTGGTCACACCAAGTCTTGTAGTGGAAGTCAATCCTTGATGTGAACCAAGTCAAGTCAACCCAAAACCTTGAATTAGAATTCCCTAATAATTGAAATCACCCCAACTAGGGTTTGTCAAGAACTTTGAACTATGTTTTGATTCTAACAATGATTTTAGAAGGATATACCAACTTAATATTTCATTGAGGTATTTTATCCATAATTGTAAATTTCCATTTTATTATATTTCTTACATTCTTGTTAATATTAAGTGGGATATACTAAAGTGATTAACCATGTCTAAGATAATATTTATGCATAAGTTGGTATTATTTTAGTTCCATCTTTCATGCTTGTTTAATTTATTAATTGTGTGATCGAGACAACACATCCACAATAAATAAACCATAAAACTGATAGAAATAAAATAAATGGCATGATCATGAGGTTTTTTTATTGGTTATTTTATCTAGTGGTTGATAAACTGACCCAAGACCTAGGGGAGAAACACCTTGAACCTTTTGGGTTCGTGTTTACAGTATTCCACATGTCCACCTTTGTATCTCCTTGGGATTGGCATCACCTTGGCTCCTAACTTGAGTCACCTCCATTATCTTGGGAGCTCCATCCATTACATATGATTTTATCTCACTCGTAGGTGATGGGTAAAATGGGTTTTTACATAAAAGAAACCTTGGGCATGCAGACCCAACATTTTAATGAGGAGAAGGTTCGCTGGCCAAAAAAATAATTTAAATTAATTAATTAAAAGAAACCATCCACATACAAAGGTCTTGGTCTAGATCATGATCATCCATACATGCAATGATATTTACGCCTAAATAAAACTAGCATTCAATTATTTAATCATTCTTGTTTAAGATAAATCAATCTTGAATAAATTTATTATCTTTATTAAATCAATCCTTTTATCTTAAACCCTTTTCATAATTTCCTTGAGATTCTCATCCATCATAATTTTAAACAAATAAATTCATTTAAAATTATCTTTGTACGTAACTTGTACCTTGGAGGAAACCTGGTGAATTCCTTTTCATAACTACCCAATGAGCTAGAATGAAAAATACGCATATGTTAAATTGAACACACACACACACATATATATATATAACACCTATCATGTTTTGTGCCTCGGCTTTATTCCCACACCATGGTATATTTATCAAGGGTTTGTATAATATAATAAAAATAATAATAAATCTGCGTAATTTGGATGAGTATAGGACGTTTAGTTCCAACTACACAGTGTGTACTATCATTCACCATCCATCCGATGTACACGCCCGGGGATACATCATGTGAGTGTACTTAGAAAATATTATAAGTACACAAAGTGTCCAGTAAACCACATGTCGTGTAGTATCCGCGCTACACGGTCTCCATCTGGGAAAACCATGTATGGGGTACACGGTCCAACCCTAACCCGAAGGGACTACACACAATGTACAGTGGGCCACATGGCATGTAATCCAGAAACCGTGTGCCACCTATTCTTGGTCAACACACAGATTCATTAATACTTAGATAAACTCTAATGACATGGCTTGGTTTGGGGGACTAGTTTGTTGCATTGAACCATGATACGTGGCGTGTGAATCCAAATAAACGTCGTTTATTCTAGTGGTGTATGGCTAGGAATCTTTGGAACCTCTAGATGAGATCCCCTATTTTACTTTAATCAAAATTAAAAGGAAAAATCATTTCTGTAAGGTGAATGACAAATGAAAGTGGAGGAATAGATCTTGAGATTCAGATTTGTAGAATAATTAACTTGAGTTGAAACAACTAAAATATTAAATGTGTCAATCATCAACGAAAAAACTAAATAATTATAATCAATGATATGACCCCTATGATACCACTTGTAGGTTCCAGTTGCAGTAGAAACACGATGACGGGTGTACCCAACTTTAATTTTTCCATTAACAATGATCAATCTGAGATCTTTCACGATGATAAAATGCCATATCTTCGGAATAGAACCATGAACCAAAGAAAATAGGGGAGTCCTATAACCATAGATAGGATCATGATATATTGTTTATAATTAATTTAATTAAAAAGACAGTAATTACTTTGATGGAATTCTCTCTCTGTTATCCACATGTGCTCGACATATCTCTGGATGTCACTGAGGGAATCTCTGGGTGCTAGCACATAAGAGTCTTCGCTTGCGATTTCTGCATTCGATCTCCTTGAGGGAATCTTCCAAAGTGCTCTCCTTGATCCGATGGAGTAGGATCTCTCTCGTAACTTGAGATCATTCTTAGAGGAAAGGAATTATCTTTTGGCTTGAGATATTTTTCTAGATCCATTGTGCACAACCACCAATATTGGATAATCAAATCAGAATAATGTAATTGATATTTTATTACATAGAATAATAAAATGAATTAATTACCCAAAATCATTTATTCATTTCATCTAATTCTTAGTAAGACCCCATGTCTAATAATAACAGTTGACTGTTATTATCACTTGACATGCACCCAGCAAATTACACCTAATATTATTTAATTAAACAAATAATATTATTTCACAAAAATCCCTAGAAAAACTACACGGTGTGTATATTAATATACACGGTGTGTATTTTTGTTTTTCCATTTTCTTTATTTCCTCTACCACATTTATTAGACCTTGAATGATGACTATTTATTTCTTAAATAAATATCACTGCATTCATCACTAATAAATATATTATTTCACCCACAATATTTTCTCTTGAATAAATAGTGTCTAAATAAATGTGATCATGAATCCTTGAATAATTATTAAACCACAATCGGGAAAAATCTTTATTCAACTTGTTAAATTAATATTTAATTGGGATACTTAGACACACTTAGTGTGTGGCCCTCTAAGCCTCTTTCTCAGTGGAATTAGGCGGAGCCTACCTAAAGTCCAAGGTTATCATCTAAAAACACACCAAGGCATCCATATAGAAAGAAGTTAACGCCTCAATGAAGCTTCACCTCCTACGAAAACTTATCGTGTAATGTAATACATTTGTCACGATATCTCCAATCATGCGGGTTGCATGATAGTGCCATCAACCCATGTGCTCCATTATTATTTCTTTGACTTACTGTAATTGAACTTTCCCATTCCTTACCATGGCCATGGATTTATTTAGGCTATATTAATTCCATCAAAGGGCATGATATATCAACATCCATTATGAAACATAAGGGAAAATATTTTCTCATGTTATCTATTAATGCAGTATTACTCGTGACACACCCAATATATTATACCTCACTGCGAACAGTGTTTTTTCATAGTTTTATTCAATACATATAAGTGTGTGAGTTGTAATACCCATTAATAATAATATTAAAGTCTAAGTACCAATACACATGTCTGCATATAGGAACATTCAATGACACTGTGAAATGTGTATTTTTTACTGGCGGGTCTCATTCTCATAATATCCTCCAGGATATTACCAAGGGTTCACACCATGAGAAGGTGCCTCAAAGTTTTATGAGTCCTCACCCCTAATGGCATGTATTATTTGTGTCCCTCAAATAACATCATCCATCCATAGAACATATATTCAATAATATTGTTATGGCACTTCCTGGTTCTCATCATAGCAGGGATCCATTATAACCCTTTAGTGCAACAGATATGCTGAGGAAATTATCAAACACATTGTCACCCATAAGAATAATCAATATGTCATAACGTATTTATTAATACAAGTTTATAAAAAAGTAAAAAGTAGTTGGTTCTATTCCACTAAATCCAACAGAGTCTTCATCTTCTCATTTGACAAGATCTCATGTGAAAACTATACAATCCCAATAAAATGATTTTTATATTCTATAATGGTCCTATCATCCAGCTTGATTTTGAACATCTCAATAGACTTATCCAACACCATCAACTCTGGATAGAAATGGTCAATGAAAATAACTTTAAATTATTTAAACTCTAATCACTCATACTTCTTAAAAATCACCATCATTCCCCATTATCTCATTCTAGGTCCCTCTATCTTAAAGATGTAAATTTTCACCTTGATTTCAATAGGCATTTATATGAACTCAAAAATATGCTCAATATTTATCAACCAATCCTCAACCAGTTAGGGATCATTAGAGCCTTGGAATGCTTCTGGTTTTTAGAGAAGGAACTCCTAAGCATGAATCATGAAGTCATCCGAATGTGGTTCTATAGTTGGAGCCTGAATGGGAATGGGTGTAGGTGGTTGTCCCAAAGCTTAGAAAACATGCACGATAACTTCAACTAGATTCTGGTCCACTAGAGGATTTTCTCATTGTGGTTGATCGGCAGCTTCCTCTGGAATCCATAATGAACATCTTCTTGGAGGCATGATTCTACACAAAATCAGAAGACAACATTGAAGACATCATATTAACACTCAAATAGAGAAAAAATGGAAATTAATATCATTATATAGATAAACAAGATTTGGATTTCAAACTATCCAAATCAAAACAGGGAAAATATTAAAACTAATCCTCAAGAAGGCTTTCCCAAAACACCCCTAGTAACAAAATTATCATGACAGTGAGATCCGTATCGGCACTCAATCACAACTACCTTCTAAGTGTCGGCATGATTAATCATCTGTATACTAACATCAAAGATATATACTTACCTAGAATCTTTGATACCATTTTTTCATGAACTAACCTAGATACCCAGGTACCCTGATACCCAATCTAACACTAACATTTCCCGAATGGCATTCCTAATCCCCACAGGTTGGAGAAAAGCACCTTGCATAAAAAAATATGAAAGAGGGAATGAATTTTCTGTAAGAACAATGGAAGTAAGAGATACAATTCAGTATGAATACAAGAGAAACCCTACAGGGAGAACTCTACCATAAGTAAAATAGGTAAACAAACCCCAAGTAAAACCATGAAGTACTGGAAAATAGGATAACAACCAAGTCCCAACGGAAAAAAAATCTCCAATCCTAAGGATTAACAACAAGAATAGCCACCAATTAGTGCTTTAACCTTGATCAAACCTGGAATAAGATAATCTAGAAACACCCAAATGCTTAGGTAGGGTGTGAGCTAAAATCCCAGTAGGGTCTCACGAAGTATTCTATAAGAATATGTCATAATTAATTAACCAAATAAAAAATAAAATTTTAAATAAATATAAATAGAATTTAAAAATAATATTTAAGAAAAATAATTCTTTACATTTCAAATGATGGAAACATTTCTAAAAAATGGATTAATAAACATTTCTAAAAAATGGATTAATAAAAATTTTATATAAAATACTTTATATAAATTCATAAGGCATGTGTAAAACTGTTTACAAATAATGGAATATTTATCAAAAAATTAACAAGTATTTACATGGTCATCTTCCAAGAGGTACAATATTTATAGGTTATGGGATCCTCACAAACTTATATAATGAAAATGAAAATGTCCACACACATCACTTTCACATTGGTCAAAGAGGATTGACTAACATCCCACTGGGGATAAGACCTTCCAAATAGTTTATGTTAGAGTTTTAAAGCATCAATCCATTTCTAGGTAAATTCAAGCCTATCATGTTTGTCACAAATAACTCACTAACTACCTATTCTTTCATGTTCTAAAACAACAATCAATAATGGGTAGTTTATTTCAAAACTATTCAAAATACAATTCAACCCTTTTCCATTTAAATATGAAGAATTAATTTTAAAAAAATGTGTTTTTAATAAAATTATGCCTTTTTCAATGATAAACCCATTGAGTTTCTATCAAAAAAATAATACATTTTATTAAAATAGAAATTGAAATCAATTTCATAATCTAATTCCTCGAATTAAATTTCACAATTTCCATCCAATTTTCACAATCAATTCATAATTCAATGTAGTTGGGGGTTTTCCCAATTTTATTACAAATCAAATAAAAATCCCCAATTCACTGGAATTGGGTTTTTAATAAACCAATTGAAATTAATTTAATTTAAATAAAAAAAATTATGGTTAAGTTAATTGGATAATCTTAATTTGAACCACCTACCGTAGATTATAGGATCACGTAACACAACTCCTATAATAGGATTAGCCAACAAAGATCATAGATAAAGGAGGTATAATAATCAAACCAAGATTCAACATATGAAACAATTGGGATTGGATCCTCCCACAACACAGAGAGCTAACTAACCCTAAGGAAAAGAGAGGAGAGATCGGGAGAGAAGGAATGGTCAGAGGAAAGTTACCAAGAAAGGATCGAATAAAGATCACCTAGATTAAATCTTCCTTGTAAGGGGTTTATAGGATCAAAAATTGGTTTTTGAGAGCTCTAATTACCTACGAATTCATTTTAGGTTGAATTAGGCCTAAGTGGGGGATAAAAAGGGGGGTTCGGAAATTTTAAGTGATTTTTTAGATTAATTAAAAGTCGTCTGCATGATTTCCTAGGTAGGGAATCACTATGAGAAAAACCTTGTGCCTTGTCCATGTGCCACTAATAGTGGGGTTTCATGGTTTCTCCTTCATGGGTGCATGGTTTTTCAAACCATGTGCCAACTATGCAAACCCTCACTGCCTGGGTTTACACAGTTTACACAAGTAAGGTGTACGATTTTTGAAAATTGTACGCCAACCATGCACAACCCAAAATCCCTTAAATTTTTTGAAATTTTCACATGAAACATCCATAAATGAAACGCAAAAAAAGAATGATCAAAATAGAGGTTTATGAATACCTGAAAACAATAATATGATGTTACACATAGAGTCTTGTAAAAGATATCCCCACAATTTAGAATTCCCCTACAATGGTGTAACTTTGATTTACTGCACCCTAAAATAAAGTTCCTCTAAAAAGATACAATATTTTATCTACCATGATAACAATATCTAAATACCAAAAGAGATCACACAAATTTCAGAACAACCAAGAGGTCACTAGACCCGATCAACAACCCAAATCAGTAGATGATCAAAAGGAGAAGAGACCGAACATCGGTCTCCCCACCATTTAGAGTAAATCTAAAATTATGGATCAAAATAAAACTTATTACCATATAACAAGAGAAATTAATTGAGAAACCAAATTCCCAAAATCTTCAAATGGAACCAAAAATCTACACAAACCAAAGCTAACCAAACCAAGATCAAGAGATGAAAATGAGCACTGAGCATTCCAAAGGATTACAAGTTAGATCACCATATGCCAATGCATTAAGAAAAACAATATGAATAAGAAAAAAATAATTACTCACTAGTAAATGATAGGGTTCTGACCTAAGTGTCATATCCAACATATAAGGGTGTTCAAATCAAAATCCACAAAACATCATCCCATGTAAATTATGATGGATACATACAGCATGGTGGAATCCACAGCCCAACCAGAAACAAAACCAAACCCCCAGGAATCCAAGAATAACCCTATGTTTCCCCCATTTCCAATCTAATGAAAAGAAAATAGACCACATTTTACACCATATAAGAGAAACAAGAAAAAATAAAGAGGAAAAAATATCTCAAAAGATATCAAATTAGGATCAAAATAAATTTCATCTATTGCTTAAAAAGGAATCTAAATGTACAAAATATGGGAAAAGATCTGAATCCAAAATAAATATTATTTAAGAGAAAGCTCCCAAAAAACCCAACTCCAAAATTTCTAGTGGAAGTGACAAAATAGAACACCACCGACCAGATTTAGCAAGGTCTAAGCCTTCTCCTTCTGATGCTAGACCATCTCACAGAACCTATGAATCTATTCAAGGTAGTCACACAAATTATATGTCTTCTGAGCTGATGGACAGGATGTTTGAACATGCATGGGCTTCCCACACTAGAAACACACAACTAGATTCTGCTTCACTCTAAGTTTTCCAAGCCTGATTGTAGCATCGAAGAACATATCTCTAGATTTATGCCTCTATTAAAGAACCATGCCTTTTTGGCATCATATTTGGACAAATCTGGAGAGAAATAATCCAATATATTAAAATGATTGATATATTCTTTCACTGACTTGTCACCTTGGATGATACCCCAAAAATCCATTGCCCTCTTGATTCTCACTTCTTTGGGATAAAATCATTGAATGAATTATGTCTTGAAAAATCCTTAAGAGAGAGCCTCGAATGGTTGGGTATAAATAGAAAACTTCCACCATTCCTGACCCAAATCTTCAGAAAAGTAAATGTTGCATCTCCTCTAGAGGTTACAGGAGTCTACAGTGAGTCAAAAATCTATTCAACCTTGGTTAACCACTTAGTTGCCTCATGGGGTCCTCAATCACCATAAAAAACTAGAGTGTAATGATTTAGAAAATCTCACATATGATCCATGAGTTGGGAAGAACAAGTCTCTACCACTCCATCATGAGTCTGGGTAGATCCAAAAAATGGAAGGATAATTCCCAGATCACTAGGATAACTAATTGATGCATTCCCTTCCTAACCTGTCGATTCCTATTTGGGTTAATTCATTCTAAAACATCACAAAAAAGTTCACTCCATAAAATTACATTAAAATATATCAACACAAGGGGATCAAGAATAAGAAATCCAAACCAAATAATATTAAAAATCACCTCAAAACTTCTACACAAGGGAACCATGAAGTCAAAGAAACCAAGTTATGGTCACAAGCCCCATTTAAAATTATTTGGAAACATTTCACACCATAAATACAAATTGTTTTGAAACTGACACAACCTTGAAATTTCTTTTAACATGATTTCAAAACATTACATAATAAAACCTCAACTCACCCAAAACATTTCAAGGATTCTATCATATAAGAACCTATGAAATTATTTCTTTGAGAACCCACAAAACCCAAAAACATTTTCAAGGGTTAAAAATATTTTTACCCAAGTAACCAAAACAAGGTTTTAAAAATTAATTAGATAAAAAGGCATAAAACATTTCTTTTCAACAAATTCCAAAATCCAAAAACCTTTACTTAAACTTCCAAAAACAATACCAACAAACACCATAGGGGATAAAATCAAAAAAGAGGGAAGCATTTTCCAAAATTATCCACTATGAATGGTTTGGATGCTTGGTTTTTTAGACTGTGCACCAACCGTTCAAGTGTTACTAGAAGTTTATCCAGAATGGTATAAACATATTGTGTATGGTTTGAAAACTATGTTCGTTAAATATGCACCCCTTGAAATCTATCTAATTTTCACTTATAAATGAGAAATTTCTTGGGACATATCCTAAAAAACTCCCTAGAACTCATATAATTATCACTCCACTACATAATATATCAAGAAAGGGCCATTATAACCTCAAAAACATATGAAAAGTCTTGACCGCTCATGGAAACTTGAGATCTGATAAAAGAAAGAGAAAAATAAAAACTTTATCATACCTAACACCTGAGTCCCAATGGTCCTATATCCTTTATACAGCTTCCCCCAAAATATAAAGAAAGTTAGTATCAATAACCTACGATCATTTTAAAGACCTAGTCTCTGATACTATTTTTTAACAAACCAAAGCTGGTCTCTATATAAATTGGTTCCCAAACTGGCCTTCCACATACCTGAGGAGCATCCTCGATCCCACCAAGTTGACAAAAATCATCAAGGGTATTTGACATAACCATTGGGGATGGTTTCACCCTCAATAATCCAAGAAAACACAATATCAAAAAAAATAACATAAATAAACACGCATATACCAAAAAGGGAATCTCAGATAAATAACCAAGTAATACAGAGTAACAAAACTTCAATGGAAGATAAAATAAACAAAATAGAATATAAAAGAGGCCAAAACAAACTAAATACAACTAGTTTTAAAAACTTAAGGTCTGATCAACATCTCCATGTGATACACAAGTCACCACCATTTATATAATGCCAACAACTTCCCAAAGAAGGTGGTACCAGATCTGATATGAAGTCAAGGCCTAAAGTAAACTCCACAAGAAATGAAGACTACATACCCACCAATGTGAGTATGTAGTGTGTGAGCCTAAGATATTAGGAAACCACCAAGATTCCATTTCACTTATTTTATTTAATAATCCAATTATTCAAGATTTGGGAACAATTCAAGGAAAAATAGTTTTTCATTTTCACTTTAAAAGTATATAAATAATCAATTTTAAAACATGAATTTCCTCAAAGACCCCCTTTGTAAATACATTTCAATAAATTATTGGTATGTCAAAACAAATCCAATTACAATGGTAATAAAAAATTTATCTCACGTGCTACACTTTTGAAAATAAACCCACACAAGGTTTTAAGTAATTCAAAATAAACTCTTTTTACACCAAGAATTCCATTTGAATCCCACGTCCCCATTTTCCTTTGAAAGCAAGAATATACCTAAATCAACACACACAAGGAAACAAGGGTAACAATGATATCAAAATGACAAAAAAGGTTCATAAATAATTCCATTAAAACATATGGAATAAAACTAGTCAACAACATGACTAATCTATAAAGGATCACTTGTGAAACCAGTCCATCTAAGAAACAAACTATACACATGCCAACATATAAATAAAATAGGCATAACATAGATACATAGCATGAGGAAACACCACAAGGACTAATAGGACTACACAATATGTGAAAACATGGACTTAACTTCGAGAAGGGTAACAGTCACACATCCATCCACCAAGTATCTCTAAGAAGTATCCTCATAGAAGAACCCCAAATCCAAGTGTTACGTACAACTAAGTGGGGTATATCCAGTGTAAAACCACAACTAGAAAATAAATTTCCCACTAATTCCCACTTAGAAACTTCATTATACTAATATAATAATAACTTAAGTGGGCCATTAACAATAATGTCATCACATGAAAATAACAAGCATCTTGGGCTAACACCACAATCACATCCTTCCCACCTCTCACAATAAACTCAATGTAATCCACAACACACAATCACAACATGAGTCACATAATCAAGTATCCATCACATGTATAAGAACAACATCAACAAAATAAAGGGGGCTCAACAAGGGCACAATAAACACATCATAAGGTTCCAATTGTGCCTTAAATTTTATGCAGATAACGTATGCATTTGGGAATAACTTTTTCAAAACAACCTGGAATGCCAACAAAATTAAAAAATAAAACATAATCATTAAAAATTATAACCACACAATCCAATGGAAACTCTATTTCACTTTTTAAAATAGACACACCTTTTTAAAACATGAAATCCCTCTTTTAAGAAAAAAGGAACCCCACATTGGAAACCTTTTTTTCCTTAACACACCAAAAACAACTGTGATTATTTATGAAATCTGACTATGGAATTTTATCAAACATGGGGAGTTAATTAAATAGAATTTCACATCAAAACATCATTTCAAACATTAAATTACACATGTTTCCACATGAAAAAATCAATCAAAATAAATGGAAAAATTATAAAAACAACCCTATATAGTCCAAACCATGATTATCTAGGCCAAACATGAATTTAGAAAACATAAGAAAAAATGAAACTCTTTAATAAAAGAAAATGAAATGGAAACACCTACCTCAAGAGATGCAACCATGTTGCCTTTGATGGAATCCACCTGAAAGGGACTCCTACTAAGAATCTCAACCATTAAAAACCAAAATCCACAAATAATATAAAACTCGGACAAGAAAATTGGTGAATAAATACCATTAGGATTAAAGGAATTGGAAAAAATATATAAAACCAAGAGAAGGATAATGGGGGATCCCATACCTCTTGATCCAAATGAAGAACCACCAAGAAACCACCAAGAATTCATTAAGTAAGATATTAGAGTGAGTAAGAAACCCCATGGTAAGATTTTGGGTCATGGGATTCAAATGGGGGTGGATTGGGGTGGAAGGACCAATAGAAAATAAAAGTAAAAGACAAAAATACCCCCAACCTGGGCAGGATGCATAGTTACCCCGCATGGTTTTCCAAACCATACGGTAACCATGCAGATCACCTCTTTAAAAAGGATCATGGTATGAAATCTTGGGTCACATGATTACATAATCGTGCCCCATAACAATTATCTACCAACATACCCTTTGAAAAGGGTTCATGTTTTCCACTAGGGAACCCGCACAGTTTACAAACAATGCAATTTAACCATGCACCCCTAAAAAAGAAAGTGACACTTTAGTTTCCATAAGTACCAGTAATAATTTATAGTATCCAGATAGTGGATATTCTAGAGACATGACTATATACTACTAAATATTTAAGAGGATTATAAAGGTGGATGGTGGAAATTTCACTTTTGCTGACAATGTCAAAGTAAAAGTAATAGGAATTGGTCAAAACATTAACTCAAATTTTGTTTTAATTTATAATTTCTTATTTTTTGATGGTTTATAATCTTCTTAGCATCTCAAAATTATGTGATGATGGTTATCATGTCTATTTTGAAAACAATTCATGAGAAATATATGATTCTAATCATACTTTACTCATTACTACAATATGTAATGATAATGTTTATGTAGTTGATTTAGATTATTATTTTATAAAAAAATTTCTTATATAAGTACCTTTAGTAAAGAATACTTTCCATGGAATAGAATATTATGCCACTAAAACCTTCACTCTATTATAAAGATAACAAGGATAGTTTTAGTTAAGAAACTTCCTAGACTATAATTCCAAAATGATATAGTCTATAACCTCTATCAAAAAGGTAAACATCGTAAGATTTATTTAAAATCAAAAAATAATAATTTTTAACTTCACAACCCCATGTGTTGGTTCACATGGACTTGTTTGGACCTTCTAGATTTTATATATTAAATGGGAATCATTACACCTATATTATTATATATGACTATTCTAGATATACTTGGGTATTATTTTCAGCTCACAAAGGTGAATCTTGTTCCTATTTTGAAAAATATGAAAAAGTAGTACAAAATCTTAGTGGAATTACTATTAAGACCTTGAGGATTTATAATAGTCCTGAGTTTGAAAATAAATATTTTTAAACTTTACGCTCACAACATGGATACAATCACACATTTTCTACACCTATTAAATCCCAAAAAAAAATGGTGTTTCATAAATAAGGAATATGACTCCTCAAGAGATTTCCCAGACCACTCACAATGAGTACAACTTCCCTATTTATTTTTTAGCAGACATATCAATAGAAACTACAATATTTTCAATAGGGTTCTTATCAAAACACTTTAAAATAAGACTCCATATGAGTTGTCAAATGGAATAAAACCAAAGGTAAATTTCTTTATAGGTTTTGTAAGTAAGGTATTTATTCTCATAACAAAGGAAGGTTCATAAAAATTTGCAACCAAAAGTGATGAAGTAATCTTCCTTAGTAATTCAACCAACGGAAAATCATATTGGGTGTCCAATAAAATAAAAAAACTTGTGTAATATTTTTCACATGTAAAATTTGATAAAATAGATACTTATGAGCCTAAAACTTATTTAGAAAATATAAAATATGATCTTTTTAACTTGAATATAAATACATCAACCAAGCCTAGTGATTGTTCTATAAAAACTTTTTTAGAAAAATTATCTAGTTCTGATGAATTGTTTGAACTAGAACCTAAGTACCAAGTACCTCTAACACTAGAACAATTCATAAATACCATCCTTTAGATATTGTTGCAGGAGATCTAGATAGAGTTACACAAACTAGAGCATCTCTTAGAATATAGGTTGAACATCAAACCATATTTTCATTCTTGTAACCTAAAAACATCACTAAATCTATAGATGATGAATTTTGGGTAATGGATTTTCAAGAAGAGTTCTGTCTATTTGAAAAAATAAATGTATGGTAGCCAGTAGAAATACCTAAAGAATTCTTGACCATTGGAACTAAATGGGTGTTTAAGAAAAAGTTTGATGAGTATAGTAAAATAATAAATAAATAAATCTAGACTTGATTCACACGTATAAGATCAATAAGAAGGTATTGATTATGAAGAAACATTTTCACCAGTAGAAAGTCTTGAAGCTATCAGAATATTTCTTGTCTATGTAGTATATTTTAATTTCAAAATATATAAAATGGATATTAAGAGTTATTTTCTTAATGGTTATATTATTGAAGATGTTTTTTTAACAACCCACTATATTTTATAATCCTCATTTTCAAAATCATGTTTTTAAACTAACTAAATCCTTTTATGGTTTGAAACAAGCTCCTAGATCTTGGTACGATAGGTTCGAAGATTTTTGGTTTCTAATAGTTTTTCAAAAGGTATAGTTGATCCAAACAAATTTATAAAAATGATCTCGAAATATGTTTTTTTAGTTTAAATTTATGTTGATGATATTATTTTTGGTTTATCCAAAAACTTTTTCTATATTAAATTTTTAAAATTGATGAAAAATTAAAATGAAATGAGTTTAATGGGGGAGTAAAAATTCTTCCTTAGTTATCATATTTTTCAAAAAAAAGTAAGGAATAATTTCAAATAAAAGAAAATACAAAAAATGATATTTTAAATGTTTTAGTATGGATAGTACTAAAGTTACTCATACTCCCACAAGTACAAGATGTAAGATAGATCTATATGAAACTGAAAATTTAGTTAACCCAACTACTTAAAAAGGTATGATTGGAATTTTTC
Organism: Viscum album; assembly: GCA_963277665.1. Lineage (NCBI taxonomy): Eukaryota > Viridiplantae > Streptophyta > Magnoliopsida > Santalales > Viscaceae > Viscum > Viscum album. Next base: position 2,067,688,715 of record OY728121.1, read on the forward strand.
TATAATTAACTATTAACTAACCTGATATTATGTTTAGTGTATGTTTGTGATCTTGATTTAAAAAAATACAAAGGAATCAAATTTGAATGATGTCAAAATAATTTTTAAATACCTCAAAAGTAGAACCAACTTTGGATTATTTTACACTAAATATAAATTTTTTGAATTGGTTAGCTATTAAAATGAAAATTTTGGTGGTGGTAAGTCATATATAAAAATAATCTATAGAAAAAATCACTTTTTGGCCAAGTCTCTATCCTCATTTATTATTAAGAAACAAAACTTTGTTGCATTATCTACTACAGAAGCAGAGTACATATTTATATATAGTTATTGTACACAAATTCTGTAGATGAAACACACACTACAAGATTACGGATATTGGTTTAAACATGTCCCAATATATTGTGATAAAACAAGTGATTTTAACATTTATAATAATGTTTTTACTTGTTCAAGTGTAAATCATTTTGATATAACACATCACTTTTCAAAGAGAATTTTCAAAAATATGATATAACTCTTGAATTCATTGGCACTAAACATAAGATTTATGAAATATTTACAAATCCTCTAAATATAGAGAGACTAAATTATATCAAACATGATTTGGGTGATATTAATTATACCAAAATATTTCAATTAATTTCTCTTGGGACCAATTTGGATGGAGAAAGAAGTTTGAAGAGTTTTATTTTGCAGACTGTTGTCTTTTGTTGTCAAATAGGATAAATCAATTCACTTTGTAAAATCCTTGGTTAAATCAGATGATGCTTTTCTGATTTGTATTTCACAAATATCATAAGTTAGGATAACTTATGATGAAATCCTTATGAAGTAAAGGGGGAGTAAATGTGCTTCCAGTCATATACAGTTTTTATTGGAAGGAAAGATGTTGGTCGAAGATATGAAAGTTATAGTACTTTTCATGGAAACACTGATAATGATAAAGATTATATATCAAAAAATAAATATCAATATAGTGGAGTTTTTGATGAAGTAAGAAGGGTTTTTGAAGAATCAAAATCATAGAAAATAAGCATGAAGGTTATGGCTGAAGCATATATTGAAGGTGGCGCTGTTCTCTGGGGTTTGACAAATTTTTGGGCCAGAAAATAAAAAGATGAAGATATGTGATTTTGGTAGAGAAAGTTGCATGATAAATTCTAGGGGGTTTGAATAGTTTTGTGCAATTGATTTTTTAGGATAATAACATTGAGTTTTGAAAAAGGCATGGAGTGCACGAAAAATTGGGCAAAGTGCGTGAAAAATGAGGTTGTGTGAAAGATTGGTTTTGTGCGCAATATGGAATGATGTTTATAATTTTTTGCACAAGGGGTGTTTTGAGATCAGAATGGAGAAAAATGGAAAAGGCATGAAGTCCACAAAAAACTCAATAAATTGTGTGAAATATGATGTTACGTTAAATAATTTTTACGCAAATGAAGAGGGTTTTATGCAAGGATTAGTTTTTTTCACACAGGGTCAAAAATGCCTATAAATATGAGGTGACCCCGTCTCATTTTAATAGGATCGACACATAGAGAAATCCTGAGCTCTGAAGTGTGTAAAATCATACACTAAGTGAGTTGCACAAAAATAAATAGGTTTTCATGAAATAGGGAAGTTGCGTGAAAAATTGAATAGTTGCACGAAAAAAAAGTTTCGTGAAATAGGTTTTTGATGCCAAAAGTGGATTTTTCCACGCAAGGCGTTTGAATTGCGTGCAAGATACCCTAAATATTGTGCGAAAAAAGTTGTGGTCTTCACATTTATTCATTTGTGAGCATGGAAGTTCTTACCATATTATGGGTAGGAAAGTGAAGAATTCTTTTGAAATATTTGATTTGTGAAAATTAATAAAGAAGCACAGAAACTTTGTTTTACCCTATTTGTGAAAAGAGAGATCACATGCACTACTGGATTTTTTTCAAAGTCCTACATGAGTGTAAAGGAATATCCTACTCATTGTATTCCACATCAAAGGATTGTTTTCTAGTGGATTGTGTGGTACTAGATTTTTTATGTACCATACCATGGATGTAGCTACTCTTTTTGAGTAGTTTACCTTGTAAATAATGTGTTTCAGTGGTTATGTGTGTTTAGAGAGGAAGAAACTCTTTGACAAGGGGTGAAGGTTGTTTCAAAAAGAAGGAAACATAAAAAGAAAATAGATATCACTGATTTACCCCCTCCCCCTCTCAGTGATACTTGGATCCTGAATGGGAACTACAATTGGTATCAGAGGTAGGTTGCCTTTGTTTGTTCTTTGATGAAGTTTTGAAGAGAAGTTATGATGGAAAATTTGAATTTCATAAACAGTAAGGGGATTCTGATATTTTATGGAAATAATTATCATATCTAGAATGATATAATGATGCATTATCTTATGTCTCTTGGGTATAAAGTTCTTTCAACTACAACTAATGGATTTCCTTCTATTGGTGACAAGGTTCCTCTTACACCTGTTGATAAGAAGAATCTTGATAATGATGTAAGAGATAAAAATTCATTACTCTCATCTCTTTCTGAGAGTGAGTTTTTAAGAGTGAAAGGTGTCACTATAGCTAAAGGAATCTGGGATAATTTGAATAACATCTATTAAGTAAATACAAAAGTGAAGAAGGCAAAACTACAAATATAGAGGTTGAAGTCTGAAGACATGAAAATGGGAGAATCTGAATCTGTTGGGGACTTCTTTATCAGGGTAAATGACATTGTTAATACAATCAGATGTCTTGGTGAAAAGTTATAGGATTCTACAGTCATTGAAAATATCTTGAGAATTATTCCTGGAAAGTTTGATACTAAAGTGTCTTCATTATAAGATAGAGACCTTGAAATATTATCTCGAGATGATTTTTATAGCACTCTCATTACTTATGAAATGATAAAGGAGAAGAATATGAAGAGAAAAACAAAATCTGATAGAAAATTTTCATTCAAGGCTGCAAAGAGAGAGAATTCAAAGAATACTATTATTGAAGATGATGCTGGTGAATCCGATTCTGAAGATGAGGTATGTTAAAATTTTGATGAAATTTTATCCTTGTTTTCTAAGAATGTGAAAAGATAATACAGATTCTTCATCAAAGAAATAGGAAGAATCTATGATTCTGCTGATCTGAAATTTGTTGAAAATGTTGAGAAAGAGAAGTATACTTTTTCCGATATAGAGGTTGAGAAGGATAAGGAATTTATTGTTAATAATTCTGATAATGCTACCAATATTAGTAATCCTACTAAAGAAGAAGAATCAGACTTAGCAATTTCAAGTGATGAGGATGAAACTTGAACAGCTCGTCCTAGGCTAAGGAAGCAAGTGGAGGTTCATAACATTATTGGTGATCAACATCAGAGGAGTCAAAGAAGAAGAACAACAAATTTTTTTACACACACTTTTATATATTCAAAAGTAGTGCCAAATGATGTGAATGAAGATTTTGAGCATCCAGAATGGATTTATGATATGAATGAAGATCTTGATCAAATAGAAAATAATGATACTTGGGAACTCATACCAAAGCCAGATGACAAATATGTTATCAGTACAAAATGGGTTTTCTGAAACAAGTCGAATGAAGAAGGTGAAGTGATAAGGAACAAGGCAAGAATAGTGTGCAAAGGTTACTCACAAATTGAAGGTGTTGGTTTTTATGAGACTTTTTCTCCAGTGTCTAGATTGGAAACAATCAGAATATTTCTTGTTATTGTTGCACAACAAGGTTACAAAATTTTTCAAATGGATGTGAAGTCTACATTTCTTAATGGAAATCTAGATGAAGAAGTTTATATCGAACAACCTTGTGGATTTGTTCTTGGGAAATATGAAAGTTGTGTGTGTAAGCTGAAGAAAGCCTTATATGGGGTAAAACAAGATCCAAGGGCATGGTATTACAAATTGGATACTTTCTTAAGGAATATGAGTTTCAAAAAGGGACAAGTTGACAGAAATATTTACATCAAGGAATGTTAGGAGTCTTCTCTCATTTTAATTGTTTGTGTAGAGTACATTATCTTTACTGGAAATGATGAAAGATCTTGTGAAAGATTTACTGAAGAGATGAAGAAGTTGTTTGATATATCCATATTGGGAGAAATGAAATACTTTCTTGGGTTACAGACCTTACAAAAGAAGAACCACATTTTTCTTTCTCAAGATAAGTATGCTAAGTAACTTTTGAAGAAGTTTGGCATAGAAAATTCAAAACCAGTTTCCACACCAATTTTAGTGGGAACCAAGTTTTCTAAAGATGGAGAAGGAAAGGAAGTTGAACATAAAGATTTTTGAAAGCTGATTGGAAATTTACTATATTTAACTACCTCAATACCCGACATGGTCTATGTTATTACTTTATGTGAAAGGTTTTAGAGTTCTCCTATAGAATCACATTTAATTTCTGGAAATAGGATTCTCAGATATATTAAAGGCATGAAAAATTTTGGAATTAGGTATGATGGTGCAGAAAATATTGATTTGTTCAGGTATTCAGATGCTAATTGGGCAGGAAATATTGATGATAGAATATCCACATCTCATAGAGTTTTATTTTTGGGGAAAATTTGAATTAGTTGGCATACAAAGAAACAAAATTCAGTTACTCTTAGCATGGGTGAAGATGAGTATGTTGTTGTCACTAAAGATGCTACCCAACTTATGTGGATAAAGACTCGGTTGAAAGATCTACTTGTTGAAGTGAAGCTACCCTTACTCTTGGGATGTGATCATTAGAGTGTAATCAATATTAGAGGAAACCCGGTATAACATTCTCATTAAAAAGACGTTGACATAAAGTACCACTTCATCAAAGAGCAGGTGGAGAAGAATGAATTGAAGCTGGAGTATGTTCCTACATCAAAAAAATTGCTGAAATATTCACAAAACCTTTACCGAAGGAACCATTTTCTAAATTGAGGTTGAACATGGGTGTCCAACCTCCTTATAATAAATTTTGAGGTACGTGTGTATTTTCCCACTCTCATATTACCTTCGGATGGTTTTTTCAAGGGTGATAATTGTTTTATAAATCTATCCTTATGGAAGCATGCATAAAGGGGGAGTTGTGGGTAAGCTGTGAATCTAGAATTTATGTGTGTGAACTATTATAACTATTTGATGGAGTGGTTATAGGAAACATTTTTTTTGTATTCTAGGAAATTTGAAGAAGTGAATAATCCTGAGGTAGATTCTTAGAATATGTTGTGAAGAAGGTTGAAGAGATATTATAATGAAATTTCATATTCATTGCTTTTGGACAGCATGGTTTTGGCTATCCATAATTCTTATTTCCTACAATGAGTTAGCTCGCGTAGGATTATAATTATTGATAAGTAATATATTGCTTGAGGTTACAAAGTTTAGTGATTTATGAATCTTGGTTGAAAAAAAATCCAAAGGGGGATATTGTTGAGACCAAGTTGGATGGAGAAAGAAGTTTGAAGAGTTTTCTTTTGCATGGTGTTGTCTTTTTTTGTCAAAGAGGATAAATCAATTCACTTTGTAAAAGCCTTGGTTAAATCAGACGATGATTTTCTGTTTTTTATTTCATAAATATCATAATTTAGGAGAACTTATGATGTAGGACTTATAAAGGAAAGGTGAGTAAAGGTGTTTCCAATCATATACAGTTTTGATTGGAAGGAAAGATGTTGGTGGATGATAGGGAAGTAATAGTACTTTCCATGGAAACTCTAACTATACTAAAGATTATCTATCGAAGCATATATATCACAATAGTGGAGTTTTTGATGAAATAATAATATTTTTTGAAGAATACAAATCACAGAAAAGAATCATGAAGGTTATGGCCAAAGCATATATTGAAGGTGGTGTTGTTCTCCAGTGTTTGCCAAATTTTTGGGCATGAAAATCTGAAGATGAAGACATGTGTTTTTGGTAGAGAAAGTTGTACAATAAATTCAAGGTGGTTTGAATAGTTTCACGCAATTGATGTTTTAGGATCAGAACATCGAATTTTGGAAAAGGCATGGAGTGCGCGAAAAATTTGGGAAAGTGTACAAAAAATGAGGTTGCGTGAAAGATTGGTTTTGCACACAATAAGGAATGATGTTTAAAATTTTTTGCGCAAGGGGTGTTTTGAGATCAAAATAGAGAAAAATGGAAAATTAATGAAGCACATTAAAAACTATATGATATTGGGTGAAAGAATTTTTATGTGCATGAAGAGGGTTTTACGCAAGGATTAGTATTTTTCACACAGGTTCAAAATGCCTATAAATACGAGGTGACCCCCTATCATTTTAATAGGCTCAACACTTAGTGAAATACTAAGATTTGAAGCTTTAAAAATCATACACTAAGTGAGTTTCATGAAAATAAATTGGTTTTTGCGGCGAAAAAGGGAATTTGCGTGAAAAAGTGAATAGTTGCGTGATAAAAGAAGTTGTGTGAAATAGGTTTTCCGCACCAAAAGTGGATTTTTCTGGGCAAGGAATTTGAATTTCATGAAAGATACCCAAAAGGATATGTGAAAAAATTTGTGGTCTCAACACGTATTTATTTGTGAGCATAGGATTTATTACTAGCTTCTAGGTAGGAAAGTGAAGAGTTTTTTTGAAAGATTTGATTTGTGAAAATTCATTAAGAAGCACAGAAACTTTGTTTTACCCTATTTGTGATAAGAGGGAGAACATGACTATTGGATTGTTTTAAAAGTGCTAAATAAGTTTAAGGGAATATCATACTTGTTGTATTCCACATCAAAGGATTGTTTTCTAGTGGAATGTGTGGTACTGGATTGTTTCTATACCATACTAAGGACTTAGCTACTCTTGTTAAGTAGTGAAACTTGTAAATATTATGTTCCTATTGTTGTGTGTGTTCAGTAGGGAAGAAACTCTTTAACAGGAGTTAAAGGTTGTTTTGAAAATAAGGATATATAAAAAGAAAATATATATCACTGATTCACCCCCTCCTCCTCATAGTGATACTTGGATCCTAACTGGGAACTAAAAGTTCAAACTCTTGTATTTTTCTAAATTCTTGTTATAATGATTAACTTTTTTGTTTATTAATATCTTTTTCAATTTAATATTTTTATATATTATTGTTCCTAATATTTTTATTAAGTAAATGTGAAGGTTTACTCACATAGTCAGTTAAGTGACCATGATTTTTTGTTCACACAGTCAGTTAAGTGACCAAGATTTTTTATTTATACAGTCAATTGAGTGAATGTGGCCAATTGGTCATATGATAAGTATACCTACCATGAATTTTTAGTTAGTATACCAATATTGAATTATCAGAGTTACAATGATTTTATGGTCATTATACCTACCATGACTGTTTTAAGTATGAAATTTTGTTTTAAAGTGTTTTGGTTGGATATTTATTAATTTATTATTATTTTATACCCTAAATGATTGAATAGATTTTGAATCATAATTTGTATCATCAGACATATCTTTCATAAAAACCCAATTCTCTTTTTCGAATACCTACTTGATCTAATTCTCTAGAATCCCACTTTCCTATACTACTCTCTAAAACTCAAACCCGAACCTTCTAAGAGTTGAATCAGAGTTTGGATAAGGTAAGAGTAAAATTAGATCATTATGTTGCAACTCCTGTTGGATCACCTCCTAAAAAGAGATTTAAAAAGTAAAAAGGTAGCATGAGTGTTCAGTGAATCCCTAAAATCCTCATCTAATATATAATATTGTATTGTTGGAAAAGGATGTAGATTCTAAATGGATTAAGTCTAAAAATTAATTAGTATGAAAATAGATTCAAAATCAAGGATAGATTGAATTGTTTAAAGAAAAGAGTAATCCATTTTATCCTCGGTTGGATAAGGAATTTTATGCCCATATGGAATTAATTTCTGGTGATTCAAGGGACACCATTAGAATAATCATAAATGAAGAAATCTTAGTTCTTTCCTCAAATCTCTGGACTTAATACTTAAGGGTTCCCCATATAGTAGAATGTGAATATTAATAAAGATCATAGCCTATGAATATTGCTCACTTTGAGTTTTAAAATGATCTTGAGGAACTAACTCATAATACAACTCCCATGGTACTAATTATCATGGAACACACTGTAGAATGTATACTATTGGTAAAACTTATTCAGTACTTGATCAGTACTGGAAAGGGGACTTTGTATCTTGAAGAACTAATTTCTTTTATTTATTTATTTTATGAATAAAATTATTTAGATAAGATTATAAAGGTATTTTATGAGGCATATTTTTGAACTCTATATGCCCTCTTAAACGTCTAATTCCATTCATTATACTAAGTTCATATCAACCCTCTTAAAATTTAAAGGACTAGTTCCTAAGGGAGAGGAAAAATTCATTTCCTCTAATGGATTTTCCCTAAATTAGAAGATTTAAAGGAATATGAAAGTGAACTAGAATCCTTATAGAAAACAATTGGTAGAAGATAATGAAATGATGTATGAAAAAATCAACCTATTAAAAACCCTTCCAGACCAAGAGACCAAGTGGACCCTAGTCTAGATCCGGATGAAATTGTTTAATATTCTTCTAATTATGAAGATAAAGCTACCATAGAAGTAAAATAAGAATAAAAATAGGTATCTGACCTTAGTGAGGAAGTGAGGGTATCCTATAAATATTTTAGGTATCCCTCTCCTATAATATATTTTGGTTCTCATGATTCTCCATTACCTTTAACTTCTCAAGAATAATAATTTGAAGATAAATATTTGAGGATAATTAAGTATCAGTGAGTGGTTTTATTAAAGAACCAGAATGGGATGACTTGTGTGAGTCTGAAGTGTCACGAACCAGCCTGCGTACCCTAGTAACCTGATAATTGAGTCGGTCCTGACATACCCTGAAGGGAATTCTGGATCCCCATGGGTCGGTGACTAGAACCTTTTATCATACAAAATTAAAAAGGGAATGGTTTTTCCACCAAAATTGCAGAATAAAAAAAGACAAGACAGTACGCATACAAAAGAAGCTCCACTTGGAGTAGTGTATAAGAATTCAAACAGACATAAACAAGCCCAAATACCACAATATATTACTAGAAAAATATAAATATATACTTCCCATGTCCCAAATCATATGTAACCCAACAAGTCCATGGGTTAACAGCTGAATCCACCTCCAAGAGATGCTTTACCCCTACTCGAACCTAGAAGGTGATAATCTACAAACACCTGAAGTCACAAGTAGGGTGTGAGATAAAATCCCAGTAGGCTCTCACCAAGGATTCCATAACAAGATTTCAATATAAAATTAACCAAATAATTGCTTTCAATTTTTTAAATAAATAGGTTTTTAATATAAAATCATATTTAAAAAATCTTGATTTACATTTAAAATGATGGAAATAATTTTAAACAAATGCTTCACATTTTAATTGATGGAAATACTTTCACAAATGATGCTTTACACAAATGGAAATTTTTACAAATGGATTAAATAAACACTTTTATATAAAACAGTTAATATAAATCATAATTCATGTAAAATAGTTTAAAATAATGGCATATATTCATTTGAAATACAAACAAGCGAAAAACATGGTCATATGACTAAGAAGGTACGATAGTTCTAAGAAATAAGGACCTCATACCCAAGGTGAACTATAGTATTTACATAAGTCCCTTTGAACCCAGGGCAAAGAGGACTTATCACCAACACCTAGGGGATGTGATGTGATGATATTAGGTTTTAAAACATTCTAAATCATAAAGTGACATCTAAATAACTCACTAACTACCTAAGCCTTGTGTATGATCTAGTAAAAAACAATGATGGGAAATTTATCTCAATAATTCTTAAAATATAGTTTATCCCATTATCCATTTCAAATATTCCAATGTTCCATTTAAAACCCATAATGGGTTCTTAATAAAAAAACATGCCCTTTCACCAGGATAAAACCGTAAGATTTCTATCAAAAACCATTTTTATCCATTTTCGAAAATAGGGATTTGAAATCAATTAACCATTCAATTTCACAATCCAATTTAACAATTTAATTAAATAATTTAATTTTCAAAAAAAATCTCAATTTCATAACAAACCCCCCCAATTCAATGGAATTGGGGTTTTCACAATTTTCCATCAAATCCTTTTTCCACAATTAAATTCAAAAATTTAATTGAAACAATTTCACCATTTAAATTAAACAATTTAAATCTCTAAAATTTTTATAAACACACCCCAATTCAATGGAATTGGGGTTTTTCCAATTTCATGCCAAAAACTATTTTTAAAAACCCCAATTCAATGGAATTAGGTTTTTCTAACCAACCAATTGAAATACTTTTAGTAAAAATCATGAAATTTAATTTATTTCAAATAATTGAAATTAAATAAAGCGATTTAGGGTTAATGAAAATTGGGCATCCTAATGGAACCACCTACCTCAGGATCAATATATCTTGAATCACAATGTCGTACCTAGAAAACTCCAATGGAGAATGATTACAATAAGGATCTATGAATCAAACCTAGGTTTTGATCCAAAACAGTGGGTATTAGATCCAAAAATCATCACAAGGATCTATGGAACCCTAGGGAGAATAAGTGAGATCGTGGGAGAATGAGAATGGAAGAAGGAAACTAGATTGTCTATAAAATTAAAATTCAGATCAATTAAAAATGAGTCTGCATTGTTTCCTAGGAAGAGGAAGAGGGTTTAGAAAAACCATTCCCAATCCATGAACCTGATTTAAATAGTATTCATAGTGTCTCCTTTTAGGGCACATGATTTGTAAACCATGTTCCAACCACCTAAAATCCCCCTACCATGGGTTGCATGGTTTGATTTGAAAGGGCGTACAGTTTGGGAAAACCCTGCGCCAACCATGCACTAGCCCATAATTTCAAAAACTCTTAAAAAATTCAACCCAAAACAACCCCAAATGAAAACCAACCAGATCTTGGTAAAAATAGGGGTTTGGAAAAACCTGAAAATAGTAACAAGATGTTACAACCTCCCCACCATAGAAACATTCTATACCCAAAAATCCTATGAAGAATCTCCCATTCCAAAAAGATAACGCCACTTCTCTCTAAATAGTGCCTCCCTCTCCCATGTCTTATGATTATCAGAACTGTGATGCCAAAGCACATGAACCAAAGGTATCATCCTCCCATGAAGTACCTTAGATTCAGAATCAACTATTATGAATGTTCGTTTAGTCACAAATAAATCAGTTTCAAGTTTAAGATCACACCAACTTATAAAATGAGATGGATAAGATGGAAACTTCCATAGCTGAGATACATGAAACATGTTATTTATCGACATCAGTTAGGGTAGAATTTATAAATTGTAAGAAAATTTCCCCACTAGCTCAAAAACCTTGAAAGGTCCCAAAAATGAGGAGAAAGATTCACTTGCCTTCCAATCTTTTAATGACCCAACCTAGGTTAAACTTTCAAGAAAACCTAGTAACCAATAGAATATTCCAAATTTCTATGACAACAATCATCATAAGAATTATATCATCTTTGTTCCATCAAAATTATCTAATAAATCAACTGAATATTTTTTCCATCTCTTACACCAAACTTGGTCCAACTATGGAACATTCACCAATCTCCAACCAACATAATGGATATCTGCAAGGCCAACCATACAAGGCCTCAAAAGGATCCATTCTAATCGTGGACTAGTAACTATTGTTATAAGAAAAATCAACCCGCCCCAAATGATCATCCTTAGTGTAGACACCCGAAGTTAGATGTACATGGACATTACATTACTTTTGCAGAATACTTAGTACATAACAAAAACACACACACAAGGATCGTAATAGTTTAGTGTCTTTGGAAACTTGGAATATAATCTTCTAATCGTGGTGAAAGATCTTCAACATCTCCCATAAAGATCTTCCTTTTTTTACCTAAAACCTTTCTTTATATCCTGGGGAAAAGAAAACATAAAAAAGGGTGAGCTCAAATGCTCAGTAAGGGTAAACAAAAGAAATATCAATCACATCGTATACACAAGCACATAACTTTTGGAAATCTTAACCTGCAAAAGAGATCATAATTTCATAACATGGGATAAATCATGGCAGTGAAATGTAATCACAATAATCATAACTTAAAACATGAAACTTTGTGGAATACACACATAATCATAGAGAATCATTTCTTGTTAGTCAGGACTCATTTCCAAGACTATCTTAGTGGACAAAGTCCCTTTCTGAACCGAGTCACCCTCGTTTCAGTCCTGTTTCACTGAACCGGTATAACCTACCATTCCAGCCATGTCTATCTCATGAGATATAAAATCTTTACCCAATGAATTGGAGGGAGATATAGGTCCCACACATCTCATAATGATACCATTCTTATGTGTGCCACAAAATCATAAACCATACATCATTGCATAACCCATGTAATAAAAATGGGAATCTTAAACATCGTGACATCATAAAACAATTCATATAAGATAAAGGAATTCATAAAAATATTTCCATCACAACATAATAAAATCCATGTAATAATAGGGATAGAAACAGAACCCTTTATTATCTTATATGGAAAATAATTTTGATAAAACACTTGAACTCCATTCTTGAGGAAAATATCCTTTCTGCTTCAAAAACATTTTCCTTTCTTAACATGTCTTACAATTTGAAACTAAAAGAAGTTGATTAAAAATAAACATGAAAACTTGTAAAGGAATATTCTTGTAAATAATGTTTTAAAAATCCATTCATGCCGTATAAGTTAAAAAAACATTCTTCGTACTTTTGTCGGAAAAGTCAAAAAGTACCTCGTACGAAAAAAGACAAAAGATTCCTTTCATATCTTTTACTAAAAACTCACCAAAGGGTAAAATTGGATTTAAAAAATTGTATGTGGATGTAAATAATATTACATATTGAGGAAACATGGATGTGGATGATAAAATACACCCCAGTAAATACCAAAGTATAAACAATCTCGGATAAAAATGAGATTGTGATATTTCCCTTACCTTAGGTCCGATTTGCTTCATAAGTGTCTGAACCTCCTGTATAATGATTTAAATAATGTCATTTACTTATTCCATAATCATACTAATTGTTATGATATCATATATGGTTCACTTATGACTTTATTTTACCCATTCTTTTGTAAATTCCATGTTAAAGAGCGTTTTGGGTAAAATCGTTTCATTTGTCGTCCGTGTTTTAACTTGTAATTATTCATATGATTACTTAGATCATTATTACTTAATTATATAATATAAAACATGATTTATATATAATATATATTCAGAATATACATATATATAATGGATCGATAAATGGAAAGAAATACACCGTTCATGGAGACGGTAGGCCGTACGTACGCATGAACGCTGTTTTCGTTTCCTTATTGAATTGAGTGGAATTAAGTAGATGACATAAATAAATCCAGTAGCTTTATAATTCCATATATTTCATTATTATTGCTTATATATACTTTATAATCATTCTTAAATGGTTAACATGGAGAATGAATCTCAACGCGTCGTGGAGACGGTTGTCCGTACGTACGCACGAGCGATGATATCATTTCCATAATTATTGAATTGAATTGGAGTGGATGATACAATATATCAGAATCATTATGATGTTATAATAACTATGTATAGTTATTCTTTACACCATAATACCCATCCATGTAAGGTGTTGGTGGAAAAACAGATTACACCACGGCGTGGAGACGGTATTCCGTACGTACGCACGCGCGGTGATTTCGTTTTCCGTAGGATGGATAGATGGTGAATTAGGATTGTTTCATACTTATAATAACATATCAGTATATGAGTGATACTGATGTTATTACTTCATAATGAAACAACCTAAGAATAAGAAGTGGAAGAAGAAATAATGGTGAAAGAATTGGTAACGGAAATTACCACTTCTTTGAAGCGTCTCTTTGAGACCTCCTCTTAGGGCACTAAAATTGGTCTTTGAGGAAGACCAGAACCTCTAGGATGTTTCTAGAGAAGTGGAGAAGAGATTTTGGCAGGGGTTGGACGAGATTTAAGGCTCAATGTTGTGTGAGGAAGAGAGGGAGGAGGTGTCCTTTTATAAGGGAGGAGAGGGGCACCTTTGGAATAACTAAAAATATTATTTTTTTATAAAGTAAAGTTCAGTTTTAAATAGCTCCAAATTGATTTATTTCGAGGCTAAGGTGGGTATGGGTCGAAATCCTCTCATACAATAGAATTTAGACAAGTTTAGGTTCCTATTTTAACCTTATCAGTTAGATTTAACATTAAGTTAAATAATTTTACTTTTACCGTGTCTTCTTGTGTTCTTATACTATAAGGTTAATAAACTTACTATAATAAGACAAACGAACCCCAAATTGTTTATTATTAATATATATAACCTTATCTAAGTCATTTGGCCTATCCTTATATTTTTAGGAATAAAATAACAATTAATAATATAATATTTGTTTTAAAAACTATTTTATGTCAATTTTGACACTATTTAGTAATTGATTTTTGTGAAAATCATAACAGAATGATAAGTTCGAACAAAGTTAATTAAATCAACAATTACATGTCATATTAACTTATAAAATTAGTTTAAGTCATAAATGTCTCAAATTATATTTATTTGAGTATTTATAACATCAATTATGTCAATATTTCATTAATAAGATAATTACTGCATCATCGTTGTGTCATAAATAAATTAAATTATTTAATGTCTAAAAATTAAAAATAAAATACCATTATGTAGTAAATCATTTTATATTTCTAATGAATATTTACAATAGAATTTATCTTATGTATAACCCTATATTAAAAAAAATTTAGTAAATAAACATTGATTTTAACTCTTTTAACTCTTCTTTGAATTAAATAATAATAAATGTCCTGATCTAATCCAAGTGGGCCTAAATGGTCATATTTTATTCCTAATATTGTTTTTTATCGAATTACACTTATCCAATAGAATTTGGACATGTTTTAGGGTAATAATAATATCATTTTTACCCTTAATTACCCTATTTACTTTTAACCGTGGTAAATAAAAGTAAAAAGTTACTATTCACAAAAAATTATTTTCATCTCATTGAACCACATTTTTCTTACTGACATCAATCGTGTCTCTCGGATTTTTGAAATTCCACTCATAGAAGCGGTAAAATTAAGTTTTATGAACAATTCAGTTTTTTTTTAACAACCACTTAGTGGTTTCACTATTCATCAAAAATTGAAAGTTTTCAGAAAAATACCCAAAATTAGGCCTAAGCTATATTTGATATTATGAACTCAAAAATGATGTCTATTTTACCAAATTCAAAACATATCAGTTTCATTAACTAATTTAAAAATTAATTCCCGTCATCAAAACAAATAGCGTGTTTTTAAGAGATAATAACTATCAAAAGATTGAAACTTGTTTATAGCTGGTTTAAATGTGAAATTACAACCAATGACCATCATTGTATTAAATTGTAAAAATATATTCTAAATATACTTTAAAACCACTCAAATTAATAATTTATCACTATTAATTATTTCGATTGAAAAAGTTGTTTTTAATTAAAATTTAGTAATTTTCACTATTCATCAAAATATGAAAGTTATCCGAAAATCACCAAAATTTCACCCTAAGCTAATTTCGATATTCCAAATCCAAAAATGAAGTCCATTTTGAAAAATAGAAATTACAAAATTTCAAAAAGTGGTTATTACTATTCATAACGACTAGTTTTAATAATATTTTAATAGCATATCGTTGTTTAGCGAAACTTGGTGTTGCGTACAACACACGCTATCGTGGAAGGTCGCGATTGAGTGTAATTCAAGCCAGGTCAGTGATGTGTGTTGTGAAAGCTCCTTTTGGTGTAGCGTATAACACAATACATTAATGAAATTAAAAAGAATATTTTTCATAAAATCTCAGGGTGTTACATTCTACCCCCCTTAAAATGAATTTCGCCCTCGAAATTCGTCGGGGTTATAAATGGTTTACTACTCGAGAGTTTCTTTAATAGAAACCCACATCGTAAAAATGAATACCAAAACCAATATTTAAAAACAAAAGTATGAAACGTAATGGTTACCCAAATAAACTAATCACTGGGTTTCCACATAGGTGAAAATATGGATATGGAAGAAAAATCTAACCATCAGGTTCTGATGGAGAGTGGTAGAGAACATGGCTATGGAAAAGACAACAATCACAAATCCATAAATTTGTGACGATATAAGGTACCATCTGATTAATCAGATATAAGGGCACTAGTACAACATTTTTGGTTTTCATGATCATTTCCCTAAAGTTGAAGAATTGGAATTAGAATAAATACTTAATTTATTTTGGTACAATCTCAAAGTTGTTCGTGCCTTGAACAATTTCCACTTCATCTCTTAAAGAAATGAAGTTTAATTTTTCATACGTGAAGTGTTAGCAGATCATGTGATAGAATGATGGGTCATTCCATCTCTTTCAAACAAAAGGTTAGAAAAAGTTATAAGTCCATATTATGGTTAATCGTATATGGTTCCAAAAATGAACTTATACTTAATATATCATACCGCTTAATAAAATAAAACTAGTTTCTACTAACCAGGGACTTCCTGTAGTCCAGTGGTAGGCGATAAAGGCCAGTCGCACTTCGGTTGTGGGTTCGATTCCCACAGCCTTGTCCAACGTGATGGGTTGTCGCCCGTCCTGTAGGTTGTCCTTTTTCTAAAACTATATTACTATAACATCCCATCAATAATATTGAAAAAAAAACTTTTATCCTTAAACAATACTAACTTATGTCCAACATAATCCATTCCAATCTTTAGGTTTATCCATAATACTGCAGTCCACTATCATAACATAGTGAAAACGATTACCAGAGATTTAATACCATCGTTGATCCCCATATATCATAAGATATGTTTTGTTGGTCACATTCCAAACATTCAAAGTCCTTAATCATGTATTCTCTTGAATACCCATTGAACCTTAGTGAAAACATGAATGCAGTTAAAAGTTAACACTTTCCACATACCAAAATCCTCAAAATTCTATATACTCAAACCATGATATCACTTAGTCCTTATATCAATCATGAGATCATGAATACAATCAAACATCTCATTATCTTCTTATCCCTTCATTATGCTCATATCATCTGTTTACCAAAAATGTCTCAATCACTTTTCATGGTTACCGGTACCATAAAATTATTGAAAACCACAATAGACCAAAACATAAATATTCCAATATTCCACGATACTATATACAACATTATTTTGGAATCCCATTACATAAACACTTAATCATTCCACCACATCGTTGTCATATTCAACATCACCAATAGTGATCGCATGTGACTTCCCTTTGTCCTTTTCCTTAAGTGGTTGCTCATGTTGATCATCACTAACCCTTGGATTAGGGCATTTATTAGCATAATGCCCCATTTCCTTGCACTTGAAGCATTGAAGTGTTGGTGGTGCGTTCTCTGCAGTGTTTTCTTTATTCACATCATTAGAAACCATTTTTCCATTACTTCGACACTCAGCTGCTCGATGACCTTATTTTCCACACTTAAAACATTTTCTAGTCCCTTTAAGACAATCTCCACCATGCTTCTTTCCACACTTTGTGCATAAGGAAACATTCATATTCTTTTCACCATTATTCTGAGATTTCTCCTTGAACTCCATCTTTCGTTTCTTGTCAAAACCATGAGATGGATATGTAACACCAACTTACATTTCTACCTTGATAGCACAACGCACAATTTCTTCATAGCTACTGAAGTCTCTTATAGCTAATTCCCTTCAAAGACTTGGTTTTAAGCCACTGAAAAATCGATCAACTTTACTTTCAGGTTGAATGATAATGCCAGATGCATACCTTGCAAGTCTTGTAAAATTCGCTTTGTATATACCAACAGATTCATCATCCTTCTGCTTCAGCTCAAGAAACTCCTTTTCCATCTTTGTTCGAAGAATACGAGGGAAGTACTTACTGAAAAACAAGTTCTTGAACTCGTCCCATTCCATGGACTCAATTTCATCTCTTGGCCTCGTATTCTTGATAATATTCCACTATTGATCAGCTTCACCTTCCAAATGATATACTGCTAAGATGACTTTATCATGTTCAGAACATTGAAGAACTGAAAATATCTTTTTAGTGGTACTGATCCATTGTTCAGCAACAAGTGGATCAGAAGTCCCACTGAAAGAAGGTGGGCGTTGCCTCATGAAGGACTCAATAGAATATTGTTCCCTTCTCTGCTCATTTGGAAGTCCAGAATGATTCATAGCTTGTGTAAGTATAGCAATAAGATTTTTCACTCCATCTCCCATAACATTTGTTTGTTCAGGAGGGCAATCATTGCATTGTCCATTGCATTGATCAACACGGTTCCTTCGGGTTCCAGCCATCGTCTAAAACCCAAAAAGAATAGTGTGAGAGGAAAAAATCATAATAAAGGGGGAGTAACTTCAATATCTAACTTCTTAGTTTAAATTCTATGATCGTTACCGTAGTTATAGGACTGTATCCTATACGTACACTTATCCTTAGAGACATCCCTAGACATACCTTATAAATATCTCTAGGGATCTCACTAAAGTTCTCACATCCTAGTTTCCAAAGGTTGATTAAACCTTTCCTCTGATACCAACTGTAGAGACTCGAAGTTAGACGTACATGGACATTACATTACTTTTGCAGAATACTTAGTACATAACAAAAACACACACATAAGGATCATAATAGTTTAGTGTCTTTGGAAACTCGGAATATAATCTTCTAATCGTGGTGAAAGATCTTCAACATCTCCCATAAAGATCTTCCTTTTTTTTTACCTAAAACCTTTCTTTATATCCTGGGGAAAAGAAAACATAAAAAAGGGTGAGCTCAAATGCTCAGTAAGGGTAAACAAAAGAAATATCAATCACATCGTATACACAAGCACATAACTTTTGGAAATCTTAACCTGCAAAAGAGATCATAATTTCATAACATGGGATAAATCATGGCAGTGAAATGTAATCACAATAATCATAACTTAAAACATGAAACTTTATGGCATACACACATAATCATAGAGAATCATTTCTTGTTATTCAGGACTCATTGCCAAGACTATCTTAGTGGACAAAGTCCCTTTCTGAACCGAGTCACCCTCGTTTCAGTCCGGTTTCACTGAATTGGTATAACCTACCATTCCAGCCATGTCTATCTCATGAGATATAAAATCTTTACCCAATTCATTGGAGGTAGATATAGGTCCCACCCATCTCATAATGATACCATTCTTATGTGTGCCACAAAATCATAAACCATACATCATTGCATAACCCATGTAATAAAAATGGGAATCTTAAACATCGTGACATCATAAAACAATTCATATAAGATAAAGGAATTCATAAAAATATTTCCATCACAACATAATCAAATCCATGTAATAATAGGGATAGAAACAGAACCCTTTATTATCTTAGATGGAAAATAATTTTGATAAAACACTTGAACTCCATTCTTGAGGAAAATATCCTTTCTGCTTCAAAAACATTTTCCTTTCTTAACATGTCTTACAGTTTGAAACTAAAAGAATTTGATTAAAAATAAAAATGAAAACTTGTAAAGGAAGCTTCTTGGAAATAATTTTTTAAAAATCCATTCATGCTGTATAAGTTAAAAAAAACATTCTTCGTACTTTTGTCGGAAAAGTCAAAAAGTACCTCGTACGAAAAACAACAAAAGATTCCTTTCATATCTTTTACTAAAAACTCACCGAAGGGTAAAATTGGATTTAAACAATTGTAGGTGGATGTAAATAATATTACATATTGAGGAAACATGGATTTGGATGATAAAATACACCCCAGTAAATACCAAAGTATAAACAATCTCGGATAAAAATGAGATTGTGATATTTCCCTTACCTTAGGTCCGATTTGCTTCGTAAGTGTCTGAACCTCCTGTATAATGATTTAAATAATGTCATTGACTTATTCCAGAATCATACTAATTGTTATGATATCATATATGGTTCACTTATGACTTTATTTTACCCGTTCTTTTGTAAATTCCATGTTAAAGAGTGTTTTGGGTAAAATCGTTTCATTTGTCGTCCGTGTTTTAACTTGTAATTATTAATATGATTACTTAGATCATTATTACTTAATTATAGAATATAAAACATTATTTATATATAATATATATTCAGAATATACATATATATAATGGATCGATAAATGGAAAGAAATACACCGTTCATGGAGACGGTAGGTCGTACGTACGCATGAACACTGTTTTCGTTTCCTTATTGAATTGAGTGGAATTAAGTAGATGGCATAAATAAATACAGTAGCTTTATAATGTCATATATTTCATTATTATTGCTTATATATACTTTATAATCATTCTTAAATGGTTAACATGGAGAATGAATCTTATCGCGTCGTGGAGACGGTAGTCCGTACGTACGCACGAGCGATGATATCATTTCCATAATTATTGAATTGAATTGGAGTGGATGATACAATATATCAGAATCATTATGATGTTATAATAACTATGTATAGTTATTCTTTACACCATAATACCCATCCATGTAAGGTGTTGGTGGAAAAACAGATTACACCACGGCGTGGAGACGGTATTCCGTACGTACGCACGCGCGGTGATTTCGTTTTCCGTAGGATGGATAGATGGTGAATTAGGATTGTTTCATACTTATAATAACATATCAGTATATGAGTGATACTGATTTTATTACTTCATAATGAAACAACCTAAGAAGAATAAGTGGAAGAAGAAATAATGGTGAAAGAATTGGTAACGGAAATTACCTCTTCTTTGAAGCGCCTCTTTGAGACCTCCTCTTAGGGCACTAAAATTGGTCTTTGAGGAAGACCAGAACCTATAGGATGTTTCTAAGGAATTGGAGAATAGATTTTGGCAGGGGTTGGCCGAGATTGAAGGATCAATGTTGTGTGAGGAAGAGAGGGAGGAGGTGTCCTTTTATAAGGGAGGAGAGGGGCACCTTTTGAATAACTAAAAATATTATTTTTTTATAAAGTCAAGTTCAGTTTTAAATAGCTCAAAATTAATTTATTTCGAGGCTAAGGTGGGGATGGGTAGAAATCCTCTCATACAATAGAATTTAGACAAGTTTAGGTTCCTATTTTAACCTTATCATTTAGATTTAACATTAAGTTAAATAATTTTACTTTTACCGTGTCTTCTTGTGTTCTTATACTATAAGGTTAATAAACTTACTATAAGAAGCCAAAAGAACCCCAAATTGTTTATTATTAATATATATAACCTTATCTAAGTCATTTGGCCAAACCTTAGATTTTTATGAATAAAATAACAATTAATAATATAATATATTTTTTAAAAAACTATTTTATGTCAATTTTGACACTATTTAGTAATTGATTTTTGTGAAAATCATAACAGAATGATAAGTTAGAAAAAAGTTAATTAAATCAACAATTACATTTCATATTAACCTATAAAATTATTTTAAGTCATAAAAAGTCTCAAATTATATTTATTTGAGTATTTATAATATCAATTATGTCAATATTCCATTAATAAGATAATTACTGCATCATTGTTGTGTCATAAATAAATTAAATTATTTAATGTCTAAAAATTACAAATAAAATATAATTATGTATTAAATCTTTTTAGCTTTATAATGAATATTTACAATCGAATTTATCTTATGTATAACCCTATATTAAAAATGTTTTAGTAAATAAACTTTGATTTTAACTCTTTTAACTCTTCTTTGAATTAAATAATAATAAATGTCCTAATCTAATCCAAGTGGGCCTAAATGGTCATATTTTATTCCTAAGATTGTTTTTGGTCTAATTACACTTATCCAATAGAATTTGGACATGTGTTAGGGTAATAATAATATCATTTTTACCCTTAATTACCCTATTTACTTTTAACCGTGGTAAATAAAAGTAAAAAGTTACTATTCACCAAAAATTATTTTCATCTCATTGAACCACATTTTTTCTACTGACATCAACCTTGTGTCTCGGATTTTTGAAATTCCACTCATAGAAGCGGTAAGATTAAGTTTTATGAACAATTCAGTTTTTTTTTAACTACCACTTAGTGGTTTCACTATTCATCAAAAATTGAAAGTTTTCAGAAAAATACCCAAAATTAGGCCTAAGATATACTTGATATTATGAACTCAAAAATGATGTCTATTTTACCAAATTCAAAACATATCAGTTGCATTAACTAATTTAAAAATTAATTCTCGTCATCAAAACAAATAGCGTGTTTTTAAGAGATAATAACTATCAAAAGATTGAAACTTGTTTATAACTGGTTTAAATGTGAAATTACATCCAATTAACATCATTGTATTAAATTGTAAAAATATATTCTAAATATACTTTAAAACCACTCAAATTAATAATTTATCACTATTAATTATTTCGATTGAAAAAGTTGTTTTTAATTAAAATTTAGTAATTTTCACTATTCATCAAAATATGAAAGTTATCTGAAAATCACCAAAATTTCACCCTAAGCTAATTTCGATATTACAAATCCAAAAATGAAGTCCATTTTGAAAAATAGAAATTACAAAATTTCAAAAAGTGGTTATTACTATTCATAACGTCTAGTTTTAATAATATTTTAATAGCATATCGTTGTTTAGCGAAACTTGGTGTTGCGTACAACACACGCTATCGTGGAAGGTCGCGATTGCGTGTAATTCAAGCCAGGTCAGTGATGTGTGTTGTGAAAGCTCCTTTTTGTGTAGCGTATAACACAAGACATTAATGAAATTAAATAGAATATTTTTCATAAAATCTCGGGGTGTTACACTTAGTACCACCAAAGATGAGAACACAAGAATGAATCATATTCTCAACAATATATACAGCTCTTTCTATTTGGCCATCCGACTACAGATGGTATGTCATACTCAAACAAATGTGAGATCCTAGTGCCTCTTGAAGGACTATCCAAAAGCGAGAATTGAACTGAGGATCTCTATCAGGGATGATAGAATATGGAACTTTGTGTAACTGAAAAATCTCTTTCACATAGATATTTCCAAACTCCTTAACTTTGTTTTCATCGCGAATGGGTATAAAGTGTGACGACTTAGTTAGTATGTCAATCACGACCCATATCACATTATTCATTCTCTGGGTACAAAAAAACCCAACCATAAAGTCCATGGAAATAGCATCCCAGTTCTAAGTAGAGACTGGAAGTGGATGAAGTAAACTAGAAGGTTTCTAGAGCTTGTTGTTCACCTGCTGGCACATATAGAAATGAGAGACAAACCCAATGATGCCATATGACAACCCTTCTTTTATTACAAACTTAAACATGATTTATTACATAAAACTTCACATGATACAACAAATAAGATCGAGAGGTTTAGTGTCTTTGGGGCTTAGGACCATTACATAAAAACTTAAAACATGAAATACAACATCTTTATTGAAAACTTCCTTTACATGACCACTACATTCCCTCGTACTTAGCATTGCATGGGATAACCTGAGGACATGCATAAGAAAAGGGTGAGATATAAAGCCCAGTAAGGGAGTACACATGGAATAACATGAGGAGTAAAATACATGTTAGAAAATAGGCATATCAATAGATCATAATAAAAACATGAACATAAAGGCATGATAAAGCATGATAATCATAACATGGAAATGTGGCAACAACACTTAACATGGAATTAGCATGAGCCAAGGCTCATTGCACATAAAGCATGAGTAAATCCTCATTGCACATAAAGCACGAGTAAACCCTCGTTGCACTTGAATTAGCATGAGTCAACACCCATTGCACATGACGTATCATGATATTATATTTTACCCAATGCATTGGAGTGCTATAAGGGCGCACCCTTCTTAAACATTTCATTTCATGCATAAGTGTGCCACATGGGTCATAAAACATGGATTCATAAAACATAATCATTTATTCCATGATAAAGGAATGTGGAATTCATACATGAAACTTTAAAATCAATAAGTAAATGTGCATAGAGGTGAATACCCTTGATGGAGAAATGGGCATGGTATTAACTACACAATGATATTGGCTTATAAAATCGGTGCGATTTCGGCAGCGTAACGGCGTGACATAAAAATTCATAGAAATGGTTGATGAGAGAGAATGGGGTTCCTCATCATATTTACATGTAATGTACATTAATTAGGTCATAAAGATACATGTCCCAACAATTTTAATGGAATTTAGATTCATGATACAAAAGTATTGCTTGAATGTAAAAGAGGAGAGAGAAGTTCCTTTCAGAATTTCGGCATAGTAACGGGTGTACATGGGAGGCATTTAATGAGAGAGAAATGGGGTCTCCCATAATTCAAACAATAAGAGGGAAGTATGGGGGAGGTGAGAAACCATACCCCAACATTCATAATTGAAATTAAAAGGGCAATACAACTTAAAGAAAATTGACAAAAATGAGAAAGGAAGAAAAAAACCCTTACTTGGAAGTGTGCTTCCAAAGGCTAGAGAGAGTCTTATGAGAGGCTTCTTGGGAGATTGGGGCACCTTGGGAGGATTATAGATAGAGTAGGGCAGAGGTTGGACGAACTCAAAGGGATTTTAGTGAGGAGGAAGTGGGAGCTTGGGTGGGTTTATATAGGAAAGGTGAGGGAATTCTTTATTATTTAGGTTTGGGTCCCCTTACATTAAATTAATCCAAACCAAAAACCATCCCATGGTTTTTGCCCATAGTTTTTAGAAAAGGGAAGATGAAAACAATATTTTATAAGTCCCAAGTCCGAAATTCTTAAAATAATAAGGTTTCTTATGTGGAGGTGAGTCACACTCCCATGGAAATTAATTTAAAAAGGCAAAGTGTTGAATATGTCTTGAGGGGTCCATTAATGCTTTGAAAAGTAAGTCAAACAAACCCAAAATCACATTATATTAATTATAAAACATATATTGGCCGAACATAAGTATTATGGTATTTTATTACATCACCATTGGGTCATTATGATGTCATAAAACACATTATATATTTAAACGGTATTTAATTTTTACCCAAAAATTTGACTGTCTCAGAAAATTATGAAAAATTCACCGTTAGATAATTTCGACGTCCTGATTCCATAAATGACATTTATTTTATCTAAAAAAATTTCTAAATATGTTAATTTTCACTTTTAAAATAAAAACCAACATTTATCGAAAATTCACGGGTCTTGACAGAAATGGCTTTCAAACCTTAATATGAAATTTTAATTGCATTCATAAAATTATAAGATCATTTATATTTAATAAAAATTAATTTAATAATAATAATAATATTTTATTAAAATATTATTTAATTCAGAAATCCCTTAATTTAATAAAATAGAATTCTTAGTTAAATAATAACTAAAAACACTATTTGTACTTTAAAAACTATTTACAATGTATCAAAAATGACTAGAAATTATATTCATTATTATATACAAAAAAATAATGTACATGAACATAGTACTACTTATTTGTTACATAACCCCTTAAAACAGCCGCATAAGACTTAAGGGTAAGGTGTGCGATGGTGACAGACTCTTGGGGTGGCTCGGATAACATCGCTCGAGTGGTAATCTCTATAAACTTCCAATTTTCCCGTAGACGGTTCCGTTCGAGCTTGACATGATGAATCTCAGCTTGGGCTTGGTCAAGGGAGAAGCCCAAAGACGCCACCTCTTTTCCGAGCTCCGACAAATGGGCTTCGTATGGGGCAATTCTACTGGATGAGGTCATCGCTTCTTTTGTCTAAGTAAATTGGATTTGTTAAGGTCCTATATTTATACTAATCATGTGATCACTATTCAACGGCTATATTAACAACGGTCAAAATTCTTATCATAAAACCAAATAAGTTGACATTTTATATAAACATAAAGAGACATTTAATTAGATCAAGAGGGATTTCCATTAATGAAAATTTGGGTCGTTACAATATTCCCCCCTTAAGAAATTTTGCCCTCGAAATTTTCCGTTTCCCACACTAAAACAAATGTGGGTAACTCAGCTTCATCATATCCTCCGACTCCCAAGTCGCTTCTTCAAACTTGTGGTTTCTCCACAACACCTTGACGAGGGGAATTGTCTTATTTCGTAGAACTTTTTCTCTACGATCTAAGATCTTCACTGGTTGCTCCTCATAAGAAATATCATCTTCCAATTGTACCACCTCAGAAGAGAGTACATGTGAAGGGTCCAGTATGTACTTCCTTAAGAGGGATACATGAAAGACATCATGTACTTTGTCCATAGTAGGTGGAAGTTCTAGTCGATAGGCCATATCCCCAACACGATCAAGAATCTCGAAGGGGCCGATGTACCTTGGACTTAACTTCCCTTTCTTTCTAAACCTCATGACCTTCTTCCACGAAGATATGAGTAGAAACACCATGTCTCCAACTTTAAACTCAAGGTATCATCGACGATTATCTACATAACTCTTCTGTCGACTCTGGGCTGCCTTGATATGCTGCTGAATGGTTTTCACCTTCTCCACCATTTCTTTGACCATTTCTGGTCCAAGCAGCTTACGTTCACCGACCTCATCCCAATATGCCGGTGTTCTGCACCTTTTCCCATACAGGGCTTCATATGGTTCCATTTGGATGCTCTAGTGGAAATTGTTATTATAAGAGAACTCAACAAGAGGAAGATGTTGATCCCATCCTTCTTTAAAGTCCATTGAGCAGGCTCTCAACATATCCTCAAGTGTTTGGATAGTCCGCTCGGATTGGCCATCAGTTTGAGGATGATAGGCCGTACTGAAGTTCAGTTCAGTATTCAGAGCATGTTGAAGACTCTTCTAAAACTTAGAGGTGAATCTTGGATCTCGGTCAAACACAATAGATAGTGGTACTCCATGTAACCTTACCACTTCCCTAATATATATCCATGCCAGTTGATCTAATGAGAAATCCTCCCGAATAGAAATGAAGTGTACAGTCTTTGTAAGATGATCCACAACAACCCAGATTGCATTGTTGCCTTTGGATATCCTTGGAAGTCCGGTGACAAAGTCCATGGTGATTTTCTCCCATTTCCATTCTGGTATGGGCAATGGTTGTATCATCCCCTTAGACTTCTTCCTCTCTACCTTCACTTTCTGACACACTAGGAACTTTGATGTATATTCAGCGATCTCCTTCTTCATATTATCCCACCAAAATATTTCTCGGAGATCTCGATACATCTTTGTGCTCCCTAGGTGAATAGAGAAATTTGAACTATGTGCATTATCCAAAAGTTCCTTCTTCAGCTTCGGACTTGATGGAACGCATAGTCTTTTCCCAAACCGCACAATTCCTTCTTCATTAACATTAAACTCTGAGGATTTCCCCTTTTTGATAGCTTCTACTTTTTTCCTAAATTCCCAGATCGTCCTTTTGAGCATCCTTTAACCTTTCCAAAAGAGATGGATGAGCAATCATTTGTGAAAGGATTGATGATGTTCCATTCTCTATGATTCCCATGTCCATCTTTATCAAGTCTAAGAATATTGGATCCTTCTCAATTCTCATCATTGATAGAATCCTTGGATCCTTTCTACTTAGGGCATCTGCCACCTTGTTCACTTTCCTAGGGTGGTAATGTATTGAACAGTCATAATCCTTGATGAGCTCTATCCATCTTATTTGGCGCATATTAATCTCTTTCTGCATTAATATATAGTTAAGACTCTTGTGGTCAGTATATATCTCACATTTCTCTCCATAGAGATAATGCCGCCAGATTTTCAAGGCAAAGATCACAGCCGCCAACTCCAGATCATGTGTTGGATAGTTTCACTCATGGATTTTCAACTGCCTTGAGGTATAGGATATCACTTTATCATTCTGCATCAGCACACATCCTAAGCCCTTCTTCGAAGCATCACTGAATACCACAAAAAGTTCCCCACTTGTGGGTAAAGTGAGCACAGGCACAGTGATAAGCCTCCTTTTCAACTCCTTGAAGCTTTCTTCACATTCGTCACTCCAAGAAAACTTTACTCCCTTCCGAGTTAGCTTGGTAAGAGGGTTGTACAATCGTGAGAAATTTCTCACAAATCGTCGATAATATCCAGCTAACCCCAAGAAGATACGGATATCCGTTACCGATGTTGGCCTCGGCCATCCCTCAATTGCATCTATTTTGGAGGTATCCATAGATATCCCATTGCTTGTGATGGTATGGCCCAATAATGAGACTTACTTCAACCAGAACTCACACTTTTTGTATGTTGCGTAGAGCTTCTCCTTGCGCAAAGTCTCCAGTACAGTTCTTAAATACTCCTCATGATCCTCCTTGGTTTTGGAGTATATTAGAATATCATCTATAAAGACTACCAAAAATTTGTCTAGGTAATCTCTAAAGACTCTATTCATTAAGTCCATGAAGATTTCTGGAGCATTGGTGAGTCCGAAAGGCATTATTATGAATTCATAGTGCCCGTATCTTGTACAAAAAGCAGTCTTGGGGACATTTTCCTTCTTCACCCTTACTTGATAATATCCCGACCGCAAGTCCACCTTGGAGAAGTATTGTGATCCACGCAGCTGATCAAACAAGTCATCTATTCTTGGGAGAGGATACTTGTTCTTTATCGTGATTTTGTTAAGTTCACGATAATCGATGCAAAGCCGCATTGACCCATCCTTCTTCTTGACGAAGAGGACTAGTGCACCCCATGGTGAAGCACTTGGGCGTATAAACCATTTATCCAGATTCTCCTGTAGTTGTTTCTTCATCTCTTCAAGCTCAAAAACAGCCATTCTATATGGAGTCTTGGATATTGGTAGCGCCCTAGGTATAAGTTCAATTGAGAACTCAACATCTCTTCTTGGAGGAAGACCAGGCAGTTCCTCAGGAAACACTTCAGCGAATTCCCTCACAATAGGCATTTCTTCAAGGATGGTTTCTTCCATGCACTCAATCATCTGAGCTAGATACGCGTGCTCATAAGGCAGTAATATCCATGCTTGAGATGATGGATCTAAAGGAGATTCATCTTCCTCCTGACACTTGTAAAGAATCGGAGGTCGATTCTCCATATGGAGTGTGATTTCCCTCTCCCGACAATTTATATTGGCTCTATATAAGGAAAGCCAATCCATGCCAAGAATTTCATCAAATTCCACCAGAGGGAGTATGACGAGGTTCACCGGGAAATTTAATCCACAAATTATTACAGGGGAGGACTTATATTCATGGGATGCAATGATTGCCCCATTTTCCGTACTCACCGACATCTTTACTTCCATGATTTGTGGTGGTGCTGGGATTATTCTACTAAACTTTCGAGATATAAAAGAATGCATAGAACCTGAATCAAAAAGTACGTTTGCTATTCTTGAATGAATAACTAGAGTACCTGTCACCACTTCATTTCCGGGGTTCACTTCAGCAGAAGTGATGGAAAAAGCTCTTCCTTGCTGTCTTGGAGGTTTTTGGTTGCCTATGAAATCCCTTGGATTAGGGCACAGATTTTTAAAATGACTTGGTTCTTTGCATTTGTAGCATTTAACAACACGTTGAGGTTCAAACGGAGCATTCCTATCCTCTGTCGCAGCCGTGGGTCCTTCTTGCCGATAGTTAACAGCTAGGTTCCCTTCTCTTCCACACCTGAAGCATTTTCTCATCCCCTTAAGGCAATTTCCAGGGTGCTTCTTTCTGCACTTTTGGAAAGTGGGGTGTTGGATCTTCTTATCACCATTGGATTTATCCATTGTACCACCAGCATTGAAGTCCACCTTACGCTTCTTGTTCCCATGATACCCCTGTGATTCCTCGATCTCCATTTCAACCTTGAGGGAACATCAGACAATTTCCTCATAGCTGTCGAAGTCACGGATCGCTAATGCTTTCCGCAAGCTAGGATTCAGTCCACCAAAGAAGCGGTCAACCTTGCATTCGGGGGTAACGACAAAGCTGGAAGCATATCGTTCAAGCCTTGTGAAGTTTTCCTCGTACGCTCCAACATATTCTTCATCTTTTTGCTTGAGGGAAAGTAATTCCCTTTCCATCTTAAGCCGGAGGGTGCGCGGAAAATATTTATTGAAAAACATATTCCGTAAATCCTTCCATTACAATGCCTCAATCTCCTCCTCAGGCTTTGTATTTTTTATCAACATCCACCATTGATCAGCTTCACCCTCCATACGATAAGCAGCTAGGAGAACCTTCTCTTGTTCATAACATTTAAGGATGGAGAAGATCATTTCAATGGATTTGATCCATTGTTCAGTGATCGTGGGATCGGATGATCCACTAAAAGTAAGAGGCCTTTGTCTCATGAAGCTCTCGATAGTGACTTGTTCTTTCTTAGGGGGGGAGGGGTTTGAACGTTCCTCTTGACCCATGTTTCTATTCAAAACTTGAGTTAGCTGAGAGAGAAGCGTGACAAAGTTCGTGATTCCCACTCCCATTGGATTGGGCATCTCATTAGTACAGTCATCACACTGATCTTCACATCGATTATTAGCTCGAGTCCTCCTATTACCAGACATTGGATGGAATAAAAGGAATGTTAGGGGTAACACATAAAGAGTAATCCAAAGACAAAAGTTGATGATTTATAAATAAACTTTCATTCCTTAACTCATGAGTCTATAGGCTTCAATCTTGGATTTTCATGATCTACTTTCTAACAAATATTTGTAGGGGCATTTTTTTTTAATTCCCATAATAAGGGCTCATACTGAGCTTGTGAATTTATCAAAACATATCCCCTGGGAGTGTCATAACCAAGAGTCCAGCAAGGTCAGTTATTGTGCACCAGTTCCCGTTCGAGTCTAGCTCAAAGCGGTATTTTCGGGTTTTACCCATAGGATACATCTGTGCCAGAGCCGCCTCTACCTGCTCGTATCCAGATAGAGATGTATTTGCTTGATAACCCACTTACTCAATACTCACCAAAACTTAGGGATATTTTTATTGTACTTATTCTTGTATCTAAGGCTTTACTAGGGTTTCCTAATCCCAAAAATAACTAAACCTATCCTCTGATACCAACTATGACAACCCTGCTTTTATTACAAACTTAAACATGATTTATTACATAAAGATTCACATGATACAACAAAGAATATCGAGAGGTTTAGTGTCTTTGGGGATTAGGACCATTACATAAAAACTTAAAACATGAAATACAACATCTTTATTGAAAACTTCCTTTACATGACCACTACATTCCCTCGTACTTAGCATTGCATGGGATAACCTGAAGACATGCATAAGAAAAGGGTCAGCTATAAAGCCCAGTAAGGGAGTACACATGGAATAACATGAGGAGTACAATACATGTTAGACAATAGGCATATCAATAGAGCATAATAAAAACATGAACATAAAGGCATGATAAAGCATGATAATCATAACATGGAAATGTGGCAACAACACTTAACATGGAATTAGCATGAGCCAAGACTCATTGCACATAAATCATGAGTAAATCCTCATTGCACATAAAGCACGAGTAAACCCTCGTTTCACTTGAATTATCATGAGTCAACACTCATTTCACATGACGTATGATGATACTATATTTTACCCAATGCATTGGAGCGCTATAAGGGTGCACCCTTCTTAAACATTTCATTTCATGCATAAGTGTGCCAAATGGATCATAAAACATGGATTAATAAAACATAATAATTTATTCCACGATAAATGAATGTGGAATTCATACATGAAACTTTACAATAAATAAGTAAATGTTCATATAGGTGAATACCCTTGATGGAGAAATGGGCATGGTATTCACTACACAATGATATTGGCGTAGAAAATCGGTGCGATTTCGGCAGCGTAACGGCGTGACATAAAAATTCATAGAAATGGTTGATGAGAGAGAAATGGGTTCCTCATCATATTTACATGTAATGGACAGTAAGGAGGTCATAAAGATACATGTCCCAACAATTGTAATGGAATTTAGATTCATGATACAAAAGTATTGCTTGAATGTAAAAGAGGAGAAAGAAGTTCCATTCGGAATTTCGGCATAGTAACGGGTGTACATGGGAGGCATTTAATGAGAGAGAAAGGGGGTATCCCATCATTCAAACAATAATAGGGAAGTATGGGGGAGGTTCGAAACCATACCCCAACATTCATAATTGAAATTAAAAGGGCAATAAAACTTAAAGAAAATTGACAAAAATGAGAAAGGAAGAAAAAAACCTTACTTGGAAGTGTGCTTCCAAAGGCTAGAGAGAGGCTTGTGAGAGGCTTCTTGGGAGATTGGGGCACCTTGGGAGGATTCTAGAGAAATTAGGTCATAGGTTGGACGAACTCCAAGGGATTTTAGTGAGGAGGAAGTGGGATCTTGGGTGGGTTTATATAGGAAAGGTGAGGGAATTCTTTATTATTTAGGTTTGGGTCCCCTTACATTAAATTAATCCAAACCACAAACCATATCATGGTTTTTGCCCATGGTTTTTGGAAAAGGGAAGAGGAAAACTATATTTTATAAGGCCCAAGTCCGAAATTCTTAAAATAATAAGGTTTATTATGTGGAGGTGAGTTACACTCCCATGGAAATTAATTTAAAAAGGCAAAGTGTTGAATATGTCTTGAGGGGTCCATAAATGCTTTGAAAAGTAAGTCAAACAAACCCAAAATCACATTATTTTAATGATAAAACATATATTTTCCGAACATAAGGATTATGGTATGTTATTACATCACCATTGGGTCATTATGATGTCATAAAACATATTATATATTTAAATGGTATTTAATTTTTACCCAAAAATTTGACTATCTCAGAAAATTATGAAAAATTCACCGTTCGATAATTTTGACGTCCTGATTCTAGAAATGAAATTTATTTTATCTAAAAAAATTTAAATATGTTAATTTTCACTTTTAAAATAAAAACCAACATTTATTGAAAATTCACGGGTTTTGACAGAAATGGCTTTCAAACCTTAATATGAAATTTTAATTGCATTCATAAAATTATAAGATCATTTATATTTGATAAAAATTAATTTAATAATAATAATAATATTTTATTAAAATATTATTTAATTCAAAAATCCCTTAATTTAATAAAATAGAATTCTTAGTTAAATAATAACTAAAAACACTATTTTTACTTTAAAAACTATTTACAATGTATCAAAAATGAATAGAAATTATATTAATTATTATATACAAAAAAATAATGTACATGAACATAGTACTACTTATTTGTTACATAACCCCTTAAAACAGCCGCATAAGACCTAAGGGTAAGGTGTGTGATGGTGACAGACTCTTGGGGTGGCTCGGATAACATCGCTCGAGTGGTAATCTCTATCAACTTTCACTTTTCTCGTAGACGGTCCCGTTCGAGCTTGACATGATAAAGCTCAGCTTGGGCTTGGTCAAGGGAGAACCCCAAAGACGCCACCTCTTTTCCGAGCTCCGACAAATGGGCTTCGTATGGGGCAATTCTACTAGATGAGGTCATCGCTTCTTTTGTCTGAGTAAATTGGATTTGTTAAGGTCCTATATTTATACTAATCATGTGATCACTGTTCAATGGATATATTAACTACGGTCAAAATTATTATCATAAAACCAAAGAAGTTGACATTTTATATAAACATAAAGAGACATTTAATTAGATCAAGAGGGATTTCCATTAATGAAACTTTGGGTCGTTACATGCCATGTCTTATACCTTTCTGCCAGAACTACCACCACATGTCATAGAACATCTTCATGGTCCCTAGGTGAACATCCCACTAAGATTTATGGTAGTCTCCCATAATATATTTCCTTGCTACTAATGTCTCAAAAATATGTTTTTGAAAGCATATAATTCCTTATTTGGATAAGGACCACTCAGTAATAGTTTCCACACCATAAAGAGAGTATCTAGTGCTATGAAACTCATCATAAATCTACTTTTCCTAAAGAATAATTTTGAGAAGAGTGGTTGTCAACTAGACACTGGATAAAGAAACCTTAGACTCGAATTCTTGGACTACAATATATGACTGTGCAAAGAGAGCCATCAAATTCCACTCTTCTAGAGATTCTTTCATGGTCTGGGTCAGAAATTTCTTGCTTAAATAATACATGAATACATTCCCTTTACTTGGGGTATAGATGATGTCAAAGTTAAATGATTTTAGTTATTCCATCTAATGCCTCTGGAAAAGATTCAAATATTTTTTAGAGAAGTTATAACTCAAGCTCTTGTTGTTTAAAAACATGGTAAACCTTTCTCCGTAAAGGTAATGCCACAAACTCTTAATAGTGTGCATCATAGCTACAAGTTCAAGGTCAAGGGTTAGATAATTCTTCTTGTGTTTCCTAAGCTAAAAATATTCATAGGAAACAACATGATCACCTTTCATAATAATGCATCCCAAACCTGAGCCCAATGCATCACAAAATACCACATAGACTTTCCTGACCTTTGGAAGAGTCAACATTAGAGCAGTAGTAAAAATACTCTTCATCTCAAAAAAATAATACTAACATTTATCATTCTAAGAAAAATTTACTCCCTTCTGAGTTAGCATAGTAATTTGAGATTCCAAATTTGAGAAGTCCTTAATGAGCCAGTGGTAATACCCAGCTAGACCTAGGAAGCTCTAAATCTCAAAAAAATCATGGTTCTTCCCATGGAATAACAAATTTTACCTTCTCAAGGTCAAATAAAACACCATGTTCTGATACCGCATGTCCTAAGGATTTTACTTCCCAAATCTAGAAGTCACATATATAAATCTTGGCATAAAGTCAGTGATTTCTCATCAATTCCAAAACTTTTCTCAAATGACGCACATTATCCTCCTAGTACATAGAGTAAAAAAGGATTTCATCCACAAATACCACCATAAAAGTGTCTAGATACTCATGGAAAATCTTTTCCATTAATGACATAAAAATTGAAGGATAATTAGTTAGAACGAAGGACATAACAAGGTACTCATAATGGTTGTACCTGCTCTGAAAGGCGGTTTTCTGAATGTCATATTCTTTTATCCTCCACTAATGGAAACCAAAGTGAAGATAAATATTTGATAAAAACTTTTCCCCTTTAAACCAATCAAATAGATAATCAAAACATGGCACCAGATACTTTTTATTCACTATAACTCGATTGAGTTTTCAATAATCAACACACAGGTGAAGTGAACCATCAGCTTTCTTAGCAAAGATAATAGGAATTTATCAAGGTGACACACACGATCATATAAATACTTTCTCTAAAATATAATCCAAATAGGACTTCAACTATTTAATTTTATATATTTCCATGTGGTGAGAAGGAATAAAAAAAATTAGTACCATTCATTAATTCAATAGAAAACTCAACCTCCATTTCCAGGGGAAAGCAAGATAAGTCAAAATAAAACACGTTAGAAAACATAACGAAAATTGGAGGGAGATAAACACTCAAATTTTTTCACTCTATATCAAATGAAAACACTGATATTACATTCCCCAACTCTAGATAAGAAGTTCTAGCCCTACTCAACCTTGGGTCCCATTATCCTTGAAAAACACACCACACACCATTTTCTGTAGTAAAGGAGACCCATAGAATATAAAAATCAATCTAGGATTTATTTTCAATGAGAAAATCCATCCCAAAAAATTATTTCTAGTTGTTTCATGTCGAGAACCAAAAAACTACAAGAAATATTGAAATCTGGTAGAGGGAATACACAATAATTACTATGTAGACCCTACTCTCTATTCCTACCAAGGGGTGTAGTAATATCCATAACATAAAATGAAATCTTCATATGAAGATTAAGAATATTAACAATAATGGTTGAAATAAATGAATGAGATGCACCAGTATCAAATAGATCAGTCACTAATGATGAAGCTATAGTAATGGTACCTCCCACAGTGGTTGGACCTGTATCTGCTTCCTATTGAGACTCTTCCACTGTATGAAGTAGCTTCATTCTGGATGTTTGTGGCTAGAACCCTTTTACACATGAATCATCTGATTTCACCATATTTTTAGGTGGATCTGATGATCATGTTCCACTACACTGAGTAGAATAGACATGGTATAATCTCTGTAAGTGCTTTTAACATACGTAGGATCTATATTTCTTGGTTTCCTCATTGAAAATCCTCTTTGAATGTCCTAGATTCCCACACTGGTATCAAATAAAAGGATATATTTTAGATACTGAAAGATGTCTGGAATAACCCTACTGTCGAAAAACACAGTGAAAATCATCACGCTTCTACTTTCTCTTGAAGGAGCCCATGTTGCAACTGGGAGAGAAATAAACACTCGATAACCCTAACTTTATAGAAAGGTCCATTTAAACCATTATCTCTCTATCCAACACATCATCATAAGAAGGAAGATTCAGTAAGAAAAATTGATAATGAATATCATGATGAATTCCCAACTTAAACCTTCAAGCCTTCATCTTCTCATTCGATACAATATCAGGAGAAAAATTCATGAGCTAAATAAAACATTTTGCATACTCTATCACAGTCTTATCATCCTTCTCAAGTCTAAAAAATCTATATCCTTGGTCAATAGCATTGACTCTAGATAGAACTAGTTGGTGGAAAGAACCTTGAATTCATTCCACTATAAGAACTCATGTTTATTCATCATCACTGTAGTGTCCCACCATCTCCTACTCAGCCCTTCTGCTATGAAGGTGGCATACTTTACTTTAATTTCATCGAGCATTTCGAAGAACCCAAAAAAATTCCCCATCATGCTTAACCATTCCTCAGCCTATTGAGGATTGTTTAATAATTTGAATGGTGTGGGCTTCTAGGTAATGAACTCTTGAGAAAAAATCTTGATAATTTCCCTCTAAGGTTCCATAGATGGAGCTTGAACAGGGACTGGATGTGGTTCTTGTCCCAAAGCTTGGACAGTGC
The DNA here is from genome assembly GCA_963277665.1 of Viscum album. Taxonomy (NCBI): domain Eukaryota; kingdom Viridiplantae; phylum Streptophyta; class Magnoliopsida; order Santalales; family Viscaceae; genus Viscum; species Viscum album. Next base: position 2,067,725,565 of record OY728121.1, read on the forward strand.
GCACAATCACCTCAACCAGACTTGGGTCCATGAGAGGATTCTCTCATTGTGGTTCAACATTGGATTCCTCCTAGATTTTATTCACACATCTTCTCGAAGGCATGATGTTACACAACATCAGTAGCTAATAAGGAAGACATCAAATTAACACTCAAATAGAGCAATAAGGGAAATCAATACCAACAGATAGAAAAAAAAGATTTGTATTTCACTCTATCCAAATCAAAACATGGAAAAGAGTATAAATAACCCTCAATATGTCTTTCCCTGACTAACCCTGGTGACTTAAGGTTTATTGTGGTGAGATCTATCCAGACTCTTAATCATAAATACCTCTTAATTCTCGATAAGATCACACAAATTCAAATTGACTTCAAGATAAAAGCTCAACTTAGAGATTTGATACCACTTTTTCATAAACCATCTCGGGTACCCTAGTAACCTGATAACCAATTCATACATGACATAGCCTGAAGATAATTCCCAATCCCCATGGGTAAGTTACTAGCACCTAGAATCATAAAAAAGGAAAATGGGAATGGTTTTTATAAAAGCATTGTGGAAGAAAAAGAAACAAGACAGTATTCATAGAAAAGAATCTCCACTATGAGTAGTGTACTAGAAATCCAGCATGAATAAAAAATCCCAGGTACCACAAGATAGTACTATAAAAATAGGAATATATACTACCCAATTCCCAACTCATACGTAACTCACCAATTCCATAGGTAAACAGCTATAACCACCTCTAAGAGATTCTTTACCCATGCTCGAACCTGGAAGGAGATAATCTACAAACACTTGAAGGCACAAGTATGGTGTGAACTAAAATCCCAGTAGGGTCTCTCCATGGATTCCATAAAAATATTCCAATATCATATTAACCAAATATGTGCTTTAAATTTTTCAAATAAATAGGTTGAGCATATAAAGATCATATTTATTAAACTCAAAAAAACTAATTAAAAATGTAGAACTTAGAAAGTTCAATTTTTAAACACATAGGTATGGATCGTATATTCAAAATTAATTAATGAAAATAAAATTGAAATTGATTATTTTGATTGTATAAAATAGAAATAACAACAACAATTATTGGGTTTTGAATCAAGATGAGAGGAATTCTAGGTTTAGTTATTTTTAGGTTTAGGTGATAGGGATTAAATTGGTATGGGTTTATTCGGGTTTGTTGTCAGAATTAGGTCAATAGGGATCCTTGGTCTGGGTACCCATCCCTAATCCTATGATTGCATCATTGGAATGGTCATCCACTAAATACAATCATAATACTAGGTAACCCAAAACCATATTTAAACATAATTATCCTATGTCTCTTAATGGTCATACACAAAATAGATTAATCAATTGATGCAATTAAAATAAACAACCTCAGAATAGAGCAATGGTCATGAAATTATAGAAAGAGAATGAATTAGAATTGTTATAATGATTTGTAATAATTGAAAACAAGAATAATAAAAAGAAACAATCCCAAAGTAGTAATCTCTATAAAATCACATCACTCAACAGAAATATAACTAATCACTCATGATAATCATGATGAGAATGATCATCATGGGTACCTGAAGAAGAAAGGTGGTGAAGAATGGTGGAAAAGTGAGGCAACATATCATCACTCCATCATCTAGTAGTCATCTCATGGTGTCTCTTGGCCTCTTATGGTCCCATACTATCGATTTGAAGTATTTGAGGTGTTCCTTTTATAGGTAAACCCATCAAAACCCTCACCACATTGAATTTATTTTTCTACTCGATGTTGTCATCTTGACATGTAACTAGGTTACATGACATGTAATCCTCTAATCTTCAGGAATTCCTAAATATCAGTGCCATCTTCTCCAAAAACATGCCTCAAAAAAATTCTCATTGTGTACACGATGTGTAAATTCTTTTAACAACATTTAATGACTTCATGACTTTTCCTGGAGATGAAGACTTATTTTGAAAACTCATGATGTGTAACTGAGTTACACGATGTGTAATCATTCTACACCAGAATTTCCAGCTTCATTCTTCCTCAAAAATCTGGTTTTAGCTCCAAATTTCAACCCATATCATTCCTTTTTCAAATATTCATTGTTTCCTTTCATAAAAGATAAAAAAATTCAAATATTCCAAATATTGTCCATATTATTCAATTAAATACACAAATCAATAAATTAAAATACTCTAAAATGTATGCATGAAATACACTTATCAAGGTATGATAGTTCCATGCTATATAGACCCCACACTCAAGATGGACTATAGTATGTACATAAGTCCCTTTAAACCAAGGATAAAGAGGATTCATCACCATCGGCTAAGGTATGTGATGTATTGATATAAGGTTTTAGAATATTCTAAATCATAATGTTCTATCCTATTAGCTCACTAACTACCTAAGTCTTTCATGTTCTCTAGTACAAAAAAATGATGGGAAATTTATTTCAAGAATGATTAAAATATAATTCATCCCATTCTTCATTTAAAATATTACAATTTTCCATTTAAAACCATAATGGGGTTTTAATCAAAAACATGCCTTTTCACCAAGATAAAACCCTAGGTTTTTTATTAAAAATAATTTTTCTCCATTTTCACAAATAGGTATTTGAAATCAATTCACCATTCAATTTCATAATCTAATTTCACAATTTAATTCAACAATTTAATTTTCAAACAAATTCCATTAATTTAATAAGAAACCCATAATTCAATGGAATTAGGGTTTTTTAAAATTTCCATCAAATCCTTTTTCCACAATTAAATTCAAAATTTTAATTGAAACAATTTCAACATTTAAATTAAAAAATTTAAATCTCAAAAATTTCTATAAACACTCACCAATTCAATGGAATTGGGGGTTTTCCAATTTAATGCCAAAACCTATTTTTAAAAACCCCAATTCAATGGAATTGGGTTTTTCTAATAAACCAATTAAAATAATTTTAGAAAAAAACAAAAAAATCACCAATTGAAATTAAATAAATCAAATTAGGGTTAATAAAAATAGATAATTGTAATGGAACCACCTACCTCAGGATCAACGGATCTTAAATAAAAATAATAATACCTGAAAAACACCAATGGAGAACAACAGAAACGAGGAACTATGAATCAAACCTAGTTTTAGATCCAAAATAGTGGCTATTAGATCCAAAAATCATCACGGGGATCCATGGAACCCTGGGAAGGGGAAGACATATTATGTGATAACTAGAATAGAAGAAGGAAACTAATTGCATGAAGATTGAAGGGCATTTCTCAAGCTTCAAATTGCTTCTAGGATGGATCTATGTTGCCAAAAAACCCTTCTTGTGAGCTTTGATGATGGTAGAAATTAGTTTGGGTTCGTACCAGTCCATCAGGGGCTTAAAAAAGTGGTTTAGGAATTTTTAATTAAAATTCAGATCAATTAAAAACTCATCCGCACTATTTCATGTGAAGAGGCGCACGGTTCAGAAAAACTATGAACAATTCATGTGCCTATTTTAAATGGTCCACACAATTTATTCTTTGAGGGTGCACATTTTTTAAACTGTTCACTAACCATGAGAAATATCACTGCCTTGGGTAACATGGTTTGCTCTAAAAGGGTGCACGGTTTGGGAAAACCATGCACTAGCCCATAATTTCCAAAACTCTTAAAAAATTAAACCTGAAACAACCCCAAACAAAAACCCACCATATCTTGGTAAAAAGAGGGATTTAGGAATACCTAAAAATAGTAAAAAGATGTTTCATGAAGAAAGTGAAGAAAAATCTAAAAAGTTCTTCCACTCTAAGCCCTATCATTGGAAGTACTCCTAGGACAGAAGTAAGAGATGTATATTATAATGGGGAGAAGTACCCTATATCAGTAGTACTTATCTTGGATTATTCTAAATCTGATGATAATTCTCATGGGGGTAGTCTAATTGAGCATGGTGGACCTGCTATCTCTTCCGTTCAGAGAACAATTAAAGTATCTTTGATCTCTAAAATTGATTCTCGAGAGAGACTTTAAGTTTTTCCTTCTAGCATTTCAATTGATCAAGTACTAGAATAAAGTTATGGACTGACTCCTACAAAAAAAATTGAGGATCCAGCGGATAGAAATGTGATGGATCATGTTTGATCTCTCCATGCGGATGTTCTTGAAATTGAAGAAGAAGGTGAAGTTGAAGAGGAATTTTAGTCTTTGGGACCTAAGTGAGTGGAGTTTGAAGGTGAGTTAGATGGTAGGTAGCCTGTTTTTGACCCATATAATCATATAACTACTTTTACCCCTTATATGCCTTATGTAACTAAATATTATTTTAATGAATTCAAATTAGAACTGATGGGTTTGTTCAAGGAATTATGTATTGGTTCTGGAGAATAATGGAACCAATTTGAGAAAACGACATATCATGGATTTCCACTCTAGTCATTTCTCATGTTTAGCTGAAAATTCATCTCAAATTGGAACTTATGAGAAGTGAATTTAAATATTTGATATCTCAAATTAGTTCTCTACATGAACATTATCAAGATATTATGTTAAAGCTAGACCATAGATTTATTAATTTATTTTTTCAGTCATATACATCTACTTCTCCTCCTGTATCTTCTTCATATCCACCTCCTACTCCTATACAGAGTTTTTTTAGTGAAGATAAAGTCAAAAAAAACCTTATTCAAGATGAGCTTAAAGTAGTTATGGATTATTTTTATAAAACCATAGATATGATGTTTGAAGTATTTCAAATCCATGAATCATATACCTTGGACCTATTTAGAAAATATGTTAAACAAGATGGAAAATGTAGTGATGTAATTAGATGATCCATTTATTTTAATATCAATAGGATAATTACCAAATATTATTTAAAGTCTATGTTTAGGTAATTATCTAGTGAACTTATAATTCCTCCTTTGACTCAATACCTTAAATCTCAAGTGGATAAGATAAACGTTCTTACTCCTATTCTAGAATCCTTTAAGGAAAAAAAGAATTTTATTTTTAGGATATGAAGTGTGGTTCAAGAGTTATGAAGGATTTTAAGAGATTTTTTGAGCCTTACCTATACACTGTAAACATTGTCATCTTGGATCCTACTACCTTACCCATTTCTTCAAACTCTCCAACAACTATAAGTTAATTTGTTAATCCTTTTATTTTTTCTCCTATAAAATTAGTTTAGAACCTTCATCAAGTTTCTAGGTGTGTGGTTATTCAAGAACATGCTTCCACCTCTAAACAGTAACCTAACCCTCTAGTCTGAGCCTCTACAGAAATAGGAAATGATCATATTCTCTCATATTACCTTATAGATGTGTCTACTTACAATTCTAATTAGAATTATTGATATGGTCTCTATTCTTATATCATTTTGAAATCATTAATGCAATAATTTTTTCATATTTACATCATCTATATTGTCATATTATTTTTAGTGTTTATTTATTACTCTTGTTATATTTTACTTTGGCATAATTGTTTTTGATAATCCCAAAATGGGGAGAAATTTAGGATGTATTCAATTAATTTCATATATCTTTCATGATTTTTTATCATAAAAATGGGGATATTTCCAGCTTAGTTCAGAACCTTATTGTTTTAATTCCCACAAATCATGTTTCTTATATTACTAATGAATTTTATTTTTTATGATATTCGATTATTTTTATAACCAAAATTATAAAAAAGGATAATCATTAATGTAATATCCCAGATTTGTTTGTGTATTATTTTTAAATATTATATGAAATTAATTTGAGACCAGTTACTAAGACAGTGTACGATTCTGAGGCCCGTTGTGCCCAGAAAAATTGCTTGAAAACTATTAAATATATTAAATAGCTTGCATGCACAATTTTCTAGAAAAAGTTGTAACAACTTCTAAATGGGTTATCAGATAAAAAATTGGATGGAATCATTGCATTCATAGTAGTGATTTTACTTTAGGTGAGTCCTGACATTGTTCATCATAGGTCAGCTATGAAAGTTAGTTTTTGGATGTTTTAAAGAATAAAATAAATTAAAGATTTATTTTATTTATTTATTTTTTCTCAACGTAGTGATGCAATGATGGTTTATTTTAAAATAAACCTAGATGTAGGGATCCATGGTTAAGATCATAAACAAGAATTACCTAGAGGCTTTAGAGAGGAACCTAGAGAATTTCCTCAGTGGAAAATGACAACAGAACTTGGATCGAAGATCGATAGATGTCGTTCTTGATGTGTCTCACCAACAGAGATGACACATCAACTGATCTTCTTCAGGAAGTGATACAAATCAAAGGAAGGGCATTGTTTTTTGGAATTCTTTCCCTATTTTTAGAATAAATGACAAATGAAGATCAACCAAAGAATAATTTTACCTACGGATCGATTGTTCTTACGGGATGGGTTTTATTTGTAGAAATTATCAGGGTTTGATGTAAATATTATTTTGTATGATTTATTGATCCTTCTTATGGGAATAGATCAATTCTAGAATGAAAAATGGATGAGGTTCATTCCTTGAGTTGTTCTTTGTGATTTTTCTCCCCTGTTATATTCTTCGCTTTATTCATTCTTTGTGTTTTATGAACAAACGATCGTTGTTCCTTCGATCTGTGGTACAATGATCTAAAATTGAAGATTTGGCATCGGGGTGACCTAGAGGACATTCTATGGTGATGGAGACTGATGAATCAAATTGATTTAGGAATACCCATTCTTCAAATGATTTATGATCGGGTGATATAAATCGGATTTCAGAGCCGAATGAAGGATCAAAACTCACCAATTTGTTCTTATGATGATGAGGTGGCCCTGTATTTGTAGTTTTGTGGAAAACAGATCACTAAAAAGAGATCGAATCATTAATCAAGATGCGCAGAGAAAGAACAGCGGTTTCTAGAAAATCGTGATCAAAACGGCATGTAACCCAGGGTTACATGGCATGTGGACCCCACTCAATAGTGCCTAGGGTTTTAGGAGTTAGTTAAATTCCACACAGTGTGTAGTCCCTTACTAGAGACTTGATATGTATCTCAGGAGATACAGAGACATGGTGTGGAGTACACGGGTTGCCTACACGGCATGTACCCCACCAAACGACTTTTCCTGGACCAAGTACATAGACTACCCCATGTACTGAATACATGGGAAAAGATACATAGGTTGACACTGTGTACTAGCACATGGACAGAGTAAATGGGTGGACCCCGAATGGAATTACATGGCATGTGACCCTTCTACACAGCGTGTAACCATCTTTTACATGAAATGTACTTTTGACATGGGTTGTTGTACCCAGGTAGTACCCGGGGTCAAGGGGAATTGCATGTGACCCTACTACACGCCATGTACTCTCTTCTACATGGATTGAACCACTTGTCCACCGTATCTTAGATAAGTTTTGTTAAGGGTTTTTTCTCGTATCCTTTCCCTAAAGGTTAGTTGGTATTGTTTCCTACTCATAGGATTATGATCCATTTAGTTGTACTTTCTGGATAGAGTTATTGGAATCCCCTTGAAGAGGCCTAGAGCAGGATCATCTATTCATTCTGAATTCCCTAGGTGGATTTCTTGGTATTTACATAACCAACTTCACTGATCATTGATCCTATACTTAATAGGTTAATCCATATGGAGTTGTTGGTATCACCCTATGTCCATGGTTGTGATCCTCATTTGTGTATCATACCTCTATTCAGATCTATCAGTGTATCTATCTCATGATGGGTCTGATGAACAGTACTTATCGGAAAGACATCATCAGTGCTATCAGACTTAGGAGTGTGTTCTCTCAGATTATTTATTGTGGAATCTTCAGACTTAATCCCTAGTATGGGTATGTGGTGGTTGTGACTTACCCCTAGACTATGAGTCATGGTTTGAGTATAGTTGGACATTCTTGTTATATATTTTCTATACATATACTGTGTAGATTTCATTTTATCTTTCCTTTGTGTATTGATTTGTGGTTTTGAGTTTTCCTACTAAGTATTGTTATACTCACCCATATATGGGCTTTTCCCACACATGTCATGTATTATGCAGACAAGTGAACTTTTGACAGAGTCTAGGGCAGACCGGGATCAGACAGAACTTTGTGGGTTCAATCAGGCTAGGGTGTTCCTACGGCTTTGAGCAGTAGTCCCAGTACCTATTTTTTTATAGGTTAGAATTTTTAGTTTACAGAATATTTCTTTTGGTGGGATTTTATTCTATCCCAGTTTAATTTACTTCACTTTATTTCATGTCATACTCTGTTGGTTGGGATAGTGGTATGCATACATTTATTTCTTGGTGTTTTTTACATTTCAGAATTTTTGGGCTTGGAGATGTGTGTGTTCATATAGGTACATAGGAAATGCCTCTCATGTTAGTGATATTCCTACTCAGTGCTAGTCACTAGCCCATAGCCTATTGGAGGTGGGCTTAGGGAGTCACAGCACGGGTCCCACTAGGATAGGTCGTGACAGAGTGGTATCAGAGCTAGTAGTTTCTACCTTAGGATTGATATTCTATGAGATTGGTTTGGGTTAATAGAGTTAAGTGTTTCAAGTTCATATTTCAGGTCAAGGACTCTAGTGTTGGTGCAGGCGGCTAATGTATCCATACACTGGGACTCTAATAGACTATTTTTTGACTCGATACATAAGAACACTAGTTGTAGGGAAAATAATGGTACATGAATCATATAGGAATGGGGTTTGGTTCCATTTCCTTCTTGAGTAAACTCTCTAGATATACTCATTGACTTTGGTACATATTGTTTTCTTACATGATTCCCCTGAGATGCATACCAGCTATGATTCAGCAGCTCAATCATGAGGATGACCTCCTCAGTGATGAGGTTTTGATACAGGGGACAATTCCCTAGATGTTACCTCCAGGTGGTGCACCAGATATACCACCACCAGTGGAGAAGCACGTGGTACATGTAGTGCCAATAGATAAGGAGAACGGGATGAGTGCACTCTATGAGTTTCAGAGACAAAGACTCCTCAGGTTCCAAGGAAATACTAACCCTTAGGTAGTTGAGGACTGGATTCAGGTGGTGACACAAGTTTTCCACCTAGTCCGAACACCAGCAGATCAGATGGTGGTACTGGTGTTGAACATTCTACATGTCTCAGTAGGGTGATGGTGGATTTTGGCTATCCAGAATTGTGATAAGGTGACTCTTCCATTGATGGAGTTATAATGTCTCTTTAGATATTATTTCTCATTGGTTACACTAAGAGTAGTGTATATACAGAAGATTCTTCAGCTCTAGAAAGGTAGCTTGCCGGTGTTTGACTATTCATCTAAGTTCACCAATATTTCTAGGTACTTGATGGATATGGTCAGAGATCGGAAATTCAGGTCTCTGACCTTTGATCGAGGTATGCGTAGAGACATCTAATCTAATGTTATCCCTCTATGTATTCCAAATTATGTTGGAGTTATTGATCGATATTTGGTGTTTGAAAGATTCTTTTCTGAGTAAATACAATAGATTATAGTCAACAGTTGATGAGCAGGTTCAGAGACCTCGGAAGTAGGGAGCTGACATCAGTCTTAGGGATTCGGATGTGGGAGATGTTTCAGGAGGAGGTTCCAGGATAAAGGATCTATAGTTCAAGGCTCATGGGGTGGGTCCAGTCAGCCTATAAAGAGGAATTTCTATTCATGTAATGGCAGGAGAAATCTCTCTCAAGATTTTACAAACCTCTATTTTGTTGATAGGGAAAGAGTGGATGGACCATCGAGGTAGAGATAGTGACAGGAGAAAGCAGATCCACAGGTTGTTGGATATGGAATAGGAGCTGGGATAGTAGATAGAGGTGTTCTACGTTTAGAAATGCTACTGACACCACCCCCAGGAGGTCCAATATAGGATCAAGGAGATAGAGTAAAGGGGCTGGGATAGCTACATGCGGTCGAGGAATATGACCCAAGGACTCTAGGAATGATTCGAGGTACGATCTGTGACTTTTATACTTTACTTGTAGTAATGATATACATAGGTTCTAGTCATTCCTTTCTCTCCACATATCTTTTTTGATACCTAGAGATTCCATTTGAACCATTGACTCGACCCTTACGCTTGGATATACCCACTGGAAAAGACTCAGTGATCATGTATCTATGCCGACACTATGACCTGACCCTTGGAGGTGAGAGTTTTAATTAGAACCTCTTATTGGCAGCATTGATGCATTACGATGTCATTATTGGTATGGATTGGTTATCCATAGTCCATGCCCATATTGATTGTTTTTGGAAAAGGGTGTGGTGTGTCTGCAGCAATGGAATAAGGTTTTCTTTTTTTGGAGAAATGGAAACATAGGCATCATGGGATGGACTCTTGCATAGGAGGGTGTAACCGATTACTCAGGAGTTAGCTATTCTGACCCTCAGAGCAGAATAGGTTATGAGTTTTCAGTTTACATTAGTAGTGGCATAGTACAAGGACGTCATTCTAGAAGATGTTCCAAGTTTACCTCCCCACTGGGAGATAGACTTCTGCATCAACTTACACCCCGGAACGGTACCAATATCTACACTAGAATATCGGATGGCTCCTATAGATCTTCTCAATATGAGGGTGTAGTTGGAGGACTTGTAGAGAAAGGGCTTCATGAGACCCAGTTTTTCACCCTGGGTGGTCCTAGTTTTGTTTTCCAAAAAGGTAGATGGGAGCATTTGGTTGTGTGTGGACTAACGATGCCTAAACCAGGTGACCATGAAGAACAAGTATCCACTACTGGGAATTGATGACCTCTTCGATCAGCTGATAGGGGCATGATGGTTCTCGAAGTTTGACCTTCGATCAGGCTATCACCAACTGTGAGTACGGGATGGTGATATACCGAATATGGAATTAAAATTTCATTACGGTCACTATGAGTACTTGGTGATGCCCTTTTCCATGACGAACACCCTAGAAATGTTCATGGGACTCAAGAACTGGATCTTTCAACCTTACTTAGACCGGTTCATGGTATTCTTCATCGATGATATCCTTGTGTACTCATAATCTGAGAAGGAGCATGAAAGACACCTTAGGATGGTTCTAGAAGTACTCTGAGAGCACTAGATTTATGGGAAACTCTCAAAGTTCCAACTCTGGATTTAGGCAGTCAACTTTCTAGGACATGTTATCTTAGTGTATGGAGGGGCATTGGACTCGGCCAAGGTGAAGGCGGTGTTAGAATGGGATCCATCTAGGAGTGTGATGGATGTACTAATCTTTCTTGGGATAGTAAGCTATTATAGAAGATTCATAACTAATTTCTAAAGGATATTAGCACCTATGACATCATTGACTTGAAAGGGGCAGTCTTTCGTATGGATAGAGAAGTTCCAACAAGCTTTCTAGCTGTTGAGGTAGAGTTTGACGAGTTCTTCGATCTTGAGATTATTGGAGGAGGGTGTTGAGTATGTATTGTTTTTCAATCCATCAAGGACCAGACATGGTTGTGTCCTAATGAAGATGCAAGTAGTTATTTTCTATGGTTCATGTCAGTTGAGGAGACATGAGTAGAACTATGTGACCTATGATCTTTTGTTGGAAATGGTAGTCTTCACATTGAATATGTGGAAATACTACCTGATAGGTGAGTGAATTATCATATACTCTGATCAAAAGGGTCTCAAGTATATCTTCTCTTAGAAGGATCTGAATTTGAGATAGATTTGATGGCTAGAGTTCCTCTAGGACGATGACTTTGAGATTATCTATACTCCTGGGAATGGGAATGTGGAAAAAGATGCTCTTAGTAGGAGATCTAGTTCACAGTTGTTGAACAAGTATTTGTATAAGTTGGACTCATTATAGTTATCCTTTATGGATGGAGATTTATTAGCTTACCTCTAATCAATGATTGCCACCCCTCCACTCTTACAGCGAGTCATGGAGGCATAGCATGGGGATACCGACTATGAGACCCTATATGCTCAGATGTTTGTAGGACATGTGCTTGATGGATATTCACAAGGTGGGGATCATGCCATCCTTTTTATAGGATGCACAGTTGTACCAATGTAATTATGGGAGGAGTTTTTGTCGGAGTTTCGAACATCCCATTTGGTGGTAAATCTTGGAGTGGAGAAGATGTACCGGGACCTCTGACATTAGTTTTGGTATACAGGGATGAAGAAGGCAGTGGAAGAGTTAGTCTCTTGATGCCTTACCTTCCAGTAGGTGAAGGATGAGCACTAGGTTCCAAGGAGTTTAGCTTAATCCCTTGAGATGATGGAATAGAAATGTTATGAGATATCAATGGACTGTGACGGGTTTACCACACATGTCCAGGAGACATGATGTCATCTGGGTGATCGTTGAACAACTCACCATGTTGTCCCACTTCATAGCCATCTGAGATCAGAGTTCAGTAGTGATCTTGGGAAGCCAATATGTTCAAGAGATAGTTAAAATTCATGGAGTCCCATCGAAGATATTTTCTGATCGTGATGCTTGTTTTACATCTTAGTTATGTAAGGAATTGTAAGAGGCATTTGGGAATCAGTTCCTCTTGAGCATGGTGTTTCACCCCCAGACAGATAGCTAGATGGAGAGAACCATTCAAATTCTGGAGGACATGCTACAATCTTGAATGTTGGACTTCAGCCATAGTTGGGAGGATCACCTACCTCTAGTGGAGTTCGTGTAAAACAACAGATACCATCCTACCAATAGTATGGTACCTTCAGAGGATTTGTATGGGAGACCCATCCAGTTACCCCTTTACTGGACTGACCCAAGTGAGTCATCACTCAAGGGCCCAGAGTTGGTGATAGATACTTTCGATAAGGTGCAAATCATCCAAGAGTGGATGAAGACTACATAGATCCATTATAAGTATTATGTTGATAGGCAGCAGAGGCCTTTGTACTTCGAGAAAGGAGACCATGTATTCCTTCAAGTTTCACCTCGATGGGGATTATAGATATTTGGTAGGGATGTCAACTTATATCCAAGGTTTATTGGACCTTTCTAGATACTTCATAGAGTTGGAGAGGTGGCGTACTGCTTGTCCCTACCCCCGCAGTTTGACTGAGTCCACAATGTTTTCCACATGTCGAAGCTGAGGAGGTACATGCATGATTCATCATATGTCATCGATTACGGTGAGCTGAACATTTTTGATGGAGTGACTTTTGCTGAGTACCCAGTGGAAATTTAGGATTGTCAGGAGAGGATCCTATATGGTAGATATATTCCCTTTTTTCATGTCCAGTGGCAGCATAGGAATCTCTAAGAGAGCACATGGGATCGGGAGGTTCAGATTCGTGCATAGTACCCACATATTTTTGTATAACCTTTGTTTTTTGGATTTTTGGGGATGTAAATCCCTAAGGTGGGGAGAATATAATGTCCCATATTATTTCACGTATTATTTTTAAATTTTATATAGAATTAATTCATGGTTAGGAACTGAGATGGAATGCGATTATGAGGCCCACTATGCCCAGAAAAATTGCTTGAAAAATATTAAATATATTAAATAGCACGTGTGTGCAGTTTTCCTCAAAAAGTGGAATAACTTCTAAATGGTTTCCTGGATAAAAAATATTATTTCACCATTATGTTCATAGAAGAAACATTACTCTAGGAGAGGCCTGACATCGGCTGGCATGGGTCGGCTATGAAAGTTAGTTTTTGGACATTTTAAAGAATAATATAAAATGAAGATTTATTTAATATATTTTTGTTTTGTCTACATAGAGACATAGTGATGGTTTATTTCAAAATAAAACTAGAGGCATAGATCCAAGGTTGATCTCAAAACCCTAGAATTAACTGGAGGCTTTGGAGATGAACCTGGAGAATTCCATCAGTGGAAAATGACGACAGAACTTGGATCGGAGATTGACTGATGTCATTCTGGACAGATCTTTCCAACAATGACATCATAGCAACCAATCTTCTTTATCGAACAATCCAAATCAAAGTAAGGGAATTGTTATTTTTAATTCTTTACTTATTTTTAGAATCAATGAAAAATGCGGATAAACCAACAAACAGGTTGACCAACAGATTGATCATTCTTGTGGGATGGGTTTTATTTGCGAGAATTATTGGGGTTTGATATAGAGATTATTTTTTATGGATTATTGATCATTATAATGGAAAAGTATTGAGATTGGAACAAATAATGGCCAAGGTTCATTACTTGGGTTGTTCTTTGTGCCTTTTCTCCCCCATTATATTCTTCGTGTTCTTCATTCTTTGTGGTTTATGTAAAAACGATCATTGTTCCTTAAATCCTTGGTGCAATGATCCAAAATTTACGATCTGACATTGGGATGACCTATCGAAGGTGTGATGGTGATTGAGACGGACAAATCAAAGTGATTCGGGAATACCCGTTCTTCAGACGATTTACGAGTTGATGATCGGAATCATATTTCAGAGTTGATTAATGCCCCAAAACTCACTAATTTTTTTGTGATGATGATTCGACCCCGGATTTGTAGTTTCAAGATGAAAATATCACCAAAACAAGATCGGATCATAAATCAAGGTGTGCGAAGGAAGAACAAAAGTTTCTGGAAAATCACAATCAACATGGTCTGTAAACCGGGGTTACATAGCGTGTGGCCCCTACTCAGTGGTGTTAATGGTTTTGGGAGTTAGTTAAATGCCACACAACATGTGACCCTTTCTCACGGCATGTAGTCCCTTCCTAGAGACTTGGCATGTATCTCGGGAGATACACAGACATAGGGTGGAGTAAACCGGTTTCCTACACGGCGTGTATCCCACCACATGACTTGGCCAGGACCAAGTACATGGACTACCCCATGTATTGGTACATGAGAAGAGCTACATGTGTTTACACTGTGTACTGGCACATGGCCAAAGTACCCAGGTAGACCCCGGATGGAAGGACACGATATGTGACACTTCTATATGGAATCTAAACATCTTATACACGACATATACTTTTGACATGGTTCGTTGTACATGGGAAGTACCTAGGGTAAAGTGACATGACATGTGACCCTACTACACGCCATGTACTCTCTTCTACATGGATTGATCCACTTGTACACCATATCTTGGACAGGTTTAGTTAAGTGTTTTTTCCCATATCCTTCCCCTGAAGGTTAGTTGGTATCATTTCCTACACATAAGATTATGATCCCTTCAAAAGGACTTTCTGGATAGAGTTGTTGGAATCCCCTATGAGAGGCTCGTAGTAGGATCCTCTATTCATTCTTCATGGCCTAGGTTGAATCCTTGGTATTGACATGATCGACTTCACCGGACATCGATCCTATACTTAGTAGGTTAATCCATATGGAGTTTTTGGTGTCACATCATGGCCCCAGCTGTGATCCACATCTGTGTATCATATCTCTCTTCAGATCTATCAACGTATCTCTCTAATGACGGTTCTAATAAAAATTTCTTCTCAGACTGACATCATCAGTGCTATCAGACTCAGGAGTGTGTTCTCCCATATGAGTGATTATGGAATCTTCAGACTGAATCCTTAGTGTGGGTATGTGGTGGTTGTGACTTACCTCTATACTAAAATTCTTGGTTTGAGTATATCTGAATATTCTTGTTATATGTGTTGTAGACATATATTGTGTAGAGGTTATTGTATCATTCCTTTGTGTATTTCTTTGTGGTTTTGGGGTGTCCAACTAATTATTGTTATACTCACCCCTACAGGGGATTTTCCTGCATTTTTCATGTTATAAGAGTGAAATTTTGATGAAGTCTAGGGTGGACCAGAACCAGATAGAGCTTTATGAGTTCATGTAGGCCAGGGTTTTCCTATGGCTTCGAGCAGTAGTCCTAGTACCTATTTTTTTATAGGTTGGAATTTATAGTTTACAGACTCTTTCTTTTAGTGGGCTTATATTCTGGTCTAGTTTACTTTACTAAACTTTACTTCCTGTCATAATATGTTGGTTGGGATAGTGGTATGCATACATTTTTTTCTTAGTGGTTTTTACATTTCAACATGTGTCAGCTTGGGGATGTGTGTGTGTGTATAGGTATATAGGAAATGCCTCCCATGTTAGTGATATTCCAACTCGGTGCTAGTCACCAGTCCCTGACCTATTGGTGGAAAGCTTAGGGATTCTTGGCACAGTCCCCACTACGATGGGTTGTGACACTTGAAGTCACCACATGTTGAAATCCATGTGACCACATGAACAATTAAGTAACCATGCATCAGATGAGATAATGTTTTCTATGTATTGATTCAAGCGTATGTTGAAGATCAAGTGATTACTCAAAGGATTTAACCTACCGAAAGAGTAAATTAAGTGACCATGAGAAGAAATGAAGTGAAAAAATAAAGAAAAGAAGTGACCACATGAATAAAATAAGTGGTTTCAAAAAAATTAATTGGACACATGAAGAAAATAAGTGATCACAATAAGAGAATAAGTGATTGTTCCAAGTGATCGTGATAAGTAAACATGCCAATATACAGTGCCAATTGATCATGGTAAGTGACCAGGGAAACTAATCATGTTAAATTTATTCAATAAAAAGTGATTATGATTAAGTGAAGAC
Source organism: Viscum album (assembly GCA_963277665.1). Taxonomy (NCBI): domain Eukaryota; kingdom Viridiplantae; phylum Streptophyta; class Magnoliopsida; order Santalales; family Viscaceae; genus Viscum; species Viscum album. The sequence continues at coordinate 2,067,742,060 of OY728121.1, forward strand.
TAAGTGACTATTTCTAAATTAAGTAGTGAAATATATCCAAATCTCCAATGGATATATTTTGAAGCATTTATTATATATTTGATGAATTTAAGGTTGTAATGATTATGAGGATTAATTAATGAATATCCTCCAATGGATTATTAGAGAAGTTTATCTCTTTAGGATGAATAAAAAATACGCGAAACAGAAGGGTGTGTGTTCTTAAGAGATATAATGGAATTCTACTTTAGTGAACTCTTCCACAACACTCTATTTTTTGAAATCTCATTACAAAAATTGGTTGAAATATTATAAGTATGGATTTACATATAATTAATTAAACAAATTTTATCAAATTGAGACTCTTCAGACTATCACACTCCTCATATATTTTTATCTCTCTTTTAGATTAATTTTGAGTTGTGTTTTCTTTACTCTATTTATTTATTAACACAATATTCTATTTGGTTCAAAATAGTACTAGATACTCATTCCTTTATACTTTTGAACCTATTATCCCATTAATAATTTTATAATAGTATGTGTGTATCTTGGACTGCTTGTCTATAGTTTTTATTTTTAATAAAATGATCTAGTTTGTGGATCATTTTATTATTTAATAAACTTCTTGGAAGTAAGTGATTATCAATTAAAGAGGACTATGTCTCGACTTTAGGATGAACCTATTTTTTATTCCATTATGTGTTATCTTATTTGGTTTAATATGTTTTTAAAATAAACCAATTTTAGTTTTCAAATCTATATAAAAAAACATCACTTTGATAGTTAGCCTTAATAAGTGTTTAATATATTGTTCTTAAAGTAATTAGTTATATTTTAAAAGTTAAATTAATTTTGAAATTTTTTTAGTTGATATATGATCAATAATTTGAGAAATATTTATAAAACTTTGAATTATATATTTATACTATATTAGTTAACAAGGATATTTTATAAATTAAGGATTTATTTTTAAAACTTTTTAAAATGGAAATCTCAATTTACAACTCAATTCAACCCACTCTTAAGATGTCCACTCTGACCAACACAAGACAATAGTGTTGTCAAATTCATCTAGAATAACATCTTTTTAAGATTTGGATTTCCCAAGTCTTTCATCACTTTCAGTGGTACCCACTTTCGGAACTTTAAATTCAAAAATTAATGGAAAATTATGGATTTGTGAACAAAACATGAACCACTTACCACTCTTTGTTAAGTGGTAAAGATGAAATTTCCAATAGATATTTTATTTGGACCTTAGAGAAAAAAATTTCTAGATCTAGGAATTACGAGTCTTTGAAATTATATGAGGCATTGTGGGCCAACAAAACTACATTCAAGACTCCCATAAAAATATCTACATACAAACTTATTTTTGAAAAATTGTGTCAATTTCCTATGGAGATGCAGCATAAAACTTTTTGGGATTTGAAAGCGTTAAAATTTTACTTCAAAACAGGTGGAAAAATAATATTGTTGTATTTTAGTGAGTTGGATGAGATTAAAATAGAATATTATAAAAATGATATAATTTACAAAGATAGAACCAAATATTTATAGATTCTATCATTAAAAATAGAGATTTTAAGGTTGGTTAGAGGGTTTTACTATTCAACTATATATTGTAAATGTTTCTTATAAAAATAAAGTCGGAATGATCTAGACCATTCACCATCCTTATGGTGTTATTCAGTGAAGTTCTGGAATTAGTTGGAGAGGTGAACACACCATTTTTTTGATAATAAAAAAGGGTTAAACAATATATTGAGTTGCAACCAAAGGGATTGGATATTTCTTATGTTCTTAAATCTTGATTATTCACTGAGTCTAACTAAAGACTTAAAATTTAGTGATTCCTAGGTGTTAACCCATGGTTCTATTTATTGTTTTCTTTTGTTTTTCATGTTTGAATAAGAATAAATATATATACATTCTTGAATTTTTTTTTCTTTTATATTTTTTTTAAGATAGAAAATCCTATTGGTATATCAAAGTAAGTGTATAATTTCATAAATTTTAGAGTAGTATTCAACTTTTTTTCAAGGAAGTAGAGGGGTTGAGAGCTAGATCTACTTTGAATTACTCTCCTTCTCAACCCAAACTCTTTTTTCATTTTATTTTAAGTTCAAATTATTGAATTATCATGTTTATATATTTAAAATTTTAGGATATAAATTGGGAAACCATAGGTTCATTACTCAAACAAAAAGGGGATATATTTTTTTCATATACTTAATTGACCAAGCCTCACTTACAAGTGATTTTCTGTTTAGTTTTGAATCTGTTTTTACTACTCTAATTACTGAATAATTTTTGAAATTTTTTTATTAAAATGGTTAAAATAATTGTTTTTAAAAGTGTTAACACATGATAAAATCATGAGATAAACTATTCTTGGATACTTTTATATTATTTATATATTTTCATATTGAAATTTTTATTTACACGCCAATCATTATTTCTTTCTAAAAATAATTTTGAGCTTTATATTTTGAGAATGCATTCTTATGAAAAACTGGAATGTACGCTGAAAATATTGAAGTTATAACAAGCTAATAACTTTATCCATGAACTTAATTTTTCTAATTGATTAGGGTTTTAAAAAATATGATTTTTGAACTATTATTTTTACCCCTTAAACATCCTTTTTTACTATTAAAATGATAGTTTTTTGGAAGTTAAATTTTTTTAAATGTTCTCCCCCCTTGAAGCTAAGCATTAGGGATAATTTTGGGTTTTACATGTGGGGGGTCCTTCAACTGTGTTAAATAATATTTCAAGTATTTCACATCAAAAATACCCACAAAGTTTTTCAAATGAATATTTTTGAGCTTCAGTTAACACATTTAGTGGTTGATTTTTTTTAAAAAAATCAAAGTTTATTTTCCACTTTGGTGGGGTTAATTTTTTCTATTTATCTATAGATTCAATTAGGAAATAAAATTTCTATTTATATCAATTAAAAACGAATGTTTTTGGTAAATTTTTGGAGTTATTTTTACAATATTTTTTGAATTTGAAATTATTAGTTTGATTTAAACTAATAAGATTTGCATTCAAATGGAAAGAAAATAAACCTATAATTAAGGTTGAGATTTTTATTTTTATTATAAAAATGTTGGATGGGTTAATTATTATTACTATTAATTATTATACTCACTCATCCATTCATTTGTATCTAATTATACTATGTGATAAATTATGGGTGTGTTTTCACTAAGGAGAATAAGAGAAGTTATAGGAACAATTGAATAAAAAGTTATGTTGGCTTAAATCCTTAAAAATTTTAAATTCAATAAACTTTGTATAATTGGAACCTATATTTTTTATTTACAATAGTTTCTTATAGACCAATCATACATACTTACTTGAGAATATCCTTAGGGAAAAACTTTTGAAAATAACCACTTTGTTGGAATAGAATTATTTAATTTTTGAGATTAATTGACTTTTACTAAATATGTTGAATTGATTTCTTGAGGATAAACAAGGAATTAAGCATGGGGGATTTGATGTGGAATTAAATTAATACATTTTTTCACATCTATTTTGGAAAATAATCAAGATTTTAATGATAAAATGATCTTTACTTGATAATATTTTAAATTTGGACCATTTTGTGTCAAAAATATAATTCATTGAATATTAAAATTAAGTTAGGATTTTTGGGTGATAAATTGTCAAATGTTTTTTGTTTTTATTTTCATGTGATTTGTGAATAAATTTTTTTTAGGTTTTTTATAAAAATTCCATTGAAATATATTTTTTATGTGTTTCAGGTGTTGGGTTTAATATTTCCAAGTTCTATGATTAGATATTTTATATGTTCAATTGTAATTCCCTTTAATATGAATTTTATGTTTATATATTCATTCTTTTTTCTATTTTAATGTTTTATTTTATATTTTTTAATTGATACACTTCATATTCTCTGTGTTTCTATTAGATATAGTCAAACACATAAGGTTAGTAGATTCATATGGTTCACTCTTCTCATAAGGATCCCAATCCCATAAGTTTATCATCATAAGCTAGTTTTGTATCATAAAGGATCATAATAGTGGACCATAAGTGTGTAAGAAGTGTTGTGTATGAAATAAATAATGTAAAAGAAGAACCATACGTAAGAATCCATATGTATAAGAATATTATCATGTAAGAAGATGTTTGTGTAAGAATACATCTATGTTAGAATCCATTTTCAAAAGAATAATCCACAAATGAGTTAACAGAATTCTTGTATGAGTACTAGAGACACTTTATAGGGGTTCAAGAACACTGAATGTTGGGTTCAACCCTTTATGGAATTAAAAATTCTGTTACTATAGAATTTATAATTCCACATCATCCATTAATTTCTCAATTTGAAATAAATAAAGAATATGTCAATCTTGTAAATATAAACTCATAGATTAAATCATAGATGATTAATTATAATGATTTAAATAAGAATCAAAGACCCATGTTGGAGGAGAGCATTTTGTTAGAAGATGTCTACTCAAGTCATGATGAAGGAGATGATGAACAGTCAAATCAGCCACATGGATTCCAGTGATTCAAGAATGGAAATGTTTTCTATGAGTTTAAAATATATCAATCTAATATTTTATGAAATATTTCTCTTTACATAATACAATTTCATTGGTATCTTGTGCTTCACACAAGATTGAGCTTAAACAAATAACTAAATATTATTATATACATGTTACCATTATATCCTAGTCGTTAGAATGGCGGGTATGAACAGGATTAACAAAATTATGAAAATATAGTTTAAAAATGTATATATAATGAATTATTTAGTGAAAAAATAATTATAAATTAAAATAAAACCCTTTTTAAAATAAAAGGAAATATTTTTAATAAAATTATTTAAATGCGCACAAGTTTGTTTTTTACCAATAAAATAAAAAAAAATCACTCTTTTTGGATTACATTAATTGAATATAAATACATATATAATATTCAATATAATTTTTAGCATTCATCCATTTTTTTATAGACATTATATAAAAATAAATCCAATTTTACACATAAAAATCTATATTTTTTTAAAGGCGGTTATGTCACCTTTTGATAGAGCACTTGTTTTAAAACTAAATTTTGACACTTTTATAAATTTTATTAGAAAAAAAAACTTCATTTTTGAAATAGTAATGTAAAAATTATCTTATTTTTAGTTTTTAGTATTTTTCTGATAAGTTTCATTTTTTTATTGTGAAAAATACTAAATTTCATTGAAATTTGTATTTTATGTTTAAACTTTTTAAAAAGGTAAAATTATGTTTTGAATTAGTTTTAAATTGTAATTAGTTAAATTTGATTTAAAATAATCTAATTATGGTTTTTAAAATGTATTTAATATTTGAATATAGTATAAAAATATTTTATATTTTCTAATAAAGTTTTTCTGAAAAATTGTTTTTCGTTGCATTTTATCAATTTAAATTTAATTTAAACTCTGAAACTTTTGTGTTTTGAGTTTTAAAAAATTGACTCTATATTTGGAATCATAAGTTCCAAATTTAGTAAATATAACCCTTTTATTTTTTGTCAATGTGAATAGTAACATTTGTAAAAAAATTGCCATGTTCAAGGGTAAATTGGGTAATTAAAGGTAACAAATAATATGATAAGCACTATAAAATTACCCTAACACTTGTTCAAATATTATTGGATGAATTAAATTATAAATTTAACACCTAAGGTTCTAAATTTAATCATTTAATGTACATTTTTCCATGAAAATGATATATATATTATTAAAATCAAAGTGACAAAATGTCACACTCTTATTTTTAATAAGTATAATATTTTTAATATGGGGTTAAACAGAAGGTATGATTGACTATAAATATAATTTGTAAATATAAAAGATTTATTTACATCGTGGTAATCTATTTATAATTTTTAGTGATGGAATACTTACCTTAAATGGTGACAAAACACTGATATAATAATTATTTTATTAATAGAAATATTAAATAAATGATATTAAAAATATTAAAAGAAAACTAATTTCAATTAATTAAGGTGATATATGAATTTTATAGATTATTATGACATATTATGGGTGTATTAAATGATTTTTTTCAAAGTTATCATGGTGTATTTATATTTATAAAAGTCAAAATAGTGAATAGTATCAAATTTGACAATAATTATATTTTATGGGATTAATATTTTATTAAATTATTTAAAAATCATAAAAATATTTAAAAATACAAATTAATAGTGATATAATATAAAATTTTATAAATTGGACTTTTATGGTCTAATGAAACCATATAAGTAAAAATTATAACATTTTAATATTAAAAAAATTATTATTACAATTAAAATTAAAATAGGTTAATTGAGGGTTAATCAAAATGATAAGGTTTAAAATAAAACCAAAAAATGTCTAAATTTTATTGATTAATGATATCACAGCCCTATATTATCTTATATTATAATCCAAGTCCATTTGGTTGTATTTTGATATAAAATGAATTTATTATAGTCTAATCTTTTGAGAAATTTCTAAAAACACCCCTCCCCACCCTTATAAATACGACCCCTTACAACCCCATATCCTCATACCTTCCAAGCCGTGAATATTTCCAAATCTCTACCAAACACTCTCATATCCACTCTCCCCACATCAAAGTGTTTTTGTTTCACCAAAATCTAAATTCCAAATTCCTCAATTAATCCTTTAAGGATGTGATATTCAAGAGGACATTAAGTAAATGTCCAGAACACTTTCAGACGTAAGGTAAGGGATCTTTATAAACCTCCAAATAACCTTTAGGTTACACTTTCTCTCTATTTATCCAATGTATTTATTCATTTTTCTTATATACTTCTCCTACTTTCTGTATTTATGTACCAAACATATGTATGTATCTCAATTCATCTTTCTTTGGTGTAGAATTACTTGTTTTTAAAAGGTTCCCTATCAATTCCTCTTGATAAGAAAATCCAATTAAAGGGAAATTCACCGTTTCTTACCCATTTTCAAGTAAACTCCCTAAAATATTTTAATCCACCAATATTTTTATAAAATCACCCATTTTATCATGGAAAACTATCTTAGTTAATTTATAGTTTTTTGAAATCAATTATGCCTTTATCCTCTTTGAGGAATCTTTATTATTTTCCCTCAAACCGTGCTAAAGTGGATCATTTCTAAAGTTTTTTAAACAATATGTTTCATGTATTCACTTCATTTGGAAGTAATAATTTATTATTTATTCTTATTTTTATTTTATCATTGTCCATAAATGATTTAAATATCTTATTTCATGGATATCATTATGATACCCCCTTTGGTTATGTTGTATGACATGATTATGAAACCCGTTTCTTTCCATGAGTAACCCTTATGTTTGATTCTTTATGTGGAACACATATGAACGAACATGTTATTATGGGTGTGTCTAGATAGTGCTCAAATTCATTGAGTAATTTTTAGTCTCATGATTTGTCATGTATGGGATTATGGATAAACCTAATCCATTGTGGGACTCTGTCTAGCATGTGATATAGTCTTAGCAGTTATCCTTGACTCGTGATTATTTAATGTTGAGTTTTGTTTCCACTTTCATATGTTGTTATGATCATAAGATTTCATTTTCTATATTTCATTCTTCCTTATGTTTATTCATGATACATTCCTTCTATGTTATCATGCTCTTCATTTTAACTCATGTGTTAGCTTCATTCCCATGTTTATTCCCTTACTGGGATTTTTAACTCATCCCTTTTCTCCATGTATTCCTAGGTTATCCTATGTAGTTATAAGAGCTTAAAGGGATTAAGGATATCATTGTAGAGATTAAATAAATTTTTTATTTTAGTTTCATGTTTTCTAATTATGTACCTAGTCCTCCAAAGACACTAGAGTTTTCGAACCTTGGATTGTATTTTATGGATAAATTTTATTAAAAATCATGTAATAATATGTATAAAATATTAGGGTTTCTATAGTTGGTATCATAGCATGGTCTAGTTATTTTTTGTGATTATGGCTAGAAAACTTTAATAAGAACCCTAGGTATAATTATATCACAATGGATAACCTATATTAAAACTTAGGGAATCACAAGTTAGGATATAATTTTCATCTATAATTTTATCCTTCCATGTTCATAGTTTCCTTTTTATATGATTATTAGTTAAGTATTCATGTCCCCTAATTTATTTTATTTTCTAGTTAATGAAAAGAAATTGGAGAACCTGTTCCAAAAACTAATATGACAGGAAATGTGATGATTTCAATAATAATATGCCAAACCTGATGGAAATTGGAGATCAAAACTTCATGAAAGTACCAGTTCAACTAGATCAAGATATGAATAAATAACTTCAATCATGTGAAAATCCTCCTTCTCCTAATAAATATCAAGTTGCAGTTGAATACTTTATTTGAAAAAGGCCTCCTAACTTTAGTGATCTTCTAATCCCCTCATCACGTAATAATGGATTAACTCAATTGAGAAAATATTCTTTATCCTCCAATGATCAGAAGAAGAGAAAGCTATGTTGGGGGGTCTATCATTTTAATGGGGAAGCTGATTAGTTATGGAAACTAATAAATAACACAAACACTAAAGAATAAATTGATTCTATGTAATGGTAATCATTCAAGAAAAATATTTTTCAATAAATATTTTCCCTATACTCTCCATCTTAAAATGGAGAGGGAGTTCCTTAGTCTAAAGTAAATGGAAGATGAGTCTATTATAGCATATGAGGAGAACTTTACAAGACTTTAACAGTATGATTCTAGATTTTAAATTGGTACTAAAATTAAGTTGGATCAGTTATTTAGTGGGTTTAAACCAAGTCTATGAAAAGCCTTAGAAATTTGGGACTTTGGTAGTTATAAAGATATTGTTAGTTGTGACCTTAAATTTGAGATGTAGATTGGTGATTCTTAGTGGTCTTGTGGGACTATAGATAATAAATATAAGATAAAATTCTCTTTATGAGGGCCAACTGAAAAATATCATGGAGAAAAGAAAACCCAACATCCCACTTTTCAAGAGTGTGGGAAGAAGCATTCTAGAAACTGCCTAAGGGTAACCAAAAGGTGCTTCAAGTGTAGAAAAGAGGGGAACCAAGATAATAAATACTAAAGTGAAATGAAGAAACCCGCTAATGAGGAAGTGGAAAATAAGTTTTAGGTGAGCACTATGCCTACTATGTAGTGATTTAACTATAAGAAACTCAGACACTATGAGATTCAATGCCCTAAGACAAGGGTTGTCAGAGACAATCCATGACAAAAACCTCCCATGAAGCAAGGAAGGGAATATCCTATCACTACTGCTGAAGTGGATTCTGACAATGATGTGTTAATAGGTACACTAGTTATTCATTTGAGAATAGAAAATTTACTATTTGATTTTGTTTCTACACATTCTTTCATATCTTTCAAGTTTAGTAGAACTATTAAAACACTACCTCAAAATATGAAGGTTGAGTAATCTATGAGAATTGAAAATGGGAAAATTATTGCATCTAAAGTATATAATTCCTCCCCTATCAATTTTTTTGGACTAAATCTTCCATCAAATATCATATTACTTCCTTTGGTAGAGTTTTATGCTATATTGGGCATAGATTAGCTATCTTTATACAAATCCAATATCAAACATTGGGAGAGGGATATCACTCTTCACATCCTGAGGAATCCTCCAATTTTGTACAAATTTAAGGTGAAAGATGAATCTCATTTAGAATCATCAACTAAATTTTGGATATTATTTCCTTATAAGAAACAATATCTAGCTCAAATTATTGATACAAAAGAGAGGATCATGATTGAAGACATTCCCATTATGAGGGACTACACTGATGTGTTCCCAGAAGAATTTCATGGTCTTCCTCTTGATCGAGAGGTTGAGTTCTCAATTGAACTTATACATAGATATCTACCCATATCAAATACACCTTATAGAATGGCCACCATTGATTTTTATGAATTGAAGAAGCGGTTACAAGAGAATTTGGACAAGGGTTTCATACACCCAAGTGCTTCACCGTGGGGTGCGTCGGTCCTCTTCATCAAGATGAAGTATGGATCAATGTTCCTATTATTATCATGATATCAATAAAATCATGATAAAGAAAAAGTATCCCCTTCCTTTTATAGAAGACTTGTTTGATAAACTATGTGGGGATAAGTATTTCTCTAAGGTGGACCTTCGATCGGGATATCACTAATTAAAGGTGAAGAAGGAATATATTTCCAAGACTGTCTTTCAAATGATGTACGGACATCATGAGTTAATTATGATTCCTTTAGGACTCACTAATGCTTCATTAATTTTCATGGAATTAATTAATAGAGTCTTTAGAGATTACCTTGACAAATATTTTGTATTCTTTATATATGATATTCTAATATACTCCAAAGTAAGGACAAGCATGATAAGCATTTGAATATTATGTTAAAGACCTTGCGGGGTGAGAAAATATATGTAGAGTACTATAAATGTGAGTTCTTTATGGAGGAAGTATCATTATTATGACATATTATCACCAGAAAAGGGATATATGTGGACCCTTATAAGAGAAATTAAATTAAGGAGTGGCCTAAACTAGCATCTATAATGGAGATCTATAGTTTCCTTAGTCTACTTGGGTATTACCGATGATTTTTGAATAACTTTGCATGATTTTTGAACCCACTAACTAGGATAACTTGGAAGGGAGTAAAGTTGTTTTGGACCAGTGAATGTCAAGACTACTTCAAAGAGTTAAAAAATATGATTATCACTGCACTAGTAGTTACAATACCAAAAAATAGATAACTCTTTGTGGTATATAGAAATGCATAAAATAAGGGATTGGGATATGTACTAATGTAAAATGATAAATTGATAGCCTACTCCTCAAGGAAGAAAAAAGTTAATGTGAAAAACTATCCCATGCATGATCTAGAGTTTGAGACTTTGATCTTCGTGTTGAAAATTCAGAAGCATTATCTCTATGGGGAGAAGTGTGAGATATATTTTTATAATAAGAGCCTAAAATATATATTCACACAAAATTATATTAAAATGAATCAAATAATATGGTTAGAGATAATCAATGACTATGATTTCATTATTCACTATTATCTTAGAAATGTGAATAAGGTAGTTAATTCTCTTAGCAGAAAAGAACCTACTACTGTATCCATGATGCAGATTGAGAAAGACCATATCTTTATGGATATTCAAAGGATGTATTTGGAAATCATAACAGTAGGGAATACATCTTACCTTTCCCAAATGATTTCCCAAACATCTATCCAATAGAAAATCAAGGAGTCGCAAAGGGATAATCTAGAAATATAAAAATATGAATCTAGTAAATCAATGGAAGCTATATGAGTTCCACATTGATGATGATGGTGTGATTTGATTTGAAATGAGTATCATCATGCCTTCATCATCTGAGATAAAGAAGGATCTATTGGAAAATGCATGGATCTTTCATTTCTCTATCCATCCGAGAAGTACCAAGATGTATCGTGATATTCGAGATTATTTATGTTGGGATAACATAAAGAAGTATATTGTGCAGTACATATCACTCTGTTTAATATATCATCAAGTTAAAGTAGAGTGATAGAAGTCCAAAGGGATTATGAGACCATTGCCTATACCCATATGAAAATGGGATATTGTCATTATGGACTTTCTAAATGGTCACTTGAAGACATCCAATAGAAATAATATGATATGGGTTATGGTGGATTGACTCACCAAGACTGCCCACTTCATTTATATTTGGGAATATTTCTCACCTGAACAAATTTCCAAGATACACTACTACAAGATTGGGCTTATCCAGCGTTAGATTTTTAACAGAACTTGCTAAAATCAATGTTAAACCCCCACTTTCTCAATGCTAGAAAATCACTATTAAAGGGGATCTTTAACAGCACTTTTTTAATGATGTTAAATGGGTATTTAATAGTGCTAAAAACAAGCATTATTAAAGGGACCCTTTTATCAGTGCTTATAAAAAATAACTGATAAAGGGGGTATTTATAAGCACTTCTAAAAAGGGATGATAAAAGATTGGTCTTTATCAGTGCTTTTTTAGAATCACTGATAAAGGCCCTGCTTTTATTATCACTTTTTTACTAGTTTAGATAAAGGGTATATTTCAAAAAAAATCATTAACAGTCACCCTTAGTAGAATTTATGGTCATTTGTATGCCATATGGGAGTTTTGGCCTCATTAGATGTGATCGAGGGTTATTGTGGTTCATCAAGGTGTAGATATCATCATAGTATTTTATTTGATATGTGGTAGAGTAAAAATAGACACCCAGTTCAGAAGTTATGGGATTCAAAAGTGAAAAACCCTTAAAACCCATAAAAACCCTAAAAACACTAAAAGTATCATAAATTTTGATCTTGAAGTATATTTCATCTCCACAACTAGTCAAATATAAGCTTATGAAATGAGATAAAACCACATTATATTCAAATTTCTTGAAAACTAAAGGAATACAAGTTGTTACAGTTTTGAAAATTTCAAAAATCAAACTCAAACTTCAAACGACCATAACTTTTGATTCGGATGCCCGTTTAGGCACTACCACATATCAAATAGAATCATGTGATGATATCTAAACCATGTAGGTTTGTAACTATAAATTTGATTATTTTACCACTTTTTTCCCAAGGAAGTCCCAAAAGACCTTCAAAACAAAGTTTCTAGTCACCAACCCTGATTTCATAAAATTTAAATGGTAATAACTTTTGATCCTAGTGTCTGGTCGGCCTTTACCAAATATAATATTTAAGATCATTTCATGAGATTTTATTTGACTAGTTGTGGAGCTGAAATGGACTCCTAGATCAGAAGTTATAGTCATTTCATGGTTTTTAGGGGTTTTAGGGTTTTTAGAGGATCTTAATGTTTTTAAGTGTTTTAAGGGTTTTTAGAGTTAATATCCATTTTAAAAATATATATATATATAAATAAATATGAATTTAAAATATATATATATATGGATAAAAAATATAACAATATATATATATATATATCATAAAATGTAAAACAAAACATTATAGGATAGTGGAGAAGGCGTTGTTGTATAAGCTGGAGGTCCCTGGTTTGAAACTCGCTGAAGGCAGGGGCATGCACTAAAACATTGATATAGGTGTGGGGGGAGTGCTGATAAAAGGTTGGTGAAACACTGATAAAGGGGTGGGGGAAGTTCTGATAAAGGGGGAAAGGGTAGCGCTGATAAAGGGGGATCTGATAAAGGGGTGGGGCATGAAAAAAAATTATACCCTTTATATGTGGGGCCTTTATTAGTTCTTTTTTTGAAATATTAAAGGGGAACTTTAATAGCCCTAAAAATGTGATGATAAAGGTGTCCTTTAATTACGCTAAAAAATTGATGATAAAGGCCCCATTTATCAGTTCTTTTTACGAGCACTATAAAAGCTAACCCTTTAACATTTCTTGCATTATCATCTCTTCCATAGTGCTAATAAAGACATTTTACTAGCACTGTTAAAGACCCAATTTGTAGTAGTGATATATGTGAAGAAAGTGGTGAGGCTTTATGGGGTTTAACTTTTGATTGTCTCTAATCATGACCCAAGGTTCCCATCTAAATTCTGGATAATTCTTTAACATGCTGTGAGTACTAAATTGAATTTCAGCATGGCCTATCACCCCTAAAATGATGTCCAATATGAAAGGACTATTCAAAAACCTGATGAAATACTAAGATCCAACTCAATGTAATTTAAAGTTGGGTGGGATCAACATCTCCTCTTGGTTGATTTCTCAATTAACAATAACTTCCACTATAGTATTCAAATTGATCCATATGAAGCTCTATATGGGAAGTGATGTAGAACTCCAACTTGTTAGGATGAAGTTGGGGAAAAATTGTACTTAGATATTATAATGCCCCGACCCCAGTTACCCAGAGTCAGTGCATTATTTTAATACATTGGCATGATTACAAAGAATCAAGACCCGAAGGACCGATAATTTTAGTAGTCTTGGAAAATAGATTACATACATAAAGTTCAAAATTACAAATTGAAAAGAAAAACAACAGTAATTTATTCCATTAGAAATTTCCAAGACTCTAAGATTATGTATGAAAGTCACTCATAACTAACTTCTTCATATCCTGGGAAAATAAAACATAAGAAAGGGGTGAGCTCAGATGCTCAGTAAGGGTAAATAATTTAGGGGAAGCTATAAACTTTTAAGGTAAGATGTGTAATAAAAACAACATCCTTTAAAACATAAAATTGAACATAATATGGAAAAATAAATCAAACATTGCCATATAAATATGCACATGGATATTCTACTAGTCGAATAATCACATGTAATAACTAATTTCATAATGAGGGAATGTATAGTACCGGACTTTAATTTCTGTGTCAAGGCCTCGTTCTAGGACCTATGGGATAACTGTAACTGGACCCAAACCCGGAGAGCCTCTGTAACCGAACTCCATCCCGGAGAACCTCTGTAACCAGAATCCAACCCAGAGATCCTCTGTAATTGGACTCCAACCTAGAGAGTTTTCTGTAACTGGACCTCAACCTGGAGGGCTTACTTTTACTGGTCCCCAACTCGGAACATACTAGTCTAACACATTCATCTTAAGAAAAGTTTGAAATATAACATAAACATTCATATTAAAACTAGCATAAGAAATGTCAATACTTTGACCATAAACCATGAATGGCATAAAAATAACTCATCCACAGTCAAACATATCACAAAACCTAAAATACAATATGGAATATTTTTATCATAATAAATCAACCTCGATCAAGAATAATATCCCGTAATGGATGTTGACATAATTGAAAATGATCAGTAAAAATATTTGAGAAAAATATCCATTTTTCATGAAATCATTTAAAAGTCACATAATTTATAAAGGAAGTCGTTTAAAAGATATTTTTTAATAAAAGTGTCTCATACCACTTTGAAACTTTTGAAAATAATTAACATTTTAAAACATTCATGTCCATATAAATAAATCCTTAAAACTATTTTAAAAACATGGACATTAATGAGAAAGGTTTAGAAGAATAAATCTTTAAAACATTTAAAATGATGTTTTTGTAAAATAGTCCCTTAAAAATAATCCATTTGAAAATTCTTTTATGAAACATGGACATGGATAATAAATATGTCCCAGTAAAAACTTACACATAAACAATCTCTAATAATAATGATATTGAGGAATTAACCCTTACCAATTTGGTAACTTATGAAACATACACCCCATGAAAGAAGTATCATAAAATTAAGATGTAAATACACATAAATTAAAGTGTATTACACACAGAATACAATTATGGGAAGTACATACACCACACAAAAGGAAATAGTGTCAATATAGCATGAATCTCATTGGAATAAGGAGTGAGATGAGAACCCCTTACCTTGCACTTTCCTTTGGTCGATGATACGTTTAACCTTCTGTATAATGACCATTGTATGTTATTAGATTATACCAGAACCATATTCATATTTATTATATCTTACATAATTCATTTATGACTTTATACTAGCCATTTAATAATGATTTTCATGTTAAATTAACATTTCAGGTAATAATCGCTTTCTTTATCGTACATATTTTAACTTGTTATTCTTGATCGTATCATTTAGATCATGATTTAAATACTTCCAGAATATAAAACATTATTTATATATCATATATATTTAGAATATAAATATTTATAATAGATATATATATGAAATGTAAAACACCGTTTATGGAGACGGTAGACCGTACATACGCATAAACTCTATTTCTATTTTCATATCCTATTGAACGGAAGTAAGTGAATGAGATATATTTAATTACATAAAAACACACACACACACACACATATATATATATATATCCAGTAGCATTATTATGTCATATATTACATACTTATTTGTAATATATATTTTTATAATAGTCGATGAATGGTGAACGTGGAAATGAATATCATCGCGTCATGGTGACGGTAATCCGTACGTACGCACGAGCGACAATATCATTTCCTTAAAGGTGTGTAATTTGATGGTATATTTATTTTACAGATACATTATCATGTTATTTTCATTATTTATATACATATTACTCATCATTATATCCATCCAAATAATATAGTGTTGAATAAAAAATTACACAACGGCGTGGAGACGGTAAGTCGTACGTACGCACGCATGGTGACATTATTATTCATAGGATGGATAGAATAATGAATATGGTTGTTCCATATTTATAATAACATCACAGTATATATAAGGTACTGTAGTTATTATTTTGGTATGGTAATAACAAATAAAGTGTAATTGGAAGAAGAAAAGAACTTGAAAGAGGGTGGCGAAATCATTACATCTTCTTCAGGTTCTTTTTTTTTATTTGATCAAAAGGGGTCCTTAGGTTGGATTTCTGATCAAAATAATGCCTCTAGGATGAATGGAGGATAGTTGGTAGGATATTTGGGCAGGTTTTGGCTGATCCAAACGGATTTGGAGTTATGAATTTGAGAGAAGGGTAAGTGCCCTTTTATAAGAGGGGTGAGGGGCATCTTAGGAAAAGATTGAAATATTATTTTATAATAAAATTATTTTCGGTTTCTAATGGATCAAAAATTAATTAGTTAAATTATAAGATTGGTATGGGTCGAAAAACACTCAACCAATAAATTTTAGACAGGTTTGGGTCACTATATTAAACTTATATTTTATACTTAACTCTTAGTTAAATAGTTTGACATTTACTATGTCTCTTTGTATTTTTATATTATACGATTAATAAACTTAATATAAACTTCCAAGAGAACACAAAGTGGTTCATTAATCATAAAAATATCTTTATATAAGTATTTTGTATGAACCTTAGATTTTTTTTGGATTATTATATCAACCAATAATATTGTATTTGTTTTAAAAACTCATTTATGTCAATTTTGACATTATTTAATAATTGATTTTTTTTAAAGTCCTAAGAACTTCATTAATTCTAAATAAATACATTTAATAAACCCTAACATTTCATAGTCACCTATAAAATTTTTGGATGGCATCAAAACTTTCATATTATATTCATTTTAGTATTTATAATATCATTTATTGGATTGTTTCATTAATAAGGAAAATACTGCATCATTATTGTGTCATATATAAATATATTTATTTTATGTCTAAAATTTTTAATTAAAATATCCTGAGGTATGAAATCTTTTTATATTTCTAATTACTATTTATAGTCGAATATATAAATAATAAACCTTATATAAAAATTTTTTTACTAAAATATATTTTCTTTTGTTATTTTTGTCTTTACTTTAGATTATTTAATATAAAATGTCATTATCACTCCCAAGTGGCTCCATGGGGTCCCGAAATCAACCCAAGGATTCCCATGGTTAGACATGTATCATAAAATAGGTTTAGTACACGTTTTAGGGTAATTTAATATTATTATAATATTATTTTTTAACCTTATTTGCTAGATTTACCCCTTTAACCACGGTAAAAAAATATTTACTGAAGTAAATATTCCTAATGTCTAAAAATAAAAGTTACCTTTATACATAATTTGGAAATCCTAATTCCAAATATAGAATCTATTTTTTAATATTCAAAATATTGAAGTGGAAGAAATTAATTTAAAATTAATTCCTATTGTCAAAGCAAAAAGTGGATTTTTATGAAATAATAACTATCAAAAGATTGACACTTGTTTATGTCAAATTTAAATGTGAAATTACTTATAATGACCTAAATTTTATTAAATGATAAAAATAAAATCTAATTATACTTCCAAACCATTCAAATACATAATTTATTACTATTAATTATTTTTATTAAAAAAGTTTTTTTTAATTAAAATTTAGTAATTTTCACTATTCATCGAAGTATGAAAGTTATCAGAAAAGTTCCAAAATTTTATCCAAACTAAATTTTTATATCCTTATTCTAAAGAATAATTTAATTTCATTAAATTTAATATATAGCATTGTTAAATATTGATTTTAAAAAAAGGTTCTCTATTAAAAGGCGGTAAAATTGCATTTTTTTTTTGAAAAATACTTCTTTTATTTGAAAAAAAATGAATTTGTTATTACATTATGTATAAGAAACTCATAATACAGATTCCTAAATTATAAGTATTATATAAAGTTCAAAATTCTATTAATTCTATTCATAACCTCTTTTGAATGGCTAGTTTGGTAAGTCATGGTGCGCTTGAACTCGGTGTTGTATGTAGTGAAAGTTATTGAATTACATTGAAGAAATAACATACTATGAAATATTGGGGTGTTACATTCTTCACTCTTTCAATAAATTGTGTCCTCGTAATTTGAAATTGTTCTTTGAAAATAAAAGGTTGAAAATTAAAAATACTTTTGTGGGAAAACCCACATCAGAAATTGGGTTAATAAAATTTAGTATTAATAAGAGGAAAAGGGAAATGAAAGGGTCACCATCAAATTATGATCTAGATTAGGAGAACATTGGTGGAAATTAGTGACACATAATTAGGGGGTAAATGTAAATATTTATAGGGAGTGATTGAGGTCATCAATCACAAACAAGTGTAAAATTGAGGTCCTTAAACCCATCAATCTATGATGATTTAAAATACCATTGGTTCAATAAAACATAAGGTGTTAGGATAACACATTTTTGGTTTTAAGATACATTCCTTAAATTTTAAGAATTAATTTATTCATATAATTAGAGGAAAAAAAATTATATATATATATATATATACTTGACAAGTAGAGTTTCATCCTTCAACTAATTCCTACCACAAACTCATCTTTTACTCCAAAAGATTTCAAAAAAAATCTATTTATCCTAATCATATAGGGTTCTAAAAATAATTAATTTATAATTCACATATAAGACCTTAAAAATATATATTATACAATCCATGGACTTCTCATAGTCCATTGGTAGATGATAAATCTCAATCACACTATGGTTGTGGGTTCGATTCCCGCAGCTTTGTCCAACGCGACGGATTGTCACACGGTCTGCGTGTTGTCCTTTTCCTAAAACTATAGTATTATAATATTCCAAAAAAATATTATGAAATGTTTTAACCTTAAACAATACTATCGAAAGTTCAACTTAATCCATTCCATCCTTTATAGTTATCCAAAATACCTCTATCCAAACTCACAGTCCAAAATTTATAAGGAAGTTAAACACAAAGAAGATCCCTTTTTCCACGTAATAACGTGTGAATAGCTTCATCATGTATTCTTTTAAAACATAGTAACACCCTGAATTAACATAAAACCATATTGATTACTTTCATGCTCCCTTATTCTTTATTGAATACTGGATATACTCCTTATATCTGAAAATTTTGTAAACTCCAACAACGATGGAATATACAAACCATTAATCAGTTCCAAGGTAGTCAAGAATATCCAATATAATTTATCCAAATCAAACATCTCTTATTCAAAAATTACTACCTTAGTATCAGGACCATATAATCTCAAATTCCCAATGAAATAGTACTACAGTACATCCCTTATTTATTTCCATAATTCATATAACCAGTACGTCGTTGATACGACACTCAAATGACACAATAATTTAATAACAACATAAGAACTCTTAATCATTCCTCTTAATCTTCAGTAGTATCATAACTTGATTCTTATCTAATAGCAGCATTTGGGGTATACTCTGATGATTTGGACATTGATTTTCGTAGTGTCCCAACTCCTTGCAGATGAAGCATTTTACATTTGAAACCTTTTTCTCACCCTTGCAATCATGTACTTGGTGTCCTTTTTCTCCACACTTAAAAAAAACTCTCATTCCCTTCAAAAATTTACCAAGGTGATTCTTTCCACATTTATCACATATGGGAAAATCCTTCTTTCCCATCTTCCCTTTATCCATATTTCTCTCTACCATCCTTTTCTTCTCTTGCTTCCCTTCAAAACCATAGGACTCAAAGAATTATTAGCTTATCTAATTAACACATGATATTATTTCTTCATATGTTGAGAATACATGGGAGACTATTTCCCTTCTAAATGTCGGCTTAATACTATGAATTATATTATCATTCTTACTCTTTGGATCATACGTATTACTGGAGTTCTCATTCCTTCTATTGGGTACCATTTCTATGCAATGGAATACACTAGGTTAGTTTATGAATCGAAATACATAATTCTCTACTTGTAAAAAACTTAACATAAATTGAACATTTTATGGATATAATCCATAATCATAAAAATGTTTTCCTTGAGGAAGTATATACTCATAAACCCTTCATAATAGTTTGTAAAGAAAATGAGAATTATCCTAAGCATATCCCTCGGAAGTGTCGTAACCAAGAGTGTATCAAGGCCCATTATCGTGCACTAGTTCTCATTCAAGTATAGCTCAAAGTGGTGTTTTCAGGTTTTACCCCTAGGTACATCTATGCTAGAGCCCCCTCTACCTGCTCGTATCCAGACAGAGATGTATTTCTTAGAAAACTCACAAAATCTCTACAGTGCCAAAATTCTTGGAAGTTCTTCTATACTAATCCTCAAAGTCTATCTTAGGGTAATCTACTCTAATCAGAGTTTATCTAAATCTAGATTCCAAGGTTTGTACTAAACTTCCCCTGATACCAACTATAACACCTCGACCCCAGTTACCCAGAGTCTGTGCATTATTTTAATACATTGGCATGATTACAAGGAATCAAGTCCCAAAAGACCGATCAGTTTAGTAGTCTTGGAAAATAGATTACATACATGAAGTTCAACATTACAACTTGAAAAGAAAAACAACAGTAATTTATTCAATTAGAAATGTCCAAGCCTCTAAGATTATTCCTACAAGTCACTCATAACTAACTTCTTCATATCCTGGGAAAATAAAACATAATAAAGGGGTTAGCTTAGATGCTCAGTAAGGGTAAATAATTTAGCAGAAGCTATAAACTTTTAAGGAAATATGTGTAATAAAAACAACTACCTTTCAAACATAAACTTGAACATAATATGGAAAAAAATAAATCAAACATTACCATATAAACATGCACATGGATATTCTACTAGTTGGATAATCACATGTAATAACTAATTTCATAATGAAGGAATGTATTGTACCATACTTTAATTTCTGTGTTAAGGCCTCGTGCCAGGACCTATGGGATAATTGTAACCGGACCCAAACCCAGAGAGCCTCTGTAACCGGATCTCATCCCGGAGAACCTCTGTAATCGGACTCTAACCCGGAGAGTCTCTGTAACCGGACTCCAACCCAGAGAGTCTTCTATAATCGAACCCCAACCTAGAGGGGTTATTTCACTAGTCCCCAACCCAGAACAAACTAGTCCAACACATTCATCTTAAGAAAAGGTTTAAATATGACATAAACATTCATATTAAAACTAGCATATGAAATCTCAATACTTTGACTATAAACCATTAATTTCATAAAAATAACTCATCCATAGTCAAACATATCACAAAACCTTAAATAAAATATGGAATATTTGTATCATAATAAAATGACCTCGATCAAGAATAATATCTTGTAAAGGATGTTGACATAGTTGAAAATGATCAGTAAAAATCTTTGAGACAAATATCCCTTTTTCATGAAATCATTTAAAAGTCACATAATTTATAAAGGAAGTAATTTAAAATATATTTTTGAATCAAATTGTCCCATAACACTTTGAAACTTTTGAAAGGAATTAACATTTTAAAACATTCATGTCTATATAAATAAATCTTTAAAACCATTTTAAAATCATAGACATTAATGAGAAAGGTTTAGAAGAATAAATCTTTAAAACATTTAAAATGATGTTTTAGTAAAAGAGTACCTTAAAAATAATCCCTTTGAAAATTCTTTTATGAAACATGGACATGGATAATAAATATTTCCCGGTAAAAACATACACATAAACAATCTCAAATAATAATGAGATTGAGGAATTAACCCTTACCAATTTGGTAACTTATGAAACATACACCCCATGAAATAAGTATCATACAATGAAGATGTAAATACACATAAATTAAATTGTATTACACAAATAATACAATTATGGGTAGTAAATACACCACACAAAAGGAAATAGTGGCAATATAGCATGAATCTCACGGGAACAAGGAGTGAGATGAAAACCCCTTACCTTGCAATTTCCTTTGGTTGAGGGTATGTTTAACCACCTTTATAATGACCATTTTATGTTATTAGATTATAAAAGAACCATACTCATATTTATTATATCATACATGATTAATTTATGACTTTATACTAGCCATTTAATAATGATTTTCATGTTAAATTAACATTTAGGGTAATAATCACTTTCTTTATCGTACATATTTTAACTTGTTATTCTTGATCGTATCATTTAGATCATGATTTAAATACTTCCAGAATAAAAAACTTTATTTATATATAATATATATTTAGAATATAAATATTTATAAAAGATAGATATATGAAATGGAAACCACCGTTTATGGATACGGTAGGCCGTACGTACGCATAAACGTTGTTTCTGTTTTCATATCGTATTGAACGGAAGAAAGTGAATAAGATATATGTAATTACATAAATACACATATATATATATAAATATATATATATATACAGTATAATTATTATGTCATATATTACATACTTATTAGTAATATATATTTTTATAATAGTCTATAAATGGTGAACGTGGAAATGAATCTCATCACGTCGTGGAGACGGTAATCCGTACGTACGCACGAGCGACAATATCATTTCCTTAAAGGTGTGGAATTGGATGGTATATTTATTTTACAGAGACATTATAATGTTGTTTTCATTATTTATATACATATTACTCATCATTATATCCATCCAAATAACATAGTGTTGAATAAAAAATTACATCACGGCGTGGAGACGGTAAGCCGTACGTACGCACGCATGGTGACATTATTATTCATAGTATGGATAGAATAATGAATATGGTTGTTCCATATTTATAATAAAATAACATTATATACAAGGTACTGAAGTTATTATTTTGGTATGGTAATAACAAAGAAAGAGTAAGTGGAAGAAGAAAAGAACTTGAAAGAGATTGGCGAAATCATTACCTCTTCTTCAGGTTCTTCCTTTTGATTTGATCAAAAGGGCTCCTTAGGTTGGATTTCTGATCAAAATAAGGCATATATGATGAATTTATGATAGTTTTTAGGATATTTGGTCAGGGTTTGGCTGAGCCAAATGGCTTTGGAGGTGTGAATTTGAGAGAAGGGGAAGTGCCCTTTTATAAGAGGGGTGAGGGGCACCTTAGTAAAAGATTTAAATATTATTTTATAATAAAATCATTTTCAGTTTTTAATGGCTCAAAAATTAATTATTTAAAGTATAAGGTGGGTATGGGTCGAAAAAAACTCAACCAATAGGTTTTAGATAGGTTTGGGTTACTATATTAACCTTATCTTTTAGATTTAACTCTCAGTTAAATAGTTTGACATTTACCATGTCTCTTTGTATTTTTATATTATATGGTTAATAAAATTACTATAAACTTCCAATAGAACACCAAGTGGTTCATTAATTATAAAACTATCATTATATAAGTCTTTTGGATAAACCTTATATTTTTAGGATTATTATATCAACCAATAATATTGTATTTCTTTTAAAAACTCATTTATGTCAATTTTGACATTATTTAATAATTGATTTTTTTAAAGTCCTAAAAACTTCATTAATTAGAAATAAATACATTTAATAAACCATAAAATGTCATAGTAACCTATAAAATTTGTGGATATCATCAAAACTTTCAAATTACATTCATTTTAGTATTTATAATATCATTTACTTGATTGTTTCATTAATAAGGAAAATACTGCATCATTATTGTGTCATATATAAATATATTTATTTTATGTCTAAAAATTTTAAATAAAATATCCTGAGGTAGGAAATATTTTTATATTTATAATTACTATTTATAGTCGAATATATCAATTATATAACCTCATATAAAAAAAAATTTACTAAAAGATATTTGCTTTTGTTATTTTTGTCTTTACTTTAGATTATTTAATATAAAATGTCATTATCATTCCCAAGTGGCTCCATGGGGTCCCAAAATTAACCCAAGGATTCCCATGGTCGGAAATGTATCATATAATAGGGGTAGGACATGTGTTAGGGTAATTTAATGTTATTATAATATTATTTTTTAACCTTATTTACTGGATTTACCCCTTTAACCATGGTAAAAAAATATTTACTGAAATAAATATTACTAATGTATAAAAATAAAAGTTAACTATCTAAATAATTTGGAACTCCTGATTACAAATATGGAATACATTTTTCCAAATTCAAAACACGGAAGTGACGGAAATTAATTTAAAATTAATTCCCATTGTCAAAGAAAAATGTGTGTTTTTATGAAATAATAACTATCAAAAGATTGACACTTGTTTATGTCAAATTTATATATAAAATTACTGATAATAACCTAAATTATATTAAATGATAAAAATATAATAAAATTGTACTTACAAACCATTCAAATTCATAATTTATCAATATTAATTATTTCGATTAAAAAAGTTGTTTTTAATTAAAATTTAGTAATTTTCATTATTCATCAAAATATGAAAGTTATCAGAAATGTACCAAAAATTTATACAAACTAAATTTTTATGTCCTGATTCTAAATAATAATTTAATTTCATTAAATTTAATATATAAAATTGTTAAATATTTGTTTTAAAAAAAAGGTTCTCTATTAAAAGGCGGTAAAATTGAATTTTTTTGGAAAAATGATTCTTTTATCTAAAAAAAATGAATTTGTTCTTACATTATTTCTAATAAAATAATAATATGTATTCCTAAATTATAAGGATTATATAAATTTCAAAATTCTATTAATATTATTCATAACTGCTTTTGAACGGCTAGTTTGGTAAGTCGTGGTGCGCTTGAACTCGGTGTTGCGTGTAGTGCAAGTTATTGAATTTCTTTGAAGAAATAACGTACTATGAAATATTGGGGTGTTACAGATATGATATTTTTCAAGAGATGAAAGACATGTTTAATCCATCCAAAAACATATAAAATATGCTTAGATTTGACAAAAGGGTTATTTTGACAACAGTCAAAGGGACTTGGAGTTTGCTAGTGGAGATAAAGTTTTTCCTCAAATATCACCATGGAAGAGAGTCGTGTGATTTTGATATAAAAGGATTCTTCGACCAAGGTACATTGGAACCTTTAAGATCCTTAATCACATATGATCAGTGGCCTATCAGAATACACTTCTACCAAGTATGGATCAAGTTCATGACATGGTTAATGTATCACTCCTGAGGAAGGACATACCTGATCTCTCACATGTACTAAATCTAGAGGTGGTGAAATTGGAGAATTATCTCTCTTATAAGGAGAAACCATTGAAGATATTTGATCATAGAGACTCTGATTCCGGGGCCTCTGAGTGGTGTCAACCTCTCACTCTCTCGTGCTAGGGTTTCCCTGGCGGTGATTTGGAGGGGAAGGCCCACGCTTCACCTCATCTCCCCCCTTTCCTCGCTTCTTCCTCTCCCCATCTAGCACTTTCATAGTGTTATTATCGCTTGGTGATGGATTTGATGGATGGATTTGGTGATATTGGAGAGGTAGAGTATCTCTTGTGGCTTCCAAGCCCGATTCGAACTCTACTCTGGCTTCAAGTACCTTTGTGGATCTCCCAGTCAGTCTGCAGTAGTGGTTTCAAATAGGATTTAGGATGTGTTGTTCGATCAGTTGATGGTGTTTCAGGAGGCGCGTCCATCGGTGGATTTGTTCTGGGTCGCAGTGGTTCTTTCAAAATGTTGTTCGTCGATGGCATGGGATTTGGGGTGTGTTCCTCTAGTGAACTTCTGTTATTGAGGATTTATAAAAAGGTTTAAGGTTCTCGCATTGGTCCTTCCTTCTATGGTGGCCTCAGTCTTCTCAACCTATGCTCTGGCTTCTGTTTCCATCACTCCTCACCATTTTGGCCTGGTACGATGGTTCCCAGGAGTCTTTGGGTCTTTCTGGTGGAGCGGTCGATGGGGTTCTAGGAGGTGAGTCCTTCATTGGATTTTCTTCTTCTTCTGGGTTTCAGTTGCAGTTTCTCTTGGATTTGGTGATTTTCGAAGAAAGTTGATATCTACAGTGGTTTTTTCAATTTTAGAGGATTTGGAAAGTTTTCTATGGTTGTTTGTTCTCATTTTTACGGCGGCATTTTGGGCTCTGGAAGACGGTTCTTGGTGTTTGTTGTGAAGCAGTTTTGAGTTTTGGTGATTTTTGTTTATGGAATGTTGATGATGAGGGTGAAGCGACGATAGTGTGGGTGAGTATTGAATGGTGTTTTTAAGATGGTGATGGTGAAGGTGAATATGAAGGTGATGGTTTCCTTGGAAATGGATGGATGATTGTTATGGCTCTGGTTCTCGGGTTGATTTTTCCGGTTACCGGCTCTGATGGTGGTGGGGCGACGACGGTGTCAATGGTGGAGATGTAATGATGATGGAGACCAGTGATGTGACTTCCTCTGTTTGTGATTATTCCTGGATCGAAGCTTGGATATCTCTCTAATATTGGTATGTGGATGTTTTGGTAGTGGGAACGTGAAGATATGGGATTCGAGGGAGCCAACGTTGTGTATTTTCAAATTTTAAACTTTGGTTGATTGGTGTTTGAATATTTGAAACTTGAATGTATAGTGACCACTCCTCCTAAAGTGGATTTTTAGAAAATTAAAAAAAATGGTTTGAGGTAGAGATAAATTTATATGCAACAAGACTAATCACCTGGTTAAAGTACCATATAGTAACCACAAATATGAAGAGGTGATATGGGAACTAGAGGAAGTGACGAAAGAGAAGTACCATCACTTGTTTTCACCTACTATATAAAAAAAAAATTGAGAATGAAATTTCATAAGTGGGTAAGAATGTAACACCCTGATATTTTATGAAATATTTCTGTTTACATAATTTAATTTCTTTAGAAGCTAGTGTTGCATGCAACATCGAGCTTAAACAAATAACTAAATATTATTATATACATGTTACCCGTATAACTTAGTCATTAAAATGGAGGGTATGAATATAATTAATATAATTATGAAAATATGGTTTAAACATATATATATATAATAAATTCTTTGGTGTCCAATTAATTATAAATGAAAATAAAAACCTTTTTAAAATAAAAGGAAATCCTTTTATGAAAAAATATTTAAATATGCACAAGTGTTTTTTATACCAATAAAATAAAAAAATCACACTTTTTATGTTATATTAATTAAATATAAATATAATATATACAATATAATTTTTAACATTCATCTTATGTGTTTTCTAGACATGATATAAAAATAAATCCAATTTTACGTATAAAAAGCTATTTTTTCTAAAGGCAGTTTCTCCGCCTTTTGATGGCGCGCTTATTTTAAAATTGAATTTTGACAATTATATTAATTATATTTGAAAAAATAAACTTCATTTTTGAAATAATAATTTAAAAATTATATTAGGGTTAATTTTTTGTATTTTTCTGATAAGTCTCATTTTTTTAATAGTGAAAAATGCTAAATTTTATTGAAAACTATATTTTATTTTTAATGTTTTTGAAAGGTAAAATTATGTTTTGAATTAGGTTTAAATTTTAATTATTTAAATTTTATTTAAAATAATCCAATTAGGGTTTTTTTAAATGGATTTAATACTTGAATATAGTATAAAAACATTTTATATTTTATAATGACTTTTTTCTGAAAAAAAAAACTGTTTTTCATTGCATTTTGCTGATTTAAATTTAATTTAAATTAAAAAATTTGATGTTTTGAATTTTGAAAAATGGATTCCATATTTGGAATCATGAGTTCAAAATATATTAAATATACCTCTTTTTTGTCAATATGAATAGTAATCTTTGTAAATTTTTGTTACCACAGTTAAGGGTAAATCGGGTAATTAAGGGTAAAAAATAATATGATAAGGAATGTAAAATTACCATAACACTTACCTAGATCTTACTGGATGAATTAAATTCTACGCTTAACACTTAAGTTTTGAAATTGAATCATTTAATGGACACATTTCCATGAATATTATATAGATATTTTTAAAATCAAAGAAAGTGACAAAATATCATACTCTTATTTTTAATAAGTATAATATTTTTAATATGGGGTTAAATGGAAGGTATACTTGACTATAAATATTATTTGGAAATCTAAAATATTTATATACATCATGGTAATTTATTTATAATTTTTAGGGATTAAATACTTACCTTAAATGTTGACACTTTACTAATGAAGTAATTATTTTATTAAAGGAAATATTTAATAAATGATATTAAAAATATTAATAGAAATATAATTTGAATTAATTAAGGTGATCAACGAATTTTTTAGATGATTATGATATATTAGGGGTGTATTAAATTATTTCTTTTGAAATTATCGTGACTTTTTTATATTTTTAAAAGTCAAAGTGTTGAATAGTATCAAATTTGACAATAATGATATTTTATAAGATTAATATTTTATTAAATTATTTAAAAATCATAAAAATCTTTAAAAAATAAAAATTAATTATTATATGATAAAAAAATTCATAAATTGGACATTTATGGTCCAATTAAAC
This sequence comes from Viscum album, assembly GCA_963277665.1. NCBI lineage: Eukaryota > Viridiplantae > Streptophyta > Magnoliopsida > Santalales > Viscaceae > Viscum > Viscum album. The sequence goes on from OY728121.1 coordinate 2,067,770,703, forward strand.
CATATAAATAAAAATTATAAACTTTTAATATTAAAAAATTCGTTAGCACAATTAAAATTAAAATAGATTAATTAAGGGTTAATCAAAATGATAAGGTTTAAAATAAAACCAAAACATATATAAATTTTATTATTTGATGATATTAAAAATCTATCTTATATTAAATTATAATCCATTTCCATTTGGTGTTATTTGGATAAAAAATGAATTTATTTTAATTTAATCTTTTGATAAATTTGCAAAAATACCCCTCTCCTCATTTATAAATACCACCCCTTACAACCCAATCTTCTCACACCTTCAGATCCTTGATGATTTCAAAATATCTTCCAAAAACTCTCCTCCACACTCCTACCATATATAAGTTATGTTGGTATCATCAAAATACCAATTCCATGCTCCTCAAGTTATCCTTCAAGGAGGTGATATTCAAGAGGACATTAAATACAAGTGCAGAACTCTTTTGGACATAAGGTAAGGGGTCTTTCTGAACCTCCAAATTACCTTTGGGTTACAGTTTATCTCCCTTTACCTTATTTATTTCTTCATTATTCTTATATATTTCTCCTGTATTTTGTATCGATGTACCAAACATATGTATGTAGCTCAATTCATCTTTCTTTGTTGGGAAATTACATGTTTTTAAAAGGTTCTCTTCTCAATTCGTCTCAATAAGTAAACATGATTAAAGGGAACTTCTCCGTTTCTTACCCATTTTCAATTACACTCCATAATATATTTTAATCCACCAATAGGTTTCCAAAATCACTCATTTTATCAAGAAAAACTATCTTAGTTCATTTCTAGTTTTATGAAATCAATTATTCTTTCATCCTATTTAAAGACTCTTTATTATTTTCCCTAAAACTGCACTAAAGTGGCTCATTTATAAAGTTTATTAAACACTATTTTTCATTTATTCACTTCAGTTGGACATCATTATTCATGATCTATTCTTATTTTTATTTTTTGATTTTCCATAAATAATTTAAATCCATTATTTTATGGATATCGTTATGATACACCCTTTGGTTATCCCTTATTACATGATTATGAAATCCAATTATTTCAATGAGTAGCTCTTATTTTTATTCCTTATGTTTGATTATTTATATGGAACACATATGTATGAACAATTTATGATGTTTTTTCTCATATAGTTATCCAATTCATTGGGTAATTTTTATTCTCATAAGATCTTGTGTGTGGAATTAGAGAGTAAACCTAAGCCATTTTGGGACTCTATCCACCCGGTGATATACTCTTGGCAGTTAGCCTTGACTCATTTTCATTTCATGTTATATATTGATGCCACTTTACTATGTTGTTATGATCATAAGATTCCATGTTCTATATTTTATGTTTCCTTATTTTTATTCATAATCCATGCCGTTTATGTTATCATGTTATGCATTTCAACTCATGTGTTATGCTTTATCCCATGTTTATTCCCTTACTAGGATTTTTAACTCGTCATTTTTTCCATGTATTCCCAAGTCATCCTATGAATTTATAATATTTCAAAGGGAGCTAGGATCACATTATGGATATTCAATAAAAGTTGTTTCTATTTTAGTTTCATGTTTTCTAATTATGTACCTAGTCCTCCAAGGACACTTGAATTTTCGATCCTTGGTTTTTATTTTATGTATAAATTTGATTAAAATCATGTAATAATATGTATAAAATACTAGGGTCACTATATATATACTTGGAGTTATTCCATATTGGTGTGAGGCTTCTTTTTAAGAAGAATATTCTTCATGCAACAAGCATGACTGGGTAACCAAAACCATAGGATCAATCGGGCATGAGTTTGGTTGCATAATAAAGCTTTAAGGACGTGAAAATTGACTCGAAAAAGGATATTTGTTTTATCCCTTTGATTTATCTCTATTTTTTGAGTTTTTTTCTTTAATTAATTACTTATTTCATATTTTTTATAAATATGGTTATTCACTAAATCTATTTGGTGGAATGATATTGTCCTCATCTTCTTTATTTACTTTGTTTTTATTATATTTTTATTTTGGGTTGTTTCTATTTTGTGTTTTATGGAACAATATTCTTTTCTAATTTTCATGATTCGATAGTGTTTTTTTATTGATTAAAATTCAGAAACTATTAAAATAAAATTCCATCTTAATTCACTTGAAAAAAATATTTTTTAATTAATAAGAGTATCTCATTCCATTATTTTTCATAGTTTTATTAGATTTTTTATTTTTAAAAATATAGAACCCAAATCATATATATGTTGACTCCTTCAATAGAGGTTTTTAGAAACATTTTATGGGAGTAGACCTTGATAAAACTCATTTTATACAAATTAAGGAATATCATTTTGAGGTTATTCAATCAAAATTTTCCTTAATATTCAATCATTTAATTATTGTATCTACTTTTTTGTGATTAATTTATTCAACCAGAGCTTCACCCAACCATTTCACTTTGGTTTCAATTTTCAATCTCATGCCATCTCTTTGCACAATTATACACTTCCTTCATCATTTATACTACTTTTTTCTTTTCTTGGTTTTTAGTCAATTTTTTGGATCACACAAACTTCACCTTTCCTATGGGTTCTACCCTACTCACCATATACTAGGGTTAGTATGAAAATAATAATAATTTGACAAGTCCTGATGACACTTATCAGTACTCCCCCACATACATATGTTATGGGTCCTCTATATTGACATTGGATCAGTACTCCATCGGTGTTGATGAGGTGTGAGTCCCCCACACACTATATATATAGAGTTCAATACTCCCCCACATACTTGATAAACGAGTCTTGGATATATGGAGGTGGTACTTCCTCATTTTATGTGTGTTAATTGATGAGGCATTGGTCCTATACTATAGTTCCAGAGATGTTACATGGGTTTCTATATTAGGTATTTTGGATTCTTGGAGTTTTGTAATGACTTCACCAATAGTTGACTGTGAAAATGGAATTTTCTAAAATGTATTGGGTTCTCTCCTTTACAAATTATTTGGGTGATTATGATAATAGGGTCCAGTACCCCCTTGATCGATAGCTATTATTATTCAAGGCATGGGTTCCCCTATGGGGTTATAGATAAGTGATATAAATGATGGTATCAAGGTGTGGCACTCTCTCAAATGATGCATGCACACTGTAGTGAGTCATGTTCCCTACATTATAGTCTCTAGGTAGGAGGATATGGAAGTTATAGAGTAAGAGGAGATCAAACAATTTGAAACCTATGAATCCTTAGGCACCCCCCACCCTGGTTGCCTTTGAGATATAACATATGGTTGGATATCGATTTCAAGACATGTGGCATTTTTAGTACTCTAATCATCCTTAGTTGTTCATGAGGTATTCCCATTTAGGATTAGAACTGATATGAATAATACTAATCTATATACCTAAGAATTGTGGTGGTTGACAATATCTAGAAATTGTATTTTCTTCCTCTTATTTACTCTTCCTTACCTAGGGTTTCAAGATGGTTTTTTTCTTTGTTTTTCCTTTACAATTTTAGGTAATCCTTCTAAGTATGTTTATACTCATCCATGTATGGGACTTTTTCCCAAACATGTTGTGTCTGAGTATGCAATGTAGGGTTTGAATATGGTCTCAGTGGACACTAATCCAATGTGTCTTGTTTGGAGCTGACACCTGGCGATGCTTGAAAATTCATGGCGGAGCATTGTTGTTCGTGATGGTGGTGGATACCATTACAAATAGAGATAAATCTAGGATTAATCTCATTGAGAATGAGATTTACTGAGTTTTTATCTATAAAATTTAGAGTCTTATCAGATGAATAGTTATTTAGGTATTTTCCTATGTGGAGGTGTTCTTATATTTAATGTCTCATGCATGTGTTGTATAATGTTTAGTTATTTGTGTGTGTGTGTGTGTTACTAGAAATTTTGGTTATTTTATACATAAAAGATATATGTGTTTATTGTAAGTTTTTTTAAGCTAAGGACTCCCTTTTTTATATGAATACTTGGTGCCAGTCACCAGCCCCTGAACTATTATAGATGGGATTTTCTTGGCACACATGGATTATAACCAGCCCAATCAGGGACCTTATGGTTAGGTTCATGTCAGATTGGTATCAAAGAGTTCAATTCCAAGTGATAAGGTTTGGAGTTAGTTATCATGTGAGGATTAGTTTTTGAATTTATGGAAAAAAATTAAGGGGGCCTTGAGATTGTTTATAATACTAGGGAGAACACATAGGTGTGGTGTTTTATGTATCCTTTCTCTAGGACATTGATAACCTATTAGTTAACCCAAAGCTCTAAGATGTCAATTTCATGGTACAAGATCATTGTTCCATGCATCATATAGTAATAAATTATGATTTTTCATGTCCAAAATGTGTCATCTCATCCAGATATGATCTAATAATTATGGTTTCATCATATCAAATGAAGGATGTTGCCCATGGATATCGATATTTCTATTAGATTCGGGGTTAGGATGAGCCTATACTTGAAGTTGGACCTATTAATTCTAGTTAGTTAGTGAAGATGCATTGTTTCTAAAACTCAGTTAAGAGATATTATTATTCCCTAGTCTAAGGCACTTTCTATTCCTTTTAAATTTAGTTTGGATATTTCTTATAGATAATATGTTAGGCACCACTAATTGGATTATACTTCTTATAGGTTGGATATGTTTTGTGTTTTACAAGGAAAATGGCCTCATGGGTTTGTGAGGAAAATCTAATCCTTGGGCAATAGAGGTTTGGTTGGAGTTTGAGACTCACATTTCCATCCTATTTGAACTCTCACTGAATAGATGGAAATTCATGAATTTAGATCCCTACACAACATAGTGATTCATTATGGGATGATGTTATTCTTGAACTTATGATGGGACTACTCTACCGTGATTGGAGTTTGATCCCTTGTTTAGTATATTGTTTTACTCAAGGATATTGGACCCTCTTTAGGTTAACATGACTATTTCTAAGTATGAATTGAGACCCACAATCCTCCCAAGGTGTTCCCTGGATATGTTTCATAGTGGAAATAGTAGAGATCATCATTTTGGGAAAAGACTCTAGAGGGAGAATATGGATTTTTTGTTGTGTTTTCACAAAACACCACCTATGTTAGAGACCCCAGGAAATATTTGGAATATTGAGTATTATCGGAAAGGATACACCATGTATTTGGGATAAGACTAACATTTCATATAAGGAAATCTAAAGAATTGAAATGGATGGACCTCTATGTTGGTGATATCATTGAGATCAGATACGTTCTTATTATGGTCTAAGTTTCATACTAGGTAATTATTCAGTGAGAGTGTTGGTGGTGTAGGATAAGTTAGATATGGGTGATGCTACAATAATCTCTCATCATAACTATCTTGTGTTATCTCTTATCACACATGGAATTTTGATAGTTAGGGCTATGGGAAGATGAATGAAATATATTTTTATAGTTTATACATGATCTATTATTTCTATGTCTGATGTCTATGATTTTATGATTCCATTGGAAACCCTATCCAAGCCCTTGTTAGCTAAATAGTTTCCACTATTGTTGATGATCTTTTACTCACTCCTTCTAGTGAAGTGAGTTCATCCTTAGTAGATAAAAAGGTTTTTTAAGAGATTTCCTTCATGGAAGATATGGTATTTAGTGGTACTTACCTTAGTATGTATTGGATACCAATGTTAGATACCACCCTAGTGAATCGCTACCCTTAATGTGGTATTTATAGTGGATATTTTTTGGTGTCCCTATCACATATAACAAATTTATATATGATGGATTATGTTTTCTCAATATATTTTGGTTTTAAATTTCTCTTCTTTGGTCAGTGTTATCCTGGAATCTAGGGTCGACATATCTGGTTCATCTAAAAATTTTAGACTACCTGATTTAGATTATGGTATATTAGGACAACCAACATGAAGTAATGTGATTCCAAGCAGTTTGAATGTGTTGGTTCTGTTCTTTCTATACACATCAGTAGATTTTGTGAAAGAGTGAAGACAATTCAACCTGTTCGTCTTCGACTATGGATATGAACCTGTTGGAGATTGGGATGTGGGTGGAGAATTATCATAGATGGTTGTAAAGAGGTTAAGGAACAAGGCCCATGTATCCTTTTTTCATGAGATAGTGACGTTTTTATATATTCCTTATAGGTGGGGGATGATGTAGTAATTAAGTTAGTACTGAGGGGAGCATGTTTTTTTGATACACTCCTAGTTTCAATGTCATATCTTGGTGAAATTCTCGATGGGTAATTATGATATGTATAGGTTTTTCTAAAGTAAAAAAACAAATCTACAACACTGTTAAAATATTTGGAGTAAAGTTCTCCCACTAGGGGTATCCTTTAAAAAAAATTCTCATTTGAATTCTAATGGGTAGTGAATTTATTTCATCCCATTTGGTAGGGATACCTTCATATGAGGATATCGATTGGGTTTAGAGGCTTGTAAATTATCATATAGAGTGGATGCATGTTTCTATTGAGGTTATCCTTCAATATGTTCTAGATCTAATGACCTAGGTGGTGATAGAGGATATTCCCTTCTTGGTTAGTGGTGTAATGGACTTGTTTATAACTTGGACCTCTAAAGATGAAGGAATTACATGTGAAAGTGGGTTGATTTTTATACAAAGTGTTTTTTGAACTTCCATTTTCAAGAACCTCATTTATCTTCTTTTCAAGGAAGAAAAGGTTTAAAGGTGGGTAGGATGTGGTGACCTATATCATTATGATTTTAAACTTTAAAATATTCCATATATAATTTTTGATATATTTCATTGAGAAAGCATAGAGGAGGCACTTGATCTATTATCTCTATAGCGGTTGTTTTTTGCATGGAGAGGGAGATTCTACTCACCTTCAATTGATAGTGGTGGACACACACTCTTCCCTTGTGTGAGAGAGGCCTATAGTAGTGATGTTGAATTAGTGGTCATATTTGACTGATCATTCTTAAATGATAGACCTATAGGTTTTTCCTTAAGTTGGGGATCATGTTATCCATTCCCCCAATCAAATAGTGGTTTTCCTGTAATGTTTTTATTTTAAGTTTCAGTGGAAATCCTAAGTGGAGACCACCCTAGTGAAGTGCTTACCCTAGTTATTAAGTCCAAAGGATCTTTTTAGGTGTACCCATCACATAGAAACTCTTTTTATGCGGTGGAGTGGGGGGTTTTCTCAGGAATTTTTGGTTTTTTATTGCACTTGTTTAGAAGGTGTTATCCAAGGGGTTTAGAGACAATGTATTAGGGTCATCTAAATAGAACTAACTATCTACTTTGGACTATGGTAGACTGGTATGCCTGATGATTAGTAGTGTGATTTAGATTTTTTTTAGGGTGTTAGTATTATTCCTAATGTTCCTATCAGTAGATTTCATGAAGGAGGGGTGACAACACAACCATTCCCTCTTCGATAGTGCATGAAAACCTACTAGAGATTTGTATGTAGAGGTAGAATTCCTAGGGATAGTTGTAAAGAGGTTAAGGAATAAGGATTGTGTTGCCTTTTTTCCATGATCTAGTGATATTGGTACATGTGCCTTACAGGTAAAAGGTGATGGAGTAATTAAGGTAGTATTGAGGGATCATGTTATCGTGTAGCTCTCCTAGTGTCAATTCAATATCTTAGTGAAACACTTGATGTTGGATTATGGAATGGATGGGTTTACCTCATGAAACGACCATCTAGAATATTCTTTAAAGTTAGTGAGTGTAGAACTTACACTAGAGGTACCCTTATAAATTAACCTTTCTCATATTTATTCCAATGGGCGGTTGATTTATTTCATCCCATGTGGTAGGGATACCTTCAAATGAGGATGTGTTTTGGGTATAGAGGATTGGAAAGTCTTTCATGGAGTGAATACATGTTTACATTGAGGTCATTATTTTAGATGAGATAGAGATGATGTCCTAGGTGATAATAGTAGATGTTCTCTTCATAGGTAGTGGTGTACCATGTTTTTTTAGAACTCAGATCACTATAGATAAAGAAATTGCATGTAAAGGTGGGTTGATTTTCATATGAGTTTGTTTTATAAGCATCCTTGTTAAGAACCCTGGTTTTTTCCTTTTTAGGGATGAAAAATTTTAGATGTGGATAAGATTTAATGACTGGTATATTTTTGATATGAACCATTAAAATATTCTGAATAGAATTTTTGATATGGGTCACTGAGTCGGTATAATGGATATGATGGATTTGTTATCTTCAAAAACAGTTTTTTCTAGAATAGAGAGGGAGACTTTTCCCACCTTCAATTAATGATGTTAGACCCACTCTCTTCTATTTTCTAAGATAGGCTTGTGGTGGTGATGTCGAATTAGTATACCTATTTGATTGATCATTCTCAAATGATGTACATAGAGGGTTTTTCTAAAGGTTTGGGAGCATGTTATCCACTCCCTACAGTAGAGAGTGGTTTTCTAGTGATAGTTGTATTTAATGTTTTGACAGACATCCTAAGAGGGGACCACCTTAATGAAGTTATTTTCTTAGTTTGGTATGTCTAGTGGATATATTTAGGTGTACCCATCACATGGAAACTATTTATATGTAGTGACGGAGGATGTTTTCTCAGAAGGTTGTGGTTTTTTAATGCTCTTGTTTGGAAGGTTCTATCCTGGGGTCTGGAGCTGAAAAATCATGGTCATCTAAATGGTTTGGACTATCCACTTTAGTTTATGAAATATTGGTCCACCTGGTGGGTAGCAGTGTGATGAATAGCAGTTTGAGGGAGTTGGTGTTGTTCCTAATTTTATCAATAGTAGATTTTTCAAAAAGAGTGATGACGACAATACTAAGATGTCTTTGATGGTGTATGTGAACCTGTTGGAGATCAGGATACAGATGGAGAATTCTAGTGGATGGTTGTAATGAGTTTGATGAAGAAAGCTCATGTTTCCTTTGTGTCATGAGCTAGAGACATTGGAAATTGTGTCTTGTGGGAAGTATATGATGGATGAATTGAGTTATGTCCGATGGATCCTACTGCTGTAAAACTCTCCTGATGTTAATGTGAGATCTTGGTGAAATGATTAGTGTTGTAATATTACATAGATGTGTTATTCTCGCACAAAAAACCAATTAAAATTCTCTATAAATGTGGGGAGAAGAGTTCTACCACTAGGGGTAGCCTTGGAAATGAACCTTTATTATATGGATATTAGTGGGTGGTGGATTCATTTTATCCCATGTGGTAGGGTGACCTTTAGATAAGGATAGGTTTTTTGTACAAATAATTAGTAAGTATCACATGGAGAAAATGCATGTTTCTATTGAGTTTTTTCTTGAAAATGATTTGAATCAAATGACCTAGGTAATGATATAGGAAGTTACCTTCTTGAGTGGAGGTGTACCTGGATCATTTATAACTCATACATTCAAATATGAAGTAAGTGTGTTTGAATGTGGGTTTATTTTTACATGAGTCTGTTTTGTGAGATTCCTTTTTTAGGAACCCCAGTTATATCCTTTTTAGGGATGAAAAGTTTTAAAGGTTAGAAGGATATAGTGACTTGTATTTTTGAAATAGAAACCTTTAAAATACTTCTAATATTATTTTTGGTATGGGTCTCTTAGATGAGATATAGTTGTGGGTGTTATAGACCCTCAATAATAATATACATAAGATAATATATTATTCTTATTTTGATCGAGAAAAATCATAGGAATATTGATTGTCCTTTTAAACAGAGTCTTGAATGGAGAATCTGAGACTTCAGTTCTATCTAGGATGGGGGGTTTATCCTAGGGGCACTATAATTTTATTTCACTTTGGTGGTTTCTAAAACCTATCCTTGTTACGATTATTTTAATAAAAAATCACAAAAAAATAGGGTTTTCCTTAGTAATCATATTTTTCCCTAATCCTAGGGTTATACACTATATAACCTACTATTATAGAAAGATGGGTCTAGATATAGATCTAGAGATTTTGGAGATATAAAGAATCCATGAGATCGAATAATGGAAATATTTAATGGGATTAATCATCAAAATCGTTGATGACACTTGATGAGGACACGAAATTCATTAATGATCGATCTAATGTGAGGTGGGGATTTATTATTTTATGTTTCTTTATTCTTTTTGGATTCCATTTTAGAATAAATAACAAAACCTTCATTCATAATGATTGATTTGATATGGATTATTTAATTTCTCTCAAACCCCGTTATAAATTACTGAACCCCCATTCTTGAATTCTAATCCTTGAACCACGGAGTTTTTGGGGTATAAAATAAAATTTGTTCTTGCTGATTTCATGATTTTGGTGGTATATCGATTAAGAGTGAGGTCTCAATTTAATTATCTATTTCATCTCTTTCCCCTTGATCTCTCCCCCTATTTTCCTTATCTTCTCCTAGAAATTAATAAAGACTATAGTACATATGATCAAGCGATGATGGTGGTGTAGAAGACATGGTGACTCGTGTGAAGCATGGGTCTCGGGTGAGGCAGCCTAACCAAGGGGACGCAACATGAGGGGCTGACGGTACCAAGGCAGTGATGAGACATAAAGCAGGAAGGCATGGTGTGAGAGGGAAGAGATTTAGTGTGAATCATGGTGGAAAAACATAATGAGGAATAAATTGAATAAGGAATCTCTAGTGTGGGATTGATCAATGGTAATGATGAGGTTAAGGTGATGGTGAAGGATCAGTCACCAGCAGGGGTCAATGATGGTGGAAAAGGGACCGAATACATATCTGGAAAATAAGTCTAGTGTAAATAGCCATATGTGCTACCACAACATGAGGATTAAATAACTGGGGTAACTAGGGTTCAACCACAACCATCTAATCCTAAGGGATCGGATGGTGTTGAAACCTCCATGTGGAAGGCAATGGTGCAGCAACCGGGTCGGCCTGGCCACCTAGCCAGGTGGGTGCTGAATCCAAGTCAGGTCTTCTTGACCTAATCTAGGGGTGGTCTATGATAAACACATAATAGGAAATGTCCTCCCCCTCCTCAAAATACCATGGGGAATGCCTAGGGTCTTTCATGTGGAATATTTTTCATTATGTGGGATTTTTTTCAAGAAACTTTCACCATTTGTCCATTTTGGGAAAATAAATATCCAATCCAAAGTATTTTCTAACATATATCATGATGGTGAACTCTATTGGTTCACATGAGAAAGTTTGATAGGTATGATTTGTTAGTTTAGGATTTAGATTTGTTGGGTTGATGATGTGGATCAAGTTTAATGACTAGAGTATTCACAAGGTAGGTACTCCCATAGAAGCATGTGAGTGATAGGTCATGGTTCCCCTATATTCATCCTTGGATTTGATAATCCCACCCCCCCCCACATACTTTGGGAATAGGTCCTATAGATAAACATGGGGTTGATACATCCCCAGCACTAACTAGGTGTTGGTTCCCCGCACACTATTGATAGTGTTTGATACTCCCCCACACACTCAGAGTATAAGTCCTCTATCTATGTAATTAGTAATCCTTCATCTTCTATGTGCTAATTTATGAGGCACAGCCCCTCCAATATTATTCTAGATAGGTTACATAAGTTGATAAATTTATTATTTCGGATTCTTATATTTGTATGTTGACTTCAACTATAGCTAGCTATGAAGAGAAGGATTCTCTCTTATTCCTGAGGTTATCTCCATTATAGAATATCTTGGTGGTTAGGATACTGGGTATCATTACCCCTAAGATTGAAATCTATTATCAGTCAAGGTGTGGGTTCCCCTATGGGTTTCTTGAGTAGTGATGGAAATTATGGAAACAAGGTTTATTACTCTCTTGAACGATGCGCTCAAACTTCACTAAAGCATGGGTCCTCTTTTATGGCCTCTAATAAAGTTGATTTGGAAGTTTGAGAGGATGAGTAGATTGGATACTTCAAGACTTGTAACTCCTTAAGAACCCATTGGTTTCCTTCAAGATGTGATGTAAAAATGGGTATCAACTTCAAACTATGTGTACTTTTTGGTACTCCAAGAATCCTTAATTGCTTATGAAGTACAACCTTTAAGGATTTGATATTAGATTATCAAGACTTATCTATGTATTTTTAACTTCTAATGGTTGATCAGATCTTGAACTTATATTGTCTTCCTCTTGGTTACTTTATACTATCAGTAGTTTTGAGCTTATTGTTTCCTTATTAATTTTGGGGCATCCTAATGGATATGTTTATACTCACCCCTACATGGGCCTTATTCCCACATGCTTGAATAGCCCTAAGGCCTTCTTTTTTTATTTTATTATGGATAATCCCCCTTTTAAGGGTTGAAGGGGAACCCATACATGACCCATAGGCCCAAGGCAAAATGCCCTGACTGATTCGCAATACATGACCCGAAGGCCCAGAGGCATACTATGCCCAATACATGACCCGTAGGCCCAGCCCAATTGAACTACCCCTCCCCAGATTTTGCATCATTGATCATATAGCTCCCCACCTTACATTTCTGATTGGATAGAATTGCCCCATACAAAGCTGCACGGTGCCTGGTCCCGATGGCGGCTGACATACCCTCTCATTCTTCCAATCTGGTTAGCTCTGCATCTGGTGGCTGCTACTCTAGTTGCTCTAATCCACTTATGGGGCATGTTCTGTGTGAACTGGGCTACTCCATGGTCTTTGTGGCCCTAAGTCCTAGTGGCCCAAAGGCCTTTGATGACCCTAAGTCCCTTGAGACCCGTAGGCCCAAACCGGTGGCCCGAAATCCCAAATCGGGTTAATAGTTTCAGCTGCCACAGTACTGAATAGTAACTACTAAAGTACTGAATAGTAACTGCTACAGTACTGCTATAGTACCCAGAAATTCTCCTCCACCCGGTTTTGAACCTGGGTCTCTTGGATGCCAAGCAGGAGCCCTTACCACTCAGGTACGAGCTCGTTGGCGGCCTTGTGCCCACATGTATTGTGTATATGCAGGTGATGTAAGATTCGAAGATGGTCTTGGTGGAAGTGGATCTAGTGTGGATTTATCATATCTAACACTTGGTGATGATTGGTAATGCTTGGTGGAGCATGATTTTTTATGATAAAGGTGGTGAGTGTTTCTACATTAGATTAATCTAGGAGTACTCTCAGTGAGAAAGAGATTTCTAGATTTTGTATCTATCAGATTTGGAGGCGTGTTGAAAGTACAATTCATTGGGTATTTTCCTATCTTACAGTGTGCTTTTATTTGATGTCACATGCATGTGTTTTATATAATTAATTTTTTTAAATTTATATGATACTGGTGATGTTGGATATTTTATACATTGGAGATATGTATCTATTATAGGTTTTTAGAGGATAAGTCCTCCCTTATTGTGTGATATGTCTACTTGGCGCAAATCACTAATCCTTCATCTATTGGGGGAAGAATTAGGGTCGTGCATTTAACTTACCGTCATCCTATGTGAGACCTCGGTTTGTTGGTTCGTGTTACTTAGTGTGTATTTCATGCAAGATATCTCATGTTTCATGGAGTTTACATCTTAAAACACACCATGTAATCTTTTTATGTCTATTTCATTCTTATAATAGTCAATAAACAACATTGAATGACATTATGTACTATGACCAAAATGTGTTCCTTGATTTATATAAAGTCAATTTCATGTTGGGTTACATAGTGCATATGTCAACTACACTCTGTGTAATCCCTATTAAGGATAATGTCAACTGACGGTCAATATGCAATGTGCAATGAAACCACCTTCCAACACCCAAATAGTTCGTTATGATTGACACAAACCATAAATTTTGTGTTTTACTGAGGTACACAACATGTAATTTAGTATTACACGTCATGTATCTATGTCATACAGGAAGAAACCTTGGCACCTCTTCATGGGATCTTAGATCATCCATTATTTATTCTTGTATTATTCTTGGTCATGTGAATGTGAATGAATGTGTTATCTTGAATTTCTTATTAAATATAGAAAAACTAGAAACTAAAGATAACAAAAAAACACGTAAATTGATCAAACAAATAATAAATAATTATAAATTATAATGCAACCAATTTGATACAACATGAAGGTTATGGGTCATATTAGAAGCATGATGTTGATACCCAAAAAAATTCATTATTTTCAATGAATAATATTAGAATAAATTTATGAAGACAACCCCATAATATTATAATAAAGGATATTTCACATTTAATTTATAATTAATTTAAAATAAGAATTACCTCAAACATTATAATTTCTTATGATCAATTCCAATGTCGATTGTGTCATGTCATTGTTGTGGTGGAGAATATGAATGTTGGTTCATCTTATTGTATTCACATATTCTTCATGAATCTCCAAACAATGATCTTGGTATTATGGGTTCTAATTCAGAGGATCCTAGTGCTTTTCATTGTTCACCATTGATCACAGTAAGATATTTATCTTATTCTCCCTTATTATTGAGAGGGAGGGAGGAGGATGTTCTATCTATATCATGAAAGAATATTTTGAGTCTCACTTTTGAGCATTGTGAATCATCATCCTCTAAAATGAAATAATCATGATTTTATACTTAGGATTAAATAATTAATAATTACAAAAAATCCATTTACCAATTTTTTTTATTCTAAGTAATCCTCATGTCAAATAATAACAATATTATTATTATTATTATTATATTCCATGAAATGTGTTAAACTCATAGATATTTAAATATAATTTTTAAATAAATTAAATAATATTTATTTAAATGATATTAAATAAAATATATCATTTAGGTCAGTCCATTATCATAGTTTATCAATTCTCCTTGGCATTTATCGAACCTTGAATAATAAAATATTTATTTAAAAAATATTAATCATTCAATAAATAAATAAATATTAAATTCACTAAAAATCATGAATAAATATTTATTTTTATTATTCACAGAACTAAATAAATGTTTATATTTATTTATTACCATGTGAATAATAAATAAGAGACAATATTGAACTCACGTATAATAAACTCGAATATATGGGGATCAAATTTATGCAATCAAAATAACTGGAATAATTATTATTCCACAAGTCAGGAATAATATTTATTCATAATATTTAAATTTAATGTAATTTAATGATATTATAGATGCACTTAGTGTGTGACCCTCTAGGAAACTTTCTCAGGGCATTAGGGGAACTTTCCTAAAGTTTATAATCAGCATCTAGCAATATGACAAGGAAACCATAGTAAAAGAAATTAATGTCACAATGAAAACAACATTCCTATTAATGTTGTTGTCTAATACACTCTCTTTGTCTCAATATCTCATCAAGAAGGATTCATACTTGTATCACCATCCTATAGGATTGATTTATCTTTCTTTGACTACCCAAAATGAACTCGTCAATGAACAACCATGGGCATGGATTTAATTGAACTGTTCCATTTTAATCAAAGGGCCAATAATATCTTATTCCATTAACTTAGAATAGACAAATCCTTTCTTGGGTTATTAAATTAATGTCAAAAACACTTATGACACACCCAACATATGCTAGCTCAACATGATAATATGTATCACGGTTTTCATCCATACATAAAAGTATGTGATTCATGATACACACTAACAATAATCTCAAGTCTAAGGACCAATACATATATATGTGGATATGAATATCCAATTACACATATAACATACAAAATCCATATTTCTAGATATATCTTCATAACCTCTTCTCTTAGAGATTTCCAAGTGTTGGAATTCCTATTTATAACACCAAATAGTTAAACATCACCTATATTCTGTTAGATAGAATTTATCTAGACCATAAGTCATGTGTTTAAGAATATTTTCATATAATTTATTGGTTCTTAGTATAGTAGGGAACCACTGCAACCATTTTATGTGACAAATACTATATTTATATTATCATATTAATTTTATGTAGAAGAACAATATTCATGTGATAAGATATTCACTAACATTCTGGTAATCAAAAGTACAAACTTAGTTGGTTATAGGGAACAAACTCCAACACAAACATCATGACATAAATCTATATGATGCGTGTACATGAGTAATTTGGTACCTCATAGATTTCATACCATCCCTTGGGTATAGTTGATAGAAAATCAAGGTCCTCTTGTAGGAATAAATCATGCACCCTATTCTTTTACTGATATCATAGATCTATGGTCTAAATTATGTTCAAATATATTAATAACTTACCAATATAAATGAAAACTTTACTATAGGTTACTTTGAACTTAATCCTAAAATAATCTATCTGATGCCATTTTGTCACAACTTGACCCCACTGAAACTTCTCTTAACCCAAAAAACGAGACCAATTATGACCCCCATGACCACCTCCAATAGGAAAGTGGTTGGTGAATATAACAGAGGGTATAAAACTCATAAAAATTAGAGGCATTAGCCTCTATAAATACAAACTATTTCAAATAATGTAACTAAAATGATCAAATTTATAAAATGAATAAAAATTTCATTCAATATTACAAACTCACAAATAAAATTCATATAGGAAACAATTAAATATCTCAATGTATACATTGAAAGAAAAATAGAACTATCTCCACCAACTATAAGCTCTAATAACTAAATCCAATATCTTTTGACACCACCACTAATACATTCCTAGAAATCTAAAAAATAATGTGTGTGTGTGTGTGATAGGGGTGATCATAAAATACTCACTAGGTTCCTCCATCGACCAAAACATGAAAATGTGTAAATAGTATTCTAGTAATTCTATGAAACTATGAGATAAGATAAACAACCATCAAAATAAATCCCAAAGGTCTACTCATTCTCTCCACAAGAACTCTCAGCACAAAAGTATAATATATAAATATAACTCACTCTAAGAGAAAACCGCAAAGTTTTTCCCACATATACCAACTTCCACCATGTATCTCATCATAGATCCCAATATTAAATGACATATATCCACTAGCTCAAATCTAGTAATGGGTGTGGGGAATATGGAAATTGAATAGTTGGATATTTAGCAATCTGTATTTCCTATTGGATGTTGGTTACACCTGACCTTAAAACATGAGAAGTAAAATCACAATGTATTATGAGTTTTCATCACCAATCAAATAATATAAACATAAAAATTATACACACTAATCTTGTCCAAAAATTCTCTACCATTTATAATCCTTTACTCCCCATTTTCAGGAACCATTTGAAATTACCTAGAGAAATTGTTGGTAATTCACCAAAAAAGTCTACCATACACCATTGATAATCACTCAGTGAACCGTTGATGATTACATAGAATCAGGTACATAGACCTTTCATATTTATATTGGAAAACCATCATTAAATACCAAGTAAGTACCATTATCAATCAACTAGTAAGAACCATTGTTAATTACTTGAAAACATTGGTGGTGATTGAACTGGAATTCCTTTAATGAATTAACTAATATTCTATTGATAATTAACCAAAATAATTATAAATAAATTACCCTATATTATAATAACATTAACTTTAAAGATAACCCCCATATACTTCCACATCCAAATCTATATCCATTAGTAATTTAAACTATCTTAATTTCTAGTATAAATTTTTCTTCCCAAGAATCAGTGGTAATTCATAGGGTGCACCACCGATGAGTACTCAAAATTTAACATTTAAGCACTATTAAAAACCATATCCTAGTAGATACCTAGAATTAGATCCCATCATTATGACCACCAGTGCACATCCACTACGTTATTCCATAAGTACTACACATAAGTTGAGGTAAATCAAAAGGAAGATAGATAGATGCACAACCCTTGTGAAAGAAGTATCATTATAATAGCACTGAACCCACACTCTCGGATCCAATGCTAAAAACATAATCTTTACATTTATGGATTTAATACTAAAAAATGTGACCCAATTTTATCCATCCAAAACATGCAAAATCAAACAAAAATATTGGATCACTCACATACTCAAGGACTGTTTAGGTTTGGAGTTTTAGAAAATTAGGAAAAACTCTTATATAACACTGCTCATGTCTTTAAGTGAGTATTTTAGAGACTATAACTATATTTTATTATTCCACATTATCTCTTCATCATCACCCGCATGAAACCCTTCTAGACATATCTTACTTAACATATTTATTTATAACTTTGGAAAAAGAAACATAATAAGGGTGATCTCAAATGCTCGGTAAGGGTAAACATAAGAATTAACAATTTAATGAAATCAGTGAGCATAAGATGTTCATAAGGGTATGATGACATAATCAAAGTGCATGATCATAAAATAATAGAATTCATACCAATAAAAACCTGGATCATAAATTACGATACATGACATAATGGTTTAACATAAGATAAGATTCGTATAAATCAAAAATCACGAGACATGTGAAAACAATCCTTAGGGAAAGGATTTATTAGAAATCATAGAAATAATTGAAAAAATATATAGATATTTCATAACATCAAACATTAATTATGGAATCACCTAACTAAATAATTCCCATATCTCTTTGAAGTAACTTATAACTGGTAAAATTCATCATCTCTTAGGATTAACTTATAATCATTTGACTTCATCATCTCTTAGGTGTAACATAACTCTATCATATCTTAAGATTAACTTACATCTAGTTAACTCTGTCTCATTACCCAATGAATTAGAGGGCTATAATGGACCAACCTATCACATATTAGACAAAGTACCTTAAGGATTTGGGTTCACTCCTCAATACCACTTTCATCAATAATTTAGAAGTACTATATAATGAATAAAGCATTTATAAGCTTTCACTTTTAAACATAACACCCTTGAAAGAAACCATCGTTCCTTTTTATCTTGATTAACTCATAGAAAAGAAACAAGTTCCATGAAAATCTCTTTAAAAAATCATAAGTCATCTATAGGAAGAATAAGGATGGTATAATTTGAATATATTCCCATTTTAGTATAATAAAATAATAAAAGATATTTCCATATATGAAAAATACATTTAAAAGAATATTTAAGACATTTCTTTGAAATCCAAGAAAATATCCTTTTCTTTTGATAATATTTTATAAAAATTTCCAAAATATTGGGAAAAAATATTTTATTTGAAAATAACCATGGAAAATTATAAATAAAGCTTAAAAGAAAATAATGGTCATGATGGTGGTAAAATCCATTCATGTCATAAAAGTAGAAAATTAACATTCTTTTCAAACTTTTGTAAAGAGAAACAAAATTCACCCATACAAAAAATGTTAAGAAAATTCCATTTATAAACTTTTTAAAAAGGTCAAAGATCATTTAAAATAAATTTAGGAAATCACTTATGTTTATAAAAGAAAATTATTTAAATTATATAATCAGCGTGAAGGAATAGTTTGGTTAAAAATATTTAAAAACATTAAAATAATGTTTTTAAAAGAAAAAACATTAACAAACTTTTAAAACCAAAACCAATTTTAAAGTCTGAACATAAGAAGGAAAATAAAATTCCATTAGTATAAACAGATTCATGATGTTATATTTCAAGAATCATTTCATACAATATATAAATTAATATAGGTGCGCCAATCAAAACATGTCTCTAAGAAGGAAGTTTGAGACAAGAAACTCTCACAAAGATCATAACTTGTGAAGTGATAATTAATCCATGAAGTGATTATGTGAACATATTTAAATCCATATAAAATAATTTTAAATACATAATAAAAATTTTAAATATAAATTCACACATAATCATTTCATAACAAAGTAAATGAAGAAGTGTTATAACCCAATGAAAATAAATTAAGTTAAAAAACCCCTTACCTCAAGTCCTAACTTTCTATGTATGTCCTTTAACTCTTATATAATAAAATTATATTAACTATTTACTTGTGTAATAAACTTATCCATGTTTATTCCCTTTTCATTAAACCATTTATTTCATTTATTTAAATGATATATTTAATTACTTAATCGGTTAAGTCCACATCAGGTGTTTTGAGTATGTTCAGTTCATAAATGAAAAATGAATTTGGTATGTTGAACATGTTCAAAGTGGTAATTATTCCATAATATCCAGAATATTAATCATGACATGATTATCATTTATATACATTAAATAAAATTTCAATACCATCCATGAAATGTGTACATGAAAAACAAATCACATCGCTTCCTGTAGGTGGTAGTCCACACATATGCATGAATGATGTTATAATTTTTTAATGGATGGAGAGGCATGAAAATAGATGATATATTGCCTTTCTATAATTATAATTATTTCATGGATATATATATATATATATATATATATTAAATCCATCATAATAATCATCCTTGTGATGTGGTGATGAAAAACAAAACACATCACTTCGTAGAGGTGGTAATCCACATGTACGCATAATCGATGTTTCCATTACTCATATGATAGAAAAGGAGATGAAAAAGGATTTTTCCATTAACATAATAACATATCAATATATGTAATATATTTATTTTATTATATCATCATGCTAAGGATATATTTGAATGATTTAGGATAAGAAATAAAAATAAAGAAAATGGTTATGAGTTGTACCTTCTTCTTTGAAAAACCTCCTTTTGATTGAGCTTAAGGACTTTGGAAAAGAGGTTTATGGTCACAATAATGGATTTTGAACGTGTGAATGGAAGTTTAGAGACTTATTTGGGTAAATTTTTGAAAAAAATTGAACTTGAGTCGTGTTATAAATTTTTGAAATGGGTCCCTTTTTATAGGAAATAATTGGTGGCATTTTTGTAAATATTTAGTCTTTAAGGGTAAATAATGTAATTATAAAATACCAAGTGGCATAAAAATGGACAAGGGGTGACATTATCAACCATATTAAATCCCACTTGTTGATTTATATAATTTTTATGACTTTTAAATAAATTAATAAAATATTGTTTATCATAAAATACACTTAAAGTCATTTTCATTTTTATCACTCTACCTTTTAAGAATGGAATTCCCATGTATGGAATTTTCAAACCCTCCAAACATGGAAACCACCCTCACCCATGAAGAGGTCACTACCCTGAGGTAGAGCCCCAGCCTGGGAAGGATTCATTTCCAACCGATATGGCAGAGCGTCCCTTATCATTGTTATCATCTTATATTGTTTTTAAAAATATTATGGAATCCACCAATTTCAAATATAATCACTTAGATTATCCCTTATCCTTCCTTCCCCCAGGTCCTAGCTTAGCGGCAAAGGGTGTGGGGTGTCAGAGAGGTCTCAGGTTAGAGTCTCTCCAGCTTCCTACATATGTATGTTTGTGTGTTTCCTTGTGGATTTGTAATTCCCCTTTACTAACCATTTTTAATATCTAAACTCATCTAAATGTTGTCATTTTTAATATTTTTATAATCATTTAATTAATTTTTCTTTAGTTTTCCTAAATGTTGCATCATCATGGCATAAATTTTTAGACAATTATATTAATTTTAAAAATTAAAAATAAATTATTAGCATAATAATAATTTATTTTAATTCATCATCAATATTTATTTTTGTTAAATATGTATATTTATTCACATTTATGTCATGAAAATTTATTAAATATGTTATTTTTACTTTTATTTCTTTGTGCAAACATTACACAAGAATTTAGATAATATTCTTGTTATATTACTATAAAATTCATAACTAGTAGTCCATATAATCAATTACCACTACAAAAAAATTACTGGTTAGTGGAGGTTCTATTAACTACCACTAAAAAAGTCAATTTTAAAAAAAAAAATATAGGGGCGGTTTTGTAAAAACTTCTCCTATATTTTTTATTTTAATAATTGGTGGTGGTTTCCATTAAACTAACATGAAATCTTTTAGAAACCCTTATTTTCTATCCCTCCCATACTCCCTCTATGGAACTTGACCCTGACCCATATCCTCCCCCGCTCCCTGTACGACCAAGACCCTGTGACCCCCCCCCCCCCCCCGACCTCCCTCCTTCATCCTCGGCAGTGACCCTAACCCATGTGACCCACCTTCCAACCTTTATCTTCCCAGTAGCAATGCAGACCCCCCCCCCTTCGACCTCCCTCTCCCCGGCGGTTCCCCTCCCTGGCAGTGACGTGGACCCCCCCCCCAACCTCCCTCTCACAGTATTAGTTTCCCTCCTCATAGATTCTTAAGGCTTCTTTGGCCTTGTTGTGGTGATTTAGTGTCCCACATTGTGGAAGTGGTGGATCGGAGGTTGGTTTTCTCTATTGCATAGTTCATTAAATTCATAAACGCTAATTTATTGACTCTTTAAGCAAGGTTTTAGATTCCTAATTAAATTATTATATGTTTATATAAATCTATTTTAAAGGGAAACCATGTTTATCTTATTTTCCATTGAATTTGAAGGTTTTTTATATGAAAACATGTATTTAAAATTTATTTTTGAACTGCCATGCACACCTAACATTTGATAAAATAGTCGAATGTATTTTATTATGTGATTTCATGGATTTAAAATTTGTTTTGTTTCTTAAAATAATTTTTAATGGAAACTCATGAATTACAAGGGTGTGTATGGATTTTTAAGAACCTTGAATATAGTGGCTTTATGATGATTGAGTATTTGAGTTTTGAAAGGAAATTTTATAAAGAGGTTTCTCAAAGTGTATTCTCTTGTGGAATCCATCCCTAAAAATTATTTTATTGGTTATAATAAACATAATTTTAATCTATTGATTTATCTTGAATTTTTTCACAATAATTAGTGGCACAATGAAACTTGGTTATACCCCTAAACTTTAATGTAAATTGTACACCCTAAGTGTTTTTGGCCTCACTTTTCCTCTTTTAACTACTTATTCTACTCCATGAGATTGGTTAACTCCATTAATTTAGTCTTCCTTCATTTTTCTTCCACAATAAATTCTTAAAATTGGGATTATAGTTGAAATTTTATTCCTTGATTTAATAACTTTCACTTGGGTAGAATATTCATGGATCAACATTGAATAATAAGAAATTACCATTATTAAAACACCAATCCTAAAGAGTAAAAATTAAAAAAAATGGGGTGAGAAAAGACATGTATTAATTTATCAAACATAATCTTTCACTACATTCACTAGATACCTGGTAACAGTTCCAAAACACATGACTAAGCTTAAAGAATCATTACTTATAACATTGGAGAAATTTTAGAATTTTAAATATTTTTCTTTGAAATCACTAACTAATATGGTGGAGTATGTGTCTAGTAAAAGGTTATCTTCCCCGGTTAGTTTTTCACTAATTTAGGTGCACATATAAAATGACCTTAAATGGTATAATGAAGTATGATCACATATAACAACCTAAAACTTCTATGTTTATGGGTTTTAGCCATTCAGTAGTGAGTGATATCCAAATAAAGTGTAATTTGAATTCATATTTTTAAAGGGGTTCTCTTGGTCTTAGTTAAATCATGGGAAATGGTTCAGACATTGATCAATGTAACTAATTTTTCAATAGAATAAATTCTCCTTAGTTACAACACTAAGGTAGAATACACCCTTATCTTTTTCTCTCATAAAAATAATATCATCTACATATAAAATATCAAAAATTGATACATATTTATCATTTTTAATGTATAGGTTGTTTTCCACACTTCCATCATTAAATATTAATTGTTTCAAGCATGTATCTAACTTCAAATACCATGCTCTTGAGACTTATTATAACCCATATAGATTCTTCTTTAATTTTGATTGTACCTATTTTATTAAACATTTATATCTTTATATTTGAATGTACAGGTAGAATATAATCCAATACCTATGGGTAAAATTTGAATTAATTTACCTCAAAACACACCTCGATATGCCAAGGGATTAGAAGAATTTTTAGACTATGCAATTACAAACCGATCAGCGGTTGGTAGAATAAAATGTCCATGTCATGATTGTAAATTCAAGAGATGGTTTAATAGAAATGAATTATATAAGAATTTGATATCGAAATACTTTCCTTCTCAATATGTATGTTGGATTTGTCATGGTGAATCAAATGTTATGGAAAGTAAAAAAAATGACAATATTTTCAACGAAATACAAACTGACCCAGTAGAGGAGAATTCAGTTCAAAATTTGTTAAATGAAGTGTTTGGTTTTGCAGAATACAATGTACAAGATTTAAATAGATAAATAGAAACTTTAGTTGATACTAGTCTTGTTAATCTTTCTCATAACTTCAAAGACCAAAAAAATGATTTTTATGAATTAGTTGAATACAGATAGCAAGAACTGTATGAAGGGTGTGCCAAGTATTCAAAGTTTTTTTTTCTACTTAAGTTTTATCATATAAAGTGTATTTTTGGAATTACTGAAAAAAAAATATACATGATTTTAGAGTTGCTTCGTGATGAATTTAGTGAAGCTAATATCCCTATATCATTCTATGAGATGAAGAAAGTCATCAAAAAACTTGGACTTGATTATATAAAGATGCATGAATTCTCTAATGATTTCATGCTTTACTTGGGTTAAGAGTATGATAAAGAAGAATGCGCAAGATGTCATACAAGTAGATGGAATTCAATGAACAACAGTGAGAGTATAAATCAATGCAACCCTGGGAATAAATAGAAGAAGGAAACTCCTATAAAGGTATTGCATTACTTTCCTCTGAAACCATGCTCGTAAATATTATTCGTGTCTTCTAAGACTGCAGACGATATGAAGTGGCATGATCACGATAGTAACAATGGCTTGATGATACATCCAAAATATTCAACATCATAGAAGATGTTTGATTCACTATATCCAGATTTTTCTTCAGATCCTAGTAATATACGTTTGGTATTGGCTTCTGATGGTTTTAACCCTTTTGGTACTTTAAGTATTAATTATAGCATTGGGATAGTTGTTTTGATCCCCTATAATCTACCTCCATGGATGAGTATGAAGAAGACTGCTTTCATTATTTTGATGATTATTCCTAGAAATAAAATGCATGGAAATGAAATTGATGTATACCTTTAACCTATAATTAAATAGTTGCAAGAATTATGGGATGATGGTGTGGAAACATATGATGCTTCAAAGAGACAACTATTTAAAATGAATGCTTCTTTAATGTTGACAATTAGTGACTTTCTTGGAGTAGTAAATTTATATGGTTGGAACACTCATAATTGTTTGGTTTGTCTAGTTTGTAATTTTGATTTTAAACCTCGATGATTACCTCATAGTAGAAAATGGTGTTTTATGTGTCATTGTTGATTCCTTCATGCTTCTTATAAATTGATGTTTTAAAAGTCACAGTTCAATAAATATATTGAAATGAGAAATTCACCAAAGGTGTTATTTGGTTCATAAATCTTGGGACAATTTATGAATGTCACTGAAGAATTTGGAAAATGTCATTAGTTTAAAGAAGGGGGGAAAAGGGTACGAGGTACAGTATCTAAGGAATATGGAACACAACAATGGAAGAAAAGAAGTATATTTTTCAAACTTCCTTATTAGGAGTATAATTTGATATGTCATGATCTTGATGAAATTCATATTGAGAATAACATCTATGACAATGTAATTTTTAAAGTGCTTAATGAGCAGGGTAAATCTAAGAATCACCTTAATGCTCGTAAGGATTTAGAGTTAATAAATATAAAGCATGGTTTGTGGGAAAATGAGAATGGTAAGTATCCTTCAGTTATTTTTACAATGAAAAATCATGAGAATGGCGTATTCATTCAAACTTTGAAGAATGTAAAAGTGCTATATGGATATTCAAGTAACATGTCAAGGTGTGTTGAATTGAAACATTGAAAGTTACATGGATTGAAAAGTCATGACTCGCATATTTTGATGGAGAAGTTGTTTTTGTTGGATTTGCACAATACTTTACCTGAAAAAGTAGATGCAGTTCTAAATGAGTTTTGTACCTTTTTAGAGAGATTTGTGGGAAAATATTTAAATCCAACTGAGCTTGATAAACTTCAATAAAGATCTTTTTTGACACTATGTCATTTGGAGATGTTATTTCCCACTTCATTCTTCACAATCATCATTTATTTGATTATTTATTGGTTTGAAGAAGCTAAACTTGGTAGACCATTACATTATCTATGGATGTATCCAATTGAGAGGTACATTTATATTTTTTTATTTTCATTGGTGAATACAATTTTATAAAATCATTGCATAATTTTTTTTAATATGTTTATTTTTTTTTTCATCAGGTACTTAGGTCATTTGAAATCATATGTGAGGAATAAAGCCCAACCAAAAGGCTCTACTGCTAAAGGTTACATAGTTAAAGAGTGATTGACCTTTTGTTCTAGGTATTTGGATGGGATTGAGACTAGATTAAATCCTTTTGGATATGCTGGTGACATCTCCACTAATTATAGTTCTGAAAATAAGTCATCGTTATTTCCAACTATTGGAAGACCAATTATAAAGGGGTCAAATTTTACACTGAATGAATTAGAGTTGGTACAAGCGCATAGATATGTGCTACACAATAGTATTATTGTAGATCCATTTATTAAAGAATTGTGACTATGAACAAAGAGGTGACTAAGGGGTCGAGCTCAAAATAAGTTGGAATTAACAAAATCTATTAATAAGGAGATTGTTGAATGGTCTGCCTATCGTTTAAGTATATACTCATATTCATATTATTGACGTGTAGTTGTTTTTTCAATGTTAAAAGTAACATATTATTTTTTTCTAGATAATGAATGTTGATAATCAATCTGAAATATTGAATGAATTGATGTTTTTGGCTCGAGGTCCTCTAATGCAGGCTAAGAGATTTGATGCCTACAATATTTATGGATTAAGGTTTCATGAAATTTATCATAAAGAAGACTTGAAAACTCAGAATAGTGGTGTATTTACATTTACAGAGGTGGGATACTATGGTAATATGATTGATATAATAAAATTAAACTATCCTGACCATTTTTCAATTGTCTTATTCAAATGAAAGTGGGTCAACATTGATAGGGGTATAATAAAAGATTCATTACATTTTACTTTTGTCAACTTCTCTCGCTTGATGGATACCGGTGAGCGTGTAAATCATGATCCATTTATCATGGCTTTACAATAGAAGATGGTTTATTATGTGGAAGATGAAATACATGAATGTTGGAGTGTTATTGTACACTTAAAGCATAGAGAATTTTATGATATGGGTGATGAAGATCAATTGGTGCTTTGTGATAATGAACCTCGTCAACCACAAAATATTGAACAGTTATTTCCTGACAATATCGAAATGGTAGAACATGCAGAGAGGGTGAAAATGAAGGACTCGTTACAGTGGAGGTTGATAACAATGAAGATAATAAAGATGAAGATAATTGATTTTATAAATTGGTAATGAAATTATATTACAAGTTCTCATTTATAAGTGTTTCGTACATATATAAATTGTTCTAGTTTTTCTTTTTTTTGTAAAAAGATTTTAGTTTTTCATTATTTATATATTTAATATACCTTAACCATTTGAAATGAAGGAATTATGAGAACAAAAAAATCAGGATTCTAGCTGATCATTATCTTAGAGCACACCACTACTATCATCATCTTCTGTGGATCCTAGTGATTTCATTTTACATGAGACTACAAGAGAGCCAGCAGCTTCCCCAGATGTCGTTGGTAGCCCACCACCTTATTCACCTCCATTGATGGACCAGTTGGTCACCCCTCTATCTAGGGGATATTTTCATGTTACTATTAATGGTATGTATGTCCTTTTTTCAAAAAAAACTTTATATTTTATTAATTCTTTAATGCATTTTCTAAATGGATCAAGAAAATCATATAAGGGATACAAATATGAACACAGTAGATGTATGGGACCTGAAGGAATTCAAGATTATATTTCTATTTGATGAGTTTGGGGTGCCTACCAGTGACGTTGCCAGAATATATAAGCATATTCTTAGGTAGCTTTCTTGCGATACAGTGAGCTTTCCCATTAATTATAAAGATTGTATGCATATTCCTATAGCTTGGAAAAATGAGGTTTTTGATACTCAAGTAAAGGTAATATTAATTTGATATTCTTTGATAACTAATTTAAAATACGTGAGTAAATTTTTTAATATACTTATAAAGTGTTATGTTTTTTATTTCTAGATATTTTTTTCATTTTGATGTCCCTAACTCCATTTCACGTCCTTGGACATTGCAAAGAACACATACAACATCCATAAAAAACTAAAATGACACTTTTATATAGAAAACACACATTTCGAGTTATACCGATCACATATTATGCTGGATTGATGTGTGGTTGATTCCTACACGTCAAAAATAAATTATAGATCATTATCCATAAGTTTGAGAACAATCCAAGCTTTTTGCATGGTCATGACTCGGTAAACACTTATGAAAGGTACAAAAGCCTTTAAAAATAAGTGTTGGGGGTAAAATTAGGAAAACGATGTCATATTGTCCTGAAATTAGGGGAAAATGACTATAGATTTAATTTTGAAATGTAGGAACCGACAACATGTCCTTCCAAATGAAAGTTTTCCCGTTATGGTTGTAAATGCATTTTTAGTGTTTTAAAACACTAAAATGTGCGTAGAATGGTAAAAACCAGAAAAATGATATCGGATTGTCTTTAAATCAGGGTAAAACGATCGTAGATTTAATTTTCAAATTTATGAACCCGCGATACATCATTTTGAATAACCGTTTTCCTGTTATGGCTATAAACGTGTTTTTAGTGTTTTAAAACACTAAAACATGTATGAAATGGTCAAAACCAAGAAAAGAATGTCATATTGTCTTGAAATCAAGGGACAACCACCGCTTAGTTTTTTTTGACATGTACATGCAGACAAAATGTCAATCTGACGTGCGGTGTGATCAGAATTACTTGGTAAACACTTATGAAAGGTACAGAAGCCTTTAAAAACAAGTGTCAGGTGGTCAATACCAATTAAATGATATTGTATTGTCCTGAAATTAGGGGACAATGACTGTAGATTTAATTTTGAAATGTAGGAACCAACGACACTTCATTCTGAATGACGGTTTTCCTGTTATGGTCGTAAACACGTTTTTAGTGTTTTAAAACACTAAAACATGCATGGAAAAGTCAAAACTAGGAAAATAATGTTGGATTTTCTAGAAATCAGGATACAATGACCATATATTTAATTTTTAAATATAGAAACTGACGGCACGTCATTCCGAGTGATGGTTTGCCCGTTATGGCCATAAACGCGTTTTTAGTGTTTTAAAACACTAAAACATGAGTAGAACTATCAAAACTAGGAAAAAACATCATATTATTCTTAAATTAGGGGAAAATGACCATACATTTATTTTTGAAATGTAGGAAATGACGGCGTGTCATTTCGAGTGATGGTTTGCTCGTTATGGTCGTAAACACGTTTTTAGTGTTTTAAAACACTAAAATGTGCGTGAAATAGTCAAAACCAGACAAATGATGTAAGATTGTATTTAAATCAAAGGACAATGACCGTATATTTAATTTTTAAATGTATGAACTGATGTCACATCATTCTGAGTGATGATTTGCTTGTTATGGTTGTAAACGTGTTTTTAGTGTTTCAAAACACTAAAACATGCGTGGAATAGTCAAAACCAAGAAAACGATGTCACATTTTCCTAAAATATGGAGACAACATGCATAGATTTAATTTTAAAATGTAGGAACTGACAACATGTCATTCCGGGTGATGGTTTGGTCGTTATGGTCGTAAATGCATTTTTAGTGTTTTAAAACACTGAAATGTGCGTAGAATGGTCAAAACCAAGAAAACGATGTCGGATTGTCCCGAAATCAGGAGACAACCACCATAGATTTAATTATGAAATATAGGAACTGACACTACGTCATTCCGAGTGACGGTTTTCCCGTTATAGCCGTAAGTGTTTTAAAACACTAAAACATGTGTGAAACAGTCAAAACTTGACAAATGACGTCAGATTCTCCTTAAATCAAGGTAAAACTACTGTTTAGTTGTTTTTGATGTGTACACACAAATAAAACGTTAATATGATGTGTGGTGTGATCGAAATTACTCGATAAACACTTATGAAAGGTACAAAAGCTTTTAAAAACAAGTGTCGAGATGTTAAAACCAGGGAAAAGACGTCGAATTATCCTAAAATCAGGGAAAATGACCGTAGATTTAATTTTGAAATATAGGAACAGACAGCACATCATTTCGAATGACGGTTTTCCCGTTATGGTAGTAAACATGTTTTTCGCATTTTAAAACACTAAAACGTGCATGGGACGGTCAAAACTAGGAAAACGATGTTGTATTATCTTGAATTCAAGGGAAAACAACTGTATATTTAATTGTGAAATGTAGGAATCAACAACACGTCATTCTGAGTGATTGTTTTCCCGTTATGGTCGTAAACGCATTTTTAGTGTTTTAAAACACTAAAACATGCATGAAACGGTCAAAATTAGGAAAACAATGTCGGATTGTCCAGAAATCTGAGGAAAACAACCATAGATTTAATTTTGAAATGTAGGAACTGATGAAACATTATTCTGAGTGACAGTTTGCCCGTTATGGACGTAAACACGTTTTTAGTGTTGTAAAACACTAAAACATGTGTGGAACGGTCAAACCCAGACAAACAGTGTCAGATTGTCCTAAAATCAAGAGATAATGACCGTAGATTTAATTGTGAAATGTAGAAATCAAAGGCACGTCATTCCGAGTGACGGTTTTCCTATTATGGTTGTAAACATGTTTTTAGTGTTTTAAAACACTAAAACGTGTGTGGAATGGTCAAAATCAGGAAAAAGATATCTGATTGTCCTGAAATTAAGGGAAAACGACCATAAATTTAATTTTGAAATGTATGAACTGACGACACGTCATTCCGAGTGACGGTTTGCCCGTTATGACTGTAAACGCGTTAGTGTTTTAAAACACTAAAACGTGAGTAGAACGGTCAAAACCAAGAAAACGATGTCAGATTATCCGGAAATTAAGTGACAACTACCATAAATTTAATTTTGAAATATAGGAACTGACAACACATCATTTTGAGTGACAGTTTTCCCTTTATGGTCGTAAACTCGTTTTTAGTGTTTTAAAACAGTAAAATATGTGTGGAACAGTCAAAACCAGACAAACAATGTCAGATTGTCCTAAAATTAGGGGATAATGACTATATGTTTAATTATGAAATGTAGGAACCAATGACACATCATTCTGAATGATAGTTTGTCTGTTGGGGCCATAAACACGTTTTTAGTTTTTAAAAACACTATAACGTGCGTGAAACGATTGAAACCATAGTAAACGACCTCAGATTGATGTGCACTCATGGGACAACCACTACTTAGTTATTTTTGAATTATAAGGCATTCTTTGATATCAAAATATTTAAAAATATATATTAAATAAATTTCAAGCACACTACACGTCGCTTTAAAAATAAATTAGAATAGTTACTTATCCTTTTTCAGTTTCAAGTGTTGAATCTTATATTAAATAGGTATGTTTCTATTTTCAAAGTATTTTACATTATATATTTTTTTTTGTTAAAATATCTTCTGTTTGATTAATAAAATAACCAATTTTATGTGCAACATTTTGAATATATTCGGTGTCTTTTCTCTTTCACGTTTCTTTTCCTAAATGCTCTAGTTTTCATTGTAGGTGGCAGATGTTGGCGGTAGGCAGGAGGTTTACCGTTCTGATCCACAACATTATTCAGAAGGCAGTTGTGACATTTCTTTGTTTATGTGGTATGTTAAAATTTTATCTATTTTTCTGCTGTAATTCTGATTTATTATGTTTAGTTTTAATTTTTATTTCATTTTTTGTTACAGCTGATGAGATGATGTGGTCGGTTTCAGTTGATGAGATGATGTGGAGGAAGACGGGCACAGTGGAGATTGAGATATGGATGTATATTGGGCATGAGTTGTTGTTGGACATATTTTATATGTATATATCAATGATTGAGATATTGGATGATGTATGGGGGGACTGAGACATAGGTTATGATGATCGTGGTTGTTTGTATGATTGTGGGATGTGTGATGTATGAATGATGAGTTTATTATATATTTATGTTTGAGTTTATAGCATGTTAGTTTTTTTATATTTATAGTTTTTTATTAAATATTTTTAAAAAAAATCAAAACTGATTTAGTGGCTGTTTTTTGTAACCGCCACTAAACATATATTATTTTTATGTACTTAGCGATAGTTTAGATTAAATGCCGCTAAATGTTTTGGGGCGATTAATTTTTTTTATTTATATTCCCAGCGGGTTTTTTTATTAAGAAACCATTGGTAATTAAATATCAAACCTCCGCTAAATTTTCCAAAAACGACACTTAAAAAACCACCATGAAATAAAATAAAGTGCTGCTAATTGAGTAGTGACCGTGCAATACACGACGGTTTTAGAAACTAACGCTAAACAATTAGGTGGTAGTTTAAATCGCCACTAGACCAATAAATAACCGCCACTAACCGTCGCTTTTTTTACTGTACACATCATATTAATTAATCAAGTCGAGCAAAAAATTATTTCTTCTCAAATATTATATTTAGGACATCAAAGTTGACTTTTTCAGTGCTGCACAAACACTGTGTCGGTACTGAAAATGATTTTCATATTTATCATGATATAAATTCTAATTTATATGTTTTGAATTATTTTTATATGATATTTTTGGAATATTATTATGAGTTGGTCCATATGTTTCATAAATGTTTACATCATATTTATGTCTTGTTGATATCATATAAGATACCATATTTCATAAAAAATGTATTTTTTTAGTATTTACAAAAAATATAACTTCAAAAAAATATCAAAAAAAATTCATATGCTAAATTTGACTTGATGAATCCAAAAATGAAGTTCATTTCATCAAATTCAAACAAAAATTACTTTTAAAATAAACCCACAAAACACGACAAAAAATTGTTTTCTAGATAAATGCATTTTTAATTATAAAAATGTTTTTATACCAAAATTAAGCATAATGTTAATTTCAATAGAATTAATTGGTTTTTTTAATCAAAATGAATTAATGACATTTTAAAACGAATTCAAAATAAAATGGAAATTTGTAATTATTTAGAAAAAAATGACATTTCCATAAAATTTGTATTTTTTTCACTATTCATCGAAAAATCAATTTTTTCAGAAAAATCCTCAAATTTTACCATAAGATAATTTTGATTTTTTTATTACAAAAACGATATCATTTTTATCAAATATCATTTCTATTAGTGACGTAAAATAATTATAATATTTTCTCATAAAAAAGAAACAAAACTCATTTTTGAATAAAACATGTTTTTGAAGCATAAAACGACTTTATTGAAAAGTGAGTGTTTATTTATTATGCATTAACCAATACATTTGCATTGTATAAAACATTTATACATGTTTTTTCACAAGTTGGTTATTTATATTCATACCGCAAATTTAACGTCTAGGTTATAATAGTCACATTTAAAACTTTTAATATTTTTATAATATATCACAGTTTGTTTAAACCTCGATGTTGTGTGTTAAGCAATCTATCAAGTACAATATTATTTTAAACTAAAATTTCGGGGTGCTACAAGCATGACTCAAGGTGAAGTGGCATGGCCCTATAAAATTTTATACTACCTCATGTGACACATTGTCTAAAGTCATCAACTTTTCAGAATATGGCATAGCCCCATGTCAAAGTTGCACAACCCATGTTACTCTCTGCCACTCTAAACCCTTTGCCCCCACCGCTAACTCCTTGTTCCAGTATTTGGCATGACTCTAATGCCTAATTAGAACGGGCTATGTGAAAGGTCATAAAATTTCATCCTTCCATCTCCGAAGTGTTTTATAAGGGTCTTGTTTATTTTAGGATTTAAATTTCAAATTGGATGTTTTACTAAATATCACATAATTATCGAACATCACTACCAACAATAATTCTCATCATAAATGACAGATCAAACAATGAGCACATGTATTATAATCTTCAATTGAAGAAAAAATTCTCATCTTTGGGGTTTATCACTCTGGTTTTAAAGACATGGAAGCTATCAATATTTAATTAACATGGTCAAAATTTTCACTATTATCATTCTTGTAAATTTCACAAGCATGAATATAAAAATTCAATCATATAAAACATTATTATCCCTAAATATGATTTCTCCTTGTTATAATGTTAATCCCATTATCTACAAATAGCCAAAAATGCTAATTACACAAAGAATCCAATAATAGCGTGGGAGTATAAAGTCACCTACCTCGATTTCACGATGAACACAACCTTAATTTCTCTGGTGATTACCTTTGATCATCAGTCTCTTTTCATTCTTAACCACTCTTTGATTCATCTCAACATGGTAATGCCACCAATGACTCATCTCTCTCTCCCAACAATTTATCTATTTGACTTGTAATCCAAATAAATATTCAACTATACTCCCTCATGTCCATGTCATCACCATTTTGTAAAGATATATCACATGCCACATAAACCCTTTATCAAATATTTTGTTTTAATAAATAATTTAATTTAATCGGTTTTACTATCACCCAATATTCATGAAAATTTCAAGAGTTACATAATATAATTAAAATTCAGCTTGAGGGTAATCACTACGTCTCGAATCGAACAGTGGAATCAAAATTTTGATTTGAGTTGAGGAAAATTTACTATTTTTTCATTCACAATCAAAATTTCTTAAAAATTATTAAGTGTAGAAGCACACTTGTGAGTTGGGTTTTTCAAAGAAAGTGTTTCTTAAATTACAAAGGGGATCTAAATGTAATAAAATCATTAATTGGTTTCACGGTCAATAAATTGAAGATTCGGTGCCCTAATAATCCAGAGTACCTATCCCTCCATCACGATCCCACTGCTTTCCAATACAATGAATGTTTGTCAGTTTTCATTAAGTGTTGGAATGCCATATTAAGGTGCATATCAGCCATACATACTAGGTTACACCCTTTTTTTTTAAAATAAAATGGAATAAATAAAATGATGATCGTTGAAAATGGGTGGCGGGCCATGGTGGGAATATATGATTAATTAAAGAATAATCCGACCATCCTCTATTCTTAATCACTGTCAGAAGAGTATAATTTGATGCCACCGTCGTAAATAATAATAATAATAATATTATTAGTTAATTGGTTGAGACTGTTCTTAATTAATTCTCGGACCGTACTTCAGATATGTCCAACAAATCCCTGTCCTGTCGAGTGTTTTCGCATAATGATCCGTCCCATTATTTGCTTTTGCCAGTGGCCCACGCGTCACGGCTGATGCATTTTTTTTAATAAAATTAAAATAAAAAATACGGAAAAGGACAACGGCCTTGGTTGGACGCAAGTTGGCCCTGCCATTTTGTTGGTTCTTCAAGTGGGTTTTCATTGAAGAGAAGACCCGATCTCTCGAGCCACGAGTCATTTACATATTATTAATTTGTTTATAAAAACATTTCAATAAGAATAAGTGTGTTTCTATATATGCATATATTTTAATATCTCATTAATAAGATAATTACTGCAACATTGAATCTCGTGTTTACATATTGTAATCTATTTTTTATTTATTAAAGTTTGAGGACGTGGATTGAGTCATTAACTCGTGCTTGGACCTTTTTCGAATTATTATTATTATTTCTCAAAGACACAAGTGGATTGGGTGCCCTCCTAATGGGACTTGAAGTGATTTCGAGTTCAATTCTTCCGAGTACTTTGTACACGTATGTGTGAATTTTCTTTGTGTTTGTTTGTAGCCCCCTAAATTATTATTATTATTATTATCCATGAAAATATTTATTAATTAATGACAATAATGAGAATGATTCAAAAACAATTGCACATTTAATAGTTATCATTATTTATGATGGTAAATTTATTAATTATAATTATTATATAAAATTATTATTAAATGTAATTATTGTTAATAATATTAAAATTACTATTAAGACATAATTATTTGTAGGCGCACCTCACCCTAATGGTTGAGGTGCATGTCGAACATGGATCCACTGAAATCAAGTGGGATTTCAGGCAAGTTACTGTGGATGTACTATAGCAGGCGCTTAAAGCGGTATTGTGGCTGGGCCCTATAGCTCTACTGTGGCTGGACACTATAGCGGTCCTGTAACACATGTATTAGGACCCGACCCACCAAGGCCCGCCAAACCGATGGCAAGTCGGGTGTGACCACCCCAAGTTTGCCTCCAATACCACTACTACACATAATGTCCTTAACACTATAATAGGGCTTTATCAGCACAAAAAAAATACTGACAATCAGAGCGTCTTTAAAAGCCCAAAGCCTTTATCAACACTTCTTTAAGTGATGATAAAGAGATCCTTTATCAGTATTAAAAACAACACCGACAAAAGGGGTCCTTTATCAACACTAGTTTAGCGTTGATAAAAGATCTATTTACCAACGCATTTACTAACGTTGATAAAGGGGCATACAACTACAACGTGTTATTAAAATTACAACACACTACAACATCAAAACAAGAAGCAAATACCAAATTTAATTGAAATAAAATTTACAACACAAATACAAGAAAAACCACTACATTATAAACATTTCAAACACAGGTTTATACAATTCCATGAGTAAGTACAATTTATCAGATACATTAAAAAATATCAATGTTCCTTTGTCTTTGGCCCTAGACCTTCAGGCATGATATTAGTTGTCGGACAAACCACTCTAACTCAAGCAAAAGAATGCACCTGTATAAGAAAAAAATTCTTATGTTGGTAGTAGTATAAAGAAATAAATTAAACACAAAGTCAATTTTAAACTAAAAACATATACTTTGAGTCATACCAGGAACGCAACGTATTGTATTGAGTTGCGGTTGATTCTTACACATCAAACCATTTCTTATTCTTCTGAAAAGTAGGTTCTCTTAAATTGACTCAAATCTATGGTGATAAAAAACTCACTATGAATGTGATCCAATTCAAGAGTATTTGTTTTTGAGAACAATCCTTCAACTATCATATTATTTCGTGTTCGTTTTCAAGCATTATCTTTGTGAAAATTAACTAAATAAGTATCACATAAGAATAATAAGAAAATTAATTAAGTAATAACAGATAACAAAATGAGAAAAGAATATGAGCTTGTTATGCTCAGTTTTGCCTATGTGATGTGCGTTTTAAACTAAAATGACATTTATATATTAAAAATACGGACTTTGAGTCATACCAACCATATCGTGTGTCGAATTGACGTGCGGTCAATTTCTACACATCACAAATGAATTATGGATCATTTTTTTAATGTTTGAAAACAATCCAAGCTCGTTTGCTCGATTTTGGTTAGTGACATGTGTTTTGAACTAAAATGTCACCTTTATATTGAAAACACATAATTTGAGTCATATCAGTCACATCGTTTGTTGGATTGATGTGCGGTCGATTCTTACAAATCAAAAATGAATTATGGTCGATTTTCCTAAAATATGAAAACAACCTGAGCTTATTTTTTCGGTTATATGGCTATTTGTTGTGTGTTTTAAACCAAAATGACACTTTTGTATTGAAAACATGCACTTCAAGTCATACCGACCACATCGTGTGTCAGATTGATGTGCGATCAATTCCTGCATATCAAAAATGAATTATGGATCATTTTCCTAAAGTTTGAAAACAATCTGAGTTTGTTTGCTCGATTTTAGATATGTGATGCATTTTAAACTAAAATAACACTTTATATTAAAAACACGTACTTTAAGTCATACCGACCACATCGTGTGTCAGATTGACATGCAGTCAATTCTTATACATGACAAATGAATTATGAATTATTTTCCTAATGTTTTAAAACAATCCGATCTCTTTTGCATGGTTTTGGCGACATGACGCACGTTTTAAACTAAAATGACGCTTATATTGTAACACGCACTTCGAGTCATACATACCACATCGGGTGACAGATTGAGGTGAAGTCGATTCGTACACATCACAAATGAATTAGCAATCATTTTTCTAAAGTTTGAAAACTATTCGAGCTCATTTTCTTGGTTTTGGTGATATGACATGCGTTTTAAACTAAAATGACACTTTTATATTGAAAACACATACTTCGAGTGATACCTATACCATCGTGTGTTGGATTGGAATGCGGTAAATTCTTACACATATCAAATGAATTATGAATTTTTATCCTAAATCTTGAAAATAATTTGAGTTTATTTGCTCGGTTTTGGCTATGTGGTGTACATTTTAAACTAAAATGTCACTTTTATATTGAAAACACGTACTTAGAGTCACACCGACCACATCGAGTGTCAGATTGATGTGCGTTCGATTCCTACCCATCACAAATGAATTATAGATAGTTTTCCTAAAATTTGAAAACATTATGATCTCTTTTTCTCAGTTTTGGCTAGGTGATATGTGTTTCAAACTAAAATAACACTTTTGTATTGAAAACATGCACTTAGAATCATACCAATCACATTGTGTTGAGACCCGACCTTAAACATTACATATTCTAGTGACTTCAGACTAGAATTCCATTTTTTTCATTCCCAAAGATCTTTTGGATTTAGAGTTTTATAGAATTATGAAAAAATATTACATAACAAACTCATAAATTACAAGTGGACACTTATACGCAATATCCATTTTTCCCACCAATTTTTTTAAAACATGTTTTCATTTCATGACATATCTTCACAAATTTGATCTTGACCTCATCCCTATCCTTACTCATCATTAAATCCTTGTGAAAAACATTTTAAAATGTGATATGAGCATACAAATCATAGTAAGGGACATAAAAAAAAGAAAACTATTAGTTTAGTGAAAAACATGAAAAATTGTGTAATGTTATTTGATCATATGAAATAAATCATTTCCACATGAAAAACATACAAATTTTTTCTCAAAGAAAACCTTTAAAACCCATAACAAGAAAATAAAAACCCTTTTTGGAAATTTAGAGAAACATATTCATAAAACCCTTGCAATTGGAATACCCATACAACCTAATTTCAATAAAATTATCTAGAGAAAATAATCATTACCCAATGCATTAGAGAGATATAATGGGGCTCACCCTTTATATAAGCTATCTCAGGCTCATCCATTTTTCATGAGTTATAATGGGGATCAACCCTTCGTATAATCTATATGGGGATGATCCATTTTTCATTGGCTATAATGGGGATTAACCCTTCATATAAGCTATATCATGCTCACCCATGAGCTATAATGCTACTCAACCCTTCGTATAAGTTATATCAGGCTCACCCATTTTTTCATATAATGCTCAAGTACCATATCATAAATAAAACATTTCATGCTTACACCTTTTTATCATAAAACCCTTTTAAAAACTATTTTAAACCCAAATAAAAACACATTTGGATATCAAAATACCCATTTCTTTTAAAAATTACTTTTTAAAATTAAAAACATGCGCACATCATAAAGAAACCATTTTCTTTGAAAACAATCATGGAAACTTATAAAGGAAACTTCAAAGCATTGAGGCGTCATGATGCCAGGAAATTCTGTTCAAGTAGTATATATTAAAAAAAATATTCATTTTTTTTATAAAAAGAGTTGGAAGGGAAACTTTAATAAAGTCCTTTACCTTGAGTTTGACTCGTCACATACATTCTTTATCTTCATCTTCTTTGGGAAACTTCCTTTGCTTTTCACCTTAAGACCACTAAGGTTGGTGTTATGCCTAAGCCAAGACATCTAGAATTAGGGGAGGGATTCTAGAAAGGGATTTGGGTAAGTATTGGCCAAACCAAATAGGTTTTTAAGTGTGAAGAAATGATAAGAATATGTGCCCTTTTATAAGAGAGGGTAGGGGCACTCTTGGAATTTTCCAAAATATTAAATTTATATAAATTAATTTTTAATTGAAAATGATTCAAAAGAGATTTATTTTGAATATAGGATGATTATGGGTCACAATCACCTCATAAAATAAAAATTAGAAAAGTTTTGACTATATGTTTACCCTTATCTTTAGGTTATAACCCCAGTCTTACCGTGACAACATGAATTTTTACTCTTTGAGGGTTAATATATTTACTATAAAATGACAAAAGATCCATAAATGGACCACGATTGATATTTCAAACCTCATTCTAATCATGTGGAAAAATTAAAGATTTTTAGGAATTTTATATCATTTAATAAAATATTATTTACTATAAAATATCCATAATGTCAATTTTTAGAAGTATTCATTACTTTGAATTTAATAATATCAATACAACATCTAAAATTAGAAAAAAAATATTTTATTATATCCCTAACATGTCATGGTCATCTATAAAATTTGTTGATCACATTATTTGTCACAAATTATATTTATTTTAACATTTTAATATAATTTATTTGATTTTTTTCATTAATTGAATACTTACTACACTACCGTTGTATAAACATTTAAGGTAATTATTTCATCACTAAAAATTAAAAATAATTTACCATGATGAAGATAAATATTTTTGGTTTCAAAATACTATTTATAGTTGAACATATCCTCTTTATAATACTATATTAAACATATTACACTTATTAAAAACAAGTGTGACATGTTTGACTTTTCTTTAAATAAAATATTATAAAAGTTAAAATCTCATGAAAGTGGCCACAAAAAGTCATAAAATAGACCATTGGATGATTATGTTTTAGATACACTTATCAAATAATATTTAGGAAAGTGTTTGGGTCATTTAATGGTTCTTATCATTTTATTTGTAATCTAAATCACCCGATTTACCTTTTATCGTGGTAATAAAATTACTAAGTTTACTATTCACATTGACAAAAAAGGGACCAATATACTAAATTTAGACCCACTAATTCCATATATTAAATCTATTTTTAAAAATTCAAAACACATACGTTACAAAATTTAATTTAAAATTAAACCAATAAAACATATCGATTTTTTTTGGAAAAATGCCCCTTTTAAATATAAAATATTTGTATACTAAATTCAAGTATAAAATCCATTTTAAAAAACATAATTGGTTTATTTTAATTCAAAATGAACTAATGAAAATTTAAAACTAATCCAAAACATAATCTGACCTTATAAATACATTAAAATAAGATACAATTTTCAATAAAAATCAGTATTTTTCATTATTTATAGAAAAATCAATCTTTTTAGAAAATTCTAAAAAATTAAACCTAAGAAAATATTGTCATGCTGAATTTAAAAATTAAATTTATTTTTTAAGTACATTTTCTAAAACTTCCAGAAATTATTTATAAAACTTGCCCATAAAAATAAATAAAAACTATTTTTGAAGAAAATGTATTTTGTAGAATAAAATGACTACTAAAAATAAAGTATTTAATTTTATAAGAATTAATTAATAAATTAATAATGATTAATACCACTATATATTTCATAATTATGTTAATTTTATTCATTCCTGTCAGTCAAACAACTAAGTTATAACAATTACATTTAAATAATAAAATTTCTTTGTTTGTTTAAGGTTGGTGTTGCGTATCTTGTACACTATTAAACTATATTTAGTTTTAAAATATCAAGATGTTACATTATACCCACATTTATGAAATTATATCCTCACAATTTGAACTCAGGTTTGTTAACCAGAGTTAGAATTTTCAAAATAACTTTTTTGAAATCCCACATCGTAAAAAGGATTAATAAAACTTCTAATTCATAAGAGAGAAAAGGGAAGTACAAAGGTTATATGGAGTAACACATACTAAGTTTCTAAGTAGGAGAACATAAGTGATAAGTGAAAACATAGATATAGAAGATAAAACTAACTCCCAAGTAATGATAGAAAGTGATAGAGAATATGGTCATGAGAAAGTTAACCATCACAAAATCATAAATCTATGATGGGTTAAAAGGCTACTGATTTCTCAATAAGAAAAGTAAACAAAAAACTTTTTTATTTCAAAATATTTTCCTAATGTTGATGAATTATTTTTACTAACTAGACTAAGAAAAAAAAGAAATATACTTACTTGAAAAGTATAGTTTCATTCTTTAATAAATTTCCACAATAAACTCATCCTTTTCTCCAAATGATGAGTATTCACGATGAATTTTTCATGCCGAAAAAACTAGAATAAACTTCTACAGATCAAAAAATCCACAAAAGATTAAAAATGTATTCCTCCTATATTTAGACATCAACCAAAACCCAAATTTTCAATACAAGATATGACTATAAGACCCCAGCCTTAAACCTTACTTAATCTTGAGTTAATACAAGATTACACATTGAGGATCTTTTCAGGTTTAGAGTTTTAGAGAATTAGATCATAAACTTTCATTACATTCCACATTTAAACAAAGTGGTTACATAAAATATAGTATTCATTTTTTCCCATCAATGGAAACATATTTAAAATAAAACATGGATTCTTTCTTGACACTTCCTTGACACTATCATCATATCATGCACCTTTCCCTTGACCTGTGAAAAACATTTCAAAAACTTGGGATGAGCATAAAAAGCTCAGTAAGGGATATAAAAATATATGGAAAGGAAACATGAGTACATGTACACATAAGAATCAATGAAATCATACTTTACTCATAAAACATAAGCACTTTAACATACCTCATCAAATCATGAATAAATCATAGAAATCATAAGACATAAAGGTAACTTGAGGCATTCATAACATTCTTACGTAGGGAGTAACCCTCTTGGTTACGTTTGGAATACCCACCACAATATATTCCCTAAATCTCTTCGGAGAAACCTTAATGTTTCACTCCTTCACGTTACCCAATGCATTGGAGAGCTATATCGGGCTCACCCGCCCTTAGTTTATCACGGAAGCACCCGTCTTCATAATAATGCCCAAGAACCTCAACATAATCGTATCACATAAAACATGCATAAAGGAAACATAACATTTACACCTTTCAATCACAAGATTTCAATACAACACATTGATATAAAAACATTATGAAAACCATTTTCAATACCAAAATAAAAGAAAAGTAAAACATGGTATTTATTTTTCTTTTAAAAAAAGGTATGTCTTGTAGAGGAAGCCGAAACTCAAATAATGGTCACGGCGGCGGAGAAGTCGTTGTCGCCGCATATGTACGACAAAACATTCCCTTTTGTCGTTTAGTAAACGCTTCGTATAAAAAAGATTCCTTTTGAATAAATGTAAAAGTCAAAGGGGTTTATACACCGTATAAAAGAAGGTTGTGTATAAAACAAAATATGCCTCAATGAAAGGAGATTGAGACGAAGTCCCATGCAAAGACGATATCCTTGGATTAAGGATAAATCAATTACATAATTATGTGTGACAAACTAATACACCAAATATAAGTGGATATTAAGTGTAAAACAATCAGATGTTATTCACACATATTCATATAACGACATATTCAAGGAGTACAAGCTTATCCCAAAGAATCAAAATTGGGTTAAGAAGTACCCTTGCAAAAATTTGACAGCCTAACGGCGTCACTACAAAATTCAGAAAATGAGTTGATGAGAGATAAAAAGGGTATCTCATCACTTGGAAATAAAATTTAAATCACTAAGGATATAGAAGAACATATCCCAACATAATGTTATGTGAATTAAAAGACATAACAAAAGAAGTCTTTTAAAAAGAGGGGGGTGAAAGGTTCCCTTACCGACATGGGTATCTTTCAAAACATACACCCCGTGAAAGAAGGAAAATACAACATTGATGTAAATACTCATAAATGAAAGTATATTACTCAATGAGTAAAATAATGGGCAGTACATACACCACTCAAAGGAAATTTTGGCAAATGTAGCATAAATCTCACGAGAATAAAAGTGAGATGAAAAATCCCTTACGAAAACTGGGCAGCCTAACGATGCCACTTAAAACTTACAAAAATGGATTGATGAGATCAAATAGGGTCTCTAATCATATTAACATAAAGTTTACAGAAAGAGGAATATAAAATAACATCCTCCAACATAACAAATAGGAGCTTAAAAGAAGTGACATAAAGGAGATTACTTAAAAAGAAAGAGAGAGGTTAGATCTCTTACGAAAATTCGACAGCCTAACGACGCCACTCAAAACTTCCAAAATGGATTGATGAGAGAGAATAGGGTCTCTCATCATATGAACATAAAAATTACAGTAAGATTAATATAAAATAACATACCCATAACAAGAAAGATGAGCTTTTAAAAGTAATGACATAAAAGAGCGTACTTAAAAAGAAAGAGAGGAGTAGGATCCCTTACCTCGGGTCCGACTTGACTCGATCGTTATTTAACGTCCTGAATAATAAACTTGAGTTAATTTATACTTTCTTAAGAACCTTTTTCAAGTTCATTATTCCTTTTATATCACTTATTTTCATGTTATAAACATTATGTAATCATTTAAGTTAATAATGTTTGTTTTGTCGATATTTGGTTCTTAAGTCGAAAGTGGACTTCTTATAATTACATGTTGTTCGTGTTGTCAAAGGTTCATTATATCCAGAATGATATTCATGATTTGGGTATCATATATATAATATATATCCAGAATATACATGTATTTATAATATTACATAATCATTTAGAGGTAAGAAATGAAATGCACCGTTCATAGAGACGGTAAACCGTACGTACGCATGAACGCTACTTTCATTTCTATGTCATATTAATGAAATTAAAACCAAATGAGAGGTATGTATATTTTAATTCCAGAATTATATTCATCATTTATATGAAACATAAATCATATATAATAACTTTAAATCCATCCTTTATACATCCCACATATGGCATTAACGAATCAAATCACTTTGAGGGGGCAGTAGTCCGCACTTCCTAAAATGAAATTATCGTGTTTACCCACAATGGAAACCATAAAGGTATGCCAAAAAAGAAAAATACAGAAGCTTAAGTAAAAAATAAACATATTATATATCATATATAAAATACAGTGACATCATAATGGCCACCTTTA
This sequence comes from Viscum album, assembly GCA_963277665.1. Lineage (NCBI taxonomy): Eukaryota > Viridiplantae > Streptophyta > Magnoliopsida > Santalales > Viscaceae > Viscum > Viscum album. The sequence continues at coordinate 2,067,815,545 of OY728121.1, forward strand.
AAGGTGTTAAAAGAATATTGAACAATCATCGTTTCGTGAGGCAGAAAATCGCCAACCACAGAAATAGTATGTTCTTTAACCATTAGACGAAGGTGTGTGTAAGTGTAGCTCGAATCCTTCTTATAAAAACATCATAGTATATTGAAGATACTGGAGTTGTTACAAAATAAATTAATAAAAAGAGTTTAGGGGGTTGGAGAAGCAAAATAAAACAAAAGGACACAAGTGAAGACATTACCTTAAAATCGGGTAACTCCCTTTGGTTTGAGCTCAAAGGCTTCCTTGGGAAGACTTCTGCCCAAAGTGAGGCTTCAAGGAGTTAGAGAGGGATGTGGAGAGACAAAATGGGCAGGGGTTGGCCGAGCCAAAGGCTTTGGAAGTGTGGGTAAGGATGTAGAGGTGAGGGCCTTTTATAAGAGGATAGGAGGGGCACTCTTGGAAAGTAAAGAAATGTTACTTTATTTTAGAATGAGTTTCGGATTTTAATGGTCCCACATTAATGTGTTTCTAGGATAAGGTGATAAGGGTTCGAAATACACCCATCCAATAGGTTTTAGACATGTGTAGGTCTTAGATTTTACATTATCTTTCCATTTTATTTAAATCGTTAAATAATGAGGTCATCGTTGCATCATCATGATGTCATAAATAATTTAATTTATTTAATGTATACAAATTATAAAAAAATACTATGTTGTAGGAAATATTTTTATATTTCCAATGAATATTTATAGTAAAAATTCTTACTTGTATAACTCCATGTAAAAATTGTTTTAGTAAAACATCTCATGTTTGTGTCATTTTTACTTTAACATTAAATAAAAAGGTATTTATGTCATTTTCCAACCAAAGTGGCTCCATGGGGTCCCCAAGTTGACTCATGGATTGTCTTGGTCGGACATGACACATCCAATGAGAGTAGGACATGTGTCTAGGTCATTTCATTTTATTAAAACATTATTCTTACCTTAAACTACACTAATTACCTCTAACCGCGATTAAAAACTTAATAAGTTACTATTCACCAAAAAATTATTCTAATCCCATTGAACCACATTTTACTTCTTAATGACAATCATGTATGTCGGATTTTTGAAATTCAAAACACAAAGATGGAAAAATTTCATTTAAACGGAAAATCAGTTTTTATAAGTACCACTTAGTGGTTTCACTATTCATCAAAAATTGAAGTTTTTCAGAAAATTACCAAAAATTCACCCTAAGCTATATTTGATATTCAGAATTAAAAAATGATGTCTATTTTACAAAATTCAAAATATATAAGTTTTATTAATTAATTTAATAATTAATTCCCGTTGTCAAAACAAATAGCGTGTTTTTATGAAACAAAATGTATCAAAAGATTGACACTAGTTTAAGTCCGATTTCAAAGTGAAATTAATTCCAACGACCACTATTGGATTAAATGGTAAAAATATATTCTAATTTCACTTTAAAACCAATTCAAAAGATAATCTAATCAGATAAATAAATTAGATTAAAAAGTGGTTTTGAATTAAAATACAACATTTTTCACTATTCATTAAAAATTGAACTTTTTCGGAAAAATACCAAAAATTTACACAAAGTAAATTTTGATGTCCCGATTCTAAAGAAGAATTTTATTTTGTCAAATATAATACATAAAATTGTCAAAAAGTGGATTTAAAAGAGGTTCTCCATCAAAAGGCGGTTAATCGACCTTTTAAAGAATATTAGAATGTTTACGCTTAAAATTGGATTCATTCGCATTTTTAATCCTCTAACATTTATTGTAAAAAGTAAAAATATTTGACAAACATATATAATCATTTTGTAGTTAGTTCTGTTCATTCCCGCCATTACAACGACTTGACGTTAACTACTATTTACAAAAATATTATTTTATTATTAGAGTGCAACGTAAGATTCCCAAGAAACTCGTTGTTGCGTGTTGGGTACGCCATCGAGCATAGCGTCCCCTTTAAATTCATATTAATATTTTATTCACAAATATGGATAAATGTGAAAATGTCATACTCTTTATTTACCTGGGGTGTTACATCCTTCCCCCCTTTTGGGAATTGTGTCCTTGCAATTTTAAAATTGAGCTTGGAAACATCCTTGAAAGTTCCACATCGGAACAAGAGTCGGTAAAACAATCACTTTAAAATAAAGAAAGATAAGTACAGAGGTCACCCGAGTTAACCCATACTAGGATTCCATGTAGGAAAACATGAAAATGGAGGAGAAAACATAGGGTCATGTTCTGATGGAGAGTGATAGAAAACATGTTTAGGAGAAAGTTAACCACAAGAAAATCACAAACTTGTGATGGGTTAAACGGTATTCGATTCCCCAGTAGAAAAAGTTAATAGACAACATTTTTGTTTTAAGTTACTTTTTATTGAGGAATTTATTCATAAGGAAACATAATCACTTATCATATTGACTTTCAACTTTTATTAGATTCCTTACACAAACTCATATTTTCTCCAAAAGACGAGTATTTAGGAAGACTTGTTCACATTAAGAGTACTATAATCAACTTCTAGAGAATCACCTAATCCACAAAATAGAACTATATACTTCCCATCTCTTTAGACTTTAACCAAAACCAAAACCAAAAAGGTTAGTACAAGATCAGATAATCCAGAAAAGGATAACCCTTTATAAAAACAAAATCTATTCTTAATCTCCAAAATTTGTCCAACAAAACCCAAAGTTCAACGAGGACCATTCGATAAACAATTTGTCCATAAAATTATTCAAAGTAAACCAAACTAAGATTGAAACCCAAATATTTGAAGGATTTAGTCACATAGTCTTCCAAGTTAAATCGTAACATTTATCTCCAAATAACATCAGTTGCTCTTAATGTCTCGTGTTGAAAAGTAATTAACCTAATCACATATCCTCCATGATAGGTTAATAAATTTCCATAGATAACCCAAAATCAACTTACTCTTAATTCATAAAATCATCTAACTAAAAAGAATTAGTCAGACTAACCAGGGACTTCACGTAGTCCAGTGGTAGGCGATAAATACCAGTCACACTTTGGTTGTGGGTTCGATTCCCGCAGCTTTGTCCGACACAACGGGTTGTCACACGGTCTGCGTGTTGTCCTTTTTCCAAAACTATATAATTCTTAAAACATTCCCCAAAACAAGATAAAATCTTCAAAAATAATCATAATATATTTTAACCTCAAGTTTATCTCATGCCTTTCATTTTCCATCATAACATATAATAACCCATAATTACCTCAAAAGTAAGGATTATATAACTCTAATGGTTACCTTTATAATTATTACCTGAACTTCCACATCGATTGGTCATATTGTACATGATGCATTACAGATCATACCAAGGTTCAAGTGGTTGATCATGACTCCTTTATAGTTGGTTTAGAACAACCACGAGTTTCCTCATTGAATCCCCCATTTTATCTAGTATCCTAATCAGAGAACCACCACAGTTTCCTTCAAACCTGTTGTCTCTTTGGTGCCTGCTAGATCCATCCATTCACTAAAAATAGAAATGTCAGTGTGAGTATATCAAAAAAACCATCATGTACTAATGAGGAAGGTAAACACTAAGATATACTTACTCATTCACTTTATCTAAAACTTGGACTCTTTCTGAAATCCTATCCATTATGGTACTGTCACTTATGCTTAGAGAATACCCTAAACTCTAAAGTTATCTAAACCGACCTCTGATACCAACTATAATACCCCAGCCTTAAACCATACTTAATCTTGAGTTAATACAAGATTACACATTGAGGATCTTTTCAGGTTTAGAGTTTTAGATAATTAGATCATAAACTTGCATTACATTCCACATTTAAACAAAGTGGTTACATAAAAGATAGTATTCATTTTTTCCCATCAACGGAAACATATTTAAAATAAAAAATGGATTCTTTTTTGACACTTCCTTGACACTATCATCATATCATGTACATTTCCCTTGACCTGTGAAAAACATTTCAAAAACTTGGGATGAGCATAAAAAGCTCAGTAAGGGATATAAAAATATATGGAAAGGAAACATGAGTACATGTACACATAAGAATCAATGAAATCATACTTTACTCATAAAACATAATCACTTTAACATACCTCATCAAATCATGAATAAATCATAGAAATCATATGACATAAAGGTAACTTGAGGCATTCATAACATTCTTACGTAGGGAGTAACCCTCTTGGTTACGTTTGGAATACCCACCACAGTATATTCCCTAAATCTCTTCATAGAAACCTTAACGTTTCACTCCTTCGCGTTACCCAATGCATTGGAGAGCTATATCGAGCTCACCCTCCCTTAGTTTATCACGGAACCAACCGTCTTCATAATAATTCCCAAGAACCTCAACATAATCGTATCACATAAAACATGCATAAAGGAAACATAACATTTCCACCTTTCAATCACAAGATTTCAATACAACACATTGATATAAAAACATTATGAAAACCATTTTCAATACCAAAATAAAAGATTAGTAAAACATGGTATTTATTTTTCTTAAAAAAAAGGTATGGCTTGTAGAGGAAGCCGAAACTCAAATAATGGTCACGACGGCAGAGAAGTCGTTGTCGCCGCATACGTACGACAAAACATTCCCTTTTGTCGTTTAGTAAATGCTTCATATAAAAAAGATTCATTTTGAATAAATGTAAAAGTCAAAGGGGTTTATACACCGTATAAAATAAGGTTGTGTATAAAACAAAATATGCCTCAATGAAAGGAGATTGAGACGAAGTCCCACACAAAGACGGTATCATTGGATTAAGGATAAATCAATTACATAATTATGTGTGACAAACTAATAAACCAAATATAAGTGGATATTAAGTGTAAAACAATCAGAGGTTATTCAAACATATTCATATAACGACATATTCAAGGAGTACAAGCTTATCCCAAAGAATCAAAATTGGGTTAAGAAGTACCCTTGCAAAAATTTGACAGCCTAACGACGTCACTACAAAATTCAGAAAATGAGTTGATGAGAGATAAAAAGGGTATCTCATCACTTGGACATAAAATTTAAATCACTAAGGATATAAAATAACATATCCCAACATAATGTTATGTGAATTAAAAGACATAACAAAATAATTCTTTTAAAAAGAGGAGGGTGAAAGGTTCCCTTACCGACATGAGTATCTTTCGAAACATACACCCCGTGAAAGAAGGACAATACAACATTGATGTAAATAATCATAAATGAAAGTATATTACTCAATGATTAAAATAATGGGCATTACATACACCACTCCAAGGAAATTGTGGAAAATGTAGCATAAATCTCACGGGAATAAAAGTGAGATGAAAAATCCCTTACGAAAACTCGGCAGCCTAACAGCGCCACTTAAAACTTAAAAAAAATTGATTGATGAGATAAAATAGGGTCTCTCATCATATTAACATAAAGTTTAAAGAAAGAGGAATATAAAAGAACACCCCCCAACATAACAAATAGGATCTTAAAAGAAGTGACATAAAGGAGAGTACTTAAAAAGAAAGAGAGAGGTTAGATCTCTTACGAAAATTCGGTAGCCTAACGGCGCCACTCAAAACATCCAAAATGGATTGATGAGAGAGAATAGGGTCTCTCATCATATTAACATAAAAATTACAGTAAGATTAATATAAAAGAACATCCACATAACAAGAAATATGATCTTTAAAAGTAATGACATAAAAGAGCGTACTTAAAAAGAAAGAGAGGAGTAGGATCCTTTACCTCAGGTCCGACTTGACTCGATCATTCTTTAAAGTCCTGAATAATAAACTTGAGTTAATTTCTACTTGCTTAAGAACCTTTTTCAAGTTCATTATTCCTTTTATATCACTTATTTCCATGTTATAAACATTATGTAATCATTTAAGTTAATAATGTTTGTTTTGTCGATATTTGGTTCTTAAGTCGAAAGTGGACTTCTTACAATCACATGTTGTTCGTGTTGTCAAAGGTTCATTATATCCAGAATGATATTCATGATTTGGGTATCATATATATCATATATATCCATAATATACATGTATTTATAATATTACATAATCATTTAGAGGAAAGAAATGAAATGCACCGTTCATGGAGACGGTAAGCCGTACGTACGCATGACCGCTACTTTCATTTCTATGTCATATTAATGGAATTAAAACCAAATGAGAGGTATGTATATTTTAATTCCAGAATTATATTAATCATTTATATGTAACATAAATCATATATAATAACTTTAAATCCATCCTTTATACATCCCACATATGACATTAACGAATCAAATCACTTTGAGGGGGCGGTAGTCCGCACTTCCTAAAATGAAATTATCATGTTTAACCACAATGGAAACCATAAAGGTATGCCACAAAAGAAAAATACAGAAGCTTAAGTAAAACATAAACATATTATATATCATATATAAAATACAGTTACATCATAATGGCCACCTTTAAATGTGTTAAAAGAATATTGAACAATCATCGTTTCGTGAGGCAGAAAATCGCCAACCACAGAAACAGTATGTTATTTAACCATTAGACGAAGGTGTGTGTAAGTGTAGCTCTAATACTTCTTATAAAAACATCCTAGTATATTTAAGATACTGGAGTTGTTAAAAAAGAAATGAATAAAAAGAGTTTAGGGGGTTGGAGAAGCAAAATAAAACAAAAGGACACAAGTGAAGACATTACCTTAAAATCGGGTAACACCCTTTGGTTTGAGCTCAAAGGCTTCCTTGGGAAGACTTCTGCCCAAAGTGAGGCTTCAAGGAGTTATATAGGTATGTGGAGAGACAAAATGGGCAGGGGTTGGCCGAGCCAAAGTCTTTGGAAGTGTGTGTAAGGAGGTAAAGGTGGGGGCCTTTTATAAGAGGAGAGGAGGGGCACTCTTGGAAAGTAAAGAAATGTTACTTTATTTTAGAATGAGTTTCGGATTTTAATGGTCCCACATTGATGTGTTTCAAGGATAAGGTGATAAGGGTTCTAAATCCACCCATAGAATTGGTTTTGGACATGTTTAGGTCTTATATTTTACATTATCTTTCCATTTTATTTAAATCGTTAAATAATGAGGTCATCGCTGCATCATCATGATGTCATAAATAATTTAATTTATTTAATGTATAAAAATTATAAAAAAAATACTATGATGTAGGAAATATTTTTATATTTCCAATTAATATTTATAGTCAAAATTCTTACTTGTATAACCCCATGTAAATTTTTTTTAGTAAAACATCTCATGTTTGTGTCATTTTTACTTTAACATTAAATAAAAAAATATTTATGTCATTTTCCAACCAAAGTGGCTCCATGGGGTCCCCAAGTTGACCCATGGATTGTCTTGGTCGGCCATGACACATAAAATGAGGGTAGGACATGTTTCTAGGTCATTTCATTTTATTAAAACATTATTCTTACCTTAAACTACACTAATTACCTCTAATTGCGATTAAAAACTTAATAAGTTACTATTCACCAAAAAATTATTCTAATCCCATTGAAACACATTTTACTTCTTAATGAAAACCATGTAAATCAGATTTTTGAAATTCAAAACACAAATATGGAAAAGTTTCATTTAAACGGAAAATCAGTTTTTATAAGTACCACTTAGCGGTTTCACTATTCATCAAAAATTGAAGTTTTTCAGAAAATTACCAAAAATTCACCCTAAGCTATATTTGATATTCCGAATTAAAAAATGATGTCTGTTTTACAAAATTCAAAATATATAAGTTGCATTAATTAATTTAATAATTAATTCCCGCTGTCAAAACAAATAGCGTGTTTTTATGAAACAAAATGTATCAAAAGATTGACACTAGTTTAAGTCCGATTTCAAAGTGAAATTAATTGCAACGACCACTATTGGATTAAATGGTAAAAATATATTCTAATTTCACTTTAAAACCAATTCAAAAGATAATCTAATCATATAAATAAATTATATTAAAAAGAGGTTTTGAATTAAAATACAACATTTTTCACTATTCATTAAAAATTAAACTTTTTCGGAAAAATACCAAAAATTTACACAAAGTAAATTTTGATGTCCCGATTCTAAAGAAGAATTTTATTTTGTCAAATATAACACATAAAATTGTTAAAAAGTGGATTTAAAAGAGGTTCTCCATCAAAAGGCGGTTAATCGACCTTTTAAAGAATATTAGAATGTTTACGCTTAAAATTGGATTCATTCGCATTTTTAATCCTCTAACATTTATTGTAAAAAGTAAAAATATTTGAAAAACATATATAATCATTTTGTAGTTAGTTCTGTTCATTCCCTCCATTACAACGGCTTGGCATTAACTACTATTTACAATAATATTATTTTATTATTAGAGTGCAACGTAAGATTCCCAAGAAACTCGTTGTTGCGTGTTGGGTATACCATCGAGCATAACGTCCCCTTTAAAGTCATATTAATATTTTATTCACAAATATGGATAAATGTGAAAATGTCATACTCTTTATTTACCTGGGGTGTTACAATGATAATTCCCCAAAATGAATAAACCATCATACTAAGAAAAACTATTTTAACCTCCAAAATTCAACAACAATAACCAAAGTTTAACATAGACCATTCAACAAATCACTATTCTTAAAATTCATCAGAAATATTATAGAATATGATTGAAACCAAAAAATTAGAAGGATTTGATCACATATTCTTCTAAGATAAATTTAATATTTATCTCTAAAAAAATATCAATCACTCTTAAAGTCTCATAACAAAATGTGATTTCCCTAATAAAATAATCTCCAACATATGCTAATAATTTCCATAAATCACATGAATCACCATAAATATAGATTTTTAGGATTTTAAGATTATCTTAGATGGCTATACTTATAATATGAGGGCGGGGGGTGAGTTGTAGTTTAAAAACATAGTTTAAAAGATTTATACTAATTACACACAAACCTATTAATGTAAATTTATCAGACTCAAACTCAGTTCAATTATTAGATTCACAAAACTGGAACTAGGAATGGTATGATTTTATTAGAGTAAAATATCATAATCACTATAGATCTGATTAATACCAATGTATTGTTTTTATCATATTAACAATCACACCGATAAAACCAATTATATAGAAAGCTATGTATGATTACTAACTTTCTATAACATGAAGAATGTAATAGAAACTTGTAAAAACAAGAAATGAAATAGTTATGTAAAATTAAGAATTACTTAAAAGATATTATTAAAATATTTACCTCGATCTGATGGATTGGATTTATCGTCTTCCTATCCATGGAAGCTCTCGATCGTAACAATGACCAGATATGATTATAAAATAAAAAGTTCATAAGGAAAAAACCATGAAAAAGATTCATTAGAACTATCAACTCTCTAAATAATTTCAAAGACTAAGAACGAGTAGTTCATGATAAGGAATCTTCAGAAGACTTGAGTTGTGAATGAAATATACTTACTCCAAACTCTTAAAATGACTCACTATTTATATGCAATGCTCCAACAATCATATTTCCAAGTTTGTTGCAATGAACTTGGATAGCTGGATCTTGTCAGCACATTGGTAACTAAATTCTCGATGCCATATTTATTAACACCATTACAGTGTTAAATATATTCCTTATAATAGAAAAAATTATACGTATTCCAATTATAAACTTTAGTCTGTCCGACGGACATCCTTAAAAATTTTCAATACGATAATCCTTAGGAGAGTCAGTCTCATTGTTATTGGTACCATTACCAGTCTGATGCTTATGAATTTTGTCAGTAATAAAGGCAAGAAAAAATTCCAACTTTTGGTTTGATAAAAGGTAAGTATGATTTATCAGACACATACTCATTCTGATAATCTTAATAAAGAATAATTAGTTTATATTCGTAATACTTTAGAACTTTTTCTATGTATGGTAAAAGATAATATTTTATATAAAAACATACTAAAGCACTTGGGATATAAAAATTTAGTAAACATGTTTTAAGAAGGTGTTTTGTGATTTACAAAACTAAAGGAATGGAAAAGTAAGAAGTAATAATTCTGACTCAACAACATCCCCCTTTTTGGAAATCACAAAACTTAAATGAAAAAACAACTTCAAAAAATTATAGTCCTCTTTTATTTTAAGAACTACATATTCATAGTTATTCCTTAAACCTTAACCCCCCTGAGTTTGTAACTATTTTGAATATGATGTTGAATACGATAAGGGAATTAGAATAGTTATTCCATAAAGAAAACTTCTCCCCCTTAGTATAACATCTCCCCCTAAGGACAACATTTCCCTTTTCGATAAAACATTATCCCATTTGAAAGAAATACTCCCCTTAATATATAATTCTCCCCCTTTTTATAATATTCTATCCCTTTATAATTTTCAAAAAGGAATGGGAAGGACATGATATTTCTTATAAAAGTTAGAAATATAACAAACAAGACAATCATGAACTAACTAATCATCCACTAAAAATATGAAATAATATATAACCAATCAGAATTGGAAAAAATTTATGCATAAGAGAATTGCATGAAAAGATAATTAATTCATTATTAATAAAAATGTTTTACAAAAAAAATACATCCATGATTTCAAAAGAAAAAGAAATCAATCTTTCTTTATCAAGGTATTTATGAAGGCTTTTATCTTCTTGAAATCATGATGATCTTTCTCCAGGTTCAAAATCCTTTCTTCTTATTTTTGATCTTGATTCTTTAATATTTTAACTTCCTTATACAATTATTTATTCTGATCCCTCAATACGATCACTCCATCTTGACAAGATCTGATTCTACTCATTTCTAAATCCATTTCTCAAATATTTTCTTTTAAAAAATTTACCTACTGAGTCCTTTCATCGGTAGCATCTCATAATTCCTCAACAAATTTCACTCTATCAGATATATCTGATGATAAATTGTTAAAGGAGTTAGCTGATTCTATTATAATTTTCTTAACTTCATCAAATTTTTTATCATGCATATGAATATCTGAGTCGATCTAGTTGGACCACTTTACCATATGATTACATGATCTTTTGTGAGTTGAAGAATTATCTTGAAAAGTCTTAAACTCTGCTTCAATCTGAATTAATGACTATGTTAAAACTTATATGGATTCTGATTTCTCACCAATACTATTCTGGATCAGCTGGTACCTTGCTTCAAGGTTTAGAAAATACAGAATTTTTCCTTCTAATCTTATCAAAACATGGAAAATATAATCAAAACCTTTCTATGATATTGTTCATGAAAATTATAGTTGTTTAGGCTTAGGTTGGGAAGTTTAGTTCTTCTTGTTCCAAAATCAACTTGCTTTCCATTATTTTTATCATATTTCCTTAAAACTTTCTTATCATCTAATAGTTCAAGAATTTCAACATCTTTATCAAATTCTACTTTTTCAGATGCTTTGGTCTGAGACTGATGATCTTGATCTTTTTCATTAGAGGATAACTTTTCATATTTTTATGATGGTAAAGATTCCTCCTCAGTACTTCCTGATTTATCACCCTTATTGGTCTTGGAAGGTAAATCTGATGAGTATGAAGATGATTCTGATGATTTCTTATCAGAGCGAGTTTCTTTATCACTATATTCTTCATTGTATTCCTTTTAATCTTTATCTTCTTCTTCCACTTCAACTTATTCCTACTTCTTCATATTCCCCTTATTCTTATTCTTATTATTTTTCTTCCTTTTCTTTTCCACCCACTTCTTCATTGACTTCCTTATTAAGCTCATCCTCAAGCTTCCTTGCCGTTCTCAAAGTACCTCTACTGACTGGCTTAGGTTTTGATTATTTCTCTAGAACAACTGGGATTGATTATTCAACATTAACCTTTACTTTTCCCTTGTAAAAAATAGAGGTTATATCGACATGAACCATTGGAGTTTCTTCAAAAGTTAATTCATCTTCTGAATTAATCTGATTGGTATGGGATACTGGAATGACTATATTTTTTTAATCTCTTTCTACACCTTTTAACAAATTTTTACAAAGTATTGCTTCTTGCAACATTTTATTCTATTTTATTTTCTTTTCTTCTTCCTATAAAGTTTTAGTAGCCCGAATCTTTAATGCATTTGATTATGTGGGGTCAAGTCCGATTTTTGGATCCCCTGGTTTCTTCTTATCTTTACAATTCATAATTTCTTCAAAAACATCACTAGGCATCTTATTTTCTTTATCCCTCTTAATAGGAGGAGATATCTATACCTTTATCTTCCTTTTCTTATCCTCCTTAGGTTTTCTTAATGGATGGTAATTAGAGGCATCCCTATCAACTTTCTATACAAACTTCTTGGAATCAGCATCAAAACCAATCTTATTATGGACATCATATAATCACTGATAAAGAATTTTTTTCTCAAATTGGATATGATGTTTTTTCCACTTTGAAAATTTTCATAAATTTAACAAAAATATTACTTATAAAGGCCATAAACATAATTATCTTTGATTTGATAGAATAAATTTTGATTTTATCTACTATAAGAAAGATAAACTTGATGAGATCTATCTTCCTCATGTTCACCAAATAATACAAAACGAAAATGTCTGATACCTTTAATGTATCTCAGTCTCCCTTCCACGGAATCAAGCACACTTGCATCTAGAGAGAAACTACTCGATTATTCGGAGTCAATTGGGATACTTTCCTAACCTTTTTATATTATTAAAACAAAGAATACTTTGCCTTATTCTTGTTAAATGTTCCAAGATTGTTTGAAAGCTTATGAGAAGGATAATACACTAAACCTTCTAAGGGAAATTCAACTAAGTCAGAAATTTTCTTATAATAAAGCTTATACCTCTTCCCATACATAGTGAAAGAAACTTTATCTTTACCATATTTCTTCATAAACTGAACAAATGTATAAAACTCATGAACAACCTTATGAAAATATAAATCAAAATCCATATTGGGTTTATCTACACATACAAACTCCCAACCTTGGAATGAAATTATCTTCTTTAGAGTAGAATCGTATTTATTATACCACATTATTTCAAGTAACCTCTCCCTAAAGACAAACCAATTAACACAATATTCATTGGTCACCATCAGATCTAGATTCTAAAACCAAATATCGGATGAAAAGGAAAACTTTCGAACTAGGGCCTTTGAAAGGAGAAACATCTCAGGAACGAAATCTCTTAATAACCAGTGTGGGACAATGGGTGACCCACCCTTACGTAGGTTCTTGGGAAATGGTTCATCTTCTATAAGATAATAAATAGTTGTGATTCAAAACCATTCTAATCTGGAAGTCAAGATTTAGCTGAAGAATGATTTAAAAGAAATATCGAACTCTCTAACTTTTTAATACTTTTATCAGAGTGAGGATAATTCAAATTAGAAATTTTTTAATTTTTTTTAAAAAATATAATTTTTATAGAACTAAAAGTATAACAAAAACAATTAAAAAACCAATGTAATGAGATAGTGAAAAAACATAAAAAGAATAGAAGAGTACCTTTCAGAGTAGAAAGTGTCATCGATATTATTAACCTATTATTCTTGGTTTTTTAATTATATTATGATGGGTTTTTAATAAAAACTTGATTATGAAAATTTTAAAATAAAATATGATTATGAAAAAATTTAATATGAAAAATATTTTAAGAAAATTTTGATTTCAAAAAATTTGTAACACTTTCGGAGTTTAGAAAACAATTTGGGAATTATAACTCAAAAAAGTTTTAAATAAATTTTTTTTTCGGAAAACTCATTACGATAATTTTTTTAGAAAAACAAAATTTTTTATAAAATCAATAGTTTTAAGAAAAACGTAAATGTTTTTGAAAAAAATGTACCCCATATGAAAATGAGTAACTTAATGTATGTATACGGGTAAAAAAGAAGTAGATATGAATGATTAAATTACGATGATCATTCCTAGATTCTGTTTGATATATTCAAATCTATTAGAACTAAGAGGTTTTGGAAAAATGTCAGCATGTTGTTCTTGCATTCTGATGAATTGTAAAATTATATCTCCTTTGAGTGTGTGATCTCGAAGGAAATGGTGTCTTATATATATATTTTTAGAATGTGAGTGATGTGATGGGGTTTTACTTACAGAAATGACACTTGTATTATCATAAAGTATTTGAGTTTTAGTAAAACTCATTCCATATTCAGTGAGTGTGCATTGCATCCACAAGACTCGGGCACAACAACTTCCAGATTCTTCATAATCAGGTTTAGCAGTGGAAAGTGATACCGAGTGTTGTTTATTACATGAACAATAAACTAAATAATCTCGTAATAAATGACAAGTTTCGAATGTAATTTTTTCTATTTATTCTATATCAACCAAAGTAAGTATTTGAAAAGCCTTTTAATTCAAAAACATTTCTAAATTAATAGAAAAGGCCTAAATCCATAGTTCCCTTAAGATAACGAAAAATACATTGTACATATTTTAGATGAGATTATTTTGGATTGTCTTGATAAATTATACATAAGAATACTGAAAACATTAAATTTGTATGACTAGCAATTATTTAAAGTAAAATTTCTTTAATAACTCTAATTTGTTTTCTAATCAACCGGTTTCCCAGCCCCATCAATATCTAAAGCGTTGGAGGTATCAATATAAGTACTAATATTTTTATTATTGTTATATTAAAATTTCTTAAGAAAATATTTTATATACTTATTTTGAGATATAAATTTTTTTCCTGGTTTTTGTGAAATTTGAAAACCAAGAAAATATGTTAACTCACCCATTATACTCATTTCAAACTCAAATTTTATAAGATCCAAAAAGGAATCTATTAAAGATTGTTGATTAATACCAAATAAAATGTCATAAAAATAAATTTGTTCAATCATAATGTTTTTATTAACTTATTTTATAAAATGTGTTGGATTTTCTACTACCTTAACAAAATTGTTTTGTAACAAAAAATCCAGTTAATCTATCATGCCAAGCTCTAGGGGATTGTTTAAGTCCATATGATTCTTTGGTAAGTTTATAAACATGTTTTGGATGTTTTTTATTTTCAAAACTAGGTGGTTATTCTATATAAAATTCCTCCTGAACATATCCATTAATAAAAACACACTTTATATCCATTTGAAATAGTTTGAAATTAATTAATGCTACGAAGGCTAAAAGTATTCGAATAACTTTACAAATTTCTACCAGAGCATAAGTTTATTCATAATCAATTCCCTCTTGTTCATTATATCACTTAGGAACAAGTGTAGCTTTATTTCTAACAATTATTCCATTTTCACGACATCTATTATGAAAAAACCATTTTAAAAAAATTAGAGAAGTTTCTATAGGTCATTCAACCAAAGTCCATACTTTGTTCCGTTGAAACTCATTGAGTTCATCTTTCATTTCCTTAGTCCAATCCACATCACCTAAAGCCACATTAGGATTTTTAGGTTCAAATTGGAATAAGAAATCTAGATTTTCAATTTCATTTCTTAAGGGAAATCTAGTCCTAACTGGTTGATCTATATCACCAATGATACTTTCACTAGGTTTATTCCTAAGAAACAACTAAATTCATGGGTTTTCAAAAGTATGTTATTCAAAAATAGGTAGAAAATATTTCTAAGGAATAAATTCTTAAACTGATTCTTTAGTTATTTCCTTATGAGAATAATTTTCTAACAAAGGTTGAAAATTAGTTTTAGAAATATCATCCGATGATGTTGGTTGAGGTTGTTTAAAAATAAAAGGATCAGTTTCATCAAACTTAACATGCACTGTTTTCTGAATAGTAGAATAATTTTTATTAAAAAATATTTAAGACCTAGAAGTAGTGGAATAATCTAAAAATATTCCTTCACCGGTTGGGTGAAAATTTATGTAGATTATCTTCAGTATTCAGAATGAATACTTTTCAACCAAAAACTTCGAATTAAGAGACATTTGGTTTTATTCCTGTCCACAACTCATAAGAAGTTTTATTAAGAAAAGGTATAATTAAAAATCATTTTATATTATAGAAGGTGGTACTAACTACTTTATCCAAAAAATATTTAGCAACTGAGTATTCACTCAGAATGGTTCCAATTATTTCTTGAAGAATTATATTTTTTATTTCAACCACACCATTTTCCTAGAAAGTTCTAAGAGTTAAAAAGTTATATAAAATACCTTTCTTACTAAAAAAAGTTTCAAAATAAGAATTTTCAAATTATCCACCATGATCACTATGAATAGTAATCAAGGAGAAGTTTCTCACATTTTTAACTCTAGCTACAAAAGTTTTAAAATAACTAAAGGCTTCATATTTCTCTGTGAGAAAATAAACCCATGAATATATAGTGTAATTATCAACTAAGACGTATAAATATTATTTTCCACCAATACTTCAAGTTTATGTATGACCAAATAAGTTCATGTGCACTAACTATAAATCATAAGAATTTGAGACTTCACTAATAGATTTAAAACTTGATTTATGTTTCTTATCGTATTGACAAGGGTCACAAACTTTTGAAGTATCAAACCTAAGTTATGGTAGATCCTTAAAAAGTCCTTTTTAGTCAACCTAGATAATTTTATAAGTTTACAATGTCATAAACTTATATTACATAACCAATATTGATCTTCCATTTCACTAAGGCAAGGTAATTCATGGCTCCTAAGACATTCTAAGTTAAGTGTGTAAACATTCTCATACCGACTAGCAGAAAGAATAAATTCACCCTTGGAATTTTGTACTAAAAATTTATCATTCCTAAAGTTAACAAGGTAACCATCATAAAAAAATTGAATTATGATCATAAGGTTGTGATTAATACCTACAACAAATAAAACATTTTAAATAAGGGCGTTTCCAAAAAGAACAATGTTACCTATTCCAATAATCTTTCCTTGAGCATTATCTCCGAAATTTAATTTTCCACCTTTCAACTTGATTATCTTATTGAAGAAATATTTGTTTCTAGTCACATTCTTGGAACATCCACTATTCATGTACCATATATTTTTGTTTTTGGTACTACCTTTGTTATCCTGAAAACAAAGAATATTAGACTTTTAGAACCCAAACCTTCTTGGGTCTGATAATGTAATAAAACAAAACTTTAGGTGACCATATTTTAAAAAAAAATATGTTTTTGAAAACCAAGAGATTGAATTCTATTTAAAGAAAAACTTTTATTCCAGTGCCCTTTGCTTTGACAGTTAGTGAAATAGGTGAACTTTTAGGAATAAAGTAGTTATTACTAAAAACAGGTTTTTTAATTTTTAAACCCATTCTGGAACTATTTTCATGAGGTCTATTTTGTTTATACATTTTATCAATTTTTTTTACCAGTGTTAATCTTTGATAAAAGTTTTCTTAAACTAGAAATTTTATATTTTAGTTTAACAATTAAATTTCTATCCGCATCAGTATTAGTTTTAGAATAAAGTTTTGTTTCTAAATCATTTTTCCCAGAAACAATTTTTTAAAAATATTTTGAAATAATTTCTTTTCCATAAATAGTTTTATAAAGATCTTTATAAAGTTATGATATTTTATTCATCAAAATAGTTATTCTTGAATTATACTTAGAATGTTTAACTTTTGTAGCGATCCAGCCCCATATATCCTAGAGCCGGTGTTTGCTAATAAATACATTGGCATGATTACAAGGAATCAATCCTCGAAATACCAATATGTTTAGTAGTCTTGGGAAACCAGATACATAAATGAGTATTGCATTTCAAATGGACACACTAATTACAACATATTTTATTTCTTCTTTCCAAATAAATAATTAAACAACTTCAAGGATAACTCTAATCCATATAGTATATTCCTACATTTCTTTCATAGTACTATTCTTGGATTCTTAGGGAATGAAACATAATAAGGGTGATCTAAATTTCTCAGTAAGGGAAAAATATAGTGGAATTAATAATTAATCAATGAGAATTGTCATTATGGAAAGTTAAATAATTGAACACACATTCTATATAATCAATAAACTGAATGAAAGTACATAAGAAATATAGCAAGGTAATAACTGGAAACACATTCAATTCAAATAACTAGATAAGGAAAAATAAATATGGCAAGGTATGCGGCTAAATCACATTCCATTAATCAATGAACTGAAATGAAATGTATCCATAGATATGTCGATGCAGAATATCATGGATGAATAATAACTAAAACTACTATGAGGGAAATTTATTTCTTTATGGATGTCATGTTTCAGGCACATGAAAACCTATTACCATCAAGAACTTTCAAAAGATGGTTTAAAACTAAGGGTAGAAACCCATTTTCACAATTATTCATCTCATGAGAACCTATTGATGCATTGGGGAGCTATATAAAGTCTGGGCTCCACCCGTCATTTCCAGTCCAAAGCATTCCTCATAATGAATAATCACAATAACTAATAAGCCTTATCAAATAACCATATTGGATGAGAAATAAAAATCTATCAATAATTCCCCAATTAATAAAATAAATATCAATTTAGGCACCGTATGTAAAATGGTATACAGTTTAGGCAATAGTAATATCCATGAAACATGAAATGGATAATAAGGGGAAATTCAAAGATCAATGATCATAGGAAATTGAATACTTCAAGGTGACTGACAAATAAATCAAGGAAGTAAATGTGAATACTATCCTTTTTCAAATCAATAATAAACCATCCAGATGAAGAATAAGGATGGAATCAATACAACAAACCCAAGTGGAGTAAAATGGAGGGTTGTTGTTGATGAAATAAAAGATTAACTTTTAAAAATATTCTTGAGGAAAATATCCTTTTATTTTGAAAAAACTTTTGAAAATATTTTTCTTTAAAGATAAAACTTTTAAAATTGAAAATCAGGCTTCAATGAAATGATGGTGGATGAATCCGTACATGTCGTATGAGGTAAAAAGAATATTCCTTCTGTACAAAAAAGGTTAGAAAATGCCCCATTAGGAAAGCGAAAAGAAGACTCCTTTGAAAAATTGGTAAAAGAAAAAATGGGTAAAAATTTATTTACCAAATCATTTTAATTTTTTTGAAAACCTTTTAATAAAACATGGATTTTAGAATAAAATAGGTTCTCTAACTAAAGAGAGATATAAATTTGGGTTTTCTAAAATTTTTTTTCCAAAAATATCTTAGTAACAAAGAGTAGAAAAATGGTACTAACACTTGAGAATGGTAATTAATAACTATAGGAGAATGAAAGGGTTTATTAAAAAATGGGTATATAATTTCCTTGAAAGGAATTCCATTGACAGATCATTAAGATTATTCCTAATGAAAATAATATTTAAACACTCCAAAGTGTCTCATACCACTTTGAAATATTTTTAAATCATAAACCTCATGAAATAATAATATTGAATGAAAGTATTAAATAACATGAAGGAAAAGGAATTCATGATATTATATGTCAATTTGGTATTAAGTACACCATATATAATATATTAGGTGCACAACAATTAATTATGCCTCATGAAATGAAAATGAGACAAGAATCCCTTACCTTGTGCTTCCTTTCAGGCGAATGTCCTTTAAATTACTATATAATAAACTTATGTTAATTTTATACTTACTTCAAAAACTTTTTCATTTTTATAATTAATTTTATTTCACTTATTACCATGTTGTGTACAACTACTTAAACAATTAAGTTTACATTGGGCATTTTTGACCAAATTTGGTTTATGTGTCAAAAAAACTATTGTTGGTCAACTATGGTTAAAGGGATCATTATATAACATCTCTAGAATGATAAACATGAAATAATTATCATATTATTACATCAATTATACTTTTAAAATCAATCATTAAATATTATTATAAAAATGAGAATATGTTACAATCATGGAGACGGTAGTCCGTATGTACGCATGAGTAACATTCACATTTTTAAATGATCATTGCGGAAAGAAGGTAAGTAACTCAAATATTTCCAGAATGATAATTATATAATAAATATAATATTATTTAATAATATATACTTATATATAAAATTATTTAGTTTAAAAGGAATCACATCGTGTCGAGGAGGCGGTAGTCCACACGTCCATGAACAACGTTATCTCTTTTAAAGTGTGTGAAGGGGTAATAAAGAAAATGATATATATATATATATATATAAATTTCCATAAAGGTAATTATTTTATGAATATAATATATATATTGTGTATGTATCATATGTTTAATTATGTGCATTAATTTATTCATTCCATGTATCATGCGAACGAATCACATCGTTTTGAGGGGGTGGTAGTCCACACTTCCATAAACGAGATTATCATATTTACAAAACTTGGAAAGAATAAATGTATGTTATAAATAAAAAATAAATAAGTTTGAAACATTATAAATAAAATATATATCATATATAAATATATTTTCCACCATAATTTCCACCATAGGAGGTGGTAATGGAGAATTGAACAATCATCGTTTTGTGAGCCAGTAGTTCACCGTCCACAGAAACATTATGTTCGTTACCCATTAGATGGTGGTGTGTGTAAGTTTAGGTTAAAATTTCAGCATAAAAACATCCTAGTATATTGAGTATACTGGTTTTGTTATACAAGAACATAATAAGGAGATTTTAGGGATTGTATAATGGAAATAAAACTAGAGAGATTGAGAAAAGACATTACCTTTTAATCGGGTAACTTCTTTTGGTTTGAACCAAAAGGATTTATTGGAAGGGTTTCTACCCAAAGGTATGATTCAAGGTCAAGGATAGGAATTATGGTAGAATATTTGCGCAGGTAGTTTCCTAAATTAAGAGGTTTTATAGGTGTGAGGAAAGGGTATATGTGGTGTCCTTTTATAGGGAAGAAAAAAAGACTCACTTGGTAATTTTGAAAAGAAGTTAGGTGTGAACATGTTATTACCTAATAAAAGTCATAAAAAACCACCAAAACTCATTAATGGAGGGTTAATAGACTAAATATTTCCATAAAATTGGTGTTGAAAAAGTGGATAAATCATTTTCCACCTTAAACTTAGGGTTTTAGTCCATTTAAGCATAATTACACCTTAATCACTGGAATTAATTTTAATCACTTTCACTAATCATTTTTGTAAAAAATTAAGTTGATATTATTATACCAAAAATATTATCTTGATTACAATTGTGTATTTCAGATTTTCTAAATTCAAATCACAGAAGCGGAAAAATTAGAATTAATGCTAATCTTGCAGACAAACGGATTAACTAGTTTTAGTAGAAAAATGTTCAAAAGATTATTAAGTTTTTATATTCAATTTAAAATTTATATTGATTCTAATGAACTAAATTATATTAATAGATGTATAATTGATCCAATGTGACTTTAAAACAAATTTATAATATAATTTAACTTCAATAATTATTTATATGAAAAAGCTGTTTTTAACTAAAACATAATATTTTTCACTATTCACTAAAAAATGAAGTTTCTTAGAAAAATCCAAAAAATTCATCCTAAGATAATTTTGACATTATTAATTCAAAAATTATGTTTATTTTATAAAATTAAATTCATAAAAGTGTCAAAATTAATATTTAAAATAGGTTTACCATTAAAAGGTGGTAAAAAATGCCTTAATAAAAATATAAGTTTTTATGTGAAATATTGGGGTTGATCTTATATTTTGCTTACCAAATCTGTTGGATGAATATAAAAAATAATTGATTAAATATGTAACATATTTATTACATTAATATCACTCACTAATTGTAATTATTTTAATCTATTAGGGTAAAACTACTTTGTGATCATAAAAATAGTTTTCTATAAAAATATCCTTTTAATATTCAATTGGTTATTATATTCATTTATAATTTATTTATAACCAATTAATTAGTTTTCTAAACCATATATTTTCATAAGTTAGTTAATAATATTCATAAACTCTATTTTATATTAAATAATAATGTTTTAATTATATATTGTTTCTTAGTAAGACTCGATATTGCGTATAGCACAAGCCATCAAAGAAGGTCTCTTTTGTGTGTAACACAAGCTATAGAAGAAGGTAATTGTTGTATATTATGTACACTAACTTAGTGTCATGTGAATTTCAATCTAACTTGGCGTTTCATGAATTGAAATATATTGAATATATTTTAAATATTAAATATATTATAAACTATATGAATATTATATTACATCACACGCTTGCTGTCGTGTGTCATACACACTAACGAACACATGGTTCTTACTTTAGTGTTTTGGGGCATCACAAATTTTTTATTATCAAGTTTTAAAAAAATCTTACAATTTTCATTTTTAAAATTTTTGAAAATTGAGAAAATTCATCATAATTTGGTAATGAATTATCTTATGCTAAAGAATATTCTTCATCAGAATATATAGAATTTTTCTCATCAGGATAATTATCATTTAAAGACATGTTAGTAAGGGATTCAGATGTATGTAACTTTTCCATCAAACATTGATTTACCATGGGTACGTTTGTAAAAATTTATATGTTCCTATCTAGAACTTTAATTATTTGAATAACTTTCAAAAGAATCACCACCATTGGAACTCCATGCGTCAGAAGCTTTCAATACTTTATTGCCTTTATATTTATAGTACTTATTAGTATTTATTTAAAATTTATTTTCTTTCCCATATTTTCTTTTCATCTTTTTCCAATCATGTCAGATATTTCTAGCTTTCTTACATTCATAGAATGTAACCTCAGAATCTTTCTTATCACCTTTATCCTTATGGCCTTTCTTATATCGATATTGAAAATAATTCTTTCCAATAATCTTATTCATCCTTCTTGCTAGATTAGATAATTAATTCTTTGAATGTTCTGATGAACTAGAATCTGATTGAACAACATATTTCTTATTTCTTGAATATTTTATAATTTTCTCAACTAACTGAACTTTAGAAGGTACAATAGATGTTGTAGAAAAAGAAACACCACTATTTTTCTTTTTATCTTTCTCAAAATATCTCTTGAGTCTTCCCTAATAATATATAAGGGTTTCAATTAGATCATCCAAAGTAATATTATTAAGCTTTATTGTTTCATCCAAAATTGTTCTTTTGGTTTCTCACTCATTGGACATGACATCAATAATCTTTTCTACAAGAATTTCATTATCAATACCTTTTTCACCAATAGATTGTAAAATATTTATGATTGTAATGAATGTCTAGTGAATCTTTTCAAATGATTCTCTGGGTAATAAATCAAAGGCCTGATATCCTGCTCTAAGCATGTATCTTCTAGTCTCAACAAATTTATAAGTTCCAAAGTGTGCGATTTCAAGATTTCTCTATATACTATTTACAGCTTCACATGAAGACATCAGACTGTATATACTTCTTTTCATGGAAAACAATAGAGTATTCCTTAATCCTTAATTTAACTGATACTCCTATTTTTATTGATGTGTAAAAGAAGTGGAATCTTTATCAGGAATCTTGTAGTCTCCAGTAAGAATGAAAAAAATATCAACTCTAGTGTTGATAACAATAGTTTTCATCCTATATCTCTTGTAATCATAATCAGAACCATAAAAGATAGGTGGTCTATTTGGATTTAGATTATCTATAGATACAAAATTAAGACCCACCATCTTAAAAATAATAGAAACCTTTTCTATATGTACATTTTAGTGTAACATAGTTTATAAACAAAAAGTTTATATCAAAACATAAACAACTTACCACAAGTAAATAAAGTAAAAACCTCATCAAGTATATCAGTAATAGAAACTTACTTTGGTACCAATTATAGTATTGTAGTATTAGATTATATAGACATACTTATAATAGTGAGGGTGAATTGTAGTTTAAAAAAATAGTTTAAAATCTTTAAACTAATTAACATAGAAACCTCTTAAAGTAAATTTATCAGATTCAGAATCAGTATGATTATCAGAGTCACAAAATCCGATCCGGGAACAGTCCAATTATATCATAGTAAAATATCATAACCACTATGGATCCAATTAACATCAAATTATTATTTTCATCATATTAATAATAACATTAATAAATCCAATTGTATAGAAAGATGAGTATGATTAATAACTTTCTATAACATGCATAGTGGAATAAAAACTTGAAAAAATAAGAAATAAAATAGCTATGTAAAAGTAAGAATTACTTACAAGGTATTATTAAAATATTCAACTCTTTTAACCTTAAGATAAAGGTAGTCAATAATCTTGACTAAAGGTATCCACTATTTTATAATTACACTAAACTATGTCTTTCCTTACTAGGAGAGACCTCGATACGATGATCAGATTAGCACTATATTCCTATATCTAGAATCCCTCAATACAATGATCAACATCTGTCTTCCTATCCCCATAATCCCTCAATCCGATGGATCAAAATCAACGTCTTCCTATACCCAAAATCCCTCAATCATAACAATGATTGGACGCGATTACAAAAGAAAAAGTTTATAAGGAAATAACTCTGGCAATGATTCCTTAGCACTATCAACTATCTAAAGAATTACAAAGACTAAGAATGAGCAGTTCACGCTAAGCAATATTCAAAGAACTTGAGTTGTGAATGAAATATGCTTACTCCAAACTCTTCAAATGACTCTCTATTTATAAGAAATGATCCAATGGTCATATTTTTGAGTTTGTTTTAATGGACTCATAGAGATGGAGCTTGACATCTTGTTTGTAATTGAATACCTGACGTCATTTTGATTAACACCATTTTAGAGTAAAATATATTCATTATGATAGAAACAATTCTAAGCATTCTGATTATAAACTTTAGTCAGTCCGATGGAATTCCTTAACAATTTTCAATATGATAATCCTTATGAGAGTCAGTACGATTATTATAGGTACTGGTATTAGTCTGATGGTTATGAATTTTTTTAGTATTAAAGATAAGAAACAAGTCTAACTTATGGTCTAATAAAATGTAAATACGATTTATCGGACACATACTGATTTCGATAATTGTAATGAATAATAGTAAGTTTATAATCATAATACTTTAGAACTATTTCTATATAGGGTAAAAGATAATGTTTTCTAAAAAAACATACTGAAACAATTGGGATATAAAAAGTTAGTAAATATGTTTTAAGAAAGTGTTTTGAGATTTACAAATCTAAAGTAATGGAAAAGTAAGAAGTTATACTTTCAACTCAACAAAATTATGATCATATATGCTTCCAAAAGATAATTCATCCTTGAATACTCAAATAAAATCCCATAATATTATATTTACCTTAATCCTATAATGTTCCCCAAAAATTATAGTGATCTTATTTCAAAATAATATTAATCACTTAATCACTAAGTCATTTTCCAATCACAAAATTTATCTATACGAAAAAAATATGTTCCCCAAATCAACTTATTCTTCATCCATCTATTGGTTTAACTAAAAATAAAATTTCATACTAATCAGGACTTTGCATAGGCTAGTGGTAGGTGATGCACCCTTTTCACCCTTCGGTTTTGGGTTCAAACCTCATGGCCTTGTCAGATGTGATGGGTTGTCACTTGACCCACAGGTTGTATTTTTTTTTATATAAAACTATAATAATATAATACTTATAAAATTCACATAAATGTGATAAAAATCCGAAAAAATAAGCTTAATAAATTCAACATTAAAAAAATGTTTTTTTGGGAAAAAATTCCTCAAGGTAACATTGCAGTGTTTTTGGGTTGATTGTGTTTGTTGAAAAAGTGGGTTTCCATGGTCAGTTGGGGAAATCTAGATATATTGTTAACAAGGTATTTTAACAAATATCCAAGACAAAGTAATATATGCTCTAGAGATGGTACAAAAAGTACATATATAAGATGATTACTCTAGTGGATACCTGAATGAAACTATCACGAGATGATGAAGGAAATGCAGTTAATGTCATAGAGTACTAAAAAATCATTGTAAAAAGAATAATTTGGTATATCATGGGCTTGTGAAGTTGGAGTATGTGCCTATAGAACTATAGGTTTTGGAAATTAAGATAAATTACTTAACCAAAGAAGAATTTGAACGGCATCGACTGGATTTGGGAGTTCAGTCGACTCCCCACACTTGAAAAAGTGTGGATGTGGGACCCCCTATTCCTAAGGTATGGTTTGTTTTCCCTAATGCGATGATCTATGTTCTTTAACCCATTTCATACCACAATGAAGTGAACTTTGGGTTTGTTGACAAAGGGGGATAAATTTTAGATATTTAAGGGGTGAAAATGTCTCAATCAAGATAGGGGGAGAAGTTGATTGGGGGGAGCTGTGATGTAGGGGGATCTATTAGAGATTAGCTTGGACATCTTTATTCATTCCAAGTCATGATAACCCAAGTAGTGACATAGGGTTTTTTTAAATCTGATGATACTAAAAGTGATCAATGAAAGGATATATATCATGACAAATGAGTATCGTGATGAAAGAAGTTGTTTGGAATGAAATGAAGTGTTTTATTGATGATATTTTCATATTAATATTGTTTCTCATGTTGAAAATTACTCATGTGGGCTTAGAGTATATGTTTAGTAAATCTTGTATTGTCATCTGAATCAAAATAATAAAATTATAGCAAAGGATGGAAGAAAATTCAAGGATGTATCAAAATGTGAAGAGTTTTCAACAAACCAAAAGGAAGAGATTGTTGGAAAAAAATAACTTAAGGAGGTAACATTGCAGTGTTTTTGGATTGATTATGTTTGTTGAAAAATAATGTTTCCATGATCAGTTGGGGGGATATAGAGATATTTTTGACAAGGTATATTGAAAAATTTCTAAGAAAAAGTAATGAATTCTCTGGAGGCGATACAAAAATTATGTATACAATATGGATCTATTTCCTAGTGCTTTACAAATTTTTGGGGTATAAAATTTAGATAATGGAGAAAGAAGAATTTGGAAATGGAAGTTGCATGCAAGATTAAAAGGAAATACCTGCAGAATCTAAATATTAAAAGAGGACCCAATATCTGGGTAAATAATGTTTATTCATATAGTTAGAGTAGTTGAAGTTAGCTGGGTAGTTGGAATAAGCACAAAAACAGTACAGTGCTTTGCAAGAAAGTATGAAAGGGTTGATCCATCCGGATCGACCAAAATCCTCTCCTTAAGGATTCCAGTGGATCCTCTCTCCCCACGCGTTTAAATTATATTAACTAATGTTCAAGTGTTTCAGGTTTTTGGGGAGATACAATCCAAGTGGAAGTGACATCAAAAGATGAAAAGTGTGATCTGATGTGCTATAGAATATAAACTGATTAAAATCAATTACCAGAGATGAAGAAGAAATATAGAAAAATTACTTGAATGAAGTTAATGTCTATGGTTTCATGAGATATATATAAGTAATTAATTGAAATAGATAGTGACAATGTTATTGAATTTATCTCTTTTTTCCTACACTAAGTTTTGACTCAGTAGGCTTAGTGGTTTTGTTGATGGCTCATTTCTAAGTGGTAAATTCACCCAATGAAAATATCATTGAAGGCAGCTACAACTGGAAAATGTTATCAATCTAGAGAATGTTCTCAAACCTCCAGTCACATGTGAAGAAATGATGGAGGATAAGAAGAATGTTTGTGGGTCTAAATAGTGGTCCTAAAAATTGTAAGAGATATATATTATAGGGTGAGAATTCAATCTCATAATCAGATGCAAGATCTAATTGGTATTGAAATGATGAAACATTTTCACCTGTTTAAAGGATAGATACAATCAGATTATTCTTGGAAATAACAGTGCAAAAAAGGTTTAAAGTTTTCTATATGGATTTAAAGTCAGAATTTATGAATGAGGTTATGAAAGAAGAAGTTTATATTTAGTATCCAGATGGTTTTCTCATTCGTGAATATGAGAATAGAGTTTGTCAGTTGAATATGGTTCTATATGGGTTGAAGTAAGCACCAAGATCATAGTATTCAAGACTCGATCAGCTTTTGAAGAAGATTGGTTTTCAGTGTGGTTGAGTTGATTACAATATATATGTCAATAATGAGATTAATAAATGTATTATTGTTTTGGTATATTCCAATGACATAATTTTTGGTGGATTAGATGAAGCACAGTGCAATCATTTTACAAAATTCATGAAAAATGAATTTTATATGTCAATGATTGGTGAAATGAAGTTTTTACTTGGTTTATAGGTCACACAAGGAAATAATGACACATTAATTTATCAATATAATTATGAAAAGGAGGTTTTTAGAAGACGTGGAATGGATAATTCCAAGGAGAAGATGACTAGTGGAAATATTCCTGCTCAAAGAAAGATTAGTAAAAAATGGCATGTTAGTGGAGCATCAAAGAAGGAGATTTCTAATAATAGGTTTAATCTCCATATTGGTATCAGTGGGAAGGTTTATTTTGTCATATTTGTTTTCTATGACTTAGTTCAGTTGATTTTTGAAGTTAAATATTCAGTCTTCTCTTATCTTTTTGTTCCATGAAAAAGGGAAGAACTTCAAAGAAGAATTAGAAGTCTAGTGGAATTCCTTAGTGTGGAAGGGTCTACAAAAAGAGCATGGTTCAGTTTAAGGAAACAAAAAATGTACTAAAGAAAGACCTGGATGAATCAGATAGTGAAACTATTCACTCTTTTAATAATGCAAGATTAACGAGTGAAGAAACTGATGGTCCCAGTGATGTTGGTACTACTGATGATGAAGAAATTACAAGAATACCAAAAGTGAAAGTTTTCCATAAAACAAAGTATTTGAATAAGAAACTAGTTGATGAAAATAAATCTATATATATCCAGATCTAAGTTAAAGAAATCTAAATCAACAAGCTAAAGGGTTTAAATAAAAGGTGTATTGATGTGGTTACTGATCTAAGGGAGAAGAATGATTACCAAGATGAAGAACTACATAAGATGTCTACAGATATAGAAGAACTCAAAGACGACGAAAAGAGAAAGAATCTGAACTCAGATTAAATTCAGAATCTGAAAGCCAAAAATGATGATCTTTCTACATATCTATTTGAACTAGTTTAGGAGAACCAAAAGCTATAATAGGATAATTCATGCTGTAATTATTTTATTGCTCAGATGATTTCTAAAATAAAGGATAAATCTGACATGATGGATAATATCTCCCATGAATTTGAAGATGAGGTGACTAAAGGGAATAATATTAAGAGATAAATTAATACTCAACTTGAATCAAGGGACAAGAAGATTCAACAATTGGTAGAATAGCTAGAATCAGTCTAGAATGAATTGGAGCAATCTAATGCCAAAGGTAAGACAAAATTGAAGGATTATTTGAACTTACTATTTGATTATCCTGTAGTAGGTGATAAGGAAATAAAAAGAAAATATTATAGTTCAAAGTAGAAACATGAAAGGATTTTCTTATCCTAAAGGCCATCCATTTTGGAAATACTGGTATTGGATATGATTATAACCCTTCCATGGATGATCGAAAGAGAGTTGTGAAGAGTTCCATAAATAGGAAAAATCCTGTAGGTGCTAAATACAAACCTAAAAAGGCTCTTATAGGAAGTAATGAATTCATGTTCTATTTCTATGGGATGCATGGTAATAATTAATGTTTTTTATGAAGCCTTGGACTATATTTCAAATCGTGAAGGAAGAAATATCGCTAAATCTAAGAATAAGAAGAAGCTTCTTGACAATTATGAAAGGAAAGCCTCTCAAAAGAAAGCATCCATTAGATGCTATTATTGTGGAAGATAGGGACACACCATGAGTATGTGTCTAGATTATAGAGGGATAAATGTTAGAAGAATAAGAACTCTGGATGCATTAACATCTCAGTAGATAAATGATAATACAAGGTATGTTTTTAATGGGATATGATTTACATGTTCTAATCATGGGCATTTGGAAAGATATTTCATTTGGAAGAAAGCAGGGAGATAAAAGGAACTCAAAAGGAGATCCTGTTCTTCATTGGTATATTAATGATAAATACTATACTAGAATACAAAATGATAAATTAAAAAATTGGTTTACAGCCTTAGGGGAATCCCAAGGAGCTCAACAAAAGGCATATCAATCATCTCCTCTGTTATAGTCAAAACATATCTCTTGGAAAGAATTTGAACATACCTTGAAGAAAAAGAGATGACATGCTCTAGTTGTGATTAATAATAATTTAAAATAAGTGGAAGAATCAACCCCAAGAAGAATGGGTGATGTGACTTGGATAAATGATAAAAGAAAAATGAATGAATAATTCCTTGAAAAATCCACATGTCATGCCACATGGGAAGAAGTGAAGGAAAGAGAGATCCATCCAATGGCGGCATTGATCCAGGGAAAGAGACTCAGAGAGTGACCTTTGGGAAATTAGTGATTTGACCTTAAAACTTATTAAGGCAGTGAGCCTAGGCATAGACAAGATCCAACCCAAACCACCATTTTTGGCAGTAATCCTTAGTGGAATTGGTACATCAGCACATTGCCATTATATTCTCCTTGGATGTAGCCCAGTGAGGGTGAACCAAGTAAAAATCAATGTGTCCTTCTACTTGATTTACTACATTACATTCAAAGCATCATCATTAGATAAAAAAGGAAAGAATAATATCAATATTAACACTTAAGTGAAAACAAAGTGACCCTTATAGTAAAGAGGTCAAGATCTAGTAGGTCATGAATAATTTCAAAAAAGAATATCCATACACTGATTCACCCCCCTCTCAGGGTATCTAGGCCCCTTTTGGACTTAACATGTTTTAACCTAAAAGGTTATCTTATAACTTTTATTTTTTATCCCAAAAATGTAATAAATCATAATTACCCCAAAATAGAAGATCATATAAACCCTAAAGGCTACTAATACCTTTAAAATTATTTCCACCAAAAGTAAAGGCATTTTTCCTCAAATAACATTTTTTATATTATAAACTTAAGGGTTAAATGTACCTCAAAAATTTATTAAAACTTGATAAATGTCTCCCAAAATATTTCCATTAATTAAAACATTAAAATAGGGGTGCCTAAGAATTTAAATATATGACCATACTTTAAAAAATAATGATCTCTCTAGACCTATCATCACTTACCTAGATGACCCAACATCAAATATAGTAATAGAAGATGATTTTCCACCCCATTTTTCTTCCTATCTTGTTTATTTCCATCTCGAGTAAGTAAATTTAGACACCCATTATCATAATTTTTCAACTCATTGAAGCTAAATATTCTCACCATTGAATAAATATCTATTATCTCATTCTTGGATTGTTCAAGACTCTTTTCACAATAGTCATGAACCTTGTGACAAAACTTACCACACCAGAAACACTTTCTAGATCCTAAAAAACACTCCCTAAAACTACTCTTACCACACTTGGAACATGTTTGGGGATTACCTCCAAACATCTTAGTTAGTTTCTTCTCCATTTCCTACTACCTTGAAAGTTTCTTACTCTTGTAATCTCGTGGCACATAAGTGTTGGAAAACTCCATATCTTCTTTCTCAAAAAAACAAACAACTTTCTCATAAATTTTAAATTATCATGCGTCCAATTCCATTTGTAAACTTGGTTTCAATCTGGAATAAAAGTGATTAATTTTACTATCATGATCCTGGATAAAATATGGTATATACCAGGGCAATCTTGTAAATATTTCTTGATAAGTATCCATTGAATCTTCATTGTTTTTCTTCAATTACAATAATTGTTTCTCCATCGAAAGATGAACAATCTTAGGGAAATATTTATCAATGAAAATATTATTGAATGTGTCTAATTTCATAGCATCAGAATCATCCTTCTCTCTAGTATTATCAACCAAATACCACCTTCAATTAGATTAACCTTAAAAATAATAAATGGAAATGGTTAACTTTTGATGTTTTGAACATCCCATGACTTCAAATATATTTTCTAGAGCATTGATACATCCTTTAGCTACCATAAGGTCAGATGATATATTTAATTATGGAAGATGTTGTCTCAAAAAATGCTCCATTAATGACATGTTCCTTTGTAGTAGATCTGACTACTACTTAGATAGATTCCACCACCATTTATAGCTTGTGTCAACAGATCCATTACTACAAAAAAATAATTAGTTTTTATTCCAACTATCTCAAGATGTTGATTTGGAAGGATGTTTTCCTATCAACCATATCCCACTACAAATTCCTTGTTTCCTTTGTGAAAAACCATTTTGAACAGGCATAATTTTGATGGAGAAAAATTGAAATCTTAAAATACTATATACTTTCAACTTAACCATAAAGTAAAATATTTTAAGGTAATGCTATTAATATTATCCTAAACTCTAAAGTTATCTAAACCTTACTCTGATACCAACAGTAAGGAACCAACCTTAAAAATTACATATTATAGTTTCTTTAGACTATAATTCCCAATTTTTCATTCCCAAAGATATTTTATGTTCAAAGTTTTAGAGAATTAGGGAAAACTCTTACATAGTAAACCCATACATTACAAGTGGACACTTTTGTAAGAACCCGAATATTCTTTTCAGGTATGGATCTTGTTTTCATGTTTCTTTTGAGGAAAAAGGGAAGAAGGAAAATTTTAGGAGTACATGATGTGTACTTCCTCATACACGCCGTGTACTCTAGCACCAAGTCCAGGCCATGTTTGGCTGTGTCATGGCCGTATACACGACCGTGTGGCGACATTGAAGGTCCACTTAAGGCGGGATTTGGTAAAGGCATATACACGCCATGTATCCTTAGGGAACATGTAGTGTATTTTTATTTTTAATTATTATATTGGACCGAGGTCACATCTCGTTCATAGAAATATCTTCTTTTGGATTCGTCTCATCCATGAGCGACTGAAGACCACCGATTCTTCTCCGAGCCCCCAACCCGCCGTCCGTTCTACGAATCAAACTCTATCAGTTGCATTAGAATTTCATCAATGAGTTCTTCCTTCTTCTAGAGCCTCACCTCTTGATTTCTATTCTTTCGTGAGATATAATTGGTTGAATGTTTTAGTCGTTTTTATAGATCTATGGTGTTCTAGGTTGATTCGAAGGCTGAGGTTCAACTATATCGATCGTAAAACGTCGAGGTAGGTGGTTTGTGACTTATTATAGTTTGTATTTGATTTATATGTTCTAAAGTGCCCAATAACCTAGTTTAGGGTATTGTGTGTTTAGGTAATTTAATCCCGTTAATGCCTGCTATGCCTTGTTTTCTTGAGCATGGGTTTTTGATTGTAAATAGGGTTACTTAACTTTCTATGGATGTGCTTTCCCATGTTGGATCTAATATTGGTCATTGGGTCTAGAATTACCTATTAGGATGCTCTGTTTTCCATGCCTAGTGCTGTTAGGATGGAGTGATATTATTTGACATGCTTGGGTTATGATTTTTATCCATTTAGCCAAGTAGTATTTGAGATTAAATTTGGTTTCTAGATATCGTTGGTGCACGATTGCTTTGCATAGGGCTGTGGGAACCAGGTGTAGTTAGACCATAGGGGGAATCAACGCTGAGGGATTCCCCAGAGTGTCTGTTATACTTTTCACGTTGCGAGACCATATGGGGGATGGAAGTGAGTGCTCCCTTAGAGTTTCTGTAGTTCAACGTTGCGAGACCACAGGGGGAATTGGAAGTTGAGTGCTTCCCCAGAGTATCTGTAGTTTATTTTTATGAGAACACATGGGGAATTGATGGTGAGTTCTTCCTCAGAGAGTCTTTTTTAATCTAAAATATAGGGGTTAGATTGTGATAACTTCCCATAGGGTTTCTTTATATTGTTTGGTTATTTATTTAATAAATTTAAATGAATGTAGTTGAAAATGTTGGATTATTTACTTTTGATTACTTCCTTCTTTATTACTTCATTTTTCATATTGCCTTCCATATATTTTCACTAACAGTTAGGCAAAGATCTTTGGGTGGATTCCTACTTGGATTTGTCTCACACCCAGTTTGGGTCATGATTTTGGGACCAAACAGATTATATTTTTGTAGGTATAGATAAGGGAAAGTTCCCTTCTACTTCAGGTACTTGATTGCTGTGGAGATGGAGAGCATTGGACCAATATGAGGCTTGCGATGTTGTTAAAGTTATTTGGTTTTCTTTTGTTCCTTGGTTTAATACTGTATTTCCAGCATTGTGACTTGTTTTGATGCTTTCCTAGACAAACGTGACATTCATCATTTATATATATGTGCTCTAGTTGTTTATTACTTTTAGTCTTCTGCTATTTGCTTATTTCATGGTATTACTGCTTACGATTTTGTATATTATTTTTATTCTGCTGTGTTACTCTTCCAATGTGGGAATATTTTCCCCAATATCACACCCGAGTCCCTCACCGCTATTTGGAAGCCTATGGTGTTCAGGGAAATGCGCTTGAGGCCATATGACCAACCAGGTATGGGGCACCTTTGGGCGACAATCGAAACTAGGACATTACAAAGTGGATTCAGAGGGATTCTTTTCTTATTGACTTACTATTTGGATCATATATCCAAGTATAGGAAGGAATAGGTAGTTGGTAATAAGCTGTTCCAGGGAGTAGTTAACCCGTGTATAGGGAAAAACTAATTTACCACGATTATTGCAATTTTTTGGTTTTTCAATTATTACAGTTGATTTGATTTCACCATTGGGTGATTCACATGTTTTATGTTGTTATCATTGATATTATTGAGGTTCTATTTCTGTTTCAACCCGATGAGATGAGGGTATGACATCTCATGCATCATAGAGGCACTTGCTATAAATCACATGTCATGTATTCTTGTCATTCCATTTAGGATGCATTACTGATTTCATGTTGTTATGATAGATGTTGTGCTAGATATGTATACTATTATGATAGATGCCTTGATAGAATACCTCTTGTTTGATAGGGTATTGCTAATATGTAAAGTTTCTTTTGGATGAATGCCAAACTTTGGTCCCTGAGGTGTTATGGGCCCTCATATATTGGAATTTGGTGGATCATGTGATTGATTGCATTGTTATTCCTTGTAATATAACTGTATAAGATGCCAAGCTTTGATTTGTAGGGAGTATGGCCCCCCATGGATTGGAATTTGGAACTTTAATGTTCATTTAAGTGTTTTTATGGGTTCCATAGTAGTTTCTGAGGCTTACTGTCTAGAATAACCCAGAATACATGGTGCGTATTGATTAATACACGCCATGTATCCTTCTGTTCGGGAAGGAACAACTTTTCTTAAGTACACGCTGTGTACTTTGAGTACACACTATGTACTTTGAGTACACGCTGTGTAGTCTTTAACCGTGTGACTGTTTGTGTGGGAAGAGACACAGGGTTGATAAATCTTTGATGGAACATGCTATGTACCAGACATACACGCCATGTTGTAGAGACCAAGCATCTGATCGTGTGACTAACGAAATGGGTCGGTGAAATCCTTCTAGTACACACCATGTCTGGCATAAACACACTGTGTAGAGTCAATCGTGTCTCTGACTGTGTGACTAATAACACGGGCGGTCTAAACTTAAGTGGTACACTCCGTGTCTGGCGCCAACACACCGTGTATGGTGCCAAAACGCCATGTATTTTTTGTTCTAGGAGAACCGTGTTGTTTATCCATGTGTA
The DNA here is from genome assembly GCA_963277665.1 of Viscum album. Taxonomy (NCBI): domain Eukaryota; kingdom Viridiplantae; phylum Streptophyta; class Magnoliopsida; order Santalales; family Viscaceae; genus Viscum; species Viscum album. The sequence goes on from OY728121.1 coordinate 2,067,851,014, forward strand.
GGGGAACTCGGGCAGGGGGGAAAGGTTCAAGTACACGCCGTGTAGGGGTCAAACACGCCATGTATCCATATTTTGAAGAACTTGAATGCTTTATTTCTACCATTACTTTATTGCACTTATAAGTTTCAGTCTTTGATAATCTTGATCTAAGGTGTGTGATTGACCTTGCAAAGTCATGCCACCATAACGTCCTCCAGCTGTACGCCAGATTCAGGGTAGTGATCAGACACCAGATATGGTAGATCAAGGACTACGAGTAGATCCTCCCGTTTTTCCTGTCTTGGCACCAACCATCATTCCAGATACAGGTGATAATGCATAGTTCTAAGAAGGATTCATGAGGTTTATGCTGACCTTGAGGGGAGTACCGCATCCTGCCCCGTCCATGGTAGAGTTGATGCAGTTTTTTCCACAGCAGCATCCTCCCACTTTCTCAGGGGATGGAGAAACTAAGGCTACAGAGTCATGGTTAGAAGACATGCTATCGATCTTTAAGCATCTAGAGATTCCTCTAGAGAGGAGCGTGAATCTCACTACCTACATGCTTCAGGATTCCTCCAAGAGATGGTGGGATACGATCTCGCAGGTGGGACACCATCAGGTTATGGCATCGGATAAGTTCCAGCATGCCTTCTACAATTACTTCTACCCGAAGACTTTGAGGGCTGACCTATCCCAAGAGTTCATGAGTCTATAGAAGGGTACTCTTTCAGTCATGGAGTATTCTTCTCGGTTCATAGAGCTACAATGCTTCTCACCCATTCTAGGGGGTGATGAGTTATTCCTAGTGAGGATGTTTGAGGATGGTCTCAAGCATGAAATCCAATCATAGGTGAACATATTCAGGTTGACTTCCATCACTTATATATTCAACCTAGTGCTGATCATGGAGTTCAATTTGAGGGATTATGGGGCTATGAGCCTGGATGGCTCGACATCCGGAGTTCCTACCCCTCCTACTGACAGCAGTAATCACTACAGGGAGTCTACATATGGAGGTCCGAGTAGGCGAGATACTCCTTGAGGTATCCAGGTGGTATGCTACCAGTGTGGAAAGAGTGGGCATACAAGGCCATGTTTCATGAAGGACCCAGTGGAGTGCCGATATTGCGGCAAGATGGGTCATCTTCAATGTTTCAGCCAGTTTTTCTCACCAGCAGCTAGTGATAGGGGTTCTGTTATGACTCCTCATACCGGAGCAGGACCACCAGTCCCACATCAGGCTAGGGCTAGAGTTCTTCAGGCCGTTCAGGCTGAGGTGGAGGTTGTGTCCACAGTGGTCAGTTACAGGGTTTTTGAAAGCCGTAGGGTGGGTCAGATCAGGGATCACAGACATCTTCAAAGGGTTGCAGCACAAGTCAGGATTTTGTGATAGAGAAGACCCAGTAGGAGTAGGATCTCAAATGATCTACAGTTCAAGGTACAATTCTAGTTGCCTCAGTTTTATATTTTTCTCTTTTAGATATAGTGGCTTCCCATAGTATCATATCTATTACTATTGTAGAGATCCTGGGGATCTGTATCATTACTTCTGCTGATATATTGATGCTGGAAACTCCGTTGGGGACTAGAACGACTAGTGTATGTCAGTGAAAGGATTTCCCTCTTGAGGTTGGTGGGTGTCACTTCTTATGGGACCTCTATGTCTTAGATATGACAGACTATGATGTCATTCTTAGAATGGACTAGTTAGTTCCCTACCAGGATGTGGTCGACTACTATCGCCATAGGGTGAGTTTCACATCACCAGTGGGAGGTTTGTTTCTACATAAGGGCGAATGGGATGTCTAGGTGAGCGGGGATGGACCCAAGCATCATGGGTTGGGAAGAGTTACAACCCAGACTGCTAGTCTATATCTGGATGACTAGGGGACTTCACAGATATATTTTCCACTAGTGGTGGATAATTTCATATATTTCTTTCCAGATGACTTTTTAGGTTTACCTCTGGATTGAGAGGTAGATTTCTCTATCGAGGTTGTTCTAGGAGTGTCATCGGTGTCCATTCCTCCTTATAGGATGGCTACACCAGAGTTACAAGAGCTCAAGAATTTGTTAGAGGAGTTATAGTCAAAGGGTTTCATCTGACCCAATACTTCTCCTTGGGGTTCGCCTGTCCTATTTTTGAATAAGTCGGATGGTACCCTTAGACTCTGTGTGGATTATTAGAAGCTGAACCTATTGACGGTCAAGAACTGATATCCCTTACTGAGGATTGATGATCTCTTTGATCATCTTTGAGGAGCCCGAGTGTTCTCGAAGATTGACTTGAGGTCTAGTTATAATCAGTTGTGCATTAAACTATTGGATAAACCTCTTACTGCCTTTCAGAGAAGGTATGGTCTATAAGAGTATGTGGTTATGCCATTCAGTCCCATGAATACACATGCAGTTTTAATGGTACTGATGAACCAAGTGTTCCATCCATACTTGGACTCCTTCATGGTGGTTTTCGTGGAAAATATCTTGGTTTAATCTCACACTCGACACAACCATGCCACACATCTTGAGATCGTTTTGAGTACATTGAGAGAGCATTATTTATATGCTAAGCTCTCAAAATGAAACTTTTGTATGGACTAGATTTACTTCTTGGGTCATGTTATCTTAGAGACAGGAGTATTAGTAGACCCATATAAAGTGAGTGTAGTAGTTTCCTAGGAGAATCCGAAGAAATTATTTGAGGTACAAAGTTTTATAGGGATGGATGGTTACTATAGACGTTTTATACAGGAAATTTCATGCTTAACAGTGCCACTGACGGGCCTGACAAAGAAGGGTGCGAAGTACCTGTGGAAAGATTCCTATGATTCAGAATTTTAGGAGCTGAAATGGAGGTTGAATTCCGCACCGATACTAGTTTTTTCAAATTTGGTAAATATTTATATAGTTTACCTTTCTGCATCAGGTATCAGGCTTGGAGAAGTGCTTATGCAGGGGGAAGGAGTCGTTGTGTATGGGTCTCGGCAGTTGAGGCCACATGAGAGGAAATACTTGACGCACGATCTTGAGTTGGCTGTAGTTTTTCATGCTCTATGCTATTGGAGACATTATCTTATGGGAGAGAATTTTTTGGTTTTCAATGACCACAAAAGTATCAAATATATCTTTACTCAGCGCGATCTGAATTTGAGACAATGAAGGTGGGTTGAGTACCTTCAGTCCTTTGACTTTGAGCTTTCCTACACGCCTAGAAAAGGCAACGTAGTGGCTGATGAATTGAGCAGGAGGAATCAAATACAAGTAGTTCAAAATTCTAGAAATGAGTGGAATCTTATGGCTCTGTTCTCTGAGATGCATTTAGAGGTTCATGACAGATAGGGGCAGGCATTTCTTTCTTCTGTAGTTGTTACCTCTACCCTACTTGACCGAGTGCGAATGAGGCAACTATTAGATTTTGAAGGCCTAGTTCTATGGAAGAGTGTGTCAAGAGATGAAACTATTCCTAGATAGACCATTGGTGAGGACGAGATCTTGTGCTTTCAGGGACTCATATGGATGTCAGAAGACATACATGAGGAGATGATATGGGATTTTCGTTCCTCAGTATGAGCATTTAATCTTGGTGTCACCAAGATGTATTGAGATCTACACCGTTAGTATTGGTGGCCAAGTATAAAGAGAGATGTTTCTGGTTTTTGCATGAGGTATTCTAGCTATCAGTAGGTGAAGGTGGAGCATCAGTGACCAACAAGGCTTTTGCAACAGTTACCCATTCTCGAATGGAAGTGGAATTATGTCGCGATGGACTTCGTGATAGGTTTTCCGAGGTCACATTGAGGGAATGATGCAGTTTGGGTTGTCATTAATGGACTCATGAAGGTTTCACACTTATTACCAATAAAAAATACCTTCAGTGTTGATGAGTTTGAAAGGTTGTACATCCGAGAGATTTTACGTTTACATGGGGTTCCACACACCATCGTTTTAGACAGGGATTCCTGTTTTACTTTTCAGGTCTGGCAGGGACTACAGAGGGCTTTGGGTACATAGGTACTTCTGAGTACAACTTACCATCCCCTGACAGATGTCTAGTTTGAGGGTACAATTCTAGTGTTGGAGGACATGATTCGAGCAAGCATCCTAGATTTTGGAGGTTCTTGGGAGAAGCACATACCTCTAGTAGAGTTTTCCTACAATAATAGTTTTCAGGCAACTATTCAGATTTCACCTTATGAGGCTTTGTACGGTAGGCCATGTCAATCACCCTTATGTTGGCTGGAGGCAGGAGAGACAGCTATGCTGGGACCTTGTCTTTTCCAGGAGACCACAGAGTAGATAGCGTTGATTCGAAATAGGATGACTACTGCACAGTCATGACAGAAATCTTATGTTGATCGATGGAGATGACCACTAGAGTTTGAGGTTAGAGACCAGGTTTTTCTATGTGTCACACCGAGGTTGGGACACAAGAGGATTAGAATATAGGGAAAGCTTTCACTGAGGTATGTTGGTCCGTTTGAGGTTTTGGAGAGAGTTGGGCCAGTTGCCTATCGGTTGTAGTTACCTCATAGGTACTGATAAATGCACGACGACTTCCATGTTTCTCAGCTACAATGTTAATTTTCAGACTCGTCCCATGTTTTTCAACCTGAGGAGGTTGAGTTAGAGGTGGAAACATCATTTGAGAGGCATCTTATCATGATTTTTGATCGTAGCCTAAAGGTTATCCATGGCCGGTCTGTCCCTCTGGTATGGGTGCTATGACAACACGGGCCAGTACAAGACGAGACTTGGTAGAGGGAGGCTGATGTACGATCATAGTGGCTAAAGCTATTCGAAGATTCTTCTTTATCACCACCTTGTTAGGGAAATTCAGGTACAAATTTCTTTAACGGGGGAAGTTTGTAAGAACCCAGATCTTCTTTTCAGGTATGGATCTTGTTTTCATGTTTCTTTTGAGGAAAAATGGAAGAAGGGAAATTTTAGGAGTACATGCCATGTACTTCCTTGTACATACTGTGTACTCTAGCTCTGAGTCTAGGATGTGTTTGGCCATGTCATGACCGTGTACACGATTGTGTGATGATGTGGTAGGGCCGCTTAAGGAAGGATCCAGTAAAGGCCTATACACACCGTGTATCCTTAGGGAACACACTGTGTATTTTTATTTTTAATTGTTATATCAGACCAGGGTCACGTCCCATTCATAGAGAGCTCTTCTTTTGGCTTCGTCTCGTCCAAGAGTGACCAGAGACCGCCAATTATTCTCCGAGCCCCCGACCTACCATCCTTTCTCTGAATCGAACTCCATCAGTTGCGTTGAAATCACATTAGTAAGTTCTTACTTATTCTAGAGCCTCATCTCTTAATTTATCCTATTTTGTGATATATCCTTGGTTGAATGTTTTAGTCATTTTTGTAGATCTATGACGTTCTAGGTCGATTCGAAGGCTGAGGTTCAACTATACCAATCATACAATGTTGAGGTAGGTGGTTTGTTCCTTACCGTAGATTGTCTTTGATTTATATGTGCAAAAGTACCCAATATACTAGTTTATGGTATTGCGTGTTTAGGGAATTTAGTCCTGTTAATGCCTGATATGCCTTGTTTTCTTGATCATGGGTTTTTGATTGTAAATAGGGTTATTTACCTTAGTATGGATGTGTTTTCCCATGTTTGATATGATACTGGACGTTGGGTCTAAAATTGCATGTTAGGCTACTCTGTTTTCCATGCCTAGTGCTGTTAGGATGGAGTGATATTCTATGACATGCTTATATTATGCCTTTATCCATTTATCCAAGTAGTATTTGAGATTTAATTTGGATGATGGATATCGTTGGTGCACAATTTCTTTACATAGGGATGTGGGAACCTGGTGTAGTTAGACCATAGGGGGAATGGACGCTGAGGGCTTCCCCAGAGTGTATGTTATACTTTTCATGTTGCGAGACCATAGGGGGGATGGATGTGAGTGCTCCCTCAGAGTGTCTGTAGTTACACATTGTAAGACCACAAGGGGAATTAGATGTTTATTGCTTCCTCAGAGTGTCTGTAGTTTACCATTTCAAGACCACATGGGGAATTAACGATGAGTGCTTCCTCAGAGAGTCTTTGTTAAACTGAACCAGAGGGGTTAGACTATTAGAACTTCCTAGAGGGCTTCTTGATTTTGTTTGGTTATTTATTTAATAAATGTAAATGAATGTAGTTGAAAATGTAGGATTGTTTACTTTTGAGTACTTCCTTGTTTATCACTTCCATTTTTCATATTGCCTACCATATATTTCCACTGATAGTTAGGCACATATTTTTGGGTGGTTTTCTACTAGTATTTGTCTCACACCCTGTTTGGGTTATTTTTTTGGGACCAAACAGATTTTATTGTTATAGTTATAGATAAGGGAAAGCACCCTTCTACTTCAGGTACCTGATTTCTATGGATGTAGAGAGCATGGAGCCAAGATGAGGCTTGCGATCCTGCCGGAGTTATTTGTTTTTCTTTTGTACCTTGGTTTAGTACTGTATTTCTAGCATTGTGACTTGTTTAACTACATTCCTAGACATATGTTATGTGCATCATTTATATATTTGTGATCTAGTTGTTTATTACTTTCAGTCTTTTTTTGTTTTCTTATTGCACAGTATTACTGCTTCCGCTGTTGTATATTATTATTATTCCACTGTGTTACTCTTCCAGTGAGGGCATAGTTTCCCCACTATCACACCCAAGGCCCTCACTACTAGTCAGCAACCTCTAGCGTTTAGGGAAATGCACTTGAGGCCATGTGACCAACCGGGTACGTGGAACCTTTGGGTGGCACCCAGAAACGGGACGTTACAACTTATACTTAGTATCCATTTTCTCCATGAAACAAAACTTTTTTCTTAAAAAAATGTTTTCTTTTCATGTCATATCTTCAAAAATTTGATCTTGACCTCATCCTCATCCTAACCCATCATTAAATCCCTGTGATTTTCTTAAAACATGGGATGAGCACAAAAAGATCAATAAGGGACATAAAGATAGAAAACTATTATTCCCATGAAAAACATGAAAACCCATGTAATATTCTTTGAGTGTATGAAATAAATAATTTCCACATGAAAAACACACACACAATTTTTTCTCAAATAAAAACTTTAAATCACATAACAAGAAAATAAAAACCATTTTATAAATTAGATAATCATATTCATAAAAACCTTTTAGAACCCTTATAATTAGAATACCCATATGACCGACATCCAATAAAATTCTTCAGAGAATATAATCATTACCCAATTCATTGGAGATAAATAATGGGGTTCACCCTTTATATAAGATGTATCAGGCTCACCCATTTTCATGAGCTATAATGGGGCTCAACCATTCGTATAAGCTATATCAAGCTCAACCATTTTTCATGAGCTATAACGGGGCTCAATCCTTTTTATAAGCTATATCAGTATCACTCGTGAGCTATAATGGGGATCAACCCATCGTATAATCTATATCAGGATCACTGGTTTTTCATATAATGATCAAGTACCATATCATGAATAAATTTTTTTATGTTTGCACATTTTCATCATAAAACCCTTTTAAAAACTCTTTTAAACCCAAATAAAAACACATTTGGATATAAAAATACCCTTTTATTTTAAAAATGGCTTTTTAAAATCCAAAACTAGTGAACATAATAAATAAACCATTTTATTTGAAAATAATCATGGAAACTCATAAAGTAAACTTCAAAACATTGAGGTGTCATGACAGCAGAAAATTATGTTCATGCCGTATATGTTAAAAACATTCCTTTTGATTTTGGTAAAAATAGTTGAAGTTATAACTTTAAGAAAGTCCCTTACCTTGAGTTTGACTTTTCACATACATTATTTATCTTCATCTTCTTTGGAAAACCTCCATTTCTTTTACACCTTAAGGTGACTAAGGTTGGTGTTTTTCCTAAACTAAGACCTCAAGAATGAGGGGAGGAATTATATGAAGGGATTTGGGTAGGGAATGGCTGAACCAAATTTGTTTTTAAGTGTTAATAAATGAGAAGAAGATATTCCCTTTTATAATAGAGGGGAGAGGTAGTCTTGAAAATTTTCAAAATATTAAATTAATATAAATTAATTTTTAATTAAAAATGGATAAAAACTAATTTATTTAAAATATAGGATGATGATGGTTTGAAATAAACTCATACAATAAAAAGTATACAAGTTTTGACTATATTTCCACCCTTATCTTTTGGTTACAACCCCTATTTAACCCCTTTAATTATTACCACAACAACATGGATTTTTACTCTTTGAGGGTTAATATAGTTATTATAAAATGAAAAACAATCCATAAATAGACTATTGTTGATATTTTAAACCTTATACTAATCAATTAGATGAATTTATGATTTTTATGGATTTTATATCATTTAATAAAATATTATTTACTATAAAATATCCATAATATCAATTTTTTAGAACTATTCATTACTTTGACGTTAATAATATAAATTCAACATATAAATTTAAAAATAAATATTTTATTATATTCATAACATGTCATGGTAATATATAATTTTTTATCAAATTATTTATCTCATATTATATTTATTATATTATTTTTAATATAATTTATTTGATTTTTTTCATTAATTGAATAATTACTGCATTAGAATTGTGTAAGAATTTAAGGTAATTATTTCACCCAAAAAAAAAATAAAAATAATTTTCCCAAATAAAGATAAATATTTTTGGTTCCAAAATACTATTTATAGTTGAACATATCCCCTTTATAACACTATATTTAAAATATTACACTTATTAACAAGAAGAGTGCGACATGTTTTACTTTTCTTTAAATAAAATATCATAAAGGTCATAATCGCATCCAAGTGGCCCCAAAAGGTCATAAATCATAAAATTGGATGATTATGGTAGAGATAAACTCATAAAATAAGATTTAGGAATTTTTTTGGGTCATTTAATGGTTCTTATCATTTTATTTGTAAACTAAATTACCCGATTTACCCTTTATTGTGGTTAATAAATTACTATATTTACTATTCATATTGAAAAAAATAAAAGGGATCTATTTGATAAATTTGGAACCACTGATTCCAAATATGGAATCCATTTTTAGAAATTAAATACATAGATGTTTCAAAAATTAATTTAAAATTAAACCAGAAAACGAAACGAAAAACATTTTTCAAGAAAATTCTATTTTTAAATACAAAATGTTTTTATACTAAATTCAACTATAAAATAAATTTTAAAATAATAATTGTATTATTTTAAATAAATTTAACTAATGAAAATTTAAAAATAATCCAAAACATAATTTGAACTTGTAAGTACATTACAATAAGATACAATTTTCAATAAAAATCTATTTTTCACTATTCATTAAAAATCAACTTTTTGAGAAAATTATAAAAAATTAATTCTAAAATAATATTGACATGATGAATTCAAAAATAAAATTTATTTTTTCAAATAATTTTTCTAAAACTTCCATAAATTATTTATAATACTTGCTCATAAAAATAAATAAAATCTCTTTTTTGAAGAAAACATATTTTGTAGAATAATATGACAACTAAAAATTAAGTGCATAATTTTCTAATAATTAATTAATACTTTATTAATGAGTTAAAACATTATATATTTCATAATTTGGTTAATTTTATTCATTCTCACCAATTTAAAAACTATTTTATAATGGTTAAATTTAAATAATAGTTTTTTTTGTTTAAGATTGGCGTTGCACATCTTGTACGCTATCGAACCTAGTATTTACTTTTAAAATATTAAGATGTTATACATAGTTTGTTGGATTTATGTGCAGTCAATTCATACACATCAAAAATAACTTATGGATCGGTGTCTTAAAGTATCAAAACAATCTGAATTTTCTTTCTTAGTTTTGAGCATGCAATGCATGTTTTAAACTAATGTGTAATTTTAACTAAAAAAGTATCATATAAAAATGATTAGGAAATTAACTAAAAATGTAGATAAAATGATTATAAAATTAACTAAATAATTAGTAGGAATTCACTTCATTATGATGTCTTTATACATTCTGACACCATGTATTCTTCCCATTCATTTCTAATCAAATCGATTTACTCCATTATACTTATTGTTGAGGAAAAGATAAAAACTAATATGTAATAATTACAATACTAATGACTCACATCCCAGGTGTGTCTATAAGGTCATAGATCGTAATATATAACAAACATAATAGGTAATTACCTAAATTTTAATTCGAAAAACATTATGACACTGTGTACTCTACCCACTCATCTCTAAAAAAAATTACTTCTTATTTTGAGTATAGATTGTTTGAAATCTTGGTAGTACTAAGAAAATATAGTTAAACAAATGATTAAGAAATATTTTTAATTAAATTTTAATTACCTTTATAATTTACCTATTTTGGGATACTAGTCTTTTGAAGGTATATGATATCTTTCATAAATTTTCAAACATAATATCTAAAATTGTTGTTGTTATCTTTCTTCAGACACTGTAGAAACATTAACCAAAATGAGTAACTTTTTTTGAAATATATTTAGATAATTAAATATTTATATATATAACTTAGTTTTTTTCCATTTTAATACATCCATATGATTCTTATGTTTAGTCACCGACCTCATACCATGATTTATCCTATGTTTATTGATCACCCTATCATAAAAAAATTCTTGTTAAAACACAAAATGAAACATATAATCTGAAGTTTATGTATAAATTGTTAATTTTTGTGAATTAAAAATTCACAATACACATAATGTGTGGTCATTTTGGTGGAAATCCATGCATTGGATCCAAAAAATAAACATTTGGGGTATCCAAATTAATTGCGATCAGCTTCAAATGCTTCTTAAAAATAAAATAAGTATTTAAAAAAGAAAAATATATTTTATATGATTAGATTGAATATTTTTACCCCTGTATTGTAAGTGTATAAACCTAGATCTTCATTTCAGGTTTAGATCTTGATTTCGGGTTGTTTTTGAGGAAAAAGGAAGAAATGAGAATTTTATAAGTACACGCCATGTGATCTGATACCACATATAGCCGTGTACTGGCCATGTAACAGCCGAGTACATGGCCGTGTAGGTGATCTAATAGATCGCTTAAGGTGGGGGCCAGTTAAGGCTACTACACAGTGTGTACATTTAATGAACACGCTTTGTAGTTTTCTTTTTATTTGTTATATTGGAACTGGGTCACATCTTATGTCCATAACCCACTTCTTATTCCCATGTTTCGTATAGGAGCGCTCAAGAATGATGAACAAAGATCGAGCCCCAGTTTCTCCATCTGACCTCCGCTTGAGATGCCGTCGAGTGAATTGGAATCCCACCGGTGAGTTCTAAATTCCTCTAGATCCCTTATTCCTGATTCATCCTTTCTCTTAGGTTATTCAAGGATGAAATTTTTTCACATTTTTGTATATCTATTCTGATTAAAGGGCCCATGTTGAAGGGTATTTATCTTACAACATCAAGGTAGGTGGTTTGTGCCTTTAGTTGTTCTTCCTTGGATTATATATGCTTAAAGTTCCATATACCCACATTTGGGGTATTTCTTGATTTAGAATTTAACCCTGTTTAATACCTGTTATGGTTTGATTGATTAAAAATGGTTTGTTGCTTATGCGTGAGGTTAGAGACCTTTTTATTAGGACACCCCATGGGTGCATTTCCCTTGTTTGATTGTTATGACAATTTGGTAAAGGTTTCTTTGAGGTGTACCTTGTTTTCCATGCCTTGGTTGATTAGGAAGGAGTTTGTTTGATTATATGAAATGCCTGTGATATGCATTGTGAATATTGAGCAATGGGGATTGGACTATGAGAGCTTTCCAAAGGGGTTAGACCGTGAGAGCTTCCCAAGTGGTCTTTTATAATTAATTGGGTTAGACTGTGAGAGATACCCAGGTGATCATTATTATTTGATTAAATGAATGTTTGACCCTAGGGAATTGACCGTGAGATCTTCCAGGTGGTCGTTATATTTTATTGATGTTATGTTGACCAAGGGGGTATTGACCGTGAGAGATGCCCAAGTGGTCATTTGTAATTAATTTATATGATGTGGGACCAAAGGGGTTAGACTGTGAGAGATTTCCATGAGGTTCATTAATTATTTAACTGATGTTATATTAAACAAGAGGGCTTAGACTGTGTGAGATTTCCTAGAGGGTTTTTTGTGAATAGTTAAATGATTATGATGAGTCTACCAAGCGAAAGCACAAGCTTGGACTCAGTCTTACTTGATTGTTTAGATGTTATTCTGAGACATCTATTTTATTACTTTACACAGGGGATAAATAGATTAGGCTAGATCCTGAGATTACATTATTAAATGGACTTAATAATAAATGTTAAATGAATGTAATTGAAAACTGTAGGATTGTTTACTTTTGAGAACTACTTAGTTTATTTATTCATTTTTCATATCACCTACTATAAACATTCAAGGATAGTTAGGAACATATATTTTTGTGGTTTCCTACTAAGATTCGTCTCACACCCTGTTTGGGTCATGTTTTTGGACCCAAACAGATTATATGGTTGCAGGTATAGATAAGGGAAAGTGCCCTTCCTCATTAGGTACATGATTACTATGAGAGTTAGAAAACATGTGACCAAGATGAGTCTTGAGATGCTATTAGATTTTACTTACTTTTTAGTAATTTGGTTTCTGTATTGTATTTCCAGCATTGTGACTTTTTTGACTACTTTCTTAGACACATGTGACATGCATCATTTATATATATGCTCCAATTGTTTTATTACTATTAGTATTCCACTGTTTACTTATATTGTATGGTATTACTGCTTCCAATTTTGTTTACTATTGTTTTTCACTGTGTATACTATGCCAATGAGGACATAGTTTCTCTATTATCAGACCTTGGACCTCGCTGTTAGTCAACAACCTCTGGGGTTTGGGGAAATGTGCTTGAGGTCATGTGACTAACTGAGTCTGGGGAACTTTTAGGTGGCACCCAGTTCTGGGACATTACAAAGTGGTATTAGAGGAGGTTTTCTTTTCTACTTTTCCTTACTATTTGGAGCCTATAGAATGTTATAGGAAGGAATATGTAGTTGGTAATAAGATGTGCTCAGAAGTAGCATACTCCTGTATAGAGAAAAGCCAAGTTACCTCAAATATTGAATTTTTTTTGGTTTTATAATAATTATAGTTGATTTGATTTCACCATTTTGTGATATACATGTATTGTTCTATTATCATTGATATTAATGAGGTTCTATTTCTACTGAAATCCGATGAGATGAGGGTATTCCACCACATGCATCATATAGGCACTTGATAGAGATCACATGTCATGCATTCTTGTCATTCCATTTAAAATTCATTACTGATTACATGATGTTGTGATAAATGTTGTGTTTGATATGAATGCTGTTGTGATATATGACATGATATAATACCTTCTATTTTGATAGGGTATTGGTATATGTAAGGTTTTGTTTTGATGAACGCCAAACTTTGGTCCCTTAGGTGTTATGGGCCCTCTTGGATCGGGAATTTCGTGGATCATGTTTGAACTTAAATTGAAAATTTTCAAGATATGAAATGAATAAGGATTCCAAACTTCGATTCGTAGGAGGTATGGGCTCTCACGGATCAGAACATGGAATTACTTGGACAAAATTATAAGTTTTTGAGGGTTCCAGATAATTTTTAGAGGCTTACTATCTGAAAACCCAGACAACATTGTGTGTGATGTTATGAACACACGCCATGTGTTCTTATGTTCTTGAAGAATTGACTTTTCTTAAGTACACACCGTGTACCATAAGTACATTCCATGTTGTTCTTGACCATGTGACTTGACTGTGTGAGCAGAGACACAGGGTTGGGAACTCTTTGGTAGAACACGCTGTGTACTAGGACTATATGTTGTGCTATAGTTGACTGTGTATCTGGCCGAGTTACTAATGACACGGGTGGATGAAAATTAGGTTACACCCACTATTTGGTAATAGACCGTGTATCCAGCCATGTGACTAATGACATGGGTGGATGGAACCTTGGGGTACACACCATATCTAGAGCGTACACGCCATGTAGTGTTACACTAGGAGAGAACCATGTAGTCTTAATCATGTATAAGAATTTGGGAAAGAGGGAATATTCAAGTACATGCAGTGTCTTAGGAGGAACACGCCGTGTGTATGGGGTGTTACACGACTAAGGTGGCAGAGGGTACAAGACAATGTTAAAGATTAAGGTAACACACTGTGTCATGTTTCGACATGCCATGTATCCATATTTTAGAAAAATTGATTGTTTTTATTCTCTTGTTTTGTTCTTTTACTTATAAGTTGCAGTCCTTTATAATCTTGTACTAAGGTGTGTTCTTGAACTTACCGAGTCATGCCACTGAGATGTCCTCCGATTGTACTCCAGGTATAGGGTGATGAGTAGACACCGAAAATGATAGATCAGGGACTACCAGTAGATCCTACCATCGTGCTCGTCTTGGCACCGGCTATTATATCAGACACAAGTGCTGATTCATAGTTTTGTGAAGGATTTTTGAGGATTATGTAGAATTCATAGGGAGTACCACATATTTTCCTATATATGGTAGAGTTTACACAGGCATTCCAACAGCAGTATCCTCCCACTTTTTTTTGGGGATGGAGGACCATAGGCTGCAAAGTCCTGATCGGAGGCCATGATTTCTATCTTCAAGCATCTAGAGACGCCTCCTAAGAGGAGGGTGATTCTCACAACATACATTCTATGTGATTCCTCCAAGAGATGGTGGGATGTTATATCAGAGTTGGGACATAATTGAGATATGGCTTAGGAAGAGTTTCAGATGACCTTATAAGATTACTTTTATCCCGGGATGTTGAGGGCCAACCGAGACCAGGAGTTCATGCACTTAGAGTAGAGCGCTCTTTCAGTGATGGATTATTCTTCTCGCTTTACAGAGATTTATAAAATTGCTCTTATTTTGGGAGGTGATGAGTTCTCTTTGTCTAGGTGATTTGAGGATGGTCTCTGGTACAACATTTGATCACAGGTGAATGTCTTCAGGCTGACTTCGGTGATTGCTATGTAAATCATGCGCTGATTACCGAGCACAATCTGAGGGAGTTTGGAGTGGTGAGACAGGATGGTTCTTCATCTAGGCCTAGTACTCCTTTTATAGATAATAGGAAGCGTTGGAGGGAGCTTTCTTGTGATTTTTCTTCAGGTAGCCAGATGTTATGCTACCAGTGTGGGAAGAGTGGGCATATGAGACCACATTGCTCGAGGGGCACAGTCAAGTGCTGGTCTTGTGGAAAGATGGGCCATCTTTAACATTTTTTGAGGATGTTATCACTAGAATCTAGTGAGAGGGGATCTATTTTGATTCCAAATTTAGGAGGAGGACCACCAATTTCTCATTAGTTAGGGAATTGGGATTCATTAGGCCATTCAGGCCGAAGAGGTGGTTGGGGCCATGGTAGCCGGATGAATTTTTTTCAGTGATAATAGGGTGGAATAGCTCAGGGTAGCCAGGTTGGGCCGCAAGGCCGCAGTATAGGTCAGACTTTTGCAATGGAATAGACCCAATAGGACCCGAATCCCAGACCCTCTACAGTTATAGGTACGATTCTAGTTTCCTTAGTTTTTTCTTATGATCTTTTTGATACAGGGGATTCCCATAGTTTTATATCTTTTTATATTATGGAGATACTTGAGCTCTATATATTTACTTATGAGGATGTTATGACACTAGACACTCTGTTGGGGATTAGGACGACTAGTGTACGTTAGTGAAAGGAGTACCTTCTTGAGGTTGGTGGGTGTCACTTTTTATGGGACCTCTATGTATTAAAGATGACAGACTTCTATTTCATTCTTATAATGGACTAGTTGGTCTCTTTCCAAGCCTTTTTTGACAACTATCACTGTAGGGTGAGTTTAACGTCACTAGAGGGAGGGTATTTTATACACAAGGGCGAATGAGATTTCTAGATGAGCAGAGTTAGACCTCAACATCATGGGTTGGGAGGAATTACAACCCAGATTTCTAGTTTATATCCAGATAAGCAAGGGACTTCACAAATGGACTTTCCTCCAGTAGTGGATCTTTTCAGATATGTATTTCCAATTGAATTTTCAGGTTTAACTCTAGAGCGAGAGGTGTATTTCTCTATTGAGTTTGTGCCAGGAGTGACACCAGTGTCCATTCCTACTTAAAGGACAGCCACACTAGAATTAAAGGAGCTGAAGAAGCAGTTGAAGGAGTTACATAAAAAGGGTTTCATCCAACCTATTACTTATCCTTGGAGTTGGACTATCCTTTTTGTGAAGAAGGTAGATGGTATCATTATAATTTGTGTGGATTATCAGAAGCTAAACCAGTTGATGGTTAAGAACTAATATCCCTTGCCGAGGATTTATGATCTCTTTCATCAGCTTTGAAGAGCCCGCTTGTTCTTGAAGATTAACTTGAGATCTGGTTATCATCAGTCGTGCGTTAGACCATCAGATATACCTATCATATCCTTTCAGAGAATGTATGATCTATATGAGTATTTGGTTATGTCATTCGATCTCATGAACACACTGACAATTTTCATGGCACTGATGAACCGAGTGTTCCATCCTTACTTGGATTCTTTTTTTTAGTCTTTATGGGAAATATCTTGGTGTACTCTCACACTCGACATGACTATGCCATCCATCTTGAGCTCATATTGAGTACACTGAGATATAATCATTTATATGCTAAGATCTCAAAATTCCACTTTAGGATGGACTAGATTCACTTCTTGGGTCATGTCATCTCGAAGACAGAAGTATCAGTGGACCCATAGAACATGCGAGAAGTAGTTTCCTGGGAGCAGCCGAAGAACGTCTTTGAGGTACGAAGTTTTCTGGGGCTGGATGGTTACTAAAATTTTTTTATACAAGACTTTTCATACTTAGAAGTACCACTAACAAGCCTGAATAAGAAGGGTAAGAAGTAATTGTGGAAAGATTCCTACGATTCAACCTTTTAGAAGATGAAAGGGAGGTTGACTTCATCCCTGATACTGATTTTTTCAAAGCCGGGAAAGAGTTACACCATTTACTACGATGCATCAGGTATCTTATTGGGAGAAGTGATTATGTAGAGAGAAGGAGTTATTACATATGGGTCTTGGTAGCTGAGGCCACATGAGAAGAATTACCTAATGAATGATCTCAAGTTATCTGTAGTTGTGCATGCTTTTCACTGTAGGAGACATTATCTTTTGGGAGAGAATTTTGTAGTACACACAGACCACAAAAGCTTCAAGTATATATTTAATCAGCATTATTTGAATTTGAGACAACAAAGGTGGGTTGAGTACCTTTAGTCTTTTGACATTGATATTTCCTACACACCTATTAAAGGCAACAAAGTGGATGATGCGTTGAGCAGTAGGACTCAGATACAAGTAGTTCAAGAGGCCAGTAGTGAGTGACAGCTTGTGTCTCTATTTTCTGAGATGCATTTGGATGTGCATGATATATAGTGTAAGAAATTTATTTCTTCTATAGCTATTACATCTATACTACTAGATTGAGAGTGAATGAGGAAGCTATCATATTCTGAAGGCCTAGTCCTGCAGGAGGGTGTGTTAGGCGAGGACCCTACTCCTAGGTTGACCATAGGTGAGGATGAGGTTTTTCATTTTCATGGATTCGTATGGGTGTAAGAATACATACATGAGGAGTTGAAATGAGATTTTCATGCCTCATTATGGGCAGTTCATCCTGGTGTCACTAAGATTTATTGAGATTTACATCCACAATATTGGTGGCCAGGTATGAAGAAGGATGTAGCTAGTTTTGTTATGAGATGTTCCACCTGTCAGAAGATGAATGCAGAGAATCTGCGACCGACATGGATTTTACAATAGTTACCCATTCCTGAGTGGAAGTGGAATGATGTCATGATGTATTTTGTGACAGGGTTACCAAGATCACCGTGAGGCAGTGATGCAGTTCGTGTTTTTGTTGATAGACTCACAAAGGTTGCACATTTCTTTCTGATCAAGGAAACCTTCATTGTTGATGAGCTTGGAAAGTTGTACATCCAAGAGATTGTATGTTTTCATAGGGTTCCACATTTTATCATTTCATGCAGGGATTCCCAATTTACTTATCACATCTATTAAGGACTACAGAGGGATTTGGGTATACTGGTACTTTTGAGTATAACATACCATCCCCAAACAGATGGCCAATCTTAGAGAAAAATTTAGGTTTTGGAGGACATGCTTTGAGCATGCGTTCTGGATTTCAGAGGCTCTTGGGAGAGATACATACCCCTATTGGAGTTTTCCTACAATAAAAGTTTTCAAGGAACGATTAAGATGGAACCTTATGGGGCTTTGTATGGTAGGCCATGCAGATCACCCCTATATTGGATGGAGGTAGGAGAGGCAGCTACGCTGGGACCTCGTCTTGTACAGGAGACCACTGAGCCGGTAGAGTTGATTCGAAAGAGGATGGATACTACACAATCTCACTAGAAATATTATGTTAATCGACATAGATAACCTCTGGCATTCGAGGTCAGAGATTAGGTTTTCTTACACGTCATATTGAGGTTGGAACATAGGAGGATTAATAGATAGAAAAATATTTCACCGAGATATGTTTGGCCGTTTGATATTTTGGAGAGAGTCGGGCTGGTTGCCTATCAGTTGAATTTATCTCAGAGGTATTGGTCTATGTATAATTTTTTTCATGATTTTCAGCTATGATGCTACTTTTTGGACCCATCTCATGTTTTTCAAACTAAGGAGATTGAGTTGGAGGTGGATTCATCCTTCCAGGAGAATCCTATTCGGATTGTGGATCACTTCATGAAGGTTCTCCATGGCCAGTTTTTTCCTCTAGTATGGATGATATGGCAGCATGGGAGAGTATAAGATGAGACTTCAGAGAGGGAGGCCGACGTACAATCACATTGCCCAGAGTTTTTTGAAGTTTCTTCTTCACCACCCTTGGAAGTTCAATTCGAGGACGAATTGATTAAAAGGGGGAAGTTTGTGAGAACCCAAATCTTTATTTCAGTTATGGATCTAGATTTTTGGGTTTTTTTGAGAAAAAAGAAAGAAATGGAAATTTTCTAAGCACACATTTTGTAATTATTAGTACACACTGTGTGCCCAGGTACCATATACAGCCGCATACTGGCCGTGTAATGACTGAGTACATGGCTGTGTAGGTGACCTGGAAGACCGCTTAAGGTGGGGGTAGATTAAGGCTACTACATAGTGTGTACATTTAATGAACACACTGTTTAGTTTTATTTTTATTTTTTATATCAGAGTAGGGTCATGTATTATGTACAAAACCCACTTATTCTTCCCGTGTTTCATACAAGAGTGCTCCAGAATGACGAACAAAATCAAGCCCCCGTTTCTCCATTCGACCTATGATTGAGATACTATCAAGTGCATTGGAATCCCACCAGTGAGTTCTCAATCCCTCTAGATCCCTTCTTCCTGATTCCTCCTTTCTCTTAATTTATTCAAGGTTGATTTTTTTACCTTTTTGTTGATCTATGCTGATCTAGGCCAATTCAAGGGCTGATGTTTAAGGGTATTGATCGTATGACATCAAGGTAGGTGGTTTTTTCCTTTCATTGTTCATCATTGGATTATATATGCTTAAATTTCCGCATACCCATGTTTGGGGTATTGGTTGATTTGGAATTAAACCCTATTTAATACCTATTATGGTTTGAATGATTAAAAAGGGGTTGTTGCTTATGCGTAAGGTTAGAGACCTTTTTATCAGGACACCCCATGGGTGCGTTTCCCTTGTTTGATAGTTTTGGCCGTTTATTCTAGGATGCTTTTAGGTGTACCTTTTTTTCCATGCCTCGATTGATTAGGATGGAGTTTGTTTGATTATATAAAATTCTAGTGATATGAATTGTGAATGTTTACCAATGGGGATTGGACTGTGAGAGCTTCCAAAAGGGGTTAGACCGTGAGAGCTTCCCAAGTGCTATTTTATAATTAATTGGGTTAGACCATGAGATATTCCCAAGTGATCATTATTATTTGATTAAATTAATGTTGGACACTAGGGAATTGACTGTGAGAGCTGTTAGGTGGTCATTATATTTTATTTATGCTATGTTGACCAAGGGGGTATTGACCATGAGAGGTTCCCAAGTTGTTGTTTGTAATTAATTTATACGATGTGGGACCAAAGGGGTTAGACTATGAGAGATTTCCCAGAGGGTCATTAATTATTGAACTAACATTATGTTAGACCAGAGGGGTTAGACCATGTGAGCTTTCCCAGAGGGTTGTTTGTGAATAGTTAAATGATTGCGACGAGTCTACCAAGACAAAGCATAATCTTGGACTCGATCTTACTTGATTATTTGATTGTATTTTGAGACATCTGTTTGGTTACTTTACATAGGGGATACAAAGATTATACTAGATCCTGAGATTACATGATTTAATGGAATAAATAATAAACGTTAAATGAATTTAATTGAAAATTGTAGGATTGTTTACTTTTGAGTACTTCCTAGTTTATTATTTTATTTCTGCATATCACCTGGTATATACATTCACTAACAGTCAAGCATATACCTTTTGGTGGTTTCCTACTGGGATTCATATTACACTCTGTTTGGGTCATGTTTTTAGACCCAAATAGATTATATGGTAGCAGGTATAGATAAGGGCAATCACCCTTCCTCATCAGGTACTTGATTTTTATTGGAGCTGGAGAGCATGAGACCAAGCTGAGGATTGTGATGCTATTTAAGTTTACTTACTTTTCATTAATTTATTTTCTATATTGTATTTAAAACATTGTGACTTGTTTGGATACTTTCCTAGACATATGTGACATGCATCATTTATATATATGCTCTAGTTGTTTTATTATTATCATTCTTCCATTGTTTACTTCTATTTTATGGTATTATTGCTTTCACTATTGTTTACTGTTGTTTCCTACTATGTATACTATGCCAATGATGGCATAGTTTCCCCATTATTTGACCTTGGCCCTCACTACTAGTCGGTATCCTATGGCATTTTGGGAAATGCGCTTGAGGTCACGTGACCAACTTTATTTGAGGTACTTTTGGGTGGTTCCTAGATCCGAGACATTACAGTAGGCATAAACAAGTGTCTATCTATTATTTTATTCTCAAAGTCCTTGGTTAGATCATCTTTTTTATTAATTTCTTCCAGCCCCAAAGAAATTTCTTCCATAGAAATGATACAAGGATTAATTAATCCAAATCATGCTTCACATATTTTTTCCCTTTATATAGTAGTAATATAAACACCCACATAAAATATTAATATTTATTAACTTTAATGAACACAATAGATCATTTTTTGTACAAAACTATTATGAAAATTCACCTCATGAATGTCTTCAGAATTGAGACTCCCAACCATTCAATCTTGAGAATCTCATTTATACTTTAGATACCAACTGTGTCTATAATAAAGTTTCAAAATATTTATTTTTCATATTAAATTTAGGAAACATATTCATATTTGAATGTGGTGTCTTTATTAAGTTGTAATGTTAATTTATACTGTAGTGGAACTAGAAGGAGAAGGTACTCCCAGAAGGTTCTTTTGTTTTCTTGGTCAACTTAATGTATTTTCAAGATCTTAACTTTTGTTTACCCATAATTTTATCCATCATTAATAGCACACCTCACTTTTGACCTTTTTTTATCAACTATTATAGGTTTTTCATTTGAAAAAATTATTAATTACACAACTCATGTATCTTTATAAGATTATAAAACCATTATACAAAAGTTCCAATATCATCATTTTAACACCCTGAGATTTTGTGAATTATTATTTTTGAATTAATTTATTCTTTTTGATATTTTTCATTTCACACAACACTGAAAATAGTTATTTTATATATATATTAAAGCACTAAGTTTATCTTGAATTATACATAATGCTAAGTTAATCATGCACTACACATAATAAAAGGTTGGATTTATCTATATATAACACTATGGTAAGCTTATGTTACACATAATAATGACTTTCCTCGATGGATTGCGTAACACTCAAGATTGAGTGTTATTGAACAATAATATATTATTAAAAATAATAATATTTAATAAAATAATATATAACCTAGATATTAAATTATATTTTATGAATATTATTAAATAAATTATAAAAAAAATTTATTTCCACCAAATATAAAATAAATTAATTAGTTATAAATTATTTAGAAATGAATATAAGAACCAATTGAATATAAAGAGAGTATTTTTATATAAAACTATTCTTATGCTCACAAAGTTGTTTGAATTATAATAAATCTAATTAATTACAATTAGAATGTAATTTTAATGTAATATATATGTTATATATCCAATTAAATATTTTTTATATACATCCAATTAATTTTATTGGAAAAATGTTAGAATGAATCCAATTTAACACAAAAACCCCAATATTTTTATTAAGTAAATTTTACTTCCTTTTAATGGAGAACCTATTTAAAATATAAATTTTGGAACTTTTATAAATCTTATATGTAAAAATAAACTTCATCTTTTAAATAAAATCATAAAAATTAGGTTAGGGTGAATCTTTGGAATTTTTACGGGAAGTTTTATTTTTTAATGAATAGTTACAAATACTTAATTTTAATTCAAAAATGATTTTCATATAATTTATTTATATAGTTAAATTATATTATAAGTTGGTTATAAATTTTAATTATATTTATTTTTATTAATAAATCTAATTTAGTTCATTGGGATAAATTTCACTTTGAAATTGGCTATAAAAACATAGCAAACTTTTGAATGTTTTTTACATTAAAAACCCGCATTCTCATCCCGTCTGTGGGATTAAATTTAAATTAATTTCTATCAATTATATGATTGGAATTTGGAAAAATGGATTCCATATTTTTAATAATAATAATTTGAAATTTCTAATAATATAAACTTAGTTTTTAACCAAAAATATTAGTGAAGGTAATTAAAATTAAATACAACGATTAAGGCGAAATGAAGCTTAACAAGGGACTAAACACTAAACTTAAGGCCTAATAGGACCCATAAAATTGTAAAAAATACATTTTTATGGAAATATTTAAACCTTATACTCCCTTATAATTACTTTTTACCGTTATTTTATCCACTTTCAATTAAAAAACGTGGGCGGGGTTTCCTTTTTTTCAAAATATTACAAGAGTGCCACTTCTCCTCCACTATAAAAGGCCTCCTCTCCTCCCACTTCCTAACACCTCTCAAGACACTTTTTATCAATAAAAATTTGTCCAAATATCTCCCCAACATCTCTAAATTCCTACTTGAATCCTCCTTTTAGAATAAATGCTTCCAAGAATCTCTTTGGTGCGAACCAAAAGGATTTACCTGATTAATAGGTAACACCCTCCCTCAAGCTCCTTTCTTTTATTTTCTTTCTCCAAACCCTCAAATAAACTTATTTCATTCTTAGATAACAAAAAAAGTATTTTAAATTTACTTATATGTTTTCATATTAAGTTTTCAACCTACACTTACACACACCTCCATCTAATGGTTAACAAACTTACCGTTCGTGTACGACGAACTACCACCTCATGAAACGACGATTGTTCGTTTTTTCATTTCACACCTTTCAATGTTGGTAATTATAATGGAAAATATATTTATATATGATATATATGATATATATAATGTCTTTATTCTTCATTAATTCTTTATAACAAATTACTTTATTCTTTCCATTATGTGTAAACATGATAACATCGCTTGTGGAAGTGTGGACTACCACCCTCTCAAAGTGATGTGATTTATTCACACGATACATAGAATTTATAAAGTAAGGATTTAATTAGAAATTTGTAACATAAAAAAATCTAAATTATATATTTAACATAATTAAATTTATGTAAATATAATTTATACCATTTTATTTATTACCCTTTCACACACTTAAAAAGTGATAACGTCATTCGTGGATGTGTGGACTACTGACTCCTCAACTCGATGTGATTACTTTTAAATCACAAGAATCATATATATAAGTATATATGATTAAATAATATGGTATTTATGATATAATTATCATGATTAAAAGATCAATTTTACTTATCTTCTTTCCATAATGATCATTGCAGAATGAGAACGTAACTCATGCGTACGTACGATCTACCGTGTCCATGATTGTAACATTGATTAATTTTTCACAACCATATTTAATGATTTGTTTTAAAAGTATAATTAATTTAAAAATATGATAATTATATCATGATTATTATTTTTTATATTTTATATAATGAACCCTTTGACCATAGTCGACCTACCAAAGTTGTTTTTAACACATGAACTGAATTTGGTCAAAACATTTGACTTAAACTTATTTGTTTAATTAGTTGTATAAAACATTGTAATAAGTGAAGTAAAATTAATAATAAACATGAAAAATTTTATGAATAAATTAATTAATTAACATATTTTTATTATTCAGGAATATAAAGACACACGAGACAAGTTGGACTCAAGGTAATGGAATTTCATCTCACTCTTTATTTCTGTGAGATACATGCCTTAATCACCATCACTTATTCTATGTGGTTTATTTACCACCCATGAATGTATTAAATTCATCTTATAATTAAATATATGGGTATTTACATAACCATTTTATGATCTTTCTGTCATGGGATTTAAGTTTCAAAATTTACCAAATCGGTAAAGTAATTTTGTCTCAATTTGCCTTCTTTGAGACACATGCCATGTTATACACCTATATTTTATATGAGGTGTATAAAATGCATTTGACATGTTTTAAAATTAATATTATTCTTTTCATGATATTTTATAGCTCCATGTTATTTTATTTTCTTACACAGGGAGTATTATTCAATGTTACCATGTTGTAAGATTTTATTGAAACAATCTCACAGTTTATCAAGATTGTTTATGATCACATTTTAAATAATGAAATATTATGATCCATATTTTAAGAACACTCATTAATTTTATTATCATATGGTTAGTCTTAATTTATTCATGTATTAGTACCATTTTTACACTCTTTGATACTTAATATAATTAAGAAAATATTTTAAATAAAATATAAATTTATCTGCCTCTTTTGTCAAAAATATGCATTCCTTCAAAACCATTTTTTATAAAAAGGTTTCCAAGAATATTGTACTATTATCCTCTAATCTTTAAAATAAAATTTTACCTTTTTTTACCAATTTTTTTAAAGGAATCTTCTTTTCACTTCCCTAAGAAGGCATTTGTATAACCTTTTTACCATAAAAAAAGAATGTTCTTTTTACCTCATATGGCATGTATAGATTTACCCACCGTCATTTATTAGATGCTTCCTTTTCATGTTTAAAAGGTTAATTTTTAAGAAAATACTTTTAAAAGTGATTTTGAGAGAAATAGTTTTCAAAAGATTTTTCAATCTTCTTTTAAAAGTTTTCAATAAAAAATGGTTTTAAATTTTTTTCTTCAAACTCCTATATATGTTTTCAAAGGAAAAAGGCTTTCAAAATGTTTTTAATGATTCCTTTATAAATTTTAAAGTTTATTTTCATGAAAATGATTTTAAAAAGTTTTTATGTTTTAAGAAGAAAATTTCAATTGATAAAGGATAATTTTCTCATGAAGTGTTTTTAAGAGATCTTTTAAAATTATTTCTAATCTATGATAACATCTTTTGGTGTTACTTATGCCTTTTTAGGGAAATGAATCAATGTTTCCATTCATAATCTTTCTCTAAATGGTTTATTTTTTATGCAATGATGTTTATGAAATCCATTTCTCTTTCAAGGGTTATATTATTATGACACCTGTATCTTTTTATAGGTTATTTTTTAATGAAATGATTATAAAACCCATATCTTTTTTATAGGTTAAGATATAATTACATGTTTATGACACCCATTTCATTTCATGGGTTACGATGTGATTTTTTATTATTTTTGCGGGACATGTATGTATGATTTAATTATAATATGGGTAGGACCTATATCTACCTATAATGTATTGTTTAAATATTTATATCTCATGAGATAGACATTAATGGAATGAGGAGTGATCTCATTTTAGTATTACAGGGCTAGAACGAGGAGTGAAATAAATTCAGTAATACATGGCTGGAATGATGAGCGAACCCTATTCAATAAAGGAATTTTTCCATTAATATGGTCTTGGCAGTGATGTCTCAACTACTATGGAAATAATATTATATACTTATGTGTTTTCCACAATTCCATTTTTTATTCCTATGTTAAGATTTTATGGATTATTTTATTTATTTACTTATGATCAGTGTCTTATGAACTATAAATATTTATGTCATGATTCATGTTTATGATCTTTGATATGAAAAGTGATATCTTATAATGTTATGATCACATTCTCGTACCCTTATGCTCATGTTTATGCTTACATGTATCCCTTGTTTAGCCTTACTGAGAATCTTAGCTCACCGCTTTTTATGTTTCCTTTCCCAGGTTATGAAGATTTATATTAAGTATGATTTCTCTAGGAAGGGTGCTAGTCATGAAGAACCTAGTGGGAGATAATGTAGCTTATTTATGTATCGATGTTTATGTTTCCATGTTTCTAAAGGCACTAGACTTGTAAAATATATGGGCATTTTATTGTATTATGTTTTAAGTTTTTCACAAATGTGATGTAATGTATATATACGTTAAGTCCGGTCTGTTATAGTTGGTATTAGTGCAAAGGTTTAGTTAACCTTTATAAACTATGATGATAAAACCATAGTTAGAACTCTAAGTACATGTTTAAGGATAAGGAAAAGTATAAGAAAATTTCATTGAATTTTGGTAAAGGATAGAGTGAGTGGTTTACTTGAAATAAATTCTTTTTTGGAAACTAAAAGTGGATGTGGCTCTGGAACATATGTACGTTGGGGTAAAAAATCGAATAAGATGTCCCAGTACAGACTCAGGGTATTCTAGTACATGACAACAAGCCTTGCTGCACACATGGTTTGATAATCCCGAGGGGATATTCTTTGGAAATTCACGAACTCTTCATGAACCATTATGAATTATTTGAATAGAATATGATTATTAATAACCTTGGATAAACCTAATTCATCATCTATTAAAATGTAGGTGTCATTATTTAGACATCCTATAAGTATTTTTTCATGATTATGTGGTTTTCATCTATGACATGTGTTTATCACCCCGTTATTTATGGTTTTTGTCAATGGAGAGAACTAGAATAAACATTATTAACATTGAATGTTTCAGATATGGAAAGTATGGTCATTATGAAAATAATTTTTCCAAGTGTAAATCCCATAAAGAGAATCAAGAATGTGGTATGAGTTTTAGTTATACTTATAAACATAAAGAGACAACAAATGATATGTGAAAGGTATGTGATGTTCTTCTAGTATTGTTTTCATTAATCATAATAATAATAATTAGATTGAGGTTGAGGAACCTTAAGACATGATTCATATTTCATATTTGAGTAAAGAGGTATTAAGGAGTAAGTTGATGAATCCGGAGTAATGGTGAAAGAATAAAGTTGGATGAATGAAGTACTTATGCTTTGGAATTCAAAGATTATGTTATATGAATCATGAAATATATAAGTATTATCAGATAAGTTTTCATTAAGGATTGAAAATGATATGTTTAATGGTGATGAAGACTTAGAAAATTAATATTTTAATTAAGGGAAGGTAACCCTTAATGTAATCAAGATGTTGAGAAAATAATGTTTCACTTGGATAAAGAGATGATTGATTTGGATAATGTAAATTGGATAGCATTGATTACCTTGGTTATGATTATTTATGGGTTGAAAAAGTGGTATATATCATCATGTATTAACTTTAAAACTTCTCGTATTTAAGGAATATATCCAGTAACCTTTTGAATAAGTAAGCATGCATGTTTTCCAAAAGTATTTATGGTAATTCAAGTTATTACCATGTTCAAAGAGAATATATGATGAGGGTATTCACATGTTTGGAATGTGACAACCAAGAGATTTTTTTGATATATGAGGAATCAATGTTAATCTAATTTTTTGAATTTATTTATAAACTTTTTGATTTTCAACTTTTTGAAGGTTTATAAGGTTAACCAGTTATGGAAAATTTAAGTTAAACTTCAGATGAAGTATTTATGTAGTGAATTTTTATTGAAAATGTTAGTTAAAATGATATCTAATGATTAAAATTATTTCAAGGATATTCCTCCTATTTATTTTGTAAATCATATTAATTTAGTTTTAGAAAATTACATCCTATATGTCGAGTGACAACCCATCAATTCTGGTAAGGCTACGAGTCTTGAACCCATGACCTAAGGATGATAAGGGCTTCAGACCTACCACTGGTCTACGTGATGTCCTCATTAATGTGCAATTTGTTTTGTTAAAAATTTGATGAATAAATATATTGTTTGTGATTGATGAACTCAATTAGTACCTAATATTTATGATTTTCCTCCAAGTCCATATTTTCAATTCCCACCTATGTTATCATATCTATAAACCTAGTTATATGTTACTTTGGGTAACCATCATGTTTCTAACTTTCTTTTTTCGAATAGAAGTTTAAGTATTCATTTTTACGATGTGGGTTTCTAAGAAATGAACTTTAAAGTATTAAATATTTAAAATCCTAGATTAATTTCGTGGTCTAAATTAATTTTAAGGGGGGTATAATGTAACACCTTAAGATTTTATGAATTATTTTTTTCAAATTAATTTATTATTTTTTATAATTTTCATTTCACGCAACACTGAAAATAATTATTTAAATATATTAAAGCACTATGTTTGGATTGAGTTATATTAAATACAAAGTTAATTGTGCAATAAAAATAATATAATGTTGGGTTTCTCTATATGAAACATTGAGGTATTCTTACGTTACATGAAAGACTGACTTTCCTTGATGGCTTACGTAACACTCAAGACTGAGTGTTACCAAAAAATAATATATTATTAAAAATATTATTATCTAAAATAATAATATATAACCGAACTGTTAAATTATATTTTATGAATATTATTAACTAACTTATGAAAAAATGTGGTTTAAAAAAAATATAAAATGAATTAATTAGTTACAAATTATTTATAAATGAATATAAGAACAAATTGAATATAAAGGGAGTATTTTTATATAAAACTATTCTTATGATAATAAAGTTGCTTTTAATCCTAGTAAATTAAATTAATTATAATTATCATGTAATTTTAAAGTAATATATATGTTATATATCTAGGGAAATATTTCTGATGTTCATCCAATTGATTTTATAGGCATAATGTAAGAATAAACCCAATTTAACATAAAAAGCCAATATTTTTATTAAGGTAATTTTACCACCTTTTAATGTAGAACCAATTTTAAATTTAAATTTTGGAACTTTTATAAATATTATATTTCAAAATAAACTTCATATTTTAATGAAAATCATAAAAATTATTTTAGGGATATTTTTTGTTATTTTTATGTGAAGTTTTACTTTTTAATGAATAATTACAAATAATGAATTTTAATTCAAAACTAAATTTTCATCTAATTTATTTATATAGTTAAATAATATTTTGAGTTAGTTTTAAAGTTTAATAAGATTATTTTTTTATCAATAAATCCAATGCGGGTCATTGGGATCAATTTCACTTTGAAATTGACTATAAAAACATAGTAAATTTTTTAGTGACTTTACTTTAAAAACCTGCATTGTCGTCCTGTATGTTGGATTAAATTTAAATAAATTTATCCCACTTCTATGATTATAATTTGAAAAAAATGGATTAAATATTTTAAATAATAATAATTTATATTTTATAATAATATAAATTTATTCTTTGACAAACAATATTAATGAAGTTAATTTAAATTAATTACAACGATTAAGGTGAAATTAAGCTTAACAAGGAACTAAAACCTAAACTTAAGGCCTATTAAGACTTATAAAATTGTTAAAAATCTATTTTTGGGAAATATTTAGACCCTATCCTCAATTTTATCTACATTTTACATTTATTGGATCCACTTTCAATAAAAAAACTTGGGTGGGGTTTCCCTTTTTCGAAAATATTACAAGAGTGCCACTTCTCTTCCACTATAAAGGCCTCCTCTCTTCCCACTTCCTCACACATCTCAAGACACTTTGGATAAACCAAAATAGACCAAAATATATCCCAAACATACCTTAATTCATCCTTGATGACTCCATTGGTAAGAAATCCTTCCAAGGAATCCCTTTGGTGCAAACTAAAAGGAGTTACCCGATTAAGAGGTAAAACCCTCCCTCAAGATCCTTTCTTTTATTATATTTGCCCACCCCCTCAAATAAAATTATTTCATTATTATATAAAAACACTTGTTTCCTCAATATAATTATATGTTTCCATATTAATGGTTCAACCTACACTTAAACACACCTCCATCTAATGGGTAATGAAGTTATCGTTCGTGTACGGAGAACTACCGTCTCACGAAATGATGATTGTTCATTTTTTTGATTTCCCACCTTTAAAGTTAGGGAATTATAATGGAAACTATGTTTATATATGATATATATGATATATATAATTTCTTTATTCTTATTTAATTATTTTATAAAAAATTCCTTTATTATTTACATTATGTGTAAACACGATAACATCGTTTGTGGAAGTATGGGCTACCACCCCCTAAAAGTGACGTGATTTGTTCACACGATACATGGAATGTATAAAATATGGTTTTAATTAAACACATGTGAAATAAAAAACATATGAATTATATTAATGACAAAATTAACCTTCTGTAAATATAATATATACCATTTTATTTATTACCCTTTCACACACTTAAAAAGTGATAACGTCGTTTGTGGACGTGTGGACTACCGCCTCCTCGACACGATGTGATTCCTTTTAAACAAAAATATTTCTATATATAAGTATATATTATTAAATAATATATCATTTATTATATAATTATCATTTTGGAAAGATTAATATTACTTACCTACTCTCCATAATGATCATTGAAGAATTGGAATGTTACTCATGCATACATACAGTTTACCGTCTCCATGATTGTAACGTTAATTAATTTCTCACAACCATATTTAATGATTGGTTTTAAAAGTATAATTAATGTATAAATATGATAATTATTTCATGATTATTACTCTTTATATTTTTATATAATGAACTCTTTGACCATAGTCATCTAACCAAATTTGTTTTTAACACATGAACCAGATTTGGTCATAACACCCGACTTAAACTTAATTGTTTAAGTAGTTGTATACAACCTGGTAATAAGTGAAGTAAAAATAATAATAAAATTTAAAAATTTTCTGAATAAATAAATAAATTAACATAAGTTTATTATTTAGGAATATAAAGACACACGGGACAAGTAAGACTCAAGGTAATGGAATTTCATCTCACTCTTTATTTCCATGAGATACATGCCTTATTCACTACTCACTTATTTTATGTGAAATATATACTACCTATTAATGTATTTTTATTCCTATTAAAATTAAATATATGGGTATTTATATAAACATTTTATGATCATTCTATCATGGGGTTTATGTTTCAAAAGTTACCAAATCAGTAAAGTAATTTTGTCTCAATTTACCTTCTTTGAGACACATGCCTTGTTATACATCTATATTTTTATATGACATGTATAAATTGCATTTGAAATGTTTTAACATGAATCCCATTATTTTTATTATATTTTTAAGATCCATGTTGTTTTATTTTCCTACACGGGGAGTATGATTCAAAGTTACAATGTGGTAAGAGTTTATTGAAACAATCTCACATTTTATCGAGATTGTTTATGATAAGGTTTTCATTAATGAAATATTATGATACATATTTCAAGAAAAATAATTAATTTTATTCTCCTCTAGTTATTATTTATGTCTTCATGTATTAGTACCATTTTTTCTACTCTTTGGTACTTAATATAGTTAAGAAAATGTTTTTAAGAAAATATGAATTTATCTCCCTCTTCAGTTAAAAATCTACATTCCTTCAAAACCATGTTTTATAAAAAGGATTCTAAGAATATTCTACTATTATCCTATGATATTTAAAAGAAAATTTTACCCTTTTCTTCTTTTACCAATGTTTTCAAAGGAATATTTTTATCGATTTCCATATAAGGAATTTGTATAACCTTTTTTACTTTAAAAAAGGAATGTTCTTTTTACCTCATACAACATGTATGGATTTACCCACTGCTATTTCTTTAAATATTACTTTGCATATTTAAAAGGTTAATTTTTAATAAATTTTTTAAAAAGTGATTTTAAAATAAATTTATTTCAAGATTCTTTTATATGTTTTCAAAAAAAAGTGTTTAAAAAGGTTTTCAGGCTACTCTATGATTTTTCAAATGAAAAAGTCTTTCAAATTGTTTTCAATACTTCCTTTATAAGTTTTCAAGTCTATTTTCATGAAAATGGTTTATAAAAGGTTTTATGTTTTAAGAATAAATTTTTAATGGATAAAGGATAATTTCCTAATGAAGTTTTTTTAAAAGATCTATCAAAATTATTTCCCATATAAGATAACATCTGTTGTGGTTACTCATGCCTTTCTGGGGAAATGATTCAATGTTTCTATTCATAACATTTATCTGAATGATTTATATTTTATGGAATGATGTTTATTAAATATTTTTCTCTTTCATTGGTTATATTCTTATGAAATATGCTTCTTTTCATGGGTTATTCTTTGATAAAATTATTATGAAACCTATCTATTTTCCATATGTTAAGATATGATTACATGTTTATGACACCCATTTCATTTCCTGGGTTGTGATATTATTTTTTATGATTTTTTGGAACATGTATGTATGATTTCAATATGATATGGGTGGGGACTATATCTCCCTCAAATACATTAGGTAAATATTTATATCTCATGAGATAAAAATGGATGGAATGAGGAGTAAACTTAGTTCAATATTATAGGGATGGAATGAGGAGTGAAGTTGGTTCGGTAATACTGGGTTGGAATGGGGAGTGAACCTAATTCAGTAGTGGAATTTTTCCACTAATATGCCCTTAGAAGTGATACCTTTACCA
This sequence comes from Viscum album, assembly GCA_963277665.1. Classification (NCBI taxonomy): domain Eukaryota; kingdom Viridiplantae; phylum Streptophyta; class Magnoliopsida; order Santalales; family Viscaceae; genus Viscum; species Viscum album. Next base: position 2,067,884,101 of record OY728121.1, read on the forward strand.
CTATGGAAATCATATTTTATTCTTATGTGTTTTACACAATTCCATATTTTATTCCCATGTTCTTATTTCATGGATTATGTTCTTTATTTTATTATGATTCATGACTTATGAACTATCAAGATTTATTCCATGATTTATGTTTATGATCTTTGATCTATTGGGTGAGATCTTCTAATGTTATGATCATATTCTCATACCCCTATGCTCATGTTTATGCTTACATGTCTCCCTTATTTACCCTTATTGAGCATCTGAGATAACCCCTTTTTATGTTTCCTTCACAGGGTTATGAAGATTTATATTAAGTACAATTTTTCTAACAAGGGTTCTAGTCATGAAGAACATAGTGGGAGATAATATAGCTCAGTTATGTACTAGTGTTCATGTTTATATATTTCTAAAGGAACTAGACTAGTACGGTATTTGGGTGTCTGTTTGTATTATGTTTTAAGTATTCCAAAAATGTGATGTAATGTCTATGTATGTTAAGAATGGGTTGTTATAATAATTGACCATTATAATATCTGGATGATCAAGTGGAACGTGCATCTCAACACTCAGCTCTTAAGATACTTCAATCCCCACTCCCATGTGATCTTTTGGGAGTTATTTTTTATATAGCATGTCTCTAAAGATATTATACACCATACACCTTACAATAATATTGTTCATGGGTATTGATTGATATAAATCAGATACGACTCCAACATGCATAATTTTAGTAATATAAATTTATCAAAAGTTGTTTGATTCACATTTAAGTGAAATTTTGATGAAAAAATTTATTACCTCAGGTAAGGTATGAAGTTGATGGGAATGAAAAGCCTCAAATCCAGTGGGGGTAATTTTTCTCTTCATGTGATAATATTTGTTCCACTGCTGGTTCTCTTCGATCCTATCATAGATATTGGTCTTCCAAACTAGAATGGACAATAATATCTTACAAAGAATCTATTTACGCCTACAATCCTTTAATTATTTGATATGTATCTACTTACATCTTTGTCTTCTTGAAATATGTCTAAAATGACACTCTAAAATCTACACGTCTAACATGACCATATTGTTCTAGTCGCTTCAAAGATATGGAAAGTAGTTTTCTTTAAGAATGTTCACTACCAATTATTGTGTCTAAACCGTATAAAAAATATGAAAATAAATAGATATTTTTATGTTATACTATTATAAAGAATAAATAATTACTATTATGTCATACTTATATATTTTTCCCATACTACTTGTGTGTTTTAATCAAATAGTTTAACCTCTTTATTTACATGGGATTCCTTCAATAGAAAATAACATGGGATGGAAGCGACTTCAGATTTTAATTCATCAATCTACAAATAAACAAAGGAACATATATTTTTTCATATCACATAAAAATTTTATTGTAGATTTAAAATAAATACCATTTTCTTATCTTGTGAATCATACCCCATTCATGCTTTATTATAGGGATAAATTGGTTTTTATGCAAGCTGTTTGTTTTCACCACTCCTTTTATATTTCATAAATTAACAATTTTGAATCAAATTGGATAAAATAAATAGTGTAAAATAATATATTATAAACTATAATGCACCTAAAATCATTTTTCATCATGAAAACTAATGAAAGTATTCCATGTTTCCAGTTTTATAATGTGTGCATACCAAACTAGTGTGTGGAGATTTACTTTCCCCACAATATCTTTGAGATGAAGCTTTGTAAGAAGTTTCTAGAAGACTATATGGAATTTTCTAGTGGCCATTAATACATATTTTTTATGTAAATCATCTAAAATAAAATAACTCTATAAGGGATAATTAAAATTAAATCCATGTTTCATTATACACGTTTTCTATAAAATAGAGAAAGTATATCATAACATTTTCTAAATATCTTCTAAAAGGGTTTCCTTTATTACAAGCTGGACATGGATCCAAAAATATATATAAATTGGAACAATAATTTTCATTGTGACCCCAACATAACTAATGATCTTTGACTTATTATGGTCAATAGGTTAGCCACGTTGATTCCATCCAACCTCAAATTTTAGACCCTTTCTTCTTTACTTGACAATTTTAGTAAAAAAAGTGATGATATGTTATTCTTATTTTTTTCATAAATATGTTATTGATACACTAATAATTATGTAGTTTCAATATCAACCATACGTTCTTCCTTGATATTGGAAACATCATCATGTGCAGAAATCATTGTCTGCATGAGTATTTGAACATTTAATTTAGATTATGTTAATACAATAGAGAACACATAATATTATGAGGAAAATCATTGTATATTAAAAAAAACTTTTAATTTATCATTGAGATATATATATTTTTATTAATGGTTGAATGGATTTGGATCCTCTATTGAGAATCCAAATTCCCTCATTGTGGCCCCCTCTAATATATAAGACATTGTCTACATTTGGACCTCTATGAAATGGTTGTGATCTATCAATAAAAGGGTCATTCTCAATTGAATTTTCATCTGACCCAACAATTGTTTTAGCCACTAGAAGGAAAACTAAAAAATTATTGTTTTTTTGGATCTGAGACATAAAATACCTACAATTCTTGTGATTCCATTATAAATGGCTCATCCTTATACCCTCCCACACTGAAATTCACCTTCATGAAGCCCCCTCAAAAAATTTATTTGTACTCCTATTTTCCACACATTTTCAACGAAAAATAAGCACTAGAAATGTTGTATATTCCAACTCATATATCTGTTTGATGATGCCAAAATATGACATATTCACATAAATTAGCTTTATATCCTTAGAACCAGATATGTGTATCACTTTTCTACTAGAATAACTCCAATATTTTTCATCATACTGTGGTTACTATGTTATTTTGTATAGAATATATAAACATTAATAAAAAAACTTATATTTTATATAACATTTTCATTTGGTCCCTTAGATTGCCATCAAAGTAATTTGACAATTGAATTCAGATTTTCAGATAACACCATATAAATATGATCGCAAAACCATCCTATAAACTATTGATTATGTGTATTTGATATCCATTCTTCATCCCTTGATGGATTCAATTTTCTAAGAATTGATTTGAGGGCATCAACATATGGATAAACACATTCACTATTATGTAAATAGTAAAGGTGATCCTGCTCCTACTATGTGATGGTAATTGTAACAAAATATCTTCTGAAAATCCCTTCAGCCATAAGGCATCCACTATGATGATACTTTGGGTGATCGATGCTATCGACATATAATAGTTAATTGGTACATAATTCAGTAGCTTTCTCAATAATATATCATTATACAATCCAGCCTTTTGGATGACTTTGATTCTTGATGCACCCTTTCAAAATCTTCATATACCATTCAATGGGGTACATCCATCTATAATGGACAAGACCACATAGTTGAACCTCTCTAACTAAGTAAACCGTCAAGTGGACCATTATATCAAATAATGATGGTGGGAAGAATATATCTAATTCATATAATATGACTGCAACCTCATTATTCATGATTAGAAACTTCATAGAGTCTATAACTTTATAACATATGGATTTGAAAAAGAAGGAGAGTTCGGTAAATATATGTCATGCATTTTTAGGCAGAATTCAATGTAAAGTGACAAACATCAAATCTTTCATCAAAATATTATATTCAAGTGCTTTTACTCCCTATAAATTCAAATTAGTAATTGATATTAAATTCTTGATATTTTATGAATATCCCTTTGGAACATTTACCCCATTAAGGAAAATGTAAAATTTCAAATTTTCTTATCTGGATTGAGTGTAAGCTATTAGAGGAAGAAAAGTCTACCATTTACCCTTCACTAGTGCTAACTCTTCCCTTATCCCCATGTAAATCACATCCAACCTAGCCCTGATGCCATTTTTTTTCTAAGAACATTTTGTAATGTGATAATAACACTATCAAATTCATTTTTTTCTACATGAATGACATCAATAAAATGTCCGACCTATAAAAAATTCTAGTATGATAATTAAAATAAAATTGATCACTTTTTCCAACCAGATTTTGTAAGAGTTTTTGAAAATGATTTACCAAAACTAGTGTCAATATATTTTATTTTATCCAACAGTTGATCACCCGTAATTGGAGATGATGTTGTTCCATGTTCAGTATTCCCATAAAATGATATCATCTAGGATCAATATTTATGTCATTGAGGTAAAAATTTACAATGTCCTAAAAATAGAGTCTTCATGGAATGTTTCAATCAAACTAAGTGCGTGTGTTCTTAAAAAATAGGACACCCCAACATTCCTTTAATTATATAGCTTGAAAAATTTCCATAAGTAGGAAATCCATTTATCATCCCATACAACATGGGCCTCAATGTGAATTATTCACTTCTATGAGCATTTTAAATTATAACACTTATATCCCACATCAATTTAGTATATTTGATCAATGGATCCAAATATAAATCAATATCATTAACATGTTGTTTTGGTCCAGATATAAGTAGATAAAACATAATGTATTTGTGCTTCATTCATAACTATGGAGGCTAGTTATAATATACCAACATAACTAGACATTTACTGTGAGTACTATTATGTACACCTAAAGAATTTTTTTTCATCTATAGATAAAAAAATTCATAATTTTATTGGATCATTTCCAAATTTTGGATATTGATAATCAATTTTTTTCCACTGATGTGAGTCTACTGGATGATGTAGTTTCCCATCATTTATTCTTGTATCTGTATTCCATGTCAATTGTCTTATGGTTTACTGACATCCATACAGTCATCTAAACCATGGAATTATAGGAAGGTACCATAAAAATTTCAGAGGAATTGATTCATATTTCTTGTATCATTTCATGCCACACTTAAGGAATTTTATGAGTGATTCATAGTCCTTGTGAAACAATATACAATCATTTGGAAAAACATGCATTTTTTAGAGATCATTACCATTGGAAATAACATTCTTTTAGTATAATATTTTTGAAAAGTAAGTTAATTTTATTATAGTAGTATATCATTCAGGAGACCATGCATTTCTATAAAGCTGGTGTCATGACATCCACTTCCAGATTTCGATTTATATAACTCCAATACAGCTGATAATGTTATGTATTTAATACAACAAGTATACAATGGTCTCTTAATAAATCTATTTAACTTCTTAAAATTTTTAGACATTCATAGAGGTCATCTTCAATTTCCGTTATCATTTCCTCCATATGATCTCCTCCATCATTTAAACTGGTATTCATATTAAAAGATTCATAAACTACAATATCATCCTAATCGGTGTTCACATTCAGTTCTTCCTCATGTTTAGTCTAACATTTATAGATTTGATCTATTCTGTGACAAATAAAATGTTCTTCCAACCGTTATAGATAAATGTTTCTGGAATAAAAACAATATAAAAATGGAAAAAGTTGTCACGACCCGCCCTCGGGGTCCGTGCCGTGACTACCCCAAGCCCGCCTTCCATAGGCCAGGGGCTGGAGACTAGCACCAAGGCGTAAATCCCGGTAAAAAGGGAATGCATTGCCTTTGTAAAGTAAACAAACACCACAGAGTAAGCAAGCGGAAAGTAACACTAAGCAAAAACAGAGTACAACTAAAAGTGCGGAAAGTAAAAAGGGGCCGGAAATACAAGCCCAACTGTAAAGTACAACTCGAAAGGAAAAACAGCAACTGAAAAGTAAAGCTGCTACGCCGAGCTGACCACTGGAAATCCCACCTGAAGGGTGGGTACAGATAGCTCCTCTGCTCCTCGGGTCCCGCCGTCTGCTCCGAGTATGTCCCGCCCAGTGGTCTGCCTCTGGGTACCGCCTCGTCGTATAGTCCACCTCCAGGTACCGTCCAGTCCTCGAACACTCGGCCTCTGTCAGTACTGGCTGTCGTCTGCAACCAACACAACGAGGTGCGGGCATAGCCCGTGCAGGGGTGAGTATAACGATACTCAGTAGGGACCCCGAGACCCTCAAGGTCTCACTAAAACCAACAAGGATAACCACAAGAAGATCTCAACAGATAAACTCTACTTAGGTATATGCCCATACATATACCTAAGTTATCAAGTAACCCATCTCAAGCATGAGGAAACACAAGGATTGTGAAAACGACGGATAACCACTACCCGGGTATATGCCCATACATATACCAAAGTTAGCAGGTGACCCATCTCAATCATGAGGTAAACACAAGGTCAAAAGTCTCAGCTCAAACCAGGATTTTCATTATCGAAACCGTAACTGCTGAAGAGCTCCGTCTCTAGAGTGTACAGTGGTCCTGTCACGACTCCGAGGTACTGCTCACTAACCTAAGACTGCTGAAGTACTCCTCCTGTCGAGTACTGCGGGCCAGCCACCCAAACACAGTAGTGCTTCCCGCCGAGGTATGTCACCCAAACACCGTAGTGCACACCCCCTAGTAGCCTGCTGAGGTACTCTCCGGATGAGCACCGCGGGTCTGCACTGTCACACAGGTAGTGCTCCGTCCGCCATGGGTCTGCACCTTAGAAAGTAGTGCTCCGTCCACTGGGCTAGTCGACTCACTCCAAGTCGAGTCGGTCAAGCAGTCGTCAGGTCTCAGCCAGCTACACGGTCTCCGTACTTCGCACGCTCGTCACTGGGAGGGTCCGCTCCACGAGCTACAGGTCGATACTCCAAGTATCTCAAAGTCCCACGAAGAAGTGTCTCAAAAGTCCGTCTCGTCACAGGGGTCTCAACGCAACAGACGGCGCGTCAATCGGACGCCCGGTCTGTGAGTTATTAGCCTTTTCGTCCCAGGGGCCCGGTTGGTTTCGAGAGCGAAACCAATCCCGGCCGTATCTCAACTGTACCCCGAACTCCCATAGGGTAAACTCAAAGGGACCGTTACTCAACGTAACCACCAACGCCGCTGACGGTTCGTCAAGCGGACGTCCTGTCTGAAAGATATTAGCTTTCCCGTTCCAGGGGCCCGGTTGGATTTCGAGTACAATCCAACCCGGCCATACTCCGACTGTGTCCAAAACTCGGGCGGAGTATGTCAAAAGTTCCGTCTCATCAAGAGGAAGTCAACGAAATAGACGGCGCGTCAATCGGACGCCCGGTCTGTGAGTTATTGGCTTTTTCGTCTCCGGGGCCCGGTTGGTTTTTAAGGCAAAACCAACCCGACCGTACTCCACCTGCGTCCAAACCTCGGGCGGAGTATGCCAAAAGATCCGTCTCTCTAAGAGGAACACAACGCGGCTGACGGCACGTCAATCGGACGTCCGTAGCTCAAGATATGAGCGTTTCTGCTCCGAAGGCCCGGTTGGTTCCGTGAACGAACCAACCCGACCGAACTCAAAGTAAACCGAAACCTTGAGTGCGATATACCGAAGCGACCATCTCGATCCAAGGATCGCGTTGCCGCAGATGGTTCATCATTCGGAGGTCCGAGGCTCAAGTTATGAGCCAAAAACCAAATCTGGTTCGAAACGGGGGGTCCGGGTCCGGGCCGACCCGGCCCGACCCCCCCCCCCCCCTGGGCGGCGCGGCGGGCCGCGGCGGCCAGTCGCCGTGAGGTGGCGGCGCACGCGGGGGCAATCAAGCTCCCGGTTTTTGGATGGCGGCGCGGCTTTGCCGCGCCGTTTTTGTAAAACAACGGCCCCCCTCCTGGGGGCCCGCTTTGAAGGGGATCCGGGGGAGCCGCCTGCCCCCCCCCCCCCCCCCCCCCCGTGGAAACCGCTCCCCCCTCATAAAGAGGGGGGTTTTAAGTGAAGGCCGGGGGATTAATTCCCCCGGTTTTTAAGACATCCGGCCGGCCAGCTGGCCGGCCGGTTTTCTCAAACGGGACCGGAATTTCCGGTCCCCTCCTTCGGCTTCCGACGCCGGCGGCCCGGCCGCCAGTCTTTTCTTCCGCCGCGGCCCGAAACTGGCCGCGGTCTCCTCGTCCCGTCGCGGCCCGGAACCGGCCGCGGTCTTCTCGTCCCGCCGCGGCCCGGAACCGGCCGCGGTGTTCGTCGTCCGGCGCGGTGCGACGGCACCGCGCCCCTCCGCCGCACTTTAATTTCTTTCAACGCGGCGCGACGGCGTCGCGTTCTTGATGTTTCTTCCATGGTGTGCGCGTGACGGCGTTGCGTAAAATAAATGCACGATCAACCGCGTGGTGCGACGGCACCACGCCACTTGCTTCCACCCGCAAGAACAAACAAGAACGTTGGAGGGGGTTCGGCCGTGTTCGTACGGTCCGGCCCCCTCACGTTAAATTAATAACGCAACTTTAAATAAACAACATCCTCACGTTAGTCATACGAACCACGAGCAATAATGAGATAATTAAATATTAAATCAACATCCCCTACCTCGGGTATAAGTTCGAGGATTTGACTATGTCCGCGGAAGTCGACGTCGCGGAGATCGGGCGTCGCGGTAGTCGTTCGTCAATTCCGTTGACGAAGAGATACGTCCGATGAGGCACGTCGTTGGCGAATCCTTGTACGCCGACGAAGGTTGTCCGAGGAAGGTGCGGTGTTCTCTCTCGTTGACACCGAAGACGAAGAAGAGCGGAGTGGCGTTCTTCGTCGGAACTTGAGCGTTCTACGTCAAGTCTTGAGGAAAGTCAAATAAAAAGGAAACAACAAACTCAAGAACCCCTACCTCGATAGTCGCACGTTGACAGAGTCGTGGAATATCGGTGTCGATTCCTTTGACGTCGGAGGAAGAGTCGTTGTCGATGGCGTTCGTCGCGAAAAACCGTCGCGGAAGAGATGACGTGGAAGAAGAACGTCACGTCGCGGATATGGCGTCGCGGAAAGACCGTGTTCTTCGGCGAAGAAGTTCTTCGTTGAAGAACGACGTTCTTCGTGTTCTTCGTCAAGGTTGAAGAAGAAAGAGAAAAGCTTCCAAAGCTCTCAAGAAATCCTCCCCGTGGTAAAAGAATCCCCTCGAATAATATAAGCTTTAACTTATATTATTACATAACTTAACCACAAGAATTTCAAAGGTTTGAAATTCAAAAAGGGTTTAACTCCCTTAATTAATTAAGTAACCCAAGTTGACAACATTAAATGAAAAGAGTTAAAGGGGAGGTTTTGAGAGAATTTGAGGAGTTGGGGTTCGTGTGGACCCCACCTCACTTAATCCTCCCAAGGGAGGTTAAGTGGATGTGGGTCCCACTCCCAACTCCCTTTGGTAGGACTTAACTAGATAAAAATAAAATTTGTTCCTCACAAATTTTATTTAATTTAAACTAAAAACCCAAAAACTAACTTTCAACCCGCAAGAAACGCAACTTCCGAAAAGGTCTCATTAAGCGAATATCGGCGCTGCGAGTTCATCGGTGCCCTCGGATTTCAATTCCGAGCACCGTATCAAAAGTTAGAAATACCCGCTCGTTCGTTCACTGAACGTACCCGAGCCAAACTTCAGAAATTAATTCCGGGCACTCCGGACCTCGGAATCAGGTGCCGTCTGAAACCGCGCTCTTGTAAAATTCTAAAGAAAATTAAGAAAAAATTTACCTCGAATTTTACGGGTCTTTACATTACTCCCACCTCAGGGCTTTACGTCCCCGTAAAGATACATCAAAAACTAGGGAAACAAAAGAGGGTACTGAGCACGCATCTGAGCCTCCCGCTCCCATGTGCTCTCCTGGAGATTCCCGTGCCGCCATCTGTTGCACACAAGAGGAATCGATCGTCCATGTAGGACCCACTCCTGTCGATCCTCTATCTCCACCAGGACCTCCGTAAAAGTCGCCCCATCGTCAACGTCAAGCTCCACATGGTCAGGGATGTGCGTCGGGTCGTGCACGTATCTCCTCAGCTGAGATACGTGGAAGACGTCGTGCACCCGGTGCAACTGAGGTGGTAGAGCCAGGCGATAAGCCACCTCACCAACTCTGCTGAGGACATGGAAGGGTCCGATGAAGCGCGGAGATAACTTGTCGCCTCGGCCAAATCTCCGAATACCACGTCGAGGTGAGACCCGCAAGAAGACGTGGTCACCATCCTCGAACTCTAGTGGCCTCCACCTCCTGTCAGCGTATGACTTATGCCAGCTCTGTGCTGTCCTCATCCGCTCCTGGATGACATGGACCTCCTCTGACGTGGCCCGGACCATCTCTGGTCCCACAAGAGCTGCGAGATTTCTTCTTTGCCGATAAGAGAAACCTGGTCTCATCCCCTGGATGAACCACATTCTTTGCCTAAAACAGTCAATCCTAACATGGATGATACTAATCCAAACCAAGGATGACGTCGTAAGGCCTCGACGCTACTACTAAGAGATCCAACCGTTACTCTCGCCTCCAAGGGTTGAGTCACACTGTCGGCATCAGTGTGTGGTAACTGGGTCTCCTCCAGTAGATGTCTCACAAGTGAGGGTCAAGTCAACAGTCAACTGGAACCTCTTAGTAACATCACAAAAGAGGACAGGAAAGAAAACATCACAAAGGTATGCGTCTTTTATTATTGCAGCTCATATTACAAGACGCTACACAAAAGCAACATCAACATGGAACTAGAAGTACAAAAGACGTATCCACTAGTTCCTCCCCTGTCCACCTGCTCCCAGAGCTCCAGCATTTGTCGCTGCCTCAACCTCGGTGGCTCCCTCCAAGCCTGCGGATCGAGGAGTCGGACAGTCACGTGCCAGGTGACCCTTTCCGCCACAGGAGTAACATTGTCCGTTTCTGGCACGCCTGGCTCTGACCCCACCTCGGGTGCCCCGCACCACCGGTCCTAAAACCCGAGATCGCCCGACTGCTGGTCTGGTCCTCCTGGACCTCTGCATCATCTGTCTACTGCCTACAGATGACTCGGCTTCTGATCGAAAAACACGCGGCAAAGGCAGAATCTCCTGTACACGCTCGGGGTGTAGAGATACTGGCACAAACTCCACCCTGAAGAAGGTCTCGAAGTCTTCCCATGCGAAGTTCATCTCATCGCAAAACTGAAACAAGTGGCTCCACCACCTACCTGCTGCTGCCTAAAGGAGGCTGGTAGCAAAGATCACCATGAAGTCTGCCGGCGTCCCCACTAGCCTGAAGACTCTCACCACAGCCTCCAGCCAAACCTCAGCCGCTTGCGGGTCCATCTCTCCCCGGAACCTGGGTGGCCTCTGGCGCTGGAACTCGTGCAGCGTGCTCAAGCGTCGTGCATCGCCTACTGCTGGGGCTGGTGGCATCGGTGGCCCAACGTATGGTAGTACCGCTGGTGCCTCCGCTGGTGCCTCAACTGCAAGAGGGCCCTGTACCGAAGCCTCGTCGCTCGACAGACTGTCAGCACGCTCATCCCTCCGAGCTCTAGCTGGTCGTCTGAGAAAAGACATCCTGAAAGAAACAACGTAACACGATCAAACGATTATACCTGGTGAGCTGACCTGGTTTGAGCTGTTTTAAGGGGAAAAACCTTTGAAAACACACACGCAATCAGTGTTTTCGTGCACAAAGTCGGAAATCAGTTGTCAGGGTCCTGGTGTATGGATACGTCGGCCGCCCGCACCAACACTGGACTCCCTGAACTGAAAACCACACTCGGTACCCTTAACACTATTGCTTCACAGAAAGAAAGATCAGAGTCTGCGGTAGAACCGACCACCTCTGATACCAATTTGTCACGACCCGCCCTCGGGGTCCATGCCGTGACTACCCCAAGCCCGCCTTCCATAGGCCAGGGGCTGGCGACTAGCACCAAGGCGTAAATCCCGGTAAAAAGGGAAGGCATTGCCTTTGTAAAGTAAACAAACACCACAGAGTAAGCAAGCGGAAAGTAACACTAAGCAAAAACAGAGTACAACTAAAAGTGCGGAAAGTAAAAAGGGGCCGGAAATACAAGCCCAACTGTAAAGTACAACTCGAAAGGAAAAACAGCAACTGAAAAGTAAAGCTGCTACGCCGAGCTGACCACTGGAAATCCCACCTGAAGGGTGGGTACAGATAGCTCCTCTGCTCCTCGGGTCTCGCCGTCTGCTCCGAGTATGTCCCGCCCAGTGGTCTGCCTCTGGGTACCGCCTCGTCGTATAGTCCACCTCCAGGTACCGTCCAGTCCTCGAACACTCGGCCTCTGTCAGTACTGGCCGTCGTCTGCAACCAACACAACGAGGTGCGGGCATAGCCCGTGCAGGGGTGAGTATAACGATACTCAGTAGGGACCCCGAGACCCTCAAGGTCTCACTAAAACCAACAAGGATAACCACAAGAAGATCTCAACAGATAAACTCTACTTAGGTATATGCCCATACATATACCTAAGTTATCAAGTAACCCATCTCAAGCATGAGGAAACACAAGGATTGTGAAAACGACGGATAACCACTACCCGGGTATATGCCCATACATATACCAAAGTTAGCAGGTGACCCATCTCAATCATGAGGTAAACACAAGGTCAAAAGTCTCATCTCAAACCAGGATTTTCATTATCGAAACCGTAACTGCTGAAGAGCTCCGTCTCTAGAGTGTACAGTGGTCCTGTCACGACTCCGAGGTACTGCTCACTAACCTAAGACTGCTGAAGTACTCCTCCTGTCGAGTACTGCGGGCCAGCCACCCAAACACAGTAGTGCTTCCCGCCGAGGTATGTCACCCAAACACCGTAGTGCACACCCCCTAGTAGCCTGCTGAGGTACTCTCCGGATGAGCACCGCGGGTCTGCACTGTCACACAGGTAGTGCTCCGTCCGCCATGGGTCTGCACCTCAGAAAGTAGTGCTCCGTCCACTGGGCTAGTCGACTCACTCCAAGTCGAGTCGGTCAAGCAGTCGTCAGGTCTCAGCCAGCTACACGGTCTCCGTACTTCGCACGCTCGTCACTGGGAGGGTCCGCTCCACGAGCTACAGGTCGATACTCCAAGTATCTCAAAGTCCCACGAAGAAGTGTCTCAAAAGTCCGTCTCGTCACAGGGGTCTCAACGCAACAGACGGCGCGTCAATCGGACGCCCGGTCTGTGAGTTATTAGCCTTTTCGTCCCAGGGGCCCGGTTGGTTTTGAGAGCGAAACCAATCCCGGCCGTATCTCAACTGTACCCCGAACTCCCATAGGGTAAACTCAAAGGGACCGTTACTCAACGTAACCACCAACGCCGCTGACGGTTCGTCAAGCGGACGTCCTGTCTGAAAGATATTAGCTTTCCCGTTCCAGGGGCCCGGTTGGATTTCGAGTACAATCCAACCCGGCCATACTCCGACTGTGTCCAAAACTCGGGCGGAGTATGTCAAAAGTTCCGTCTCATCAAGAGGAAGTCAACGAAACAGACGGCGCGTCAATCGGACGCCCGGTCTGTGAGTTATTGGCTTTTTCGTCTCCGGGGCCCGGTTGGTTTTTAAGGCAAAACCAACCCGACCGTACTCCACCTGCGTCCAAACCTCGGGCGGAGTATGCCAAAAGATCCGTCTCTCTAAGAGGAACACAACGCGGCTGACGGCACGTCAATCGGACGTCCGTAGCTCAAGATATGAGCGTTTCTGCTCCGAAGGCCCGGTTGGTTCCGTGAACGAACCAACCCGGCCGAACTCAAAGTAAACCGAAACCTTGAGTGCGATATACCGAAACGACCGTCTTGATCCAAGGATCGCGTTGCCGCAGACGGTTCGTCATTCGGAGGTCCGAGGCTCAAGTTATGAGCCAAAAACCAAATCTGGTTCGAAACGGGGGGTCCGGGTCCGGGCCGACCCGGCCCGACCCCCCCCCTGGGCGGCGGCGCGGCGGCGCGGCGGCGCGGCGGGCCGCGGCGGCCAGGCGCCGCGTGGTGGCTGCGCACGCGGGGGCAATCAAGCCCCCGGTTTTTGGATGGCGGCGCGGCTTTGCCGCGCCGTTTTTGTAAAACAACGGCCCCCCTCCTGGGGGCCCGCTTTGAAGGGGATCCGGGGGAGCCGCCTGCCCCCCCCCGTGGAAACCGCTCCCCCCTCATAAAGAGGGGGGTTTTAAGTGAAGGCCGGGGGATTAATTCCCCCGGTTTTTAAGACATCCGGCCGTCAGCTGGCCGGCCGGTTTTCTCAAACGGGACCGGAATTTCCGGTCCCCTCCTTCGGCTTCCGACGTCGGCGGCCCGGCTGCCGGTCTTTTCTTCCGCCGCGGCCCGAAACCGGCCGCGGTCTCCTCGTCCCGTCGCGGCCCGGAACCGGCCGCGGTCTTCTCGTCCCGCCGCGGCCCGGAACCGGCCGCGGTGTTCGTCGTCCGGCGCGGTGCGACGGCACCGCGCCCCTCCGCCGCACTTTAATTTCTTTCAACACGGCGCGACGGCGTCGCGTTCTTGATGTTTCTTCCATGGTGTGCGCGCGACGGCGTTGCGTAAAATAAATGCACGATCAACCGCGTGGTGCGACGACACCACGCCACTTGCTTCCACCCGCAAGAACAAACAAGAACGTTGGAGGGGGTTCGGCCGTGTTCGTACGGTCCGGCCCCCTCACGTTAAATTAATAACGCAACTTTAAATAAACAACATCCTCACGTTAGTCATACGAACCACGAGCAAGAATGAGATAATTAAATATTAAATCAACACCCCCTACCTCGGGTATAAGTTCGAGGATTTGACTATGTCCGCGGAAGTCGACGTCGCGGAGATCGGGCGTCGCGGTAGTCGTTCGTCAATTCCGTTGACGAAGAGATACGTCCGATGAGGCACGTCGTTGGCGAATCCTTGTACGCCGACGAAGGTTGTCCGAGGAAGGTGCGGTGTTCTCTCTCGTTGACACCGAAGACGAAGAAGAGCGGAGCGGCGTTCTTCGTCGGAACTTGAGCGTTCTACGTCAAGTCTTGAGGAAAGTCAAATAAAAAGGAAACAACAAACTCAAGAACCCCTACCTCGATAGTCGCACGTTGACAGAGTCGTGGAATATCGGTGTCGATTCCTTTGACGTCGGAGGAAGAGTCGTTGTCGATGGCGTTCGTCGCGAAAAACCGTCGCGGAAGAGATGACGTGGAAGAAGAACGTCACGTCGCGGATATGGCGTCGCGGAAAGACCGTGTTCTTCGGCGAAGAAGTTCTTCGTTGAAGAACGACGTTCTTCGTGTTCTTCGTCAAGGTTGAAGAAGAAAGAGAAAAGCTTCCAAAGCTCTCAAGAAATCCTCCCCGTGGTAAAAGAATCCCCTCGAATAATATAAGCTTTAACTTATATTATTACATAACTTAACCACAAGAATTTCAAAGGTTTGAAATTCAAAAAGGGTTTAACTCCCTTAATTAATTAAGTAACCCAAGTTGACAACATTAAATGAAAAGAGTTAAAGGGGAGGTTTTGAGAGAATTTGAGGAGTTGGGGTTCGTGTGGACCCCACCTCACTTAATCCTCCCAAGGGAGGTTAAGTGGATGTGGGTCCCACTCCCAACTCCCTTTGGTAGGACTTAACTAGATAAAAATAAAATTTGTTCCTCACAAATTTTATTTAATTTAAACTAAAAACCCAAAAACTAACTTTCAACCCGCAACAAACGCAACTTCCGAAAAGGTCTCATTAAGCGAATATCGGCGCTGCGAGTTCATCGGTGCCCTCAGATTTCAATTCCGAGCACCGTATCAAAAGTTAGAAATACCCGCTCGTTCGTTCACTGAACCTACCTGAGCCAAACTTCAGAAATTAATTCCGGGCACTCCGGACCTCGGAATCAGGTGCCGTCTGAAACCGCGCTCTTGTAAAATTCTAAAGAAAATTAAGAAAAAATTTCCCTCGAATTTTACGGGTCTTTACAAAAGTATTTGAGAAGGGTCATATGCATGCTCTATTGAAAACCCGATGAACTATTTAACTCCATAATTATACTCTTTTATCATATGATTAATATGTATCCATTTTTTATTCATATTCACCCTACAAGGTTTATAAAATATTCATTTTTATATAAAAAAAATAAATACACATAAGATATTCATAATCAAAGGATAAATTAGTAGATAATTATAATAAGGGGAACCCAATATTTGAATGTTATCTATGATGATTCCTGAAAAGTTATCATTTTACAAAATTGTGACATGAAAAGAAAAAACCTGGGGTAAACATGTGGTTGTTGGTCCTGGTTCTTGATTTGATGTTGTGTGTGAAAAAAGGTGGTAATTCTAGGAAGCTTTCTGCATCCTTTCTAGGTGGGGATGTAATAAGAGGTAGGGGTTGATGTTTATTTATTTCATCACTTGGTAAGAGGTGGGGTAGGTGGTGTTTCATTATTAGTCTAAGTAGAGGTTTAAAGGAGTGGAAAAGTTCTGGTGACCATCACCTTTCAGTATCCAAATGGGTTCCATATTATCTTAATATACAAAATAAAGTAACTAATGTTTATATGAAATTCATGATAGCCTTCATCAAAACCATAAAGAATTATCAATATATATATAAAAACATAATTAGTTACAAGGACATGTAAAAAATACAAAACAAAAATTAAATAAAATAAGGGCCTTAATCCCAATAGACAACTTACTAACAAATCCACCACCACAATGACATAAATTATTATAATCCATCACCCATGTCTAGTATTCAAAAAACTCACCGGTATATCCAAAATAGTATAATAATTATTAATAAAATCCATACCACATGTATGGATATGGGAGATTATAATACACTTAAATTTTTTTCCACTATCTTCTAATCATGTATGTGCATGAGATAAATGTGTTTTAAATTAGAATTTTTTACAGGTGACACTCAAACTATTCCCAATGATATGCAATAGATCAAATAATAATAATATAATGTACATAGATTAATAAAAATAAATAATATTATAAATATGAAGATGAAACTTATAGATACCCACAAACCTCAAACTAGGACTAAATGTTTCCTTATCCACCCCTCATATTTAAGGTAACTAGATGAGAAAAAAATATGAAAAATCATTTTCTCAACATCTATATTAAACAAGGAAAACTCACAACACATTTAATCCCAGGAGTCCTATTTTAGTACAAAAAAGAATATAACACTCTAAAACACATTGAAACATCCCTAGTAATTGATAGGTCCATTATATAACTATTTACTAGAGTGTAAGTGAAAACAGGTTGAATCAAAAAATGATTTTGTGTCCTCACATATTGGGAAAACCCCATAACCTTTCAACTCTATTTGAACATGATGTAAACATTATAGTATAATATCATAAATTATATACCTTAAAACTTATATGCATGACCATATCCTAAATACCTAAAATAAAACACATGCTAAACTGCTACAAGAACCCCATTTAATAGGTCTCTAAAATCATTGACAATCTTAATAAAAACCAAGTGTTTTTATTTAAAACAACATATTCTTATTTTTAACTCAAAAAATTAATTTAATTTTTATTTTCACAAAAATAACCATTTTCTCATTTAATAAAGTAATCCATTTAGAAATAAATTTTATAAAATCCTTGGCTATCCATATTCATTTTTTGAACCAATTCACTAAATCAACTATGAAACAACAAAATTTATTCACCAAACTATTTTTGAATCTCAAACCCCAAAAAAACCATTCTTCTTTTTAAAAGATTTTCAAAACCATTAGTAACAAACTATATTGAGTTTTGAATATAAAGAAACCAAATCCATAATTTTTAAAAATAATAAAATCTAACTTAAAATAATACATATAAAAACAAAACTTCCAAAAAAAACATAGTCATTCCTTTAATTAAAATCACACTAATTCTCATCAATGTTTTGGAACAATTGACTAACAAACACACAACTAAAATGAAAATTATAACTTTCATTATGTGATAATAAATGGATTATAATTAGAGAATTTAAATTTATTTTATGAGTATTTAATATCTAAATAATTAAAATAAGTTGAAATAAAATATAAATTAAATCAATAGGATTTCTATTTATCACACATTTATCTTAAATCATTAAAAGAGTAATGGATATACACTTAATATCACATCTATAAATTGATTTACTTATAATGTTTCTATCATAATCATCACATGCCATCATCGTTATAAAAAATCTTAAATCATATAATAATAATTTGTAGAAAATTATATATAAAATGGTAAAATATTGAAGCTAATACCTAATGTGAAATGATAAAATCTTGAAGGGAATCTCCCATAGGTTTGGCTTACAAAACAATCCATTCAACCAAAATTTGGGATAATGGTGATGGTGAGACAATTAGGAAGGGAGAGGGGTAAGTCTTACTGCGTTGGA
The DNA here is from genome assembly GCA_963277665.1 of Viscum album. Classification (NCBI taxonomy): domain Eukaryota; kingdom Viridiplantae; phylum Streptophyta; class Magnoliopsida; order Santalales; family Viscaceae; genus Viscum; species Viscum album. Next base: position 2,067,902,209 of record OY728121.1, read on the forward strand.
TAACTGATGGAGTGGAAGATGGAGAAAGAGTGGATACTAGAGGGATGCTTCGCGATGGTGGTTCGTCATCCCAGGATTAAGGCTGTGATGGAAAGGAGGCAGTTGACAGAAATAAATAAATAAAGGATACATAAATATAACATGGTTTGGACCAGATATGCCTAAGAGAGGTGATCAAAGTTACAGATAAATGAGAGAGGAAGATCAATAATAACATTATTGATATTTGAGAGAGTTGATTCATCCAAGAGAAGGTCAAGAGGGAGTGGTGACAGAGCTAAACTTCCACAAGAGATTGAATGTCATGAGAGAAATCAGTTTGGTAAGAGTTCTATTTAAAAGACCAGGAAGGGTTTTATGAGTGCTTTCAAAAAAGTGTTGATAAAGAAGGGTTTTATCAACACTAAAATAATAAGCGCTCATAAAATACATCTTTATCTACCGTAAATTTTTAGCATTGTTAAATATATGTTCTATCAGCACTTTTTTAGTACTGATAAAAATATATCTATAGCAGTGCTAAAAAGCGATGATAAAGACCTATATAATTAATTTTAATAATATAATTAATATAATTAAAAAACTAAATTTAAATAATCATAAATAAATAAATAAATATAAATGTATATAATTATAAATGTATTAAAAGAGTTGCAAGTATGTATATATAAATATAATCATATAAATATTTACAATTCTAATTATAAATAAATATATTTGTAAATATATTTATAAATATTTTTATATAATTAAATATATTTATGTAATTATATATATTTATATATTTATATATATTTATATAAATATATAATTATATATATTTATTAAATAAATATAAATATAAATATAAATATAGTAAATATATTCATTATTTAAATATATTTATTTTAATTTCATAATTATTCAAATATGTAATTATCTATTTATAATTATATTAATACTTTACAAAAAAATTATATTTATTTATTTATAATTAGAAATATATAATTTTATAAATATTGCAAATATACATTTATAAATATTTATTTACAAATATATTTTTAATATTATTAATGATTATATAATCTTAAATGCATGAATGTTAAAAATGAGTGAAATTGAATAATTAAAAATGAGTAGTCTTTAAAAATATTTAAAAAATAGATAAGTTTTATTAATTATAAAAATTATTAAAAATAAAATAAAATATGGATATATATAGAAATGATGATGAATACTTATTGAAAATATTAAAACATAGTAAATAAATATGTATAAATAAATATTAGAAAAAGATTAAATTCCAAAAAAATAAAAAATATTAAAAATAAATAAGTAATACTATCTAAAATAATATTAAAAATAAATAAATAAAATTTTCTGATTAAAAAAATAATATATTAAATATAATATGTTACAAAATGAAATTCTAAAATGAATATTAAAATTTGAATATATTGCATAAATATTAGGTGTGTGCGTTTCTATATAAGATTTCATTAATTACATAAATATTTATGTGTATGAAATTAATATATATATATATATATATATATACAAGTTCAATATTTGTTAAATTGAACAATGAAATTATATAATATGTAATGTATATTAATGATATAAATAATAATAAGAATGTATAAATTTAAAAAATGAATAACTGTTTTTAATTATATAGATAATTTTAAAAAAATTAAAAATTAATATTTATATATGTTAAAATGAAAATGAATACATATTAATTATGTAAATTACATCTATATTAAAAACATTAAATGTTAATGAACAAACATTTATAATTAAATATTAGAAAATGGAGAAAATTATAAACGTATTGAACAATAAAATATTGAAAATGAATAAATTACAAAAATATTAAATATATTAATTAATAATTATGTAAAAAACATTAAAAATGAATAAATTACAAAAAATATTAAATTAATAAAATTTTAAAATCTATAAATTATAAAATATTAAGCACACCCATAACATTATCAATGAACAAATAATATTAAATGAATGCATGTTAAAAATGAGTGGAGTTTAATTATATATATATTTAAATAATTAATATACTATATATAATTAAGAAAAATGAATAAATTTATTAAATAATTAATATAATAATTAAATAATTAATATAATATTAATTATTATATATATATGTATATATTAAATTTATTATTTTTAAAATAATTTTATTCATTTTTAGTAATTACATATAGCATATTAATTATTTAATTATATATATATAATTAATATACTATTTATTATTATATATATATAATACATTTACTAAATTTAATTATAAATAATTTTGTGGTTGGCCCAATCAAGTCTTTGAATCCACATGAATATATATTTAAATACAAATGAATATATATTAATTATGTAAATTACAATTGTATTAAAAATATTAAAAGTTAAAAAAATTTATTAAATATTTTATTAATGAAATGTTTATTAATAAAAATCAATATATTTAATATATATATATGGTAATAAATAGTATATTATTTATTAAAATAGTATATTAAGTATTTAATAAATTTATTCATTTTTATTAATTATAAACAATGTATTAATTATTTGATTGTATATATAATATTTTTTAATTTATTAATTTTTAATTAAATTATTAATATACTATTTATTTGTATATATATATATATATTAAATTTAATTAATTATATATATAATTAAATAATTAACATACTATTTTTTAATATATGTTAATTTATATTAATACAATATATATCAATATATATATATATATATATATATATGAATATATATTTTTATATATTAATATTAAATATATCAATATATATTTGTACATACAAAATAAAAATTTAATTATAAAAAATGAATTAATATAAATTAATATTAAAAATGAATAAATTTTAAAAAATATTAAACAAATTAAAATTAATTTTTTTTGATATATATATATATATATTAATATTTAACATTTTCATATATATGTATATCAACATATATATTTTTAAATATGAAATAAGAATTTAATTGTAAAAAAATTGAGTAACTCAGTTAACCCTCAACCTGAAGGGCCAACTATTTAGGCTGCCCAACATGGAAGACCTACTGAACGAGTGGACTGTGGTGAGCCGAAGGTGGGCCAGGGCCTATGAGGGGCCCGTGCATGTAGTTATGGGCCAATTTAGGTGTGTGAAAGTGTATGTGGGAGCCCATCCTCACAACAGGATTGTGGTGTGTTGATGCCACATAATTATATAAAAAGAAGCGATTGAACATTTACAAATTTGATGCGGGACTTGTGCATGCAATCGCTTTTGTTTTATAAGTGTAGGAAAATGTGCTGATAAATGGAACCCTTTATCATTGATATAAAAAAGTACTGATAAAGTTGTGATTTTGTCAACACTTTTTAGTGCTGATAAAAAGAAACTTTTATGAGCGTTTTTAGCAATGGTCAAAGAAACCTTTATCAGTGCTTTTCACTAGCGCTGATAAATACTAGCACTCAATAAACCCAAATCTATAGTATTATAGGCCATGGGATGGTGACAAGCATTGAGTAGACTTATAATGAAATGGGAGGACTTATCTTAATGTACCTATATGTACAAATTCAACCATCTCCCTGCAAGTGAAAATGAATAATAAAAGACAACAATATATAGAGTAAAACCATGCATGGAATAATATCTAGGGAATATATCAAAGTGAGATTATATAAATCAAATAGAAAAAGGAAAAAATACCCACCCAACCAGAAAAGAGTCTCAAAATAATAACTGGAATAAAGGAAAAAATAAAGATAGCCTGACTCTTGTTCTCTATGTCTGATCACTGAACGCAGTCAATGCACCCAAATACCACTATGCTCACCCATATCATGGTGCACCAAGGTCACCGCAGATCTGTCTATCATTTTCTTAAGACACAACATGTGTGTTCAAAGACCATGTATGGGTGAGTATATACATACCCAATATGATTCACTGAAAACCAAGATAAAGAAAATAAATAAATAAAAAATATTCAGCTCAACCCACAAGACAAGAGGGTAAAAAACCCAACATCAGATATGCTCATAAGAAATCTAATAAAAGAGGGAAATAAGATCTCCATCATCCAAGACAGCTAATAATGAAGAGTCTACCCGCAGCTCTAGAAGTCCCATCACTAATGCTAAAATATAATGTAATCCCATAAGGTACAAAGTGGAGAGACCACTTCGCACTACTATGTGTCATAGCTGTGGGGGAATTAACTCCTGCCCGTGCATCTCTCATAACCACTCAAGAATATGGATGTTTCTCACCTTTCTGTAGAACAATGGATGGATAAAAACTCTATTGGAGGACCCTAACACTGATAGAGCTCAATTATGTGGATTTCACTCCACATATAGAGGACCTGAACCCTCTATAATATGGGGGAGTGCCACCTCTACATGTATAAAGTATACCAGGGACCTAAACCTTGGAGAGAGATAAGGGAGTAATAACCCCAGTAACACTCTGAATATTACACCCAATCACTTGTATCATATAAGTTTCACTGGAAGAGGAATCCATCTAGCATCTCCTTGCATCCTATCTCTTATGCCGAAACAAAGGTAACCAACATGTTCAACGTAGAAAAATTCTTAGTATTGGATACTCACAGGCCCAAATATGAGCCGCAAAGAAAAAGATACACAAGGTAGAAGTCTCATAGTAAATTACATAGTGTGTAGAAGGGGTCACATGACGCGTGACCTCGCCCGGACACCTGAGTGTGTCTTGAACTAGAAATGGATTAATAAGACATGTGACACTACATAGTGTATATATGTGTCACACGCTGTGCAGGTTCACTAGGGTTCCCGGACATGCACTATAGGTACATGGATCGACTAGACATGCATATATACACAACATATCCATACAGGTACATGGTGTTTCTGACCATATAGGGTCCTGACATGGGACTTCAGAACACAGTTTGGATGCATGGGTATGATCTCATGGTGTGTAGGCCTAGCCACATGGTGTGTAATATTTAACTCGGATAGAACCCTAGCCCCCATGAAATCTCATATTACATGACATGTGTTACTCCAAGATACATGGTGTGTAGTTTATAACTTTACAAGAAACCTAACATTACTTCATGCAGATTCTAGATTAGTATTCTCCACTGCAAAACTATCCCTTTTACCATCTATAATTGAAGGGGAATGTCTCTAATCATCAATTCATATCCCCTAGTGTCTGGAAATCAAAAATTGGATCCACTACATAGGAAGAAGTCACGTGTCTACCACTGTTTGGGGTTTCAAAACCCGAATCCACCACCACATATAGGGAAACATCATGATCCATCCATAAATTCATCAAGACTTATGTTGTTCATGTCATCATCACATATCTTGGGGTTTGATCGAACTCAAATCCAAACCGAAAAAGTCAAACCATGACCCCGTGAGACAATGATGAAGAACATGAATAATAATGGGGGAAAAGAACAAGAACAATGTAAATACCATTGTTAACTAATACGATCCTAAGAAACAACCAAAAATTATTGAATTAACTGGGGTGCGAATCATGTGTGAAAAAAAGATATCAAATATTGGATTAAGAAGTACCAATGGAGAAGGAAACATGAAAAGAACACAATTTGAAGAAAAAGAGATAAAATCCATGCTTTGACAATTTATCAAAAGAAAGGAATTTGTAAATAATAGTCCCTACCTCGATTATGGATCAATTGTTGGATAAGAATGCATTATACAATGATGAAGAAGATATAATGCATTCACTACCTGCCTCTCGATTCATTTTAATATGATAGTTATCGCTCTCCGATCCTGATCCACTAATGAAGAATGATTCTATCCTCCTCTCTTATCTCCTTGGGTTATGCAACTAGCCTGAGAGATTTTCCATAACTGGGTATTATAAAGGGAGAGTTAGGTCAATTAATTTAATAAAAATATATAAATAAATTATTTATATTGTTAAATGAACCATCCAATGATCTCCTCCCATGTAATTTTCGATACCAACCAACCTTAGGACATTCCTAGGATAAACCTTATTTCCAAGAATCAACCATGGTCTCAGATTTCATATCTATGGTCCCAAACAGTGGGAAAACCATTTAAAATGAAATAATGTGTGTCTATACATTAAAATATATTAATATTTTTAATAAATTAATTTTAGGGTCCCAAGACACCCAAAAACCATGATAAATCTGAGGATAAATTCAGATATATGCATAGGAATATTAAAAGGACTAATCCAACAAAAGCAGAGTCATTACAAACTATCTTATAAATATAAAGAATGATACCTCTTCTTTGAACAACCTTTTTAGGATTATACATAAATCCATACTTTAATGTATTTAGAATAAAAACAAGGACGATAGGATTTGTGGAGGGATGTAATGAAGTTATTTTGGTAGGTATTTTCGGAGGAAAATAGTTCTTGAATTGTGAAGAAAATAGGGTAAGAGGCTCCCTTTTATAAGTGAGGGGGAGGGGACACTTTGAATTTCTTTAAATATTAAATTATAATAAGGTAATATTGAACTAAAATACTTAAAAATGGAAAGGGATTATAATTTTTTATATTATAAGGTCTAAATATGGCCATAAAATTTTATTTATACATGTTTAATTAGTAACTAATCCTTATCTCTTTGTTTAACCCCTATAAACCTATTTTAACTTTAACCGGAGTAATGACCTTTTCAAACTGAAAGGGTTATAATTTTTATTATAAGAAACAAAGGGATCATAAATGGATAAGGGATAAAATTTTAGACCATATATCATCCTAATTTTCATATTGATTTATTTTTAGGATTTTTAAATAATTTAATAAAATATTAATTAACATAAAATATCATTAATGTCAGTTTAGACACTATTCATTAAATTTGTATTTTAATACATGAAGATAATAATTGATTTATAATATAATAATTTTAAACCCCAATAATACATAATTATTAACTATAAAATTATTTTGGAAACATAAATCATCCCAAATACATTACTTTAATTGTTTTAAAAATTATTTACCTAGAGTTTTCCACTTTTGCATAAGTACAGTATCGTAGTTGTATAAGAGTTTATGGTAACTATACAATAAATAAAAATTAAAAATAAAGTACCATCATGAAAATAATTTCATTATAATAAAAATAAACTTTAATATTCATTCAACACTTATTTTTATCTCTATTTGAATATATGAGAGATACTTAAAGGAAAGAGGGTGATATTTCTATTTTTTTCTTTACTTAAATTATTATATAGATTAATTTCATGGGAAAGTTCAAAATTAATAATTTAATCTATATAGTAATGATATCAATTTCTAAAAAACTAATAAATTAAGAATTAAGATGAAAAATGTTGGCTTCATCACTTAGTTTTAACCTAGGTTAACCCGATTTACCCTTTTATAGTGGTGACAAATTTTTACTATTTTTACTATTAGTTATGAAAAAAATTAAGTTTTAATTGTTGAATAATATAAATTATTATGATTAAAAATATTGAATAAATTTTATCACATTAAATTTATAGAAGTGGCATAATTTAATTTAAAAATTAACCCGTAAAACATGTTGATTTTTTTAAGAATTGTATTTTTCAACCACAAGATGATCTCACATTGACTCCATGACTAGTAAACATAATTATATGAATTTTAATATATAAATATATATATATATAATATTTTATTTAAATCATTCCTAATTAGGTTTTATTTTAATAAATTAAAATGGCGAAACATTATGCTCTTAAAAACAATTTTCTGAAAAAATCATTTTGAAGCCTAAAAATAAAATTATACCAAAATAAATTATAAAGATGATTAAAATTGAATTAATTTGATAAAATATAAATAAATAATAATAATTATTTTTTAAATAAAATTAAAATATTAATGGAACTTTTAAATTACTTAATTTAGTGAAAATAAATGATAGTTTTACCAAAATTGTATTTTTTACTATTCACTAAAAATAAATCTTCTCATAAAAATACCAAAATTTTACCTTATATTAATTTTGAAATTAATATTCCAAAAATGAATTTAGTATTTTACAATAAAATTTCTAAAATTGGTAGAAATTAATTATATTATTTTCTCACATAAATTAATAAAAACATTTTTGATGAAAAATGTATTTTTGAAGCATGTAAGGACTTTACTAAAAATTGAGTCCTTATTTTCCAATATATTTTCTTCATATAAAATATTTATACATAATTTTAAAAAAGTTTTAATTCTTATTTATACCACCAATTTTAACATCTAGTCTATAAAGGTCATGTTTAAATAGTATATCACAGTTCATTTAGGCTCGATGTTGAATTTCATATATGATATCGAACATAATATTTTTATTTAAAAATATTGGGGTGTTAAATTCTACCTAACTTCAATAAATTGTGTCCTTAAAATTTGAACTTAAGATTGAAAATAAAGGGTTTATCATTTTAAAATTCCTTTTAAGAAAACCCACTTCTTGAAAGGGTTAATAAAACTTACTCTTAAAAAGTGGGAAATGGAAATGAAAAGTTCATCTAGAATATCACAAAACTATTTTTCCCAATAGGATAAATTTAATGGGAAGTGAAAATATGGACATGGAAGATATAAATAATTCCAAAGGACTAATAGGGTGTGATAGAGATCATGGCTAGAAAAAGTTAACAACCACAAAACGATAAATCTATGAAGGGTGAAAATGTTAGTGTTTGAACATGTATGATGATACTTTAATATTTTTGATTTGATAAATTACAATTTACTCTCATTTAATTAAATTAAAAATGTCTAAAAATTTATATTTTCATAATATTAATTGATAAATGTTTTGTTTAAAATGTTTTATTCTAATTATATAAGTACATTTGCTAATAATTGGGAATTTTTTTTGTTATCATATTTTATTTTAGTAACACATGTGATAATGAAATATATGTTTCTTTAATTTTTTATTCTTCTTGAATATTTAAGTTTTAATATAATTTTTTTTTATTTTTTAGTCTTTCATTTTATGATTAATTTGTTTTTAACGTTATAGTTTTAGAATATATGTTTTAAATCCTTTTAAATTTATAATTTTAAATAGATTGTTTATAATTATATATATATATATATATAATTATATAATATATTTGTATATATTTATCCATTCCACTATTCACCTTCTCCTTCTTTCAACGGTGTGAGAACCTATCTTCTTCTTCAGCTGGGGTGTATAATGAAACACCACTTTATGTCACCATGGAAAGCTTGTCTGCAGTTCTACGACACCAAAATCATCAATAGTGCTTGACAACATCCCCAATGCTCATGATATATTCCTCATGCGAATTGTCCTTCAGAATTATTTTTCATCTATGCATGATTGGTAGTTCACCCAATGTGCATATCCTACATATATATCACTCTCACGTGACACCACCAGTTTGCTCCATGTTCAGCGCATCATTGTAGAAACACATTTGAAGATCATACAGTGATGATAAAAACTTCATGCATCATTAGAACACCTAATTTATAGTTACTATGTGATTTTATCCTTATAATTAAAAGCAGAAGGAACTTACCATGAAGGTGGTATCTACCTTACCATGCATTGTGTGCTACTGACAGTGAGTTGTTTACTTACCTTGAAGAAGATTATTAAGGTACAGACCATGTGTGCAAGTGAAAGTTATCATGAATGAAGTGTAATCCCCATGATGAAGTGGAACCTTCCTACCATGAGCCAAAATATACTTACCGTGATTTTGTTAGTTAATTTACAATGAATCTAATATATAACCTATCGTGGATAATCATGTACCTACCATGAATATCATTTTTTTACGGCAAATATAATTTATTTTTCTGTATAAAAAATATTTTTTTACTTATTGAAGTATTTTTTTTATATTTTATATTAAGGGAATGTGATTTGTTTTTTGTATATACTAAATGAATGTACATTTCAACTAACTACATGTAAAATATTTTTGCTTATATAGTCAACCGACCACATGACTATTTTTATCACACGATCAATATATTGACCGATCATGCACCTTGAGTATACCGACCGAATGCGATTCAATGATAAGTATACTGACCATGAGGCTTGTGCCTTTCATAGTAAACACATCAATTTTGGTATTTTTAGATGAATTGCATTCTTCTTACGACACTCTGTTTTAGCATCATTTTTGTAAAAAAACTTATTGAAAGATTTTTTAGAATGTTTTAACTATTTTAATAATTTATAAAATATATAAATGTCATAATGACTATGTTGATAATTTTTTTTAAATAAAATAATCATAGAAATGATTATGAAATTAATAATTATCATATTATTTATTTCATGCTTTATTTTTATTATTTTTGATTTATTTATTTTATGCATTTATATGGGAGAAATTTTAAATATTTTAAATATTTGAATATATTTCATTTATTCTAAAAAATATATTATATTTTTTAAATCAGTTTAATTTATGAATTAAAGAGATTCAATATTATTATTGACCATGCATGAGGTATTAATAGGTAATTATGTGCTTTATTTTTTTAAATATTTACAGCCATTATAAGGAGGTATTTAGACTAGGAAACGTCCTTTCCAAGTGACACAAGATGACCATTAGTAATTCATTGATAATGATTGATCATGGAATACATTGCAAATACTCCTACTTCGAATTTTAATGAATTTTTCAATTCTTACGACAAGAATGATCTTCTTGATACACAATGAAGTTCTTCCTGAAAATTTTGTTTTCCTTGTTGTGATCATGAAGAAACTTATAGTTTATGATCCTCCATTGCTAAAGTGATCAAGATCATATAACTTCAATGTTTTCATCGTCTGATATTTACTAATTTAATTTTTTTGGTGTTTTTCTTCATGTTATCTTTTTTGTATTTTTTTTTTAATTTTTCATGATTGATTTATACTTTTCCTAATAAAAATTAGGTCTGGTCTATTTGGTTATTCTACCAAAAAAAGAAAATTTTGAATTTTAACTCCTAAAACAAAATCCAGGCCACATACTAAGTTAATAACCCTACAAAATGTATGGGTTATACCTTTAGGAATTATTAAAAAGAAAATTCTATAATAGGTTCTCACACCTCTAAAAGTGAGTTTCTTAGTGGGTACCAATCTTCTCACAGAGTAGAGAAGGTTGATCAGTAAACTAGAATCTTGGTGATCCTACATACTATAAAATATCTACATTATTTTATTTTATTTTTTCCACCCTACGTATATTGAAAGAAACACTTTAATAAGTTTATTTAATTAATAAAAATATAATTGATTTTGGTCTTTATGCTTTTTAATGACTATTAATACCCTCTTGTCTTTATTTCCATCACTTACCATTGAAAAATTTGTATTAGAGCCTAGTATCTAATTATTTTGTGCTTATATTTTTTATTTTTAACACTATTCTAACCTGGTCATCCCAGACCTAACAATCTAAGGAATAAAAGTCTAATTCTATAATATGGCAGTTTCCAATTCCAATTATGGATGAATTCCACAAAAAACCCCATTCCTTGATGGAAGTGACTATAGATACTAGAAATATAAAATATAAGACTATCTAAAATAGTTAAGTGTGGATTATTGGACTATCTTGGAGAATCCATATAAGCTACCCAAAGTTGATCCGAATACAATTTTAAGTAATGAAATGGTTAATTATATTTTTAATTATAAATTCAGAAATATTTTTTAATGAACTGTTAGTAGAAGTGTACGTAGCCCTATTTTATGTTGTAAGACATCCCATGATATATGGAGAATACTTCAAGTGACTAAATATGGTACTGAAAATCTCAAGAGAACTAAGATAGAAATTCTCTGAGTAGAATACCAGGACTTCAATATGGGAAATGAAGATTCAGTAAACCAGATGTTCCATCGGTTTACAATTATTACAAATGGTATGAGTGCTCTTTCTAAAGTACTATATAGAACTGATAAATTTGAAAGAGTACTAAGATATATAATAAAAATATTTCATGAAAATAAGGTGGAATTTTATGATAGGAATAATTTTAAGGAGTATAATATAGATGAACTAATAAGAATATTACTTCAATATGAATTATAGCTGAAAAAAATTTCTGAAGAGGAGTCGACCAAATGAAAATGTATATATTTTAATTCTAATGTTAATGAAATCTATAACAGTTTTGAATCTAAGTTATAGGAAAGTGACAAAGATATGGATCACTATAGTAATAAGTTTTTCAAGTAGATGATAAACAAAGTTGGTAAGAGTCATTTCAGATGAGTGTTTAAAAATGATCAAAAGAAATGTAATTCTAATAAAAATAATATTATTTCAGAATTAACATGTTATGAGTGTTGGAATAAAGGTCACATTAGGATAGACTATTTAAAACACATATATCCAAATAAATAACAAGATAAAAGAATAAAATAAAAGAAATATTTGTTTAGAGGTTAGGACTGCTCATACAGTTATGACTCATGTAGTGACTCTGAATATAAATAAAAGATATGGAACCTTGATTTGATGAGTGTAAAATGTGAGGTAATTGATTCTATTTCCCTTATATTCATCACTCATAGTAATATAGATCATAATTCTATATCCGAAGATGATAATTAAACTAATTATGTTTCATGTTCTAATTCTGCTTCTGTTAATTCCAAAGTCAAACAACTGCTTAAAGAAAATGAGGAATTAAGAAAGGATAAAGTTAAGATTATTAATAAATATAATCATATAAAAATAATTTTTTAATTTTTTTAAATATAATGATAAACTAAAAATGGGATGTGATAATTTGAATACTTTTATTTCCAAGAATGAATAATCTACATAGAATTATGATTATGATATGTTAAAACTAAAAGTAGAAAATGAAATACTTAAATAATTTATGGAAGTGAATTATAAAGACTAGGAAATAAGATTTAATTCTATTTTGGAAGATTTAACTAATGATGAGATTTTTTTAAGAAACTTAAGTAATAAAATAAAAGACTAAGAAACACATCTCCTGGCTCTAATGTTAAATTTTATCCCGATTTAGAATATATTCAAAAAGAGAATATGAATTTGAAAAATGAAGTTGTCAATCTTAAAGATAACCTATATACATTTTTTAAGGTAAATAAAAATATGATAAAATTATTTCACTGATGAAACTAAACAATAATAATAATTTTTTTGATTATAAAAATTTATCACCAAGGTTAAATAAGACCAACTTTTTTAAAAGTTAAAAAATAAGTATTTCTAGTGAAACCTATTTTAAATTTAGAATAAAAGGTAGTTATTACAAAGAATGTTCATTGAGGTTTAAAAAATAATTTGGGAATAAAAATAAATTTATTTTGATATATTTATTTTCTAAACAACCCACTAATAAATGTTTTAACTCTATGTGGGTTCAAAAATTTTATGCTATTAGTCTAGTTGGAGCCAAGTTACCATGGGTACCAAAACAATTTGATTGATTATTTAATTTATTAAAACATGCATTAGAAGTATCAAAGACTCATGGTATTTAGATAGTGTTTGCTCTGGGTACAAGACATGTGATATTTATAAATTTCTATCTTTCAATTCATTTGATGGTGGCCTTGTCACATTTGGAGACAACTCTAAAGGCCAAATTAAAGGTATTGGTGAAGTTAGTTTTTATAAAAATGTTATTATTTTAAAAGTATCATCTATATATGGTTTAAAACACAATATAATAAGTATATCCTAGCTTTCTTGATGATTATTTGAATTTTATTTTTTAAAATAATAAATATACAGTTCTGAAAAATAAATCTGTCTTTATTTTATGCAAATAGAAAATTGAATGTTTATATTATTTATTTATATTATCTAACCAAAAAAAAGATTAAGTATTTAAATTCTATATAAGAAGATGAAATTAATTAGAATAGTGGGATTGGTCATGAAAAATTAAGACTGTTGAAATAACTATCAATACATGAACAGGTTTTGTAATTTCCAAAATTACATAAAAGTAAGTACTTTTTGTGTGCTTCTTGTTTAAAGGGTATGAAACATAAAGAAAGATTTAAATTTTTATATGATGTTAGTACTAATATATATTTATAACTAAAACATATTAAATTATTTGTATCTATAAAACCTGTTAGTTTTGGTGGAAATTTGTATTTATTTGTAATTATAAATGATTATAATAGATTTATCTGGATTTATTTCTTATCTTATAAAAATGAAACTTTAGTAAAATTCTATTCTTTCAATAAATTTATTAAAAACTTCACGAATATTTATATCATATATATCAGAAGTGATTGAGGTGGTGATTTTTTTTAATTTATAATTTCATAAATTCTATGAATAAAATGGATATAAACATTATTTTTCCTCCCCTAGGACATCACAACAAAATGGTGTGGTTGAAATAAATAATACATCTATATACGAAATGTCTAGATCAATGCTTATAGAATTTAATGTGTCTATATATTTTTGGGAAAAATCCTTAATTATAGATTTTAATGTTTTAAATAGAGAATATATTAGTCCATTTTTTAATACGACTCCTTATGAAATGTTTAAAGTGTTTAAACCAAAAGTTTAATATTTTAGGGTATTTGGTTGCAAAGTATTTATCTTAAATAAAAAAGATAATTTAGAAAAATTATATTCTTAAAGTGATGAAGGAATATTATTAGGATATTCTAATACAATAAAATCATATAGAGTATTAAATAAGATAAATTTAGTTTTTAAAGATTCTATACATGTTCAGTTTAATGAAAATAACAATAATAAGAAAAATTATGATTTAGAAAAAGTTAATTATATTTTTAGGGAATTTAATTTTGGTGTAGATAATGAATAAGAAAATGAGAATGTTTTAGTTGAGGGGGAATATATCTCTTCTAAAAAAATCCTAAAGAATTTAAAACTCTTAAAGATCATACAATTGAAAATTTAATTGGAAATATAGAATCTGGTATACAAAACATAAAATATTTCTTATTTTACTATTAAAATTTTTCTTTTGTTGCTGATTTTGTTCCTATTAATGTTGATAATTATTTAATTGATTATAATTGTATTAATTATTTTAATTATGAATTAAAATAATTTAAAATAAATAAAGTGTATAATTTGGAATATTTTCCAAAAGATAAACCTATAATAAAAACTAAGTGAATTTTTCCTAATAATCTAGATGAAACTGGATATATAGTTAAAAATAAAGCATGACTAGTTGATCTAGGTTATTCCCAGGAAGAGGTAATTGAATTTAAAGATTATTTTTCTTCTTTTGATAGAATGGAATCAATTATAATTTTATTATCCCTTTCTTGTTTTCAAAATATAAAATCATTTCAAATGGATGAAAAAATTTCTTTTTTAAATAGAAAAATTTATAAGGAAAGTTATGTTAAATAACCCCATATATTTGATATTAAAAGGATTCTAAATTATGTTTTTAAATATAATAAATATTTATATAGACTTAAGAAATATCCTAGATCTTGGTTTGTATTAGTATGATTGGAAAATCAAGAGGGAGGGGGGGGGGGGGGTGAATTGAGTTCCTACTTAATATTTCTATTAAGAACTTTATGATTAAGATCCCTCAATTTTGAAACAGCCCAGTTAATTAAGGAAGTAGAGATATAAATGTTTAGTTGGTCAACAGGTTTTTCAAAGGGTGATTAGTTCTCAGTTGAATCAGTGTAAACCACTTCTTCAACTTTTGAAACAGGTTTATTGAATTAAACACATACACACACTAACCAGAACTAACTATCAGATTTAATGTAAAATATTTTCTTATTTTTGAAATTATAGGATGTGGAAAATTGAAAAAATAGAGTATTATTAAATATAGTACATAGTAGAGTTAAAAAAGAGGTTCAATCTCAAGTTGAGACTTAATCCTCTCCACTTGGTGATCACCCACCACCAAGCAGTTTATATAAACAATAAACTTGATACACAGCCCGTATCGGGCTTTAAAAAAGTTTTCACAAACTATCCCGGGCTCAAACCCTCTACGACGGTTCTTCATGGGAAAAACAAAAAACCAAACTAGATATGTAATCTTCCACAATTACACATGGGAAACAAGGTGTAAGTAAAGTTTTATATGAGGATTTTCAGTATCCTATAGTTCAAGAACATGAGAGAGTGTGTGTAACAGAGAAACACACACTTCTTAGAAATGTTAAATAAAATAACACAATAGAGATAATATTATAAGATTGAGTTTAAAAAGATCTATGTGTTTTCAGTTCAGCTCTTGAATGCTTGGAGTGAAGAAATTGCAGTTCAAGATTTTCTCTGGAAGTTGTCCTCAAAATAGAGTGTCACAATGATAGGTTCTAGCTTCTAGGTACTGAGGTGTTCTGCTTTTTGGTTTGATAGAGATTTGAATAATCACATAAAGGAAAACGTGAATTTGTTCTCCCAAATGATGTTCATGATTCTCCTGGGTTCACAGTGTAAGTGCTGAATGGTTCTTCTTTGTTCTATTTAATATAGCGATTAAACTCTTTCTCAGGCATTCCTCTCTTTTCTTTTCTTCCTCGGTCTTCTATTTTATAATTAAGGTCCGAAAATAGGAATAAGTAAACCAGATGCGGTCTTCCTCATACCTTGTACTGTCTCCAGATATGGTCTCTTGATATGTCTATAATTAGAATTAATTAATGTCAGAAGCATTAAATTTACCAAATATGACCGTTAGAATAATTTTAATAAATTGATATAGTATAGAGTAGAAGAGTGGGAATCGGTAGACTAGTAGAGATAGCCTTATCAATAGTAGGATTTAACAGTAGGCTTCATCGGCAGACTACAATGGTAGACTACAATGGTAGCCTTCATCGGTAGCCATCATTGGTAACCTTCATCGATAACCTTCTATCAGTGACCTTCATCAGTAGCCTTTATAGGTAACCTTTATCGGTATCCTTCATCAATAACTTTCATCGGTAACCTTCATCGGCATCCTTTATTGGTAGCCTTCTATCGGTAGAGTTGTAGTGATGATCTTTCATTGATAACTCAGTAGTGAGGTTCCTCAATGGTAACCTCTAATAGTAACCTTATATCGGTAACCTCTATTAGTGACCTTTATCGTTAACCTTTAGCAGTATCCTCTATCGATGACCTTTCACTTAAATAAATTTTGCACTATAAGCATAAACAAGAGAGTTGTGAGATTAGAAAATACATAGTTATTGCTTAATAGAAACTAAGAATATTAATGAAACATGATTATCCTATAAGAGAAACATGATTATCTAATAAATGAAACATGATTTGGGATTATAAAAACAGGTGAGTCCAACAATCTCCCCCCTTTTGATAATCACAAATTGTGTCAGTGAAATTTTAGATTTAAGTATTATTGAATCAGGGTTAAGCACATTTGCTAATTTCTTCAGAGGTGTTAGCATACATATATTATTTATAAGTAAAATTGAACCATGTTTGTTATGGAAAATATATCAGAGTATATATGGAAGGACTCCAGTCAAATTAAAACTTCTCCCCCTTTGTGATTAACAAAAATAATGTAAGACAAAAAGATACAAAAAGATCATTTTTGTATTAATGAATCAATAATACAATATAAAAAAGAATTAAAAAGATATCTATAAACTAAGACATTCCACAGTCGATCCACATAAGAAATGTCCAAGGAATCTTTATCTTTGGAAGCTGAGGAGGTAGGTCTAGAAGATGGAGGGATGGGAAAAGGAATGACAATGAGAAAGGTGGGAGGAGTTTCTACAGAAGCATCAGTAGACCGATAGTGATTAGATCTCTAAGGAATCATAGGGGTCAAGATTTTGATGGCTTGTGCATGATTCATCAACGGGGCAACACTGGTTGAGCTTGAGGTAGCTGAGGAAGAAGGTAATGCTGAAGGAACAATAATGGGAGTGCGGTCTACATGAAGGAAGGGTAAAAGTAGATTTCTGAAATCCATAATAATGCTTCCTCCTCATCCATATCTGAGATAAAATCATCTTTATTTTCCATGAATCTATATAAGGAAGGAGTCAACTATTTAGGCCTTCTAACTTGATCCTTAAAATCCTGAGTGATAGGTGGGATTCTCAAGTATTCCAAAATTAGCATGAAGTGACCATCCATCTGATGCTTAGTGTACACCCTTTTGTAATAGAAATAAACTTTCTCTTTGATGGCCTTCTGATCATGATCAGCCTCCCTTAGATAATCTCGCACAAGATTATGAATGTATTTAGTAGTGGAAATGACCTGAGTCATAGAATGAGGGTTGGAGGTATTGGCACCAGATAACTTCTCCACTTCTTGTCTAACAACCGACCTAAAAGCTTCTAGATCAACAGGAGGAGTGGCTGGAGAGGAAGTAGATGCACAGAAAGGTGCCATAGTGAAAGTATGACAACCCGTATTTTATTACAAACTTAAACACGATTTATTACATAAACTATTCACTTGATAAAACATGGAATATCGACAGTTCTAGTGTCTTTGGGGCTTAGGATCATTACATAACAACTTAAAACATGAAATACAATATCTTTATTGAAAACTTCCTTTACATGACCACTACATTCCCTCGTACTTAGTATTGCATGAGATAACCTGAGGACATGCATAAGGAAACGAGTGAGATATAAAGCCCAGTAAGGGAATAAACATGGAATACATGAGGAGTACAACACATGTTATACAATAGGTATATCAATAGATCACAAGATAAACATGAACATAAAGGCATGATAAAGCATGATAATCATAACATGGAAATGTGGCAACAACACTTAACATGGAATTAGTATGAGCCAAGGCTCATTGCACATGGAGCATGAGTAAATCCTCATTGCACATGAAGCATGAGTAAAACCTTGTTGCAATTGAATTAGCATGAGACAACACTCATTGCACATGACGTATCATGATACTATACTTTACCCAACGCATTGAAGCTCTATAAGGGCGCACCCTTCTTAAACATTTCATTTCATGCATAACTGTGCCACATGGATCACAAAACATGGATTCATAAAACATAATAATTTATTCCAAGAAAAAGGAATGTGTAATGAAACTTTATAATCAATAAGTAAATGTGCATGAAGGTTAATACCCTTGATGGAGAAATGAGCATGGTATTCACTACACAATGGCATTGGCTTAGAAAATCGGTGCAATTTCGGCAGCGTAACGACGTGATATAAGAATTCATAAAAATGGTTGATGATAGAGAAAGGGGTGTCTCATCATATCTACATGAAATTGAATTTAATGGGGGTTATATAGATACATTTCCCAACAATTGTAATGGAATTTAGATTCATGATACAAAAGTGTTTCTTGAATGTAAATGAGGAGAGAGAAGTTCCTTTCGGAATTTCGGCATAGAAACGGGAGTACATGGGAGGCATTTAATGAGAGATAAAGGGGTCTCCCATCATTAAAACAATAAGAGGAAAGTATGGGGGAGGTGAGAAACCATACCCCAGAATTTATAATTAAAATTAAAAGGGCATAACAATATTAAGAAAATTGGACAAAAAAGTGAAAGGAAGAAAAACCCTTACTTGGAAGTGTGCATCCAAAGGCTTGAGAGAGGATTCTTGGGAGCTTGGGGAACCTTTGGAGGATTCTAGAGAGATTAGGGAAGAGGTTGGACGAACTCCAAATGCTTTGAGTGAGGAGGAAGTGGGAGCTTGGGTGGGTTTATATAGGAAAGGTGAGTGAATTCTTTATTATTTAGGTTTGGGACCCCTTACATTAAACTAATCCAAACCACAAATAAACTCATGGTTTTTGCCCATGGTTTTTGGAAAAGGGGATAGGAAAACAATATTTTATAAAACCAAAGTCCAAACTTCATAAAATAACGGGGTTTCTTATGTGGAGGTGAGTCACACTCCCATGGAAAATAATTCAAAAAAGACAAGATGTTTAATAAGTCTTGAGGGGTCCATTAATGCTTTGTAAAATAAGTCAAACTAACCCAAAATCAAATTATTTTAATGGTAAAACATAAATTTCTAGAACAAAAAGCTTATATTATTTTACTACAACACTATTGGGTCATTATGATGTCATAAAACACATTATATATTTAAACAGTATTTAATTTTTACCCAAAAATTTGACTGTCTCAGAAAATTATGAAAAACTCACCGTTGGATAATTTCAACATCCTGATTCCAGAAACACCATTTATTTTATCTAAATAATTTTCTAAATATGTTAATTTTCATTTTTAAAATAAAAACCGACATTTATCGAAAATTCACAGGTTTTGACAAAAATGGCTTTCAAACCTTAATAAAAATTACAATTGCATTCATAAAATTATAGGATCATTTATATTTAAAAAAAATTAATTTAATAATAAAAATAATATTTTATTAAAATAATATTTAATTCAAAAATCCCTTAATTTAATAAAAAATAATTCTTAATTAAATAATAACTAAAAACACTATTTTTACTTTAAAAAATATTTACAATGTATCAATGATGACAAGAAAGTATATTCATTATTATATATAAAAATAATGTACATGAACATAGTACTAGCGATTTGTTATATAACCCCTTAAAACAGCCGCATAAGACTTAAGGGTTAGGTGTGCGATGGTGACAGACTCTTAGGGTGTCTCATATAACATTTCTCGAGTGGTAATCTCTATAAACTTCTACTTTTCCTGTAGATGGTCTTGTTAGAGCTTGACATGATGAAGCCCAGCTTGGGATTGGTCAAGAGTGAAGCCCAAAGATGCCACCTCTTTTCTGAGCTCTGACAAATGGGCTTCATATAGAGAAATTCTACTGGATGAGGCCATCACTTCCTTTGTCTGAGTAAATTGGATTTGTTAAAGCCCTATATTTCTACTAATCATGTGATCAATGTTCAACAGCTTTAAAAGCAATGGTCACAATTCTTAACATAAAACCAAAGAATTTGACATTTTATATAGACATTTTACATAAAGAGACATTTAATTAGATCAAGAGGGATCTCCATTAATGAAAATTTGGGTCGTTACAATATTCTCCCCTTAAGAAATTTTGCCCTCGAAATTTCCTTTTCCCACACTAAAATAGTTGTGGGTAACTCAAATTCATCATTTCCTCCGATTCCCAATTAGCTTCTTTAAACTTGTGGTTTTTCCACAACACCTTGATGAGGGGCATTGTATTATTTCATAGAACTTTTTATCTATGATCTAAGATATTCACTAGTTGCTCCTCATAAGAAAGATCATCCTCCAACTGTACCACCTCAGAAGAGAGTACATGTGAAGGGTCCAGTATGGACTTCCTTAAGAGGGATACATGAAAGACATCATGTACTTTGGCCATGGTAGGTGGAAGTGCTAGTCGATAGGCCAAAACCACGACATGATCAAGAATATCGAAGGGGCCAATGTACCTTGGACTTAACTTCCCTTTCTTTCCAAACCTCATGACCTTTTTCCATAGAGATATGCATAGAAAAACCATGTCTCCAAATTTAAACTCAAGGTCTCATCGACGATTATCTGTATAACTCTTCTCTCAACTCTGGGCTACCTTAATATGCTGCTGAATGGTTTTCACCTTATCCACCATTTCCTCGACCATTTCTGGTCGAAGTAGCATACGTTCGTTGACCTCATCTCAACATGCCGGTGTTCTGCACCTTTTCCCATACGGGGCTTCATATGGTGCCATTTGGATACTTGAGTGGAAACTGTTATTATAAGAGAACTCAACCAGAGGAAGATGTTGATCACATACTCCTTTAAAGTCCATTGAGCACGCTCTCAACATGTCCTCAAGTGTTTGGATAGTCCGCTCGGATTGGCCATCAGTTTGAGGATGATAGGCTG
The DNA here is from genome assembly GCA_963277665.1 of Viscum album. Taxonomy (NCBI): domain Eukaryota; kingdom Viridiplantae; phylum Streptophyta; class Magnoliopsida; order Santalales; family Viscaceae; genus Viscum; species Viscum album. The sequence goes on from OY728121.1 coordinate 2,067,924,100, forward strand.
TACTGAAGTTCAATTCAGTATTCAGAGCTTGTTGAAGACTCTTCCAAAAACTAGAGGTGAATCTTGGATCTCGGTGAGACACAATAGATAGTGGTACTCCATGCAACCTTACCAATTCCCTAATATATATCCTTTCCAGTTGATCCAATGAGAAATCCTCCCGAATAGAAATGAAGTGTGCAGTCTTTGTAAGACAATCCACAACAACCCAGATTGCATTGTTGCCTTTGGATGTCCTCAGATGTCCGGTGACAAAGTCCATGGTGATGTTCTCCCATTTCCATTCTGGTATGGGCAATGGTTGCATCATCCCCTTAGACTTCTACCTCTCTACCTTCACTTGCTAGCACACCAGACACTTTGATGTATATCTAGCGATCTCTTTCTTCATAATATCCCACCAAAAGTTTTCTCGGAGATCTCGATACATCTTTGTGCTCCTAGGGTGAATAGAGAAATTTGAACTATGTGCATCATCCAAAAGTTCCTTCTTCAGCTCCGGACTTGATGGAACACATAATCTTTTCCCAAATCTCACAATTCATTCTTCATTAACATTAAACTTCGAGGATTTTCCTTTTTCGATAGCTTCCACTTTTTCTTTAATTCCCACATCATCCTTTTGAGCATCCTTTAACCTTTCCAAAAGATATGGTTGAGCAATCATTTGTGAAAGGATTGATGATGTTCCATTATTTATGATTCCCATGTCCATCTTCATCAAGTCTAAGAAGATTGGATCCTTCTCAATTCTCATCATTGATAGAATCGCTGGGTCCTTTCTACTTAGGGCATCTGCCACCTTGTTCGCTTTCCTAGGGTGGTAATGTATTGAAAATTCATAATCCTTGATGAGCTATATCCATCTTATTTGGCACATATTAAGCTCTTTCTGTGTGAATATATATTTAAGACTCTTGTGGTTATTATATATCTCAAATTTCTCCCCATAGAGATAATATTGACATATTTTCAAGGCAAAGATCACAGCCGCCAACTCCAGATCATGCGTTGGATAGTTTCACTCATGGATTTTCAACTTCCTTGAGGCATAGGATATTAGTTTATCATTCTGCATCAACACACAACCTAAGCCCTTCTTCGAAGCATCACTGAATACCACAAAAAGTTCCCCACTTGTGGGTAAAGTGATCATGAGCGCAGTGATAAGCCTCATTTTCAACTCCTCGAAGCTTTCTTCTCATTCATCACTCCAAGAAAATTTTACTCCCTTTCGAGTTAGCTTGGTAAGAGGGTTGGACAATCGTGAGAAATTTCTCACAAATCGTCGATAATATCTAGCTAACCCCAAGAAGCTACATATATCCGTTACCAATGTTGGCCTCGACCATCCCTCAATTACATCTGTTTTGGAGGGATCCACAGATATCCCATTTCTTGTGATGATATGGCCCAAGAATGAGACTTCCTTCAACCAGAACTCACACTTTCTGTACTTTTCATAGAGATTCTCCTTGTGCAAAGTCTCTAGTACAGTTCTTAAATGCTCCTCATGATCCTCCTTGGTTTTAGAGTATATTAGAATATCATCTATAAAGACTACCACAAATTTGTCTAGGTAATCTCTAAAGACTATTCATCAAGTCCATGAAGATTGTTGGAGCATTGGTGAGTCCAAAAGGCATTACTATGAATTCATAGTGCCCGTATCTTGTACGAAAAGTAGTCTTGGGGACATCTTACTTCTTTACCCTTACTTGATAATATCCCGACCAAAAATATACCTTGGAGAAGTATTTTTCTCCACACAGCTGATCGAATAAGTCATTGATCCATGGTAGAGGATAATTTTTCTTTATCGTGATTTTGTTAAGTTCACGATAATCGATGCAAATCCGCATTGACCCATCCTTCTTCTTGACGAAGAGGACTGGTGCAACCCATGGTGAAGCACTTGGGCGTATAAACCCTTTATCTAGATTCTCCTGTAGTTGTTTCTTCAGCTCTTCAAGATCAATGACAACCATTCTATATGGAGTCTTGGATATTGGTAGTGCCCCTAGTATAATTTCAATTGAGAATCCAATGTCTCTTTTAGGAGGAAGACCAGGCAGTTCCTCGGGAAACACTTCCGCAAATTCCCTCACAATAGGCATTTCTTCAAGGATTGTTTCTTCCTTGGACTCAATCATCTGATCTAGATATGCGTGCTCATAGGGAAGTAATATCCGTGCTTGAGATGATGGATCTAAAGGAGATTCATCTTCCTCCTTACACTTGTAAAGAATCGGGGGTCGATTCTCCATATGGAGTGTGGTTTCCCTCTCCTAACAATTTATGCTGGCTCTATATACGGAAATCCAATCCATGCCAAGAATTGCATCAAATTCCACTAGAGGGAGTATGACGAGGTTCTCCAGGAAATTTAATCCACAGATTATGATAGGGTAGGATTTATATTCATGGGATGCAATAATTGCCCCATTTTCCGTACTCAATGACATCTTCACTTCCATGATTTGTGGTGGTGTTGGGATTGATCTACTAAACTTTTTAGATATAAAAGAATGCATAGAACCTGAATCAAAAAGTACGTTCACTATTATTGAATGAATAACTAGCGTACCTGTCACCACTTCATTGTTGGGGTTCACTTCTGCAGAAGCGATGGCAAAAGATCATCCTTGCTACCTTGGAGGTTGTTGGTTGCCTACAAAAACCCTTGGATTAGGACACTGATTTTCAAAATGCCCTGGTTATTTGTAGTTGTAGAAATGAACAACACGTTGAGGTTTGAAAGGAGCGTTCCTCTCCTCTGTCGCATCCGTGAGTCTTTCTTGACGACAGTTAACAGCTAGGTTCCCTTCTCTTCCACACCTAAAACATTTTCTCATCCCCTTGAGGCAATTTCCAGGGTGCTTCTTTCTGCACTTTTGGAAAGTGGGGTGATGGATCTTCTTAGAATCGTTGTATTTATCCATCGGACCACCAGTATTGAATTCCACCTTACGATTCTTGTCCACATGATACCCTTGTGATTCCCCGATCTCCATTTCGACCTTGAGGGCACATCAGACAATTTCCTCATAGCTGTCGAAGTCATGGATCGCTAATGCTTTCCGTAGGCTAGGCTTCAGCCCACCAAAGAAGCGGTCAACCTTGCATTCGGGGGTAACGAAAAATCCGGAAGCGTATCATGCAAGCCTTGTGATGTTTTCATCATATTATCCAACAAATTATTCTTCTTTTTTCTTGAGGGAAAGGAAGTCCCTTTCCATCTTAAGCCGGAGGGTGCACGAAAAATATTTATCAAAAAACATCTTTCGGAAATCCTTCCATTCCAACGCCTCAATCTCCTCCTCAGGCTTCATATTTTTGATCAACGTCCACCATTGATCAGCTTCACCCTCCATATGATAAGCCTCTAGGAGAACCTTCTCTTGTTCATAACATTAAAAGATGGAGAAGATCTTTTCAATGGAGTTGATCCATTGTTCAGTGATCGTGGGATTGGATGATCCACTAAAAGTAGGAGGCCATTGTCTCATGAAGCTCTTGATAGTGACTTGTTCCTTTTTAGGGGGGTTTGGACGTTCCTCTTGACCCGTGTTTCTATTTAAATCTTGATTTAGCTGAGAGATAAGAATGACAAAGTTTGCGATTACCTCTCCCATTGGATTGGGCATCTCATTAGTATAGTCATCACACTGATCTTCACATCGGTTGTTAGCCTGAGTCCTCCTATTACCGGCCATTGGATGGAATAAAAGGAAAGTTAGGGGGTAACACATAAAGGTTAATCCAAAGACAAAAGTTGATGACTTATAAATATACTTTTATTTCCTTAACTCATGAGTATATAGGATTCAATATAGGCTTTTCATGATCTACATTCTAACATATATTCTTAGGGGAATTTTTTAATTCCCTTAATAAGGGTTCATACTAAGCTTGTGAATTTATCAAAACATATCCCCCGGGAGTGTTGTAACCAAGAGTGCAGCAATGCCCGTTATCATGCACCAGTTCCCATTCGAGTCTAGCTCAAAGCGGTGTTTTTGGGTTTTACCCCTAGGATACATCTGTTCCAGAGCTTCCTCTACCTGCTCGTATCCAGACATGGATGTATTTGCTTGATAAACCACTCACTCAGTACTTACCAAAACTTAGGGATGTTTTTATTATACTTAGTCTTGTCTCTAAGGCTTTACTAGAGTTTTCTAATCCTAATCCAAAAAATAAATAAACCTATCCTCTCATACAAAATGTGACTACCGGGTCCCGATGACAGCACAGACACCCCGCTTTAACATGGCCATCGGGTCCTGGCCTTCCAGGTACCACCAGTTGCCCCGCAGACACGTGGGGCCCACCCAGGGTCCACCCACATGCCCGAAAGGGTCATCTGACTAATGATTATCCCCATAGTACAACAAATGTAATTTCTAGTGTGCTTTTTCCTCTCACACACACACCCTGGGAAATTTCCCAGAAGGTCACCCGGTCACCCATCTTGATCACTACTCCAAGCCAAAAACGCTTAACTGTGGAGTTCTAATCAGACAGGCTTCCGAAAAGGAAGGTGCACCTTATTGACATGAGTCATATCATTTAGTAATTTAACCCTTTATCATTTGTGGATGTTACAATCACCCCCCCTTTAGAGCACAACACCCTCGTTGTGGGCCCTATATCTCAACCCAGGCAGTGCGCTGCACTTAAGGCTGGGTACCACCTCTGATACCAACTATGACAACCCTGATTTTATTACAAACTTAAACATGATTTATTACATAAACTATTCACTTGATACAGCATGGAAGATTGAGAGGTCTAGTATATTTTGGGATTAGGATCATTACATAACAACTTAAAACATTAAATACAACATCTTTATTGAAAACTTCCTTTACATGACCACTACATTCCCTTGTACTTAGCATTGCATGAGATAAACTGAGGACATGGATAAGGAAAGGGGTGGGCTATAAAGCCCAGTAAGGGAATAAACATGGAATACATGAGGAGTAAAATACATGTTAGACAATAGACATATAAATAGAGAACAAGAGATACATGAACATAAAGGCATGATAAAGCATGATAATCATTACATGGAAATGTGGCAACAACACTTAACATGGAATTAGCATGAGCCAAGGCTCATTGCACATGGAGCATGAGTAAATCCTCATTGCACATGAAGAACGAGTAAAACCTCGTTTCACTTAAATTATAAAGATTCAACACTCATTTCACATGACGTATCATGATACTATACTTTACCCAATGCATTGGAGCGCTATAAGGGCACACCCTTCTTAAACATTTCATTTCATGCATAAGTGTGACACATGGATTATAAAACATGGATTCATAAAACATAATCATTTATTCTACGAAAAAGGAATGTGGAATGAAACTTGATAATCAATAAGTAAATGTGCATGAAGGTGAATACCCTTGATGGAGAAATGGGCATGGTATTCACTACACAATAACATTGGCTTAGAAAATCGGTGCAATTTCAGCAGCGTAACAACGTGATATAAGAATTCATAAAAATGGTTGATGAGAGATAAAGGGGTGTATCATCATATCTACATGAAATGGAAATTAAGGGGGGTCATATAGATACATGTCCCAACAATTGTAATGGAATTTAGATTCATGATACAAAAGTGTTTTTTGAATGTAAAGGAGGAGAGAGAAGTTCCTTTCAGAATTTCGGCATAGAAACAAGAGTACGTGGGAGGAATTTAATGAGAGAGAAAGGGGTCTCCCATCATTCAAACAATTAGAGGGAAGTATGGGGGAGGTGAGAAACCATACCACAACATTTATAATTGAAATTAAAAGGGCATAAAAATATTAAGAAAATTGGACAAAAAAGTGAAAGGAAGAAAAACCCTTACTTGGAAGTGTGCTTCTAAAGGCTTGAGAGAGGATTTTTGGGAGCTTGGGGCACCATGGGAGGATTATAGAGAGATTAGGGAAAAGGTTGGACGAACTCAAAATGCTTTGAGTGAGGAGGAAGTGGGATCTTGGGTGGGTTTATATAGGAAAGGTGAGTGAATTCTTTATTATTTAGGTTTGGGACCCCTTACATTAAACTAATCCAAACCACAAATCAACTCATGGTTTTTGCCCATGGTTTTTGGAAAAGGGGAGAGGAAAAAAATATTTTATAAGGACAAAGTTAGAACTTCTTAAAATAATGGTGTTGCTTATGTGGAGGTGAGTCACACTCCCATGGAAAATAATTTAAAAAAGACAAGATGTTTAATAAGTCTTGAGGGGTCCATTAATGCTTTGTAAAATATGTCAAAAAAACCCAAAATCACATTATTTTAATGGTAAAACATATATTGGCCGAACATAAAGCTTATAGTATTTTATTACATCACTATTGAGTCATTATGATGTCATAAAACACATTATATATTTAAACAGTATTTAATTTTTACCCAAAAATTTGACTATCTCAGAAAATTATGAAAAATTCACCGTTAGATAATTTCAACATCCTTATTACATAAATAAAATTTATTTTATCTAAATAATTTTATAAATATGTTAATTTTCACTTTTAAAATAAAAATCATCATTTATCGAAAATTCACGGGTTTTGACAAAAATGGATTTCAAACCTTAATAAAAATTACAATTGCATTCATAAAATTATAAGATCATTTATATTTAATAAAACTTAATTTAATAGTAAAAATAATAATATTTTATTAAAATATTATTTAATTCAAAAATCCCTTAATTTAATAAAATATAATTCTTAATTAAATGATAACTAAAAGCACTATTTGTACTTTAAAAACTATTTACAATGTATCAATGATGACAAGAAAGTATACTCATTATTATATAAAAAAATAATGTACATGAACATAGTACTAGCGATTTGTTACATAACCCCTTAAAACAGCCGCATAAGACCTAAGGGTAAGGTGTGCAATGGTGACAGACTCTTAGGGTGGCTCAGATAACATTGCTTGAGTGGTAGTCTCTATCAAATTCTACTTTTCCCATAGACGGTCTCGTTCAAGCTTGACATGATGAAGCTCAGCTTGGGCTTGGTCAAGAGCGAAGCCCAAAGATACCACCTTTTTTCCGAGTTCTGAAAAATGGGCTTCATATGGAGAAATTCTACTGGATGAGGCCATCGCTTCCTTTTTCAGAGTAAATTGGATTTGTTAAAGCCCTATATTTATACTAATCATGTGATCACTGTTCAATGACTATAAAAGCAACGGTCACAATTATTAACATAAAACCAAAGAAGTTGACATTTTATATAAACATTTTACATAAAGAGACATTTAATTAGATCAAGAGGGATTTCCATTAATGAAACTTTGGGTCATTACAGAAAGCTACTATCTCCTTAAAAGATTTGGTCAGACCACTGATTATTCTTTTCACATCATCATCCTAACCACTCACATGTGCCTCTATAGACTTCTTAAAGTCCTAAAACACAGTGACCATCTGCTGAATAACACTCTTAACATATATAATGTCTTTTTCCACTTGAACTCTTTAAGCCATATTGGAGTCTAAACTCACAATGGATTGTTTCATAGATGCCATATATTCTGCCAAGGTTATGACTTGATTATGACATTCCTTCACTTCATGTATCAAATTTGAGTGAGAGGTAGAAATTACTATTTCTAAGGCAAATGACACCACTTCTTGATTTAGAGCCACTGTTCTCTCTATCCCAACAGATCTCTCATCAAAGTGACTCTTCAAATCGGATTTTAATGATTCTAAATCATCCTTATTCACATAATCTCAAGGTAGAAGAACTACTAGCTGCACAATAGTAGTCTCTGAAATAAAAGGAATTGGAGGACTTCTGTTAGGCTTGTCATCATCAAAGTCTCCACAGTATAAGCCCAAGACCAAGAATCCAGGATCTTATATCCAATCTTTTATTCCATGAGAAACAATAACTGAACCTGTGGTAATGGGTTCCTCCCCCTCACTTGGATAATTCTCCTGATCAATTACATTCATCTCTTCCATGCCTCCTTTATCAACTACATCAATAAGAGAGTCCACTGCCACTTCTTCTATAGAATCTTCAACCACTTCCATTGCAATTCTAGCTTCAACCGATTCAGCACTCTATTTATCTACACTCTCTTCCATTTTTGTTTATCCTATTAGAGGACTGAGACTTAGAAATTCCTCTTCACTTTTATTAGTATCTATATCAAAATAATCATGACTAGATTTAGTTTCATCCTCATCCTCTGAGGTCTCTCTAATGTCTCTTAAGACATTTTATTCTCCTTATTCTTCACTGGTTTCCTCATCATCACTATCTCTTAGGAAAATATCTCTTTTAGGTAATCTTTTTTTGGTGGGTATTCTCACTAAAGGATACAGTATTGGCTTTAGGACTTGAGGGAAGGTCAAGATCACTCCTGTCATCTATAGGAGAATCCTCTATTTCTTTCACAACATCAACCTAATCTTCTTCATCTAAATATAATGGCTCCACTTCATCGGAATTTAAACCTGGATCTCTATTATTCTTTGACCTAGTAGGATGGGTGATAGGGTTGAATTTTTCATACAGTTTTGCCTCATCATTCACCCATCCCCTTTTCCAAGGGTTCCAACTTATCTTCATAAACTTGCAAATCATCTTGTTAATGCAAAAGTTATCCCTTACAACTACTGTTTCTTCTTTATTTATTGAAAATACTTTCACTTTCAACATCAAGGATATCAATCTGGCATGAAACAAAGCATTTGACTTGGAAATAGTCTTTTTCATATCCTCTAACTGAATCATCAGAAACCTACAAAGATTTATCTTTTGTCCATGCTTCAAAAGATAAAAAAGAAATATGTCTTAATACTTCAAGGTAGTAAAGTCCACTCTCCTGAGACTCAAAACATGTTGAAAAAACTTAAAAAGAAACCTGTCTTCTCCTTTAATTTCAGTAACAATCACTTTTCTAGGGATTCTATTCCCTGTCAGTTCAACCGTAACTTCTTCATAACAGAATAAATCACAAGTGGGAGCCACCACTCCAGAGTATTAATAAAAAATAACTTAATTTGGAACTCTTAAACATTCAGCCCATTCAAAAGAGGATAATATCACACTTAATTCATTTACCTTTGAAGACATTTGGTTCTCATTCTCAGACTACTTAAACTTCATAGATTCATAAAATTCCTTCACTAGCTTCGGGTAATAAGGTTCATTGTTATTTGTAAAGTATTTTATCCAATCTTGAGCTTCAAGTGCCTTCAGTACCAGATACTTTCTTGAAAACATCCATTCTGAACTTAATTCCTTTTCTACCACGATTTCCCTCTTTGGAAAATGTGGATTGATTAGTTTTTTCACTACCTTTCTTCCACTAATAGACCTAGTTTGAGGTCTCTTAGGGTTTGACACATCTCCTTCATTATCAACCATCGATCTCTTCAGTCTTTCCATTGTGATGTAGAGCAGTTTGAGGGTTTCATCAAAAGTTTAGGTTCCAAGGTTAGGGATAAAAAGGTTCGGGAGAGGATTGAAGTGGATTGAGATGTGGTTTGTAATTTATTTTTATCATTAGGTATGGAAAAAACAAATCTATTAAAATAAATAAACAATACAAAAAAGAAAAAATTTTTCATTCCAACACAAAAACGGGAAGTCCCAGACCTAAGGTCGACTATCGGTAAGGTGTCAATGGTGAGGTCCAATGGTGAGGTCTAACGGTGAGGTCTAATGGTGCGGTCTAACAGTGAGGTCTAATGGTGAGGTCCTAATGGTTAGGTCTTACCAGTGAGGTCTAACGGTGAGGTCCTAATGGTGAGGTCTTATCGTAACATTTTATAATACCTGAATCATGTTTGATGTAATTTAACTTCTTATAATTCAAAGGTTTTGTGAATATATCATCCAATTGATATTCAGTGCCAATGAATTCAAGAGTGACATCACCTCTTTGATAATGATCTCTCAATAATTAATGTCTCACATCAATGTGCTTTGTCCTAGCATGAGATACTGGATTTTTAGAGATGTTAATAGCACTTGTATTATCATAGTTTATAGAGACATGTTTGAATTGATATCCACAGTCTAGTAAAGTGTGTTTCATCCATATAATTTGAGCAAAACAACTACCAACAACTATATATTCAGATTCAACAGTGGATAATGCAATAGAATTCTGTTTCTTATTGCACCATGATACTAGTGGGTTTAGCAAAATGTGACATGTTTCAGAGGTTCTCTTTCTATATAACTTTCAACCAACAAAGTCAGCTTCCAAATAACTTATTAAATCAAATGATTGTCCTCTTGGATAAAATAGTCCTAAGTTTGTAGTATACTTGAGATATTTAAAAATCATTTTAACAATAGTTAAACAAGATTCTTTGGGATTGTATTGAAAACAAGGACACATGCATACACTGAACATAATATCAGGTTTGATGGTAGTAAGATAGAGAAAAATTCTAATCATACCTCTGTAATTTGTTTGATCCACTAGTTTACCTGTTTCATCAGCATCCAACTTACAAGTGGTACTCATAGGTGTATCACAACCTTTTCTACCATCCAAGACAAAATGTTTCAAAATATCTTTAGTATATTTACTTTGATTTAAAACAATACCATTTATATTTTGAAAAAATTGAAATCCAGGGAAAAATTTAAGTTCCCCCATTAAACTCATTTCAAATTCATCTTTCATCATTTTTGAGAAATCAGTACATAAAGAATTTTTAGAGGATCCAAAAATAATTTCATATACATAAATTTTTACTATTAAAACATCTTTGGAAATCCTTTTCATAAAAAGAGTAGGATAATATATTCTTTTAGTAAAATCATTTGAAATAAGAGAGGAACTACGTTTTTCATACCAAGCTCTTGAAGCTTGTTTTAGACCATATAGGGCTTTATAATGTTTAAAGAAATGATTTAAAAAATTTGGATTTATAAAACTATGGGGTTGTTCAAAAAATACATCCTAAACTATGTACCCATTTAGAAATTCACTTTTTACATCCATTTAATAAAGTTTGAAATTTAGATGAGCTGCATAGGCAAGTAGTATCCTAATGACCTCTAGTCTAGCTATAGGTGTAAAGGTTTCTTCATAGTATATTACTTCATCTTGAATATATCCTTGTGCAACTAGTCTATCCTTGTTTCTAACTATGTTTCCAGATTCATCAACTTTATTTATAAACACACATTTAGTGCCAATGGTCAAAGTGTCTTTAGGTCTTTCTACTAATTCCCAAACTTTGTTTTTTTCAAACTAATTTAATTCTTCTTGCATATCTATCACCCAAAATTCATCAATGATAGAATCATTAATATTTTTGGGTTCAAGATGTGAAAGAAAGGCTTGATGTTCAACCTAGTTTCTCAGAGAAGCTTTAGTTTGTGTTCCTCTATTTAGATCACCTACTACAAAATCTAAATGATGATTCTTGAGGGTTATAATACCTCTAGAAAGAGTTTAACTAGACTCCTAATGGTTTTCTATAGGTTCAGATTCACTATGCTCAGATTCTGGAAAATTTCCAGAACTGGTTTTTTTTCACTAAGGGTTCACTATCTTTATCATTAAGGTCCAGAATTGATATATCTTCCTCAAGATGTTTAATGGAGGTTTTGGGTTCATGTGGATCTGTCTCATCAAATTTGACATGAACTAATTCTTCCACACATTTGGTTATCTTATTGAATACTCTATAAGATTTACTAGAGATTGAGTATCCTAGGAAAATTCCTTCATCACTCTTAGAAGAAAATTTGCAAGATTGTCCCTAGTGTTAAGGATAAAGACTTTGAAACCAAACACTCTTAAGTAATTAACCTTAGGCTTCCTATTATTCCATATCTCATAAGAGGTTTTCTAAATAAAAGGTATAATTAAGACTTTATTGATGATGTAACAGGCTGTATTAACATCTTCATCCAAAAAATAGATAGGTAGACAATACTCATTTAGCATAGTCCAGACAATCTCTTGAAGTGTCCTATTTCTTCTTTCTAAAACTCTATTTTTTGTGGTGTTCTAGGAGCAAGGAAATTGTGATTTATCCATTTTGTGATAAAAAAGATTCAAATTCCTAATTTTCAAACTCACATCCATGATCAATTCTCAAGGTCTTAATTCTAATTCCACTAAGATTTTCTACAGACTTGGAATATTTAATGAAGTAAGAATATGCTTCACTTTTTTGAGCTAGAAATTATACCCAAGTATATCTAAAAAAATCATCTACAAGAACATAAACATAGTGCTTCACATTTAAACTTGAAACTCTAGATGGTCCAAACAAATCCATGTGAACCAACTCAAACGGTTGAGAAGTGGAAACTTCTTTATTTGGTTTGAAGGAAACTTTGTATTGCTTTCCTTTTTGACAAGGATTACAAACTTTGTCATGTGGGAATTCCAATTTAGGTAAGTCTATAACTAAAACTTTACTAGTTAGTTTCCTAAGTTATTGCACATTACAGTATCCTAATATTCTATTCCATAACTAGGATTACCTATGAAAAGCATTTAAACAAGAAACATTTTTCTTTGATAAAGAGTTTAAATCAATAGCATATACATTTTCATTTCTAAGAGTAGTGATTATTAAATCATTTTTAGAATTAAAAACATTGCATGAATCATTTTCAAACATAACATTAAAACCATCATCACACAACTAAGATATAATAAGTAGATTGTATTTTAACCCAGCAACAAAAATTACTTTGGAAATTAATATAGTATTAGGGTTACCAATTTGGCCTCAGCCAATGATATTCCCTTTGTCATTATCACCAAATGTAACGTGTCCACCATCAACTTTAATTAGTCTCATTAAGAGTGAATAATCTCTTGTCATATGTCTTGAACACCCACTATCCAAGTTCCATAGGGTCTTATAGGAGCTCTTTAAACAATTTTCCTGCAAAACCGATTAAATGTAGGGTAACTTTGGTACCCATATTTTCTTGGGTCCAAAGAGGTTAGAAAGTAAATCTTTGGGAACCCATACTTGTCTTATAGGTTTCCTATAATCAATAGATATGTTTTGATACATGAACACTTTGTTAGGTCCTTCATAAAAGTAATTTTCAAAAGATGGTCCAGAACTTGAACTAGCGGTGAACTGTCCAGATTTTTGAACAAATTTATTTTTAATAATCCTTCTTTATCCTGGTTGATATCCTAGACCAGTTGTGTATTTTGGAGCAATTTGTTTCCCTATAAACTGAGTCAAGGTATCTCTACCTGTAGTATACTTCTCAAGATCTCTTTTTAATTGCTCGTTTGATAATTTAAGTTCAGTATTTTCTTTTAACAGATGAGAAAATTTCTTTCTCTATATATCTAGACTAGACTTATAATTAGCATTTAAAGCATGTTTTCTTTTCAATAATTTATATTTATCCTTGTGTTCATTAATTTTATACTCAATCATTCCACAATATTCAAATAGTTCATCTTCAGTCATATTTTCATCACTATTTGATTCACTTTCATTCCCAGAATAGTAAATATTATGTATAGGAGAATTGGGTATTACCTCAGATGTTTCTGTCACAAAACACAGGGTTTCATGTTTTTTATTTTCAATATCAGAAGTGTCAGATCCACTGGAGTTGTCTTCTAAATCACTCCAAGTATATTTCATAGCCTTTTTATATCCCTTTCCCTTGTCTTCATATTTATTCTTAACTTTATTCTTGTGGCAATTAGCCTTCACATGGACTTTTCATTTATACTCATTTAAGACTATCTCATTTGTGTTGTGATTCCATTTTCGGTCCTTTTTCTGCTGTCCTTTACTATCATACCTTCCTTTATAGTTTTACTTTCTAAAGAAGTTATTATTATGGTAAAACTTTTTGAATCTTTTAGCAAGATAATACATCTCATAATCACTGTCAGAGTCTGAGTCTTCACTAGGGGAAGTGTCTACAGGAGCTTGAACTTTTTCTTTATCTTTAATCTTTAAGGTAGTAGTCTTGAATTCTATAGATTTATTTCTTGGTTCTTCATCTACTTCTTGATTTACCTTAAGATCTACTTCACACATCATAAGTTTTCCAATTAGTTCCTTCACCGATATCTTGCTTATGTCACAAGATTCTCGAATAGAAACATAATTACCTCTCCATCTGTTAGGTAGGCATCAGAGAAACCTCATAATCTAATCCTTTCTATCCATTGGTTTCCCAAGAAGACTCATGGTATTTACTATTTCATTGAACCTGAGATACATTTCAGATATAAGTTCATCAGGCTTCATTTTAAAATTATCATATTTAATAGTATAAGTATTTAATTGAATTTCTTTAACATTAGTTATTTCCTCATGAGAAACATCCAAAGTATCCCATATTTCATAAGTAGTTTTATATGTAGATATTATATTGAATTCTTAATCTCCTAGAGAATATTACAATGAATTCATTGCGTTACATTTATTATTATATGTAGCTTTAGTCAACTGAGAACATGTTTCCCTAGATGTAACAGGAAAGGCGTGTTGTTCTTCTATTGTGTACTAGATTTTAGGACCCATGATCTCTAGATACATTTTCATTTTCAACTTCCACTGAGCATATTTATTACCATTAAAAAAGGTGGTATTTTAGTAGCAGCACCCCCAACTCTGTTAGCCATTGTTAATTAGAATTTTAGGAACTGAAAATTTAGATATGATAGAAATTTTAATATCTTTAAGATACATCTAAAATCACAATTGAAAAAAATTTGTTAAAAACTTTCACAAGAGTTCTGATGGTAGCAATAGAACAACCCTCTGATACCAAATGTTGGTCAGAGTGAAAACTCAAGAGGGGGGGGGGTGAATTGTGTTCCTACTTAAAATTTTTGTTAAAAACCTTATGATGAAGATACCTCAATTTTGAAATAGCCCAGTTAATTAAGGTAGTAGAGATATAAATTTTTAGTTGGTCAACAACTTTCTCAAAGGGTGATTAGTTATCAGTTTAATCAGTGTAAAACACTTCTTCAAATTTGGAAATAGCTTTACTGAATTAATCACATACACACACTAACTAGAACTAACTATCAGAGTTAATGTAAAACAATTTTCTGTTTTTGAAATTATAGGCAGTGGAAAATAGACAAAACAGAGTATTACTTAATATAGTACACAGTAGAGTTAAAATAAAAGGTTCAATATCAAGACGAGACTTAATCCTCTCCACTTGGTGATCACCTGCCACCAAGAAGTTTATATTTAAAATAAACTTGATAGATAACCTGTATCAGGATTTATAACAGTTTTTACAAACTATCTAGGGCCCACACCCTCTAATACAGCTCTTCATGGAAAAAACAAACTAGACTAGATATGACCTCTTCCACAGTTACATGTGGGAAAAAATATGTAAGTGAAGTTTGATGTGAGGATTTTCAGTATCCTCCAGTTCAAGCACATGAGACAGTGTGTGTATCATACAAACACACACTTTTAAAAAATGTAAAATAATATAACACAATAGAGATAATATTATAAGATTGAGTTTAGAAATCTCTATGTGTATTCAGTTTAGTTCTTGACTCCTTGGAGTGAAGAAATTGCAGTTCAAGTCTTTCTCTGGAAGTTGTCCTCAAAACAGAGTGTCACAACTATAGGTTCTAGCTTCCAAGTACTGAGGTGTTCTGCTTCTTGGTTTGATGGAGATTTGAAGATTCATAGATGGAAAATGTGAATTTGTTCTCCCATATGATCTTTGTGATGCTCCTGGGTTCGCTGTGTAAGTGATGAATGGTTCTTCCTTGTTCTCTTTGATCTAGCGAGTAAACTCTTTCTCATGAATTCATCTATTTTCTTTTCTTCCTCAGTCTTCTATTTTATATTTGAGGTTTGACAATAGGAATAAGTAAACCATGTGTGGTCTTCCTTGTACCTCGTACTGTCTCTAGATAAGGTCTCTTGATATGTCAAAATCAGTATTAATTAATGCTAGAAGCATTAAATTTACCAAATATGACCATTAGAACAATCTTAAGAAATTGATAAAGTATGAAGTAGAAGATTGGGAATCAGTAGATTAGTATTGGTATCCCTCTCAATATTAGGATTCAACAGTAGGCTTCATCAGTAGACTACAACTGTTTCCTTCATCGGTAGCCTTTATCGGTAGCTTTCATCTATAACCTTCATCAGTAACCTTTTATCAGGGACCTTCATCGGTAGCCTTCATTGGTAACCATCATCAGTAGCCTTCATCGATAACCTTTATTGGTAAACTTCATCAGTAACCTTCATTGGTAGCCTTCATTGGTAGCCTTCATTGGTAGGCTTCTATCAGTATACTTGTAGCGATGAGCTTGCATTGATAACTCAATGGTGAGGTTCCTCATCGGTAACCTCTAACGGTAACCTTCTTTCGGTAACCTAAATCGGTGATTTTTATCGATAACCTTCAGTAGTATCCTCTATCAGTGACCTTTCACTTCAATAAAATTTTCACTATAAGCTTAAACAAGAGATCAGTGAGTGCAACAGTTTTTAATACTAACTCAATTTTTAATTAAAAATTATTTTTTTAAAGGTAAGGTTTCCCAAGCTTGTTTTTAAAGAGAGTTTCAAATGATATACTGACTACAAAGATTTATGTTTATGTTATAATATTTGGATAATAGATGATTAAATCCGTAATGGTTTTTCTGAACTCCTGAAAAGTGAATCTGACATGAACTTAATGAGTGAATTTTAATTTTTTCTTAGTTTACAAATTAATAAAGGAAAAAATTATATTTTATTAAATCAAGCTATGTATGCTAAATATCTTGTTAAATTTTTTGACCATGATTATAGAAAGACTATGAAAAAACCAATGAGTACTAATTCCAAATTTAACTTGAATAAATTTGTAAATAATGTTCATATTAAACTATGTAGTGGCATGATAGGTAGTTTATTGTATCTCACCGCATCTATACCAGGCATAATGTTATCAGTTTTTTTATAAGCTATATTTTAGTAGAACCCTAAGGAAAGTCATTTTAAAGTAGTTAAGAGATTATTAAAATATATTAGAGGAACTATAAGGTCTATTTTATTTTATTCAAATTAATTTTTTTTGATTTATTGTCTTATTCTGATTTTGAATTTAGAGGTTGTAGGCTTGAATAGAAAATAACCACAGGTATGTGTCATTTTCCAAGTAAAAATTTAATTTCATGGAGTTCTAAGAATCAACTATTAGTTTCACTATTTGCAGATGAGGATGAATATTTTTCTTATATTAGTTGTTATTATAAAATTATTTGGGTAAATAAATCTTTATGTGATTTTAATTTTAGTTTTGATAAAATTCATATTTTCATTGATAACTCTAGTATAATTTTAATTTATAAAAATCATATGCAACACTCTAGAAAAACAAAATACAGATGTTATATTTCATTTTTGGGGGATCATTTAAATAAAGGTAATATTTTTTTTATAATTTTTTCTTACTAAAAAAATTGGCATACATATTAATTAATCCTTTAAATTTTATCAAATTTTTGAGAATGAAGTTTAAACTAGGAATTCTAGAAGCATAACATTTCTATTTAGAATAATTACTATTTTGAAAAAAATTATCTCTATTCTTTTAGAATGTATACTTTATCTAAATTCTATTTTTTTGAAAGAATTATAATATTTTAATTGTAAGTATTTGATACCATTTATAAGGGAGAATGTTTTCAAGATTTTATTTTAAAGCACTTTTTTGATAAATTTCCAAAAGGGGGAGAATGTTTTGGAAATTTAAATAAATGTATGATTATGTAATTTATAAAAAGGGGGATATTGTTAGTGTTTGAACATGTATGCCAATACTTTTATATTTGTGTTTTGATAAATTATAATTTTATCCCATTTAATTAAATAAAAAATGTTTAATCATTTATATTTTCATAATATTAATTGATAAATGTTCTGTTTAAAATTTCTTATGCTAATTATATAAGTACATGTGTTAATAATTTAAATTTATTTTTAGTTTAATATTTTATTTGAGTAACACACGTGATAATGAAAAACATTTTTCTTTAATTTTTTATTCTTCTTGAATATTTAATTATATATATATATATACTTTATCTTTTAATTTTTTAATTTGTTTTTAATGTCATAGTTTTAAAATATATGTTTAAAATATTGTTAAATTTATAATTTTTAAAAAACATTTTATAATCATATAAATAAATAAATATATATATATATATCTGATTATATAATCTATTTATATATATTTCCTTACACCACTATTTAACATATTCTTCTTTCAATAACACAAGAACCTATCTTCTTCTTTTTCTAGGTAGAATACCATGACTCCACTTCATACTACCATGGAAAGATCATCCACAAATTAGTGACACTAACATCATCAACAATGTTTGATTACATCAATAGATTTACTAATAGATTCTTCATGCATATTTTCTTTCAGAAATCTTATTTTTCTGATCGTTATTGACAGTTATCCTAGCATGAATCTCCCACACAAAACTCTCACATGACAACATTGGTTATCTCCAATCTTAGTGCATCATAGTGGCTACACCTTTGCAACTCAAGTGGTGATGGTATCACCATTATGTCTTTATCACACTCGCTATGTAGTTATCGTGAGATCATCTCCTTACTGTGAACAGTAAAAGAAACATACATTAAAGGTAGTATCCACCTTACCAATAGTTGTGTGCTACTGAGTGTGAGTTGGTTACTTACCGTAAAGAAGACTATCAAGGTACCCACCATGTGTGGAAGCTCTTGTTATCATGAATGCAGTGTACTCACCATGAAGAAGTGGAACCTTCCTACCATGAACCAAAATAAACTTACCGCAATGAATTAAGTTAACTTATCATGAATCTAATATACAACCTACCATGTATAAGTAGGTACTTACCCTTAATATCCTTTTTTATGGTAAATATATTTTTTTTCTTCTTAAAAAATATTTTTTTACTTCTTAAAATGTTTTTTTACATTTTATATTAAAATAATGTGATATTTTTATTTTTTTATATAATGAATGCATACTTTTGAACTGAAAACACATAAAAAATGTTCACATAACCATTAGACTGACCGCACAACTATTTTGATCACACAGTCAATATATCGACCAATCAAACAGATTAGGTATACTGATTGAACGTGATTGCATACTAAGCTTACTAACCATGAGGATTGTGCCTTGCATGATCAGTTCATCACTTTATTTTTTAGATGACATGCATTTCTCTTACGATACTATATTTTAGTGGCATTTTTTGTAAAAAATACTTATTGAAACTTTTTTTAGAATGTTTTAACTATTTTATTGATTTATAAAAAAAATGCTATAATGACTATGTTAATTGTTTGTTAAAATAAAATTATCTTATAAATGCTTATGAAATAATAATTATCATATTATTCATTTCATTATTTGTTTTTATTATCTTTGAGATATTGATTTACTATAATTATATAGGATCAATTTTAATTATTTTAAATATTTTAATACCTCTAATTTATTCTAAAAAATATATTATAATTTTTTAATTAGTTTAATTTTGGAATTAAATTGAGTCAATATTATTATTGATCATGTGAAAGATATTAATAATTAATGGTGTGTTTTATTATTTTAAATATTTTTGACCATTATAATGCATTGTTTATATTAGGAAACTCCCACACTAGGAGATCAAAGATTACCATTGGTGATTTCTTGATAAAGAGTGAACAAGGCATACAATACAAATGTTTCTACTTTAAATATTAATTAATTTTTTTAGTTCTTATGACAAGAATGATCTTCTATGTACGTGAAAAATTTCTTCCTATGATGTTTGTTTTCTTTATTGTGATCATAAATAAACATCTATTGTACCATCCTATACTAATGAAGTGATCAAGATCATCGAACTTCATTGTCTTCATCATCCGATCTTTACTGGTTCAAATTATTTATGTTTTTATTATTGTTATATTTTATATATTTTATTTGTAATTTATTTGTGCCTGGTTTATGGTTTTCATAATAAAATGTAGGCCTTTTCTGCTGGGATATTCTACCATCGAAATGGATGTTTTTGGATGTGATCCTGAATAAAAGTCATGTCACATACTAGGTTAATACTCTTATAAAAAGTATGGGTTGTGCCTATAGGTATTTGTAAAAGGTAGAGTCTATAATAGGTTCTCAAACCTCTAAAAGTGAATTTCATAGTGGTTAAAAATATTCTCATATAATATAGATGGTTGATGAGTAGACTAGGATCTTGGTTATCCAAACCACTATAAAATATATGTGTTATTTTATTTTACTTTTGCTACACTAAACATCTTGAACACAACAATTAAATAAGTTTCTTTTATTAATAAAACTCTAATTTATTTTTTTTCTTTAAATTTTTAAATGACTATCCCCCCTCCAATATTTATTTCCATTGCATATAATCCAATATAAAAGACCAGAAATTCATCAAAAATGATTGTAATTGGAAATAATTTCTTTTTCAATATTCGTTTGTTGAAGTTGAAGGATTATTTTACTATTATGATAGTGAAGACCAAAAAATATACATACTTGATATATTTTTATTTCCTAGGAATAATTTCATCCTTTGGTTGTGCTTCGATCAATTTCCAATTTATTTCTTACTCCAAAAAATGAATATTCAAGATGATTTTTTATACCTGAAACACTAAAATTTACTTTTATCAGATCATAATATATATAAAAGTGTGAAAAGTATATCCTTCTATCTCTAAATATTTTACAAAACAAAAAATATTTAACACAAGTTATCCAATATAATACATTAATCTCTAAAACCTCAATAGTAACACCCAAAGTTAAAATTAATCCACTCCATAAGTTTTTATCCATCAAATTATTTAAGTAAAAAAATTCATATTAACTAGGGAATCATGTATTCCAGTGGCAGGTGCTGCACCCTTATCGCCCTTCGGTTGTGTGTTCAAGCCCCGTGACCTTTCCGATTGCGACTAGTTGTATCCCAAAATGTGGTTTGTCATTTTTTTTAAAACTATATTAATATGTTTCCTATTTAAATCCCAAAAATATAAATAACATCCTCAAAAATAACATTAATCATTAAATCCCTTTTTAACCAGTAGGGTTTTCTATACAACTTATTTTTGTTTAAAAAATCTAATAATCATAATTTAATATTATTACCTTAACATCAATGATCATATTAACCCTAAAGTTTATCAATATATTTAAATTTGTTTCCATAAAATATTAAATCATCATTCCTCAAATAAACTTTTCACTAAAACACATTCTATTCCCAAGGGTTGGTTTACTATAAATGTCTCACAAAATATCCATAATCATGTTAAAATTCTATCATAAAAAACTAAAAAAGGAGTATATGAGATTTTATACATATTATTAGCCTAAGAAATATCATCCCAAGACACTTTAGGTTTGTCCCATATTACTATGGAATTCCATAGGTTTCCATAAGTTCTATTATTTAATTCATCATAATTGTTCATAGAGGAAATGTGAATTAACCCAAACATATCCCCTAGGAGTTTCAAACTAGGTACATAGTAAGGGTACACTCACCGCACACTCATATGATGGTTACAATATACTCAACCAACTCTTTTTGAGGTTATTATCCCTAGATGAATCTATTCCAAAACCCCATCCACTTATAGTATCTTGACAGAGATGTATTGCTAAGAAAATCACATGATATCTACCTTAAGAAAAACTCTAGGATGTTATAAAATACTTAGAATTATTTTTAAATATAGTAATAGGGTTATGTTCCCTAATTGATTTTTTCTTAAATCTAGTTCCCAATGTTTCTACTAAACGTTCTCTGATAATAACTGTAAAGACCCCAACTTTAGTAGCCCAAAATCAGTGTTTACTTTATTTCATTGGAACATGATACAAGTTATTTTATCCCAAATGACTAAATAGTTTAGTAGTATTGGTAAAATAGATACATAATTGAATCCCACATTACATATGAAACCAAAAAATACAAAACAAAGTGAAATTAAATATTCTACATCCTTGAACTCATTCAAAGATTCCTTATTTATATCCTGGGGAAAGTAAACAAAATAAGGTTGCTTTTAGATTCTCAGTAAGGGTTACATACATTGAAATATATCATGAATAAATAAGGTATAAACAATATGGAATGATAAATAACTAAAAAAACATGTCATTTAATCAATAAATTGAGTATGAAAACACATACATGGATAATATCAATGCAGTAATCTGATGGATAATATTAACGAAATTATTAATGAAATAAATTCTTAACATTGGAAATCATGATTTCAAACATCATGATATCTATACCGTCAATACCTAATACAAAGATAGTTTAATTGATGGGTAGGTATACACTAGAAACCAATTTAATGTTAGCTTTCTGATTTGTCTCATGAGACATGTCAATGCATTGAGGGTCTATCTATAACTGGCCCACACATCACTACATGTCTAATAAATCCTTATATATTGAATGGTCAATTTAATTTATAAAAAATACGCCTTATCAATAAATACCCATATTGAGTACATAATATGTAATATCAATATTTCCCCTATTAATCAAATAACTTACATAGTAAAACACTATATGTTGAAATGATACATGATTTAGTAAAAATTCTTATCCATGATACAATGAATATGGATATTTATTAAAAATGTAATGTTCAATGATCATAACAAAGTGAATATTTCCAGATATTTTTTATGATTAAAAATTAATCAAGAAAGTGAATGTCAATACTTTCCCTAGCCAAATAGATCATAATCCATCCAGATGAGTACATTAAAATAAGGATGCCTCTCAAATTTTAGGTAAAAATTGAAAAACTACCTTGTTTGGAAAATGAAAAGAAGATTCCTTTTAATTTTTTTTTTAAAATATTTATCATGGGTAAAAATGGATTTAAACTATATAAATAATGTTATTTGAAACATTTTTAGAAAACATGGAGATGTAAATAAAGGATTTTTTATCAAAGAGGGAAATAACGTTAGTTTTTCTTAAAACAAAATTCGCAATCATTTTAAGTACCAAAGATAAGAAAATTCTACTATTAATTCATAATTTCATAAATAAATATATTAGAAGAAAAATATATTTTCTATAATATAGAAATATCCAAACATTCACTCAATGGAGGCTTAAAAATAAAAAATTCTGAATAATGATGTGATTATGAAATAAAACCTTACCGGTTTGGTAAATTTTGAATCCCAACCCCTATGAAAGAAATAAATTCATATGAAACATTAGATACCATGAATTTAAATATATTCATGATATAACATATCAAATGGGTATTAGATATTATTCTTAATATAATTTAGGTGTATAACATAAAATATATCCCAAAGAAGACAATTTGTGATGAAGAACCCTTAGAATGATCATATCAGTAAACTAAGAATTAACCAATGAAGTGATTTTTTGTATCAAATGTAAATATAAATAAATAAATTAAAATAAAAAATTACACAATCATATTTAATTACACAATTTATAATAGGATATCATAAATAATGAATAATTTATATAACCTAACGAAAATAAATTGAGTTAAGAAACCCCTTACCACTTGGTAAATTTCAAGTAAAATTCCCTTAGATGAAATAATTTGAATTTAAACTTAAAATACCATGAATAAATAAGGTTTAATGATATAAAATTTCAAATGGGTATAATATACACCATATAAAATAAATTATGTGTATAACATTAAAATATGCCTTAATGAAAGGAAATTGAGACGAAATCCCATACCTCATGTCTGAATCGTCACGTGATTTCTTTATATTCATGAATAGAAAAATAATGTTAATTATTTTCCTGATTAAGAACTGTTTTCAAGTTTATTATTGATTTTATTTTATTTTCTAACATTTTATAGTTATGTACTTAATTAATTATGTTCACGTCAAATGTTTTGATGATATTCAATTCACAAGTCCAAAATAATTATGGTAAATTGAAAATGGTAAAAGTGGTCATTATTCTGTAATATCCAAAAAAATAATCATGAAATAATAATAATTTTTACACATCAATTGTAATATTTAATACAGCCATGAAATATTTTTATGAAAAATCAAATATGTTACAATCATGAAGATGATAAGTCATACGTACACATGAGTAACATTTCCATTTTTCATCGATCATTATAGAAAGAAGTTAAGTATTATTTTATCATTAAATAATTATAATAATATCAAAAATAATATATTATTTCTTTAAATATAATTATATATATCATCCATGTGATGTGGTGATGAAAAAAAATCATATCGCTTCGTGGTGATGGCATCCCACACGTACACACAGACGATGTTATCATTTTCATTGAATAAAAAGGTAAGAAAGTAAATAATATATTATATTATAATAATGTTAAATATTTTATGAATATAATATATATACAATAAATTAATTCTTAAATCTATCCTTAAGAGGTGGTTATGGAAAACGAATTGCATCGGTTTGTGAGGCGGTAGTCCGCCGTACACACGAACGATGATTTCATTTCTCATTTGATGAAAGAGGAGATGGATGTAGGTTATGAAATTAACATAATAAAATCAAATTATATGATATATACTATTTTTATTATATTTCAATGATTGAAAAATATTTTAATAAGGTGGAAGAATAAATAAATCCAAAATGTTTGGTTAAGAACGATACCTCTTCTTTGGAGAACCTCTTTAGGATTATACCTAAAGCCTTCATTGATAGGATTTTTGATAAGAAAATGACTATAGTATATGAATAGTGATGTAAGGAAAGGATTTGGGTAGGTATTGGATACACCAAGTAGTTATTGATGTGTGAATAAAAGAGGACATGAGGTTCCCTTTTACAATTGAAGGGAGGAGTACTTTTGGAATTTCTTAAAATATTAAATTATAATAAGGTAATATTAAATTAAAATAACTCAAAATGTATATGGGTTAAAATTTATGAAAGGATAATTTTTATATATGTCCATAAAATAGTATTTATACAAGTTTAATTAGCAACTAACCATTATCTCCTGGTTTAACCCTCGGTTAACCCGTTTTAACCTTAATCGTGACAATAACATTTTCAAACTGAAAGGGTTATAATTTTACTTATAAGATAACAATTAGAACATAAATGTAATAGGGGTTAAATTTTAGAATTTACATAATCCTAATTTTCCTCTTTAATTATTTTTAATATTTCTTAATAATTTAATAAAATATTATTTAACATAAAATATAATTAATGAAATTTTTGACACTATTTATTTAATTTGAATTTAAAGACATGTATATAATAATTAATTTATAATATTATCTATTTAAACATTAAAAATATATCATTATTAATTATAAAATTCTTATCGAACCATAACTTATACCAAATACCTTACTTTACAATTTTTTTAAATTATTTACCTTGAGTTTTTCACTATTTTCATAAGTGTTATATCAGTGTTATGTCAGTATTTATGGTTACTATAGAGTAATTAAAAATTAAAAATAAATTAACATCATTAAAATAATTTAATTATACTCAAAATAACCTTAAATATTCACCCAAAACTTATTTTTATCCCTATGTGACCATATAAAAATATATTTAAAGGAAAGAGAGTGTCATTTATATTTTTCTTTACTTAAACTATTATGTAGATCAATTTTATAGAAAAGTGTCCCCTAAATAAATTATTCCCAATAATAAGGTGATAAGGGTCAAAATAAATTCTTAAAATAAGAATTAAGATGAAAAATGATGGCCTTATCACTAAGTTTTAACCTAGGTTAACTCGATTTACCCTTTGATCATGGGTAAAAATTATTATTGTTTTTACTGTTCATTATGACCAATAATTAAGATAAAGTTATTAATATATATTAATTATGAATATTAAATTTTTTTATCCATTTTATAAAATTAAATTTATAGAAGTGGTAGAATTTAATTTGAAAATGAACCCTCAAAATGTGTTGCAAAACGGGTTTTCAAGAAATGTTTTTTTCAAGTATAAGATGATCCTACATTAACTCTATGAATAATAATAATTATTATGTTAATTTAAATTCAAATATATATAAATATGAAATCAATAAATTTTAATTAAAACATTTTTTATTAGGGGTTATTTTAATTAACTAATACAGAGAAACATTATGCACTTAAAAATTGTTTTTAATAAAATCAATCCTAAAAATAAACATATAACAAAATCCAGTATAAAGATGATTAAAATTTAATTAATTAGATTAAATATAACTAAATAATACGTATGTTACCTTCAAATCATATTCAAATCATAATGGGTGTTTTAAATTACATAATTTATTGGAAATAAATTAAAGTTTTACAAAAAGATATATTTTTCAGTATTCATTGAAAAATAACACTTAAAAAAATCGAAAAATTTGACGCCAAGTTAATTTTGAAATTATGATTTCAAAAATGAAGTTAATTTCTTTGATTAAATTTTCTTAATTTTTTAGAATTTAATTATATTATTTTCTCAAAAAAATGAATGAAAACATTTTGGAAGAAAAATGTATTTTTTAAGAATGTAAAAACATTAATAAATCTATAGTCCTTATTAAAAAATATATTTTATTAATATAAAATATTAATAAATAATTTTTAAAAAGTTTTTATTCTTATTCATAACACCAATTTTAATGGCTAGGATATAATGATCACATTTAAATATTATATCTTAGTTTTTTTAGGCTTGGTGTTGGGTGCTGTATACACTATTGATCATAACGTTCTTCTTTTAAAATTTTGGGGTGTTAAAATTGTTTTTTCTATTAAAAAAATAAATAAATGAGTACTTCCACCCAAAAGTTTTGCATGAACTTTTTAAAACTCATAATTTAATAACCCAAAGTTGATTTTTTATTTTATTTTAGTACATAATACAAGATATCATATTACATAAGATCCAACAATTTAATAGTCTTAGGAGACTATACACATAAATGATCCTTATATTAAATTTGAAAACTGAAAAAATAAATAAATTTTAAATGAAAACATTATTATCCATTTTATAATTCCCTTAGATCTTTTATAGTAATATTTTTAGTTCCATGGGGAAAAGGGAAACGAAATAAAGGGGTGAGCACAAACTCTTAATAAAGGTCATTACACAACATAAATATCATGAAATAAATAAGGAACAAATAATATAACATGAATAAATAATAATAAAATATGTTGGAGTTAGAACCCTGTAATCAGTTTACTTTATATTATTGATTAGAATAATATTAATAATTTTCTTATCACATAATGTGTGATCTTCTACATAACATTAATGTGATAATGTCCTTAGAATATTTATCACAACGAAAGTTTAAAATTGTTCCTCGCTATAATAAAAACCATGAGATGATATGAAAATATTTTTAAATGTATATATTATGTTTTAAATAAAATCTATTTAATGATACATAGATGATGTTAGACTACCAGGGGTCAGAGGTTCATAATACATTGTGATTTTTTCTCATGATGTTTGCACATGAAAATATCCAAGAAAGGAGGTTATGAGAATAGAACTTCAAATATAAAGTTCACATGTTATAAGTGTCATTAGATATTACTATATGTGAATGTGTGTATTAATTATTAGAATAGATATTATTATTAATTTTTATTATAAATCTCATAGTTTTATGTATGTTAATTTTTTTGATGATATATGATCACTAAAAAGTATCATACATTGGGTTAATCCTAATTGATATTACATTAATTGAATAATTCAACAAAATATTTCTCCCTTCCATGTTAATGGAAGATGAAATCTATTTCCCATTGATTCAAATGGAATTTTTTGATTAAATCCATGATCATGGTAGTTTATTTTAGAGAGTTAAAGAAATATAAATCAAGTATATGAGTTGATGAAAATAGTATGTAACATGATTGATGAGGTATATTGATAAAAATATTATATTATATAGTAAGAGTTTGTATGTTATTATTGTCATTTCAATATTAACTTATTTCTATTTGGGTTTCTTAATCTGTTTTAGACACCAATCTTGGAATTTTGTAAATTTTAACTAATGAAACTGGGAAAAAGAGATATAGGATCACACACTAAGCGTATAAAAAATATCAGTTAAATTTTATTTTAATTTAATATTAATAATGAATATTATTCTCAGATTGTGGAATAATAATTATTCAAATGAAGTTGATAGCATAAATTCAATCACCAATTATTTTAGTTTATAATATATGTGAGTTTAATATTAAATAAATATATATTCACGAGTTAGTGAATATAAAATTTATTTTCCACTTGTTTATTATTCACAAATTAATAAATAAATAAATATTTATTCACCAACTCAGTGATTAAATTTATATAAATATTTATTTAGTTACATGATATTAAAATAAATATTTATTCACAAGTTTAGTGAATATAATAAATAATTTTTTATTAAAAAAATAATATAATTATGTTTATTTATTTAAATAAATATTTATTATTTATAGGACTAATAAAAACTGAGGAGGATTGAAGGGCCTGATGAAGATGACATATTAACCTGTGAGTTTAACATATTCCATGAAAAAAAGTAATAATAATATTTTTATTATTTAATAGGGGGTTTAATTATAATAAAAAATTAAATAAAGGGTCTTTTTATAATTACTAATTGTTTAACCCTATGTTTATAATATGATTTATATCATTTTGGATAAAATGAGAATAGTTATTCACAATGAATTCTCTCCAAATAATTTTCTCAAGGCTTAGAGAAAATTATCCACCCTCTCTTTGAAGAACAAGATAGAGTATGATAGATTTATAGTTATGATCAATGTAAAATAATGAAATGTTCTCAGTTCCCCTATGATGAAACATGAAATACCACGAACGAAGAAAATTTAGGGGCTATATATTCAAGTTTCTCAGTATTTACCCTTTGTATTTGACAAATTTTTTTGCCAAGTTCCACCAGATTAACCATTAGATTCGATGATAAAAATTTTTGGGCACCACCAAACAAGATTATACTATTCCTTATATCCTTTAAGTGGTATCAGAGTGGTCACTTTATACTTTATTATTATTATTATTATTTTATTGATCAATTTCTAGTTTTGTTAGTGAGATTTAATTTTTAGTTTTTCTCTATTTGGTGAAAAAGTTAAGATAATATGTTTATTTGAAATAATATGGATAAGAAAAGATGAAGAATTATTGAAGATCCAATATAGAGATAATAAGTATGTAATAACATGGATATATGATATGAAACCAAAAATTACACGTCATTTACCCTCAGTTAACCCCACAAGGGCAGGCTATGATAAGCATGACATGCCATATGGGGGTCAGTATGCAGCATCATTACACACTGTGTATTGACCGATAGTTTCCATGCGACTAAAAAATGAGTGCATGTCATGTAGCTAGTGTGCATGCGGTGTAACCCCACATGGATTTGAATCCATATAAATCACACATGCTGTGTGATTATAGTATTCAGAATCATTACACATCGAATATTGACTTGTTTTGATCGAAAGGACATAACATGAAGTAAACATCGTGTAGTTGGCTGTACACATGATGTAACACATGATAACCTAAGTGATATACACATAGAGTCTTTAACAATGTAGTATGGGTGGCCAAAAATGGATTACACAACATGTAATTTTCTGTACATGCCTTGTAACTAGGGATAAATCATGCAAGGTACATGCTGATCCAACCTTATTGTGTGAGTGAACACACATATAATTAAATGCGAGACCACACTACATGGAATGTAACTGGATGAATACACCATGTAATTGATAACTACTTACAATGTACATTCCATGTTATTTTTAGTGTGTCTTATTGAATTTACCGATTAATAATTAATATCCACATAATTATGTTTTTTTGAAGAAGGTGATGCCTTGGCCCAAACGAACAAAGCACATTTATTTTTAAAAGAAATTTTATAGAAGTCAGAAATATGGGATCACATCATAATATTTTTCATGCAAGTAAATAAGAACAGTAGGGAGGTCTTCAAGCCAGGTACTTTCTTTATTTAAATTCTTTGTGGCCATACACACTATGAAAGATACAAAACCCAACCCAAAAAACAAAACATTGTGTATATCACAACATGCCATGTAGGTATACATGCTATATATGTATATAATACATAATAAGGACCAAAAAAAATGTCAGTCACCTGTCGTGTCGTGTAACATAATAGGCTACGTAATTGTTAAATTCCAAACATGGATTTAATAAGATGCAGAAGAGAACACATCATGTCACCTACAGTACATGTCTTGTGTGTATATATATATTAAATTCCAAAACTGAATTTTAACTAATAAGAAAGGGTACAAACCGTGTGACCTTGTCAGTACACAATGTATAAATAAATAATTTTAATTTATTTAATTTATTTAAAATTATACAGGATAATAATATTATATATATATATGATTTTTTGGACTGATAATAATGATATTGAATTAATTATTGAATTATAATTAATTTATTAATTCAAGAAAATTTTTCTCTAAAAAGAATGAATTGAAATTAATTCTAGCAAGATTAAATATGTAGTTATCACATATTGGTATTGATCATGTGATTGATAAATCTATTCACATGATGGGTTTATATTTAATTTAATTATTTATTACAATGGTTTTTAAATAATTTAATATTAAATTAAAAAGGATTCTTTTAAAATCATCTATTCCTCCTTTATTATGCACTGGCCTACATTTCCAAGTATTATGTTATGTATCCCTAAACCCTTATCCCCCTCTTATGTGAGTGAGTAAACATATTTAAAATATGGTTTTTATATAAAGATAAAATAGTTTAGGACTGTATCCAAGGTGAAACAAACCATGGAGTCACACAAGTTTAAGGTGGAACACTGCAACTTGAGAAACCATCATCTTAATGAGTTATTTACCCATAGTTCAAGGTTGGTTTTATTTCACTCTCTAAACAAACCAATAAATTTAAAACTGATGATCATATCACATGTTTATTTTTTATCAATTATATGGTTATTTATTAATTTTTGTGATGCATGGGTTTTATGATAATTAAACATGATAACATAAATTAACCGAAATAACAACTATGCTAAGTTGAAATCAAACAAACTACTATGTGTAAATTATTTTATTATACATTTCTAATTAATTATATAAAATCCATATAATATTTACAGGCATATGAAGAATAAAATGTGTAATATTTACAAATATTCTAAAAAAAATCCCTCAAAGAAAAAATTAATTTAGATATTTCCTCCTATATTATGCATTAATATGAAACCATAGTTATAGTGTTAGTTTGGCCATAGTTGAGGGAAATTTTAAATATTTATTAGTCTTAACAAATATAATGGGACAAATTAAAAAAAATTTATATACAGGGTAACACCCATAGTTTTCTTAATACAACATGGAAGAATGTATTGAGGAAATATGAGTTTAGGATTTTAGGATTAAGGTGTCTACTCAACAGAACAAGGAAAATTTATTCAATGAGATTGGAAATATTTCCTAACTAAATACATTTAATTAATTTTCATGTGTATATTTTGGGTTATGATAAGGGGTATACTAATCCTTGACACTGAAATATCTAAGCGATAAGATATTCCCAAAAAAATTGTGAGGGATATTGAAATTTTATAAAATAATCCGAGACTACTAAATTAATTTATCATGTCACAATTGGTAATCAAGATGATGTACAAAAATCTAATTTTATTTGTCATATAAAAAATGGAAAGTTATTCAACCATGAAACCATCCCTATGATCTATATTGAATAAATATAATATTATGACTAGTACTAACTTTCTATAGTGGTATAGTCACCTGCACATTATACTATACAAAGAGAGAATGTTTTACATAAGGGAGTCCCTTGTTCTTTCTAATACCTCTATTGATGAAATTGAGGAGGAGAAAAATGTATTTTTCAAACATTTGGATAATTTGTTTGATGCCCAATGTCTCATGTTATCATCCACGATTAGTGAGATCCAAATGCTTCATGAAGACATAGACACTCACACACACACACACCGTGTTTTCTCATCTCTATGATATTTATCAAGATAAATCATGATAAGAACTAAGTATGAGTTTTTTATATCCTCTAGTTGATTTAAATACTATTGGGTAAAAATGGGTATTCATGAAGAAGTTTTACGTGGATGATAAAGTTAATACCAATAGATCACAACAAGTTTCTAAAGGGTCTAAGAAATTTCAATCCATAAACTATAAAAATACCTTTTCACCAGTTACTATGCTGAAATACATCATAATTACACTTTCCATAATAGTTTACCATGATAATGATATTTTTCAAATGGATGTCAAGATATCCTTCCTTAATGGAAACCTTGTGAAATATGTATATATGACACAACAATAAGGGTTCACGATCCTAAAATATTCCAATAAGGTGTTCAATTTTGAGAGGTCCATTTATGTATTGAAGTAAGCATCAAGATAATTAAAAATTCATTTTGATGAATATATAATAGAATTTGGTTATATAAATAATAAATGTGAGACCGATGTCTATAAGAGGTTTTGTTTTATTGAAACAATTTTTCTAGTAGTACATGTTGATGATATATTGCTAATGGGTAATGAGATACCAATTTTACAATCAGCTGAGACATGGTTAAAAAATTATTCTATATAAAATATTTAAGTGAAGTTCACTACATTTTAAGGATCAATATACATCATGATAGATATAATAGGATGAATGGAATAATTCAAGGTACTTAAATTCACAAGGTATTGATGATATTTGATATAGATCAATCCAAGAGGGAAATTGTTTCCAATGTCACATGGTATACATATCAATAAGAAGACGTTTCCTCGAAAATAAGAGGAGGGAGAGTGAATGTGCATAATTAATTATCTTTATATGATAGGTTTTATCATGTATAACTTATTATATACCAAACTCAATGTTTCCTAGACCTTGATCTTGGCAGGAAAATATCAATATAACCCCGAAGAGATGTATTGGGTGGCTGTAAAGACTATCATAAAGTATCTAATAGATAAAAAAGGAAATTTTCTTGGTTTGTAAAGGATATGAGAAATTATTTATTAAACGATACAAAGATTATAATTTCCTTATATATAAAAATGACTTGAAATTGTAGTCAAGATGTATGTTTTTCCTTAATAGAGGAGCTATGAGCTAGAAGAGTTCAAATAAGCTAGTGGTATCTAATTTTATATTAGAGGCTGAGTATATAATGGATTTTGACTTAGATAAATAATAAGTTTGGATAAAAAATTTCATTCTAGAGATTGATGTGATACCTTTGGCTAAATATGTTATAATACTATATTGTAATAATAC
Source organism: Viscum album (assembly GCA_963277665.1). Lineage (NCBI taxonomy): Eukaryota > Viridiplantae > Streptophyta > Magnoliopsida > Santalales > Viscaceae > Viscum > Viscum album. The sequence continues at coordinate 2,067,957,553 of OY728121.1, forward strand.
AATAGTGGTGTTCCCAACCCAGGATCCATGGTCACATCAACAAAAAAATCACATACATGAAAATTATCACCTTTTGAGTGATTTTACTCAAATGGGGTGAGGTAATAGTAAATATATTAAACACAAAATAAAATTTATAAAAACCATTGACTATAACCTAATCTCAAGAGATTCTTGAATATCATGTGAGAGCTAGTGGACTAAAATTTGTTAGCAGTTGACTCTATTTCAAGTGGGAGTCTCTTGGAGTTAGTATACTAGAACTAACTGGATTTGTAAATTTTGTTACCAAAACATTAATATATATATTATCACATGATGAGTGTTTTTATTTATAACATTTATTTGATAATTTCATTAGAATATTTATTTCATTGAAAGGTTATATTAGTTCCTTATTATAATGAGAACCTTGAAATTATAGAAAAATATTCCTAATTTTTTTCCTGTGATCTAGATAAAATCTATTTTATGGGAAATGGATGTTTTTTTGACTATCAGATGTTATAGTCTCATAATACATTTATAATTATTCTCTTGAAGTTTGTAGATGGAAATATCTATAAAGTGAGGTTATAAAGACATACCCACCAACATGAATTATACATGTTATATGTGTCACTGGATACTCTTATCTGTAGAAATGTGTATTGGTCATTAAACCTTGGATTATTATTAATTTATATTATGAATCATGTACTTTGATATATGGTCGAAATCCATTAGGGAATATTCTTGTGGATAAGTATCATATATTGGGTGCATCATAAGTGATGTGACATTAGTTGAGTAAATCAAGAAAGGATTTATCACTTCCAAGTTAAAAGAAGATGATATCTATGGACCTTTGATTTAAATGAGACAATCTAATTAAATATATGGCCATGGTAGTTCATTTATGTGTTTATTTCAGAGTGTCAAAGAAATATAAATCAAGTATATAGGTTGATGACACTAGTATGCAACCTTTTTGATGATATATCAAGGAAAATATTACAGAAAAAGAATTTTTATGAGGCTGTTTTCATTGAAAAATTAAATTATTTTTCTATGAATTTATTGTTGTGTTTCTAGATGATGATCATGATTTTTCTTAATTCCACTAAGAAGGAGGCTTATAGGGTCACATACTAAGTGTTTTAAAATCCCAGTTAAAATATATTTGAATTTAATATCAAGAATAAATATCATTCCCAACTTGTAGGATAATAATTATTCAAGTTTAGAATATATATGAGTTTAATATTAAATAAAAATATATTCACAAGTCAATTATTACAATATTTATTTTATTATTATTTATTATTCATGATTTATTAAATAAATAAATTTTTATTCACTAATTTAGTAAATAAATTTATATAAATAATTATTTTTTATGTGAATATTAAAATAAATATTTATTCACAAGTTTATTAAATATAATATTTATTTATTTATTAAATGAATAATATAATGTTTTTTTATTTAAATATATATTTATAATTCATAAGCTCGATAAATAACGAGAAGGATTGAAGGGACCAAAAAATATGATATATTAATCCAAGAGTCTTATATATGTTAAGAAAATATAATAATAATAATATTATAATTATTTTAAATGGATTTTAATTTGAATAAAAAATATGATAAATAGCGTTTGTGAAATTACTATTTGATTAACCGTAAGTATATAATCTGATTTATATAATTTTTTTAAAAATAAGAATGGTTTTGAATGAAAAATTCTCTCTCGATAATTATATCAAACTCAATAGAAAATCCCCCTCCCTATCAATGAAAAAATATAACAAGATAGATTTATTATCACGATCAACATTAAACAGTGCATGACACTTGGATCTTTCATGCCAGGACCCTGTAGGTTCCGGGCGCAGCGGAAGCGCATTGGTGGGAGTGCCCAACTTTAATTTTAGCATTAACAATGATCAATCCGAGATTTTTCATGATGTAAAACTCTAGATCTTTGGAATAGAACGAAGAATGAAAAACAAAAGAGGGAGTTCCAGAACCATAGAGATAGGATCATCATATATTGGTTATAATTAATTTAATTAATTGATAAGAATTACCTTGATGTAATTATTTCTTCATTGATGTCTCCAGTCACAATCTGGTGTGATCCATCGTTACGTCGTAGAATATAAGTGTAGGATTCCTCTAGCGGTGATCCAAATTTGCTCCACGTATCTCCGGATGTCGCCGAAGGGATATCCGGGTGCTACTGTGGAAGAACCTTCGCTTGCGATGTCCGCCTTCGGTCGCCTTGATCCAGTGGTGGTGGATCTCTCTTAGTCTTGATAGCATTCTTTGAGGAAGGAGTTTTTTTGACCTTGAGAGAACTCTCCAGAATTGTTGTGTACAATGATTGAGAAAAAGTGTTGGGGTTGTGAGGATATTTATAATCGGGTTTTAGGTTATAGAGTTATGACAATAAATAAACACATTACTCGTTTTATTTATTTCATTAACTCTTATTGAAAACCCCCCATGTTGAATGATTAATTCCTTGACATTCACCCATGCTGATTATAATAAATATCATTTATAAAATGATATTATTTCCTCAAAATCTTGACTGGAAAAAACTACACACCGTGTAATCATTAATACACGACGTGTACTCATTTTCCATAAAACTACATGGCGTGTATATTCAATATACATGGAGTGTACTTTTATTTTCTATTTTCCTTTAATTCCTCCACCACATTTTTTAGTCCTTGAATAATGACTATTTATTTCTTAAATAAATGTAAGTGCATTACTCACTAATAAATATATATTATTTCATCCACAATATATTCTCTCGAATAACTAGTGTCTAAATAAATGTGATCAGGCATCCTTAAATAATTATTAAACCATAGTCGGGTATAATCTTTATTTAACTTGTTAAATTAATATTTAACTAAGATACATGGACACACTTAGTGTGTGACCCTCTAGGCCTCTTTCTCAGTGGCATTAGGGGGAGCCTGCCTAAAGTCTAAGGTTAGCATCTATCAACACGCCAAGGCACCCATAGAGAAAGAAGTTAACGCCGCAATGAGGTGTCACCTCATACGAACGCTTACCATGTAATATAATCCATTTGTCATGATATCTCGAATCAAGTGGGTTTCATGCTAGTGCCATCAACCCATGGGATCGATTATTCTTTCTTGGACTTTCCGGAATTGAACTCACTCATACCTTACCATGGCCATGGATTTTAGGCTATATCAATTCCATCAAAGGGCCTGAGATATCTACTTACTTTATGGAACAAAAGGGACAAATCCTTTCTCGCATTATCTATTAATGCAGTATTACTCGTGACACACCCAACGTATCCTACCACGCTGCGAACAGTGTGTTGTCACAATTTTTGTCAATAAATCTAAATGCGCGAGTTGTAATACCTATTAATAATAATCTAAAAGTCTAAGGACCAATACACACGTCCGCAGATAGGAATATCCAATGACACTATAAAATGTGGATTTCCTACTGGCGAGTCTCGTTCTCATAATATCCTCCTGGATATTACCAAGGGCACACACCATGAGAAGAAGCCTCAAAGTTTTATGAGTCCTAACCCCTAATGGCCTGTATTATTTGTGTCCCTCAAATAACATCATCTGTCCATAGAGCATATATTCAAGAATAGTGTTATGGCACTTCCGGGTTCTTATCATAGCAGGGATCCGCTATGACCCTTTAATGAAATATCTGTACTTAGGACATTATCACATGCATTGTCACACAGAAGAACAATCAAGATGTGATAAGATATTTATTAATGAATAAAGTACAAAGTAGTTGGTTCTAGGCCACCAACTTTAACAGACTCCCACTTGGACTATAGGCAACTGCTAACAAAATTTAACTCGCTAGCTCTCACATGATATTCATGCTTCTTCTGAGATAGGCCTCTAGTCATGGGGTCTTCCACGTTCTCTTCCATGGACACTCTGCTCACTGCAACTTCACCCCTCTGATAGAAATCCCTCAAGAGGTGATACTTCCGAAGTATGTGCTTTATCCATTGATGGGACCTTGGTTCTTTTTCTAGAGCCACCGCTGTAGTATTATCACAATAAAACGTGATAGGATCTTTAATGCTAGGCACCACATCAATATCCTGGAAAAAGTTCCGAATCCAGACGGATTCATTGGCTACATTAGAAGCCGCTATATATTCGGACTCCGATGTAGAATCGGTGAAAACTGACTGCTTTAACTCTTCCAGCTCACAAATCCTCCATTAAGACAGAAAACATATCCATATTGCGACTTTAGATCATTCCGATCTGTCTGAAAACTTGCATCAGCATACCCTCTGATGTATAGCTCCTCATCTCCTCCATACACAAGGAATATATCCTTAGTTTTTCTCAGATACTTAAGGATAGTCTTAAAAATAGTCCAATTCTGTTCTCCTATATCTTCTTGATATATGCCTACCATGATCAGTGCATATGAAACATCAAGCCTGGTACATAACATGGCATACATGATGGATCCTATAGTTGAAGCGTATGAGATCTTACTCATTCTATCTTTCTCCTGTTGTGTCTGTGGACACATTTTCTTTGAAAGATGTAGGCCATGTGAAACTGGAACTAATCCCCTCTTGGATTGTTTTATACTAAATATTTTTAGTATCTGGTCAATGTATGTACCCTAACTTAGTCCAAGAAGCCTCTTGGATCTATCACAAATGATCTTGATCCCTAGAATGTAGGCTACTTCACCCAAGTCCTTCATGGAGAAACACTTGTTCAACCAGTCTTTAACTGACTATAATATTGGTACATCATTTCCAATAAGCAATATGTCGTCAACATATACTACTAGGATAACGATCACATTCCCATTAAATCGCTTATAAACACATGGCACACATTCGTTCTTAATGAAACCAAATTCCTTTATGGCTTTATCAAATCGAATGTTCCATGACCTGGATGCTTGCTTTAATCCATAAATGGATTTCTGTAACTTGAAAACCCGTTTGGCTTCCTATGGTGTCACAAACACTTCTGGTTTTGTCATATAGACATCTTCCTGAAGGTTCCCATTAAGGAATGCTGTTTTGACATCCATTTTCTAAATCTCGTAGTCATGGTAAGCTGCTATGACAAGTATGATTCTTATGTACTTAAACATGGAAACTAGTGAGAAGGTTTCATCATAGTCAATTCCTTGACGTTGTCTGAATACTTTAGCCACTAGCCTTTCTTTATAGGTGCTAACTTGACCTTCCATGTCCATTTTTCTCTTGAATACCCATTTGCATCCAATAGTCTTTACATCAACTGGCTCATCGACTAGAACCCAGACTTGGTTCTGATACATGGAATCCATCTCAGAATTCATAGCTTCTAGTGATCTTGCAGCTTCTGAGCTTTCTACTACTTGATTGTAGGAGAGAGGTTTATCATTGTCCAACAATAATGATCACCATCTTCGGTGACCAGGAAACCAAATCTCTCTGATTCCCTTACCTCTCTTGAGATCCTAAGTAGTTCTTGTGTTTCTGGTACCTTTTCCATGGGGACCTGTGGAACTTTTTCCTCTACCAAATCCTGTGTATCTTGAGCATCAACTTTGTCGAAGTCAATCTTTCTCCCACTATACTTCTTGAGGATGTTCCCCCTCTCAAGAAAGGCGACTTGTCTGGTGACAATCACTTTCTTGTTTGAAGGGTTATATAGGTAATATCCTTTTGTTTCCTTAGGGTATCCTATAAAGATACACCTTGTGCCCTAGGGTTCTAGTTTATTTCCAAAGAAGGCCTTAACAAAATCCTCACATCCCCATACACATGTGTACGGCAAAGTGGCTTTCCTTCCATTACATAACTCGGATGGAATTCTATTTGCCGCCTTAGTTGGTACTCAGTTTAATGTGTATGTTACAGTTTGTAATGCATATACCCAAACGGATAATGGATGATATGCATGACTCATCATCGAACTCACCATGTCCAACAAGGTCTGGTTCCTCCTCTCACTAACACCATTACACTATGGTGTATAAGGAGGAGTGAGCTGAGATATAATCCTAGACTCCAGTAGAAGATCGATGAACTCTTGGTTTAGATATTCTCCACCTAGAACCGATCGAAGTTTCTTTATCTTCTTACCAAGATGATTCTCCACTTCATTCTTGAATTCCTTAAATTTATCTAAGGACTCTGACTTATACCTCATTAAGTATACAAATCCATATCTACATAAATCATCAGTAAAAGTAATGAAGTAAGAATATCTACCTCTAGATTCTACTAAAAATGGTCCACATACATTCGTGTGCACCAATCCTAGAATATCTGTGGCCCTTTCACCCTGTCCACCAAAAGGTGGCTTGTTCATTTTACCTTGTAAACAAGAGTGACATCTATCAAGTGGTTTTAGATCAGTAGAGTATAAATATCCATCTTGATAGAGCTCTGTCAATCACTTCTCGTTTACATGACTGAGATGGTGATGCCACAACCGGGTGATGTATGAGTCATCTGAGTTTGTTTTGTTATCGATTGCCAACACTTGGTTTTCGTAATTTAATATATACAAAACATTATTTAAATGCACCATACCGTAACGTACGTTGTTATTATAAAAGAGACTACCCTTATTTCCAAACATGAAAATAAATCCATCCATATCCAAACAAGATACATAAATTATGTTTTTGGTAACACTAGTCACATAATAACAGTTACATAAAACCAAAATCATCCTTGTCGACAATGAGAGGTGGTAATCTCCAATAGCCAACGTAGCCAACCTTGCACCATTGGCAACTCAAAGATCCACCTCTCCTCTGTCAATCTTTCAAAATATACTTGGTTCCTATATTTGAATATATATGTGAGCCCCACAAGATATATCTAATACCCAATGTGTAGAAATAGAAAGATTACACTCGATAACGAACACACCTTTAGCATTCCCATTCTTCTGGGTGCAGTTCCTCTTCAAGTGGCCTTGCTTTCCACATGAAAAATGCACCGCATCCCATTCCTTGCCCTGCCTCTCGATCTTCCCCTTCTTGGAGGGATGATGCTCGGGGGCTTCAGACCGTTTATAAGTCTTTGGAACCTTTTCCTTGTCCTTCCATTTATTATTCACCATAAGGACCGTGGGTTTGTCACACCCCATGTCCTTATCTTCCTGGTGAATTAAGGTAAGAAGTTCTAATATACTCTTCTCATTATTGATCATGTTGTAGTTGAAAATAAAGCTTGATAAGGTATTGGGCAGTGACGATAGGATGAGATCTGTATGCAACTCATTCGGGAATTTAATCCCTAAGATGTCCAGGCATTCGATGTATCCAATAAGCTTGATTACATGAGGTCCAGCTGGCACAGACTCTCTAAGATTAGTTGTAAACAAAGCATTGGAGATATCATATCTCTCTTGTCTCGCCTTCTCTTAGTAGAGATCCTTAAGGTGAGACATCATGCTATACACGTCCATGTTTTCATGGTGGTTCAAGAGCTCATTAGACATGGCTGATAGCATGAAAAACTGGACATCTATGGAATCATCCGTGTGTTTCATGTAGAGAGATTGTTCCTCATCACCAGCCTCCTTTCCAAGTGTAACTAGAATAGGCTCTTCCAGCACATACAATTTCCCTTCGTGGTGAAGGATGACGTGTAAACGCCTCTGCCACTCTTGGAAATTGGTGTCGGTGAGAATGTTTTCCTTCTTGAGTATGGTTCACAATGATATGTTTGATGTCATTTTCTTTCCATTTTTATAAATTAAGATGAGAAAAGGTTTATTACTTGAATATAAAATTGATAAAAATAAATAAATTAATACTTATTAGTCTCCCACTATTTTATCTAAATCCAATAGCCCTCACCATTGACTTCAGAATATTCTGTTGCCTAAATATTCTAGTGACAAGGGTCCATATTTCCCTTTTAATTAACCTAACTAGGGTTGGTCAAGAAACTTGAAGGGTTTTAGGTAGGCATTCCAAATGCCAATTGCATTAACTTGCAGCTCCTTGATCCGCTGAGTGGACTCCCCAATCCTGAAATCCTTTTATTTTGGATTTCCTCAACCTTTGCCTCTTGGTCACACCAAGTCCTACTGTGGAAGTCAACCCCTGATGAGAACCAAGTAAAGTCAACCCAAAACCTTGAATTATAATTCCCCGATAATTGAAAGAACCCCAACTAGGTTTGGTCAAGCACTTTGAACTATGGTTCGATTCTAACCAAGATTATGGAAGGCTATACCGACTTAATATTTCTTTGAGGTATTTTATCCTTATACGTAAATTTCCATTTTATTATATTTGATTACATGATTTTTAATATCAAGTGGGATATACTTAAGTGATTAACCATGTATAATATAATATTTACGCATAAGCCAGTCATTATTTTAGTTCCATCTTGCCTGCTTGTTTAATTCATTAATTGTGTGATTACGACAACACACCCACAATAAATAAACCATGAAAATGACAGAAATAAAATAAATGGTATGATCATGAGCTTGTTTTGTTGGTTAGTTTATCTAGCAGTTGATAAAATAACCCAAGACCTTGGGGAGAAACACCTTGAACCTTTCAGGTTCATGTTTACAGCTTTCCACCTGTCCACCTTTGTATCTCCTTAGATTGGTTTCACCATGGTTCCTGACTTGAGCCACCTCCACTAGCTTGGGAGCTCTATCCATTACATATTAATTTATCTCACACGCGGGTGAGGGGTAAAAAGGGGTTTTTACATAAAATAATCCTTGGGCACACATTCCCTACATATTAATAAAGAGAAGGCTCGCAGGCCAACAAATTTAATTTAAATAAATAAATTAAAGAAACCATTAACATACAAAGGTATTGGTCTAGATCATGATCATTCATACATGCAATGATATTTACGCATAAATAAAACTAGCATTCAATTATTTAATCATTTTTGTTTAAGATAAATCACACTCAAATCAATTAATTATCTTTAATTAATCAATCCTTTTATCTTAAAACATTTTCTGAATATCCTTGAGATTATCATCCATCATAATTTTAAACAAATAAATTCATTTAAAATTATCTTTGTACATAACTTGTACCTTGGAGGCAACTCGGTGAATTCCCGTTCATTACACAGATGTTAAATTAAACACATATATATAAAACACCTTTCACGTGTTGTGCCTCAGCTTTATGCCTGCACTATGGTACATGTCTCAAGGGTTTGTATAATATAATAATAAACTTTAATAAATCTCCATAATTTGGGTGAGTATGCAGCGTGTAGTTCTGACTACAGGGCGTGTAATTTTTTTTGCCGTCCATCTGAAGTACACGCCTGGGGACATGGCGTGTTGATGTACTTCGGAAAGTTTTGGAGTACACAGCGTGTTCAGTTGGAAACACGCCGTGTAGTATCCGCGTTACATGGTTTCCAGTTGGACAAGCCGTGTATGGGGTACATGGCCCAATCCCAGCCCAAAGGGACTACACGCCGTGTTCAGTGGACCACATGACGTGTAATCCAGAAACCGGGTGCCACCTGTTCCTGGTCAGCACACGGTGTCATAAATGACTTAGATAGGATCCAATACACAACCTGATTTGGTGGACCAGTCCAATGATTTGAATCTAGACTACACGACATGTAATTCCGAATACACGCCGTGTATTCTAGTGTTGTATGGCCAGGAACGTTTGGCACCTCCAGATGAGTTCCTCTATTTTATTTTAATAAAAATTAAAAGAAAAATTCGTTTCTGTAAGGTGAACGAGAAACGAGAGGGGATGAACATATCTTGAGATTCATATTTTAAAGAATGATTAACTTGAATTGAAACAAAAAAAAAATTATTAAATGCGTAAATCACCAACGAAAAACTAAATAATTATAATCAACGATATGAACCCTTTGATACCACTTGTAGGTTCCTGGCGTAGCAGAAGTGCATTGGTGGGAGTGCCCAACTTTAATTTTATCCTTAACAATGATCAATCCGAGATCCATAAATATGAAAAACGCTAAATCTTTGGAATAGAATGAAGAACTAAAAACAAAAGAGGGAGTTCCAGAACCATAGAGATAGGATCATCATATGTTGGTTATAATTAATTTAATTAATTGACAAGAATTACCTTGATGGAATTCTTTCTTCGTTGATATCTCCAGTCACGATCCGGTTTGATCCATCATTCTATCATAGAATCCAAGTGTAGGATTTCTCTAGCGGTGATCCACAATGATCCACGTATCTCTGGACGTCGCTGAAGGGATCTCCGGGTGATAGCACAGAAGAACCTTTGCTTGAGATGTCCGCCTTCAATCACCTTGATCCGGTGGTGGTGGATCTCTCTCGGTCTTGAGAGTGTTCTTGGAGGAAAGAGTTCTTTCGGCCTTGAGAGAACTCTCCATAATTGTTATGCACAATGATTGGGAAAAAGTGTTGGGGTTGTGAGGATATTTATAATTGGGTTTGAGGTTATAGAGTTATGATAATAAATAAACGCATTACACGTTTTATTTATTTCATTAACTTTTATTGAAAACCCCCCATGTCGAATGATTAATTCCTTGACATGTGCCCATGCTGATTATAATAAATATCATTTAATAAAACAATATTATTTCCTAAAAATCCTGACTGGAAAAACTACACGCCGTGTAATAATTAATACACGGTGTGTACTCATTTTCCATAGAACTACATGGTGTGTAGATTCAATATACATGGGGTGTACTTTTATTTTCCATTTTACTTTATTTCCTCCACCACATTTATTAGTCATTGAGTAATGGATATTTATTTCTTAAATAAATGTATCTACATTGCTCACTAATAAATATATATTATTTTTTCCGCAATATATTCTGTCGAATAACTAGTGTTGAAATAAATGCGACTAGGAATCCTTAAATAATTATTAAACCACAGTAGAGAATATTATTTATTAAACTTGTTAAATTAATATTTAACTAAGATACATGGACACACTTAGTGTGTGACCCTCTAGGCCTCTTTCTCAGTGGAATTAGGCGGAGCCTGCCTAAAGTCCAAGGTTAGCATCTAGCAACACACCAAGGCACCCATAGAGAAAGAAGTTAACACCGTAATGACGTGTCACCTCATATGAATGCTTACCATGTAATATAATGCCTTTGTCACGATATCTCGAATCAAGCGGGTTTCATGCTAGTGCCATCAACCCATGTGCGCGATTATTTTTTCTTTGACTTTCCGTAATTGAACTCGCCCATACCCTACCATGGCCATAGATTTTAGGCCATATCAATTCCATCAAAGGGATTGAGATATCTACTTCCATTATGGAATAGAAGGGAAAAATCAATTCTCAAATTATCTATTAATGAAGTACTACTCGTGACGCACCCAATGTATCCTACCTCGCTGCGAACAGTATGTCGTCACAGTTTTCATCAATATAGCTAAGTGAGGGAGTTGTAATACCCATTAATAATAATCTCAAAGTATAAGGACCAATACACACATCCACAAATAGGAACATCCAATGAAACTATGAAATGTGGATTTCCTACTGGCGGGTCTTTTTCTCATAATATCCTCCTAGATATTACCAATGGCGCACACCATGAGAAGGTGACTCAAAGTTTTATGAGTCTTCACCCCTAATGGCCTGTATTATTTGTGTCCCTCAAATAACATCATCCAGCCATAGAACATATATTCAAGAACAGTGTTATGGAACTTCTGGGTTCTCATTATATCAGGGATCCACTATGAACCTTTAATGCAACAACTATCCTTAGGACATTATCACACGCATTGTCACGCAGAAGAACAATAAAGATGTGATAAGGTATTTATTAATGAATAAAGTACAAAGTAGTTGGTTCTAGGCCACCAACTCCAACAGACCCATAATACAAAGGATTTCATTCAAAGATCCATGTAACTAATGTGGATACCTCTATAGTAATTATAGTTTTCATTCTTATCTACAACAATGATATGATAAGAATGCTAACTAAATTGATCAAGAGAAATAATAATTATCAAACCAAGGAAATTCTTATTTAAAATTAGTTATAAGTTGAATGATAATAGATCCTCTCTCCAAAATTTAAGGATTGTGTTCATAATGTCCCTCAAGATTTATGCATTGTATTTGATTATTTTTTTATCAATTTTCTAAAGATTAACTGTTGGATTTGAAAAAATACATTTTTACGCATCACCCTAGTTGATTCCAAAACACCCTATAAGTTTCAAAATGATTCCATATAAATGATAAAATGAGATTGAAATATATCCATGGATAACATAAAAATGTCAATAAATTATAAAATGGATAAAAATAAATTATTTCATTGTGAAGTAATGTATAATTCTAGATACCATAAACATACCATCATGACCTCGTGCCAATACCTCATACACAAATGACTAAGGCATACACCAGATACCCCTGCTAGTTTGTCTCATGAGACTTACTAATGCATCAAGAGGCTATATAATTCTGGGTCCCACCCATCATATAATAAGTCCAATGCATCCATCATATGAGTGATTTTGGCTAACAATAAATAATATTATAAAATGAACCATATACATACACACCTCTTAATAATCAATATTTGTCAATATAGAAGTAATGGGTATACAAATTATAAAAGTTTATCTAGTAAATTTAATGACATGGCTATATAGGTGAATATACATCAATCTAGTATGAATTATAAGATATTCACAATGAAATGTAAAGTATCCTTGATAATAGTATATCAAGAAGGGATACTTTTAACAAATATAGATGTTAATTAGTATCAATGAATTCAATAGTTGGAGACTAAAACAATGATATAAAAAATATTATATTTGAATAAAAAACAATTTTATAGAAATTTAATGGATTTCGAGGGTGGTATAATAAAATATAATGGAAAATTAATATTCACAATAAATTCATGGATTTATAAAAATGAAATAAAGAATAATTATTGATGTGACAAGTAGATTGTGCAGTCACACTGAGAAGGAGAGGGAATTAGTGTAGACCAATTTTACAGGATCATTCCAACTTAAACTATTTACCCCCATTTATTATTTGAACCTATATTTTGGTTAAGAATTATAGTTATATTTAATAATTATTGATAAAAATTCATGCCATATGCATTGGTAGAATGTAAATTGAGTGAAACACATAGTATTTACAAGGTTCCACCTCAATGTGGGTACATACCCATTATTGTAATAGACCAACCCAGTTCAACCAGACCAGTCACCCAAGTCAGCTCATCATGGGGTGGGGTAAAACAAAGATAAAAAACTAGTATCTTATATATGGAAAAAAGATATACCAACTGAGTACAAAGAAGAAACAATAGAAGATACAAATGAGGAAAATAGAATAAAACAGAAAGAAAATAATTATAGAAAATAAGCCTCTAGGTGGCCAAATGTCACCTAAATAATATCCCAAAAAATAACAATGTAAAGAGAATCATACAAGATACCTAATGCTGTTAACTTTGTAAAGCCTAGAACCCGCACTTTTGGATTCAGTACTAAGACATGTTGTATATTTTTTTATAAAAGAAAATAAAAAAATATAGAGTACATTATAAATCTGAGGACCATTTCCATTCTAGGTTTTAGAGAATTATAAAAAAACTTACATACATTTAATCAGTGTTTACAAAAATAATTACAAAAATAACTAACTGGATTCATCTGCACTAGCACCTTAAATTTACTTTTAACTTATAAGGAATTCTTTGAATTTTTTTTAAAAACAAATGGGTGAGAACAAAAAGCTCAGTAAGGGACAGAAATAAATAAGAAAACCATTAATCCATGAATACTTATAACCATATGAAATCATTTTCACAAAGACATACTTCACACCCATAAGTATCATAAACTTATTTTTTGAGACATGAGATTTAAATAAACATAAAAACATAAATAGAACATAAAGGTATCTTAGGGAATTACTTAATTAATATTTTAACCCTCATAGTTGCCTTATTATTTATAACCCTCATGGAAACCTTATAATGTAACTCTCATGACTACCTTATAATGTAACCATCACAGCTACCTTATAGTGTAACCATCGTAGTTGCACTTGGATTAACCATACGGTCGACCTCCAACATAATAATATCCAATAAATCTTAGGGAGATATAGGTCCCACCCTTCTCATAAACAATTTCCAAGAACCATAACATAATCATAAAACATGAATACTTGCATAAAACTTTCATTTTCAATTTTGTAAAAATAGAAATTTAAGAGTATTTTTATAGAAAAGTCCCTTAAAAATATCATATAATTGAGGTGAGAATTAATATAAAGAAAGGAATATGTGTATACTCTATAAATACTCATAATACAAAATAATATAAGCAATATTCATCACATAAATAATCTTAATACCACATAAGTAAGGAAGTAGAAGGTTAACCCAATGAATGGAAATTGGGTTAAGAATTCCCTTACCTTAGGTTAATCTCATTTATTATGTATTTAAAAATCCTGTATAATGGTTAAAAGAGTGTTATTAATATTTTACAAAAATATATTGATTTTTATAACACCTTATATGATCATTTTATAACATCATTCAACACATTAATTAATTATATTTTGTTCTTTCCATTTTTTGGGGTGTGTTCTTCACAGGGTTTCAAAGGTCAGTTTATTATGGTCTTCCTTATAAAAATGAAATAATAAACCAGAAGCGATAAAATTTATATATTTAGGTCATTTTAAACAATTACATGTGAATTTAACCTTTCCATGATTTTTGTAAAAGGGAAATGAAAAATCATCATCAACAACGACAGTGAATTAATGCATTATGGACAACGATTTTATTATTTTACAAAAAGGTGAATATGAGAGATTTTATGATGCATATACCATAAAAAAACAATCCAGTATATAATTGATACTGGAGTTGTCATGAAACATTGGAAAAGAGGTTGGGATAATGTATAAGGGAAAAATAAATTAAAAGAGAAGAAAAATGAACCATACTTCTTGAAAGTTCCTCCTTGATAACATCTTTAAGGATCTTGGAAGTGGTATTTTTGTGAGAATAAAAGCTTAATAAAATTTCAAGGGATGAGGAGGAGGGAATTTGGTAGAGGTTATATGAACAAGATGGCCTAAGGAGATGAAAATACTAGGTCAATTACTACTCCACTGCGGAACATGACACAAAGAATAAAATTGGAGTAAATCAAAGCCCCAGGGACTTGACCCCATGACCTTCCCCTAACCCCTCCCAACCCCTTACCACCCCACCACCAACGGTGGGGTAGAGGAGATAAAAATATGTGATGGAGGAAGCTTCCTTTTATAATTGAGGTGAGAGGTAACATACGAATTACTCAAATTATTAAAATATAATAATTTTAATTTAGGTTGTAAGAATTAAAAAAGGTATAAAAATAATATTATATCCAATTTTAAAAGAAATATAATCATTTTTGGTCGTGATAATAATTTTTTTATATTTTTAAATAATTTAATAAAATATTTTTTTCATGGAAAAATGATTTTTTCAAAATAAAAAATATTCACAATCAAGACTTTAAACACATTAAAAAAAGTTTCCAATTAAAATTAAATTCATTATTATATCTTATACATACTATAATTACCTATAGAAATTGTAAAATGACTTAAAAATATCAAATTATATTTATTTTACTATTTTTAAAATCATTAATTTAATTTATTCATTAATTAAATATTTACTCATTATAATTTTTTAACCCATTAATGTTATTATATATTACCAAAAATTAAAAATAAAATTATATAAGAAAGAATTTTGTTTAGCTTTCAATACAGTATTTATGTTCAAAATAATTTTCCATAAAACCATTCACTAAAATATTAAACTAATTGAAAGTTATAGTGTGAACAAGTTGTCATCCTTTTTAATAAAATAATATAATGAGGCTAATGTGATCCATGAGGATCCAGAATGTCCCCAATTCAAACAAAAACATGATAATGGTTTCTATTTTATTATATAATAGGTTTTATATTTTTTTTTCATTAAATAATTCTTATAATTTTTATAAAAATATTTTATTTATTTTTATTAGGCTTGCACAAGCACTGCATCAGCATTTCACATGAATTAATGCTAATTATTTCATATATAAAAACTAAAAATAAATTAATATCATAAAAATAAGTTAATTTTGTTAAAAATAAAATTATAGATTCATTCATTATTTATATTCAGTCATATACATGACAAAATAACATCTTAAATTTGTTAGTTTGTCTTTTCTTACCCTGCGCAAGAATTGCACAAACATTTGGATAAGATTAATGTTATATAACTATAAAATTCTAAATTAATAGCCAAAAAGATCAATAATACATAATAATTAATAAATTAGTCTTTCAATTTTTTTATCACTCAATTATTATTTATAAAGAACTAAAATCTATATTGCCAATGCTGCACAGGCACTGCGTCGAGATTGACAATAATTTTTATACCTTATCATGAAATAAATTATAAAATACATGTTCTGAATTATTTATAAATAATATTACTATTATAAAATAATAATTTAGTTATTAAATAAATTTAATAAATTTTATATCATAAATATGTATCCATGACCTCACAAAAAAATACTCTATTTTATGAAAAATGTATTTTTTACTATTCACCAAAAATTAATGTATTTTAGAAAAATCCAAAAAAGTCATCATAATAATTTTTTGATGTCCAGAATTCAAAAATGAGCTCCAGTTTATAAAAATAATTTTCTAAAAATGTTTAATTAATTTTTAAATAAAATCATAATTTATTTGAAAAACAACAATTTTAAAACTATAACTTATTTTATGACACCATGAAAATTTAATCATGGTCTCATAAAATTATCTTATAACCATAAGACAATAAAATAATAATTTATGATTAAATTTTACATTTTCATTTAAATTATTTAATTAATCAAAAAATTGTAAATAAATATTTATAACTTACAAAAATACAAACACTTATACTATAATCATATCCTCACTTATAAGATGCCTAAATTTTATTTATACATTCATGGGTGAGGTTAAGATTAATACGGATGGTTTACTATTCATATGGGCAATATTACTATTCATAAAGGTATGTTACTATTCATAAGGGTAAGTTACTATTCACAAAAAATATAATTTGATCCTATCAGACTCCAAAAAACTTAGTAATTGCAATAGTGTATTTAAATTTTTCAAAATTCAATTCAAAATAGTAGAAAAATTATGTTTAACGACTAGGAAATAAAGGTCACATAGTACTTAGTAGTTTATTTTAGCATGATGTGACATTGTGTTTCCTTTTAAAAATATCAGGATGTTACACTCTCCCCTTATATGAATTGTGCCCTCGAAATTCATTCATTGTATTTATAATTATGAATTTTCATATTTAAGAAATTTTTTTTTCTTATGTGTACTTAATTTTATAGATCTTATCAAGTAAATTCTATCACTATTTTTTTATAAAATGACAATGTCTAATCTGTAAAGCTGTCTAGACCATTCCTCTGATACCGATTGTAAATGCCTAAACCCACACTTCCGGATTCAGTACTTAAACATGTTGTGTATTTTTTTTGTATAAAAGATAATAGAAAAATACATAGTAAATTATAAATCTAAAGAAATTTTTTGGTCTAGGTTCTAGAGAATTAGACAACAACTTACATACATTGAATCATAGTTTACAAAAATAATTACAAAATAACTAATTGGATTCATCTGCACTAGAACCTTAAATTTACTTTTAACTTCTAAATAATCCTGTGAAAAACATTTTAAAAACTAAGGGATGAGCACAAAAAGCTTAGTAAAGGGCATAAATAAATAAGGAAACCATTATTCCATGAATACTTACAACTATATGAGATCATTTTCATAAAGACATACTTCACACCCATAAGTATCATAAACATATTTTGTGAAACATGAGATTTCCATAAACATAGAAAACATAAATAGAAGATAAATTTATCTTAGGGAATTACTTACTTAATATTGTAACTCTCATTACTACCTTATGATTTTTAACCCTCATGGATACCTTACAATGTAACCCTAACGACTAACTTATAATGTAACCCTCATGGCTACCTTATGGTGTAACAATCCCAATTATACTTGGAGTTACCATACGATAGACCTCCAAAATAATCACACCTAATTAATTGAGGGAGATATAGGTCCCACCATTTTCAATAAAAATTTCTAAGAACCATAACATAATCATAAAATATGAACACTTGCATAAAATATTCATTTTGAATTTTGTAAAAATAGAAATTTAAAAGAGGATCTTTAATTAAAAGTCCCTTAAAAATATCATATAATTGAGGTAAGAATTAATATAAATAAAGAAATATGTGTATACAATATAAATACACATAATAAAACATAATATAAACAAAATTAATCACACAAATAATCTTAACGTCACATAATTAATGAAGTAGAAGGTTAACACAAAGAATGGAAATTGGGTTAAGAATTCCCTTATCTCACATCCGTATTACTTAGTATGTGTTTAAAAATCATATATAATGATTAAAAGAGTGTTATTAATATTTTAAAAATACATATTGATGTTTATAACACCTTATATGATAATTTTATAACCTCATTCCACCCATTAATTAATAATATTTTGTTCTTTCTATTGTTTTGGGTGAATTCTTTACATGGTTTCCAAGGTCGATTTATTATGGTCTTCCCTGTAAAAATAAAACAATAAAACAGAAGTGATAATATATATATATATATATAATTAATTTTAAACAATTACATGTAAATTTAAACTTTCCATGATTTCGGTAAAAGTGAAACGAAAAATCATTATCCACGAACGCAGTAGACGACGATTTCGTTATTTTAGAAAAAATGAGAAGATGAGAGATTTTATGATTCTTATAACATAAAAAAAACACCCTAGTATATAAGTGATACTAGTGTTGTCATGAAACATTGGAAAATAGGTTGGGATAATGTATAAGTAAAAAATAAACTAAAAGAGAAGAAAAAAGATCCTTCTTGAGAGTCATTCCTTGAGAACCTTTTTAAGGATCTTGGAAGTTGTATTTTTGTGAGACCAAGAGCTCAAGAATGTAGAAAGGTATGATGAGGAAGGAATTTGGTAGAGTTTATCTGAAAAATATGGCTTGATTTGATGAAAATATGTGATGAAGGCATCCTCCTTTTATAATTGAGGTTAGGGGTAACATATGAATTACACAAATTATTAAAATATAATAATCTTATTATAGGTTTTAAGACTTAAAAAATACTAAAAATAGTATTATATCCCATTTTATAAAGAATATAATAATATTTTTCCTTGATTTTGTTTTTTTATTTTTAAATAATTTAATAAAATGTTTTATTCATAGAAACATTATTTTTTACAAAATAAAAACTATTCACAATCAATACTTTAAACACATTAAAAAAATATTCCAATTCGAATTAAATTAATTATTATATCTTATAAATATTATAATAACCTATATAAATCATGAAATGACTTAAAAATATAAAATTTTATTCATTTTACTATTTTTAAAATCATTAATTTGATTTATTTCTTAATTAAATATTTACTGCATCATAATTGTTCAAGCCATTAATGTAATCTTTTATTACTAAGAATTAAAAATAAAATACTATAATAATAATAAATTTATTATCTTTAAATATAGTATTTATGATTGAAATACTATTCTATAAAACCATTCATTAAAATATTTAACTAATTGAAAGTTATAGCGTGAACAAGTTGTCATACTTTTTAATAAAATAATATAATATGACTAATGTGATCCATGTGGGTTCATAATGTCTCTAATTCAAACCAAAACATGATAATGGTTGTTATTTTCTTATATAATAAGTTTTAGCTAAATTTTTTGTCATTTAATAATTATTGTAATTTTAATAACAACATTTTATTTATTTTTCTTTGGATTGCACAATCACTGCATCAATGTTGCATAAGAATTAATGTTAACTATTTCATATATAAAAATAAAAAATAAATTAATATCATAAAAATGAGTTAATTAGGTTCAAAATGAAATTCTACATTCATTAATTATTTATGTTTAGTTATATACATGACAAAATAGCATCTGGAATTTGTTATTTTGTCTTTTCTTGCTCTACGTAGGAATTGCACAGACATTTGGATAAGATTAATGTTATATAACAATAAAATTCTAAATTAATAGAAAAAAAAATAATACATAATATTGAATAAATTAGTCTTGAAAATATTTTTTAGCACTAAATTATTATTTTTAAAGAACAAAAAATGACATTTCCAATGCTGTGCAGGCACTGCGTCGGCACTGACAATAATTTTTATACCCATCCTAAAATAAACTATAACATCAATGTTCAGAATTATTTATAAAAAATATTATTATTATAAAATAATAATATAGTTATTCAATAAATTTAATTAATTTAATATCATAAATATATCTTCATGACATCACAAAACAATACCTTATTTTATAAAAAACTGTATTTTTTTACTATTCACCAAAGATTAAAGTATTTCATAAAAATTCCAAAAATTCATCATAGACGTTTTTTGATGTTTAGAATTCAAAAATAAACTCCATTTTATCAAAATAATTTTTTAAAAAGTTTAATTTAATTTTTAAATAAAATCATAATTTATTCGAAAAATAACAATTTTAAAACTATATGTTGTTTTATAACACCTTGAAAAATTAATCGTGGTCTCATAAAATTATATTATAACCGTAATAAAATAAAATAATAATTTATTATTATATTTTAAATTTTCATTTAAATTATTTAATTAATCATAAAATTATAAATAAATATTTATGACTTACAAAAAAACTAACACTTATACTATAATCATATTGTCACTTACAAGATGCCTAAATTTTATTTGTACATTAATAGGGGAGGTTAAAATTCATTTCGATGATTTAATATTCATAAGGTCCATATTAATATTCATAAGTGTATGTTACTATTCATAAGGGCAAGTTACTATTCCCCAAAAATATAAGTTGGTTCTATTAGACTCCAAATAACTTACTGACCGCAACTGTGTATGTCCATTTTTCGAAATTCAATTCAAAATAGTGGAAAAGTTAAGTTTAACAGCTAGGAAAAAAAGGTCACATAGTACTTAGTCGTTTATTTAAGAATGATGTGGCATTGTGTTTCCTTTTAAAAATATATGGATGTTTCAACCTTTACCTGAATCTAGAAAAAGAAGTTCTACAACCACCCACTAGAAGAAGTAGGGTGTGATAAATAGATCCTAGTAGGATACCACCAAAAGATCTATACTTGTTCTAATAAAAGGAATGTAGAAGTCCAATATTTAAAACAAAGTAGTTTTAAAATCATTTTTATAAATAAATAATTTGAAATCCATTTTCAAACAATCCTTGAGTTTCACAAATTGCATGCCATATTTTGAAAAGATAAAAACAAGTTGGTAAAGATACCAAAATATAAATAAACGTGTGATCCATCATCCATGAAATAATTTATCAATTAATAAACAACCAAAAAAAATCACCTACTAGTTGGGCTCTAGCCTATGGTTCACTACGTACTAGACACTCACAAACCTAACAAGGAATGAGGTTGGACCCCACTAACATTGAAGCCTACCATAGAAAAACAACATACAAGAGGATACCTCCTAGTGGTGTCACATACACTAGTGCTACCCATGTCTCTTTCTTAATGCACCCTATGCTCTCACTGTGAAATGTTTGAACATTTTCATTTTGAAAACCATGCTAACATTTTTATAAAACCATCTAATATCCAAGATAATTTTCTTCATGGTTTGAAAATCCATTTTCCATTTCAAATCAAGGTAATTCCGTTTTCAAAGAGACACAATTTTTAAATTTGAAACAATGCCATTTTCAATGTCAACACAAGAAAATATATTTCAAATCTAAAGGAATCAATAATAACTATAAAGAATTCAGTAAATTAGAATAGTTAATTATATCCACCTATCTCAAGAGTGTATAAAACCTTACCGCCTTAGACAATAGGTATTGGAACCCATAAGATCTCCCTTCAGAAAGACAAGGAACAACCAAAGACTAAAGAACATTGATTAAAAACACACCCAATTACCAATCCCTTTAAAAAATGGTTATTAAACCAGAAATGAGAGAGAAATCGAGAGGAATGCTTACTTGAAGAGAAGAACCACCTAACCCTGCTGATCAATCACTGAATAGTGCTTTTCAAAGGGAATGGAGTCAAGCAAAAATGCCTAGGGTAAGAGCTATGGCCGAGAGGATAAGACTAAAAAATACAACGAAGCCTTAAAATCCTTTATAATGCCCTAAAATCTGCAACTCTGGGTCTTCCATGACATATAATAACTTTACAAGTCATTAAAACCTTTCATTTTAAGGTACTCCAAAAAATGCATCGCCTCATATTAAAAACATGTTTTTCACATTAAATAATGTTTAAACCTTACACAGTTTGTAACATTTTCAAGCTATGTAATCCAGTTCATAATATCTATCCTATATCTATTACACGTCATAAAATCTAATTACACATAATGTAACTTTTCATAAAATAGAAAAAAAGTCCAGGGAAAAGATGAAAATCGAAGAAATATTTGACTTCACTATTACAAGTATCCTCCCAATTCAAGTTCGAAAAAACTCACCCAATGAAGTAGGAAACCAAAATCATGGACTAGGACATACCTGACCAAAAGGTTATGGGGAATTAAAATATCTCCACCATAAAATCTTTCTATCCTTATAAAGAGCTGAAGATCTTGGATCTGCAAAAACAGAAGTCCACTACTGCCTCATTAATGAATCCCACCCCCACATTTTATGGCGATACTATCCGCAATTCTATAGTACCTGGACTAGGAAGATTTTTTACCATGCAGTACCTTACCCCGATGATCCATAATTTGAATAGGCTACTCAACCAAAGTGTTATCAGGCTTAAGAACAACATACTCCCATATAGACACATGGAAAAGATTTGGTATATACCTCGTCAACTAGGAAACATGAATCATGTCATATATGAAGTCAATAGAGATGGTAAAATCAACCAGTAGGCCACCCTCCCTAGTATCTCAATAATATCAAAGGGTCCCATCACTACTACAAAAACGGCCTATATCAGCGCTAAAAAAGGGATTTAACAGTGCTAAAAAAGTGCTGTAAAGATCCACACTAATATTGGGGGTCCCTTTTATCAGCTCTCCGAAAAGCACTGATAAAGGCCGCTTTTATCAGTGCTAATAAAAGCGCTGATAAAAGTATCCTTTATCAGCGCTTTTAAAAAGCGTTGATAAAGGTCATAAAAAAATAAAAAAAATAAAAAAAATTAAAAATAATCCAGGGAGTGCTTTTATCAAAGCTTCACACCCCCTTTATGAGTGCTATGAGGTCTCTCGCGCGCTGCCCTTCCCGCGCATCCTCATACGTGCGCACCCCTTTTGCTTCCACCTGAACTCGAACCCTGGACCTCCCCCATTTCGCGGCTGCACCTTTACCACTAATCCATTTCGTTTTGTTCTCTATTTAGTGATATATATATATATATATAGTTATATTTATTCATATATTGATATAGATTCATATTAATATAAATATATTTATTTATATATTAGTATATATATATATATATTAATTTGTATATTAATATATTAATATATATATTTTTAGTTATAATTTTTTATACGTATATTTATTTGTATATTAATATATACTTATAAGATTAGTTTTAAATACATTTATGAAAAAATATGTTTTTATGTGTGTTTATAAATAAATACATACATACATACATACATAGATATATACAACACACAGACACACACAGAGAGACACAAACACACAAACACATATATATTTACAAATAAATACATATATATGTGTATTTAAAAATCCATAGAATGTACTTATAAGATTAGTTTTAAATAAATTTATGAAAAAAATATGTTTTTGATGTGTGTTTATAAGTAAATAAATAAATACATACATATATACATATATACAACACACAAAGACACACACATGACACCCACACACACACAGAAACATATATATTTATGAATAAATACATATATATGTGTAATTGAAAAGCCATAGAATGTTAAACAACCATAACTTATAATCTAGAATTCCATTTCAATGCCAAAACCAGTCAAATCGAAGAAAATGAAACAATATTCAATATGATATGTGGTACAGGCCTAACAGACATCTGGATTAGAAGTTATACTTATTTGAATGTTAACAAATCGGGGTATCCCGGCTAAAAACTCAGTTTTGGAGGCCTTATGGGCCTTTTTTGGACTCGAAAAATGTGACAGATCCTTTTCCTAGGTTATTAGCGTGTAGAGATTGTTGCAGGCTTCGATTTGATATGCTGTAGAGATCAAACGGACACCAGGATCAAAAGTTATGGCCGTTTGAAGTTTGAGTTACATTTTCAACATATTTTAGATATTTTATTAATTGTTTTGATTTTTTATGTCCTCAAATTGTTATTAAATGATTTTTAATCAATAATAATTATAAAATTATTAATTAATAATATTTTTTTAAAATATTTTAAAGCCATTTTCACTAAATTTTGTATATATTAAATGTAATAGTATATTTATACGTATCTATAACATATTTAAAAAAAATATATTGTATTTATATCAATATAAATATACTTATATAACAAAATATTATTTTTCATGAAAAAATATTTTTTTTGAAACTTAACATTTATCAGCGCTCGGGAAAAGCGTTGATAAATCAACCCTTTATCAGCACTACTAAAAGAAGTGCTGATAAAGGGGTCCCCTTTATGAGCACTAAAAAAAGCGCTAATATAGGGGGTGCCTTTATCAGCGCTAAAAAAAGCGCTGATAAAGGGGGCCTTTATCAGTGCTTTTTTTAGCACTGATAAAAGAGACCCTTTATCAGTGCTTTTTTTAGCGCTGATAAAAGTGAAGCACATCCATTTCCTGTTTTTGTAGTAGTTCACGAACATCGATGCCAACTTACCCTACTTTCCCAACTGACAATGTCATAAGAGTGGTAAAACTATGAGAAAAACATGATCACCATCGTCAAACTCTTTCAACCAACACTGATAGTCCGCATAAGATTTTTTGAAACTCTATTTCATGATCAAATGTCTCGGGATCAACTTCACCACCCATTTCATCTCTTGAACAACACTTAACCCAACCAAGGGATGCTCTCCCAACTCTTCCTAGCACAAGGGAGATCATCATGGATTCCCATAGAAATCCTCAAAGGTTTCCATCCTAATCGAAGCATGATAACTATTTCTATAGGTGAACTTGACCAAAAGAAAATTTCTATCCCAATATCTATTGAAATGATGAACAAAAGACCAGATCATATACTCAAGAACTTAGATATCCCTCTCTGTATGTCCATCCATCTGTGGATGATAAGACATGCTTAATTTCAACCAGGAACCCATTTCATTCTTCAAATATTTTAAAAAACTATATGTTAATATTGATTCCATATAAAAAACAACTATAAAGGGAACCCCATAAAGCATCACAATCTATCAGAAATATAAGTCCACAAGCTATTCCAATTTCATCATTTCCTTTATTGGAAAGAAATGCAATGATTTTTTGAGTCTATCAACAATCACACAGATCATATCCTTCCCACTAGGATTCCCTGGTAAACCAATGACTAAATCCATGGAAATATCATCCCACTTCCATACCATAATGGGTAAAGGTTTCAAAAAACCTGTAGGTCTATGGTTTTCTGCCTTAACTCTTTAGAAAGTGAGACACCACAATATAAAATCCACAACTGGCTACCTCATCCCTGACCACCTATACCGATGTCTCAAATAATGGTACATATTTGTATACCCAGGGTTTGTGTAGCAACATAAATGGTGTCCATTATCTAGAAACTTCTGTATCTAGGAAAATAGAACAACCAACCTACTTTAGAAGCACAAAGCTCCACTCGGGGACCGAGATAACTTGCATGAGGTCTCCCCACCATTTAGGATTTCAACTAAGCATAGACTCTTTATTTATATCATCTTCTCAAGTTTAACTTGCTCATTAAAATATTATTTATGTTTTATCAATGCCAAGAACACCTATCCACCGACCTCCTCTACTCCCAAGTTCATTTCGGCAAACAAACTCATTAGAGACCACTACTCAACTAATTCCTTCACTACTTGCGCCGATAGTTTTATACTCAATGCTTCAGCTACCACATTACATTTCTGGAGGTTATATATGATATAAAAATAAAATGTATTAAGATACTCAACCCATTGTCTCCATCGTAAGTTCGGATCACTATGAGTGAAAATATACTTCTGGATTTTGTGATTAGAATATACCATAAACTGCTCTCCAAAGAGATAATGACACCACATTTTGAGCGCATAAATAATAGTTTCTAACTCAAGATCATGGGAAAGATAGTTCTTATCACGAGGGAATAAATATCATGATCCATAATCCACAACCTGTTTCCCCTGCATCAAGACACATGCCAAACCCATATTAGAAGCATTGTGGAAAACATCATAACCTGATCCTAGTTCTGAAGGAATCAAAACTTTTGTTGAGTTCAAACTCATGTTCAGCTCCTCAAAACATCTTCTACACTTGTCATTCCATTCTAATTCTATAACCATACGAGTTAAAGCTATCATCGATGATGCGATCTTAGAGAAGACGTGAACCAACAATCTATAGTAACCTACCAAAGCCAAGAATCTTTGGTTATCAAACACATTTATGGGATTATACCAATACATAACTACCTACACCTTTTTAGAATCGACTTAGATTTCCGTCTCAGATATAACATTCCCTAGAAACATCACTTCTTAGATCCAAGAATAACACATAGAAATATTAGCATACAAAATATGTCCATTCATGGTTTGAAGAATGATATCCAAACGGTCTTTGTGATCCTCCTATATCTTGGATTACACCAAGATATCATCTACAAAAACAACAAAAAAAGATTCCAATAACCAATCAAATATCCGTGTCATCAAATCCATGAATACTGTAGGATCGTTAGTGAGGTCAAATGGAATAACCAAAACTCAAAATGTCCATATCAAATTTGAAACACTGTCTTGGGTATATCCTATTCTTAGACACTCAACTAGTGGTATCTTGACTAAAATTAAATATTATAAAACCAACAATCCCCTATCAGATATACAAATAGATCATCAATTTTGGGTAAAGGATATTTGTTCTTAAGAATCACCCTATTCAACTTCCAATAGTTGATACAAAATCCTAAACTTCTGTTTTCCTTCTCAGAAAAGAGTATAGTAAAATCCCATGGTGGCCCACTAGGATGAATAAATCCTTTCACCTATAGGTCCTCAAGCTGGACTTTACGTTCCACCAACTCAGTAGGTTTTATTCGATAGGATGACATAGAAATGGGAATCATTCCAGGTTACAGGTATATAGTAAACTCGATCTCTCTTTATGGAAATAAACCATAAAATTCATATAAAAAGACCTCAGTTTACACAAACAAATAAATATTTAGATGACTTAACAAGCATGGTTAAACTACATTGAGAAACATTTCTAACATCTGGCATGATTTTAAATCAACATAAGTAACAACTGACCTTATCCTTCCCAATCTAGAGTCCCACTCTCCCTATAAAATGTGAGTGACCCCATTGACGTATAAGAAATTTACTCGATATTTATAACACTCTATCTGGAAATTTATGATAATAATCCAATCCATGTCAATAATAAATTCCAAGATGTGAAGATCAAGCACAAATGAGTCTCAAACCACCTCAAGGTTTCCTATTACAACCCGACATGTGGGACATTTGAAACCTTGTTCTAACCTCTTTCCTAAAGGCATGAAAAGGTCCAACCAGAATGAAATAAGCTCCAAACTTAATCCTAATACATCAACCAACATTGATGATATAAAATAACGAGTAGTACCTATATCAAACAAATCTAGAACCATAAAAGATGAAATAATATCCATACCTCTAACAGTGGCTGGACCTACTTTAAATTTCTTTAGCGCACACTCTACCACATAAATCCATCTGGACATAGCCACCTGGACATCCCCCTTAGTTTTATAATGAGTCCAAACACCCTTGGAATAATCAACATGAACCTCCAAACCCTTGGTAAAAGTCAATACAACTTTACTTCCTTGGTACATCTTATCATAGAAATGCTTCAGATGGCCAGATCAGCCACAAAGATGAAAAGTTCTAGGAGCCTCCTTACACCGAGGCCTGGTATGACCACACCTCTAACAATGGTATAAAATAACCTATTTCTACCCTATAGAATCCCTTGAAACTGGTCCTGTAGAAAATTTACCACTCTCATGCTTTATTTTTGGAAATGATGAGGCACCCTGGATAACTGCTATACCCACTGAACCTCCACCCAAGCCTATCCTTCCCGCTATGTCTGCATTATATAGATCTTATTTATTCACTACCTCCATAAAGGTTATAAGGAACAAAAGAACTAGCATAAACTAAACATATTCCCTCATCCCCATCTCGATCCTTCAATCCTTAAAGTAATCATTGGTGACAAGCTCGAGTTCCAGATGCACCAAATCAAAAAATCAGGTGGAGTACTCCATAACAGTATGCTCCCCTTTCTCTAATGTTAGAAACTCATAGGTATTTTATGCCTGTATTGTATTAGGAAAAAAATCTGATTAAATATCTTCTATAAAGAAACCCAGATAAGACCATCACATAAATTATCTTGCACTATCGAGTCCCACTATCTTCTTCCTAGTAATTTGAGCATATATGTGAAAAAAACACATGGGAATACTCATGAGTCTTCAAAAAGTTGAAGATCCTATCAATATATCTAAGAAAAACCTCTGAATATTGTGGTCCTTTTTCACCAATGAAGACAGGTGGATGTTCTTGGTAAACTCTAAGCCATGATCCACTTCTTGTCTAGGGTTCATTGTGCCCACTGATCTCGGAGTATGAATAGTATGGATCACTACTTAAACCAAATAAGGTTCCACCAGAATATCTACCTATGGAACCTACCTTTTGGATTTACCTCTTTTATTTATAAGAGCTCTTATAGGAGGAATTTTCTGTTAAACACAAGGAAATAACCAATGATCCATGAGAAAATTACAAAACCATCTAACCAAAAACAAAAAATCCAAAAAATTTATTTAAAAAAATAATAATTTAAAGAATTTATGAATCCTATCTCAAAAAGGAAACACATTTTTTAAAGGAACAAGTCCATATAAATAAACTCCCTACTTAGTTGATCTAAAAAAACTCTCACACACCAAGTCCTCATACATTGTAGATAAGTTAATTTAAATAAACTTCCCATAAAATTTATTCAAATGAACATAAATACTTTTCCTTGTACTTAGTAAAGATTTATGACCACCCATATAAACTCGGATTTAGTAACAGGAGTGAGCTGGACAAGCCACTATTCCGCAACTATTGTCTGAATTTTTATGATTTTACTCATGTTTACCCAAGAAAAATAATGAACTTCAGTAGTGCTAAAACACATTAGGTTGTGTAACATCCCTTTGATTACAAATTGTAACATACCAACCCGAGTTAACCGGAGCAGTCATCCAAGTCATCCAAGTCATCCCATCAAGGGGTGGAGTAAAACAAAGATAAAAAAATAGTCTTGTATATAAAAAAACAAGACAAACAACCATAGTGTAGAAACAATGGGAGATACAACAGATCTAAATAGTATAAACAAAAAAGAAAGACAAGTCTTGAAAAAAATTATCCATGCGACCAAACATCACCTCCAAACTATCCCAAAATGAAACTAAAATGTAAATAGAAGCCTACTTTCTAAAAAATTATATTCCCTTTACCAGAGTCCTACAAAAAATGTCTACAAAGACCCACATTCATAAGTAGGGTGTGAGAAATAGGACCAAATAGGATACAACCAAGATATCTATACAAGTTCTAACAATAGGAATGTATAAGTATAATATTTAAAACAAAACATTTTTATAATCATTTTTATAAATAGAAAATTTGAAATAATTTTTCAAACAATCCTTAAGTTTTTAAAAATTTCATTCCATATATTTCAAATTAAAAAACAAGCAGGTAAATATACCAACATATAAATATACCTGAGAGCCGACATCCATGAAATAATCTATCATGTAATAAACAAACAGAAACAACAATTCACCTACAAATCGGGATCTAGCCTAAGAGATAATATATACTAGATACTCACAAAAATAACAAGGAATAAGTTTAGATCCAAGTAACATATAGTCCAACCATAGACCATCATCATATAATAGTTTAACTCCTAGTGGTGCCACACACACTAAGGCTAACTGTGTCTCTTTCTTGATGCACCCAAGGTTCTCATTTTTCATTGTTTGTCAATTTCAATTTTAAAAACCATTCACATATTTTTATAAAACCATTTAAAATCCGATCCAATTTTCTTTAGGGTTTGAAAATCCATTTTCCATTTCAAATCAAGGAAATCATATTTTTAAAGAAAAACCCTTTTCAAATGTGAACCCATTCCCTTTTCAATTTCAACTCATGAAAATACATTTAAAATCTCAAGGATTCAATAAGAACTATAATAAATTCAAGAAATTAAAAAACTTGAATAGATCCACCTACCACAAGAGCAAAGAAAAACTAACCACCTTAGACAAGTGAGATTGAAAACCTTAAAATTTTCCTTCAGAAGATAAGAAATGATAAGAGAATAAAAAGGATTGGTATAAAACACCATCCAATTATCAATCCCTAAAACAATTGGTGTCACAATCACAAAAAATAGAGAAATAGAGAGGAATGATTACCTAAAAAGATGAAGTGAATAACCCTGCTGATAAATCACTAAACGAAGTGATTCAGAGGAAAGTGAGACACCAAATAACACCTAGGGTAAGATCTATGGATGAGAAGAGATGGATAAAAAATATAATGAATCTTCAAAAACCCACATGACACCCTAAAATCTAAAAATCACAGTATTACATGTCATATAATACCTTTACACTTTGTGAAACTGTTTCATTTTAAGTTACGATGAAAAACACATCACCTCAGATTAAAAACATGATTTTTAAAATTACATGATGTGTAATCCTTACATTACATGTAACATTTTTATGCTGTGTAATCTAGTTCATGAAGTCTATCCAGCAACCATTAGATGTAATTTAATTACCCAACGAACAATAGAGAAGTCTGGGAAAAATCTAAAAATGTAACAAATCCCATAATTCACCATTATAGGCATCCTACCAATTCAAGGTCGATAAAACTCACCCAACGAAAAAGGAAACCAAAATAAAGGACTAGGAAATACCTGATAGAAAGGTAATGGGGTGTTATATTTTTTTCATTCAGTTATAATTTCTAGACACATATATTCAATATAAGATGAAAGTGAATACAATATTATATCTCCCAAAAATACACTTCTATTTCCTGATAGGTTTTATAGTATACTAAATGGTTATTTATACTGGCTCTCACTAGTGTATAATGGGTCCTTTATAACTCCCAATTGAACAAAATCTTTCTTCTATTATAGGATGTCACTATATCAACTATAAAAATTTTACCTCACCACATATCTTCAATTTCACAGAATACTCCACTCTAATTGAATACATGTTGGAAATTTACTCTATCATTTAGAAAATTTTTTTTTGGATATTTATCTTTTAATTTACTATCTTTTGGAAACTTCTTTTTCATTCTTTGGAACTTACAATTTTGGATACTCAAAACTTTAACCCTGATGATGTTTATCATTTATTAGTCATTAACTTTATCTCTTATAGAGTCTTTGTTATCTCTTTTTCATCATCTCTATATTGGTATCAATTACCCTTAATTTATAGTCTTTATAAATTAATGGAACCTCCAGGATATCCAACACTTACTCAATATCATGGTATTCCTTCTAATAGTTCTTGTATACCAAGAACTACATGATTTTTATTCACTGGTAAAAATTCATCACCACTTCCTAAAATCTTAGATTGTATCATGAATTATAACTCATAATATTTGTATCTTTAATTTCATTCATAACTTCATCAACTTGAATTTTACTTCACATAAATGTTATTGAAATCTATCTAGCATCTTTCGGTTATTTAAATTCAATAAACTTCACACAGTTTTTGGTTTTTCAGTTATCTACCCATCCTCGGATTCATATAACTATCACTGGTGTAGCTCATGAAATTTTAATTTTCACCTTCATTTTTCTAATACTTCATTAAACCACTAGATAACAACATCTCATATTCTCATCTTCCAATATTTAAAAATCATGATCTCCTTATCATCTACTCTTCTTCTACTTCTGATCTACATATATTGATCATATTAGCTTTAGCACATATGATCTTCCTTAGCATTAAAAATATATAACTACCAATTTATTAGACTAATGAAAAACATCAACTTGAAATACCTTATAGTTGGAACACATATCCTATCTTCCGTGACATTGGATTTTTTAAAGTTATTATTTTCTATAATTTAATCCATAAAATGTCATTTTTTCTCATAGAATCAAGTAACTGGACTAGTCAATCACAATTTTCAAAATTATGTCACTTATAGATTTATATGAACCAGAGTTAGTAACATTAATAACAACTTTAAATTCCTATGATCATCTTTAGCCTTTGTAATTTCTTATTTTCTTTGGTGTCCCTTCCAGTTCATGATTCTCCCAACATATATTTAATATCTATTTCTTCAACCCCTGTCTATATCTTTCAGACTCTCACAAGATTATTTTTATAATTATTTTGAATATGTTAGTTATTAGAAACATAAAAATTCCCTTAACATTTGATTTTTTTTACAATATAAAATAATGTAAATCATATTTTAATTATTAGAGAGTTTTTCTCCTTTCTCAGACTTCATTAACATTAACTTCTCTACTACGCATATCTTGGATTTTTCCCTCAACATATCAATTGGTTCAACATGATAACTCCTTTAAATCCATTTTGAATCATTAAATTCATTTAATAATTTAACTCATCTTTAATCACTGTAGATCTCAATCACTATGATACTATTTTTTTAAAGGAACAATGCATCATCATCTGTCATAATTTTCAGACTACCTTCTATTTTTGAACACCTCAAATTTAGTAAGATAAAAAAATATTACGTAAGAAATAAAATTTTGTATGTATCACTTAAATGGGTTCCAACCATCTTACACATCACAT
This sequence comes from Viscum album, assembly GCA_963277665.1. Lineage (NCBI taxonomy): Eukaryota > Viridiplantae > Streptophyta > Magnoliopsida > Santalales > Viscaceae > Viscum > Viscum album. The sequence goes on from OY728121.1 coordinate 2,067,990,927, forward strand.
AATATTTTTCCTATAGTTATACTTTCAATGTGCATAGAAACATGCAAATTTTTAATTCCCAATATCTTTTGTATTACATAAGATTTTTAACTTTTCCATATTTTTCACATCCCTTGACAAATATCTCCTTTATGCAGTGAGGATATTATGTGTTGTGTAAGATACTTTCCTTTACTATTTTTTCCTATGTAATTCAAAAAATTAATTACACACTCAGATATTTTATATTTATGAATCATTTGGATAAAGTATTTTCTGATTATGAAATAACATCTTCTAACTTCATAATGTTTATCTGAATCTATCTGTTACCATATAGATGAACTTTATATTCACGTCTATAGTTCAACTCACTACTTTAGAACACTCATTATTCCCATATTTAGTCCATATTTTAGGATTATATCATCCAAATAATTTATATTTCAAGATTTTATCTTCCATGAGTGTATCCTCTGACTGACTTTTCTTTCATCAGTTCAATTTTTCTTTGAGTACACCTCCTGGATATACTTCATATTAGCTTTTTAATTAATCTTGTAACTTATGGACAAGTGTTATCCATTATCCAAATGTAGATGAAAATTCTCTCATGAACCTTAATCTCTTTTCTTGGAATCACACTTAAGATCATCTCAAAAATAATTACAAGTTTATTCTCTATCTCATTACTTACAAAAACCATCTCTTATATCATTATTTTAAATAATTAGGATGATTTTAGTGTGTATATTATAGAAGTAGGTATTAAATCTTTGTATATTATGATGTGTTTACTTTCAGACCACTCCATCTCCTCTTTAAATATAATTTTTATTTCCATTTACATTACTATTAATTAACATGTATCATCATCTATTAGGTTATTCAAAAATTTACACATAATTAACAACAAATATAACACTAATAATCATCTATTGGGTTCTTCAATATCTTCCTTTTTATTTATTTTCAATTACCAATAATTTCCAATCCAAATAAATTGAATGATTACTCAAGATTTTCCCATATTCCATTCACCCTCTTATTGATAATAATTTAAAAGGATTAATAGTTATAGATATATAATACCCATCTAATACTCCATTAAATTTAATCTTCTACCATTATCTCCATTTTTTCTGAAAATAAAACTTGATTTTTCGAGAGAAGGATGTAATCACTTATCTTAATGTAATGATCCACACATTAATCAAATCTATGTTTAGGTTGGTCATTCACATTATAAAAAACAAGTGTGACTAACTTATACATAAAATTTTTTCATAAATATTTCATTAAGTGATACCACTTCATAGATATTATTCCTTAGGTTGTTCAAAAATATTTTCATTCAAATTATCTCTCGAATCCATCTCAAAAAATTAACTAAAACATTCAAAACCAAAACAGGTTTCTACCCTTCAAATTCCCATTAATCTTTATAAAAAAATTATCAATTTATCCCCTTTGGAAATTTAATTTATTTTTCTTATAATAATAGGATAGTATAGTCAACATACATCATCAAAAGATATATTAAATTTGAATAATTACAACATACAAAACTCCATCATCATTTGAAACCTCAGAGTTTAGAATACCCAACATCCAGAACTATAATTTATAGGTTATTTAATATTTTTGGTTGTCCAAAATTTAATCTATTTCAATCCACTTTAATTAATTAGAGGAACCACTAACTCTAGTACTTACTAGAACTCAATATTTTTAATGAGATGCTAATTTCTGAAAACTCTTCAATTCTACTCCCCGAGAGATTTAAAATCCATATAACTTCCTCATATATACTAGTGTAACTAAAATATAATGGATGATACCAATTAATATGTTTCAAGGAGGAAATATAGTTTTAATTTAAAAAATTTCCTCCGTGATGAATATCTTTTAGTTGCTGTAGAGTGTTTACAAAACTTTTATTTATCCTTAATCTATCCAAATTCATTGCATCACATTTAATTCCCTATACAATGAAATTAAATATTATATATATGGTAATAAGTTGGTTTTACTTTTAATCCATTTTTAGAGAAACATGAGATATTTCTCAACCTATAAAATCTTTTCAATTCTTCTCTATTTTTCTTCACGGTTTAACCCTTGATTTTATTAGCATAATTTCCATGGGAAGTAGGGAAATCCTATTGATTTCACTTTTCTCCTGACTTGGAGATTAATTTTTCATAGAAGATATTAGAGGGAACACATTATTATATGATTCCTCCATCTTCCTTGCTACTTCTTACTAGTCATGCCAAACTGTCATGATATTTTTTGAAACAAGTTTAACAATCTCGTTCAATGAATATTTTTTCTTCACACCAACTTTTACATAACTTTATTCCTTGATAAAATATTACTTTAATCCACAATATTATCTTTTCTCATTATTAATCTAATGAAACATTTAAGAGTATGAAAAACTTTTATATATGTTATACACAATTTCTCAACATCCTTTAACTTACCTTCCTTTAGAAACCATCCATGAAATTCAACTTCTCCATTAAATATTTATTCCATTAGACAAATATATTCATTTATATCTCGGATTGATTCAAATTATTTTTATATCTTGATTTTATTAAACTTAAACCTCATGTATTATATTTATTTATCTAGGATTTTTAATTTACTTCCACAAAATAATAATATTTTCTTAGGAATGACCTCTTATTTTTTTTACTTTCTTCTCAAGTGTGTTATGTTTTGTATCTTCCTTTTTTTTAAAAAATCATTATATATATACATTATATCTTAATTTTTTCTTCAATCTTTGTGGAATTATTCCATTTGTAACAACTAAATCATTATTGGTAGGAGTAATTAGACACTCATCATCTCAATGACCACTTTTATTACACCATTCATAGATGTTCCTATGATATTCAAATATGTTGTAAGTAAATTTTTTTACATTATTCTATATGGGTTGTTTTAACCTAGTAATATTTCTATTAACTTCCATATCCCCCCCTTAATATAGGCCATATATTTTATTCAGTAATTGACATGTAATTCTAATCTCGAATATCCCAATGTCCAAAAATATGAAAATAAAAAAAATAACTAACAAATATTTATTTCTTTCTGTGTATCCCCAAAATTATGTGGTGTTTTATTTATGTCTTTACATACTTAAACTATGATTTTGGGTCTTGTTAAAGTATATTAGGTGTTGTGAATCAAAATTAAGGAATCTTGAGTACCCAAAATCCGGTGAGGCCCATCAACTTTATGGTGGTGTCTAAAAAGACTAATAAGTGTGGATTCCTTTTTAATTTTCCTCTAAAATTACTTTTTAATATTTAATTCACCCATATTTACCCTCATTCATATAGAATTAACTATAGGGATCTCTATTGGAATTTTATACCATATCCTCCTCCTCTTTTTGGTGATTTTATGTTGGATCGATCTGTTGGATCCAAATTGGTTTGTTTTTCCTGATATAATCCTGAGTCATATTATTCTTCTTATTATTCTTTATTAATTTACCATAAATCCATTATTTTTTTGTTATATCTATGATTTTTTTATGTATTTCAAAGGGGATTCATTTTCCATTGATAGAACACTATTAGATCGAGAGTGTTGGCAATATTCATATTTAGAGAAACTTGATCTATCATTGATGAGAATTTTCCCTGGTTAATTTGATGTGGTTATATCCTTTTTGTGTAATTAATTCCTCAAATCTCACTACAGAACTCTTTTTTTGACAAATTAGGTTTGGTTCTAGGAAATCCTTGGTGCATAGCTTGTTCTGAGTAGTGAACATTTGTGATACATGTGATGAAATTTTTAATAGAAGTTAGAAATGGAATCAAAATTCTTGATTTAGGAATATATTTACCTCATGGGGCCCTTCTATATGGTTGTTTCCATGATATAATGGTATTTTATTGTGTTGTTTGAGTCCCTTGATTGTTGTGTGTTACTTATGGGCGTGTGTGGTCTTGTGAGAGCCATGATTGACATGACTAGTTGTTTTTCTATTAAATGCATTTATTGTGGGTGTTTCATAGCCTATATAACTTTTATTCAGGTATGAATATGGTTATATTGCTTTCAAGTGGCTAGGAATACCCTTAAAGATGAAGCATTGGTGTTTTGATGAAGGCTAGGGAATTGGGATTTCTTGGTGGTACTGGTTAAAAATCCCAAACATTTTCAGTCAATGTGGGTGTATACCATAAAAAGGTGAAGTGTATTCAATGTGTAAGAGTACTAAAATGGGATAAATACCATGTGTGGGTTATTTTGAACCAACTTGTCATACATGTCATGTGGATGTACCATCAAGAAAGGATAGATGGCCACCATAGTGTGGAATAGGTGGTTCTCCTTAAAGGTAAAACATGGGAATATAACTACTGGTCATATGGTTATAAACCGATTTTTGGTCCCTTTGACATGTTTTGAGATATAAAATTACTAATATTTACATTCTTACCAGTATAGTGTCGAAGAAGGTGGGTATGGGGTTTGTATAATCTTTGTATGTGAATGAAGACCTAGTAATTGAGTGATTGATTTTTTACTTATAAATTAATTAATTTATTTTCATACACCTTATATTCATATACACCGGTGTTAAGGATGTATTGGTGGTGTCAAAATAGGTTTTATACTCACACCCTAGATGGTTATCTTGACGCGTGTGCATAATTCTTGACTATGGATGTAGAATGGAGAAAGGGCCAAGTAGTAGGCTACTGAGGAGATAGAGGATGGAGTTGGATTAAATTATGGGATAGACTCTAGATATAATCTATAATGAATTTATTTATTTTTCTATTGTTTATTTTAATTTTTTCGATTACTTCCATATTTAAGGGTTTTGGATTATTACTAGTATGACTGACATTGAATTTGTTACAGCTTTGTGATTCTCTTTTATCTTAAATTTATCTCTTACGGAATGGTAGCCATTTTTTATAAGATTTTGGTATATGGATTATTACTGAGGGTATAATATCCCGAGTTCACTACTTAGACTCTCAAAACTAGTCGGTATCTTCTTGAATACAGGGAGGCTCACATGAGGTCTTGTGGTACTTTAGCTTTGACTCAGTGATTTAGGTTGGGGCATTAATATGGGTTTCCTTTCCTTTTCTTCTTTGTGAAATTTTGGGATATATAAGGAGTTAGCATGTGTGGAAATTAGGTAGGGTAATGTATTGTTTTCTTGGAAAACACATGTGTAATGAACCTCCGTGTAACTTGTGATGGGAACACTATTACATTCATGCATTTATAGTTTCATTTTGATCCTGAGTATGTTGTGCGGCTATAATTTATAGGATTAGGGTGCGTTCATGCATCATGACTAGGTACATCAGACCGTATGTCATATTTACATGTTTCTTGTATGAATATTAGTTCAATTATCTAAATTTCATGGTATATACCATGTTCTTGTGTGATATACATACATTGAAACTTATATTTCTTGAACCTAAATAGGCTTGTGTGTCATATATATGAGTATGAAAAACATATAGTTATTAAGGACTAGTAGTAAGCCTTGGGTAGTATTATTATGGTTATACCTTATCATTTTGGGTATGCTTCTAGGTTAGGTATTCCTATATAATTCATTATTGTGATAATGATTTACTTAGGTTATTACCTTAAGAGAGCTGTTAAAGAAAATTTAAGCATTCTTTTGGGATTTAAGATAATGTTTCCTCAAAGTCGTTTGATGGGAATTCCTGGAGAAGAAAACCCAGACACCACCTCTTGAGAGAATGAACCTATCCCATTACTAGTTATATAAGAGGATGAACTTTATCATTATCCCACACTCACTCTAGTGGTTCAGGTAGTGAAACTAATACATTCTAAAGTCTCCCTATTGGTTCTATTTCAAGGATAAGGGGCATAGAGGACAATGGTTGATTATGCATTACACTTCCCAGATTTTCACTCACTATACTTTCAGGGTATTGAGGTCTACAGGATTCTGAGGATTGGATTGACATCATTGAAAGTATATTTGACTTGGTCGAGACACGAGAGGATTGATAGGTCAAGAAGGATACTTTCATGCTTCAAGGACCTGCTAAGAGATAGTGAGGTGTTATGATTCAAGAACGCATGAGTGAGGGTCTTACCTAGGTGACCTTCATGGACCCTTTCTTTGATGTGTTCTTACCATAATTGTTGAAGTTAGACCATGATATGGGGTTCATTGAGCTACAATAAGGTATGGTGTTAATATTTTCCTATTATACACATTTCATATAGTTCCCCTAATTTTCTCCTCTACTGGATAGAAATGAGGTTCCTAAGGACTAGAAGTTCAATATTGGCCTTAGACCAGAACTGGGGCATCAAGTCAGTGTTTTTTTCTGATGATGTATTCAGGAGTACTTCGTAAGGCCCTTACCTTTGAGAATGATCTAGAGGAGGATAAATCTATGAGTCTTGTTTCAGATCTTAGAGGACCAATTGGTAGACTTATTTTTAATGTTATGGGTGACAATTATGATATTATTAAGAGGAAGTAAGAGGATTAATGATAGGTTAGCAGTGGTCAATCACAGTAGAGATTGTTTTCTTCATCTCCCTCTTGAGGAGGTGATTCTATCAGGCGATTCAATAATGTGTAGAGATGTCACTTCATAAAGACTTATGGGAATCCACATATGGAGTTCCATCAATGTTTAAATGTGGGTTATCTCCAATGTTATTGTTTATGTGATTCACATATGAGTTCTAGGAGGTCAAGCCATAATGGGGGTGGAGGACCATATAAGAGGATAAAGATTCCTTAAACATCGGTAAATTAGGAAATCCCGGGCCCTCAAGGGCCTTGCTATGGAATGGATATAAGTAAAATGTATACACTAGACTATACTCCCCTAGATGGTGATGAAGGAACCTCATATTTTTAAGGTGTGGTATAGATTACATATATGCTTTTTACTGCACTATTTAACATAATGGATTCTCATTATTTTATATCCACTCATGTTTTTACTAGACATAATTTATCAGTTATTCTATCTTCTAAGTTACTTTATCTCAACAAACCCTTGGGAATGAAAGTGTATCATATCCATAGATTTATAGAATGTATCTTTGTGGCTTCCTACTATAGGAACATGTAGGACTTTATGATCTTAGAGATGAATAACTTTGATATGATCATATGCATGTACTAATTGATGTGTTATATGGTGCACATTAACTATTATAATATATGATTATACCTTTTTACACTAAAGGGGTGGAGAAGTTTGTGATTTCAAGTGAATGGGAAGTTGGAGTAGATAGAATGGAACTATACTTGTGCTAGATTGGGAATATTACAAAATAGGTAGTTGGATAGGCTCTTGAGGTGGAATCAACATTATTTTACTCATATCTTCCTCCAGTCATGAATCACTATCTAGATGTTTTTCTAAATGATTTTTTAGGTTTTAATCATAATTGAGAAATTGAGTTTGATATTGAACTCAATCCTAGGGTGAAACTTATATTGATTTTCCAATATTTTTTAGCTCCAACTGAGTTAAAGGAACTCAATATGTTTGTTGAGAATTTATAAGAAAAGGGATTTATCAAACCAATATAATTTACTTGGGGTTCTCTAGTGTTTTTTGAAATTAATATGGATGATAGTATTTGGTTTTACATGGACTAAAAGAAGATAAATTAGATAATAGTAAATAAATGGTACTCGTTATCAAGGATTAATGACTTGTTTGATTAGTTAAAATGATCCCAATGCTTCTCTAAAATATATCTAGGATTGAGCTACCATAAACTTTATATTATAGAGGAAGATAGACCAAAGAAAACATTCAGGAGAAGATATTCAATGTATGAGTACATGGATATTCCTTTTAGCTCGATGAATGGACTAGTGATGTTTATAGATCTCATGAATATTATCTTTTTTCTATACATTGACTCATTCAATATGGTTTTCATAGAATATATCCAAATATACTTGAGGATGGATGAGTTACTTGATAGACACCTTGAAATAGTGTTAAACATACTCAGAGAAAATTGAATTTATTCAAATCTCTCTAAGGGAGTCTTTTTTATCTAAGAGGCATGTTTCCTTGGGTATGTGATATTTAAGGCCATGATTTCAATCGAAATGGTGAAATTGGAGGCAGGGATGTCTTCATAAATCCCTCATATTGTGTTTGAGATCTTAATTTTTCTTAGGTTGTAAAGGTAGTACATGAGGTTCATTAAGGACTTCTACCATATGGAAGTGCACATGAATAAGATTACCAAGAATGGGGTGATGTTTGAGTGGAAAAATAAATGCGAAGAAGTACTCCTAAAAGTAATGAATAGATTGAAATCAACTTTGATTCTAACTTTTCCCATGCCTAATATTGGTTATGTGGTCTATTGAAATCTCTCAGGTGTTGGGTTGGGAGTTGTACTGATGTAGAGGGACCATGTTGTAGATTATAGGTCATGTTAGTTGTGACCCCATTAGTTGAACTACCCTACACATGAATTATAATTATCATCTATAATACATGCCCAGAAGTGTTGAAAAAATTATCCTTTAGATGATAAGTTTGTAGTTTACACATACCATAGAAGATTCTAATATATATTCTCTCAATGGGAAATAAATATATGATAGAGTCTTTGTGTGTATTATTTGTAGATGTTTGACTTTGAGATGAAATATACTCCCAATAATGGGAATTCTATTGCTGATTATCTCAATATAAAAATGTTATAACTGGGAGAGTAGCCTTAAGAGGAGGAGTATTACATGACAAGTTTAATAAATGAGTGGTTAGTTGATACATATGATAATTGAGGAGTGATTCTTTGTGAACATTTTTTTATCACATCTACGTGGAGGAGCAGGTAAAGGCCAACTGGGAGTCAGATCACGAGTGTGTAGTGATACAGGAATGGTTGGTAGAGAGTGACCCAATTCCAGGATACTTCTTAGACAATGATGATTTGATATATGTTCATGGTAGATTTTCAGTTTCTCCTTCCATGAGGGAAGATTTGATGAGGGAATATCATTCCACACAATTGGCGGTGCATTTAGGATTGATTAAGATGTATCATGATATCATATGATATTTATGGTGACCATAGATGAGGAAATCCATCATAGGTTTTGTCTAATGATTCCTTACATTTCCAAGATTCAAGGATTAAGATCAGTAACCTAGTTGATTAATTTAACAACTTATCGTACCTTTCTAGAAGTGGGATGACATAATTATGGACTCCATAATAGGGTTACCTTGGATCCCAAAAAGTTAGGATGTTATATGGGTAGTAGTTTATTTCCTAGTAAAGGTGGTCCTTTCATGTCGATCAAAGAGACCCACTCTGAAGATGATTTTGGAAAAAATTATGTTTTTGAGATTTTATGACTGCATGGAGTGCCTATAATACTAGTTTTTAGTAGATATGTGAGTTTTCTATCATGATTTTGGAAAGGTTTTTAGAATACCTTAGGGACTCTGATAAAGCAGAGTACAACATATCATCTATAGAATGATGGAAAATTGGATACGATGATTAAGATTTTAGAGGATATTATTTGAGAATGTATTATGGATTTCTGAAGATCATGGTATGATCACTTATCCTTGGTTTAATTTTTATACAATAATATTTTCTAGGATTCAAATCATATGGCACTGTTTGAATATCCTTATGGTTAGATGTGCCACTCACCGTCGCATTGGTATGAAGAGGGTGAAGCAGCTATTGTGGGATCAAGTATAGTATAGGAGGCCTATGAGAGGGTGATGTTGATCAATAATTAGTTTTTCATTTCTAATATAATATAATTATTATATTCTAACTCGAGGATATGACCTTTGGAATTCACTTTCGGTGACCAAGTATTCTTATGGGTGGCTCCTTGGATGGGACATCATTGTTTATGGAAATAAGGGAAATGGGCACCATGGTTTGTATATATTTTTTTTTACTATTGAGCATATTATGATATTGTAAAACTGTTTGGATCTTTATCCACAATATTAATGTATGCGTGACATGTTCCATGTGTATCATTTTTGGAAGAATTAGCCCGATCAAACACATTTGATTGATTGTGAGGATGATGAGTTGGAATGAGATAAATAGTTTATGGATTGACTAGTTAAAACTATAGACTATACCAAAAAGAAATTGTGGGGAAATGGGGTACCACTAGTTTGGTTATTAAGGTAGTGTGGAAAAATCCAAGAGGAGATTTGGGAGTGAGAATATGATGTTCAGGATCATGGGCCAGATTTGTTTGAACAGGACTGCTAGAGGCACTTCTTAGGGATAAGAAGACATTAGAAGGGGAGATTTGTGACACCCAAAAAATTAAAAGGTTCACTTTTTATTTTTCTACTTACATAAATTGTGTTTTTGGATCTCGTTATAGGTGTTCAGGGGCTAGGAATTATATCTAAATAAGCTGGAGGCATGAACCCGTAGTTTAAAGATATTGGTGTGCTACCAGATAGTTGGTACAAAGCCACTGACTAGATATTGGTAGTGATAGTGGAACTGAAACTATACAGGTCCCACCAAACTATCAGTGTCCAAGGAAGAGGTGTAATATCACTTCCAATCACACTAACTCCCTGGTGGCCCAACACCGGCCAGCCAATGGGCCCTGCTAGCTGGACAATGGTGCCTAGGTAGCCCAATATGTGAGACAACCTTCATAATTTAACTATAAAACATATTTTTAATATTTCACTCACCCAACTTGACCCTCATTCATACAGAAAAAACCAAAGGGCTCTCTCTTGACATTATAGACCCTATCCTCCTCCTATCTTTGGCATTTCAACATGGGATTGTTCCATTAGCTCCAAATTGGTATGTTTTTTTTCAATACAATATAGAATATTATTCTTATTTAGAAATTTACCATAGATCTATGATGTTATGGTTAGATATTTTAATACCTTATTGATCTCATGTTGGATTCCTTGTCCATTTTTAGATCAGTATCGAATTAGGAGTGTTGGTGATCTTCCTCTTGAGCGAATCTAGATTTACCATTGACATCAAATATACTTCAGTATATTTATGTGGTTATACCTTCTTGGAATAATTAATTTATTTAATCAAAATCTAAAACCCTTGTTATAATGGATTGGAATCAATTCTATAAAATTATTTGTGTACGACTTGTTCTGAGTGGTGCACAAATGTGATACGGGTGACAAACTCTTTGACATATCTTGAGAATTCGCAACAACATGCTTGAGGTAAGAATCCACTTTCCACATAGGGACCTTTTATATAGTTTTTTTAATGATATAATGGTATATTATTGTGTTATTTGAGACCCTTTATTTATGTGTGTTACTTGTGGGTGTGTGTGATATGAACAGTTGTTTTTGCTATCATATGTATTTCTTGTGGATATTGTATAACTAGTGGAACTTTACTTTAGTTTTCAAGATGGTTGGTTTGCTCAAAATTAGATAGATGACCCCTTAAAGGGAAATCACATGTGTTTTGATAAAGGAAAAGTGCATGGTATCCCTTGGTGGTAGTATTTGAATATCATGAACATTTTCATTTGATGCGGGTGTATATATATGAACTTGTGTTAAAGATGTATTGGTGGTGTCCTACTAAGTTTTATACTCACACCCTACATAGGAATCTCAATGCACATGTATACTTCTTGATAAGGGGTCTGAAAAATGGTAAGGACCCAATAATAGGTTGCTAAGGAGATAAAGCATAGAGTTAGAGGCACTGTCAGGATAAAATCAAGATAGAGGTTGTAATGTCTTTATTTATTTTTCTATTTTTTCTTTTACTTTAGTTGGTACCTTCCACATTAATGGGGTTTGGATTATTAATTTTATGAATAATGTGGATTTCTTATAACATTGTGGTTCTATTTCACTTTATATTTCTCTCTTCTAACTTTTTATCCATTTTTGTTACATGATGTTGATGTATGGATTTTACTGATGGTATAGTATCCACACTACACCGATCCTAGAATCACCAATAGCCGATAATCTCTTGTGTACGAGGAGGCATGCATGAGTTTCTGTGGTAATCAGACCTAGATTGGGTGACTCGGGTTAGGGTGTTAAGATTCCATTGAGTTGTAATCTGGATTATTTTATCATCATTTTGTTTATATATAACAAAACCTTGATTTTTATATCCTCCTAGGGAACTAAATTTACCACCTTTTCTTATATCCCACTTTGTTGAGGCGGTAGGTTTCTCACCAGTTTTATTTACCCACTTGAATTATAGTTTCAAATTGTAACTTGTATTATTCAATGAATCAAAATTAGTTCATACATAATTTTAAAAATTATGGTTACATTATTCTATGAACCTACTTAAGATTTAAATTATAATTATTTAAATATATTTATCCCACTAGTATGAGCTTTTTTGGATGAAAGTATGTTTTCAATAACATTCATGGTCATTACTCTTCTTTTTCCTCATTGAGAAATTTTAGGTTAAAATAATTCCAAATTTCTTTATTTACCTCATTTTAAATATATTTTACTTAGATATTATTCTTTTCAACCTGAAAAGAACTTATTTTACCCTCCAATTATTTCATTATCTTCTAAATCTAATTTTCATGATACTTTCACTTATCTTGTATGGTTTTTTCAAGCTCCTTCACCTTTTTGGATCTAATTACCATATATGAATTATTGAAATAAATGGTAGTTTTATGTATATCTTTCAGTTCATGGATATTATCATTAAAAATTTCTAAATCAAAACTTTATCATTTAATCCTCTTTAATTATTATTCCATCTAGAAAAATATCTCATTACATAATAATATTGATTCTTCCTTATCATTAATCAGTTTACTGAGAATGCTACACTTGTGTAAATTTTTAGCCAATGCATTATCCATTTCATTAAATTAAAATTATAGAATTTTTTCTCATCATTTAATAATAAGAAGAAATCAAATATATTGATGATAAATTCCAAAGGAACTTTCTTGAAATAATCATAGTAGATTTAATTTTATCACTTTACTCATAATATTCATTGCTCAAACTAGATTCCTCTAAAGGAATAAATCAATGGATTTAATATATGAAAAATTATCACTTTGATTACCATCATATAGAGGTGTTTCCCCATCTCTTTACTTTTGAGAAGTTAACTTATTTAAATTCATAGCCTCTCTCTTCTTCCAGTTTTTCAATGTTTTAGCCAAGACCCCCATAGTGGTACTAAGAGGAGTAATTTTCTTTTTTTCTATAACTAAGGAATATACATTTACTTTAAAAAATATAAACATTATTTAAATAAGTTAAAATGATATGGTAAAATAATTTAGATCCAATTATATGGATCCTTTTACACTATTACCTATTTATGTTCCCATTGGATCATGTAGTCACACTGAGTGGCGGGGGGGGGGGGTGAATCAATGTCAACAAAATTTACCAAATTATTTAAACTTAATCTTTTTACCCCATTTTGTTATTTAATACTATATATTAGTTAAAATTTATGGATCTATTCAATCATTACTGACACACATTCACACCACATGAAATGATATAAACAAAATAGATCAAGAACACAATATTTACATGGTTTAGTCCCAATGTGGGTATCTACTCCTTGTTACATTCAATTATTATACCAAGACATTAATACGAACTATATGATTCAAGTGAATACAATATTTTATCACAAAAAAATCCTATTCTATCCCCCATAAGTTTTTATAATCTCCTGACTGGTTATTTATACTGGCTCCCACTAGTAAAAAATGGGTCCTCCTGAATTCTCTAATGAATAAGATCTTCCTTCCATTATTGGATGTCACTGTGTCAACTATAATATTTTATTCCTTACCATAGGTATTTAAATTCCAAAAAATAATCTGATCTAACTACATACATTTTAGTCATGTACTCTATCTTCTATAAAATTTATTTCTATATCTTTCTCTTCCATTTTTATATAATTCAAAAAAATCCTACCAATTATTTATAAATTACATCTCATGATCCTTAAAACATCGAACCTAATAATATTTGGAATTTACTAATTGTATGGTCCCTATCTGATAGAGTATTTTATCTCACTTTTTTATCATCTACTGATTACAATTATCTTCCCATAATTTAGATTTTACATGGAGTAATGAAACCTCCATGAAATTTAGTTCTTACTCAATCTCATAGGCTTTCTTCCAATAGATCTATAATGAACAAGAAATTCTTGAGTTCATGTCACTGATCAAACTTCTTCACCTACTAATAAAATATCTATATGAATTATGGATTTTGACTCATGATATTTGTATCTTTAATTTCCAACTCCGTATCATCACCATGACTTTAACTTCACATAATTGTTATATGAAATCTATCTAGAATCATATGGTTATCAAAATTTCATAGAATTCACTCTGGTTTTAGTTTTTTCTTTTTTCTAAGTAGCCTTTCATTATTAAAAATACCTTTGACATAACTCCTTATCCTCTAGTGTTCAAATTTTATTGTGATAATAATTTATATAAACTCTAGATAATTTCCTTTCTGTTTCTCATCTTATGATCCACTAAACTCTTGATCATCTTATTTTTTGATCATCTGTAGATTTGGATAATAATATCTCAATCATCTCTACTTAAGCACATATGTGCTTCCTCAACATTAAAACTCTTCAAATTTTAATCTACTATACACATGAAAATCATTTAATAGAACCAAATTCTGGTTAAAAACCATAGTCTGTCTTCCATGTCTCTATATTTTCAAGTGTTCATCTTTCAAATCAATGAATCTATCGATATTTAAATCTTCTCATGGACTCCTTCAACATCCTAACTAGTTAATAACATATTTAACAACTATAAAAATTCTATAATTACATTGAAAAAAGTTTTCAACTTTACCATCTACTTTAACTTCTAGTTATAATCTTCAATTTATTAATTTACACATCCACTTTGGTCTCCCTTCAAATGCATGATGCTCTTAGAGAATCCTCAAATTCTATGGCATTACCATATGTATATATCTTATATAATCTCAAAATATTGGACCTTTAATTTTTTTTACTTTATCAATTATTGGGAACCTAAAACTTATCCAAACATTGTACCTTTTTAGCATTATAAAATGATGTAAATAATAGTTTAATAATTTGAGAGTCGTTATTCTTTAATAGACTTCATGAACATCAGTTTCACTACTTTTGGTAATATTGTCATTGAAACTTAGAATATAAACTATTTCATCTTCTTTACTTCCATAAATACATTTTGAATAATTACATTCCTTCATTAATTTTACTCAACTTGAGTCATAGTTGATCTCAATCATTTTCATGAACCGACCTGAATACCCTGGTACCCTAACACCTGAGCTGACACAGATAATTCCTAAGGGGTGTTCCTGATCCCCATGGGTTTGTAACTAGAACCTGGAATCATACAATATAAAACTAGAAATGGGTTTTCCACATAAATAGTGTAAGAACATAAAAAATTCAGTATGCTCAAAGAAATCACCCACAAGAGAGACTACCAGAAGTCAAACAGGTATAAAAAAACCCAAAACAATACATCACCAAAGTAACAGAAAATAAGATAACAAACCCAAGTCCCAATGGAAACAACATTCTAAGCCTCAAAGAATTAACAATGAGCACCACCTATAATTGGAAGTTTCCCCTTTCTGAAACCTAGTAAAAGGTAATCTAAAAATTTCTGACGGCAAAGGTATGGTGTGAGATAAAATCCTAGTAGGGTCTCAAAAAGTGTTCCATAATAAAATCCATAAGAAGTAAACCAAATCATGCTTCAAATTTTTAAATAAAATAAGAATGGAAATTCATTTTAATATTTAAAACAAAACATGCTTTTCATTTCAATTTATGGAAATATTTGAAACAATCGCTTAAGTAAACATTTTATATAAAATAGTTTATGTAAATCACAGGGTAAGAATAAATAAGTTTCACAATAAATGAAGTATATGTAAAAGTATCAAAGTAACCCAATAAGAAACATGGTCATCTTTCAAATTGTACGATATTTCTAAGATATGGGATCCTCACACCTCTCACATCTGTGATCATGGAAATGTGCACACACATCTCTCAAACATTGGACAAATAGGACTTATCAATATCCCACTAGGGATAAAATCTTCCGAACTTTTTTTTGTTTGAGTTATAAAGCATATTTCCATTTCTAGGGTATTAAATTCCTAGATTGTTTTTACTAAATTACCAACTAACTACCTAGGATCTCATGTGGTTAGATAATCAATCAACAACGAGCAAATTATTTTAAAACTATTTAAAATACAATTTCCCCATTTTCAGTTTCAATATGAAAACTTCACTTTAAAAAACAAAACATGGGTTTTAATCAATTAATGCATTTTTCAAGATAAACCCAATCATAGGTTTCTATAAAATTAATTTAATCAATTTTTCTCAAAATAAATTTTACAAATAAATTTTTATAAATTCCATCAATTCCAAATCACAGACCCAATTTTCAATTCCATTGGAATTGGGGGGTTTTCCACAAAATCCATTTTGAATCAATTCAAATCAAAATTCGTATCAAGTTGGTTTTTTATAATTTAATTTAAATAAATTTAATTTAAATTAATCAAATTAAGGGTGTATAGCATGGAAAATCTCAACAGATTCACCGACCTTTAACATGGAGTTCACGTATCGCAACACCCGCTACAAGAATTTACAATTAAGAATGTTGGTAATAGAGATAAAGGAATAAAACCTAGATTCAAAAACCAAAACATATAAGTTTAGATCCATAAAAAACTATATGATCTATAAAGCCCAAAGTATGGGAGATAGATAGAACAAGAGAGAAGGAATAGGTGAAGAATTCTTACTGGAGTGGAATCGAAAAATGTTCACCAAGATTTGATCCACCTCAAAATGGGTTTTAAGGAGACAAAATGGGTTATTGGGAGCTCCCAAGACCTAGGAATTTTTTCAACCCTAAGTTTGGGTTATTTAGGTGATAAAATAGGGCTTATGTATTTTTTAATTTATTTTAGAAAATAAGAAGTCTTTCCCACACGGTTAGCTGTACATGAATGCACGGTTTGTTAAAACGTACACCCTAACCATGTGCCCCTATGATGGGGTGCGCAGTTTCTACGAGGTGGTAGCATGGTTTTGCAAACCATGTAGTATCCGTGAAAACCCTAAATATATGTATTTTCACATTTTTCCTTGTGTGGGTGCATAGTTTGGGAAAACCCTGTGCCAACTGTGCACAACCCATAAAATTTTGAAAATTTTAATTTTCTTCCCGAAACTACCCAAGATGAACCCCAACAAAATCATAAAAAATAAGGGTTTAAAAGTACCTAAAAATAGTAATAGTATGTTACAAACTCCCCACAATAGAAAATTTCTTTCCCCAAAAACCCTATCAAGAAGTATTCATGACCAAAAGATAAGGCCACTACTCTCTCATCAGTACCTCTATCTCCCAAGTATCATGATTATTAGAACCATGATTCAATAACACTAGAACCAAAGGCATCATACTACCATGGAGTACCTTTGTTTTGAAATCAACTATCTTGAATGGATTCTCAGCCACGGATAAATCAGTCTTAACATCAAGACCAATCCAGATCCGAACATGAGATGGATCAGAAAAATACTTTCACAGCTGCGATTCATGAAACAATCTATGCATCGACATAAAATATAGAGGAAGTGATAAATTTTAAGACACTTTAATGACCTTCAAAATAACCTAAAAAGGTCCCACAAAACAAGTAGTAGGATTACCTTGCCTCCCAAGACTTCGATGACCCAATGGAGGTAAATATTTTAATAAAACCTGATCACTAATTGAAAATTACAATGGTCTGCAGTGTAGATCAGTATAATAATTATAATAGATCTATGCCTTAAACATCATCTAATGAATAAATAGAATATTTTCTATCATCTCTTGAACCAAGATTGATCCAACCAAGGAACATTCACCAATCTCTAACCAACATAATGGATATTTACAAGGATAACCATACAAGGATTTAGAAAGATTCATTATGATAGTGGAATGGTAAATATGATTATAAGTGAACTTAACCAGTCCTAGATGGCCCCCTAAATGTCACCAAAAATCAAGCATGTAGGCACAAAACATATCCCCAAGAATCTGTATGGACCTTTCTGTCTGTCCATCCATTCACAGATGATATACCATACTCAAATGTACCTGAGATCCCAGTTCCTCCTAAAGGGATATACAAAAGAAAAAAGCAAAAAAAGGATATCTATCAAAGACTATTGAATATAGAACTATTTTCAAATGAACAATTTTTCTCACATAGAGATTTACCAATTCCTCAAATTTAGTTCTCGCATGAATGGGTATAAAGTGATCTAATTTTTTTATTCTATCGGTCATAACCCATATCACATTATTATTTTCTAGGTATGTGGAAGCCCCACTACAAAGTCCATAGATGTCTCATCCCACTTCCATGTTATCACTAGAAGTAGCTGAAAAAAAATTGAAGGTATTTGGTGCTCAACCTTGACCTGTTGGCATATATAACAATGAGAGAAAAAAAATGAGAAATGCCTCATCTCATAATTGGCCACTAGAATTTTTGTTGCATGTTATAAAACATCTATATGGTTCTAGGGTGCACTTCCCACTGGGAATTATGAGAATCCCCCATCACAACTTTCCTTACTATTAACAGCCCAAGAAAAAAAATTCCAAAAACATAGAATACACTCCATATAAAATGACCACATATAAATAGTATCCCCACCATAAAGAGAGTCTATAGGGCCACATAATTCATCATCAAGATAATGTTCCTAAAAATCATATCAAGAAGAGAGGAGGTTAACAAAACACTATCTAAGACAACATCGGTCCATGTTTTCCAAAATCCAATATGAAACTCTAAAAAACATTAATAAAGTTCCACTCTTCCAATGATTATTTCATTACCTATGTAGGAATTTTCCTACTCAAATAATTTATAATAAAATTCCCTTTCCCTTGGGTATAAGTAATGTCAAAGTGAAAAGATTATAGGTATTCCAACCAATGCCTATGGAAGAAATTAAAATATTTTTGAGAGAAGATATAACTCAAGATATTGTGGTTGGAATATATGGTAAAAATTTCTATGAAAAGGTAATGCCACCAAATATTAAGTGCATGAATCACAACTTCTAGTTCAAGGTCATGGGTCAGATAATTCTTATTGTGTGGAATAAGTTTTCGTGGGATATAGGAAACAGTGTGATCACCCTAAATAAAACAAAATATCACAAAACCTAAACTAATGCCTCATAAAATACCACATATCCCTGCCAGACCTCTATAAGAGTCAACAATGATGTAGTAGTCAAAAGTTGTTTCATCACAATAAAAGAATTATGAAATTTTTCATCCCAAGAAATCTTTACTACCTTCTGAGTGAGATAAGTCATAAAATAATCCAAATTCAATAAATAATTTACAAATCGATAATAATACCTAGATTTAAACAATAATATATGAATTTCAAATACATTCCATGATTGTTTCCATGTCATAATAGCTTCACCTTCTCAGGATCAACTACAATACTATGTTTTGACACCAGGTGTCCCAATAAATTCACATATGGAATCCAGAAATCACATTTCTATATCTTGACTTAAATTCAATGATTTATCAAAAATTCCAGAACTTCTCTTAGACAATGCACACGATCCTCATAGGGATTAGAGTAAATAAGAATTTCATCCACAAAGACCACCACAAAAATATCAAGATACTCATGGAAGATTCTGTTCATCAAATCCATAAAGACTGTAGTACCATTATTTAGACCAAATGGAATGACATGGTACTCATAATGGCCATACCTTCTCTAGAAGGAAGTTTTATGAATGTTATATTCTATTATTCTCAACTGGTGATAACCATATTGAAGATCAACATTTGAAAAAAACTTTACCCCTTTCAAATGGTCAAATAGATCATCAATCTATTGTAGTGGATATTTTTTCTTTACAATAACTTGATTGAGTTTCTGATAATCAACAAAAAGGTGAAGTGAACCATTGGCTCTCTTAGCAAAAAGAACATACGCCTTCCAAGTTTACACACTCAGGTTCATAAATCCGTTCTCTAAAAGATCATCCAACTGAGCCTTCAACTCTTTCATTTTAGCTGGCTCCATGCGGTAAGAAGTAATATATATTGGTTGAGTAACAAGTACTAAATAAATATAAAACTCTACTTACCTTGTCAGTAGAAAACTAGAGAATTAAAAAGGAAAAACATTAGGTAACTTGATGAAAACTAGAGGGATATACTCCCTAAAATATTCTCACTACATATCAAAATAAAACATAGATATTAATTTCCCCAAATCAGGATAAGAATGTCTAGCTCTACTAGAACTTAGGTCTCATTCTACCTAAAAGATATGACACACCCCATATGGAGTAGTAAAAGAGACCCATAAAAGATAAAAATACATTAAGTATTCATTAGGAATGATCCAATCCACCCTAAATATGACATCAATAGGTTTCAGGTCAATAACCGGGAAATCCCACGTAAGATCGATATATGATAATGAGAAAACACAAGCAGGACAATGAAGACCCTTCTCTATCTTATTTCTGAGGGGTGTATTAATATCCATCACATAAGATAAAATCTATGTAGGAAGATATATAATATTCACAATACGATTTAAAATGAAAAAATTAGATGTACCATTATCAAATAAAGCAGTCACTAAAGATGAATCTATAGTGGTGGTACTTCTCACGGTTGCTAGATCTGTATCTATTTTCTCTAGAAACTCTTCCTCTATGTGAGGAATATTTTTTCCAAATGATTATGGATGGAACCCATTAGATCTTGAAGCATCTTATTTCACAAAAATAATTTTAGATTATAATGATTCCTTACCACTATGTATAGTAAAATAGACATGATAGAACCTTTTTATGTGACCTAAGCGTCCGTTGGAACCACATATCTTAGGTGACTCAGTGAAAACCCATTTCAAATAACCATGATTGCCGCATTGGTATCAAATAAAAGAGACTATTCTAGGCACTGAAGGTGGTCTATAATAACCCTACTATTGAGAACCACCATGAGAATCATCATACTTCCTCTTTCCTTTGAAGGAAATCACAGAACTAACATTGGTAGAAAATGGAACTCCCATCAACCCTAATATACCAGCCAGGTCAAGCTCAACCATCAATGCTCTATCCAGTACATCTTCATAAGAATAAAGATTTAGCAAGAAAAAATGAGAATTAATTTAAAATATAAGTCCCATATATAAACATCAAGTATCCATCTTCTCATTCGATACAATCTCAAGTGTAAGCCGTATAAGCTAATAAAAGTGACTTGCAAACTCAGTTATTTTCCTGTCAGCCAGCACGAATTTGAAAAAATCTATAGCCTTATCCAAAACCATAGAATCTGGATAGAAATGGTCAGTGAAAAGAACTTAAAGTCCTTCCAATATAGGCCCCATGTTTTTCTCCCTCATCATCATCATTATATCCCACCATCACCGGCTTGATCCTTCTGGTTTGAAGGTGGAACATTTCACCTTGATTGAATTAATAATTTATAAGAACTCAAAAAAATTTCAATCCTCATTAACAAATCCTTATCCTAGTGAGGAACATTTTAGAATTGGAATTATGGTGGATTCTAGTGAAGGAACTCTTGATAATTTTTTCTATACTCATCCCTTTTAGGTTCCACAATTGGATCCTGAATAGGAATGGGTGGCCGTGCTTGTCCTTGAGCTTGGACAACACATATGATAACGTCAACCAGATTCTGGTTCATGGGAGGATTTGATCAATTTGGTTCATCAGTAACTTTTTTCTGGATCCTATTTTCATGTCTTCACAAAGAAATGATGATAGATAACATCAAAAGAAAAAAAATAATATGTCAGTAGATTACTCAAAACAACACTCAAATATGATCAATGAGGGAAATTCATCCATTAGATAAGAAAAAAAGATTTAGATTTAAAATACCCAAATCAAAAGTAGGGTGAAACTAGAAATAATCCTCAAGATATCCTTCCCAAAACACCCATGGTGACTTAAGGAATATAAAGATAAGATATGGACAAACACTCACTTATAACTACCTCCTAAGATCTAATAAGATTTCACAACTGCATACTAACATCTAGGAATGATTCACAACCTACGGCTCAGATATATATATTTCATGAACCAACCTAGGTAATTTAGTTCCCTGACACTCAAGACAACATTGACATAGATCGAGGTGAGTTTCTAATCCCGACTCATTGTTAAAAAGCACCTAGAATCTTACAAGATAAAACTAAAGAATAAATTTTCCACATAAATAGCGGAAGAATAGAAAGTCAGTGTTCTCAAAGAAAACTCCCAAAGGAGACAATACCAGAATTAAAATAGCATAATAAAATTAATTAAAGTATATAACCAAAGTTCTATAAAACAAAATAAACAAACTATCTCACTATAGACACAACACTCCAAGAATCAAAGAATCAACAACAACCACCACCTCAAAGTGGTGCTTTCCCTTTGCTCAAACCTGGAAGAAGGAAATTTAAAATTTCCTAAAGGTAAAGGTATGGTGTCAGATAAAATCCTAATAGGGTATCACCAAGTGTTCCAAAGTAAGATACCACAAGAAGTAATCCAAATAAACCTTCCATTTTTCAAATAAAATAGACATGGATGTACAATTTCATATTTAAAACAAAACTTTATTTTCATATAAATTGATGGAAATATTTGAAATAATGGATTAAGTAAACATTTTATATGAAAAACACTATATAAATCACTAGGAATGAGTAAATTAGTTTCACAATCAGTGTCATATATACATTATAAACACAAAAAGAAACATGGTCATCTGCCAAAAGGTATAATAGTTCCAAGATATGGGATCCTCACACATCTCATATCGATGATCATGACAATGTTCACACACATCCCTCAAACACTAGCCAAAGATGACACATTATTATCCCATTGTGGATAATATCTGCCAAACTATGTTTTTTAGAGCTGTAATGTATTAATAATTTTCTATGGAATTACTGTCCTATGGTGTTTAACCTAATTAAACCACTAACTACCCAATATCACATATTCTAAAACAATTAATCAATAATGAGAAATTTTTTTAATACTGTTTAAAATAAAATTTCCCCATTTTTTATTTCAATATGAAAATTTCACTTTAAAAATCAAAACATGCGTTTTTAATCTATTCATGTCATTTTTATGATAAAACCAATCCTAGGTTTCAATAAAATCAATTTAATCAAAGTTTCTCTAAATCAATTTCCCAAATCAGTTTTCATAAATTCCAATAATTCCAAATCACACCACAATTTCCAATTCCATTGGAATTGGGGTTTTTTACCCAAAATCCATTCCAAATCAATTCAGATTCAAATTCACATCGAGTTGGTTTTTCATAATTAAATTGAATTAAATTTAACTGAAATTAATAAAATTGAGGGTTTATAACATGGAAAAGCTCAAAGGAACCACTTACATTAACATAGAGTTTACATATCACAATGCCCACAACATGAATTTCCAATGATGAATGTTATAAATAGAGATAATGGAATCAAACCATGATTCAAGATTAAAATAAAGGATTTTATATCCATCAACAAACATATTATCCAACAAACCCTAAGGAGGAGATATAGAGAGAGCAGGAGAGAAGGAACAGGAGAAGAAATCTTACCAGAGAGGAAATGAATGACATTCCCTAAGCTTCGATCCAACTCAGAATAGGTTTGGAGGATCCAAAATGGGTTCTTTGGAGATATAAAGACCTAAGAATTAATAAAATCCTTTTTTTGGGTTACGCGAGTGATAAAATAGGGTTTTGGGAAATTTTAATTTAATTTTCAGAAATAAAAAGTCTCATGTGCACGGTTACCTAGTCAGGGCCACGTGGTTTGTCAAACTGTACCCCCAAACCGTGTGCACCAATGATGGGGTGCACAACTTCTAATAAGTGGGTGCATGGTTTTTTTGAAACTGTGTTCCAACCATGAAAACCCCCACTATTTGTGTTTTCACACTTTTCCATGGGTGGGTGTACGGTTTGGAAAAATCGAGGGCTAACCGTGCATGACCCTAAAAATTAATAAAAATAAAAATTTCTTCCTGAAAAAACTCAATACAAAACCCCAAAAAATAATAAACAAAAAGGAGGGTTAAGGAGTGACTAAAAAAAGTAACATTTGTTTATAATCATTATGATAAGATTATTTTTATATAACAACATAACATCTTCAGACTTAATTTGCAGATTATCTTATCCACATCCTTCACCACCTTGAATTCAATAAATTAAAAAATATTAAATAAGAAATAAAATTTATTATATATCAATTTCATGGGAAATAAATATCCTACACATCACATAATGTTTTTTCCTTAGTCATTATTTCAATATCAATAGTATAAATTATCTTCTGAATGCATATGTATGGTTTTTAACATTTCTACATATTTAGAATCCCTTAAAAAATATATTATGTATACTGTGAGGATATTATTTATTGTATAATATACTTTCATTTTCTATTTTTTTAGTGTAATTCATAAAATTTATTATACAATTAAATTTTATCGATTTAAAAATCATTTGAATCATAAGTAATTATTGGTTATGAATTTGTGTCTTCCAACTACCTGATGTTCACCTAACTTCATTTATTACTTAGAAAATGTAGTTTATATTTTCATCCATAATCCATATCTTAAAATACCAAAGAACATTTTTATCATTCAAAGTCCATCATTCATGAATGTATCATCTGAATATCATTTATTTAAAGAGTATAGATTCTGTGAGTGCATATTCTTACCAAATTGTATTTCATTAGTTCAATTATTTGTGATTAAACCTTCTAGATCCACATATTCTTTGATTTTAAATTCACATTTTAACTTCTAAAAAATCCTCATATTTCATTTGAGTATAAGAAATAGTGATCTAAGTATCCTTAAGAACATATTAGTGAATCAAATTAGTGCTCATCTTAGTAATCATCACATATTTTTAATCCACTTCACCCCTTATAGAAACCATTACTTTTAACATCTGGGAAAACTTATAGGATACCTTCAGTGTGTATCTTTTAGAAGTTGGACCGTACTCTATCTATCTTTCATAGTGTTAACTTCTAGACTATTATCTTCAAGAAATCTTATTTTTAGCTCCATATTTTCTTTTAATCTACATTTTCTTACCACTTAATTTACTAATAATTTAAGCATATCATCATATATTGGGTTATTCAACTCTTGAAAAACTATTGATAAAAAATACAATAGTCATCATCATCTATTAGGTTCTTCATGTACCTACTCATTATTGTGTCCAGTTGTTATCTTGATTAAAAAATATTCACTATATAACACAAGTGAATAAAATAAGCTATCTCTAAAAAATCATCTTATATCTCCCAATGGGTTTTATATTGTCCCAGTTGGTTCTTTATACAATCCCCTATTATTGTAAAAGGGGTCCTCTTCAATTCCCAGGTGAACTAGTCCTTCATTCTATTCTTTGATATCACTTCATAAATTATAATAACATCATCCAATACACATGTATTTGACAGCAATGAAACACTCTACTCCAACTACATGCACGTTATTCATGTACTATATATTTCTGTAACTTATGTTTTAGATCATCTAGTTTTGGTTCTCTATCTTTTAGAAACCTATTAATGTATATTTGAATCTTTTATTACTATATACTCAAAATATATACCATGAAAATCTTTGGAATTTACATGTTAACTACTATATCTCTTAAAGATCTCTCTCTATCTCTCTCTCTCTTCATCCCCTCCTAATTATAATTATATTTACACAATTTATATCCTTTATGAAGTAATAGGGCCTTTGCAAAATATGGAGATTACTTAATCTCACAATCTTAATTATGATATATCTAGCTTGACAATGACTACCTTGAGTTTTAGTCATTAGTTAAATGAATTCACCACTTCCACAAATCTTAGAATGAATCAAGACTTTTGAATAATGTTATTTTTATCTTAAATTAACTGTTCAACTTAATCACCTTAAATTTGATTTCACATAAATGTTATGTTAAATATATTTGGTATCTTTCAGTAATCTCACTTCTATATACTTCACTCTACTTTTGGTTTTTCATTTTTCTCTATAGTCTTTGAGTCTTAAAACTATCTCCAAAATAGATACTAAGGTTCTAGTGTTCACCTTTCATTATTCCAACACTTCATTCAAACTCAAGATAATATCCTCTTAGTTTATTATCTTATGACTCACTCAACCCTCAATCATCTTATATTTAAATCATCTCCAAATTCCAATTTTTAGAACTCTATTATCTCAACTTCATTAAATCCAATATTCCTCATCATTTGAACTCTATAAATTTTTATTTTCTATAATTAAGAAAATCATCAACATGATCCACCTTCTAGTTTGAACCCATAGTTTATCTTCCATGACTATGGATTTTCAAAGGTTCTTCTTTCACATAAGTGAATCCATTAGACTTCACTTATACTCATGGACTTCTTTAACATATGGATTATTAAATCTCACTTTTCACTACTATGAAACTTATGAATTTATATTAATTAGAGTTATCAGAATTACTGACTACTTTAACTTATATTACCCCATTTAAACCTTATTAATTTCTAATTTTCTCATGTCTCCCTTATAGTGCCTTATTTTCATAGATAATCTTCAACTTCAATTACTTTAGAAACTATCTTCATCTTTAAGTCTCTAATAATATTAGTCTTTTGATTCTTTTTTACTTTTTCAATTATTGGGAACCTAAA
The DNA here is from genome assembly GCA_963277665.1 of Viscum album. Taxonomy (NCBI): domain Eukaryota; kingdom Viridiplantae; phylum Streptophyta; class Magnoliopsida; order Santalales; family Viscaceae; genus Viscum; species Viscum album. Next base: position 2,068,017,833 of record OY728121.1, read on the forward strand.
ACTTCTCTGAACATTGAAACTTTTTAACATTATAAAACAAAGTAAATCCCAATTTATTCATATTATATTCTTTCTATTTTATTAGAATTCATCAAATATTAGCTTCTTGTATTTTGGTAACTTGGATTTGACCCTCAAAACTCAATTGTTTCAATACGTTAAATTATAGAAAATTCTTCATGAATCACCACTTGCCTTAAATAATTTTAGTTATCTTAAATCCTAGTCAATCAAAATCTTCATGATGTTATTGATTTGAAGGAATATCTTTGAATCATATGTTTTAATTTCTATACTATCATTAGGATATCCTTCACCACCATGATTTTTGTAAACTAAAAAATCTTATATAAAAAATAAAATTTCTTATGTATCACTTCCATGTGATCTGAATATATTATATATCACATAAGGTTTTCCCTTGGATTTTCTTTTAATATACACAACAACAAGTAACTTATGAATGTATAATATCTCACATATTATGTATGGTTTTTAACTTTTCCACATTTTTCGCATCACATAAAAAATATATTCCAAATCTATGAGGATATTACATATTGAATAAGATACTTTACCAATTTCCAGAATTCTTTAGTTAATTACTTATAAACTCAAATATTTTGGATTTATGAATCATCTAAATCCTAATATACTAAAAGTTATTAATTCAAGTATTCTAACTATGATATGTTTATTTTTTCCCATATGTTTACATGTATATGCACTTTAAATTTTAATCAATGGTTAGTATTATAACTTTTGTACACTCATTATTATCATTCATAGTTCATCTTACATGAGTTTTTCATTAAAATAAATTGTATTCCTTGATTTTAAATTCCTTTATCTAATATTCTAGCTAAATTGTTTTTCATAAGTTTGATGTTCCAGAGGCATGCCTTCCATATTTAATACATATTAGCTTCACAATTAACCTTGTAAATTATATCCAAAAATCATCTACTATCCAAGAGTATATAAAAATTCTCTTATAAAACGAAAATAATTTTTCATGGAATTATACTTAATTTCAGGTAAAAAAGCATCACATTTTATAATCGAATTAATTACTTATAGACACCATGTATTCTTTCATCCAGGTAAATCATTAGAATACCACTAATGTGTATCTTTAGAATATAAGTATGAACTCTTCCAATTTTTTTTTGTGTTAAATTACATACTATTATCTTCTTGAACTACTACAGGAAAATATATATTCTAATTTAATATAATTTTAATTACTATTGAATTTACCAAAAATTGTTATATATCATCCTCTATTGGGTTCTTTAACTATTGAAAAACATTAAAAAAATACAACACTCATTAGAATCCATTCGGTTCTTTAATTATAAGTGAACATATAACGAAAATTTAAAAATATTAATAAATAAAACAGTATTTAAACCCTTACCTTTATTTTTTCATTTTAAAATATTGTGAATTAACTCTGTAGATCCTTAGATTTCGGGCCTTAGAAAGAGAAATATTGATAGGGGTTTTAGAACCCTTATCTCACTAAGTCTATAGAGAAAATCTATTATGAACACATTCGAGAGATAAATAGAGATAGATATTGAATCCCTTATCTTCCTATGTATCTTCCCAAATCTTTTTGAGAGGTAAAATGAGAGTAAAACCATAATCAATAGTTTTTGAGTGAAGAGGAATGGGAGGATGGGTGAATATTTATATAAAATGAGGGGTAATTGTTTATTAATTTATAAAAATAGGTTTTGGACTTTAGGTTTTGTAAAAATAGAAAAAATTGGCCTTTACATGGTATAAAACTGTGGTATTTAACATTTATGGTTCCGTTGTTTTAATTTTATAATCATAAGAACCAATTTCTTTTAAACTATATAAATTTGGATATTTAAAATATTTTTTATTTAAAGGGATTTTTTTTAAAATCTTAAAACATTATTTAGGCTTTGAAAAATTATTTATAAGTTTGGAAAATTAATTTTTTTATTCTAAAATAAATTATTTCAATGAATTAACTTATTTTTCGTCAAGAATGATTTTATATTTTTTGTTACATAATTTTAAGGCTATATGATGTCAAAATACTTACCGTTTTTCATTGTATTTTAATATTTACCCAAAAATTCAATTTTAATAGAAAATTATGAAAAATTCATCATTGGATAATTTTGACATGTTGATTATAAATTTTATGTTCCTTTTTTAAAAAAAAATTCATATATGCATGATATATAATTTTTAAATAAGGCCCTGATTTTTTTTAAAACCATATATTTGGCACCAAAAATTTAAAAAATACTTTTTCTTAAATATTATTTTCATTATAAGACATGGGTGGGTAATTATATTAATATTTATTAATTAATATAAATTGTTTATAATTTTTAATTATACTATTAACAAATAATTTTATGTATTTTATTATAGATTAATATGTATAAGGGTTACATTACCTTTACCTCACTCATAGAGGGAATTTACTATTCTAATAGTTTTATTCCCAATGGTTATATTCCAATGGCCACCTTACCTTTAAAATTATCACATTATCTATTATATACACACTTAATTATAATATCTAAAGTTATTCATAATGATAATTTATCTTATAAAATTTTTATTCTATTTAGAGTATGATTATCATGACCCTACCCACTGGGGTCCGACCCATGACTACCGCAAACCTGCCTTCAATAGGCCAGGTGTTGGCGACCAATTCTAAGTAGGCAAATCCAGAAAATGGGAGGCATCAACCTAACATTACTATACACAGGAACACAACTCCAAGGCCATAAAATGATGAAATCTAAAATAATTGAAACCAATGGGTGCATACATCTAAGATCCCACAAACAGAGTACAACAGCAAAGTACAAAAAGTAAAAAAGTTGAAAAATATAATCCCAACCAAAAAAATACTAAAAAACTAGCCTTTAGTAGTGCTAGAAATGGCCTTTATCTGTTATATAAAATCACTAAATACATAAGCTATTTTAAAATCCCTAGGATTTTATAAGTGCTGAAAAAGAACTGATAAAGGGATTTTTATCACCACTTATAGAAGCGCCAATAAAGGACTATTTATGAGTGATTTTATTAGAAGTGATAAAATAGACCTTTATAAATACTTTGTAAAGGGATGATAAAGGTCCTTAATATAGAGTGCTATAACAGCATAGTACAACACCACTATAGTGTGCTGTAATAGCACACCGCTGCACCAGAAACACACCGGATATCTTTAAAACAATTCCCAATAAAATATTTAAATGAAATGAAATTTACAACACAATCACAAGAAGAAAAAAAATATTATAAAAATTTAAAACATTGATTCATACAACTACATAAATACAAATTTTTACATAAATTAAAAAACATCAATGTTCCTTTATATTTTAATGCTGACCCGACTCATGCAATTGACGAATAAATTACCCTTTCTTGAGAAAAAGAATTTACTTTTATAAGAAAAGAATACTTATGTTAGTAATAATATAAATAAATAAATTAATAAAAAGTGTTAATTTTACTATAATTGATGTCAATTTTAAATAAAAAGACACACTTAGAGTCATATCAGTCACACTGTGCATCAGATTGAGGTACAGATGATTCCTACACATAAAAAATGACTTATAGATCATTTTCATTAAGTATTTAAAGAATTTGAATTTGTTTTCTCAGTTTTGAGTATGATACATGGAATTTTTACTAAAATTGTTGTTAACATTAAATAAAAACTTGAAATTTGAGCCCTATCGGTCACACCATGTTCCAGATTGAGGTGCAGCTGATTCATGTACATCTCAAATCACTTATAAATCGTTTCAATAACATATCAAAAAAATATGAATGAATTTTTTTAGTTTTGGGTAAGTCAGTTTGTTTGTTTTACTAAAATTGTTGTCAATTTTAAATAAAGACGCACTTAGAGTAATACCAGTCACACCATAAATCGGATTAAAGTACAACTTATTCCTACACATTCTAAATCACTTATGGATTTTTTTCCTAAAGTATAAAAACAATATGATTTTTTCTATGTTTTGAGTACGTCACTTGTATTTTTAACTAAAATATCATTTTAAACATGAAAAATGCACTTTGAATCACACAAATCACATCGTGTATCAGTTTGATATGAGATTGATTCCTAAAAGTCACAAATTATTTATGAATCGATGTTCTAAATATCAATAAAATATGAGTGTTTTTTCTCTGTTTTAAGTGAGTGAAACTTTTTAATGTCAAATGTTGATTTTAAACTCATAACACACACTTTGAGTCAGTTGTATTTTTTTACTAAAATTAATGTCAATTTAAAATTGAAATAATAACTTGGAGTCATACCAGTCATATCATGTGTCAGATTGATGTGAAACTGATTTCTACACGTCCCAAAGTCTCAAAATAATCTTAAATGTCAATGTTACCATGATTTCCATTGAATTTATTTGTCAAACTGCCAACACCGCATGACCATATTTGAAAAAACCGCATAAAATAGAAAAAAATAATCCACTTGTATAAGAAAACAATTATTATGATTAATACTAAAAAGAATTAAATTAAATATAAATATGAAATAATATACTAATTATATGGAAAATTATTTTACTATGAAAATATCAAGATTACCTTTATGATTGATAAGTGGAGGGAACTTGAAGGAAAGTGATAAATGTCTACACTAAAGGGGTGAAAGTTTTTATGGGAGAAGAATTCTATGGATGTTTTGGTACAGAAAGGGATGAAAGATAGATAAAGCACCCCAACTCAAACAAAATAATTCACCTATATAAGAAAAAAATTATTATGTGTGTAATTATAAAAAGAAATAAATTATACATGAATATGAAAAATATACATTAATTATATGGACAATAAATTTAATATGAAAAAATAAAGATTACCTCTACAATTGAGAAGGGGAAGCATTGTTGTTGTTACTGCAAAGTCAATAGAGAGAACTTGAAAGAAATTGATAAATGCAACACTATAGGGGTGAAAAGGTTTTTAGGGAGAGAAAACATGAAAGTGGGAAAGATCACCCAAAATCAAATGAAATAATCCATATTTATAAGAAAATAATTATTATGTGAGTAATACTATAATGAAATAAATTAAAAATAAATATGAAACAATATATTAATTCTATGGACAATTATTTTATTATGAAAACATCAAGATAACCTCTATAATTGAACAAAGGTAGTTTCATTTATCTTATTCTAAATGAAATGGAGGTAAATTTAAAGAAAATAATAAATTCACCACTGTAGGGGTGAAAATGTTTTAAGGTAGAAGAAACATAAAAGTTGGACAGACCACCCCAACTTAAAAAAATGAATCCAGCTATATAAAAAATAATTATTATTCGAGTAATACTACAAAGAAATAAATTAAACATAAATATGACACAATATATTAATTATATGGAAAATGATTTTAAAATAAAAACATCAATATTACCTCTGTAATTAAGCATTGGTAGCGTCATTTCTCTTCTTCAAAGGCAAGTGGATATAGCTTGAAAGAAAGTGATAAATGTACCACTGTAGGGGTGAAAATTTTTTAAGGGAGAAGAAGCATGAAGTTTGGATAGAGCACCCCAAATTGAAAAAAAGAATATACCAATATTAGAAAACAATTATTATGTGACTAATACAAAAAATAAACAAATTAAACATAAATATGAAACAATAAATTAATTATTTGGACAATGATTTTACTATGAAAGCATCAAGACTACCTTTGTGATTGAGCAAAGACAACATCATTACTCTTCCTACAAAGTCATGATACATGGACACAAATCCTCTAAAACAAACAAACTCTATAAGGAATAATGAAAATTAAATCAACGTTTCAATATTTTTTTTTTAATAAAATAGATAAAATATATCATAACATTACCTTTACATATTTCAAAGGGTTTATTTCATTATATTATGTTCTCCCATATTGTGTAGAAAACATTTTCTTCCTGAGTAATCAAAAATTTAATTTAGATTTTTTAAATGTAGTAGAGAACATATAGTATTATGAGGGAAAAAATAATATATTTTAAAAAAACTTTTACCTTATCGTTGAACCATATTTATTTTTTTAAAGGCTTCAAGGATTTGGTTCCCCTATTGAGAATCAAAATACCCTCATTGTGGTCCCCTCTAATATACAATACATTGTCTACATTGGGACATACATGAAATAATTATGATGTCCCGATGAAAGGGTCATCCTCGATTGAATTTTCATCTAACTCAACATTTATTTTACTCTACAATAGGGAAATCAACCAATTCTTGTTTATTGTATCAGAGACATAAAATACTTTCATTATTTGTGATTCTATTATGAATGAATCATCTTTTTTTTTCTCTTCTATACTGAAATTCACCTTCACAAAGACCATTTCATCAACTTTCACTCCATTGATATTGTCAACCCATTTGAAATGTAAAAGAGGAAATTTAAATTTTTTATTATCCAACTCGTATATCTATTTGATAATTCCAAAATATGACATATTTACTTAAATTGGATTTCTATCCTTGGAACCAGATATGTGTATCTCTTTATCCGTAAGCATAACACCACTATTTTTCATTGTATTGAAATCAATGTGTTATTTTTTATAGAACACATAATCATTGGTTACAAAACTAGAGTAAGATATAAAATTTTAATTCGGTCCTCTAGCTATCCTTTGAAGTCGTTTGAAAATTGAATTCAAATTTTCATATAACTACTTATAGATTTCATCTCTAAACCATCCTATAAACTATTGATTATGTGTGTTTGATATCCTTACCTTATCCCTTGATGGATTCAAATATTCAAGTATTTCTTTGTAGGATTCAATGTATGGATCAATATCTTCACTAATATGTAATATGTAAAGTTGTTCTTTCTCCCTTTATATCAAAGTAATTTTAACAAATTCTCTTCCATATACCCCTTTTTCCATAAGGCATTCAGTAAGATGAGAATTTGGGAGACCAATTCTTTCAACATAAAATAGGTAATTGGTACACAATTGAATATATTCTTCAACAATATATGATTCTTCAATATAACCTTCTGGCCAACTTTGATTCTTAACATACCTTTTCAAAATATTCATATACCATTCAATGGGGTACATCCATATGTAATGGATAGGATTACATAGTTGAACCTCTCTGAATAAGTGAACCATGAGGTGGACCATTATATCAAATAATTATGGTGGGAAGAACTTCTCAAATTCACATAATATGACTTATATATCCATATTAATAATGTGAAACTTCATCGGTTCTACAACTTTACAACATATGGGTTTGAAAAAGAAGGAGAGTATGGTTAATGTATGTAATATATATTGAGGCAGAATACAACAGAAAGCAACATGCATTAAATCTTTCATCAAAAAATGAGAGTTGTATGATCTTAGTCCTTGTGAATTCAAATTAGTCATTGAAACGACATTCTTGATATTTTATGAATACCCCTATAAAACTTTTACACTAGTAAGGAAAAGAAAAAATTGAAATTTTCCCATTTGGATAGAGTGTAAGCTGCTAGAAGAAGAAAATACTACCTTTTACCCTTCACTGGTGACAACTCTTCCCCTATCCCCATTTCAATCAAGTCCAACCTATCCTTGATGCCATCTTTCAATTTTATAGGAACATTTAGTAAAATTCCAATAACACTATCAAATAAATTTTTTCCTATATGTATGACATCAAGAAATGTATGACATACAAACAAAATCCAATACAGTAATTCAAATAAAATTGATCTTTTCTTACAACCTTATTTTGTAAGGTTTTTCAAAAATAGTTTTCCAAAAATAGTGTTAATATTTATAACTTTTTAATACAGTTGATCACCCACTACTGGAGAGAGTGTTATACCTTGTTCGATATTTCCATCGAATGTTATCTTATAGGAACAATATTTATGTCATTGAGGTAAAAATTTATGATGTCCTAAAAACAAAGTCTTTGAGGAATGTCTCAACCAAACTGAGTATGTTCGTTTCTCACAAATGGGACACCCCAACATTACTTTAATGATATATTATGATAAATTTAAATAAATGGGGAAGTCATTTCTTATTCCATACAACATGGACCTCAATGAAAATTCTTCACTTATATGAGAATCATACATTGTAGTACCTGTATACCTCATCAATTTCATATCTTTGATCAATAGAGCCAAGTAGACAACAATATCATTACAGGGTTTCTTTGGTCATGATATAAGAAGAGAAAACATAATGTATTTACACTTCATGAATAAAAATGACGACAAGATATAATTTAACAATATGACGGGTCATGTATTATGAGTACTACTCTATAAACTAAAAGGATTTATTCCATCTATAGATAATACAAGACGAAAGTTTCTCAGCTCATCTCCAAATTTAAGAAAATCATAATCAATTTTCTTCCACTGAGGAGAATCTGCTGGGTGAAATAAGTTCCCATATTTTATTACTGTATCTACATGCCATGTTAATTGTCTTGTGGTTTCCTAAAATCTATATAGTCTTATAAACTATGGAATGATAATAAAGTACCATACATATTTCAAAGGACTTGATTCAATTTTCTTATATCTATTTTACCACACTTAGGGTGTTTTATGAGTGATTCATGGTCCTTGAAAAACAATATGCAATAATTTGTACAAGAATTTATTTTTTAGAGATCATTCCCATTGAATGTAACATTATTTTGCATCATATGTTCGACTTGATATTTCATTTTCTTCTCGTAACATATCTTTCATAATACTAAGTAGTTTTGTAAAGATAGTGTCACTCTATCCACTGCCAGCTTTAAAATTATATAACTTCAATACAACTGATAATGTTGTGTATTTAGTACTATTGGAATATAATGGTTTCTTGGAACAACTAATCAAATCCCCAAATAACTTTGGAAAATCACAAAGGTCGTGTGTAATTTCTATTTTCATTTCTTCCATGTGATCACCATCATCTTTTACAGAGGTATTCATATCAAATGATTCATAAACCTTTGTATCATCCCTATCGATGTCCAAATTCAGTTTTCCCCTCATTTTTTCCAACATTCAGAACTTTGATCTATTCTATGAAAAATCAAATGTCCTTCCTACTATTTTGGACTAATTTTCCTTGAATAAAAACAACATAAACATAGGAAAAGGACTTTAGAACGACTGTTTGCATGATCTATTGTAAAAATGATGACCTCTTTAACTCCATCTTCATATTTGTTTGTCAAATGATTATAATTCATCCATTTTTGGTTCATATGCATCCTATTGGGTTCATAAAATATTAATTTTATACAATATAAAAATAAATACACATAAGATATTCATTATCAAAAGAAAAAGTTATAAAAAATTATAATAAGGGAAACTCAACATTTGATTGTTTTAAATAATTTGTGTATGTTGATGAAAATGGGTAATTGAATTTAGGAAAATAATTCAATCAGATAAAATCTTTCTTAAATTTCATAAATAAATGAAAATATAATATAGGAAATTAGGGAGTAATAAGAAACTCCAATATGATAAACAATAATAATAAACTCCCATTCAATCAACTGGAAGATATAAAAATGTATTGGAATAAGTGATGTAGAAACCTAAGGAATTATTACATTTAAAATTAATGGTATATCAACATTTGAAAACATATCAAGAGTCTTTGGATGTCATATAAACACACAAACCCATCCCAAGGAAATTCAATGTACTCCAACTGGATATAAAATTATTATTTTCTAATGGATTACCAGAATAGGAAGTTTAAATAAAAAACAAATAGTTTTCTAATTATTTAATATGAGAATAATGTTTGTAAATTTAAAAAGGAGATGTATGAATTGAAATAAGAACTAAGAGCTTTGTATTGAAGGTTAGATGAATTATTAAATAATATTTAATTAAAAAAATGAGGAATTGATCATAATCATTATATAAAAAATAATTTTATGGATAGATTAAAAGTGTTTATCAATGTGGATGACATAATATTTAGAGGTACAAGTGATGAAAGATGATAATAATTTTCTATATTAACAATGGACAATGTTTAAATGTTGATTATTAGTGAGTTGAAATTTTCCTTAGTTTATAGGTGACTTATTGAATTACTGGGATATTTATTTCCCAATCCATGTATGTGTGGGAAGTGTTTTATAGATTTAAAAATGAAGATTTAAAACCCATGATGACACCCATTGAAAATTGAATAGAATCTTCAAATTTTGTGGATGGAATTTAAATCTATATCATGGAGTGTGGTATATTAGTTACATCCCAACTTTTTTGAGCAATAAATTAGTTAAATACTAAAAAAGGGGGAGAAATTCTTCAAAATATACATTTCTGAGAAAGATATTATAATATCTTATAGTGGTATATAGGTCTCAAAAAAAGTGGTATAATTAGAAAGGGGTAATCACAAAAAGACATTATTTTTGTAAATTATTGAGAGAGGGGGAGTTTGATGATGATGAAAAATTATAATGTAGTTGGAAAATTGTATATAGTATCAAGTAATAATATTTCATATATTATTATTAAAAGGTTTATAAATAATGTTGGATTAATCTAAAGAGGGAGGAAAATAAAATAGATTTTTTAAAAAGTGTAGATACATAGGAAGTTGGATAACTGAGAAAAGGTACAACAAATTTTACAATAGATATAGTTTCAAAAACAATCCCAAGAAAACCATATATCAAACACCTGAGCTGGACCATGCTTGTGTCCAAGGGACATTCTCAATCCCCCCGGGATGGAAATAAGCATTAGGTCATAAAAAACAACATGATGAGAATTTCTTGGCCCAAATAATAAATAAAACCAGTACAAATAAAATTTAAATAAAAACTACCATGATGCATCCATACATTGGATTCCCACACCAACCTAGATTAGAGAAAAAAGATATGAATCAGTATAATATAAAAGAAATCCCTTAACCTTCCTTCAACTCCCTCATAAACAAAATCCCTAGTTTAAATTTCTAAAATTTCACATGTATGGAATACCATTGATAAAATAAAGAATGAAAAATAAGTATGATAGATTTTTGGGATCAATTTGGGGAATGTAAATAGAATAAAACAACCAACTAAACTCCATGTGACTGCATTTGTCCCCATTGAGTCCAGATACAATAAACTCTCCATGAGCGATCAAGAGTTGAATCAAAATTGGAAACTAAGAAAATCGGAAGGCCTACCTCGCTAGTATACAATCAACATATCACAAATAACTACATTATAAAAGAAGAAATTAAAAAAAAAAGAAAAAAAAAAGAAAATTAGAAGGACTCTCTTACTAGGTTGAAGAAAATCTAAAACCCACTTCAGAAAACATTACTTCAATCGAACACTCGATGTCAAATGAGATGTTCGGGAGGCAGTCAAGTGGTGTGATTTGAGGTTCAATTTACTAAGGAGGATCACTGATAGTGGGAGGCTTCCATAGAAAGATTCTGATATTGCAATGGGTTCACAAATGGTTGGGTGGTTTTAATTAGACCTGGACACTTTTATTAGTGTTTACAAATAAGCGCTGATAAAGGTGGGTCTTTAATAGTGCTAAAAATGCACTCATAAAATCAATCTTTATCAGTGCTAAAATTATAGCGCTGATAAATGTTAATTTTATCTGTTCTTATTACTTAAATGTTGTTAAAAGATTTATAAATACAATTATAATTATAAAAAATTGTAAATATTTTAATATAATTAATAAATATATATAAATATAGATATTGTAAATATTTTCCTTTTTAAATACATTTATTATAATATTATAGTTATTTATTTATAATTATATAAATATTTTTAAAAAATAATATTTATTTCATTATATTAATTTATATAATTATATATTTATAATAAATATATTTAAATATAGTAAATATATTATTATTAAAGTAAATTTATTATAAATTTAATAATTATTTAAATATATATAATTATTTATTTATAATTATATAAATAATTTTAAAAAAATATTTATTTATTTATAATTATAAATATTTAATTTTATAAATATAGTAAATTTACATTTATAAAAATATTTATTTAAAAATATTTTCTTACAAAAATATTTTTTACATTATTAATGAATATATAATTTTAAGTGCATGCATATATGTTAAAAATGAGTGAAATTGAATAAATTAAGAATAAGCACACTTTAACAACATTGAAAAAATGGATAATTTTTATGTGTGTGAATTTTATATAAAAATACCTTACTTACATATATAAGAAATCAATATAACACATATTCAATCTATGTTAAATTGAAAAATTAAATGACATTCAATTATATGTTGAGTAATATGCATTTAGTCAATATTTTTAATTCATATTAATTTTTAATTGAAAACCATTTTTCAATAAATATATAACTATTTAATGTAAAGAACATGAATATTTTTTAATATATATTTCATATTTATATACATTAATATATATCTATATATTTAATATATACAATTTAATAACATTAATTATCATAATTATCTAGTTAATAAAATGATTAATATTTAATAATGTTTAATAAATTTATTCATTTTTATCAATAATTATTTAATTAATAAAATTTGTAATATTTCTTTAATAAACTCATTTTTTATTTATAGTTTATTTAATTATTTCATTTTATTTATTCATACCTTTATGAGGTTTAAAAAAGTACTAATGAAAGAAATATTTATCAGCATTATAAATAAATCACAGATAAAGGGTAGCCTTTATTAGTGCTAAAAATAAAGTGCTGATAAGGAATACCCTTTATCAGCACTAAAAATAAATCACTGACAAAAGGTTAAATTTATTTTCTCTTTCCTTAGCATTGATAACTATGCCATTTATCAGAGTTTTTTTTTCTAGCGCTGATAAATACCAACACTGTTAAATGCGGGTTTCATAGTAGTGAAAACTGTAGAGATCACAATGTACTCCAAGGTATATGAAAATGATCAAATGAAAGCACTGAAAAAAACACCTCAGTCTTTCAAGCTCAATCTATTCTCCACCTGTTCCCTGTCCCCACATGACACCGTCAGATGGGCCATCATCAGCATAAGACATGACACATGAGAGTAGAAACCATGTAGAGGTGAGTGTAATAATACCTAGTAGGACAACCAAAAAACACTAAACATGAAGAAACAAGAATAGTCAGCTCATAACTGTAATACTGTATTGAATAGATAGAAATGATATAAAAACCCAGATATACTTAGGAAAGACACCGTGCCACAAGGTAGTCATAACCAATTACCTGTCATAGCATTCTGCTCAATGAAATTATCATTTTAGTAGAATCCACTCCACGAGCCATGATATCACTTGATACACTCATCAAAGAGGTCAAGATCATTGGTCCCCACTCGTTAAAGCTCAAAATTTTTAGAAGACCTTGATACTCAGATAGGGGTTCACAACCAAGACCGATGGGGGACACTGAGAATCCATTATGGATCAACCCATTACATAGGGGATCATAATCCAATGATACTGTGAACCTTATTGATACAAACTTACATATGGAGGATCAAAACCCAACTCAAGGAGGTCCTGATAATTCCAGACACCCCAATATGGTATAAACTGATGATAGAGGATCAAACTCCAGTCTCATGGAGGGACACCACAAACTCTATCCGTGACTCATCATATAAAGGGGATAAAAATACTAAGTTGTGGATGTAATAAAAAACCGTGTCTTTGAGGAAATGGACCAAGGGAACACACTCAACCAAGACTGGTCCAGATTGAAGAAACAAAGGGCTAAAGACACACTCAAAGGGGGCACACAGTGTGTCCAGCTAACCTATGGTTTTACCATGTTGTAACACCTCTCAAAACACGTAAACCTCAATATACACAGCATGTAAGTTATCATACATAGTGTGTAGTGGTTTCCCAACACCCTCACATGGATATCTACCCATGACTATGTATAGCTGGTCATGTTCGTGTACCAACCATTGAATATCTGACCGTGCCTATTTACACCTAGCATGTCCAGGTACTTGGCCTACCCATGCCCGTGTATCCTCTAAGATACATGATGAGTTTCCAAACACATCTCACACAATATGTGATAGTTCATAGGGTGTGTGACTTTTAACTATATTAAAAAACCCTAGTTCCATACAGGGGGTCCCATATGGCGTGTAACACTAGATCATATTATGTGTAACTCGTGATTTTCCAAAATAATTAGAAACTATTTTGTGTCATTATAAAGGTCACTTTCAACCCCCATATTGCCTAAAAATGAATATCTAGGGTCTTCAACCTTCCCATCATGAGAGATTGGGATTTCATGGTTCAAATCCTCTTGGGAAATTCCCACTCATGCCGTCCATAGCTGCACCATTGAAACTAGGATGGATAAATACATACCATCTATCCCAATCCACCTATGATCTACCTCTTTCTTCATTGTACCTCAATCGTACCCTCGATCATGAATATAACCCATGATATTGAGCCTTTGTGCCGAATAACAGTCGCACAATGATTGAATTTTGGGTATTCCTAGAACCACATGCCAAATAAATTTTCTGTGAGGAACATGCGAAGAATGGGGGGGGGGAGATATCCCTAAACCATCAGATGTGAGGAATTAAAATTACACTTTGTTCATTTGGAATCAATACATTTTCATATATATATATGAATGAAGATGGATAAAATCAACAAATACCACAAAATAAATCCATCAATTTAATCTACCGTTGATGCATGAATCAATTCTATCCATTTAATAGATCTGTGTTAGACCATGATAAATGAAAGGGATGGAAATCACAAATCAACATACTATCCAGAGTTTGAATTGATAATTGATAAAGAATGTTCTTTTTTTTCATCCCTGGTGAGATCCATGAACTCCAATGGTGAAATGATCCTCGATCCTAAACTAATCCTGCATCGTCTTCCAAGAACGCTCTCCAAGAATCATCTTGGTCTCCCGTTTTTATCATCTAAAACTGAGACAAACTCTATAAAGATTTATTTATAAGATAGATCAATCTTCATGTCAAAATAAGTAAAAAAAATAAAAAAAATATTTTATTTTATTCATCTGTGCCCATGATAACATTTTCTAAAATTCCTTGCACTGAAAATGGTTATGTTGCTCCTAGGGAAAAGACCTCATTTTGAACTCAATGACGCCCTTGTATTCTTGATCCAGACCCCCATTCAAGAGTTGTTTTTCTTTTTCTGGAATACTACATGTTCATGATATTAATATATTTAATATAATTGAAATAATTAATGGTGCTACATAGGTCCCAAAATCACACACAGTCTCAGTGCTTGTTCTCAAAAATTTTCAATATAATATTAAAAAATAATACATAGAAAATCTATGTCACTATATTCTCCCCACCTTAGGGATTTTCTTCTTAAAAATAGAAAAAACTACTCGAAAGGATGAGGGTACTAGGCTAACATCTCGGTCTCTCTCTCTCATGTTACCTCCTGAAGATTCCCATGCGACCACCACACACAAAATAGGGTAATCAATAACCCACAAAGGATCCTCTCATACTGATCCTTGATCTCCCCTGGTTACTCAATAAAGGTAGCTCCATCCTTGTTGTCCAGCTCACCCCAATTGATAACATGTTATGCACCGTGAATGTACCTACTCAGTTACTACACTTGGAAGATGTCGTATACTCGGTCCAACTGTGGTGGTAGAGCTAAGAGAAACACCACCTTACTAATTCTATATAGTATGTGAAGAGGGCCTTTGAATGTTGGAGAAATCTTATGGCCCAACTATGGTGGTAGAGCTAAAAGAAACACCACCTCACAAATTCTATGCTGTCCTCATCCACTCCTATATGATATGCACCTTATTTTTAGTATCAATCATAAACTATAGACCCATGAGTGCTGAATCATATGGATCAGTCTGAAAAAGTGGTGACCTATAAAGTCTTCCATAAAATGACTCAAATGGTTCCATAACAATGGTATAATGGTAGCTATTCTTATATATAAACTCCACCAAGGTTATATGGTCCTCCCAAATATGGCCAAAGTTCAACATGTATTCCATAAGCATTTCCTCTAAGACCAGAATGGTTCGTTAAGTCCAAACTTTAGTCTGGGGGTGAAATGTTTTGATCATGTGAAACTGAGTCCCAAAGCCCCTTAAAATCCTACCCATAATCGTGACATTATGCGAGTGTCATGGTATAAAATGATCATCAAGGGAACTCCATGGAGCCAGAATATCTCTTGCACATAGAGGCATCCCAAGATCTCGACTGAAATCTCTCTTGAATGGATAGGAGGTGCACCGACATAGTGAGTTGGTCTATGATCACCCAGATGGAATTGTGTCCTATGGATGAACATGGTAGCCCCATCATGAAGTCCATGGATATCCTATCCCACTTTCACTCTGTCACCTCAAAGGGTTGAGCTAAGCCTACTAGAACCTGGTTCTAACCTTCAATTGATGATAAGTGATGAATTAAGAAACAAACTCTACAAAAAAATGCTTAATTTCTAGCCACCAAAACTAACTTAGATGGTCTAGATAAATATTTTCCACATATGGATGTACCGGCAAAGATGATACATTAAAATCTTACATCACCTCCTCCCACTATGCCAATGAACCATAATTCATCCTCTTAAATGGATAATATGCTCCCCAACTTTAAAATATCCACCAGGAGAATGTGTAGTGGATAACTATGTATATAAGGTCTTACAGTTGGTATCTCCACACTGAGCATCCCTAAAACAATGTTGAGGTCGCCCAACACCCTACCTGTGCCATCTTCCCATTCCCATTTACTTCTGTTCATGCCTATGTACCAACCCATGTACATATTTCCATGCCTATTTACACTTGGCCATGTCTGTGTTATTGGAACTTCTTTTCCCATTTATCCTTTTAGATACACAATTATATACTGAGCATGTGTCACAAGACATGTGAAGGTGTCACACAGTGGGTGATATGTAACTATGTATGAAAACCCCAACAACACATAGGGGGTCCCACATGGTGTGAAATTCTAGATTACATGTTGTGTAACATGGGATTTTTATATCTGTCAGGATCTATTTTGTTTCATTTTCTAGGTCACTGTTTCCACCCATCTCACTAGAAAACATGGATCTAGGGTTGAACAACCTTCCCATAATAATAGATTGGGATTCCAAGCTTTGAATTTTCTTGGAAAATTCCCAGTTGTACTTTCCATATCTGTATCATCGAAATTGGGAGGAACAAATACCAAAAATCTGTCCGGATCAGCCTCCGATCATCCTCTATCATCGTCACACCTTGATCATGAACTGTACCTACGATATCGATCCTTTGTGCCTTAGAACAGCCACACAATGATCAAATAAAGGGTATTCATTCAACCATAGGACCAATAAATTTCCTATGATGAATATGAGAAGAATAGGGGGATCTATAAACCATCATATATGAAGAATGAACCCCAGACTTTGTTTTAAAGACCCTAATTTATTATTGTATATATAGAAGGATGAAGAAGGATAAAATCAATGATCAATGCAAAATAAATCCATAAATTAAATATACTATTGATGAGAAAATAAATTATTTTTTATGAAATGATCCATGTTCGACCGAGATAAATAAAAAGGGATGGAAATCACAAATAAACATTCTACCTAGATTTTGGATCAATCATTAATGAAGAATGTCCTACGTTGTTGTCTCTAGAAAGATCCATGAACTCCAGCGGAACAAAAATCCTCAATCATGATCTAATCTGATGTTGTCTTCTAAGAACATTCTTTAATGGTCATCTAGTATCCATGGTTTAGTAGCCATCCCCGAGACAAACTCTATAATCATGTATTTATAGGAGAGATCAGTCACCAAGGCAAGACAAATAAAAAAAACAAATAAATTTATTTTATTTTATTCATTTTCACCCATGATTTTTTTTCAAATATTACTCATACCAATAAAGGTAATATGACTCCTAAGGTGAAACCTATGTTTTGAACTCAATGGTTCCCTCATATTTCTGGTTCCCCCCCTTTTGAGAGTTATTATACTTTTCAGGAAAACTATACATGTGTGATGTTAACATATTTAATATATTTAAAACATTTAATAGGGATATTCAGGCCTCAGAATCACACACCATCTCCATGAATGGTCTTGAAAATATTTGATATAATACCCAAAAACGATACACAGAAAATCCGAGTTATTATAATGATCCTCTGAAATTCAAGATTATGGCACTTTCCTTTTTCTTTACTTGTTCTATGATAATATTTGTAGCTATTATTGTGTATGTAATTTTCTAGTTTTTGATTATACAATTATGATTTTATATTTGAATGTGAATTGTGTAATTGATTGTGGGATGAAGTTCATATTTACTACAGTTTAATATCAGATTCTATATTCTCCCCCTGAAATAATTTCATCCACAAAATTCATGGTAGTCCTTAAATAGACATGGGTAAATTTTTACCATTTCTTACTTAGGTTCTCACATTTCTTCCTTTTACTTGTGATTCCTCCAAAGTACTTTTACAAATTGATCTTTCCGATTCCACTATGCCTGCTCTCTGGTGATAAGAATCTAGAAAAGCTCTTCATTATGAGAAAAGATAGAGCCCATATCTATTTCCTTAGTGGTGAGTATGTGCATTGGGTCTAATATATACTTCTTCAAGAACAAAACCTGGAATCCATCATTTACATTTGAGAGGTTGGTTGGAAAATCTAAACAATAATCCAAAAATTCAATTTGTTTTATAATATCAAAAACCTCAATGTGACTTTGACATAGATTCTCCTTCTTAAAAAACATATAACTCCTTTCCAAGGAGATACCTTCAATAAAATATGTTACCCTACTTGAAATTCTAAGTACTTCATCTAATTATTAGTATATTGCTTCTATCCAATTTGAGTTATATTGATATGATTTTGAATAGATCAAAATTTATCATTTATATCCTTAATTTTTTTGGACCTACCATCACCCCTTTCCCCAATTTAATCCCAATAGGATGTGGTATGATATCTTTTCTCTTCCAAGGATTCATATGGATCTAGTTGAATTATTTAATGGGAGATTTTATTTTTTGAAAATTCCACCGAATATAGATAATGGTCGTATATTTGGTGGAATTCAATTGAGAAATACCCCAACATGTCCTCTAATGTAATAATTGTCATTTAATACTACCAAATAATTGTATAATAGTAGTTGGTTATAAAACATATCCCAGTGATTAAATTATTTTTTCATATCCTTAAAAATATCTATGTGCAATGAGGTTCATGATCATATACTGTTGATAACAGTGCACCACGATTTCTCATAACTTCATTAATATATATCCATGCAAATTTCTCAAGGGGAGGATCCCCCTTATTGTTATAGAATGTATAGACTTTGTAAGGAGATCTATAATAACTCATATTGCATCATAATTTTTAGATGTCTTGGAGAGTCTAGTATCAAAGTCTATTGTAATATTATCCCACTTCCATAGTGATATAGAGAGAGGTTTAATGACACCCCAAAGATGTCACCTCTTAGTCATTACTTTTTTTTGAAAAAATCATCTTGACACATAGTCAAAATTTTCCCTCTTCATGTAATATAATCAGAAATGTTCTCTTAAATATGTATACATTTTAGTGCTACCAGGGAGTATAGAGAAATTTTATTATTGTGATTTATCTAGAAATTAACATTTCAACTTATGTACTAATGAAACCCATAGCCTCTTTCCTAAAATCATTACATTATCTTTATAGATGAAGTTTATCAACTTACCATCATTCACAACATCAATCTTCGTTTTTTAAACACACATCATATTTTTTGGGAGTTATTTATCTTTTTTAGTAATGATGGTTGAGTAATTACTTGGTAAAGGAATGAAGTTTCTCTTTTCCAAAAAATTTCCCTATCTATATTTATTAAATCCCAAAATATATAATTCTTTTCCATCCCCATAACGGATAAAACTTCATGATCATTCCTACTTACTGAATTATCCACCTTTTTTTCTTCCCTTGGTGGTAGTGTATTAATAATTCATAGTCCTTGAAAAGTTCTAACCATATCCATTGTCTCAGGTTGATCTCTTTCTATGTGAATATGTACTTCAAACTTTTTTATCCATATATATGTTACATATTTTACTATAGAGACAATGTATCCATATCTTCAAGGAAAATAATAAAACTTTCAACTCAAGATCATGAGTTGGATAGTTTTTTTCATCTACCTTTATCTTTCATGATATATAAGAAAAAAACATATCTTTTTCATGATGACACACTTCGAAACTTTATTGGATGCAATACTATATATAAAAAATCCTTCCTTTATCGATTCTAAAGTTAATAAAAAATAATCTACCAATATCTTATTAAGTTCCTCCAAACATTATTTAAATTCCTATGACAATGGAAATTTGATCCCTTCATATGTTAACTTGGTTAACGGATTGGAGTATAATGATTTTTTTGAGCAAATCACCATGAGTAACCTGGTAAACCAATGATAATACACATCTATGTTTTATTTATTGGTGTGGGTAATTATTTAACTACTTTTTTATTTTAACGATCAAATGATATTCCATCTATGGAGACAATATATCCATGAAGACAAAATCTCTAGAGCCAAAATGCACACTTAATAAATTTCACATATAAATTTTTTCTCTAAGATTTGAAGAAAAACTCACAAATGATTATCTATATCTTAATATATTTAAGATTATATGAATATACCATCGATAAATACCACAAATATTTTTCCATGATAATTCTTAATATATATATTTTTCAAATCCATAAACATAGAGGTTTCTTTAGTAAATCCAAATTACATTACTATAAACTCATAATTTCCATACCTCATATGAAATACCATCTTTGTTTTATAATACTTCTTCACTGATAATCAATGATAACTATATGGATGATTGGCCCGTAAGGGGAACAATGTGCTCAGGAGCTTCCCTCGTCACCGCCTCCTTCCTCTAGGGTTACCGCGGCGGCCAACCCCATATTTTTCGAGGTCTGGAAACTTCCTCAGCTCGGGTGGATTCGTGGAATCAGTGGTTCACTGTGCCTACCTTATCACCCGATTTGGTTAGGGTTTCATTGCAGCACGGTCCGTTCAGCGACCGATGTTCCAGATCCAACCACTTTAGGTCTCCGCCTTACTTCCGGTGAGTTCGGTTGGTGTTTTGTAGTGGTTTTCGAGATTGAGAAGGACGACAGTGATGAGATCTAGGTATTGGTATTTATTCTGATGCCTTGTGACTGTCTTATTCTTTTATTGGATCTGCTTGTGGTTTTCTTGGTTCTGTGGTTGTTTCTTCCTCTGCTCTCCGGTTTGGCTGAGGAATAGAGCTGTTAGATTCTGATGTTGATCTGTTTAGTGGTGAATTTGGTTCCTGGTTTTTTATTTCATGTTGTTCATGATCTGTTGGATGAACATAATGCCGGTGTTGGGTGAATCTGCATATTATGCCTGGATGAGTCACATAATGTAGGTGTGTTAATGGGGTTTTGATATTTTGAATTTTGAATCCAGTTGATGTTGTGATTTGTAATTTGGTATGTGGGTTCCATGACCGCCGTTTATGATGTTGGGTTATTGTCTGTATGGTTACCAGTAACCCATAAACCGGATTTTTAGAAAATGAAAAAAATGGATTGCAGGTAATCGACGATAACTATAATAAAGATCGATATTTGAGAAGTATTGATCTCTTTTAAGTTAATTAAAAAATTCATAAATTAATGGTAATGGATACTTAGTCTTTATATATTTGGAATTTATTTCTTTATAATTAATGTATAACCTCATATAACCCCCTTATTTTTCACAAATAGGATAGGTTATCGCTAAAATGATAGACTAGGGTGCATGAATACCCTATCAAACAAATCCTATAGTAGTTTATTTAACTACACTAATTCCACAAGGTTCATTTTTTAAGGTGTCTTAGATATAGGGTTTTCATCATGGTTAGGTTCAATATAAAACTCAACTTCATATTAACGTTGATGTATAGGTAATTCTATAGGAAATAATTCAATGAATTATTGCATAATACATATATCCATCATTATTAGGATATCCTTACCATCCATAGATTATTTTTCTATTCTTCTCCTATAATTTCAAAAAGGTGAGCTATTAGAGGTGGCTCTGGATAAGAATAATATAATTAAGTCTCTCCTATAAAAATAAGGGATACCATGCCCCAATCAAAAATTATAAACTATTTCTATATATAGTAAATTATTTCATTATATTTTGATAAAACATCCATCCATATATAATGTAATGTTAACCATAATTATAAATATAAATTTTACTACTAAGAAATTTCTATGAATATTGATTGAAACTACCCAATATAACCTCCTTAAAATGAAATTTCCATTAGTTGATTTTATTAATAACTCATTTCTTAATGTTTAAGGGGATGATTCAATTTTTCTAGAAAACATGTAGGATATGAAATAGTGTACAGATCCAGAATCAAATAAATCATTTTATAACTTTGGATTTATTTTCAAAGTTCCAGTTATCACGTCATTCAAGACATCAACATATGAGGTAGTAATCATACATTCCAAAACGTCATTACTTGGCCTATTCTGAGGTAAAATCCCTTAACACTTTGGGAATTAGTTAGAATAGTTCCCCATCTCCTTAAAGTTGAAGCATTAGAAATTCTCTTTTGACTTTTCATTCTTGAGCTTGATGGCCATTACCAACACACTTCTAGGAAAATTTCATTACCTTCAAGAATAAATGATGGTATTTATTCCCATAGTTATTTTATATTGGGAATTAAAATTTCCCTTCTTCTCCTTTTCCATATTTATCTCTATGTGTAACTCATCCATCCTATTATTCTCTCATCTTCCATTGAAAATATAATACTTGTAGAATTATTTCTCAATATTGATGGAACTTGATACTATCTCCTCATATTTTAAAAATGTTTGAGAGACTAATTCCATTTTAAGGCTTGGATTTATCCTATGAAAGAAGAGATAAATATTGTTTTTTATATTATGTATGTATTCCACGACATGTGTTTCTAACCTTTTAAAGTAATCCACATACAAAGAAACATTTTCCCCTACCTTTTGTATTAAATTCAAGAATTTAACTTCTATATGAGCTTGTTGGTCACGAGGAAAGTGATTTTTGAATGATATCGCCACTAAAATAATTCTATTATATATAGTTAATATCATTCTATTTATTTGTGTTTTGAAATAGTTACCACTTTTGATTTAAATATCCTTTTAAATGATATAATTTTATAATAACCTTCTTCATTTCACTACTTCCTAAATTGATGAATATATTCTTGAGGGACTTACCCATTTCTCAGTTACTAATTGATTAGTGGTTCAATTAAAGTATGGTGGTTTCTTGCATATAAAGATGAAAGATATAGTTACAACATATTATGGAGAAAAAATTTATTATATATAGGCAATGTTATTAGTCATAACATAAGTTAACTTCCTGAATGTAGTTATAATATACTCATCTCTAACACCAACCTCATTGAATTTCTCTAGAGGGAAATCCTTACATAGATTATGGGGGTTGAAATGGTTTTAATTCCTCCCATTAGGCACCATTTTTAAACAATAACATACTCTTTATTAGCTCATAACACATTGAATAATTCCTCTGTAGGTAACTTATTTTAGAAAAATTTCTTGAATATCCTAATGTTTTATCATAATGTTTGTGACCTCAAACCATGTTCTTCCAAATCTAGTTCCTAAGTTTCAACAAAAATTCCTACAATAACAACTACAACACATTGAACCTAGTAACCTTGAGACAATTATTATTTTATTACATTGGTATATTATAAAATAGACCAAATTATAATGGATATAATAGATGAGTAATATTTGGAGACTATATATATACATGATCCTTACATTTCATTTGAAAACATAAAAATAAAATAAAAAACTCAACAGAAGATATATTATCCCATCTAGTATTTCCTTTTATCATTCATTGTACTCTTCTTGGATCCCTGGTGAAAAGGGAGACAAAAGATAGAGGTAATATCATAAAATCAGCATGGGATAACATATATAATACTCTATCACAGATTAAAAAATCCATACATAATATGATAGGAATAAATAATAATCAAATGATTTCATATAACTGATAATATGAGCATGAAATATACCCATGGGTAACATAATAATGTAAATAAATAGTTACATGGATAATAATAAATGATTTCATAGTGATGGAAGATATACTACCATGAATTATAAACATACCTTCAAGGAATCATCCCAAGACATCATATATAATTGGGTAATAAATACACCATATACTTGGGATAGTTTATTTCATGATACTTACCGATGCATCAAGGGGGCATATAATTCTGGCTTCGACCCCTCACATAATAATCCAATATATCCATTATATGAAAGAGTTTTCCCAATAATACATAATGTTTCAAAAGGAACTTCTTAAATACACATGTTTTAATGATCAATATTGTACATATTGAATTAATCAGTATACATGTTTTAAATATTTCCCTACTCAATTGAATTAAATTGATATCCTTGTGAATATCCATAAATTTACTAAGAATTATATGATAATAAAATTGAAATCGAAATTATTCTTGATAATTATGTATCCTAGTGGTATAATTTTATCATATATGGGTATTAATAGGTATTAATGAATGCAATGGATGTAGACTAAATAAATGAATGAAAAATATTCTCTTGGAATAAAAATTAATTTTATGGAAATTTAATGGCTTATGAGGGTGCTATAATAAGAGGAAAGTATAATTTTTTATTCATAATGTAATCATGGATTTCAATTAATTAAACAAAAAATAAATAAAAATTGAAATTTAAATAAATTAAAATAATTTTAGAAAGATAAATTAAGAAAAAGTTATAGAAACCCTTATCTTGAAATGTTCCTTAAAAAATATTGAGAATGAACCTCATCGATCCTTAGAGTTTTTACTCTCAAAAGAGAAATGCAGAAAAGGTTTTAAGAACCCTTACCTTACTATGTCTCTTGAGAGAAACTCATAGGACTAACTTATAGAGATAAATAAAGATAGAGTTTGAAACTCTTATCTACTTAAGTATCTTCCTAAATATTCTTGAGATGAAAAATTAGAGGTAAACCGTTCTCAATGATTTAGAGTGGAGTTTATTGGGAATATGGGTAGGTATTTAAATATAGTGAGGGGGAATAATTTATTAATTTCAAAACATTGGCCTTAGGATTTAGGTTTTGGAAAAATAGAAAACTATTGTCCTTCCAATGGGTTTAAACCATTTTATATGACATTTAGGGCCTGAGTTTTGATTTTTATAATCTTTAGAACTGAAATGATCTATTATATATTATTTTGGTGGTGGAATTTTTTTTATTCATAAATAATTGTTATTAAAATATTAAAATATACTTTAGTCTTTGAAAAATTATTTATTGGTTTGGAATATAAATTTTATTTCTTTTAAAATAAAATATTTTAATGAATAAAAATATATTTTTTGTCAAGAAAGAATTTATATTACTTACTACACCATTTTAAGTCATTATGAGATCACAATATTTACTATATATTCATAGCATATATTACTATTTAGTCAAAAATTCCACAGTCTCAAAATATTAAAAAATCACTATCTGATATATTTTTTATATTAATTCTAAATATAAAGTGATTTTTTTTAAAACCATTTCATATAATATAGAAATTTAATTTTCAAATAAAAACATTAATGTATTTAAAACTATATATTTGGTGAAAAAATTTATAAAATCAATTTTAATAAATATTTTTTTTATTCTAAGACATATGTGGTTATTTATAGTACTATAAATTGATCAATATACATTATTAATAATTGATAATTATATTATTAATAATTTATTTTAAGTATTTTATTCGAAACTTATATATATACGGGTTACATTACTATTACAATGGTCATAGAGGGAATTTATTATTCTAATGGTCTGATTCCCAATGGTAAGATTCCAGTGGTCACCTTACCCTTACAATTTTCATATTATCCCTTATATATAAACTTTATTCTAATATCTAAAACTATTCACACCCTACGTTTAGTTCCTATAATATATCTATTCCCATGTATATTTGTTTCTTCATAATATCAATGTATCTAATATAGTTGTCATTATTTTTTGAGTTTTATCCTGTATAGTTAAAGATTATGGTGTTTCCCTATATACTTACATGTTATATTATACTTGTTTCAACTTTTATAGTGATTGTAATCTTCTATTTTTGTGTAGTACTCTAATGATAAAGTAATTAAATTTTCACTGTGAAATAGTTTTTGTGATGAAATGATTATTTACTATTATTGAATATCGGGTGTTAAAACATCTTAATAAGTTAGAGAATCATAAATGTAAATAATAAGTTTCCATATTAAAGAAAATAAAACTAAGTAATAAGAGTATAAACAAGAATCATCCAAGGGTGTCGGGTCTCGGGCCTTCAAGGTCATGTATAGGGTCTTGTGCCTCTGGGCCTTCAGGTCTTTTATGAGCCTTGGGCCTTGGGCCTACGGGTCATGTAAGGGTTCCCCTCAACCCTTAAAAGGTGGATTATCCAAAAATCAATAATAATATAAATAAATAGAATATCCATAAGAAGAAATGTTCTATACATTAAAATAAATTTATTTAAAACCATAATAAAATAATTGAGGATAGGATAAAGTGGCATGATAACATGAGATAGATCTCGATACATAATAGAAACAAAACACAAAAAAATAACTCCCAAAAGTGTCTATCAATACATTATAAGTGAAAAACTATACTTTTCACCTAAAATGTAACTCATATAAAGAAAAATATCACCTACTACATCCATGTGGTAATTGGGGTAAACCTATATCACAAGTCATCAAGGTCCACATACAAACAATGGATGTGTATCCTTCTTATGAACTATGCACAACCTTTAAAAATAAATCCATTTCATGCCAGTTTGAAATATAAGTATGAAAGTATGATTTTACCTTTATAAAATAACATGTAACATGTAGCCACTACATTTAATAATACCATCCCCAAATTTTATTGAATTATCCATATTTAAAAGAAATTTTTTTGATACTTAACAAGAAATAATTATGTTGTATATATGGAAAACTGAACTTAAACATTACTTCGAAAGCAATCATATTAATAAAAAAATAAGGTTAGTATATGATTTAAAATCCACTTTATATTGTTTCATAACTTAATTATTTAAATAATATAAAATATTTCATAAATTATTTTATCCAAAAATAGAGATTTATGCAAAAGAGAACAATTTTCCTTATAAAGCATTCATCACTAATTAATAAAATGACAATGTTATTTAAATGAAAAGAATATGAATTTCAATAACCTTTACATAAAACAAACTCTACCAAGTATAATTAATTTAATAATGATTCAATTATAAATATAAATGAAGTAACTAAAATATATAATCACAACTTAATCATCATGAAATAATAAAATCTCAAATATCATGGGAACACCTTGGAACCTTGGAGACAATATTGGATAACACAATAACAAAATACATATAATTAGATTATCTAATGTGAAAAAACTTCCTAAAAACATGGTTTTACCTTTATGTATTGACAATGTGGAAAAATTTACTAAGAAGAGAAATTCTCTAACTTAGGGCTCACTATAAAGACTCTCAACATGTATAGTAAAGTATTCATACTAAGATTTCACACCTATCTACCTAAGGTATCCTATAACAAAAAAAGGAGATGAGAAATAATATTCACATATAACTATATATAAATATAAATAATTTTTCAAAGATAAATAAAGTTCACCCTCCCCTCTAAATACCCTTCACATAATCGTCCCATTTTTATAAAAAATTTCATACAACAACCATAACTATTATCACTTTATTTCAAATTAAAATTTAACTTAAACACGAAAAAAGGGGATAAATTCAACAGTAAAAAAATCAAATCATTTATAAAATAATTTTCAATATTATATATACATTTCTAAACATGATAAAATTTATCAAATATGATACTTGGTGACCTACCAAAGCCTTTTATTCAACAAAAAAATGACAATTCAAGTACACTTTTAAAATGGAAAAAAACTTCTGAAGTTTTTAACATTGCATTATATCTTTAAAAGGCTTTATAAAGTCAAGATTTTAATTTATTATAGTTTTTTAGAAGTATCTCCATGATATTTATTTCAATTTACTTTTGAAAATTATTATTCATAATTTAATCAAACACTTTGTGTGTATACTTTAATTGAGAATAAATTTTTGACATTTATGTATAGGAAAAATTATTTTTGTTAAGATAAATTTTTAAAGGATTGAACATGTTTCTTATAAATAATTTGAGGGAGGTAGTATCACATATATTCTAATTAAAACAATTATTAAAGATTCAATCACTTAGGGTTCAATGTTTAAAGGTAAATAAATAGAATCACCTACCTTGAATCTTTGAAAACAATCCAAATAATACTTAATCCACCACAAAGGAGTAAGTGGTTCACTTAAATGATGATTTTGAAACAAAAAATTTTAAATACCATAATTAAAATCATGAAATGAATGGATTTTATGACCACATAAAAGATATAAATTTGAGAAATAATGAAGAAGATAAATATACAAGAATAAAGTAAGGTATCTGAGATGTTTTGATTTAATTATCCATCACTAAATTTTGAATAATACCTATAGAGTAAGACAAAGGAGTGGTAGAAATAAAGGGGTGATTCTTGGAGGTTGGTTTAAATGAATTATGAAAAAAATAATCATTAATTAAAATTAATTTATAGAAAAATTAATTATAAAAAAGTTATGAAAATTATTCATGGATTGGTTGCATGAATTACCAAACTTTGAACCAATAATTCATTTAATAATGCAAGGAATTCATGGTTATGTAACATGGTCATAAAAACTATGCTCCGACCAAGCATAAGACACTAGAAAATAACTTAACCCATTCTTGGTTCATCAACATAGCTAGGATAATCATGCACCCAAACTGCATGTCTTGGAAAGACTTTAAAAATTTCTAAATCTTAATCCTCAACTTCAAAAAATAAAAAAAAAATAAAAATAAACAAGTAACACATAATTAAAAAATTGACATCATGAGTGTGATAGTTATTCCCAACATATCACATTATATCCTTATAGTGTCTCTGTCGAATATATTAATCAATGAGTGGATGAGGTTTAATCTTTCTTCTCAAGAATAAGAACCTAAATTCTAGAGGGAAACATTAAACTGTTATAATATTTAGTTATTAAGGAAAAAATACCATATAGTTTGATGCTCATATGAAATAATGGATCCATTGAAAATGACCCAATTTAGATTAATCAGTAATATAGTTTGTTAATATACTTAGTAATATACTCCCTGATTCTCCATATATGAATGAATATACAAAACCTAAGACCATGGAAACTCAATAAAATATACCCTATAGAAAATTATGGATTGTTTGTTAATGGGATAATTATCCCATAAGTTTCTATCTAGGCATGGTTGGTCTGGGTTTGAAGCACCCATACTTATTGATAAACAAGAAAACAAATTTATGATCAAGGACTTCTTCCTCAAATTAGACTTTTAATAATTACATTCATTATATAATATTACCTAATTTACAAAAAATGAATAACATATGTAATAAGTGTAGTATCACTCCACTACCCAATACTAGGGTAGAGGATACATACCCAACTACTTGAGACCACTAACCCCATTGAAGGAGGAAGGTTATTCTCTAGTGGCCCTAATAATATTTAATAATTCTATTCAAAAACTTACTCTAAAAATAAATTATCCACTTATAAAGAATCATCACACACCTCAGTAATCCATCCATCCAATGTATAATTATATTATAAATAAATTAATCAAGAGACCAACATGATCATAGGGACCTAAAGTAATTAATCCCAAGGCCTCACTAATCTGGTTCTTTCATTTCATAAGTAAGAAGCTACTTTAAAAAAATTATTGACACAAATATGTTATGAATAATATCCAAACACTTTTAATTTTTAATTCAACATCACTATGATAGAGTAATGAAAATAATTGGATTTATGGGTTTTTCCAAAGTTAGATGCAAGAAAATGTTAGGACAAAAAAATTAAATTATATGGATTATATAACAATTTAAATAAGACCATAATAGGAAAGATGTAAAATAACAAGGAATACCACAAGGATTGTCTTATTAGTATCGTGTTCAACATGTTAAACATAGGTATCCTTAGGATGAGTAGATCAGGCTCTACCTTTTTTACGTGATGATACTATAGAAAAGCATCATAGATAAACAAAGAAACAAAAACCATGATAGGGTTTAGTAGCTTATTAACATTAAGTATTTTTGTGATTTGACTTACCGGATTGATGGAATATCTTGGATTTACACCTAAAATCAGTCTATAAAAAAGAAAGGTTTTGACCTCTTAATACCACTACCCACTTAAACAAAATAAATCTGCTTCCCATTATCCGTATGGTAATTAACTTCATCTCCTCTAGGTATAGAGGGAAAATAAATTTCATCAGTCACTATAGCTATAATTTCCTCAACTCTAATAGCTTGCTTCACGACCTTTTTATAATAAAGTTGTCCAAATAAAGATAGATTAAGTTAAAGAAAACTAGAAATTCCTATTTTAAAACACTGATATTTGAGAGTTTCACTCTATATTATCTCATAAAAATATGGTGTTGTATCCTAAAATCAATGAGCATAATCCAATATCTTCAGGTCCCACTTCTCATGGAAATGAATTTCCATTACCACTGCCACATTTAATTTTTTAGTGAAGTATTATTTGTTAAAAAATGCCCTGAAAACTTCCCTTGAATGATTTTATTATGTCTTCGTCTGAGTGATATAAATTCAACACTTATATCTTGGAACTTAGAGTATAAATCTATAAAATTTTAGATGGATAGATTCTGGGATTTTGAAAAATGTTAAAGACATCCAAAATAATTTATAACCACTCATCCAATTCCTATGAATGATGATTCCCATGGAAGATAGGAGGACCAAAATTATTAATCTATTGATCCTAATATCTAGGTTGAGTTTGGTTAGGAATAAATACTTTATTCATAGTTAAAAAAAATAATACAATTGACTTATAAAATCATTGATCAATTTGAGGGTTTATTTGTGGAGACTTTTTCATCACTCCATCTCTATAATCTATATGGTCTTTTTTGAGGCATACTATAAAATACTAGAAAACACAAAACCCAATAAAAATATATCTCAAAACTCAAAATTACATACATCCAAATATAAACAAATGAACGAAAATTAAATCACCTAGAAAATTCTACTTAGGACTTAATAATAATATCCCCGATTTGTTTATTAGATGTCTACAAAATAAGAAAACCACTTATTAACGACTCATAAATATAATTAAGAATTAAACCATTATTTTTAAACCATTTCAGAATGGAACTATATAATTTTAAATATACTTTTCAATATTTAGATAAACCCCCATTTTAATATCTAAAATAGTTAATGAGGAAGGTTTAAAAGATTCTTCTTGCAAGATTACTATAAATACCTTGAAATTATTCATAGTGATTCAAAACATGAGGAATATCCCTTTAGTAATAAATTAGAAACAAAATTCTTAAAATAATCTTAATAAAACTTTATGATAATCCACATTTAAATCCCAAAACATTTTACACCATATTTTTTTAAATTAATACATGAACTTTATAGTATATGTATTTCTTTATATTTCAAAATAAACAACAACTTATAGGAATTATAAAATTCACCCTTTGAAAATAAACACTAAAGATCAAAATATCTGATACTAAACCCAACCAATTTAAATTAAAAAAATTCCCCATGAAATTCATTACAACTGATCAAAATTAATAATAAAAAATAGTAAAAAACAATTGAAATCGTAAGAAATAAAAACATCACAAATTTGAATAAAATTTAAACTAATCATGGATTATCTACATGAACTAAAAAAACCATGTTATGACCATGGGATGTCTATAAGAAGTTATCTAGAACTTTTTTGATGGTATGCACATGGTTTTCCAAACCATGTATCAAAATCATTCACCACTGTATTTCGGCCCCTTTTCACTATAATTCTTTTATTTTCTCAAAATAACTCTTGGATTCTCAATTTAAAACCAAAAGTGTAAAACTATAATTAAAATATATTAATATTTATGAAGAATAAGACTCAAATTTGATACATAAAAATACTTATTACCCCTGGTAACCCAATTTTCAATATGAAAAGTGTTGGGTTTAAACTTACTCATACCTACATCTCTGGTTCTAGTGGGCCAATATCCTTCCTACCATGAATTATAAAAAAAAAACTGGGATTTGGTAATATTTTTTAATGAATTAACTTATTAAACCATCCTAATACAAGGGAAAAGTCATTTTATAGTTCCCCATGGGTTGGAAACTAGTTTTGATCATTAAATCATACACCAAAGGGAATTATTTAACTTGATAAAATTGTAACTAAAAAATAATATCAACCCAAAAGTTTAGAATTACCTCCCTGTAAGTTGGATAATTATACATTTAAAATAATAAGTTTTCAAAATAATTAAAAACCAAACAAATTATTATAGTTTAAAAAAGACCCATCTGACTATAAAATAAGTTCATAATCATAAGATGAAAACCCCAAAGATGATTTGATCCTACCACAAAAATAAATCAAAATAAAATAAAAAGATAATAAGAGAGGTGTGTTTGAAGTTTCGTGATATACATGAGATAAACCCCGATACATAATGGAAACAAATGGCCAAAAGTAATTCCCAAAAGAGACCATCGTCTCTGGAAAAAATGATAAATTATACTTCTCACCTCAATATAACCCGAAACAATCCAAAGATGACCTCCTATGTCTATGTGAATCTTGGAAAGAACCTATATCACAAGTCATCAAGATCCACATACACATATTGGGGGTGTATGTAGGGCCTGAGAAATAAATTCTAGTATGTATCCCCACCATTAATCAAGGCCAACATTAAAAAATAAATCCATTTTTTTTCTAATTTGAAATAAAATAATAAAAATATTTTTTGACTATGTAATAAAAACAAGAAACATGTAAGCACTAATTTTTATCATTCCATACCTAAAAGTAGTCGAGTAATCATTTTTAAATGAGAATTACATTGAACCTTAAGAATAAAGTGTGATGTTTTATGTATAAAAAATAATCTTAAAACCTACTTTGAAAACATTCATTCTTAGAAAAACAATGAAATTATTTCATGATTAAATAAACACTTTAATTTTTTTCCATGAATGAATTTGTAAAAGAATATTAAATCTCGAAGAAAAAATTTCATCAAAAAATAGTTCTATAAAAATAGTGAAAATTTTTAATTTTAAAATATTTATCACTGCTTAATCAAAATACCACATTAATTGAATAAAATAGAATACATATTTTTTTAACATAAACCAAACCCTACCAAGTATAAATAAGGGAAGAACAAACCAATAATGAATATAAATAAATTACCCACAAAAGACAATCATAACTTAATTATCCTGAAATAATAAAATATCAACTATAATGGGAATACCTAGAATCCTCAGACAAGATTCAATACAACACAATAGATGAATCCATATAATTGGAATTCTTGATGTGACATAACTACCTAAACACACAGTTTTACCTTTAAAACTTGACCGAAGAGGAAAACCCACCTAAGTAGAGAAAATTATTAACATGGAGCCTACTAGATAGAGTCTCATCATGGATAGTGATATAATCATACTAAGATTATCCACCAATCTACCCGTTCTATCCTATGACATGTAAGTGAAGTTGGGAAATAAAATTAAAATATATTAATATAAAAATATATTTAATTGGTAAATGATATTAAAATATCACCCTCACCTCTAAACAACCTTCAAAGAGGTAAACCATTTTATAATTTTCATATATAATAATTATAACCACAAATACTTCATTTCAAATGAAAATTTAATATTCAAATAAACAATAAAAAAGGGATCACTTCAAAGGTAAAATAAAAAAACAAAATTTTTAAATCATGTTCTAGAAGATATGAAAAATTGTAAACATGATGAAAGTTATAAAATATCATACTAGGAGACCAAAAAAATACTTTTAATAATTAAAAAATAAGGACAATTAAAGTAAACATTACTAAGGGAAACAAACTTTATAAGTATCAAAACATGGGTAATTTCATTGGAAACTTTAATACATTCATAACATTCTCTCTCATTTTTTAGAATTTATAATAAGAGTAAATTTATGTTAGGTGGGAACCTGGAATAGATCACAAGAAAGACCAAACCAAAAACAACTAAAAAATAAAATAAGTAGAACATCACTAGAATATCCAGTAAACTAAATCCCTAAAAAGGACACCAAATGACCCTAAATTAAAATATAGTTCCAAGGAAGGGAAGGAAAGGTTTTCTGATATGACCTATTCCTAGGTACCCATGAAATATTTACTTAGGAGATATATTTTTGAGGTAGGTCACATATATAATTTTCTACCACTGTCTCAATATTATTTGACCATACGAACTACCCATTATATTATATCCCTATTGGGAAGAAATACTAAGCACTGTAGTATAAAACCAAATTCAAACAACCAACATAAAAGAAAAAATAAATACTAAAAAAACCTCTATATAACACTTTCCTTAATAAAACTAAATAATAAGCATTGAACCATCATCTTTTGCCACCACCATGAGGTGACATCGACCAACAATGATGTAAAGGAGAATCAAAACCTTAATCACTACAATATTTAGATTTTATAAGTTTCCTTAAAACACCATATCATCACCTCATAAAAACACACACCCACACCATTATCTATTTAGAATGTCACTAATATTAAGGAATTTAAGTCTAGAGAACCAAAACAATAAATCAACACCAAAAAATAAGATAAACTACCCATGAGTTACTAGAATTTAACACCAAACTAAGAGAAGAGATAGAACTCAAAAATAAAATGAACATTATAGGTCAACCAATGAACATGCCCACCAATAAGTCAAAAAATAACTTGAACACCACCTTAATTGACCAATGATGGGCTCTTGTGTGGTGGTTCTAGTAGTAGTAATAGGTATTAAGAATTTGAATATGGGGCCCCATAGGATCAACATAATGAAAGAGGGGATAACAATGATGTAAGTTGAATCACATGATTCATGTATGTTGAAATCACTGTCACTATCCCAGAACATATTATACACCGTCACAACTAAACAAGGACGGGGTTAGGTAAAATTATTTTGGAAATAATATTAGACTTATATTTTAATAAAACCTATGAATACAAGAACTAGATATGCCAAGAATCATTCACCTATTGGGAAATAACATAACAAAAAATAAAAAGGAAATAAAGACTAAAGAATAAGACTCATCATGAAAACAAAAGTAAAAAGGGAAAAAAAATAGAGAGAAGAAACAAACAATATCAAAGAGAGGAAAAGGAAAAACATAAGAGATTAGGGGAAGAAAAAAATATTTTCTCTTAAGAGAAACACCATCACTGCTGTAGATATTTCAGAAGTAAATACTATTAAGGTAGAAAAGATAGATAGATGCATAGGATTCAAGGGAATGAAAATTTTTTCTCATGATGTTAATTTATTATAGTTCTTAATAAATCATTCCATGATTATTTTCAACTTATTTAATAAAAAACCATGTTTTTATTTAATCTAACACTCCGTGTACACAATTTACCTGATAATAAACATTAGAGATTTAAATATTGGAAAAATATGGTGTTTTTAAGAGAATATATAGAAAGGATTAAAGAGTTTACACTGAAATCATTAAATAGAGATATTAAAACATATATTACATTGAATAAATGGATTAAATATTCAAGAACTCATGGTTTAATCGTAAAAGTTAAATGTAAGGATCCACCTACCTCAAATTGATGAAAATAGTTTATGAAATACTCAATCCACCACCAAGGAGAAAGGGGACACCTAAAATGATGTTTTAGAATATTGAAATTAATAAAAACCCAATAAAAATCATGCAATGAATAAAACTTATCCACCATATCCATAATAAAGAAGGAACAAGGAGAATAAAAGAATAATATAGATCTATAAAAGATGTGAATGGGTTAGAGATGATTTAATTGATGACCCCTCAATAATGGAAAAAATTTTCTATGGAGGAAACCAAAGGACATGGATAACCAAAGGGGAGATACTTGGAGGGTGGGTCAAATTAATGGGGGAAAAGATATGCCTTAACTAAAAGAGAATTGAAGAAAAAATAAAAAATAAAATAAATTGTAATTTTGTTCATGTTTTGGTTACATTAATTACCAATCCATGTACAAAATGTGCATAAGATGCTGGAATGGGGTGATTTTTTGTGTCACATAGTTTGGAAACTTATACTTTTAAATTCCCACGTTTTTGTTGTTAATATTTAATTATTTAATTTTTAGGTCATTTAATTTTTTTCAATTTTTAGAGTTTAGATTTTTAATTTTTGAAGGTTTTACCACTATTTATGGTTACTAAATGGTTTAATAAAAATCATATAGATAGCTATTAAGTGATATCCCTATGAAACATAGTTAGTTTGAATGATTTATTTAAGACAATTTGAGGAACCTTATGCGTAATTTCTTTTAGATATCTTTTTACGCACGATTTATTGTGCATAGGTATCATCTGCTTCATGGATAATAATGCGTGGCATAGTAGATACCATTTGGTATACCATTATATATATATTGTGGGGTGAATGAGTTTTACATGGTTAAATAACACCATGAATCAATTGTGTGAAGTGTTTTATAGTTTAACAATGTTGTTTTTCATGGTTGGTGCTTGCTTTACAAAATTGTGTAGTCAAGCTATGCGAGATTCCAATTTTCTAAAATTTAATATTATTCAATGATAACATTTTACATTTTTAAGGTTTTTACACACGTTTTCCCCCTCCCCATTTGACCAAGCTTGAAACACACAACAGAAAACTCTTTCCTTCCCCCTACCTTTAATATAATCCATCATCCATGTTTTTTTATGTGGAATTCCTAGGTAAGATTATCTTCTCTCTTTTTTATCTAATATCATTACCTATACATGCTATTTATTATGGATTATAAATGTTCCATGAACTCTTGGGGATAACTAGGATAATATTAGGGATCAGTTAGTTTTTAACATTAGATTTTGTAATATAAAGGGTTTTTTGGGTTGCCACCTTACAGGATTGGGTGTTCACTGTTGAAGGTGATATATTTCGACTCGATTAACGTTGAACCGAGGTAGGTGATATTATGTGTTTTCTTTGTTTATCATGTCATTTGGTTCTTATAGGGGTTATAATTTTCTCCTGGAATAAATTATTGTAAATATTTTTATGGCCTTTTAATGAATCTTATGAATGATAAGTGATTTTGAGAATGTTTTAATGGTTTGATTAAAATTTATTTTATCTTTGAAGAGTATTTAACCCTGTTTGGGTAATGAGTTGGGTGAAAAAAAAATCTCTTTTGGGTTTGTTTTAAATAAAATTAAATGTGTTGGTTTTTAAAGAGGTCTTCAAATGGAAAAGAGAATTTATGTATTGAATGGTTCTGATTTTTTTGTCATGACCCCCTCCCCCCAATGTGTACCCCTACTAGGATAGCAATGAGTGAAGGGAGATGGAGACTGCCTGAGTCCCACATCCAGTAGGCCCTAGGTTGGTTACTATCACTGAAGTTATAATAAAAATACATATGAGAGGTATTACCCTATAAGAGAACATAAAGAAGAGCGAGATAAGATAGATACAACCAACAACACCTGCTTAGAAATATATATATATATAATAATCCCCA
Source organism: Viscum album (assembly GCA_963277665.1). Classification (NCBI taxonomy): domain Eukaryota; kingdom Viridiplantae; phylum Streptophyta; class Magnoliopsida; order Santalales; family Viscaceae; genus Viscum; species Viscum album. The sequence continues at coordinate 2,068,055,921 of OY728121.1, forward strand.
AGTTTATACATGTAGTTTCATACAGTACTAAAAAACCAAAAGGAAACTATAAGTAATAAAAGGTACAGATGGAAGTTATCACAAAGACCAAATAGCTCTGGTAAAACCATGAGCAAGTAACATCCAAACCGATCTCCAAATTGCATCAGCTGACTAGAAAAATTGTTTGTATATAGGTAGTTTGAAAATAATAGTATACTCAATAGGATAATCTCAAGATACCCTCAAGGAAAATATAATGAAATCATCATGAAGTACAGTGAACAACAGTAAAACTAACTCATCCCCTAAACATGTAAACTAAGTTCTCAGCCTCACCATGGATAACTCTCACTAAGTATCACATAAAAGAGAGAATATAATATAATAATGAAACATCAGGGGTACCCCACTCCCGCTTACCCATTGGTTATCCACTTTTCCCTAAAATTTCACATCCTGATCCATATCTCTCCAAAATAGTCCACTTCTAAGAAACCTATAAAAGGCATCACAACATCCATATCATTCATCAAATAATCACATAATCTCATATCACATCATCATATAAAGTAACCAAGTAGTTTTCAGGATCCACCACAACTTGTATGATGTTTATGAAACATCAGGTATTATACCGCAAGCCATCATAGTCTATACGCTGTGTAAGTACCTCAATAAACCATTTCTTATACCCATTATACCTATAATAGCCCTTTGAATACTATATATGGTGATACAAGTGTCTGAAATAACCACAAGCCATCACATCCCTCCAAACACATATATGTGAAATCTATCCACCAAGCATACTAGAACAAGTAACAACCAAGAGAAGAGAGTGGGGCCAGTGGGGGGGGGGGGGGGTAAACCATTCATCATCCCACTTGGATGTTGTGGAAAGCACCTCTATAAATCCATTGGGTGTCAGTCACCCTAACCAACATGAGTGGGGAAGAATATGAAATCATAGAATAAACATGGTGTAATATAGCTCAGAACCACACTATAGGAATAACCTAGTCTTACAATCAACTACAGGCAAGGTCGCTTAAACTCCCAACTACCACATCTAAGACCAGGTATACTATAAACATACAAGCCTTTAAAAATATAAAAATTAATTAATTTACCCCTTTTAATCATTTTCATCCATTATTTAATTCATTAACCATTAATTAAACATTAATAGTATTCCACATTACATTACACTAATCATCATATTAAATTATACACCCTCCAAGAATAATCCAAACTGAGTCCATGGTTTATCAAGAGTAACATATTTTCAGCATTCACATTCTATCATAAATAACCCTTATTTATTCATTATTATCATAATTCCATAGTCCAGGTACTCTAGGAAAACCATCCTAAGATACCACCAAGAGGAAACATGAAACTTAGAATACCCATCTTTCTCAAGTAGTAGCAGAAGGAATGAAAATAAAAAAAGAAACCCAGCCATTTGCAATTAAACAAATTCAAAAGCGTGTATTCTAGATCTCAATATCATATCAATGGGTAATTCAAGATTTAACCCATTCTATATGTCTGGTTTCATCCCCCCCCCACACATTAATATCCCAATTCATATCACTATCATATCCATCAATTTATTCCACATCATCTGGGCCTCCCCATCTATATATTAAATCATCCATCCTAGGCTCAGCCATCCCAGGATCACATCACATCTGGTCATCCCTGTCCCAAATCACATTTCCTAGAAAATCAAAAATCCAGAGCACATAACAAGGAACTGAGAAACAAACAGTCAACATGGTAATCTAGGCCCTAAAACAAGGCATACAACCTTCACACATAAACGATCTACCAAGGATCTAAACTTAAGGCATTTATCCTTCTCAAGAATATGGGAAACAAAGTCCCTTAAACATATTTTTATAAAAAAAACATTTTTATTCCATATTGAATTAACTAATCAGGTTCCATTTATGGGAATTGTAAGGCATCAAACTATAATAAAATATGAAAATCTAAAAATTCTATTTTCATTTAAACCTATTTCATCAAACTATGAGTAGTAAAATTCTTATTTAACATGTTTTTTTATTATTATCCAGAATAATCATTTTCATGATTCAAATTTTTTATCAATTCCATTAACAAATGGAAGATAAAATTTAATTAAACATTCATACCCGCATCAATTTGATCATTATCAAACAAAAAAAGACACCATATTACAAACATGAATCTTCTTTAATTATCCTTAATCTAATTAATTTTCTATTAATTATACATTCATGTTCTTTATCAATTTCAACATTCTATTCCAACCTTTAGAATATTCTAAAATAGAATCTCATTTATATCATAAAATCTAGAAAATAGTTAGGCAAAACACTATCATGATATAAATAAACCATCTTGGCATGAGATCATTGTCTGATTTCTTTAATCCTATTTAATAAATTATTAGGTTAATTTTATTTTCTTCTAATGGGACAAAACATGGATAATTGATGATTTCATGTAAATATAATAATATAAGATACAAATAATTTAACTCAAAGGAATCAATGTTTTTTTGGAGGAGAACATACCAACATTACATATCTCGATCACCTCTCCAATGAGGAAATTGATATCTCCTAAAGAAGTCATTCCAAAAATGCACTGACAAAAAGAAACCATTAGAATAGCAGTGCTGAAGATATATAGTATGGTAATAATAAATGGTAGGAAATCAGACCAATTAGGGAGAACATGTTAGATAATGAATAAGGAACACATCTTGGATCACCAAGGATTAAAGACAGAAGGATAAGGATTGATCCCTATCGAAGGAATCCCCAAAACATAGAAGAGGGAACTACTGTGTCACATGGAATTTGGATAAGGGGTGTATGGCTTGAGAACTCTCAATCCAAATCACTCTTTATAGTTGCGTTTCATAGGGAATTTACACAATGTGTAACATTTACACATCTTGTAAATTTAGGGTTTTATATCTCACCAAAAAATGCATCACTATGTTGAATTTAATCCCAAAAATTTACAGTTCTGGTAACACCCTATGAACTAACATTAACAAGTCATGAACCTATTATAGGATGTGAATGGATCTCACCCAAGCTTTAAACTTTCAATATAAGTTGTGAAATACATTTACGCACAGTGTATTCTCCTTGTTTTGAGATTTTCATAGACAAGTCCATCCAGACTCACTCTAGAACTCCTCTAAGCACCAAGAGCCTAAAAAATTCACAAAGGGTTGAACTACATGGATCTAGATCCTTACATCAGATACCTCTTAAACAATTATCATTTAAGAGAATCCAATACCAAATTGAGCGAGAGATTAAAATGGTGTCATCTGAATAGCCACCCTGTGAGATACCTCCCAAAGATCTTTCCATCATAGGAGCTCAACCACCTCATTAGAGAAAAAAACCATGTGATAGAAAAAAATAATCTCTTAAACACTATATCAAGGGATACATCTCAAATGAGATTAAGGCCACAACAAATAATGGGAAAAAACCATCTTATAACCCACAAAGGTGAACATACATAGAACAAACAACATTACTAGAGAAGATATAAACATAAAAAAACTTGGGGTACTGAGTGTAAATCGATGACTCACATTCCTATGTAATCTCATACACACCATCATACCACCATAAGACACAAACCAAGGGAATATCATTCCTGCAAAAAAAATTCTCCCAATGGTCTTGTATCTCTAGAGGCTTCCCCTAAAATGTTTCATTATCATAAACATCAATCTCACGCCCAATCAATGACAAGAGAGTCATTATGAACATGAAAATAAAGCCACGACATGTGAAAAACATCACATATCCATCTCATATGTGGGGTAAGTTCTATCCAATATGTTATGGATCCAACACGAGACAACACCATGAAAGGTCCAACCAACCAAGGAGAAATATTACTCCCACGACCAAACCTTCATTGCCCATAATGAGGAGTCACCTTCAAGAACATCTGATCTCCAATATCAAACTCTAAAGATATACTCCTATAATAATTATAGGATTTATGATGATCCTACACTTAATTCATCCATTCATGATTTACTTTTTCGAAAATTTTCATATTTTGTACAAGTTCCATCCTGAGAATTGATACCTCTCTGACCCCAATCCAAAAAAATAGAGAATATAAAGGTTGGATGTACAAAGATTCAAGTGGAACTATACTAATGGTGTAGTGGAAACTATTATTGTAAGAAAACTCAACAAAGGGTTGGTGACTTATCCACAAAACTCCAAAATCTTGGGTAAAGTAGCGCAATAAGTCTTTAAGAGTTTGAATGGTCCACTCTGCCTGACTTTCCATCTACAAATGAAAATAATTGATAAGGAATAACTAAGATCTAAAATAATTATGGGGGCCTCTCCACACCCTAAGGATAAAAGGAGTATCATGGTCAGAGATGATCATCCTCAGGACACCGTGGAGTCACACCACTTCCTCTATATACTTTCTAAATAGAACCTCCCCTGATATTGACACCCTGGTTTCTATAAAGTGAGATGATATTATAAAATGATCCACTATCACCCATATAACATCATAGAATCCAAGATCTTGAGTTAAATTGGTAATGAAGACCATGGATATTTCCTTCCACTTTCATTAGTATAATTCTAATGGCTGGAGTAAACAATTAGGAATATGGTGCATGGCCTTCACCTTCTTCTAGAAAAAAAATTTGAGAAAGAAATTCTAAAACTATACGCTTTTACCCAGGACACCAAAACTGACCACTCAAATCTCAATACATCTTTTTAATTCCAAGATATACCCCCAAAGGTGAACTATAGAACTCACAAGGAACCATACAATCCATATCTAAAGGAAAAAAATATTCAATGGAATGACACCCTATGTTGTCCATCCTCAGATCAACCATCAGGGGCATAAAAAAATAAATCATTCTCTCCGTAACTCCACCTCAGAATCCCCCAAATGGGACTCCTCCACCCACTACACCAAATATGAATTCACTTTCATTCGGAGGAGAAAACCTCTTCCTAAAACCTCTCCCATATCTAGATTTATTAGTAAGCGTTATTACATCACTCTCCAAGAATATATGGATTCACACATGGCTTCAATATGTGATTTCATGCTCCATTAATTGGCTATAACATTTCCATTTTTTGGCATATATGAAATATTGAGGTTTTAATTCTACAATAATTTGCTCCACTTATGTTTATTCAAGTTTATATTCTTAGAGAAGACATACCTTATGATCTTATTATTAGTAAAATAAAAAAACACTAACTGATGAGGTAATGTCACCACAAAATCAAAGAAAACAAAACTTATTCCAAATAAATATCATGGGTGGCATAATTATTCTGATGGGTACATAACTTCCAAGACCCATAAGAAAGAAACTATCATTATACATCATAACACAACCCATGATAAGAGGAAAAGACTCACAAAAAACCTCAAACTGATCTCCTCCTTCTAGAAAATAAAGAATGGAGTGCTGACTAACTTCTCCTTGAATTAATTGAAAGATACTTGAAAAAGGTTAGTCCAGAAAAATGATTGATTCTTCTTGTTCAATGATTTCATATGAGTCATAACCCAGTAGATATCAGATGTGAACCTTCTATAATATACTACCAAACCAAGGAAACTCCACACATATGACACTATCTTGGGGGATGAACAAGACACCACTGCCTCTATCTTCAAATGATTTATAGATAATCCTCACTGGGACACAATATTCCCCCAGAAATGGACTTCTTGAGCCCATAAATCACTTTTAAAACTCCCCAAATAGTTTCTCATAATTAAGAAATCCCAAAATACAACGCATATGCTCTGTATGATATTCCATAGACACAAACTACACAATTATTTCACCAATTAAAACCACCATGAATTTATCCAGGAACTCTCTAAGTACTTCATTCATCAACCCCATGAACATAGATGGAGCATTCATCAGACTGAATGTCATCAAAATGAACTCATAATGCCCCTGAAAACAATGGAAAATAATCTTATAAATGTCTTATCCTTCACAATAATCTCATGATATCTTGACCACAGATCAATATTCAATAACTGACTTTATCCCTTAAGATGATTATAAAAATCATCACCAGAGAATATAATATTGGTGCTTCACTATCATTTGGTTTAAGTTACAAGAATCGATCCAAAGCTACAAAACTCCATCAACATTCTTCATGATCAAAACTGGTGTATCCCCAGGTGACACACTCAGCCAAAAAAACCTTGTTGCTATAGATCATCAAGATGTACTCACATACATCACAAATTATAAGGAACCATCCTCTGTGGAGATATTGAGACTATAAACACTCCTATTTATAGATCAATCTCAAACTCATTCTTCTATCGAGGAGGTAACTCTACAAACTACTCTATAAATACATTAAGGTAATGTTAAACAACCCTAGGAAATAACTAATGTGAAACCACCTACAAGACCATCATAATATTGGATATCAAATAAGAAAAGGATAGGATGTGCCTCTAACTCATATGAGGGTCTCTCTCACCAACTAACACTAATGACTCTCTATCAGTATTATAAAACACAACTTGACTCGTAAATAAATCCATGATAGCCTGTACCGAATAAAACCAATCCATGCCATGATGATTTCATATGGCTAGATCTATAAACATAGGAAATATCTCCAGGAATGGTTCTTCCCCAACACTAGCTCATAATCTCTACATACTTCATACAAGTGAGCTTGACCTCTAACAAGAGTAGTCAATGCAAATGGAATTGTAAGCCTCTAAACCTCAAGTCTCAATATATGTCTGAGGTTAGGGGATATAAATGTGTTCATCACTAATTAATCAAAAAATCGTGAAACTATGTAGAAAATAAGAAAAGGGTAACTTGAATGACATTTGACTTACCTGGTGCTGGAAGCACTAAAGCACGAATCTGACCATAAGTTATTCCATAGCCTCTCTGACCATTATGATGACCCCCTCCATGAACGCGTTATGCTCTATGAGGTTGAAGAGAATATCATGATTTTACTCTACCTGATCATTTAATCTCTTTTAGTCCCAAATTGGAATACCCTAATTTATTTTGCCTCGATTGAAACTTCATCAATGGAGGAAGCTGAAGTGGAAAACCTAGTACACAATAAATTATTAGAAATATTGCACACTATTATTACCAATAACCTCATCCTTCATAAGAAAAACACATATATGTTCCCTTTGAATAGGTTTGATAGATGCCACCTCTAGAGAAACAAGATGATGAGGGCCTGGAACTACCCCCAGCTAACTGAAATCTCTTATGTGTGGACAATTTGGAACCCTGGAGAACAATTATACTTTATGAGGACTCCTAATGAATCCCCCATCATGATGATCTAGTTTTAGAAAAAATCCTCTAAATAACCTTTAATCTTTCCATCACCTTGAGATATGTATTTAATAAAAATAGGGTGACTTAGTAATCAATATCTTGATAAAAATCCTCCTTGAAATTCCTCACCCTGGCCTCATCATCTTGAAAAAAGTTAGAAGAATATCGTAGAAGAGAGATAAAACAGATCCCAAACTCTCGCACATTGGAACTCCCCTATCGAAGGGTAAGTAACTCTTAGAAAATAGCTTCCTTCATAGTCAAATAATGAAACTCTGCCAAAAAATTGTCTCATAACTTCTCCTATGATAATTCCTACTCCTCACCATCCCCAAGGAACAAGAACCACCACTGCCTCACTACTCCATGCAGCATCATCACAACCAATGAAACCCAATGATTCTTCTATGAATGTATTGAACTAAAATATATCTCAACCTCCTCAAACTAGTCTTCTATGATTAAATCTAAAATATATCCCTTATACTTCTATATACTCTAGAACTGAAACTCTTAGAGTGTTCTCCTCTAAGTTCCATCTTCATCGACCTCTACTCTATGGTGATCTTCTATAACATCCTGCTAATCATATTCAACATGAAACAGACAAGAATATAGACTTGGAACCATGCCTGAAAAAAGAACAAGCTATTAGAATCCTAAAAATGGAATATATAATATTTAACATTAATTAATAAATTGAATTTTTATATTTTGAAGGTTTTAACATATCCTAAGGTCTACACATTTCAAACACAGGTGAAAAAAATAATGATTCATAATCCTTCCCTTCATCTCTACCCTGAAACCAATATCAATTCTTTTAGTAGGATTAGTAAACTTAAAGGTCTATGAATCAGATCATAGGGGTCCCTAAATACCCATGTATCTATCAGTATCTCGTGTTTACATTACTTAATAAACTTATATAACACCACTCCCCTATAAATCCATGTAACCTCACCTATTCCAAACTTAAAAATCCATCATATCCCTCAAATTGAACATATGAAACCACTATTTCATGACCCCACCGCCATAGTGTACACCTTCTGGGTTGGAAATGAGTGAAGGGAGATGATGATTATTCATGTCCCGCCTCTATTAGGCCCTGGGTTTTTGAATATCACTGAGAGTATAATAAACATACATATGGGATGAATTACCATATAAGAGAACATGTAAAAGGGAGAAATAAGACATATATACCAGAAAAACCTGATCATAAATATACATAAAATAAATTCCAAAGGCATACACGCACTATCATACATTATCAAACAAATAAAAGGAAATTACAAGTACCAACAGGTAAATATGGAAGTTACAATGAATCTTAAATAGCTCCTACAAAACCATGAGCTAGTAATGTCAATCCTAATCTCCATAATTCACTGGCAAAACTAAAAAAAATTATATATATGTTGGGTGAGCATAAAAATATGCCCTTTAGGATCCTCCCCAGATCCCCTCGTACAAAAGATAAATAAATCATGCTAAATCATAGTGAAAAATAGTGAAAATAATTCATCCCCAGATCTAGTGTACAAAGTTACCAGCCTCACCATAGATAAATCTCACCCGGTATTGAATGAAAGAGAGAATATAATATTAAAATAAAACAACAAGGGTACCCTGCTCCCACATCCCCACTAGTTTTCCATTTTCCTCAATGTTGCACGTCCTAAGACATCTCTCTCCCAAATAGAATTTCCTGAAGAAACGTAGGCGATGCATCACAACATGCACCTCATGAATCACATAATCCCATATCACATCACCGTATATAGTAACCAAGTAATTTCCAGGATCCACTATTTCCTGTATGGCCTATATCAAACATCATGTATTATACCTCAAGCCATCACATCCCATTCTTCGAGTGGGTACCTCAGGCCATCACATCCTATACCAAACATACTTATAATAATACTTTGGATACTATATCTAGTGATACATGTGTGTGAAATAAACACAATTCATCATATACCTCTATACCAATAGATTATTAAACTAACTTCCATGCATAATAGATCAAGTAAATACCAAGAGAAGAGATTGAGGATAGAGGTGGTCATTAGCCATTCATCCTCCCACCAGGATGTTTGGGAAAAGACCCTCACAGAGTCCACTGGGTATAAGTCACCCAAAATGACATGGGGGGTGGGTGGGTGGGTGGGAGTGTATATAATCAAATAATATACATGATATAATATTTCTCACAACCACACTATGTGAATAACCTAGTCTTAGACTCAAATATTGCTATTGTCGCCCAGACTCTCGGCTACCACTACTAAGACCAAATATCCTGTAAGTATACAAGCATTTAAAAAGAGATAAATTAATTAATTTTTACCTTTTTTTAATTTACTTTTTTTAATTAATTCATTAGACATTAATTAACAATTAAAATAATTTCACATTACATTACACTAATAATTAGTGTAAAGTCCACTTCCTTCAAGTATAATCCAAACTGAGTCCATGGTTTATCAAAGGTAATATATTTTCAGCATTCACATTCCATCATCACTAATGGTTTTAGAATTATTTATTCATTTTTAGAATCATTCGATAATATAGGGACTCAAGGAATACCATCCTAAGATACCACCAGGAGGAAACCTGCAACATAGCACACCCAGCTGCCTCAAGTAGAGGAGAATGAAATGTAGATAAAAGAAGAAACTCAGCCATTGACCATTAAACAAATTTACTATAAATCATCCTGTATCTTAGCATAATATAAATAGGCAAATTGATATTTAATACACTCTATCATATCTAGTGTTATCCCTGTCACCCACATGCATTTCTTGATGCATCTCTCTGTCACATGCACCAACTTATGACACATCATCCAAGCCTACCCATCCACATATTACATTAGCTATCCCAGGATGACATCACATCCAAGACTCCCTACCCCATATCATATCACATAGTGAAGATCACATCTATATAACATCACACGGTATTAAGAAACAAATATTCAGTAAGGAAATATAGTCCAAAAAATAAGACATCCATCCTTCATACATAAATGAGATCTCATAACTCCAAACTCAAGGCATTAAATCCTCTCAAGAAGAAAGGATACTCAGGACCTAAAAATTATCTTTATCAAAAAACTAGTTTTTATTCCATCTTCAATTATCCAATTAATTAATCGTAGTTTTGAACTACAAGAAACCTAAGGCATCAAAATATAATAAGCTATCAAGTAATAAACATGTTCTTAGAATTTAAACTAGTTTCATCATACTATGTGAAGTACCATTCTCATTTAACATTCCTTTTTTTTATTAACAATAAGAATTATCAGGATTCAAATTCATAATCTCCATTACTACAAGGAAGATCACATTTAAGTAAACACTCATACTTTCATCAATTTGATCAGTGTCAAATTACCAAAAACACCATATTACAAAAATTCCTTTTATCTAATTATCCCCAATCCAATTAATTATCAATTATTTATAGATTAAATTTATTTGTCATTCTCAACATGTTATTAAAAATAGAATAACATGCTAAAAAATAATAGAATAAATATCACACTATCATTAAAAATAAATGGCAAACCACTATTATAGTATAAAGCAACAACCTCGACATGAGATTACTATCCAATTTATTTAATCCATTTTAATAAATTATAAGTTTAATTCCATTTCCCTAAAAAGGGATAATTCATGCTCAATTTTTTATTACACATGAATAAAATAATAGAAGAAATGAATCCCTACCACAATGGAGTCAACATTCTTCACATGAGAACATACCAGTGTTATGGTCCCTGATCAGCTCTCCCATGAGGAAACTACAATATCCTAAAGTTCACATGCCAAAAACACCCTAAAAACTATAAATAAACCTCATTAGAATAGAGGAGATAAAGTACTATTTCATGGTGTGAAGAAACAAGAGAAAACAAGACCAATCCAGGAGAACTCTCTAGATAATGTAGAAGGAAAGCAACTTGGATCACCAAGGATCAAATATGGAAGACAAATGATTGATACCCATTGAAGGAATACCCAAAATCTAGAAAAAGGAACTACCAGATATTCTGGAATTGGGAGAAGGGGAATAGGGGTTGAGAACTCCTGAACCACTTCACCCTTTATAATCACACTGTATAGGGAATTTACATTTCATGTAACATTTAAATGACATATAAATGTTGGGTTTCATATCTCTCTAAAAACATGTCACCTCAGAGAATTTAATCCCAAAAATTTACACTTCTTGTAACACCCAATAAATTGGACTTAAAATATTTCTAACTTCTTCTAGACCATGAAATTCTCTCACCCAAGTTGTAAAATTCTAATACATGATGTGAAACACATTTACACATCATGTATTCTTGTTTTTTTACCAGTTTTCATAAGTGAAACCATCTAGACTTACTCCGGACCTCCTTGAATCATCATTATCCTCGAAAATGTGAAAAGGGTTCAAAAACATAGATCCAAACCCTTAAATTAGAAACCTCTCAAACAATTATTGTCCTCAAGAATCCAAAACCAAACCTAGAGATAAATGAAAATGAGGTTATCTAAACAACCACCCCTCGAGATACCTCTCAAGGATCCATCCATCCTAAGAGATCAACCACCTCATCAGAGGAATAATATGAAACCATGCAATAACAATAACCATCTTGTAAACACTCTCTCAAGGGAGATACCTCTCAAATGAGAGTAAGGAAACATGAAGAAATAAGAGTAAAATATCTCATAAACCATAAAGGTAAACATACATATGAAGAACAATGTTACCTAAGAAGAGAAAAACATCAAATCCCTCGGGGTACTGAGTGTGTATTTGTGACTCATGTTCCAAAGTAGTATCACTCACTCCACCATGTCACCACACGACATGAACCAAATGAATGTAACACCCACGCAACACATTCTCCTAAAGGTCATGAATCTCCATAAGCCACTACTCAAAGGATGAATCATCATCAACATCAATCTCAAACCTATCAATGACATGATATTCTTCATTAAGAAAATAATAGAGTTATGACATATTAAAAACATTGTGTATTTAGATCATATTTGGGGAAGTGCTATCCAATACTCCATAACTCCAACACGTGCCATCACCTTAAAATGCATAACAAACCAGGGGGAATTTTTACTCCCATGACCAAAACTTTGCTACCCATGATGATAAGTCACCATCAAGAACACATGATATCTAATGTAGAACTCTATAGGTCTCCTACCATGATCAACTTAGGATTTATGATGATCCTAGGCTACCTTAATCCATTCACGAATTACTTAAACCATCTCTATTGTATTCTCACTACCACAAAACTTGGTAAGGCAGGTGCTTGCCTTTATTAGCACTTATGAAAAAGTACTAATAAATGGGTAGGACTTTATCAGCGCTAAAATAGCACTGATAAATGTACCCTTTATCAGCGCTAAAACAAGCACTGATAAACATGTACCCTTTATCAGCATTTTTTAGCACTGATAAAGGGGACATTTATTAGCGCATTAAATATCCCTTTATCAGTGATTTTCTTAGCGCTGATAATGTTTATTGTATACATTAAATAAAAAACACATGTTATAACTCTATATATATATAATTAAATAATTATAAGATTAATAATAAATATATTTACTAGATTTATAATATTTATTAGATTTATTAATTCATTATATTTATTAGATTTTTTAATTCATTATATTTAATATATATATTTATTATATTTGTTTATATTTAATGTATTTTTTTTATTTATATATATATATAATACCTTTTAATATATATGTATAATTAAAATTATTGAATATATATGTGTTTTCCAATGAATTGGGGTCAATGAATATATCATGCGTATATATATGTGCATGAATAATGTTCATTTATAGATTATAATTACATATCACATTGATGTGTTATTGATTTAAAATTCATTACATTACCCATATAATATATATGTTCTAAAAAATGTACACTTATAATTAAAATTACATTATATTTAAAAAATAAATAAATATTTTATTATATTTTCGATGATATATATATAAATATATCTTTCAAATAATTTTATAAGTATAAATAAAGATATATTTATTTTGAGTTATAATTATTAATATATATATATATATTTATCATAAACACCATTTTAAATAAATATATAATAATATAAAAAAATTATTAAATTTATACATTTATCATCGCTTTTATTAGTGCTGATAAAGTCTGTCTTCATCAGCGCTACAAAATCCCTGATAAAGAGGGTCTTTATCAGTGGTAAAATGAAAAGCGCTGATAAATTCACCCTGTATTAGTGCTAAAAAAGCACTGATAAAGGGGGTATTTATCAGTGCTTTTCATTTTAGCACTGATAAAACCCCCTTTATCATCTCTTTTTACTAGCGCTGATAAAGGTCCACGCGAGATTTATAAAATCCACCAGGTCCTCCTCCTCCTCCCTACACCTTGTCAAGCTTTCACAGAAGCCCTACACAGCGCCGCTACCTCCTCTCCACCGCTGCATCCTCTCCACCACTTCCTCCTCTCCACCGCTGCCTCCTTCTCCTCCTCCTCCGCCACGATTGCCACCACCACCACCTCCTCCTCCGGCGCCTAATTCTCATCCTCATCCTCTTCCGCATCTCCTCTTCCTCCTCCTCCTCCACCGCGACTCCTCCTCCTCCTCCACCACATCCTCCTCCTCTTCCTCCTCCACCGGTGCGTCCTCCTCATCCTCCTCCTCCTCCTCCTCCTCCGCCTACTCCACTGCCTCTGCTGCCTCCACTACCTTCGAGCTGCCTCCGCTGCCTTCGCTGCCTCCACCCTGCCTCTGCCCTGCCTCCGCTACCTCCGTTGCCTCCACTGTCGACGCCTCCTCCTCCTCCGCCACTAGGTCCTCCTCCTTAAGGTGAGTAAAATTTAATTTTTAGGAATTAATTATGTTTTTATTTATTGTCAATATTTAGATTAATTATGATTTGGCATGATTCTTGTGTGTGATGCTTGTGTGTGTGACACATGAATATTTGGTTGGTTACTTGTTTGATCTTGATTATATCTCCCCATTATAGCCTTGTGATAGAAACCTGAATAGAGAGAGTATTTTTTGTGAAATATTGTTACACTAGATTAGGATTTCACTCCGTCTAGTGGCCCTTAGTATGAATCTTTTTCTGATTTTGGATACTACCCCATAGTTAGGCCAGGTAGGGTTTGAACCGTCGGTGTTGGTAAATTCATGTCATCAGGTGAGGCATGACAACGGGATGAGACATATGTTTAGTATGTTCAATATTGTACCCTATATTATACACTATTCTCTGGTTTGGGTCATATACCAATTTAAATATCACATCCTTTATTATAACATAATAGTGCCACCAACCTCTCACATTGGGTGTGATTCGCATATCCTCTAATTCCACAACATAGTAGCTGCTCCCCTTTCCCTTACAGTGGGTCTCACCATCACATCACATAAAAAAAAAATTTGATGAGGGAATTTATATAGACAACCTCTCACAAAACTACTCCAAACCAATACCAAGTGATCCCCATTTCTATATCTCACATCATATTATCATACAAAAAATGATCTAAGGATGGAATCAAAATATCCAACCTCTATCACAAGTAAAAATGCACTATCAATAGGTGGATCCCATGGAAGTCACACACCAATACCCTTTGACCAATGCCTTCTCACTCAAATTAGGGTCCTACCAACACCTTATCACTTAAATAAAGTCCATCCATCTTGTCTCATTCCAGAAAACATATAAATAGTAATCTAAGTAGGGTATCTAGATAGCCAACCTCTCGTACTAGCTAAACCACATCATCAATAGGTGGGCCCCATGTATTATCATTCTTCAACTAGGTGAAAGTCTTATGAAGTCCCAATCTCTTAGTTGGTCTGACCATAAATGATAAAAGTCACCATCCATTTAGCCTTGCATAATAATCTACTTAAAACCATCTTGGTTATACATGAAAATTATTCCCAACCTATCAACATTCTAATTCCGCCTATAAGGAAATCTACTAGGTTCTACAAACCTAACCCATCTCTACTCATTGATACCAACACACACTCATCTCTACATGGTAATGTCACAACCCACATGCTATACTTGATCTAGGACTTGATAGTCTAGTCTATATCATCTTCTAATTCCCACATTAAAACTCATTAAAACTAAATAATGACAATCCTAAGAAACTAACACTAAGATCCTTGGATACCCTATGCTAAGTCATCCAGACTATTACCATGACCCTCACTTAGGTACCATATCATATCTCCCCTTGGAGATCTCTTAATCTAATTATAAGGAGGAAATCCTCTATGTCACACTTCACCAATCCCTATATGGAATATCCTACTCATCACACACACCACAACTCTTATATATCCTTAAGAGGGTGTTCCCTATCATACGTGATATATAAAACTATATTATCCATCTTCTTTAGGCCTAAGAATCTAATACCTACTCAAATAGACTTAGAAAACCTAACTAGGGTATACAAATCTCATACCAAACCCGATCCTCTCATAAACACAACTAGAAACCTCACCTCCATGGAGACATAATCTCGGGATGATCACAAAATCACAATAATTCAATATAACCCTCACTCTATCTCTTGGTGGATCAAAAACACCCTATTTATTTACCTAGGTTGATCTTGATTTATATCCCTTTCAGTGGAACACATATACTCATGAATGAATGCACAATCGTGCATAAATTGGAACATGGTTTTGTATTATAGGGTTCACCTACCTCAAAAAATGTAGTAACCCACTCACCAAGATCAACTCATCCTCAACCAAGACTATACATGCCTTATCTAATCTTTTACCAATGATTGAGACCCAATCTCAAGGCACAATTCCCAAATAAATAATTATAGAAACTTATAATTAATTATTCACCTTAATATAATTTGGAATAATCTTTTAAAAACTCACTGGGAAACACAACACCACCTAAACCACAAAAAACACGGCGCGTTCATCATACGAGGATAACCTCTATCCAATAAAAACAAAATCTACATCATTTGAATTGATTTGAAGATGATATAGTGAAATTATCACAAAAATCCTAGTTAAAATCATCCCAAATCATAGGGAAATAAAGGATAATAGTAATGGAGGAAGTATGAGGGAAGAACTCACTAACTCACTATAAAAAACTCCCAAGAACCACCCCTCATCAGGGGGGATTGAAGAGAGGAAGAGAATGGATGAATCCCAAGAACCACCCAAGATTTTCTATTAATGAGAATGCCCCCACCATTTTTGAAGTATCTAGTTTTTTATCTAAATTATACTCATATTACTTCTCCCCTAACCTATATAACCATCGTTAGGATTTCAAATAGGATGAATATAAATAAAGAATAGATGAATGCCAATCGGTTGACAAAAGAGTATGAAGAAGGCGCAAAAGAGTTTATCAAGTTTGCAAAAGATCATGCATATGAACCTTCTCAAATCCTTTGTCTGTGTTTATGCTGTTGTTATTCAAAACAAATTAGTCCAGATGAGTTAGAAGAACACATGATCTATCACAAAATAGATCAGAGTTATACATGTTGGAATAAACACGAGGAAACAACGAATTTAGGTAGTGGCTATGATAACACTACGTTTTATAGATCATATGATATGATTACAAGTATGAACAATGAAGATGACCGTATGGAGGATGTGAATACAGATGTGAATGATGTTGAAGATCAAATTGAGGAAATGACAAGGACCATCGAAGACAAACTTCGTGATTGCCCAAATTTTTTTGAGAAGTTAAAAAGTTGTGCAAAGACGCCATTATATGCTGGTTGCACTAAATATACAGCACTTTCAGCCGTACTGAAGTTGTATAATTTGAAAGCAGACAACGGGTGGAGTGTCACCATTTTTACAGAACTACTTGCTCTCCTAAATGACATGCTCCCAAAAGATAATGAGCTCCCGAGCCGAACATACGACACCAAATGAATGCTACGCTAGATGGGTATGATCTCTGAAAGAATACACGCCTACCCGAATGACTGTATACTATTTCGCAAGGACCACAAATCACTTAAATAATGCCCAAAGTGTGGTTCTTCTCGATACAAGAAAGATGAATCCAGTCCTAATAAATTTGTATGGTACTTTCTAATCATTCCAAGGTTTAGGTGCCTATATGGAAGTGAGGAGACTGCAGGACAATTGACATGGCATGAAGATACAATAATTAAATATGAGATACTATGTCACCTGACGACTCTACTTAGTGGAAGAGAATTGATCATGAGTATCCTGAATTTGAAAACGAGTTTAGAAACCTTCGTCTTGCGTTATCTACAGATGGAGTGAATCCTTTTGGTTTTCAAAGCAATAGTCACAGTACATGGCCGGTTATGTTAGTAAATTATAACTTACCACAATGGTTATGCATGAAATGAAAATACATCATGTTATCCATGCTTATATCAGGAACAAAACAACTGGGTAATGACATTGAAGTTTATTTAGCTCCATTGATTGAAGATTTGAAATTATTGTGGGATTTAGGTGTTAAATTGTACGATTCTTACAAAAAGGAAGATTTCACTTTGAGAGCCATGTTGTATGGGACGATAAATGACTTCCCTATTTATGGAAATTTTTTAGGATATATCATTAAAGGAACTCAAGAGTGTCCTGTTTGCGAACAAGGTACACAATCAATTAGGTTGAAACATTCATTAAAAATCGTGTTTCTAGGACATCGTAGATTTCTACCCCGATGACATAAGTACCAATCTTGGACGACATCATTCGTTGGAAGTTCAAAAGAACGTACAACACCGTCTCCTCTAACAGGCGATCAATTTTTTGAGAATGTTAAAAATGTGGACACTAATTTTGGTAAACCGGCTTTGAAAAACATTACAAAAATTGGTTGGAAAAAGAGATCAGTTTTTTTTGAATTACTATAACAGAATTGTCTGTATTTCAGAAATTTTCTTGATGTTATGCATGTAGAAAAAAATGTATTTGATAGTGTCATCAACACATTGCTAAATACACCTGAAAAAAAATGGAATTAAGGCTAGGTTGGACATGGTTGAGATGAGAATACGAGAAGAGTTGGCACTAGTGAAGGGTGAAAAATGAACATTTCTTCCTCCTGCTACTTACACTCTTTCCAGGTAGAAGAGATATCAGTTTTGCAACTTATTGAATGATATAAAGGTTCTAGAGGGGTATCTTCAAATATCAGGAACCTCGTGTCAATGAGTGATTTGAAGTTTAAAGGTCTGAAATCACATGACTGCCATGTTTTGATGCAATATCTCATTCCTATTGCTTTAAGTTTCATTTTTCCCATGAATGTCCACCATACATTAACGAAACTGTGTTTCTTCTTCAAAGCTAGATGCAGCAAAGTTATAGACCCGACGAAATTGCCAACTATGGGAAGAGAAATTGCCTTCATATTATGTGAATTAGAAATGTTCTTCCCACCTTTATTTTTTGATATTATGGTTCATTTGATGGTCCACTTGATGAGAGAGATTCAACTATGTGGTATTGTACATTATAGATAGATATACCCCATTGAACGGTATATGAAGATTTTGAAAGGGTTTGTCAAAAATCGAAGTCGGCCAGAGGATTGTATTGTGGAGAGTTATATTGTTGAGGAAGCTGTTGAATTCTGTACCGAATACCTGTCTGGTGTGGAAAACATTGGCCTACTGAAATCTCGCCACACTGGGCGTCTTGAGGGTGAAGTAATTTCTAGAAGACAAGTTGTCACAATCAATATTACATATTAGGAGAATGCCCACCTTTATGTTTTTTCATAAAAATTTCGACGTTGAACCATATGTTGAAACCCAAAAAGAAATTATTAGGCATTTGAATCTATCTAGGGATGAAAAAAGGATATCAGATACACATAATCGACAGTTTATAGGATGGTTTCAGGACCATATTTTTAAGAAGTCGGATGAAAATCTAGAGTCAATTTCAGACCGACTTCGATGGATAGCCGGAGGACCAAGTGTGTATATATTATCTTACAATGATTACGTAGTTAATGGTCATACATTTTATAATAATGAACATGATGAAGACAGTACCACGAAGAATAGTGGGGTTACACTTGTGGCTGAAGCAATGCATGTTTTCGGTGCTAAGGAAATAAATCCAATTTATGCGAATATGTCAAACTTTGGCATCAACAAAAAAATATGGGAGTTGGATTATACAGAATTCCAAGTTCCGATTTTTCAATGAAAGTTGGTTGATAATAGGAGTTCTATTAAAATAGATGAATTGGGATTCGTGAAAGATGATTTTAGTAAGGAAGGGGAGAAAGATGAACCATTTATAATGGAAAAATGAGAAAACGTGTGACCGGTATGACTAAAAGTGTATGATAGTAGTTTCAAATTGACATTAACTTTAGAAAACAACACAAGTGACTTATGGAAAAATGAGAAAACGTGTTCGTATTATTTTGATACTTTTGGAAAATGATCCATGAGTCTTTTTTGACATTTAAGAATCAACTGCACCTCAATCCGACCCATGGTGTGACCGGTATGGATAAAAGTGTCTGATATCATTTTCAAATTGACATAAACTTTAGAAAACAACACAAGTGACATACGGAAAACTGAGAAAACGCGTTCGGATTGTTTTGATACTTTATTAAAATGATCCATGAGTCATTTTTGACGTGTACGAATCGACCACACCTCAATCCAACTCATGATGTGACCGGTATGGCTAAAATTATCTGATATCAGTTTGAAATTGAAATTAACTTTAGAAAACAACACTACTAACATATGGAAAACCAAGTAAATGCGTTCATATTTTTTTGATACTTTAGGAAAATGATCCATGAGTCATTTTTGAGGTGTAAGAATTGACCCCACCTCAATCCGACGTATGGTGTGACCAGTATGGTGAAAAGTGTCTAATATCAGTTTGAAATTGACATTAACTTTAAAAAAAACACTAATAACATAAGGAAAACAGAGAAAACACATTCGGATTGTTTTGATAAATTAGGACACTGATACATGAGTCATTTTTAACATGTATGAATCAACCGCGCCTCAATCCAATGCACATTGTGACTGGTATGGATAAAAGTATCTGATATCAGTTTGAAATTGACATTAACTTTAGAAAACAACACTACTGACATACGATAAACTGAGAAAATGCATTTAGATTGTTTTGATACTTTAGGAAAATTATGCATGAGTCATTTTTGAGCTGTAAAAATCAACCAAACCTCAATATAATGTATAGTGTGACTGGTATGGCTAAAAGTGTCTGATATCAGTTTCAAATTGACATTAACTTTAGAAAAAAAAAACAAGTGACATATAGAAAACCAAGAAAACGCATTTTGATTTTTTTGAAACTTTAGGAAAATGATCCATGAGTCATTTTTGACATGTAAAAATCAACCGTACCTCAATCTGATCCATGGTGTGACCGGTATGACTAAAAGTGTCTGATATCAGTTTAAAATTGACATTAACTTTAGAAAACAACACAAGTGACATATGAAAAACGGAGAAAAAACATTTGGATTATTTTTATACTTTAGGAAAATGATCTATGAGTCATTTGTGATGTTTAAAAATAAACCTCACCTAAATCCGACACACGGTGTGACCGATATAGCTAAAAGTGTCTGATATCAGTTTCAAATTGACATAATCTTTGGAAAACAACACTTCTGACATACAGAATATTGAGAAAACACATTCGGATTGTTTTGATACTTTAGAAAAATGATCCTTGAGTCATTTTTGACATATAAGAATCGACCGAACCTCAATCCGATGCATGGTGTGACCGGTATGGATATAAGTGTCTGATATTAGTTTCAAATTGAAATTAACTTTATAAAAAAACACTAATGACATAAGGAATACTGAGAAAACGCATTCAGATTGTTTTGATACTTTAGGAAAATGATCCATGAGTCATTTTTGACGTGTATGAATCGACTGTACCTCAATCCGATGCACGACGTGATCGGTATGGCTAAAAGTTTCTGATATCAGTTTGAAATTGACATTAACATTAGAAAGCAACACAAGTGACATAAAAAAACTGAGCAAACACATTTGGATTGTCTTAATACATTAATAAAATGATCCATGAGTCATTTTTGAGGTTTACGAATTGACCGTACCTCAATCCGACGCATGGTGTGACCGGTATGGATAAAAGTGTCTGATATCAGTATCAAATTGACATTAACTTTAGAAAACAACACAAGTGACATATGGAAAACCAATAAAATGCATTCATATTGTTTTGATACTTGAGGACAATGATCCATGAGTCATTTGTGATGTGTATGAATCAACTGCACCTCAATCCGACGCACAGTGTGACCGTTATGTCTAAAATTGTATGATATCAGTTTCAAATTGACATAAACTTTAGAAAACAACACAAGTGACATATGAAAAACCAAGAAAATGTGTTCGTATTGTTTTTATACTTTATGAAAATGATCCATGAGTCATTTTTGATGTTTATGAATCAATCTCACCTCAATCCGACGCACGGTGTGACCAGTAAATCTTTTTGTTAGATAAAGAATCAGTATTTATTAAATGAGATAAATCATCCAAAAACATATTGATTTTACATTATTACCTTTCATTGTTATCAGAATGAAAACATTTTAGTTTATCATTTCCATATTTTTGTTTCAAATTTCCATAATAATTTATTCTTTTATATTAATGTTTTAATTTATTACATTATTGTATTACTAACATAATATTTGTTTTCTTATATAGGTGAATTTTTTCCTTGAGTTCAGATGCTTTGTTCGGAAACAAATAATGTGGACAACAATTTTTGAGAGAGGATCACAGATATAAAAGGATGAAACATTAATGTTTATAACTTTTGTTGGATAATTGTAATTATAACCATGTAAAACATTGTTTGAAATGTATATAGGAGTGTTTTTTTTGTATTCGTGATGTTAAGTAAATTTATATAGCATTGTTTGTCAAAATATTGTGTGCGGGTGCTATTTTGTGCAGGTGTGAAGGTGCTATTTTGTGCAGGTGTGTAGGTGCTGGTTTGTGCAGGTGTGCAGGTGCTGGTTTTGCAGGTGTAGGGGAATGTGCCTTTATCAGCGCTTTTTTGAGTGCTGATAAAGGAAACCTTCAACAGTGCTAAAAGAGAACTGATAAAGGGCCCTATTATCAGTGCTCAAGATAGCGCTGATAAAGGAACCCCTTTATCAGCACTAGAAAAGAGTTTTTAATGCCTACGTAGATAAAGGGAGGGTCCAGTTTATCAGCGCTCTGAAAAGCGCTGATAAAGGGGGTCCTTTATCAGCTCTTTTTTTATTGCTGATAAAGGGGGTCCTTTATCATCACTTTTTTTTAGCACTGATAAAGGGGACCCCCCTTTATCTACACCAGCATTAACAATGATTTTCTAGTGATATTAATGTTGGTTTTTAGCACTGATAAAAGTCCAAGTTGTAGTAGTGTCTATACTAGTTCTGGACCAAGAATTTCTACCTCTATGACCACTATCCCATAAAATGGATAAAATAAAGGTCGTTCATACAAATATTCGAATGGTTCCATACCAATGGTAGAGTGGAAACTATTATTGTGAGAAATACTAACCAAGGGTAGGTGCCTCTTCCAAAAACATATAAAATCTAGGACATAAGATCACACCATGTCTTCAAGAGTTTGGATGATCTGATATGTATGACCATCCATCTATAGATGAAATTCAATGCTAGGAAATAATTGAGAACCAAAATAATGATGGATACCTATCCAATACCAATAGGAAAAATGGGGATCCCTATAAGATATGATCATCCTCAGGACTCCATGGAGTTACACAAACTCCTTCAAATACTTCCTTGATAAAAAAACCACTTAGTTTGACTCCTAGATCACTATAAAATGGAATGATTTCTTCAAATGACCCACAATCACCCATATTGCATCATAACCTCCCTGAACATGAGTTATACAAAAAATGAAGTCCATCGATATGTCCTCCCACTTCCACTAGGGAAAATATAACATTCGGATTAAACAACCATGAACATGGTGCCTAACCCTAACCTTTTGGCAGACCAATGATTGAGATTTTTTTGCAACCACATTCTCCAACCCAGTCCACCAAAACTGACCTCTCAAAGATCGGTACACATTTTCATATTGGTATATACCACCAAAGGTGAAATATGGAACTCATGGAGAACCAACTCATGCATCACCAAAAAATATTTATTTTCTGGAATAACACCCAATTCTTTTGGTCCTGAAACCAACCATCAAGGGAATCATAATAAACAAATCAGTTTCTCCAAAAATACACCTCTGAGTCCACAAATTGGGACTCCTACACCTACTAAACCAAATTTGATTGTAATTTAACTTTTAAAGGACAACATATGAATCCAACCACTCCCATATCTAGATGTATCACTATGATATATTCAATAACTCTCCATGAATATCCAGATTCATGCACAAAATCACTACATGACTTCCTGCTCTTTGCATCGTCTACAACATTTCCATTTCTTAGCGTATAAAAAATATCAAAGTTTTAATCCTATAATATTTATATCCATCGATGTTGATGCAAGTTCAAGTCATGATGGGAGAATACATACCTCTCATTCTTTTGATTGGTAAAAACCACAAAATTCCCACTAATGAGGTAATGTTTCCATATCATGAATAAAAATCAACTACTATCAACTCAAGATCATGGGTGGAATAATTATGCTCATGAGGATGTAATTTATGAGAACCATAATAAATAATTGATATATTCTACATTCGAACACATCCTAAGACAATATTTAAAGAATTATAGAAAACCTCTAACTAAACTCCTTTTGATAAAATAATGGTTTGGTGCACTGGACAACTTCTCCTTCATGTTCTTTAAATCTTACTGACATTGGTTAGTCCATAAAAACACTTGATCCTTCTAGGTCAAGGCTGTTAGAGGAGTCTCAACCTGAATGAAATTGGATATGAACCACTTATAATTTCATTTAATACCAAGGAAACTCTACACCTATGCCACTTTCTTGGGGGATTCTCAAGAGACAATCACCTCTATCTATAAAGGATCTACAAATATTCACTTATGTGACACAACATACCCTAATAAAAAGACTTCATGATCCCATTACTCACACTTTGGTAACTTCTTGAATTACTTATCACAATTAATAACTCCCAAACCAAGAAAAAAATGCTGTACATGATCCTCCTCAGGCACACAGTACACAATGATGTCATCAATGAAACCCACATGGAACTTATCCATGAATTATCTAAACACCGCATTCATCAAACCCATGAACATGGATGGTGCATTTATTTATCCTAATGGCATCACAACAAACTTGTAATGTGCATGATGAAAAAAAGTAGTATTCTGAAAATCATCATTCTTCACTCGTATATGATGATATGATGACTTCATATCCATTTTATATATCCAAATTGGCCTCTTTAGCTAATAGAATAAATCACAAATTTTTGGATGAGGAAATAGGTTATTCACTATCACTAGTTTTAAGTGAATATAATCAATACCAAGATGAAAAATTTTATTAGTCTTATTCAAGAAAAAACCGTTTCACCACAAGGTGACACACTTGGCTAAACAAAACCTCACTGTAGTAGATCATTGAGCTATACTCACAACTCTTGAAACTCATAAGGAACCATCCTATACAGATACGTCGAGATTGGATACATTCTTGGTTGTAACTTGATTCCAAAATCATTCTCCTGTGCATGGGGTAATGCAACAAACTCATCGGGAAATACATTAGGGTACTCCTCCATAACCCTTGGATACATAAAATTCCAAACCTTCGATGAGATGAACATCATCTCAGACATCAATTAATATAAGGAACACACCTCGGACCCATATAAGTGTCTCAATTGCCAAAAAAACTACTGGATCTCCATCAACATCATAAAATAAAACTTAACTCCTAATAAAATACATTATAGCCTGCACTAAATACAACCAATCCAGCCGAGGATGATCTCATATAGATAAATACATAAACATAAAAAATACCTCCAAGAGTAGTGATTCCTAAACACTATCTCACATTATGCACATACATCATACACGTTAGCTCAACCTCTAATTAGAATAGTCTACACCAAGGGAATTTGAAGCCTATTTACCTCAAGGCCCAAAGCATATATGAGGTTAGGTAATATAATGGAGTGTGTTTCTCCTAAATTAAAAAAACAATAGTGCACCAATGTAGAAAAAAAGGAAAGGGTACCTCAAATGACATTTGGATTTCCTGGAGTTGTAAACACTAAAGTATGAAGCTGGCCATAACCATCTCCATGGCCTCACTAACTCTACTAAAAACCACCTCCATGGCCGGAATCTACTCTTTAAGGATGAGGAACGTCTCAAGGGTGCACTATCCCAGCCCCATCTCCTCTATGTTGGTCCCAAATTAGAATACCCTACTTATGATGCCTTGGAAGAAATTTTCTCAATAGAGGAACATAAAGCATAACACATGGAGCCTACTGACTGCTCATAAAGTCCTATCACTCTCACTACGTATAAACTTGTCCTACACAATAAAAACATGTATACAATCCCTTGGAATAGTTCACAGAGATGGTTTCCCCAATGAAACAAGATGATGAGGTATGGGACCTTCCCCCAACTGACTAAAAAACTATTTTGTCCTAACAATTGGGAACCCTACACCACAATACTTCTTTGTGAGAATCCTTAAAACTCCCCTCTCATAATGATCTAGTTCTGGAAAGAATCCTCTAAATAACCACTAATATTTATAGAACCTCAAGATAAATCTTCATTATAAATGAGGTGACTTGGAACTAGCTATCTAGATACAAATCCTCCTCAAAATGCCTCACCCAGGCCTCATAATTGGGCAATAGGTTGAAATCATATCTCAAAAGGGTCCTAAAATAGATCCCAAATGCTCACATGCTAGAAAAACATTGTCTAAGGATAATAATTTCCTAGAGACTAGACCCCTTCATAGTTTTAGAAAGAAAATCTACTCAAAACTAGTCTTGAAACTTCTCCCAGAGGAATTTCAACTCCTTGCAATCCCCTTGGAACAAGAACCACCACTGCCTCGCTGTTCCATATAGAATCATAAAAAAAATGAAATCCAATGCTCTTTAGAAGCACAAATCAAAATTAAATCTATATCAACATATTTAAACCATTATTCTATGAATAAATATTAAACAGAACCCTCATAATTTTGCAGAATCTAGTGCTGAAAATTTCAGAGTGTCCTCCTCTAAGTGTCCTTATCTTCGACATATACTCCATAGAGATCTGCTGTAACATCGTGCTGAAAATATTCAATACAAACCTGAAAATGTCTTAGACCTAGAGATATGGATATAAAAAGAAAAAAATGTTAGACTCATAAACCTAGAATATGTAATATTTAACATTAATTAAATAAATAAATATTTTTTTGTTGTCAAGGTTTTAACCTATCCCAAGGTTATCAGATTTAAAACATAGGTGAAAAGAATAATGATTCATGATCCTTTCCTAGATATCTACACTTAAACCAATATCAAATCATTTAGTAGGAATATTAAGCTTAAGGTCTTTGGATCATATCAGAAGGGGCCCTAAATACCCATGTATCTCCCGATCTCCTGTATTTATATTTCTTACTAAACATAGCTGATATAGTTTCCCTAACAAACCAAGAAAACTCACCTGTTCCTAACTCCAAAATCCATATTATCCCTCCATTTAAACCTCTGATACCACTATTTCATGACCCATTCCCCCAAAAGTGTACCACTCTTGGGTCTGAAATGAGCGAATGACGACGACTAATGCTCGAGTCCCTCCTTTAGTAGGTCCAAATTTGGTGACTTGCACCAATGGTATAATAAACATTCATATAGGAGGTAATAACCTATAAGAGAACATGTAGAAGAGATATATAAGAAAGATAAAAAATAACACCTTATTAGAAATATATATTAAAATAATTCCATGTGAATACATGAAATACCATACAATACTAAAAAACTGAAAGGAAACTACTAGTACTAAAATGTAAAGATGATTGTGAACAGAAATCCCAAATAAATCATACAGAACCATGAGTTAGAAATATCCATCCTGATCTCTAACTAACTCCAGATGACCTGAAAAGTAGTTTATATGTACATTTGGTGAGTATAATTGTATACTTAGTAGGATCCTCCCAAATCCCCTCATTCAAAAGATAAATAAAGCATGATACAACATAGTGAACAACAATGAAATTAACTTGTCACACAAACAAGTATACTAAGTTCCCAACCTCACTATGGATAACTATCTCCAAGTATTGAATACAATAGAGACTATAATATAATAATGAAACATCAAGGGTACCCCTCTCTCACATCCCAACTAGTTTACCACTCTACCTCAATGTCGTACATCCTGATCCATCTCTCTCCAAAATAGGCCACCTTGAAGACACCCAGGAAATGCATCACAACCTGAACCCCATACATCATATCATCACATCATCCCATATCATATAACCGTATACAGAAACTAAATAGTTTTCAGGATCCACCATAACCCATATGACATGTATCAAACTTAGGTATTATACCTCAATCCATCACAACCCATATGACATGTATGTAACTCAATACATCAAAACATATACCCATCATACCTATAATAATTCATCAGATACAATATCCATTTATACATGTGTGTGAAATAACCATAAACCATCACAATATTATACACACATATATGGGAAATCTAACCATCGTGCATACGAGTATAGGTAACTACCAAGATAATTGAGCGGGGCTAGAGTGGGTAGTCAACCATCTATCCTACCACTAGGATATTGGAAAAAAAACCACCCATAGTCCACTAGGTGTCTGTCACCCTAACTAACTTGGGAAGGGAAGAATATGAAATCATAGAATATAAATGATATATTAGATCTTACAACCACTATGGTAATAACTTAGTCTTAGACTCAACCACAGATAACGACGCTTAGACTCTTGGTTTCCACTACTAAGATCAAATAACCTATAAGTATACAAGCATTAAAAAGTGATACATTAATTACTTATTTACTTTTTATAATTTCTTTCCATTAATTATTTTAGTATACATGAATTAATAATTAAAATTTTTCCTCACTATATTTCACTAATCCTCAGAATAAATTCCATTCCCTCTAGGACTAATCCAAACTGAGTCCATGGTTTATCAAGAATAACATCTTTTCAGAATTTACATTCCATCATCACCAACCCCATGGGTTAAAAATTATTTATTCATTATTAGAAACATCCCATAGTCCATGTACTCTAGAAAAACCATTATAATCCACCACCTAGAGGAAAAATGCAACCATGCTTATCTAGAGACCTAAAACAGTTAGGAATGGAATGTAGATAACATAAGGAACCCAACCATAATCCATTAAACAAATTTAAAAGGGGGAATCCTAGATATTAGTACCATAACAAAGGTAAAGCCTAAATTTAACTCGTTCCATCTTATTTGGTGTCATCCCTGATGCCCACATGTATATCCCGATGCATATCTCCATAAGATGCATCAATTGTGTCCACATCATCCAGTACACTCTTCCCACATATTACATTAGCCAACCCAATCTCAGAAATCCTAGGCTCACATAACATTCAGGCCTTCCCGCCCCATATCACATCACATAATGAAGATCACATTAAAATAACATAACAAGGAATTATGAAATAAACAATCAACATGGAAATCTAAGACCTAAAATAAGGCATCCGACCTTCACACATAAACGAGATCTCACAGATCCAAACTCAAGGCATTCAACCTTCTCAAGTAGGAATGAAAATCATTCCCAAAAAACAATATCTATCAAACAACCTAATTTTATTCCATATTGAATTAACAGATTAATTAATCATAAGTTTTAACTATGGGAAACCTAAGGCATCAAAATATAACAATCTATCAAAACCTAAACATGCTCTTAGAATTTGAACCAATTTCTTCAAACTATGAAAAGTAAGATTCTCATTTAATGAACCTTTTTTATTATTATCAATAATAAGAGTTGTCATTATTCACATTATTTATCAATTCCATTAACACATAGAAGATGGAAATTAATTAAAAATGCATAGTCTCATCAATTTGATCATTATCAAATTATAACAAGCACCTGATTACAAAAAAGTATCTTATTTATTTATCCTTAATCCAATTAATTATCAATTAATTCTAGATTTATACTATTTATCTATTTAAACATAATATTCTAATTATTAGAACATACTAACAATGATTATAATAGATATCACACTAACTAGAAAATTAAGGCGCAAACTGCTATCACAGTATAATGAAATATCATAGAAATGTGATCACTACCCAATTTCTATAATCCTGTTCAATGAATTATTATTTGAATTACATTTTTATCAAAAAGGGATAAACCATGCTCAAATTATGATTACGTGAAAATAAAATAAGAGAAGAAATGAATCCCTTACCTCAAAGGAGTCAAAGTTCTTCATTCAATAATGAATCAACATTACAGATCTTGATCACCTATCCCACTAGGAAACTATGATCTTGTAAATAAATCAGGACAAAGACACATAGAAAAAATCCATAAAATATCATTAGAATATAGGTGTTTAAGTTCCATATCATGGTGGGAATAAATAGGAGGAAATGGGACCAATCAGGGGGAACTCACTAGAGAATGAAGAAGGAACTTACCTTGGATCACCATAGATTGAAGATGGAAGTCCAAGGATTGATCCTCTTCAATGTAATTCCTAAAATCAAAAAGAGGGAACCACTGGATTGCCTAGAATGGAAGAAGGGGTGTAGGGTTTGATAACTCTTGAGACACTTCACCCTTTATAGTTGTGTTGTTTATGGAATTTACCTGGCATGCAACATTTACATGTCGTGTAATTGTTTGGTTTCTGATATCATCAAAAAATTAATCACTTTGAATAATTTAATCCCCAAAATTTACATGTTATGTAACACCCCATGAACTAGCCTTTAAAAGTCATGAATCTCTTGCATGACATTAATAGATTTCACCCAAGCCCCTCCAACTCACTCTAGACCCCCTCTGAGCACCATTAGACTCAGAAACACACAAAGGGTCAAAATAAATGGTTTCAGACCCTTAAATTAGATACATCTTGAACAATTATTGTTCTTGAGAATCCAAAACCAAACCTAGAGTGAAACAAAAAGGGGTTCATTTGAACAAACTCTCCACAAGATACCTCTCAAGGATCTCTCCATCATAGGAGCAGAACCACCACATTCGAGGAATGTCTCAAAATTGTGCAAAAAAATCCATATACTAAACTCTCTCATGTAGAGACAAATCTCAAAAAAGTGTGAGGACACACCAATAAACAAGAGGAAACCATATTATTAACCGAAGAGTTCAACATCCACAAAATGAACAATGTTACCAAAGAAGTGCTAAAAATAAAAAATCTCTAGGTACTAAGTGCGCATATGTGATTCACATTACTAGGTAAACTCTTCCATGATACCATGAATAAATAAGACACAAACCAATGGAATATAATTACCAAACAAAAACTTCTCTTGGTGGTCTTGGATCTCCAAAAGATGCTCCTTGATGGTCACAACATCTTCAACATCGATATTGTCCCAATTGATGACATAAGAGTCATCATAAAGATAAAAATATTTATAATACATCTAAAAAACTTCATATATCTCTATAATCTATGGGGAAAGTGTTATCCGATATATCATGGTTCCAAAATGCTCTAACACCTCAAAATTTCCATCAAACTGAGGGTAAATCCTACTCCCATGACCAAACCTTCATTTCCAATGATGAGGAGTTACCTTTAGAAATATGTTATCTCCAACATCAAACTCTAGAGGTCTCCTACTTTGATCAACATAGGGATAATGATGATCCATTATTTCCATCATACTGTCAAAAATATCCTATATTAGCTCTGTCATATTCTTTACAAGTCCTATCCTGAGAATTGATGCCTCTATAATCCAAGTTCAGCATAAAAGAGAACAAAAAGTTTGGCCATACAATGATTCAAATGGTTCCATACAAATGGTGGTGTGGAAAATATTAATATAAGAAAAATAGTCTATTGGAAGATTCATCAACCACAAACCTCGAAAAATCAGGACACAAGAGCACAAAATGTCTTCAGGATTTTGGATGGTCCACTATGTTTGACCATTCATCTATACATGAAAATTAGTGATAAAGAATAAATGAAAACCAAAAGCATGCTAGATATCTCTCCACAACCTTGAGGTAAAATGGGGATCCTGATCAAGGAATATTTTCCTCAGTACCACATGGAGTTGAACCTCCACCTTTAGATAGTACCTTGAAAAAACCTGCACTGAGCTTGACTCCCTGATCACTATAAAGTGGGATGATTTTGTCAAAAGATAATCTATCAGCCATATAGTATGATATCCTCCCTGAGATTGAGGTAAACCAGTAATGTAGTCAATCAGGATGTACTCCCACTTCCAAAGTTGAACATCTAATGGCTAGAGTATACCATTGGGTACACGGTGCTCAACCTTCACCTTCTACATAAATAAACATCGAGAAAACAACTCTGTAACTACATGCTTCAACTAAGGATACCAAAACTACCCTCTCAAATCATGATATATATTTTTCACATCATCATATACCACCAATGGTGAACTATGGAACTCACAAATAACCATATCATGCATCATTGATGGAATAAAAAACCTCCACCAGAACAACATTCGGTGATATCCCTCATCAAACCAATCATTAGGGGAATCCACCAAAAAAACTTGGTATCCTTATACCTCCACCTTAGAATCCCCCAACTATGAATCCTCCACCTATAGTACCAAGTAAGACTATACTTTCATCTATAAATGAAAACATCTTCCTCCTACCTCTCCCATATCTAGATCTATCACTGGGAGTTCTTCTATCACTATCTAGGAATCTATAGATTTATGCACAAAATCACTTTGTGAATTCATTTTCAGTGCATCAATTATAATATTTAACTTTCATTGTATATAAAAAAGCTTGAAGTCATAATACTACAATTATTCCATCCACTAACATTGATGCAAGTTCAATTCATGCTGGAAGAAGACATACCTCAGGCTATTATGATCGATAAAGAACAAAAAACTATTTTAGATGAGGTAATGTTGCCAAAATTCAAATAAAACACAACTAGTGACAACTCAAGATCACAGGTGGCATATTTATGCAACCAGAAATATAATTTTTGAGACCTATAAGAAAAAACCAATCTCTACGGCATCATAATTCTTCCCATTCCAAGATGTGAAGCTTTATAGAAAACCTCAAACTAAACTCCTTATATAAAAAAAGGACTGGAGCATTGAAAAAATTCTCTTTCAAGTACTTGAAAGCTATCTGACACTTTCTAGTCCAAAAAAATGCCCGATCGTTCATATTCAAGTATTTTAGATGATTCAAAACCTAAGAGAAATTATCTATGAACCTCGTTTAGTAGCATGCAAGAACAAGGAAAATATTCAACTCTGCCACTATCTTGGGGGACTCCCAAGACAAAACTTCAACTATCTTATAAGGATCTAAAGCTACACCCTGTTGGTACACATAATTTTCTAATAATCATTCTTCAAAATCCTAGAACTCACACTTTTGAAACTCCTCAAATAGATTCTCAGAATGAAGAACTCTCAAAATGGCACATAGATGCATTTCTTGATCCTCCTTAGTTATAGATTACACAAGGATATAGTTTATGAAATCCACCCTAAACTTATATAGGAACTCTCTGTATAATATGTTCATCAACCCCATTAATATGGATGGATCATTCATCACACCGAATGACATCACAAGAATCTCATAATGCCGATGAGGAAAATATAAAGCATTATTATGAATATACTCATCCTTCACACCCACAAATGATGATATACTGACCATAGATCAATCTTTGAGAGCCAAATTTATCCTTTCAATTAACTGATTAAATCATCATTCCATAAAGAGGATAGTTGTTATTAACTATCACTTTTTTTTATGTGACAATAATCGACTCAATGATGAAAAATTCCCTTAGTCATTATCACGAGAAAAACTGGTGCTCCCCAAGGTGAAACACTATACTGAACAAATCCTCACTGCAATAGATCATCAAGATGTACTTGTAGATTTCGTAACATAGAGGGATCCATCCTATATAAAAACATTGAGATAGAAGACACGCCTCATTGTAGCATGATCCCAAACACATTCTCCCATTGAGGGTGTAACACTACAAACTCCTCTATAAATACATCAAGGTACTCTTCCAAAACCCTAGGAAACACTAACTACTGAACCTTATATGAGATTATAATCATCTTGGACATCAATGAATATAAGGAATAAAAATTATTATGACCCATCTGAGGGTCTCAATCATAAGAAAACTCCCCTGGCATTCCATTTGAATCATAAATAACAACTTGTATAATAATGAAATATATGATATCCTTCAAAAAATACAACCAATACATGCCAAGTATGATTTCATATAGATGAATACATTAACATAAGAAATATCCCAAATAGTGTTACTACCCCAACACCAACTCATAGTCTCTACATATTTCATACAAGTCAGCTCGACCTCCAACTGGTGTAGTCAACGCCAAGGGAAATAGAAGCCTCTCTTTATCAAGTCCCAAAGCATGGATGGGGGTAGGTGATATAAATTATTTCATTTCTAATGAATCAAAAAATCATGAAACCATGTAGAAAAAAAGAAAAGGGCACCTTGAATGACATCTGGATCACATTGCACTGAAAACACTAAAGCATAAAACTGACGATAACCTACTCCATAACCTCACTGACCCTGATGACATCCACCTCCGTACCTGTGATCTTATATATCAGGATGGGGTTCATCTCAGGGATGTACTCTACCTTCCCCATATCCTCTCTTCTGGTCCCAAATAGGAACACCCTTCTCCTACGGCCTCAGCTAAAACAACCTCAATGGGGGAACTTGAAGCAGAACACCGGATGCACACTGAATTCTCATAATGTTTGGAACTCTATCTAATGATGAACTGATTTTCCACAATAAAGATACAAAAATGATCACTTTTCATTGGTATGAGATACTCCACCTCTATAGAAACACAATGAAGAGTTATGGGACCTAACCCTAGATGATCGAAAATTATTTTTTCCTGAAAATTGGGTACCCTAAACCCCATTTTTACTTCATGATGAATCCCAAAGACTCCCCTCTCACAATGATCCTGTTCTAGAAAACATACTCTCAATTAACTATTCTCTTTCCAACACCTCTTGATATATCTTAAACATAAACATGGTGACCTGGAATTGTATATTTGGATGAAAATACTCCTCAAAATGCCTCATCCTATCCTTCGTATTAGGAAATAATTTTGACGAATATTGAAAAAGGGTCTTGAAATGGATCCAAAAATATCACACGCAAGAACTCCCCTGTCGAAGGGTAAGAATTTACTAGTGACTGGACACCTTTATGGTCAAATAAATAAACTCTTCTTGGAACTGGTATTAGAACTTCACACATGATACTGCCAACTCCTCATGATACCTGTGAAATAAGAACCACCACTGCCTTACTACTCCATGAAACATAATCACAGACAATGAAAGATAATTATTTTTTAGAGAATAGATCTAACTGAAATAAATCCCAACCTCCTCCAACCTATTTTCTATGACTGAATTTAAAATATAACCCTTATTCTTTTGAAAAATTTGGTGTTTAAACTCTTTAAGTTTCCTCTTCTAAGTTTCTACATCATCAAACTCTACTCCATGTTGATCTTTTATCACATCTTGGTGAAGATATTGAACATGAACATGATGAGGATGTCATCTTAAAACCATTCCTATTGAAATAACAAACCATTAGATTCCCCAAACTTAAATTTGGAATATTTGAAAATAAATAATTATTTATTATTTTTATCTTGTCAATGTTTTAACATATCCCAAGGTATACCAAATTCAAACACAAGTTTAAATAAGAATGATGTGTTATCCTTTACTAAGTGTCTACCCAACAACCAGTATCAAATCATTTAGTAGGCTCAATAAACATAAAGATCCATGCATTAGATTACAGGGGTCCCTAAATACCCATGTCTCTTACAGTCTCCTGGGTTTAAATTTATTACTAAACTTAGATAACACTGTTTTCCTACCAACCCTTGAAACCTCACCTCTGAGTAACTCTAAAATCAATCCTATCTCTCAACTTGAACCTCTGATACCACTGGATCATGACCCCCTCCCCCAAATGTGTACACCTCTAAAGCTAACAGTGAGCTAAGGGAGATGGGGACTACCCAAGTCCTGCCTCCAGTAGGCCCCGGGTTGACGTCTAGCATTGAGGGTATAATAACTTACATATGGGTGGAATTAAACTGTAAGAGAACATGAAAAATGGAGAGATATAAAAAAATACCAATCAAAACTTTCTCATACATATATATAAAAGAAATCCCCAGTGAATAAATGAAATTTTATTTAGTACTAAACAATTTAAAGAAAAGTAAAAGTACCAAATGGTAATGATGACAGAGACCAAAAATCCCAAATAGCTCTAGAAAAATCATGTGTTAGTAATATCCATCCTGATATCCAACTAGATATAGATGAATTGAAAAGAGTTTATATATATGTAAGGTGACTATAACATTATACTAAGGTGGATCCTCCTCATATCCCCTCATGAAAAATATATAGAAAGTATGCTAAAGAATAGAACAATAGTGAAACCAACTCATCACCTAAATAGGTATAGTATTTTCCCAAACTCACCATTGATAAATATCACCAAGTATAACATACAATAGAGAATATAATATTATAATGAAACATCAAGGGAACACCACTCATACTTACACACTAGTTTTCTACTCTTCTCTAACATTGCACATACTGAACCATCTCTCTCTAAAATATTCCAGCCGGAGGAAACCTGAGAAAGGCATCAAAAGATACAAGCCATGAATCAAATCATCACATCATACCATATAAAATCACCATATATAGTAACCAAGTAATATTTGGGATCCACCAAAACCCATATGACCTATATCAAATATCAGGTATTCTAACTCAATCTATCACATCCCATATTCCGAGTTAGTTATTCAAGACATAATATCCTATACCCATCATACCTACAATAACCCCTTAGATACAATATCCAGTGATACATGTATGTTAAATAAAAAAATCCATCATATCCCTCTACACACATAAATTGTAAAACTTATCTCCATTCATATCAGTACAAGTAACTACCAAGAGAAGAGAGCGGGACCAGAGGGGGTAGTCAACCATCCATCCTCCCACTAGGATGTTGTGGAAAAAGACTCTACAAGATTCCATTGGTTATCATTTTCCCTAATCGAAGTGGGTAGGGAATCATATGAAATCATAGAATATACATGATATGTTATAGGTCACATCCACATTATGGGAATAACCTAGTCTTAGAGTCAACTATAGCTAACTTTGCTCAGACTCTCAACTTCCACTGTTAAGACCATATATTCTATAAGTATAAAAGCATCTAAAAAGAGATACATTAATAAATTACTTACCAGTTATCATTTCCTTTATTTTGTTAATTCATTATACACCAATTAAAAATTAACATTATTCCATATTAAATTACATTAATCATCAGTGTAAAGTCCATTCCCTCTAAGCATAATCCCAACCAATTCCACATTTTATAAAGAGTAACCTCTTTTCAGCATTCACTTTCCCTCACCAACCCCATGGGTTAATAATTAATTATTCATTATTAGCATAATTACATAGTCCACGTACTCTAGGAAAACCATCCAAATCTACCTCCAATGGGAAACATGCAACCAAGAATGCCCAAATACCTCAATCAATGGGAAAAGGAATGTAGATAAAACAAGAAACCCATCAATCAACTATTAAATAGATTAAAAAGTGAGTATCCTATCTATACGCATCATATCTATGGGAATGACCTACATTAACCCATTACATCATCTATGGTGTCATCCACGACACACACATGAATATCCCAATGTATCTCACTATCAAAGGCATCAACTACTACCACATCATCTAGGCCTCCCCACCCACATATCAAATCAGCCATCCAAGTCTCATCCATCCCACTCTCACATAACATCCATGCCTCCCCACACCATATCAAATCATAAAGATAAACTCACATCCAAAGGAAATAAAAAGGTAGTAAGAAACAAAAATTTAATATGGAAATATAATCCCTGAAACAAGGCGTCCAATTTTCACACATAAACAAGGTTTTACAGGTCCAAAATAAAGGCATTCAACCTTCTCAAGCAGTCAGGAAACATATTCCCTAAAAATTATCGTCATTAAACAACCTCTTTTTATTCCATATTGAATTAACTAATTAATTATTTACAGGTACCAACTATAGAAACATAAGGTAGAAAACTATAATAAGCTATCAAAATCTATACATTCTATTAGAATTAAACTAGTTTCATCAAACTATGAGATGTACCATTCCCATTTAACATTATTTTTTTTATTATCATCGACAAGAATCATCAAGCTTCACACTCTTAATTAAGTCAATTAACACATAGAAAATCACATTTAATTAAACATGAATACTCACATTAATTTGTTCGTTATCAAATTATAATAAACACTATATTACAAAAACACATCTTATTTAATTATCCTTAATCCAATTAATTATCAACTAATTAAGTATTTAAATTCCTTATCATTTTCAACATGATATTACAAGAATAAGAACATGATAACAAAGCATAGCATATATATCACACTATCTAGAAAAGAAAGAGGTAAACCACTATCACTATAAAAATAAACTACCTCAACATTCGATCACTATCCAATTTCTTTAATCCAATTCAACAAATTATTAGGTTAATTAGATTTACATGAAAAGGGATAAACCATTCTTAATTTATGATTTCATGAAAATAAAAGAAGAGAAGAAATGAATTTCGTACCTCAAAGGTGTTAACATTCTTCATAAAATAACAAACCAGTTTTGAAGTTGCTGATAACCTATCCCATGAGGAAATTGTGATATCTTAAAGACTTCATGCCACAAATTCAGCCAAAAGAAAAAACCAACATCATTAGAATAGTGGATACCAATATCTATAGTATAGTGATTAAAAATGAGAAGAAATGAGACCAATAAAGGATAAATTTCTAGGGAACGAAGAAGGAACACCCATTGGATCATCATAGATCAAAGATGGAAGGACAATGATTGAACTCCATCAATGGAATCCCCAAAATCTAGAAGAGGGTGTCATTGGATTTATAGGAACTGGGAGAAGTGGAATATGTTTTGAGAAATCCTAAGCCACTAAACCTTTTATAGGTGTTCTGAATGTGTCATTTACATGTAGTGTAAAATTTACATGTCATGTAAATTTCAGGTTTTAGATCTGGCCGTAATATGTGTCGCCTTAAATAATTTAATCTTGAAAATTTTCACATCATGTACCACCTGTTAAACTAGAATTAACATGCTACGAACATCTTCTAGTCCATGAAAACTCTCACCCAAGCCGTGAACTTTGAATACATGATGTTAAACACATTTACATACTATATATTCTCTCTATTTCCAGATTTTCACAACTGAACCCATCCAAACTCACTCTAAAACTTCTCCTAGTACCATGATCCTTGGAACACCCAAAGGGTCAGAAGACATGGATATGTACCATTACATGATTCTTCTAAATGATTCGGTTAATAGGATGTTTAAAAATTGGAATTTAAAATGGAAATGAATGGCTTAGAATATAGATCCATATTTTTTATATGGGATGTTTGGCACTTTAAATGGATTTTATGATATTTGGGTGCGTGAAACCATCTTAATCCCCCCTTTTTTGATCATGAGATGTATTATTTATCCCTGAGATGTAAATATTTTATTTTAGCATTGGGGATAATATTACTGAGGATATTTGTTATGATGAAGATAGAGATGATTAAAATTTATGATTTTATTTTAATTTTTTTTGATACAATTCAATTTATACTCATTTACTATTTATTATCTTTATAGAAACCATAAGAAAAGATATTGGTCTTGACTTATGCTACACTAGATAGTATGAACATTTATAGTGCCCCTTTTTCTGTCATAGGATGGAGATAGTGGTATATGCTCCTAGACGATGCTAATGCGAGCAATTATTATATTTTATATGATTTAGGATGAAAAAGAGGTTGGAATTCGACCCATTGGTTTTGGTAAATTCTAGGACTATCTCAAATTAGGACCTTGATTATTTCCCATTATATTAGATGACTCATATAATGGACTCCCTTTCCCCATTTCACAAAATTCTATTGAATTCAAGGGACTATGGTTATTATATTGGTTTGTTTGTTTTATAGTACTGGTGAAACAGTAACTTGATCTTATTTTATTTGTTCATACGCATGCCATGTATTATTTGAAATGGTCTTTATAAAAAATTTAATAAATATATTTTTAAAGTAGTTACTAATGAACTATTTCAAATGATAGTTTTATAATGAATGAATAGATAAAATTATGTTTCCAAAGTGATGATTTTCATTTAAAGTAAAGATGGTTGATGTTTATATCCTGGTTGTGGGTGTAATGTTTGGTGTGAAGTATTTTTTAAGGGAAACATATAATCTATATGTTTTCCACACTTGCCTTGGCAGAATTCCTTTTCTAAAAAATAACACAAACTCCTCAGTGGAATCATATTAGTCTTGGGTTTTCTCACACACTGCATAAACCATTCTATGTATATAGATTTGATGGATTATTTTCAGGTTTTTTAGTAGGTACTTGTGCTTAGGTTGGTTCTCTGTGGGAGGGGTGGTTTTGGTGAGTGACCATGGGCCGCGGGGAGTTGGTGGGTCCTTTATTTTGGTTTTTAGATTTATTTATAGTCTTTTTTGTATCATTAATCTAGACTATATTTTTTATTTTTCATATTTTGTATATTAGATGGAAAATATATTTATTTTTATTCAAATTATTTGATGTTTCAATTTAATGATTTTATTTTACTCTAAACTATTGTGTTATATCTGATTAGATGTGGTTATATACATTTTAGGTTGAAATATTTCCAAATTGGTTTCTCTGTCAATACCCTAGTGCTTGTTTCCATCCTAGGGTGATAAAAAATGTGAATCGGGCCTTAATAAAAATTATTTAAGATGTATGGTGTAAGGGTGAACTAAATTTATTTATGAATATTGTGTATCATATTCCCCTCTATTTATTTATGGTGCATATAGATAGAGTGGAGGCTAAGAGTATATCAATACTAAGAAGGTAGCTCATGTGTATGTTCTTGATCAACACCATTCAAGGAAAACGTCAAGTCACCATGGATTAACTGGATTATAATTTTGAGTTTTAGTTTATTTTTGAGTATATTTGATGTATTATTATATGTAATGATGGTATTTTTATCTCTATTTATTGTATCGATGATTTTTGGGGTCATCACCTGATTTATAGGTGAATGTGGTGAATGAACCAAAGATGAATGGTGATCCTGAATGGTTTCAAAAACCATGTAAATCCCATGAAAAATTACTCTCCAACCATTATAGAGAATATTTCATGACTAGATCATTGTTTAAAATCCATTATGAGAAAATCATGCACAATATTGTTTCCCCTATAGAATTATAATCTTATCTCTCTTGTATTTCATACCAGTTCCAATGGTGTAAGGCTAAATATGGGAGTTTTAATTACAAAATTGACATTATTGAGTATGTATTTGGATGAAGAGGGGGAAATTATGGGGTAGTTTTTTTGAAATTTATTTTATAATGATTTCAATAAGTGTGTTTGAGTGTTTATAAGGGGTTATAAAAGTCAAGGATATGATAATATGTTTTGGTTTTGTAATAGAATTACTTTTGAATATTTTTTTAGAAATTTAATTTCTTTGTGGTAATCATGAAATTATTATTTTTT
The DNA here is from genome assembly GCA_963277665.1 of Viscum album. Classification (NCBI taxonomy): domain Eukaryota; kingdom Viridiplantae; phylum Streptophyta; class Magnoliopsida; order Santalales; family Viscaceae; genus Viscum; species Viscum album. The sequence goes on from OY728121.1 coordinate 2,068,097,505, forward strand.
AATAAATCATTAACTTTTAGTGGTTCTACATTGGAATCCGAGATTTTATTTTTGAAAACGTACTTTTAGAAAATTATGAGGGGTTTTGATTTTAGAATGAAAATTTTTGAGCGGTTTTAGCCGAAAGATTAATTTTAATGAGATTTTTGTGTTCATTAAAAATTATTTAAAGGTTTTAGTTTTTAAAATGAAATATAGTATGTGTTTGGAAAATGATATATTCCTGTGATTTTAAAAATAAAAAACTATTCTTATAAAGATGATTTTATTTAAGGAGTGTGATCTTTATAAATGGAATTTTTTGGGTTTTAATGTAACAAAATATGTTTTTTGGAAAAATATTAAGTATAATTTTTTTGGGTTACTATTATTTTGGAATTTTTTGGGATTTTTTATTGGTTTTTTGTAATTTGATTGGTGAAACAGGGACCATTTGAGTTCCTTGTTTCAATTTATTTAGAGGATTTTCCAAGAGTCATCTCAAGGAAAGTGGAAAGTCCATTTGTTGGGATGATATCTTGGATGAATATTATTATTATTTAGGATTTTTTTCAACACATTCGATCTCTACCAAGATTCAATATCAAGTGGTGCAGGTTTATTAGTTAGGGAAGTCCTCAGTGAGTGTTGTCTCAATTCTAGTGGATATGATCACGATTTTTAGTTCTAGTGGGAAATTGGATTTGGATGATCCCAATTTATTTGGTAGTGATTTATTGAATTTTTTTATTCCATAATGTTTTGAAGTTTATTTTTTTTGTTTTACTTGAAAATGAGTGACTTCAAGGTCAGTGCTTGGGTAAATTATATTGGTGTTTCCCTTAAGTTGTATACAATTTTTTGGTGCTTGATTTATTTTTTTATGGGAACTCATGGGATGATGTTCTGAGTTAGAATTACTTGTTTACATTTTGAGTTAAGTTACCAGAAGTCTCGATCCCATGATTTTTTTTCAGGGTGAGCCTTATTATGAATTCTATTTATAGTGTATTTTTTTGAGGAGGTTACAGTTTCTTTGGGATTCATTTACTCAAGATTGAGAATTGGATTATTTAATGGGTTTTGAGCTAGGTGATGACTTGTAGTTTTATGGTTATACAATTAAATTGTGATTCTTAATGGTGTTTTTATTTTAGGTTTGTGCCTTTTCCTTATTCCATTATTTTAAAATAATTCTAATTAGTGGGGATACCTATTCTAGTCCTCTAGTTCTATAGATCTTTCCAATCATGATCATGTTATCATCATTATTAGAGATATTTTTTGATATATGTTGAATTTTATTTTATGGTTTTCAAGAATTATGTAATGTTCTCTAGAATTTTTCTTCTTAGGACTTTCTTAAGTACCTCTCCTAACCCTACCACCAATCTATGTGAGTTGGTGTTAAGTTTACTTTTTGATTCATTTTATTATACCAAAGTGTTTTGGGGGGAAGAAAGTAGCACAGTGGGAATATTTTTACAACCTTTGTTATTTTTTTATTTAATTACTTAGTTTTTGGGTAATTTAATATTTTGAATGTTTTGGACTTTAGATTTTAAAATTTGAAAAGTTTTTCCACTATAAATGGTTTTGTGTAATTATTTTTGTATGACCCTTCTATGGGATCTCGATAGTGAATTTTCAGTACACACTATTTGTTGAAATCCATTTGGGGACCCTTACAATTTTTTTTTGAGTTATTTTTCTTCGAGCATGGTTTTTTTGTGAACAAGTATCACATAGTTTGGGTAAAAATATATGAGTCTCTATAGATACCATATAGGGTACCCTTATATGTGGGTTTTGGGGTGTGGGTTGTGTGTGGTTACGAAAAACTATATAGAAACTACATGAAGTATTATATAGTTTAAGAATTACATTTTTCAGAGCTGGAACACTGTATTCTAAATAATTTAGCCAAACCATGTGGTTTACCCAATTTTTAATTTTTTTGATTATCTAAATATAATCTTCTAGAATATTAAGGGTTTTACCCTCTTTTTCCCTATATAAATTGAAAAAATCACGATACACACAATTGGTACCTCTTACCTTACCTCTCTTTGAAATCCAATCCATCTTCCATGTTTTTTTAGAAAATAACCAAAAGTAAGTTTCCCTTTTCTCTTGGTTATCTATTCTTTTTCCCTATATACTATTCTTTGGAATTATCACCCTTATATGAAACTTAGGGTATTCCTTGGATCATATTATAGTTAAAGTATGTTCTAACTCTATATTTTGGTATGTCTAGGGAAATTTGGAATTCCCCCTTGAATGATTTGGAATTTACCATAAAAAGTGACACATTTTGAGTCAATTTTCATTGTACCTAGGTAGGTGTTTTTGTGCCTTTTATTTATTTATAATTTTATTTAGTGATTTTGGTCTTATATTTCTTTCTTTATCAAATATAAATCATATACAAAATCTATAATATATTTTGGGATAGTTTTAAAAGTTTTTTTTCACTTGGAATAAAGTGTTATAAATAGTTTTACAGAATTTAAAAGAATGTTTTGAGTGACAAGTGATTTTTAGAATGTTTTAATTATTTAATTAAAATTGAGTTGGTTTTTGAATATAAATTGACCCTTTTTGGTTTGTGAGATGGGTGAGGAATTTGTTTCCAATGGATTTTATTAATCAAAATGAAATGTATTTTCTTTTCAAGAGGTAGTCAAATGGAAAAATAATTTTCATTTTTAATGGTTTTGATAATGGGTTTTATAAATTAATTATTTTAAATTAATGTTGGAAATAGGATTTTAAAAATGTATGAAATTTATTTTAATAACAGTTTGTATTTTTTTTATAAGGCCCATTTGGAACTTTAAATGTTTTTCATGATGCATGGTTGTGTGAAACCCTCATAATCCCCTTGTTGCTTTAAGATAGACTTGTATTATGATACCTAAAGGGGAAATATTTTATTATAGAATTAGAGATGATTTGAACATGGATATTTCTTATAAGTGATGCAAATATTATCTGTGGTTTATCCTTTTATTTTATAATTTCTTATTGATGTGATTTAATTTATTCTCACTTCCTATTGTTTGTCTTCATGGAAACCTTTGGGAAAGATATTGGTATTTAATAATACAACACTAGAAGATATACATGATTAAATTTTCCCCTAGTTCTTTTATAGTACAAGGATAGTGGGGAGTTCTCTTGGATGATTTTAGTGTTGGCTATTCAGGCATATCACGTGATTTAGGATGAAACACTAGCCTTAAGTTGGTCTGGTAGTTTTTGTAAATTATAGGCCTATATTAACTTATGAAATACTATTCTTCCCATGATATTAGATGAATTTTATAGGGTATTAACTTTCCTTTTTTACCATAATTTCCTTGACCAAAAATAAAAACCATAGTCATTATCATGGTTTGTTTCTTCTAGGTTATTGGTGACATGGTTCCTTTCTCTTATTTTATATATTCATATTCTTTGTGTGTGTTTTTTGAAATGGTTTGAAAAAATGTATGAGAAAAAAATTTATAATTGTATTATTAAAGAATTATTTGTAATGATAATTTTATAAAGAAATAAATGATAATTTAATGTTTCCAAAATGATTATTTTGATTTATTGTAAAGATAATGGAAGTTTTCAAAATTTTTGTGGGGTGTGATGTTTAATTTAAAGTATTTTTGAATAAAAAACTATTTTATAAATTTATTTAAAACTATCCTAAGTGAAGATATTTTTTAAAGTAATATCATGAAATCCATGTTGTGATCCTACTGGTATTGGGTTCTATCACACCTTATATACCATATTTGGTGTGTGAAACTTTCAGGGTTTTTTGTTCAGGTTTCCTGACATGGGATTGGGACCAGGTTGGTTTACTGAGGGTGGGGTAGATATGGTGAGTGACCACACATCACATAGAGATAGTTGGTTTTTGGTTAAAGTTTTTATTTTTATTTATTTGATTCCTTTTATTAGCTTCATGTTTTGGATTTTATATTTGGATTATTTTGTATATGATATGGAATATATTTTTATTGTTGTTAAAATTATGTGATATTTAAGTTTCATGTGTTTATTTTATCATTTATTACTATGTTATATATTATTGAATGTTTATATTTACCATTTAGTGTGAAATCATTCCCAATTGGTTTCTCAATCAATACCATAGTGCTTATCGGCATCTTAGGATGATTAGAAACTTGAATCTGGCTTTTCCACAGTCTATTTTGGGTTCTTAGTTGATGGGAAACTTGGTTGGTTCTTGATAGTTTCTAACCTTTCATAGAAATTGTAAAATAATTTCAACTCTGCATGGTTCACCTATATGCTTAGGGTAATCATGAACCCTAACCATGCATCCTAGTGAAAACTCTAAAATTTTCAAATATTAAGTTCAATATCAAACCCAAAGTTAAAAATAAACAAGTAACACATAGTTAAGATTGATTTTTATAAGGTAAAGATTATTTTTCTACTAGTTATATTAAGATATTAGTCTTATGTGAATAATGAGATAGTCTTATAAAATATTAGAGACTTATTTATTCATATACATACTTTAAAATAGTGAATTTATTTATACCTTTCTTATCAATTTATAAAATTTATTATAAGAATACATGACTTATGTTTATTTATATAATGTTTGATTTTAATTATATTTTTATAAAAATTTCATTTGATTATTTAAATAAGAATGAATTTATAAGCATTAAATTTTTTTATTAACAAATGAAATATCTTAGGATAATATTTATTGAATTTATTTGGGAATAGTTTTTTAGAATAACAAAGATATTTTAATTGGGTATTGAATTTAGTATTTTAATGGGAAAGATCTTGAAAAACCTTGGACTTGATTTAGTTTGAATCATTACATAAATATATAATCACGATAAGTAATACAGGTGTGTGGGACAAAATTTTAAAAATATTGACATATACTACTATTGTTTATGAAGAACTATTATTTACTACTACAATTACTCACTCAAAATTTTAAAGTGTGATCAATCTTGTTCTACATGAATTTTGACTAAATGAATGAAATAAAATTGGGAAAATTATTCTATTATTGTTGTGTGTTATTGATGATATTTTTTATACTTTGAATCATTTCCAAACTACTACAGGCTGTGATACATTTTCAAAACGGTATTCATATATAATCAATTTTTGTTCAAAAAAATTGTGGGTTGTTTCTATAAAAAACATGAAATTATTTCTATATCCCCCGAGTAAACACTTATTATATTAAATATGGATACGATGTCAAGAGAGATGTATTATTGTAAAAATATTAGTAAAATAACTTGTTTGTTGTAAAGACTATGTTTGAGTTTCTTACACTCAACATTGAATATTCTTAGGTATCTTAATAAAATCACTAAACTTATATTGGTTATTAGTGAATTGGAGTAGGTGATTATCTTGGAGACCCTAATCCTCTATAAAAATATTTTTTTCTCTGTCCTATATATTTCATTATATTTTAATTCAAATATATTTTAAAATAGTATATAATCAAAAGAATTATTTGAAGAGGGTGGTCGATTTTTTTAATTTGGGATATTCTAGAACTCAATTCACCCCTCTTGAGTCATTATAATCAACATCACTGGGAAACTACATGGAATCTAAGAAATACTTTTCAGTTCCCTATATTGGTTAGTTAATATTTAAATATATATCTTTTGTTTAGAAATAATGATCTTAAGAAATGTATGTCTAGGTTTAGGGAAACTTATTTTGAGGGAGAAAAATATGGTTACTGGAAAACAAGGATGACTATCTATATTAAAATTTTATCTTTAAAGATCTATATGAAAATAGTGAAACCTTACAATGTACTTACTAGTGAACCAGATATTTGGAGTGTCTATCTCGTGGTTAAATATTTTTTTAGTTCTAGAGCTATGAATGATATCATATTTTTTTAGGTCTTGATGAATTTAATAGAGTCTCTCAATGTAATATAGCCTATTATATGTGGGAAAGTATCACTATTTCTTATAAAAGTAAGAAAAATTGGAGAAAAATAAATTAAAATACTTCTAAACTGATGTTAGATACATTTATAATGTTTAATAAGGAGATCATTACTAAAATTAAAAAAATACTTACTAATATTATTTATAATATTTCTTCCTTACGAGTAGAAGTACCTGAATCTGATAAATCCTTAAAAGTATTGAGAGTTTTTCCTACTACATGGAGTGGAATATCATTTTATATTCTATAATATACTTATATCAATGATTTAAAAAATAAAGAATCTAATTTTAATTTTAAGGATGTATAAGGATAAAATTAAAGTTGAGGCATATGATTACATGTCAGTGAAAAAGGATCGTGTTTATCACAATGTTACTATATTATTGGATAAAAATAAAGAAAATATAATTTTTATGATTAAAAAAATATTACAAGATAAAAAAGGGTTCAATAATATTATTTAACAAGTTTATAAATAATGTTAGAAATTCAAAATAAATCAAATTTATTGACTGAAAAATATTATACATATAAATATTGATTTCTCCCAACTCAAAGAGAAAAAAATAATAAAGGAAATTTTATAGAAGATAATACAATAAAAATAATTTAAATAATGAAATTAAATCTAATTTGGGTGATTCTAGATATTCTAGTATTGTTCCCAATTTAAATAATGAGGATACTAGACCAGTTTAATAAAAAATATTTTCTTATGGATCACAATAAAGTGGTAAATGATTTTTTTTCACCTATACAGGAATCAAATTCCAATTATTTTGTTGGGTTAAAATAATATTTTTTCATTCTTAAGGATAAGTATTCTTCTCATAATGAATTACACAGAATTCAATTAAAATATTGTGGTTGTTTTTTAAAGAATACACTATCTTATCAGTTGTTAGATCTTAAACATAAATTTTATAAAGTCTAATGCACTTGTATTAAGTATTATAGCAGAATAATGATTTATTGTCTAAGATTAGTAATTTAGAACTCTTTACAAGAAATATTACTCAAGTAGAGTAATACCTCAATAAAATTATTTATACTCAAAATTATTATAAAAAAAATCATGGAATTTAGAGTAATGGAAAAAAAATGTTGTATAAGAATTACTTGTTTTAGGAACCCAGTATAAAATTTATATTTAATGTTGTTTATTTTCATTGTGTATTTATTGGATATTTTTCTAATAATTTCTGTTAAATATTTTCCCAATTTTTGTGGTGTCATTAATTCATATATTTCTAAATATTTATCTACTATTAGGGTTAGAAATTATACTAAAAAAAGAATATTTATATTCATGAATCAGTAATTTCTATCACATATGGACCTAAAATCATGTGGCTACCAAAACACCTAATTCTATCATTTTTTAAAGAATGATTATTAATAATAGAAATGAAAATTAGAATATAAAAATTTGTTGTTTATATAATTTGTGTGTATATTTTTCCAATTCACTCTCTTAATAAAATATTTATAGTTGATATGTCTCTTTTGGAGATAATGAAAAAGGAAATTTTTTTATAATTTTATAATCTAGAAATCTAAAATATATTTTCATAGACAAAATTTAATATTTTTAAGGTTTAATGCACAATTGATTATATATTTCTCCACTTTGTGATATGGTTATTCTATTGGGTTTTCTAACAAATATTGTTATGTTTTAACTATATTGTATTGTGATTGAAAGAATAGATAATATCAAATTTATATACTTTAGATCTTGATTTTTTTGTGTAAAAAATATAAATTTATTAATGATGAAATTAATGAATCATTGATTTGGCATAGAATACTTATACATTGTAATTCTAATTCTTGGAGGAAACCAATTGAAAGTAATTTGAATTATAATTTTGATAAAATAATATTTTATGAATGGAGGTTATGTGATTCATGAAAAAATAGAAATAAATAAAAATATTATTTTAATTTAACTAATGTGGTCATTACTTCTTGAACTTTGGAACTTATCCACACAGGTTTGGATTAAATATTGAGAGAAAAAGTCTTGGTGGAATGTTTTTTATGTATTTGTTGATGTTTTTTTATATATTTAATTGGGTTTAATTATTTAGGTCTTAAAGTGAATCCTATTTTTTATTCAGGAATTTATATAAACTATTTCAGATTGAAAATGATTCCATAATTATTTATTTGAGAAGAAAACATAGATAATATATTGAATTTAATGAGTTTAATTTTTTTGTTCAAATAATGATATTAAAAAAATATTCTCTTACCTAAGAATACCCCTATAGAATTTTGTTATTGAAAGGAGAAATAGAATTTATTTCGAAATCTATAAAATAATGTTATGATAATATAGTTTTTCTATTCATTTTTATGATAAACTTGTTAAAACTACAAGTTATATCATAAACAAGGTTCTAAGAAGGCCTATTTTAAATAAAACCTCTTATGAGTTATGGAATAAAATGAGGAATAAATTTATGTACATTAGATTTGTTATATGTACAGTTTATTTCTTAAATACCACAAACAATTTTTGATAAAATTGATACAATGGTTGATGATGTAATCTTACTTGGTTATTCTTTTACTTTTAAGTATTATAGTCTTTTCCATAAAAATTAAAGGATGATAGAAGAGTTAGTTCGTGTGAATTTTTATGGAAGTGGTATTTTAATTCAAGAAAAATATTACATTGATGAACTTAATGATTCTTTTAATAGGATGTCACTTGATACTATTTTAAAAAATAAGAGTGATGATGATGAATAACATGTTTCTATAGAACCAATTTCTGAAGATTTAGAAACTGTAGAAGATAAGAGTGTGCTGTCAGGATAGATTTAAACATTAAAATAACTTTCTTTTTATTATGATGTTTATGGTTTATATGAATGTGTTTGTATTATAATATGTGATGGAAATACAGTTTTTTTTTCTACCTTTTTCTCATAGATTGAATCCAAACCCATAAAGGAATCCTTAAGTATTTACGTTCTGTGTTTTATATGAAAGAATATTTAACCCACATTGAGAGAAATATTTTTTGGGAATTAGTTGAGAGACCCAATGATGATCCATTTATGATAACCAAATGGGATTTTAGGAGTAAGAGTGACGATAAAGGTGTGATTACTATAAATAAGGATATATTAGTAGCTAATGGTTATAACTAGGGGGATTTAAGAGGTTATATAGACACCTTTTCACCTATTTCTTGATGAAAATCAATTTGTATCACCTTTTATTATGAAAATCATAGGATTGTACAGTTTTTCTAGTTGGATGTTAGAATTGATTTTTAAGTTGGTTTTCTTTTGAAGGATTTTTGTTTTGAATAACCATCAGGTTTTCATAATCCTCTTTTTCAATTTTTTTATTTTTATCTTACCAAATATTTTTAAAGTATTAAATAGAAATATAGGGTTTTATATTAAATTATTAGTTTGTTTATTAGTAAAATGGTTTTGTTTTAGGGATGAAATAACTTACCTTGATTATGAAAACTCTACCTTTAGATATCTTTGTAGTTAATGTATATATTGATGACATAGTTTTTAGTTAATTAAAAAAAAATTAGTAATTAATTTTCAACACTCACATAAAAATATATTGACGTGATACTGAAGGATGAGTTATGATTTTACATGGTTTTCAATTTTTTTTAAAATACATTGATAATATCATAAATCAAAGAAAATATAAATAATATTTATTGAAAAAGTTTGGATTTGAAAATATTAAATCATATTATGATTTCTAATACTAATATTTATATGGATAAATACGAGAAACTAATAGACATAAAGTTATATAGAGGAATAATTGATATTTTGTTAAATGTTACTTCAAATAGACAATATTTCAGGTTTTTTGTGTTTATTTGTGATATACATCAAGATATTCCTGACAAATATCATGTGAAAGATACAAGACATAATTTTGAGGTATAAAAAAAGTTATAATAATCTTAGTTTTATTTTTTATAAAACATATGGATATTATTTTACTTTATATCCAGATGATGACTTTAAAAACTATAGACTAGATAGAAAAACTACATCAGGAACATGAAATTTATTTGGATTTTTTTAGATTCTTAATCTAGTAAGAAATAATACTTTTCTTAATTATTTATAGCTTAAGAGAATATATTGTAGATGGTAGTTATTAAACTTAATAGTTTTGAATGATGCACAAATTGAAGGGATTCAATTTTATTTTTGAATAATTTATATTAAATATGATAACCCTAGTACTATAAACATTTCTAAAAATACTGTAAGTCATTTTAGAACCAAGAAAATTTATATCATAAATCATTTTTTGAGAGAAAATAATCAAAAATGTGATATTTATATTGAGTTTACTAAGAATAAAAATTATTTGGAAGGTATATTCAAAATTAATTTTACTTATGATAGTTTTATTTTATTAAGATAAATTTGGGGTTTTTTGATTTAAAGTGAATTTTTTGTTTTTTGGTGTGTTTTTGTTGTGGTATAATATGTTATATATATATATTTTGTTTTTTTGTATTTAATCATAAAAAAACTTTGTTGTTTTATATTTCATCTTACATTCTTGTTTTTATTTTATTTTTAATATTATGAAACAGTATTTCCCCCCTTAAATAGCCTTCATTCTTACAAGTTTAATTTTACATAATTTTTTTGTATGAGTAGTTTATGTTTCTACATATTATAAATTCCATTTTTAAGTACATATGAAATATTAAAAATATTAATGTATAAATAATTGTTTATAGTTACATGTATGTTGAATGAATTCAAATTTATTACATATTTTATTTTTATTGGTGGAATTATCTATTAATATTATATCTAAACTAATTTTAATTGATTATGGATTAAATATTATGTTAAAATAATTCGAATCCTTAACCAAAACTTATCTTTCTTGGACCCAACCCTTTTTTCTTACTTAAATTAATCTAATTTCTAAAATAGAGAATATGAGATTGAAATTTTGGTTCATCATCTACTTTTTTTTAAAAACAAGGTTAAATTTGAGAGAAAGACTCCTCCTATAAAGTTAACTGATTTAGACTAGTTGAATATAATAAATAATTTATTGAATAAAGATTTTATTTTTTAGAAGTTGGATTGGATTTTTGATTAAAAGAAGACAAAATATGTTTATGAATTTGATGTTGTTGAGTTTTTGAGAACATTTTATATATTTTTGGTATTAATAAATATGGTTTGAAGATTACATTGAGTGTTATTAAAATTTCATTTTCCTTTGTTGAGTTTTCTGACCTTTTATATTATACTCGTGAAGGGAGATTCATGTGAAAAATATAATTGGTGGATGATGGTGAGATTATGGATTAATATATGATATTATTATTTTTTGGATTAATAAATACAAAGAATTAAAAGATTAAAGTGTTAGAGTCTAATTTGAAAGTTTCATAATTTTTTTTCTAGTTGGTGTTTCTTAGTGAACATGATAATTTGAGGAAGTTCTCTTTACAACTATATATCTTAGGTATATGAAAATAAATTAGAAATAAGTCAAAAAATATAGATATATGAAGTTATTCATGGACCATTTTATCAAAGGTTAATGGATATTGAATTGTTGAACTTAAAGAAGAATTCCCACATTGGAATTTGATAAAAGAAAAGTTCCTTTGTGGGAGGAAGGTTCGAGAAAGTATCATGATGAAAAAACTCATTATAATTGCGTGTTAAAAAAAATTATATTTACATAGAATGATTTATGGATTAGGTTGGTATTAAAAAAGATAGATAATGATAATAATGAAGAATAATATTTTGGAAGATAATAAGGATTCATTTATCAAGATGAGGGGGAGGCTCCAAAAGTTGAGAATATCACTGTTGAATGTTTTCCAATTGAAGTTTAAGTGAATAGGTAATAATATATTTAAATTAAAGTGATCAGGATAGAAGAGACTGAAAATTATGATGCTATTATGGTTGAGGAAATATTTTTAAGACACATCATACTGTTTCTATTTAAAAGCTCTCATGTGATAGTGATGAAAATAAAAACATATATAATATGAATTTATATTTTGAAACAAAAAAATATAAATGTTAGTTCTTGTTTAAAAGGTTTTCTAGATTAGTATTTTTATGTTAAAAAATATTGGAATGGATACTAGTGCTAGTGGTGGAATCGTTTATGCTAAAACAAATGATGAGAGGTCTGCTGAGGGAAATGAATAATTTTTTTGTGAATGATATTGTGGAAATTATATTAGTTAAATATGTTTAAAGGGTTAGTGAAGGAAATTAATATGTTATTGATAAAATGGTTGGAACTACATAAGAGACACATGAAGATGTACATGATAAGTTTGTTTATAGAAATTTTGAATATGATAATATAAAAGATAGTCTAGAAGAAAAATATATTTGGAAATCTAGGGTATTACTATAAAAATTTCCATATCCAATAGAATATGATGATATTTTATTTTATAGGAATATATATCTCTTTCCTTATATTATCATTTAAATTTTTCAAAAATTATGAGAAAAATTATTTATTTAACAATGTTTTCAGATGGAGGTAAGAGATGATTAATTTTTTTAAAAGGAAAATTATATTTTGATGGAAGATTTTGAAGAATTAATTTTATTGTACATTCAAGGAAAATATTTATTAGATAATGGAATTAATTAATTATGAAAAATAATTTGTAAAATTTAGTGAACCAATGAAGACTTATATATTTAGTTTTATGATAGAGGAGATGAAACTAATAAATGATGATATTTCTAATTTAGCCTCAGGAATTAGTATTTCTAATATTAATGAAAATGTGGAACAACTTGAATGTGATTTTCTATCATTATACAATTTGTTATACATGAGAAATGATTCATTAGAAATATCATATTAGTAATTAAATGCTGAATGAAACAAATTTTTCATAAAGTAAAGGGAATCAATATTCTAGAACTAGAAGATTCACATTTGACTGGAATTCATGTTGAAATAACTGTTGATTATACTAATTTATAATAATCTTTATATATTTGGGATAATTATATTACTAGGAAATGAAATATTATCAATCTAAATTTTACATACCTTAAGGATAGTCAACCATATTTAGAAAAATGTTACTGATTTTTATATATCTAAATCAGAATCAAATTAAAAATATAAATAATACTGGAGTGATAAAGGAGATTCTTGAGAAAAATAAAATATTTCATGTTATAAGGAGAAAAATATTGAAAAACTAGATATAATTTTCAGTAGGATTTATAGTTGTTTATATTTCTAGTTAAGGATATTCAATGCTCTATTAATTTTTTGGATGTTTTTAGGGCTGTTTGAAGGTAGTAGAAGTATCATTAAATGTATTTAATATAATGACGAGGGAATCAAAATAAAATTTAGAAAATCTATTTAACAAGGCTTCAGATGAATACAAAAAAATGGGTCAAATATCAATGGAATCATTGTCCAAAAAGGAGTTGAACAGGATGAGTCCCTTATATTTCTATGCTTTAAGACATGAATATAATATTATTTTCAAAATTTTCAATTATTATATTATATACAATATATATTTTTGAGGTAAGGACACATTTAATATGAGAGATAGTTTATCACTTAGAACTAATTTACTAGACACTACTATAGCTATAATTACCTATTTAAATAAAAACATTTGTCCTAAAATATCATTTAATGAAGGGGGAAGACCTGGTCCTTCTTAAATATAGAGAAGATATGTTTCTATAAAACATCATCCTCTAATTATTTTCAAATCCCAACTGGTGATGGAACCCTCAAGAAATAAAACTAATACTAGTTCTTTACAAACACATAAACGTATATTACTAAAAATATCTAACCCAAACACCACCCTAAGGCCAACTGATTCAGAATTTAGTATTTTTGGTTTTTTTATTTTTTTGAATATTTACTTTTACCTGTATAATTGATGATTTTATATTAATTATTTAAACATTATTTAATAATATTCAATGATTAAATCCACCTCAATTCAGTGTTATATTCTAACAATTTTAGTAAACATAAAACATAAACTATGTTATATATATATAAATTATTTTTGATATCACAAAAGGGGATGAATATACTTGAGAATGGAAAGAATTAACCTTCACTAATAATAATGTATATAGGGTAGTTTGTTTTTTATAAATATTGGTTAATTATTATAACTACAATATATTTCATAAATTATATATTTTCTAGTTTTATTTTTATGGGGTTTTGATCATTAATAATAGGTATATTGTTTGGTAGTTGTTTTTATCCAAAATATCATAATTTTTGAGGATAAAAAACTTTAGTGTTGGTTTTATTAATGATTTTACTTTGAGTGAGTTTCAGGATATTAATTCATTAGATAATAGTTTCTCAATGTTCATTTATATTTAGATTAACATTCATGATGTTTTTGAATGGAATTTTGGCAATAATAGAAACTTAGATGAGAAAGGCCTTAATATTATGAAATCAGTACAATTCAAAAACTATTCTTATGAAAATAAATATTCAAGTTGAATAACCATACGAAGATATTAGTTACTCTAACTTACTTTGTATAATCCATAGTTTATACATATTTGAATAAAATCAGCTAAGATAAAAATCATTCACTATATGAGTGTGTTCATAAATTATCTATTGAAGTTTTAATTTATTCATACATGAACGAAAATATAAAAAGTAAAGATTCATACACATTGGTAATATTTATATATTAATTTTATGAAAATAATGAGCTATTCTTACAAAAGAACATATAATAATTTATTTATACACAATCTTAAAAATAGTTTTTTTATTTCTACATAGGTTCTTATTTTGATAAATATCTTATAAAAAACCATAGATGATTTTTATTCATAGGTTTTTAAATTTTAAATATATTTTCTTTAATATTTTAGTTTCTAATTTAAATGAGAAATAATTTATCAATTTTGTAATAGTTTATTAACCAATATAATATTTTTGGGGAATCTTGACTAAGTTTATTTGAGAATTTTATTATAGAACCCTAAATATATAATGAACATTTACTGAATAACTAGAAATATAATTTGGTTAGTCCATCACAAGACCCTAAGAGGTATCCCTTATCCTAAAGTCCAGCTAAACAATGTCAAGGGTCTTTGTGTGTGAGTTGGTGAGAAATTTGTGCACTTATTTTTAAGGAATAAGTAGTGGACTAATAAATGGAAAACACAATATGATTTGTATAGATTTAGGAAACCTAAAAAAATTTATAACATTCCATAGATAATAAATTCTTAAATATTCACAATAAAACATTTTCTTAAGACCAGATAGATATTAAAAACAACATGAGTACTCAAATTAAAGAGAAGATACAATAGAGTCAAAGTGGCACTAGGGTACCTAGTCTGTAGATTGATATCTGATTTGAACTTGTAACATCCCTATGGAAGTTATTAAAAAAAAATAAAAAAAGTATACTGATATCCACCGTTATTGGTTAGTTATATGAAGAAAATTATGAATCTATATGTCCATCGAAGGGAAATTTCATTGTGTGAGGAAAAAAATACTCATTAGGTATCCACCATGAATACAACACATATAAAATACAATCATATGTGTGTGTCAAATAAATATAATTTTTTTCATAAATATATATAATAACAACTTTATCGGTATTTATCAATAAATGGAATATATTATTGGATAATAATTCATTATAATAATTTTATCTAACCATAAATGATCATCCTTATACTAGGAGGGTCCTTACTTTTCAAACATTCTTTGACCCTTATCTTGGGATTTGAGATGAGTAGGACTATGTGATTTGGATATTTTTTATACAATTTTACACAGCTTTCCCATGGAATTATTAAGGTTTTAAATGTTGAAAATTATATTTACATGGATAATTACATAAATTATGGGTAAATTGATGTTGGATCTAATATTAAATGAATATTTTGATATGAATGAGTTTTTTTGGTTTTTTAATGATCAAATGTTCTTTCTTTGATTTTTCATATAATTTTGGCACATCATTAATTTGGTGATTTATTATTGAAAATATTTTTTACAAATGATTTTAATCAATTTGGTTTTCTCAAATCAATTCTTTTATAAATTCCATTTGATTATATTTTACATTTATTTTTGAATTAATTTTTTTGTCATTATAGAAATTCATTTATAAATATATGATTGAAGTTGTAATTTATATTTTGACTTGATTTTGGACTTAATGAGAATCAAATGTTTTCTTTCAAGTTACAATAAAGAGGGTTTGTGCAGTTGGACAATCAAAAGTAAGAGAAAGTTTAAGCTACCTTAAATAATTATACAACCAATTGATTAACCATGGAGAACCCATCACAAGGATTAACATAACGTGGGATAGTAATCATAAGTAAAAGGTTGGTTAGGCTGAGAAAAAAATGTTCAAGCAGTTAGTGAACTGACCATAACAAAATATATTATAGAGTCACCAAATTATGTATAATCAACCATGAATCTAAATAAATGAATTTGTTACAATCTATCATAGATAGATATCATTTAAAGCTTCAACACAATGAAATCTAACTTGTAGAAAGTGATGCACACTAATTGACCATGATGATACCAAATTACCATTCCTAATAGAAGCCAAACGACCATGTAGAGATCAACCTACCATGGTTGATCAACTTTCTATAGAGGTCCAACCATGTAATTATCATGTTTTATACCAAGAAACAAAATATCTAATTACTTAAATGAAAGATGAAACTAACTATGGATACCTAATTGAAATTAAAATTAAATAGGTTATTTTTTTGATGAAATGAGTTAAAACTTAGATTTCTTTATGGGGAAGATGGAATCAATTTTTCAAGTAGATTAAGATAACAAATTCATGCTATTGAAAAATATGGTTTGACCATATATTTTAGAATTTCTGGATTTAAAACTTATAGAATATTATTGAAAATGGTAGAATATCAATATAAATATGGACTGAAGATCTCAACCCTATGCATGATGTAAATGGGAGTAGGATAGCTTGAAGATGAAATAAAATTTGAATATTAACCAAATTCAAAGGAAAATGATGGAAGGAGGTTGAATATCAAAATAGAGAATCCAAGATAGAGTGATTAAATCAATTATTAGAATTATAAGAATCAAATTTTAATGAACCAATTTTACAGAAGATGAATTACCACACTAATTAGAAAAACACTCAACAATTTTGGAATATAAATCCACTATTTAAGATTAAAGGTGCGAAGTTGATTATTATATCTTGTTATGTTATTTTCATGTACATTCCTAATCTTGAGAAGATGAATTGGGTTTAATCCTCTATCATCATGTCTTCAATTTTGGGTTGCAATGGACATAATATTATTGTTGTTACACCTATGAGAACCATATAATAATTGAAAATAATAAAATAAAATTTGATGGCTCATGTTTGGATGAAAAACTAGAGGTGTATCATAGTTAAATGATAAATGTTGGGGAAAAGATGATCTTTGATGTGAAGATGAAGTGATGAATGAAGGGATTATGTGAGCTATGGAATAATGGGGTTGAGATTTATAAATAAAGTCAATTCATGTTATAGGTGTGTTTGATAAATAACACAGTTGATGTTTTTTTATATCTAAATGAAATTGTCAATAGGAGTTCTAGGAAGTTGAATTTATATACAAATACTGAGTCTTATTGAAATAAATTTGTATGAATTCATTTAATAAAAAAGGTATTCTATCTAAGCATGTTTAGCTATTTTAGATATGGATAATGAAGATGGAATGATTGATTGGATACTTTATTGAAGACCAAAAAATGATTTATATGTATGAAACTTGTTACCCAAGATGTGGTCGAGAATACTATTCTTAGGATTTTGAGGTTGAGATTGGGTAATTTGATGTAGAGAGTGGCTCACATAAGGGTTTTTTCCAACTTTACTCTAGACCATGTAATTATAGATCCCACACCACAAAAATTATAGAAATTGAACTTAATAGGCTGAAAGCAATATCATGGTCTATAAAATGAATTTAAATAATTTTAGGTTATATAAAATCATAAAATTTTATAAAGGTGGATTAAATATTCTCAAATATATAATTGTAGTCTAATAGAGATAGTTCAAAATGATCGATGAGATTTAACTGATTTGGGGAATCATTAGTGTTAATCACCTGGAAATGATGAAAGTTGTGTACCAAAGAAAAAAACCTGTTAATGGATATTTTATTATGTCACCTATAAGGGATGATGAGGAGTCAAGATATTCCATGTAGAGGCCAAGGGGATCATT
The DNA here is from genome assembly GCA_963277665.1 of Viscum album. Taxonomy (NCBI): domain Eukaryota; kingdom Viridiplantae; phylum Streptophyta; class Magnoliopsida; order Santalales; family Viscaceae; genus Viscum; species Viscum album. The sequence goes on from OY728121.1 coordinate 2,068,115,779, forward strand.
CAAAAGCTACTTGTATGATCTCATTGTTAGATATTGGTGAATAATTGGGATTAATTTAGAGAATATGTTTATTAAAATAGTGATCACTCGAAATGGAATAAAAGGATTATATAACATTCATCACAACTTTAATTGGAGGATTTAAATCTAACAAAACTAGGTATAAGGAAGAAACACTGGAGCTAGAGAGTACCTCTCTCTACTCACTTCTTTACATTTCTAGATTTTTTTATAGTAAATATATTTTTGAATAATGATTTTATAAACATGATAAATGGATTTTTTTTATAAGGGTAATGAGATTGATTTGGTAATATTTAATTATTCATTCATAAAAATTATTGTTGTAAGACTCCATCTCAATCATCCTCTATCAGTTACATTTTACAAAAATCAAGAATCAATGAAAAATTTTCCACGATTGGATTTTTGTAAAAAATGTATAACCTATATGGAAATCTATCTTGAGAGTATAAAACTGAGTGGAAATGAAAATTTGTTGTTTGAGAAAATAGATTCCATTATTTATGATTAAGATATTTCTATAGTTGAAGAACTATTGGATTCATCTAATCATAGGTTGGTTATTTCAGAGAATTGGCCATCCTCTTTTCATTCAGTTATAGTGTGCATAATCTATATGCATGAATGAAGTAAAATCTAATTAAAAATATCCAATAAAATTCCCCTATCTCATCTAGTGTTTGTTCTTATCCTACATTGAGATCTTATATATATATATATATATATATATATATATATATATTTCTTTACCACCACATTTTTTTATTCATCACTATTCTTTCATTCTTTCATCATTTCTTTTTGATATTTTATTCAATGTTTTTAATTTCTTCCTAGGCATCAAACACTTTAAATATATTGCCTATGGATAAAATACTCTACTATACAATTATATTAGTTAAATTAGTAAATATAAATAACTATTCTACAAAGACTCAATATTAATTTGGTCACCAAAGAATCTTGTATCCATTCCTAATAAATAATTGTAAATCTATCCAAGTGTAATACCCATTAAAAAAGGGAAAAGGCTTCATGTAAACTTGTGGGAATAAAACCATTCAACAAGTCCCTTTAGGAATGGAGGAGTGGTTATGGAAGTGATAAAGCACCGTGATCACATCCCATCAAGTCCCACACATGATGATTAAGGTGTTGAGAGACCATCCCATATATTTATTCTAAAACCTACCATGTTGGTACTTTCTTATAGTCTATATCATAGTAATACCAATAGAAAGTGTACCTAAGAACCTCTTTATATAAAAAATGATATAATAATTTCTTGTAACAAAATAGTATCATCAGATCTAAAATAATAATCCATGATCAAAGAAAAATAGTAGTTATAAAAATTAATATACTCAATAAAAAAAGTGATAATCTTGTTATAAAAATCAAAATAGAAATGATGCTCATGAAAAAATTACAACATAATGAATCTAATTATCTTCCAAGGAAAGAAATTCCATACTAACATGAGACACGAAAACTATAACATCAATTTAAAATGATTAAAAGTCATGCATTATTTTTATCATAAGATAGATAAACCTTGAATATAATATTAATGAATTTAAAACAGTATTCAACATCAAACCAAACATGGAAAAAATTTAGATATCATGTCATTCTAGAGTCATTCTATACCAAATACATGATATAAATTTATGAGTAGTTATATGTTAATTAACATCATATAAATATGAGTCTTTACTCATACATGAGAGGTTACCATGGTGTACTAGGATATTATAAGTGATATACCAAGTGTAGGGTTTGTGATGTCTATTATAAATATATAAACCATAAGAATCTTTATTTTAAAAGTTAAAAAATACATATGTATATAATTTAATATATTTATTTAATTTAAATCCATTCGAAAAATATGTTTTTTAGAATTGGGTTTTACATTTAAAGACATATTCATTCTAATTTTAAGGTGAAAACATTTTCTTTAAACTTCATGCCATTAGGAAAATAAAATTAGATTTTTCCTTTAGAAGAGTTAGTTTTACTAAAATAGTTTTTATGATGAATAGTTTTGAGTAAAACTAAAAAAATATTAAGAAACTTAAAGAAATGAAATAGATAATGTTTTTAAAATCAATGTAATTTAATTTGGGTTGGAACAAAATTGATTAAACCTAATAAGTTTGGATTAAATATCATTCCTTACCAACTACAGTCAACCCAACCACCACCTTCACCAAAGATTCTCCTCTTAACCAAGGTTATGTTTGGATCATGACATGTAACACATGTAATTTAAGATATAATAAATTTTTTATTTAATATTGAAAGTTATAGTAAAAATAAGGGATGATAATATTTAAAAGTAATTATAGTACCCATTTATCATCGCTTACTCTCACAGAGTGGATATTCTCATATTCACCATATTCCTACTTGGGCTCATGAGGATAACATGAGTTTTTATGATAAAATTAATACATACCACAAAGGATTATTTAAGAATATAGAACAAAGGAATTATATATACTACCAAGTGTGCATGTCATAATTTCCATAGCCAAATTGATTTTTATTAGAGTTTAGGTCAACTGAGAAGACATACTTACTCAAAGTGCTACCATATCGTATTAGGAGTCCTAAATAATATCAAGGCCCCCATAATTAATTACATAGAGGGACATGGTCTTTACCTATAATTATATGTTCCATCAATAAAGGAATGGTAGGGAAATAATTTTAGACATAAATAATATATATCAGTGATAAGATTATTAAGAATGATATCAATATCTACATGTTCAAAATAATTTTAAATTCATAATTTATAACTAACTGGTTTATCCTTAAATGATTAAAAAAATTAAAAACAAAATAATTAATTTCACAATTCCCTAAAAAATTTATAGAAAATACAAGTATAAAATATAATTCAAATACCAAAATATCAAATTTATAAAAAACCATAAGTTTATGACTATAGAAAAAAAATTATTTATGAACTCAATTTAAAATTTAGAAAATGAATTTAATAAAGCTCTAAAGGATTTAAAATGGGTAAGAATCACAAACTAAGATGTTAGTCTTAAAAAAGGACTCCCACATACCCTAACTAAAACATAGTTGGCCCTATAAATCATTAAAATATCATTCCATGGCCCTCTATAAATAGTATCCCATGAAATATAATAACCATATTGAAAACTCCATTGAAACCTAAACATAAAATATGTCTAATATCATAAAAATTATTCTAACAATTGATAAAGTGGAATCCCCATGATAAAATATCCAAAAAATTCATAAACCATGGTATAAGATCAAGAAACCAAAAGAAATCATAACAAAAATAAATATCAGTAAAAGAGTGATAAATATTAACCATAAAACCTACTAGGTCACCTATAACCCTATCAAGAAGAGAATATTAGAATTAAGATAATTTCATTATGAATTTGGTGACATAAATTATGAAATCCTTTCATATAAGGTAAAGGGAAGGGAAAAAAGAAGAATAGAATAGAGGGGTTTTTGGGAGATACCATAGATTTACCATATTGAGACCCTAAATTTTTATACATTAAATTTATATTACTTTTGAAGAATACATAATACATCACACAAACAAACACCCAAATACCTTAGTAGTATAGTTCCTTTGGAAACATAGAAACAAAAACACTAGTAAATAAGTGAGATACATTACTCCAATGAGGATTTTCTTGACTTGAACACTTTTTAGACACATCAAACATAATACATATCTTGGTAGTATATGTTCACATTACATAGCATCTTGGTAGTCATGGTTCACTCCAATGACCATATTACTGGAAAAAGTCCTTTATGTCTATATCATGAGATATAAATATTTACCCAATGCATTGGAAGGAGGTATAGGTCCCACACATCTCATAATGAAATAATACGTATATATGCCACAAGATCATAAATAATCATATCATAACCCATGAAATGAACTGGAAATCATAAATGTGTAATCATATCATAACCTGTGTAAAATAGATAGGTTTCATAATCATTTAATCAAATCATATGTCATGAAAAGATGCGGGTTTTATAAGCATATAACCTGTAAAAAAAACATATTTTATAAAAATAATGACATAAAATATATACTATTCAGATAAAGAATATGAATGGATTATTTGGATTATTTCCATGAAATTCATGAGTAACACCAATGTATGTCATCTTAAATGGTAGATAATTTGAAAATATCTTCTAAAAACACTTATTGAAGAAAATATCCATTCTTCTTAGAAAACATTTAATTTTATAAAAATTACATTAAAAATTAGAATAAAGTTTATTAATTAAAAATAAAATTTAAATATTATTTAGAAATCCTAAATTAATTATGATGTCATGAAATAGAAAAAATATGTTCATTCCATATAAGTTTAAAAGAAACACTCTTATCATACTTTTACTAAAAAAGTCAAAAAGTACCTCGTTAGGAAAATGAAAAAAGAATCCTTTAGAACCATTTAAAAAAATTCATACATTGGTAAAAAATACATTAAAAAACTATAGAAGAATATTAGGAATATTTTGAAATACATTTTTATGAAACATGAACGTCGATGATAAATATTTCCAAGTAGATACTTACATATAAACAATTCTAATAATAACGAGATTGTAGAATTAACCCTTAGCTTATGTATGATTTCCTTGACATGGATCTGAAACAAATGAATTATGGATTGAATAATTTTACTAAATTATTCCATAACTGTATTCAGATGATATCATAAATGATATTATTATCACCAATTTGTTAATAATATTTCATTATTACTCTTATTTCGGGTGTTAAATGCTTCCTTTTCTTATACATGTTTTGTCTTATATGTCCCAGTTTATGAGGATAGGATATAGTTATTATATTTAAAGAATAATATTAAGGTAATATAAAACATATTTATGAATTATATACATTTATATAATCATTATTTATTGGTAATTATGGAGAATGAATCACATAGAGTCATGGAGACGGTAGACCGTACGTACGCATGAACGACAATATCATTCTATTAATTATGAAATAATATGGAAGTGGAAGGTATATATTTTATTCTAGAATAAATATCAAGGAATTTTTATAATATATATTCATTATTTACATCATTATATCCATCCAAGTAAAGTGGTAATGAAAAATAGATTAAACCATAGCATGGAGATCATAGGCCGTACGTATGCATGCGTGGTGAATTTGTTTTTCATAGGTTGGATAAAAGGTAGAATATGGTTGTTATATAATAATAGTACAATATAATTATATATTTTATACTGGAGTTATTAATAAATAATAGAAAAAACACATCGAGAGGAAGTAGAATAAGAAATACTCTTGAGAGAGTCTGTAAAGGAGATTACCTCTTCTTTGAAAAAATCCCTCTAGATATTCTCATAAGGAAAGAATAGTTGTTCTTTTGAGAAGAAAATATCCTCCAAAACATGGATAAGGATGTTATAAGGATAAATGGTCAGGTTTTGGTTAATCTAGAAGGCTCAATGTGGTGTGAGGAAGTGAGGGAGGAGACACCTTTTTATAAGAGAGGGGAGGGGCACTCTTGGACACTCTCAAAATATTATATTAATATAAATGGATTTTAGATATAAAATTTTTAAAAAGTGAATTATTTAGAATATAATATGAGTATGGTTATAGATACTATCAAATAATTATATTTATACATGATTAGGTCCTAATAATAACCTTATATGTTGGATTTAAATATTAGTTAAACTTTTTAACTTTTACCATGACAAATTGAAGTTTTACATTTTAGGGTTAATATATTTAATATAAAATGACTAAATGACCAAAAATGGATTATTGATGAATTTTTTAACATTATTTTAGTTATTTTTACAAATTATATATCATTATGAATTTTATATCATTTAATAAAATATTATTTATTTTAGAGAATCATTTATGTCAATTTTGATACGATTCACTATGTTTCTTTTTAAAAATATCCTAACAACATGATATCTTCAAAAAAATACTTCTAATATAACCCTAGAATATCCAAGATATATATAAAATTATTTTATGTCATTAATTATGTTATATTATATTTATTTCAATATTTTTAATAAAATTTATTTAATATTTCCATTAATTGAACAATTACTGCATCATCATTATACAAGACTTTAATTAAATTATTTATTAAATAAAAATAAAAAATAAATTATCATGATGAATATAAATTTATTATTTTTAAAATGACTATTTATATTCAAATTTATATTTTGTATAACCCTATATTAAAAATGATTTACTTATTAAAAATATGAGTATGGCATTTTTATCTTATATTTAAATAAAATGTAATAAATGTCATATTCTAACAAAAGTGACATAAAAAGGTTAAAATTTCATCCAAAATTTGATTTTGGTCGATATAAATTCATACATTGAAATTTGGACAAGTTTTAGGGTTATTATATAGTATTATATTGTTATCTTTACCTTTAATTACCCGATTAACCCTTAACCATGGTAAATACAAATTTACTAAAGTTACTATTCATATTGCCGAAAAATAATAGAAAACTTTTTACACAATTTGGAAACTCTAATTCCAAATATTGAATCCATTTTTCAAAATTTAAAACATATAAGTTATAGTAATTAATTTAAAATTAATCTTATTGACGGGGTGAGAAACCGAGTTATTAAAGATAAAACATGCAAAAAATTGTAACATTTTTTTATGTAAATTCAATGAAAAATTTATTCCAATGACCAATATCATATTTAATAAGAAAAATTAATCTAATTATACTTAAAAACCAATAAAAAATATAATTTAACATTATAAATTATTTTGATGAAAAAAGTTGTTTTCAATTTAAATTTAGTATTTTTTACTATTCATCGAAACATGAAACTCATGAGAAAAATGAAACAAAAAATATAAAAGTAATTTTTTATATTCTTATTTCAAATTGGTAGTTTATTTTTTCAAATATAATATATAAAACTGTCAAAAATTGTATTTAAAAAGTGTTCTCCATTTAAAGGTGATAAATTTACTTTTTGAAAAATATAGATTTTTATGCATAAAATTGGGTTGGTTCTTATTTTATCCTATAAAATTTATTCTACGAATATCAAAAATATTTAATTGAATATAAAAAATATATATTTCATTAATATCAATTATTAATTTTAATTAATATAATTTATTAATACCAAATGATTTTGGAGCATAAAAATATTTCCTTTATATTTAATTGATATATATTTTTTTGTTTCTAATTATTTAGTAACCAATGATTTCACATTTTCCTATGTTAGTTTAAACTATTAATACCTATTAATTTAATAGAATGGTTATTTTCATATTTAAATAACAATAAAATGATATTTCGTGGAAACTCAATTTTGTGTGTAATGTACGATAAGTTGGTGTTGTGTGTTTCATAAGAAAATTTGGTTCCATATTAAAGGAATGCTTGATTAAGTGAAATGAAAGACATATTTGAAAATTAATTTATTTGAAAAAAAAGTTCGCAAAAACTTGGGGTGTTACACTCTATACCCTTTAAAATGAATTTCCCCCTCGAAATTCATCATTATGATACAAAAAAATGTGGATACTTCTACCTCATCTTATCCTAAAGTTCCCACATAGCTTCTTCTAACTGTTTATTTCTCAAAGAAACTTTGATAAGGTGAGTGGTCTTGTTTCGAAGAACAATCTCCATACATTCCAGAATTTCAATTGGTTTCTCTTAGTAATTGAGATCTTGATCATATGGTACGACCTATGAGTTTAGTACATGTGAAGGGTCAGGTATGTACTTAATTAGGAGTGATATATGAAATACATCATGGAATTGAGTAGGATTTGGAGGAAGTAACGAGTGATAGACTATTGTCCCGATATGATTAGGAATTTAAAAGGGACTTTTATTATTAGGTATTAGTTTCCCTTTCTTCTAGAATCCATTAACCTTATTCCATGGAGAAATTCCTAGAAACACCTTCTCACAAACTTAAAATTCTATATCACACCATCAGTTTTCATCATTACTTTTCTTATTGATTTTGTTCTTCCTTGATACTTTGCTGAATGATTATAACCTTCTCAGCCATATCTTCAGCGATCTCACGCCACAATATATTTCATTCTAAAACTTCATCCAAGCATGTTGGATCTCTATATTTATTCCCATAGATGGCTTCATAAGGATCTATATGAATTCTTTATTGAAATCTATTGTTATAATAAAACTCAACAAGAGGAAGGTGTTGATCCCAAATACCTTTGAAATATAAATAAAAAGATCTCAACATATCCTCTTGGGTTCAAATTGTTCCATAAAACTCACCATCCATATGAGGATGATAAGTAGTGATGAAACTAAATTTTGTATCAGGTGATTACTGAATACTTCACCATAATTTTGATGTAAACCTTGGGTCCTAAATATATATGATAGAATGTGGGACTCCATTCAACCTTACCACATCCTTAATGTATATTTTGGGAAGTTGGTCTTGGGATAATTATTTTCAGATAGCAATGAAGTGTACTGACTTAGTAAAGAGATAAACTACCACCCATATAAAATTAAACCCTTTAGAGGTTTTGGAGATCCCAACAACAAAATCCATGGTGATATTATCCAATTTCCAATATTAAATGTGTAATGGATAAAAAATCGCCTTAGATTTTTTTCTTTCTGCATTAACTTGATGAAATACCAAGTATCAAGATGCAAAATATGGAATTTATCTCTTCATTCCATCCCACTATAAGTATTATTTCATGTATCTATATATCTTCATAATTGTGGGATGAATAGAGAATGAATTTCTATTATCTTCCTCTAATATACCCATCTTCAAATATGGTATGAAAAGAATACATGCACAGTTTCTGAACCTTATCATTCTATCCTAATCAAGGTTAAACTCAAGAACATTTCTGACATTCTTTTACAGCTCACCATCTTTATTTTTCTCCTCTTTAATCGTTATAAGGATTTATGGTTGAACATTTAATTTAGAAAGATAAGGTTTTCAACTTCCTTTATGATATCAAGGTCCATCATTTGAAAATAGAGAAATATTAGAATTTTTTTTGATCCTCATCCTGGAAAATCTAGCATGATCTCTTTGACTCAAAGCATCAACCACCTTGTTTAATTTCCTAGGTTAGTAATGTATTGAGTAGTCATAATCTCTTATCATCTTTAACAATATTTTATAGTGCATGTTAAAATCCTTCTCTGTGAATACATATTTCAAACATTTCTTATTGGTATATTTATCATAATTTTCACCATAAAGATAATGCCACCTTATCTATAATGAAACATTTACAACAATTAAATCCAAATCATGTGTTGGGTAATTTTTCTCAAGAATCTTAAATGAACATAAGTGATAAGTGATAACTTTTTTTTCTACATAAGAACACATCCCAATCTTTCTTGTTTGTATCAACATTGATTACAAACCCTTCGCTACTATTGGGTAATATAAGCACAGGTGCGTTGACCAACCTTCTATTTAGTTCCTTGAAAGTTTCCTCACATTCGTATATCCTGATTTAATTGGCACCCTTCCATGTTAACTTGGTTAGAGGATTAGATAGTCCTGAGAAATTCTCCAAAAAACATTTGAAACATCTAGCTAAAACTAGAAATATATGGATCTTAGTCACTATGGTTTGCCTATTCCATCATTCAATATCCTCCGTCTTTGATGGATCTACTCCTATACCATCTGTTTAGATTATGTTACGCAAAAATGAAACCCTGTTAAACCAAAATTCACAATTTGTAAAATTTTCATACATTTTCTCCTTCCGTAGGGTCTTTAGAAAAATTATCAAGTTGTCTTTATTCTCTTCACTTCTCTTTTAGTAGATAATAATATCATCTAAGAAAAAAAACAAAAAACTGATCAAGGAAATCTTTAAGGACACTATTCATAAAATCCTTGAATATAGTAGGGGAATTAGTAATACCAAAAGGCATTAGTATATATTCATAATGACCATACCTTGTACGGAATGACATCTTGGGTATATCCTCTTTCTTGAACCCTAATTGATTATATCTAAAATGATGGTCAATCTTGGAAAAGTATTGATCTCCATGAATTTGATAAAAAAATCATCAATACGGGAAAGAGGATACTCATTCTTGATTGTGATCTTGTTTAACTCCCAATAATCAATGCAGATTCATGTTGACCCATCTTTCTTCTTGAAAAAAAGAACTAGTGCACCCCAAGGTGACACACTTGGTTGAATTAATCAATTATCATGGTTTTCTTGGAGTTTCATCTTAAATTCATACAACTCAATCGGGGTAATTATATAAGGAGTCTTTAAAATTGGTGTAGAACCATGCATAAGCTCTATAGAGAAATCCACTTCATGTATTGGTGGAAGACCAAAAAATTATTCTGGAAAGACAAACACAAAATAAAGAACAATATGCATATAATCGATGCCAATTTTTTCCCAAACCATTTGAGATAAAAAACCATTATGAATGGGAATTAATTCCCATACATAAGATGTAATGTCTATAAAAAGTTCATACTTGTTGTCACATTGATATATGACTATAGGTTAGTTTGAAACATCAAATGTAACTTTCATTTCTTGAAAATTTATGTGGGACTTATATAGAGAAATCTAATCCATTCATAAGAAAACATCTCATTCAACTAGAGGAAGAATGAAAATATTTTTAGGAAACACATTCCCACAAACTTCAAACAAAGAGGAATCATAGGCTTAGGATGAAATAATCATACAATTAGGGGTTTTCACTTTTAATTCCACATCTAATCATTTGGGTGGAATCTTAAGACCCTTAAAAAATTGTTTAGATACAAAATATTGGGTAGATCCAGAATCAAATAAGACATTACAAGTTATTGAGTAGATAGTAAGTGTACCTCTTCACCACGCCATTATCACATACCTTATTAGAAATAGCGATCACATGAGATTTTCCCCTTTCCCTAGTATTTATAGGTTTTTGATATTGATCATTATCACCAGACCTTAGGTTTGTGCACTAGTTAATATAATTCTCATTCTCTTTACACTTAGAGAATTGAATAAAGGGAGGTTCATTATATGTCGATTTCCCTCAATTCACACCTTTATATGATATTTTCCCATCAATTCACCAATAAAAAGCATGATGGACTTCCTTTTTCACACTTAAAAAATTTATTATAACTCATAAGAAAATTTCCTCTTTTCTACTTCATACACATAGAGTATAAAAGAATGATTCTATTTTTCTCTTCATGGTTTTAGATTTCCCTTTAAACTCCATATTTCTATTATTTTAAAATCAATGTGATTGGTATGTGACTCTAACCTCTATTTCAACCTTGATTGTACAAACAAAAATCTATTCATTGCTACTAAAGTATCTTATGGAAAATTCCCTTATAAGACTTGGAATTTAGACACTGAAGAACCTATCAAATTTACTATCAGTTTGGATGATAATTACTGAATTATACCTCACAAGTCTCATGAAATTAGCCTCATAAATACTAAATGATTCATCATCCATTTTCTTCAACTCAAGAAACTCTTTGTCCATATTAGTATGAATAATCCATGGAAATTAATATTGAAAAATAAGTTCTTAAACTCATCCCAATCCATGGATTCAATTTCATCTTTCTACCTCGTATTCTTAATTATAGTGCACCACTGGTGTACTTCACCTTATAACCAATAAACAATGAGAATAACATTATCATGTTCCAAACACTAGATAACAGAGAATATATTTTTAGTAGTACTGATCTATTATTAAGAAACATGTACATTAGAATACCCACTAAAAGAAGGTAGACGTTGCCTCATGAAAGAATCAAAAAAATGTTTTTCCTCCTTTTCTCATTTAAAATTACACCATGATTCATATCTTGAGAAGGTTGTGTGGGTATATAAAAAATATTTTTCATTACATCTCCCATAAAATTCTATTTCTCAAGAGGATAATAGTTGAATTGTCGATTACAATCACCATTAACATGGTTCCTTTGGGTTCCAACCATTGACTCAAACCAAAAACATAGAGTAATAAACAATTATCATAATGTGGAACCACATAATCCTGAAAATTAACTTATAGGATGTCTAAATTATGACAAAATCCTTAATCTATGTCACCTTAGGATCATCCTAGGCTATTTATACCCAAATTACACTACTAGAAAAATGATTTCTCCCAACGCTTCTATACTAACGGTTTGTAAAAACCATTGGTATAGGTACCCTTTCCCAACGGTTTGGCGAAACCGTTGGGAAAGGTCCTTTGATTTTTTTGGAATCTACCTACAGAGAACATTATATAAATCAAAATTTAAAATAATTAGAACAATACATATATATATTTATGAAATTATGTTAACAAAAGTCATGTTAGGTTAGTGGTTAAGTCATTCCGTTATAAACTAGAGGTCCTGGGATCAAATCCCACCGGATGTTTCTTTTTTGAAATACATATACCAATGGTTTTGAGAACCGTTGGTATAGATTTTATAATTACTTATACCAACAGTTTTTAGAATCGTTTGTATAGACCCTATACCAACGGTTTTCCCAAAACCGTTGGTATAGACCTATTGTCATGGCTTACTTTCCAACGGTCCTCTAAACCGTTGGTATAGCCTATACCAACGGTTTGGAGACCTATACCAACGGTTACAAACCATTGGTATAGGGTATTTTTCCAGTAGTGTTATATTTAAATCCTTCATTATGGTTCATGAAGAGTTTGAGAATTCCAAAAACATATCCCCTAGGAGTATGAAACTAGGTGTGCAGTAAGGGATGTTGTCATATTCTAGGTAATGCTGAGTTAGGTCTGACACACCTTTTCAAAGTTGTTACCCCTAGATAAATCTGTTCTAGAGCCACATCCACTTGTAGTATCTAGACACAAATATATTTCTAGGAAACCACTCTTTTTATCCTTTACCAAAATTCTAGTACAGTTTCCTATATTTTCCTTATCCTTAGAATTATCCTTACATATGCCCTTGGGGTTCTTAATATGGTTTTCTCATCCTAGTGTCCAATGGTTAACTGAAATTTTTATTTATTACCAAGTTTTCCAACCCACAATTTTAATACGTTAACATTATATTACTTCTTCGATATATTTAATACATTACACAAACAAATACCCAAATAAAGTAGTAGTCCAATTCCTTTGGAAACATAGAAACATAAATAGTAGTACATAAGTGAGCTACATTATCTCCCGCTAGTTTCTTATTGATTATCACCCTTCTTATACACATCAAACATAATACATATATTTATAACCTAGATGAAAGGAAACATAAAAATGGGTGAGATCAGATGCTTAGTAAGGGTAAATACGGGTGATATATAAACATAATGATAAGAATAACAGTATGAGAACATGATCATGAAATTCGAAGATCATACCCTATATATAAAATATCATAAACAGGATCATGAAATAAATATTGGAAGTTAATACTATATGAATCATAAGGAAATAAATAACATGATCCATGTAAGCATCACATAGAAATAAAACATGGAATTGTGGCAGACACATAAGGATATAATAATTATTTCCAAGGTAGTCAAGGCATTGCTTCTAAGGATATCTTGTTAGTATGGGTTCAATTACCACACCATCTTGGTAGTAATGGTTCACTACTATTACTATCCTAGTGGAAAATTCCCCTTATGTTTATCTTATGAGATATAAATCTTTACCCAGTACAATGGGGGGAGATATAAGTCCCAACCATCTAATAATTAAATCATACATACATGTGAAACAATATCATAAATAATGATTTCATAACCCATGAAATGAAATGGGTATTATAAAAGTGTAATCATATTATAACATATAGAAATGAGGTTGGTTTCATAATCATTTCATCAAATCATAACCCGTGAAAAGAAGTTAGTTTCATAAGTGTATAACCCATAAAAAAGAAATAGATTTTGTAAACATCAATCCATAAAACCTAAAAAATTTAGTGAAATAATATGATGGGATTATTTAGATTATTTACAATAAATGTATGATTAACACCAATGGATGTCATCTTAGATGAGAAATAATTTGAAAATATCTTTTAAAAACATTCCTTGAAGAAAATACCCTTTCTTATTGGAAAATGTTTTCTTTTATAAAAATGACAGGAAATATTAACTGAAAATTTTTTTCATTAAAAATAAACATGAAATATTATAAGGGAATCCTCAAGGAATTATGACGTACTGAAATCAGAAGAATCCATTCATGCCATATAAGTTAAAATGAAACATTCATCTCGTAATTTTGCTGAAAATTTCCAAAAGTACCTCGTTATGAAAGTGAAAAAAGATTACTTTCAAACCATTTAAGAAAGTACTACATGGGTAAAAACAACATTGAAAAATATTATAAGAATAATAGTAATATTTTTAAATATATTATTAAGAAACATGAACATGGATGATAAATATTTCCCAACAGATACTTATATATAAACAATCCTCATAATAATGTGATTGTGGAATTAACCCTTAACTTAGGTATGATTTCCTTCGTAGATAGTTGAAACACCTATATAATGGATTAAATAATTATATTAAGTTATTATATAACCATATTCATATGATATAATATATGATCATATTATCTCCCATTTGTTAATAATATTTCATTATTACCCTTTTTTCTGGTGTTAATTGCTTCCTTTTTCTTACGCATGTTTCATCATATAATTCCTACTTTATTTGGATAGGATGTAGTTAATTAATTTAGAAAATAATATTAAGGAAATAGATAACATATTTATGAATTATATACATTTATATAATCATTATTTATTACTGATCATGGAGAATCAATCACATTATATCTTGGAGATGCTAGGTCGTACGTACGCACGAGGGACGATATCATTCCATTAATTGTGAAATGGTATGGGAGTGTAATGTATATTTTTTGTTATATAATAAATATCTGGTAATAATTATATTATAAATTAATTATTTGCATCATTATACCCATCCAAGTAAAGTGGTAATGAAAAACAAATTACACAACAGTGTGGAGACGGTAGACCATACATATGGACGCATGGTGATTTCATTTTTCATAGGATGGATAAAAGGTGTAATATGGTTGGTACATAATAATAATTTCATAAAATTTTATAGTTTATAATATAATTACTGATTTATAGAGTAAAAAATACATGGATAGGAAGTAAAAGAATAAATACTATTGATAGAGTCGGTAAGAGAGATTACGTCTTCTTCAGATAACTCTCTCTAGATCTTCTCTTAGGGACACTAGAATTGGTATTTTGAGAATAAAATAACCTTAATGACTTGTATACAGTTTTTATTGT
Organism: Viscum album; assembly: GCA_963277665.1. Lineage (NCBI taxonomy): Eukaryota > Viridiplantae > Streptophyta > Magnoliopsida > Santalales > Viscaceae > Viscum > Viscum album. Next base: position 2,068,131,221 of record OY728121.1, read on the forward strand.
GAGAAATGGACAGGGTTAGGTTGAGATATAATTCTGAAGGTGGTGTTAGGAAGTGAGGGAGTATGGGTCTTTTTATAGGAGGGGGGAACTCTTCGACACTCTCAAAATATTAAATTAATATAAATTTATTTTTGATTTAAAATAGCTCCAAAGTGAGTTATTTAAAATATAAGATGATTATGGGTAGAAATAATCTCAAACAATTATTATTAGATAGGTTTAGGTGATAATAATAACTGTATCTCTTGGCTTTAACCCTTAGTTAAACCGTTTAACTTTTACCATGACAACTTGCATTTTTACACTTTAAGGTTAATATAGTTACTATAAAATTTAAAATGAACACCCAGTGGATAATTGATTAATAATTTAACATTATTATAGTTAGTTGTCAGAATTATAAATTTTCATGAATTTATATCATTTAGTAAAATATTATTTATTTTAAGGTATCATTTTTGTTAATTTTGATACCAATGAATATTTTTCTTTTAAAAAATATCCTAAAAATATGATAAATTCAATGAAATAGTTCTAATATAAGAATAAGATATCATAAATATATATAAAATTAGTCTATTTCATTAGTTATGTTAAATTATATTTATTTTAATATTTTTAATATAATTTATTTAATATCCCATTAATTAAATAATTCCTACTTCATCATTATACAAACCTTTAATTAACATATTTATTCCCTAAAAATTAAAAATAAATTATCATGACGAAGATAAATTTATTATATTTTAAATAACTACTTATAGTCGAATATATATTCTTTATAAAACTATATTAAAAATTATTTACATATTAAAAATATGGGTATGACATTTTTAACTTATCTTTAAATAAAATATAATAAATGTCATATTCTCACAATAGTGTCTTAAAAAGGTTATAATTTTGACCTAAGGCTTATAATGATAGAAATAAATTGATCCAATGAAATTAGGATAAGTTTTTTTGATAATTTTTTTATAATATTATTTTTACCTTTAATTACCTGATTTACCCAAAAACATGGTAAATAAAAATTTACTAAAGTTACTATTCATATTGCAAAAAAATAAAAGAAAATTATTAAAATAATTTTGAATCTCTAATTTGAAATATGTAATCCATTTTTCAAAATTGAAAACACAGAAGTTGTAGTAATTAATTTAAAATTAATCCCGTTGATATGGTAAAGAAAATAAGTTATTGAAGTTAAAACATACAAAATATTGAAATGTTTTTATATCTAATTTCAATGTAAAATTAATTATAATTACCTAAATTATATCAAATGATACAAATTTAATCTAATTATACTAAAAAACTATTCAAAAATATAATTTAACATTAAGAATTATTTTGATGTAAAAGTTGTTTTTAATTAAAATTTAGTATTTTTGTACTATTCATCAAAACATGAAACATTCAATCGAAGAAATTTTTTATATCCCTATTTAAAATAAGAAGTTTATTTTTTAATATAGAATATATAAATGTGTCAAAAATTGGATTCAAAAAGGGTTCTCCATGAAAATGTGATAAATTTCCTTTTTGAAAAAATATATGTTTTTATACAAAAAATTGGGTTGGTTCTTGTCTCATGCCTATAATATTTGCTCGATGAATATAAAAAATATTTAATTGAATATATAACACATATATTAAATTAATATAAATTAATAATTGTAATTAATTTAATTTATTAATACAAAATGACTTTGGGAGTATAAAAATATTTTCCTTAAAATTAATTGGAATACATTTTCATTTATAATTAATTAGTATACAATGAATTCACAATTTCATAAGTTAGTTAATACTATTAATACCCCCTAATTTAATATCAAGTTTATTATATTTTTTAAATAATAATAAGATGTTGTTTTGTGGAAACTCGATGTTGTATGTAATGTATGCTAAGTCGGTGTTTCATGTAGCGTAAGACTGGTTGGTTCCATATGAAAGTATTTTTTGATTTAGTTCAATGAAAGAAAAATATAAAAATTAATTTATTTGAAAAAAAATTCAAAAATACAGGGGTGTTACATACCATGAAGAAAACTAATGAATACACCACAGATAAAGAAGAAAGATGATGGAAAAGAATATACACTGAGGGGTTATTAGTTGGGAGAATGGGAAGTGGATGGACTGAAGGAGAAAAGAAATTAAAAATAAGAGTTTTAATGTACCAAATTACCCTTTTTAAAATAAAGGGGTACTAGAGCTACTATGTACCCACTGGGAGTCCACTAGATACTTAGTGGTCTCCTAGAACCACCCCTTACTATCAATTTCAATCGGGTACCCGATGCCACCTGTATACATAAGACTGTAGGCAGTTCCACATGTAGGTAACTTGATCCAACATATCTTATTACAATCCCAAAACATAACCCAAATCATATAATAAAGCATCCTCAGACATCAAATTCAATGTTCAAAGTACAAAATAAAAATTTCCCCTCTCTCCCAATCTAAAAATTCAAATTCCTTAAAAATTTGTTTACTAAATTTCTTTTAAAACATAATGACTGGGGTCAAGATTGTTAAAAAATACCCACCTCGATAGTTTTAATCCTAAAAAGAAAAAATTGATAACCCACCAAAGAACTCTTATGCATCCCAAACATTACATTTACTGAACTCACTCTAGTGTATAACCTGAATTGTTTATAAAAAACCGAAGGTACACCCAAAGATATTCTCAAATAATTTATTTCATTTCATTATTCCACTTCTAAATGTGATCTAAATCACTGAAGACCAAAAAAATCATATATCCACATCATCAGACCCCAATTATACTTAACTACCCATTAATATTTCAATGTGTGACTAATAAAATCCAAAAGGAAAATAAGAACCACCAAAAACATCAACACCTATGATTCACATACTCAATGATTCTTTCTCCTTATGATGATCCAATCCATAAGACTTACCTAGGGATTGATCCGACACATATACCATTGATATAAGATTTTCACAATAATATATTTATCAAATTAGCTTTCAAGTTCCATTTCAAAATCAAATTTCATATTTTTTACACACTTACATTAGAAAACCAATACTTATTGATAATTCAATAATAGAAAAGTTGCAAACTCCATTAAGAAATTTCAAATTAAAAATCATTTTATAATATATTAATATTGAATAAAAAATTTAATTGTATAACTATATTATTGAAAAAAACCTTTCAAATAATCTATAAATTTGATTTGTAATCTTTATATAAATCTATTTTTTAGGAAAACCATTTCCCTTATTACCTTTGAAAAATATCAATAGTTTTACATAATCAACCCAAAGGAAACTATATGTTTAAACTTTAATATAGTATATGTTTCAACCAACTAAATCATTACACTGACTATAACATGATCAAATTAAAAAAAACACATAAAATCAAAAATGTTTTTTTCATTGGAATTCACTGGTAAGAAATAAATTCTTCGTTGATAAATATACATCAATAATGAAAGAAGGCATGCCATGAAAAATGCTAAAAAAAATGGAAATATTATATAAATGTAATGGTATATAAATGATCACAAATCAATAATAATAAAATGGAATATAAGTGATAGGAAAAAATATTAAATAGTTTTTGAATGTATAAATTAATATCAGAATGCACAGTAGTAAAACATTTAGCAAACAAATAGCTATTAACAGAAGTGAATAAAACTATCTTAATCAATAGTTACAATTAAAAGTTTTAATTACCCGAATAATCACCAATATATATATATATATGATAAAATAATATATATATGTGGTTTATTTTTTCATTAATCACTACAAAAAAACTGTATTTTAGCAATGATTTTTAAAAAAATCGTTAATTTAACGATGTTTTGTGAAAAACGTTGCCAATTCAGTGATGTTTCCTAAAAAACATCTCTATTTTATTAATGTTTCCTAAGAACATTACTAGTTTAGCGATGTTTCCTAAAAAACATCTCTAATTTACCAATATTTCTTGAAAAAAATCAGTAATTTAGTGACATTTCTTAAATACATCACTAATTTAGTGACGTTTCATGAAAAACGTCGCTAAAAATATTTTTATTTATATAACTCATTTTCCCACATTGATGTATATATATATATATATTTATATTAATATATATAAAGACATACCAACACATATATAAATATAAATATATATTTATATAAATATATATATATATATATATATATATATATATAAACACACACACAAATATATATATATATATATACATATATTTTTAAATAAAACACACATATATTTTAAATTTAGTCACAATTTTAAGAAAACATTTCTATTTTTGTGACATTTTTACCATTGTTTTAAAACATGGCTGATTATTTAAATATACATGCACATATATTTTTATACATAGACATGTATATATATATATATAAACACACACACAGATATATATATATATATATATATAAAATATAAACACACACACACATATATATAAATATAAATTTAAACATATAATACATATAAAATATAAACATATTATATATATAAAATATAAACACACACACACACACATATATATATAAATAACATAAACACACACACACATATACAATATAAAATGTAAACATATATGAAAAAAATAAACATATATAAAAAAATATAAATATATATATATATATATATAGACATAAAATATAAAATATAAAATATAAACATAAATATATATATATATATATATATAATAATATATAAAATTACACACTCAGACATATATATAATATTAATTTTTTAAATACTAACATGTATATATAAACATATATAATCATAGACACACACACACACACACATGTCTATATATACATTAATATATATAAACACATACACACATATATATAAATATATATATAAATATATAAATAATAAACACACACACACACACACACACATATATATATATATAAACAAAATATATAAACACACACACACAATTATATATACACATATACAAAGATATAAAATATATAGACACACACACTTGTATACATTTACAGGAACACACATACACACACAAATATATATATATATATAATATAAAATATATACACACACATATATATAATATACATATGTATAAAATATAAACATAAAATATAGACATATATGTTATATAATATAAAATATAGACATATATGTGTGTATATATATAGTATTTTAAAAAAATGATATATATATATATAAATTTAACATAATATATCAATATAAATAAATGTATAATAGATAGGTTGGCTCACTTATTTAGTGTGATTCAAGAGTTCAAGTGATCAAATTTCAATTGCAGAAAAATTTCTTCTGAAAATGGAGGAGAGGTATGATGAGTAGGCATGGGGAAAGGTGCATGTGAACTAGAGGATGACAGAAGTGGGAGAATAGGAGGGTGGGGAGGTGCATAGGCGAAACAGATACGAGTGTAAAAGAGGGTGGGTAGGCTCACACGAACATGAGGGGGGAAGAGGTGGGTGTATTGGAGGGTGGGGTGGGGAGGGTCACACAAAAAAGAGGGTGGTTAGGTTTGGGGTTTGGTGCGAGGGTGGGGGTTATAGGGGGAGAGCGAGTTGATGGTAGGATAAATTATTATTATTTTTGAAAAAAAATCAAAAAATCAAAATAAATAAAACTGTCTATAAATAAAAATTATAAAATTCAAAAACAATTTAACTATTTCAAAAATGAATTAATGATGTTTTGAAATGTCATTAAATGAATCTAATTTAGAAAATCTTATTTAGAGACATTTAAAGTGACATTTCGAAATGTCTCTAATTTAGCAACATTTATTTACTGACATTTCTCAAAAGCTTCAGTAAATGAAGGTGTCACTAAATATCGACGCTTATAAATGTCAAAAATTTATATATTCTTATAAGAATCACTAATTTTAAAAAATATCCTTTAGTAAAGTTTTTAAAAAACATCAGTAAATGAATTAAAAAAATTTAAAAATGCCGCTAAGTCAAAAAAACACCTTGCTAATTGGCATTTTATTGTTGTGAATGAAAATTTCCTATCAACTCTGTCTATAGTAAATGGAAAAAATCATGAACATGATATGACATGATGCTTTAAAATGACTATTCAATAAAATAAACATATGATTCTTGAACCACAAGGTAAAGTGGCTCCCCATAGAGATCTATAACAATTATAATTTTTTACTTATGATAGTCTTAGGTATTCAAAGTAATAACTAACTTATATTGGTGGTTCATTCCGAGAAACCCAGACATCCCGAGTGACTTGAGCATCCTGTATAATGATTTTTTGATGACTTTTTATAGGTTACTTATCAATTCTTTACTACCCAAGATCTTTTATACTCTCTATGTTGACCATCTTGATAGCTCTAAGTGAGAAATAATATCATTCTCCAACTGTGATTCAACATTGTAATGAACACAACCCAAATCACCCAAATGGTTTATGGGTTAGGCTATCACAAGATCCAAAAATTGATCCATATTCCCCAAGGATTATTGGTTAGAGTCATAGGTATTAGTTGGTAAGGTGGGGGACTTGTTGGATCATCAGTGTTTAAAAAATAAGGAATTGAATAATTGATAGAAAATATGACATGATGTGTGCAGACCTAGAACATCTAGACAAAAATAAAAATTTCAAAAAATAATTTTTTCTTATAATTTCCTAACTTAATGTTCCATTAGCACCATACACATTGATAAAAAAACACAAGTACTCAAAATAAAGAGAAGTTATTGTAGTTGTTAAGTTCCATCAGGACCCCCGATCTCCAACTCAATCACTTAGTGGAACGTGAACCATTCCCAAAATGATTATTCATAAAATGAAAAAAATAATCAAGATATCTTCAATTACCTATTGGTACATAAAAAAAAATAATGATACATGTCCACTGGTGTTTAGAAGTAATGTGTGATTATAATACACTCATTAGACAATTCCCATGATTCTAATATATATAAAATACCCTTAGGTATGTGATTTAAATAATTCTAATCATTTACCTAAATATATATAAAAATAGAATTATAGGGGGTTATCAATAAATGAAAATGGTAAGTATATAATAATGAATTCCACTAAAAAAAACTAACCATAAATGATAACTACATATACAAGGAGTATTTATACCTTTCATACATACTTTGAGTCTAATCATGGGATCTAAGGCAACCAAGACTTGGAAATATTATAGTTGTCTTGATTATATAAGTATAAATTTTCCGAAGTGTAAAACCCATTCTATAAGGGATACTGGTTCATGTATACTCATGTTACGGAGATCTTGTACTATTTCCATTTATGAATTGGGTATTTGGTATAATAGATTCAATAAAGGTTGATCTTTTCCAATCGAGTATCACAAGAGATAGTTAAGTAGTTTCAAGACCATCCCATATATTCAACCTCAACACCACCAAGTGGGTACCAATATATAGTTTATATGAAAATAATACCAATAAAATGTGTATCTAGACATCTTTTATACTAAAAAAATATACAACCTCCTCTGGTTACAAAGTATTAACAGAGGATATCAAACCGTAATCCATGGTGAGAGAACATTACTAGTTACATAAATCAACATGCTTAGTAAAAAGAAGAAGAAATCATGCTATACATATCAAAATTAAAATCATGACTACCAAAATATTCCATTATAATGAATCAAATTATAATCAGGGAAAAAAATTTATAATCACATAATCAACCTACACCATCAAATCGACTAAACACAATTCCCAATCACAAATGAATTTCAACGTAACATGGGAAGTATCTAAATAAAATATTATAGAATCCAAAAAAAAAATTCAACATCAAAGAAAACATGGACCGAAATAAGATATAATACTAGTATAAGGTTATTTTGGGGGCATATTATACCAACTTAAAGATATAATTATAGATAAGTTCAGGGTCCATTAACATCATATCCAAATAAATTTTTACTAATATATGGGGGTAAAAAATTCTTACCAGGATATTACAGGTGGTAAACCAAGTTTAGGGTTGTTCATGTCCATTACATATATATATATATATATATATATTTAACAAACACCACATTTTTATATGTTAATGATGGTGTATGTTTGAAATTTTAATCTTTTTTTAATGTAAATATCTACTTAAAAATATGTCATTTCATAATGGTATTTTTCTTTTAATGAAATACCTTTTGAATTTTAAGGTGAAAATATTTGAATGAAACAATATACCTTTAGGAGAATAAAATTATACATTTCTATAAAAATAAGTGGTTTTATGAAATTAATTTATATTTTGAAAGGTTTTATGAAAAACTAAAATTAGTTTCATATCATTAAATAATAAGATAAATTGATATTTTTCAAATAAAATTAATTAACTTTGGGTTGAAAAATAGGTGATTAAAGCAATTACATTGGTTTTTTGCATCATTAATTCCTACTCATAGTCAACCCAACCTTTACCTCACCACTAATGTTATTATTTTCTAGGTTTATGTATGGATCATGACTTTTAACTTATACAATATAAAAGGGAAGTGATGTGTTCTTTTATAATGAATGTTATATTCATAAGAAAGGATGATTATATATAAAATTAATCACCCTACCCATATTTATTCACTTAATCCACTAGTGATTATATTACCATACTCACCATGAGCCTACAAGGTATCATGGGGACCTCTTAAGGTTTTATAGGAAAATAATTACCCCTCTTGATGTTTTTTTATGAATCTAAAGAAAGGAAATTCTGAATAAATCCAAGTGTACAAGTGATACTTTACATAATATAATTTTTGGTAATTAAAGTTTACATCAACCTTGAAGACATTATAAATCGATGGTCCACTATATCACATTACTACTCCCAACAAGGATCATGGTTACCCCCAGTTATTCAATTCCAAGTAATTAATTATATAGGAAGACAAGTTTTGTGGATAAATTTCTATGTCTCATCAAAAAATGGAATTTTAGGCAAAACATTTTGACATAAAGAATTAATATCTGCGAAAAGAGTATTTGGAATGATATAGATATCAATATCTTACAAAAAATTATAATTTCAGGATTTATAACTAATCAATTTATAATAAATATCTATGAAATAATTTAAAACTAAATAAGAAATTTTTCAATTTATTCAAAACATTAAAGGATATACATATATAAAATAAGAATATATAAAATAAAAATAAAATATGTGACTATGAGATTCATTTAAAATGATTAGTTTATTTTTTTAGAAAGAAACATAAAATTTTATTTAAAAAAATAAAAAAATGGTTGAAGATGATCCCATTCAATTCCTAGAGGATTTTTTATGGTTCAGAACCATTTTCTAGGAAGTTATCTATGATGATTCCTCCCCCATGCACCAAAAATATATTATATATGCTTATAAATAATCAAAATATCATTCCTAGACCATCCATAGATAATATTCAAAAAAAGAAAATAACCATCACAGAAACTCAATGGAAACCTTCTTAAAACCTAGGAAAAATATAATAACAACTCTTCTAAAAATCAATCAAAAATAATTTATAAGATAATAGAACATAATAATATCATAACTAAGGTCTAAAACTAGTTAAATATAATTAAAAATATCACATAAATAAGATATATAAAAATAATGAGAAATCATAACAAAAACACCTACCAAGGTCACCTATATCCCAATCAAGAAGAGAGGATGGGATTCCACATTATATCAACATGATTTTTTTTTGAAATCCGTAGTTATGGAATCCTTTTATAACAGGGAAAGGGAAGATAAATAAAAGAAGAAAGGATATCATTATAGGGTAGCATACCATGGATTTACCTTGAAGAAAACTTCTTGAATCCACCTTGGATCAAGAAGTAAGATAAGGGAAATATGGAATGATAAGATTCAGAGAGGGGATATCAACAAGAAGAAGGAGGAATGGATTGAAGTAAGAGAAAAAATGATAAAATAAAGTGGTATAAATTGACCAAATTACCGTTTTATTAAAATAAAAGGGGACTGGAGCTACCAGGTACCAGATTGGTGTCCATAGAGAACCGAGTGGTCTCCCAATACTAAGACCTTACTTCCCAACACCACTGGGTTCCTAGTACCGCCCACTTGTTTCCCAATGATATTTGCAGTCTTATGACTTCATGTGCTTTCACCCATAGGCCACCCAAAACCCTAGAACTTCTCCTAATATTAGAACCTAATCTGAAAATATAAATTAAATCATCACAATACTTCAAATGCAATATCAAAAGTCTAAAATAATTAGCTCCCCACTCTGATAATCAAAAAGGAAAAATATCAGAAAAATTTATTTTTTAAATTTTCATTAAAATATAATGAACAAGGTTAGGGTCATTTAAAAATATATTTCTAAATGGTATGGTGTTTCCCAATTTAAGTTTCTAGGGTGTAGTGAAAGCGGTCATGAACATGGATAAAAATTGTTTTTGATAACTTTTTCAAATTAATCCTTATAATTATATGATAAAACCCCAAAATACATGATGATATAAATATTTACTTATATTTTGTAATTAATTTACATAAATACTTTCCTTTATTTAAATTATTTATTCATTAAATAATTGATTGACCTCTTATTGTCATACCATCATTGAATTATAGGATTCAAAGGTATAATCCATCTCATAGTGATCCAAACAGTCTAAAAAAACCTTAGAATGCCACTATATAAATATATGAGTTCTAAATAGAATGATTCTAATGATCATGTTTCACTCACCGTTGATTGGATCAAGCGTTCCTTTAGGGTTTGAAGAATTTTCCTATATCCATCTGGGATCAGAGATAGAGGAGGAGGATTAGAGATCTCTTTACTTGAGAGAATTCTAGAAGAAAATGAATATTTATTTAAATAAATAAATATTACTTAATTATTCATTCAATAAATAAAAAAATATTTTATTCACTAAATGGGGGAATAAATATTTTTTAAATATTCAAATCACATATTGTTTATCCGGAATAAATGATTACTAAATATAGGTGATCAACATAACCTGAATAAATATAAATTACAAAAATTTGAGAATAATATTATATTATAAAAAATAATTCACGTAAAATTATACTGATATTTCATATATAGTTAATGTGTTACCATCTAGGTCCCTTTATCAGTGACATTAGAATGAAATTTTCTAAAGTCTAAGATTACGATCTAAAAACATGTTAAGGAACCAATAAAGAAATGATTTGTATGTTGTAATGAAAATATCTTCATATTAGTACTCACTATGTAATATAATCCCTTTAACTAGATATCTCATCAGGTAGGTAGAATTTTATGTTTCATTAAATAATAAACTAGATATATTATCTTTGACTTTCCTAAAATGCCCTCTCTGATAAAACCACAATGGACATTGAGTTAATTAGCTAGTTCTATTCAAATCAAAGGGATATATGTATATATATACTTCAATTAACTTGGATGAGATATATCCTATATTGAAATATTTATTAATTCCATATAAATCATGATATACCCAACACACCCAAATTCACCAAGAATATATTTCACCACAGTTTATGGTAATACATCAGGTTATATGAATCATGATCACATGAATATGAACATCCATTGACACATAGAACACATGAATTTCTTATTGGTTGATCTATTATCATAATATAATCTCATTGATAGTACCTAGTGATTGTAAATACTCATAAATTTCATGGAATTTTTTTTCTTAAATTCATTGGGATTTTACGAATACGTAGTTTCTGACAGTACCTGATTCCGAGGCCTGGTGTGCCCAGAATATTTTTCCAAAGTTTAGAACGGGTACGTACAATGAACGAATGGGCGGGTTTTTCTAACTTTTTATCCGGTGCTCGGAATCGAAATCCGAGGGCACCGATGAAACCGAAGTGCCGATATTTTCTTAGGAGCACCTTTTCTGAAGGTGCATTTACTCGGGAGGAGTTGTTAAAAATGTGAGGAATAAAATATAATTGTTTTACAATTTCATTTTATTTCTTCACTAAGTGGTTTAAGTGTTAAGTGAAATAAAGTTGTGTCACAACTTTATTTCTCTCTTCTAAGTGGTTTAACTTCCATGTGAGGGAGTTGGGGTGGGACCCACTAAATCCTAACTTCTCTTGTTAGGATATTTGTGAGGTGGGGCCCACACGAGCCCCACCCCTTCAAATTATTAAAACTCCCTCTTAAGTGTGTAACCCTTAAAAAATCACCATTGATTAGGGTGACTTTTCCTCTCACCACTTTAATTCAAAGCCAACACATTAACTTAATTAAGTGAGTTATGTGTTTTGAATTTTGAGTTTTTGAAAAAGCATGGCATGTGTTAATAAAATAAGGAAGGCCTTATTTTATTTGGGGTTTTGAGTTGTGTGTGGATTTTTGGAGAGAATTATCTAAGTCTTGGAGAACTCCATCATCTTCGTTGAAGAACATCAAGACCTCGATAAAGAACGCTGTCATCGCAAGGAGTGATCGACGTGCCATTCTTCTCCTCTCCGCAGTCGTTGTGAGATGGCATTCCCTCCATGGACGTACGCCGACGCCGTCAACTGCGACACCGAATTTTGTCGTCATTTTTGAGGTAGGGGATTGTTTTACGTTCATGATTATTTTGGAATTCATCGTTAAATAATTATCCGCTTGTTATCGAATTAACGGGAGGAAGCCGGACTGCACAAACACGAACGACCCTCCTCCCCAATGTTGTTGTACTTCATTATGGATTGAAACAGAGGTGACGCGGTGCCATCACACAGTGTGGGAATTAGGAAAATCGCAACAAAAGAGCGCGGCGTCATTGCGCCACGCTGTTGAGGCCAAAAGCGGCCGCGGCGGAGGGGCGCAGTGTCGGCGCGCCACGCCGATCGGACAAGGGCCGCGATCTAAGGCCGTGGTGGTGCAGTGGAGGGTGGCTGGATCCGCCGGCCGCTAGAGCTTCAGAGGCCAGATCCTCCGGCCTTCCCGAACTCAGCCTGCTTGGGTGGACCCCAAAGGGGTCTACCATTTCAAGAAAACAGGGGGGCGACTTCCCCCCTTCCGCGTCCGCTCAGCGCGCAGGCGCCCGCACAGAGTCGGACTGGCCACACCGGGCCAGACCGCCCGTGCCCAGCCGGGCCGCCCAGACTGGGCCGGACCCCTGCATCGGGCCGGGCTGCACTGGCTGGGCCAGACCCACGCCAGCCGAGCTGGGCCACGCCGAACCGGGCCGGACCCAGGCCTGAGTCAGGTCGACCCGGTTCGGGCCGACCTAGGGGCTATTGGGCCGGGTCGGACTGGGCCCAAACCCCTATTTCCGGACAGATCCGTTTAAACACCCATAACGTGGGATACGAACCTCCGATCGACAAACCTTCAGTTGCATAGAGAAATATGGACCGATACAGTCATTTTGGTATATTAAACTCAAGGTTTCAGAGAACTTTCGGTACAACCAGTTTGGTTCGAACACAAAACCAGCCGGGCCCTCAGAGCAGAAACGCTTATAACTTGAGCTCCGGACGTCCGATTGACATGCCGTCGACATTGTTGGGTTCCTCTTAGTGATACGGTTCTTTTTTGTATTACTCTTCTAGAGGTGTGGATGCAGGTGGAGTGAGGTCGGGTTGGTTTTAGCTTAAAAACCAACCGGTCTCCTCAGACGAAAAAACCAATAAATCTCAGACCGGACGTCCGATTGACGAGCCGTCTGTCGCGTTGAGTTCTTTTTTATGAGACAGAACTTTGGTATACATCAACTCAGAACTATGTTTCAGTTGATGTAACGATCCCCCTTGGCTCATGGAGCGGACCCTCCTGGAATTGAGCGTGCTGTGTGCGGGAACCCTAGAGCTGGCTGCGACTGCAACAAATTCCGTACTGGAATCCTCCGTGGGTTCAACAGTAAAGACTTTTGTAATGGAATCCTACGTGGGTTCGACGATGACGAAAACCATACTGGAATCCTTTGTGGGTTCGGTGGTGACGACTACTGTACTTGTATCCTACGTGGGTCTGACAGTATTGACCTCTGTTGTAGTATCCTACGTGGGTCCGACAGAGTAGCTGGACTAGTATCCTACGTGGGTCAGACAGCTTAGCTGGTCTAGTATCCTATGTGGGTCCCAGCTAGATGAATTAGTAACTACATCTTATAATCCCTTTTGCCTTAAAAATGATGTATTTTTGTTTGAGCTGAGTCTTGTTTTTCAATCATTATCATTGATGTGATTGACTTTCTTTCTTGTGTGGACTGGGTTGTACTTTCCTATGTGGACTGGGTTGTACTTTCCTGTGTGGACTGGGTTATACTTTCCTATGTGTACTCAGTTGTACTTTCCTGTGTGGACTAGATTGAACTTGGGCTCAGATGTTGGAGCCAAACTGGAATTGATGACCTATGTATATGTATGGGAATATACCTAAGTAATGTTGGTTGTTACTTCGTGATTGTATCTTTCGTTTGTGGTTTATCCTTCGTGGATTCTGGGAGACCTTCGGGGGTCTCGAGGTCCCTACTGAGTATCGTATACTCACCACTGCATGGGCTATGACCGCACTACGTTGAGTTGGTTGCAGAATACAGACATCGCTGATCGAAGTTGAGTCTTGTGGAGCGGAACGGTACCTGGAGGTGGACCACTTGACGAGACGTACTCATAGCGGATGGCTGGACCTGAGGAGCTGATGAGACTATCTGTACCCACCCCTCAGGTGGAAGTTCAAGAGGACGACTTAGTGGTAGCTTCTTTACTTTTCAGCTGCTATGATTCCTTTTTCTCAGTTGTACTGTACTTTCAGTTGGGTTTGTATACTTGCCCATTTATTTTCCAGCACATACTTTTGTACTCAGTTTACTTAGTGTTTACTTCACCTTGTGTAATATGTGGTGTTTTTTCTCTTATATAAAGGCAATGCCTTCCCTTATATCAGGATTTATGCATTTGGTGCCAGTCGCCATCCCCTGGCCTATAGAAGGCGGGCTTGGGGTAGTCACGACACTAGCCCCGAGGAAGGGTTGTGAAAAATTGGTATCAAAGGAGTTCGGTTCTACCACAGAACTCATTACTCTGATATTTCTTCCATGTGAAGCAATAGTGTTAAGGGTATTGAGTGTGGTTATTAGTCCAGGGAGTCCAGTGTTGGTGAGGCGGCCAACGTATCCATATACCAGGACCCTGACTTCTGATTTCTGACTCAGTACACGAAGACATTGATTGAATGTGTGTTTCAAAAGTTTTCTTTGTGATTACCTTGTTTCATCTCACTAGGAATAAATCATTTGACCGTGGCACAACTGTTAATTTTCAAGATGTCCCCATGATGGCAGCCAGCTAGGGTTCCGAGCTTTGTGCGATACGGCAGCCCACCGAGTGACGAGGGCTCGGTACATGGCGCTTTTACAGTGGAGGCACCGGCAGTACCTCTACCCGCCGAGCCACCGATGCCACCATCCCTAGCAGCTGAGAGTGCAAGTTGCCTTAGTGTGATGCACACGTTTCAGTGTCAGAGACTGCCCAAGTTCCATGGGGAGACAGACCCTCAGGTAGCCGAGGATTGGCTGGAGGCTGTTGTTCGAGTTTTCAGATTAGTTGGGACACCAGCTGACCTCATGGTGATCCTTACGGCAAATCTCCTGCACGCGATAGCAGGTAGATGGTGGATCTTGAAACTCAAGGTGCATGACGAGGCATATCCTCTTTAGACGGACTTCGAGAGCCTCTTCTGATCGGAGTTCGTTCCATCCACCCTCCATGCGGTACACATTCAGGAGCTACTATAGCTGTGTCAGGGCAGCATGACAATAGCCCAGTACTCGGTGAGATTTAACGATCTCTAATTCTACTCCACGGACATGGAATGGGACCCATTCTTCCGAGCCCGGACCTTCGAGCAGGGACAGAGGCATGAGATCAGGGTGTCGATGATCTCCCTTAGAATGCTGACACTGGAAGGAGTACTGGAGCGAGCCCTTTTTGTAGAGAGATTTCTTACTGAGCCTACACCAGCAGCGAGACCCTCCGCAGGACGACCCGCAGCGGAGTCTTCTGTAGCCAACAGTAGACAAATGACGCAGAGGACCAAGCGGGCTAGACCATCAGATGAGAAATCGCAGGAAACAGGTTTGGTTGTGCGAGGCACTTGGAATAGAGACAATTAAACGAGGAGCAGAAAGTGCTATGCATGTGGTGGGTATTGTCACATGGCTCGAGACTGCCTGACCCGCCATGCAGATGAGCAGCAGGCGGTAGAGGGACCTCCCAGGAAGAGGTTCGACCATGGAGGTCCGCAGGGAGCAGGTGGACAAGGAAGAGGAGCTGGCTGAGAAGCGGGTGGTGGGTGACGCTTTGAGGCCCTACCACCACCACCACCAGGAAGGCCACCACAACCGCAGGGAACGGGTGGATAGGGGAGATCTCAGCTTCAGGCAGCTGAGGCCTATGATCATGGAGCTCCGAGAGAAGATTTACAGGAGCGGGACTAACTCCAGACATTGAGAATTTTGTTCATGTTTCTTCTAGCTTTGTTGATGTTTGTTTATAGATGATTTGTGTCTTTGTACCTTGAGCTGAGTAATAAAATACACTTGTTCTTGTGAAGTTTTCTTCCCTGTCCTTTTTATGTAATTGATACTGAGAGGTTCTGGTTAAAACCGTTGACTTGATCCTCACTTTTGAGATTTCTACTGGAGGAGACCTAGTGACCACACACTGCTGCCGACAGTGTGACTCGACCCTTGGAGGTGAGAGTAACGGTTGGATCTCTTAGTAGTAGTGTCGAGGCCTTACGACGTCATCCATGGAATGAAATAGTACCATTCATGTCAAGATTGACTGTATTAGTCAAAGAATGTGGTTCATCCAGGGGATGAGACCAGATTTCTCTTTTCAGTAGAAGAGAAATCTCAGTATCTCTTGAAGAACGTAAACAATTAAGGGTGGGAATTAGTTCTTATAGTTGGCTAGTCTCACCCATTGATCGTTGAGCGAACGGTTTACGGTTCTCTCCAACCCAATAGTCTCAGGTATGTCTTCTCCCAGAAGGACATGAACCCGAGACAACAGTGATAGTTTATACTCCTAGAGAGGGGGACCTTGTAGTAGGAGATCGGGATTTCAGCTATTAGGGGTGGAGAAATAGCAGCTGCCCGCGTTTTAGTTATCCATTGTGGATAGTGTTAGAGTCAGCTCGTGTAGAACCAGAAATGGTTCAGGCTATGACGGAGAAGGTGAAGATCATTCTTGAGTGGATGAAGACTGCACAGAACAGACAATAGTCTTTTGCTGATGGGAGACAAGACCACAGGTGTTTGAGGGTGACAAACACATCTTCAGATGAGCCACACCTCGACGGGGTCTATGGAAATATGACTGAGGTGACATGTTATCTTCGAGGTTCAATGGACCTTTCCAGGTTCTCAGCAGGATAGGTGAGGTTACTTATCAACTGGCTCTACCACCTCAGTTGCACCAGGTGCACAACGTATTACACGTATCTCAGCTGAGGAGATACGTGCACAACCCGACGCATATCATCGACCATGGGGAGCTGGAAATTGTTGACGGGGGGTGACTTTTGCGGAGGTCCCTGTGGAGATCAAGGATAAACATGAGTGGGTCCTACCTGGGCGGTCGATTACTCTTGTGCGCATCAGGTGGAAGTACGGGAACCTTCAGGAGAGCACATGGGAGAGGGAGGCTTAGATGCGTTCTCAATACCCTCATTTGTTCCCGTAGTTTGTGATGTATATTTACGGGGACGTAAATCCCTAAGGTGGGAGTAATGTAAAGACCCATAAATTTCAAGTATTTTTTTCTTAAATTCTTTGGGATTTTACGAATACGCAGTTTCTGACAGCACCTGATTCCAAGGCTCAGTGTGACCGGAATATTTTTCCGAATTTTAGCTTGGGTACGTTCAGTGAACGAACGAGCATATTTTTCTTACTTTTGAACCAGTGCTCAGAATCGAAATCTGAGGGAACCAATGAAACCACAACGCCGGTATTTGCTTAAGAGCACCTTTTCCAAAAGTGCGTTTACTCGGGAGGACTTGTTAAAAATGTGAGGAACAAAATATAATTGTTTTATGATTTTATTTTATTTCTTTACTAAGTATTTTAAGTGTTAAGTGAAATAAAGTTGTGTCACAACTTTATTTCTCTCTTCTAAGTGGTTTAACTTCCATGTGAGGGAGTTGGGGTGGGACCCACTAAATCCTAACTTCTCTTGTTAGGATATTTTTAAGGTGGGGCCCACACGATCCCCACCCCTTCAAATTCTTAAAACTCCCTCTTAAGTGTGTAACCCTTAAAAACTCCCCATTGATTAGGGGGACTTTCCCTCTCCCCAATTTAATTCAAAGCCAACACATTAACTTAATTAAGTGAGTTATGTGTTTTGAATTTTGAGTTTTTGAAAAATCTTGGCATGTGTTAATAAAATAAGGAAGGCCTTATTTTATTTGCGGTTTTGAGTTGTGTGTGGATTTTTGGAGAGAATTCTATAAGTCTTGGAGAAATACATCATCTTCGTTGAAGAACATCAAGACCTCGACAAAGAACGCCACCACCGCAAGGAGTGATCGACGTGCCGTTCTTCTCCTCTCCGCAGCCGGTGTGAGACGTCATTCCCTCCTTGGACGTACGCCGACACTGTCAACCGAGACACTGACTTTTTTCATCATTGTTGAGGTAGGGGATTGTTTTACTTTCATGATTATTTTGGCATTCATTTTTAAATAATTAGACGCTTTTTATCGAATTAATGGGAGGAGGCCAGACCACACAAACACGGCCGAACCTCCTGCCCATTGTTGTTGTACTTCGTTATAGATTGGAATGGAGGCGAAGCGGTGCCGTCACACCATGCGGGAATGAGGAAAACCACAACAAAAGAGTGCGGCGCCATCGCACTGCGCCGTTGAGGCCGAAAGTGGCCGTGGCTGGAGTCGGGCTGCGGCGGAGGGCCGCGGCGCCGTCGGGCCATGCCAGTCGGACAAGGGCTGCGGCCTAAGGCCGCGGCGGTGTAGTGGAGGGTGGCCGGATCCACCGGCCACCGACGCATTGGAAGTCGGGACCGCGGGGGGTCCTGTGGCGGCTCACCGGTCGGCCAAAGCGGCCGACCGAGTTCGCGAAGGCCGGGGGTTTGTGACCCCCGATGTCCAGCTAGGGTGAACCCCACAGGGGTATGCCGTTTCGGGAAAACAGGTGGGAATATTCCCCCCTTCTGCGTTCGCTGAGCACGCGGGTTCCCGCACCGAGTCAGACCGGCTGTGCCGGGCCAGACCTCCCGTGCTGGGCCAGACCACCCGCGTCGGGCCGGGCCGCCCGCGCTGGGGCCGACCCCCGCGTCGGGCCGTGCAGCACTAGCTGGGCTGAACCCATGCTAGATGGGATGGGCCGTGCCGAACTAGGCCGGACCCGGACCCGGTTCGGGTCGACCCGGTTCGGGCGACCCATGGGTATTGGGCTGGGTCGGACTGGGCCCAAACCCCCTGTTTCCGGACAGATTCGTTTAAACACCCATAACTTGGGTTACAGACCTCCGATCGAAACACCGTTTGTTGCATAGAGATCCCTGCATCGAGATGGTAATTTAGGTATATTAAAATCAAGGTTTCGAATAACTTTGGGTATGGCCGGGTTGGTTCTAACACGAAACCAACCGGGCCCTCAGAGCGAAAACACTTATAACTTGAGCTCCGGATATCCGATTGACGTGCCGTCGACTTTGTTGGATTCCTCTTAGTGAGACGGTTATTTTGGCTTACTCCGCTTGAGGTGTGGACTCAGCTAGAGTGCAGTCGATTTGGTTTTGGATTAAAAACCATCCAGGACCCTGAGACGAAAAATCCAATAACTCTCAGACTGGGCGTCCGATTGACGCGCCGTCTATCGCGTTGTGTTCCTATTGACGAGACAGAACATTGGGATACATCAAATCCAGACTACGTTTCAGTTGATGTATCGACCCCCCTTATATCGTGGAGTGAACTCTCCTAGAATCAAGCGTGCTGTGAGTGGGAACCCTGGAGCTGGCTGCGACTGCAACAACTTCCGTACTGGAATCCTCCGTGGGTTCGACGATAAAGAATTTTGTACTGGAATCCTACATGGGTTCGATGACGATGACAACCATACTGGAATCCTACGTGGGTTCGGTGATGATGACTACTGTACTTGTATCCTACGTGGGTTCGACAGTATTGACCTATGTTGTAGTATCCTATGTGGGTCCGACAGAGTTGCTGGACTTGTATCCTACGTGGGTCTGACAACTTAGCTGGTCTAGTATCCTACGTGGGTCCCAGCTAGATGAATCAGTAACTACATCTGATCATATCTTTTTCCTTACAAATGATGTATTCCTGTGTGAGTTGAGTCTTTTTTTTTCAATCATTATCATTGATGTGATTGACTTGCTTTCCTGTGTGGACTGGGTTGTACTTTACTGTGTGGACTGGGTTGTACTTTCCTGTGTGAACTGGGTTTTACTTTCTCGTGTGGATTGCGTGGTACTACACTAAGTGGACTAGATCAAACTTGGGCTCGGATGTTGGAGCCGAACTGGAATTGATGACTTATGTATATGTATGGGCATATACCTATGTAATGTTGGTTGTTACTTCGTGATTGTATCTTTACTTTGTGGTTTATCCTTCGTGGATTCTGGGAGACCTTCGGGGGTCTCGGGGTCCCTAATGAGTATCGTATACTCACCCCTGCACAGGTTATGCCTGCACTACGTTGTGTTGGTTACAGACGACGGACAACGCTGATCGTAGTTGAGGCTTGTGGACCAGAATGATACCTAGAGGTGGACCACTTAGTGAGACGTACTCAGAGCGGACGGCTGGACCCGAGGAGCCGATGAGACTATCTGTACCCACCCGTTAGGTGGAAGTTCCGGAGGACAACTCAGTGGTTGCTGATTTACTTTTCAGCTGTTGTACTTCCTTTTTCTCAGTTGTACTGTATTTTCAGTTGGGTTTGTATACTGGTCCATTTACATTCCAGCACTTACTTTTGTACTCAGTTTACTTAGTGTTTACTTCAGCTTGCGTACTCTATGGTGTTTGTTCTCTTATATAAAGTCAATGCCTTCCCTTATATCGGTATTTACACCTTTGATGCTAGTCACCAGCCTCTGGCCAATGGAAGGCGGGCTTTGGGTAGTAACGACACGAGCCCCGAGGACGGGTCGTGATAAGGATAACTTAATGAAAAGAAGTATCAATTTATTATGATCCCCATAACCCTATTAGTTTGTGTCATCTGATACTTGTTAGATGATATCATTTTTCTATAGAACATATATTTAATAACACCATCACAAAACATGAAGGTTCTATTAATAGTAGTTAAATAATAAGACCTTATGACACTACGAGTATCCTTAGGTATATTTTTCATTTGAAATAATGTTTTTATTCTTTTTTTGATTACATATTTCCAGTTTATGTTTTTGAATAATCCAAAACCCTCTTATTATTTTATGTGAAAATATGTTTTTAATAGTTCCCTATATTTTTATTATATATTGAGTTCCAGTGACTAGATTTCTATAATTATAATTTCATATGAAATATAAGAATATTATATTTATTTTATTCAAATACTTAAAATAAGAAATTAGTCTATAGAATGTTCACATTTTTTTATAAATATGCTACATTCTTTTGGTTTCAAGAGTTTTTTTAGTTTAAACTGCTTCATAGTTTTATTTTGTTATTTAATTTTAACCTGAGAAATATAGATCATATTCTCACACAAATTATTCCATTGGATATCCAATAGATTTAATTACATTTCATTAAACTAAATTTAGGTATGATTTTTTTGTTTATTTGGTGTAAAAAATTCTTGAAGTTTATCCTACAATTCTTGAATTATATAATTTATAGAATTCAATTTTTTTATTTCAATGATATTTATTTTATTATGAATAAGAATAAAACATTGTTTTTTATGTAAATATAATATTTTTAAAACTTATCATTGAAATTCATTAAAATCTAAAAATTCCATTTATATTCCTTAAAAATGGTCTAAATTATACAACATTTCAATTACTTTTTCTACAAGTTTTACTATGTTTTTTTCACAATTTTCAATCATATATACTATTATAGATATCTGATTAAAGTGATTATTGATCCATGGGAAAGATATCTTTATTATATTCATTTAATTATACTAGATATTTTTATATTTATATCATTTAGATGGGTTAAAAAATCACCAATGTTTTTCCGTCATGCTTTTTCATTAAATGATAAATTAATATTCTTCAACTTATTTTTCATCAAGATTGACACCTGCAGTAAGATTCACCACTAGATCCTTCAAATAAAAACATTCATAGAGAGAATTATCAATCTTAATTACTAATTTTTGCCTACTCCTCCATGTGTGGTGTCTCTTTATATCTTTCAATCCTTAATTGACACACTATGATAACAACTCAACGATAGCATGTGGATCCACAACCCCAGAAGATAAAGCACTCCACGGGAACAATATATGTATCAGTGGCGGTTCCACTCTCAATGGTAGATATTATATGTAGTGAAATGATATGTCCATAAATTTTAGCTCCACTTTTGATTTGAGCTCTCCCTTTAAGCATAACTGTTGCAACACACTTTGACGGTAGAACCTGTAACTTTACTCTAACGATAATACCATTCATGTGATGGTTGATACTTGTTGTATGATGGTAGATTATATCATCATACAAGGGTAGATAAACAAACAATTAGTATCTTTCTCAACTAGATAGTAGAAGTACCATCTTCTAGTAGAGGTACCACTATAGCTCAATGTGATAGTAGTTCCAAATAGTGATAGAAATCATCCGTCCAACCAAAAATAGTATCTCTATTTTCTCCATGAAAGTAAATTTCTTTGGATTATCTAATAGTAGCAGTGAATCGACACTGGTATCACCCTATTAATGGTAGAATTGATTTCCAATAGTACCTCATCATTTATTTTAGAGGCACCATCTTCTATTCAATGTAATGGTGGCTCACCTCAGACCGTTACGGTAGATGAACAACTCCGATGGTAGACCAGGAACATTAGATCCACTCTACCTGTGATGGTAGATCAGTAATGGTAGATTTACCCTATATGCAAGGGTAGATCAACAATGTAAACACTTTTATCCTACCACCATGTATTATTTTTTTTCTACCACAAGGTAAAAATTAATCTACCACTAGTTATATTCTATTTAAACTACACCCAGTTATAAATTTATTCCACCACTAGTTTTAAATTTTTCTTAATTCTAGACAATTTTATTGTTCTGAATTTTTTTATGCGATCTGTTTTTATCATTTTTAATATTTTTATTTCTATGATACTTATTATAATTTTTTAAGTGTTTTATTAATTTCTAAAATTAATATATATTATATGAAATCCATGCGAAGTGTTTCTAGATATTTTTATCAATTTTAAAATTTGATTTAAATTTATTCATTATTCTTGTGTAACTCATATAGCATATTTTTGGAATATTTATGTTTTTATATTTTGAGTTGATTTATATGATTATTTAATTTCTAAATTAATATTTAATGACATGAAATTTATCAAGTCCTATTTTATAGTATTTAGTATTTTACAATTTAAGTTTTTATTAAGCTCTATATTAAAGACTTTTGAATATTAAAAGTAAAATTATCCTAAGATTTTCATGGAATTGTCTTGAGCAATTATTTTGGATAATTTTGAATTATTTAGCGACTTATTAAAATTGGTTTGAATTGGTCTTTAACTTTTTAATTCAAACATTTATTTATTATGATTATTTTAGAGATAATTTTGTATATCCTTGATAATTATGTTATTTGAATTTAAATTACTTTACCAAGTTGATGTTTGGTTTGTTAGACCTTAGAGATTCTATTTAAAGGCTCCATAATTATTTCAAAATAGAGTTATGAGTTACAAGTTCATCATCTTTTTGTGAACCAAATATTTTCTATACTATACATAGCATGTCTTGTGCGATACTTTATTTCATCATCTAGATGATCTATTACGTGACAAATGACATCTTACTTGACTTTTAATTCTATGATGAGATGAGATGATCATGAACTCAAGAATCAGTACCTATGCTTTCTTCATATATCTTTTATTTATTCAGTTTTTTCTGAAATACTTATTCCCATATTTTATATAAAATTTATTTTTCTATTTATTAGTTTACATACAAAATTATTTCTTATTCTCCTCCTTAGGTTGTGTCTCTAAAATTTTAAAGTAAAAAATATTTGGGTTAGGACTCCTATAGTCTATAGTCAGGGTTATAATTGGGTTGCGAATCCCCATACAAAATTCAGTTTTAGTTTGGTTATCCCTTCACTTTTTAAAAAATTATTCTATAACTGGGTTATGATTCCTCTTAAAAATCAGGTAGTGAACAATTTATCTATCACAAAGTAGAGGAGGATTAGGACTAGACTGGGTCAACTTTGTATAGAACCAATATAGAAATCCTTGTCTTATTTATTTTATTTCTGTATCTAATTAACTATAATAATTATTCATCATAATTAATTAATATAATAATCTATTTTATTTTAAATTTTTAATTGGGTATATTCTCCCACCTCAAGAACTTTTTCCATTAACTTTATGACCTAACAAGGATATTCTCACATTCAATTTTATATATGGGAATGAAAATTTTATGATAAGAAAATTTTTAATTTTAAAAAACATTAATATAAAACTAATAATAAAGTATAAAGTACCCAATTCTATGACACCATCTTCGACAAACTACGAATTTAACAAGATACAAATACTAAAAACACTTAGTCCACTAACTATGATATTATGGTCCTATTTATTATAATATGGCACTTGAGGAAACGGGTCTACCACTTTATCTTATATGGAAACTTTACTTACTATGACTACACCCCTTTGAAAAAAATCTCTTAAGATATGAAACTTTCAAAGTATGTGATTCATCCTTTGAAGTAACCTTGGCTCCTTGTAAAGATCCAAAAATACAATATTATCACAATACAATGTGATGATGCATTTAATGATAGGAACTAAATAAAACTATTGGGTGAAGATTCATATACAAACTGATTATTTAGATAAATTAGAATCCACAATATACTTAGAATCTACTGTTGAATCGTTGAAAACTGGATACTTCAATCTCTTCCATCTCATATCTATGTTGATAATGAAGACATATCCTGACTATAATTTCATATCATTATGATATTTATGGAAATTAGAATATTTATATACCTTTAAGACTACCTTTTTTGATAAACAATCTATTTTGATGTTTTTGAGTACTTGAGGAGATTATTGTAATACGATATTTCCTCCTTCATTTGGTATTATGTCCAAAGAAGAGGAGATAGAGATGTTGAAGTGGATATGATGATTCTTTTATTTTTTATTGTAAAAACATAAATTGTATTCAAAATCATAAAAAATAAATCATTACATGCAAGGTGAAGGATCTATGGATGTTTAGAAGAGTTTTTAAATAGTTTGGAAGTATTTTGAACCGGTTATATGATTTTATGATGAATTATAGAGATCATGTGTTAAATAAATATTGGCTAATTATGACCATGCAAGAGTCATATCCCACTTTGGTAGAGCCCTTTTATTACTAGAGGAATAAAAATTTGGAAAAGGAATTGTTTTTTAAGAGTCATTTTAATATGTTATTTTGTAAAATATGAAAAATGAATTAGTTTATAAGTGTTATGCAGTATTTTAAAAGAGTAATTTTTTTTCATAAAGGAAAATTTAGATCTTAAAAGAGTAGTTAAATAATTCATAAGATTCATTAAAAACACTGAAATAATAAAAATGGTGACTAATAAGAGTAATGTAGAGCTTTATAAGAGTTATTGGAAACTATGGAAAAGTAAACCTGATGTTCATAAGAGTGACTATCCACTTTATAAGAGTCATCTACATAGTGAAATTTTAAATTTTGAAGTCATAAAAATCCAAAAAATTAAAAAATTATTATTTTTAGAAATAAATAATTTCATTTGATACCAGATCCATTTTTTAATTTTTTAAATATAAAAAAATTGGATTTGAAAATCAAACAACGGGATAATAAGGTTTTAATGTTGAAGACAATATTTATTTTAAAGGAGAAAGAAGAGTTTTATTCTGTGACCACTTCATCACACCACGACCATTAATTCTATGCTTCAATGATTAATATTTGAGTTTGAGTAGAAGAAAAAATAAGAGCGTAGAAAAATGTATGTTTAGAAATAATTGATATAATCTTATTCATTTGATTTTAAAATTTTAATTCAAATTAATTTTTTTATAACTACTGTGATGAAAAATATTATATCATAAATGATATAAGGGGTGTGTAAAAATGAATAAGAAGAGAATACTCTCAATATAAATCATTGGGAATAATCTTTAAATAATGAATTATATGAATAGGTTTTTTAGTTCCTAAAGTGTAAAGGGAAGAAACCTATGATAGTACAGGTTGAAGAATATGCAGGAAAATTATTATTAAAATAACTCTATGGAAGTCCAATTTAGTTTAAGGCTTTTTTATTGTTGAAAGAAAAACTATAATACTAATGCAATAACATGGGAAGCACCAATTTCAATTTTAAGACTTATTATAACATTAGTAAATGATATTACCTACTTGTTGTCCCTACATGTTGGTACTAGTTGATCATATGGTCTCTATTAAATCTTGATAATCCTAATGATTAACCTTCTTATTTTGAGAGGAGGACCATGTAAATCTATTTCACCCTTCATTTTTTTTGTTCTTGAAAGATTTCTATATTTAGTTTAATATGTGGAGAGGGTTTTTCAAGAAGTAAAATTAATTAAATTTTAAATCACATATTCACACCCAACCTATCAATGATTTACATGGATCAATGGGTTCCAATTTAAGTGGTATTAGATCTAGATTATTCTCTTTTTTAATATGTTGTTGGGAGGTTTTTAGTTTCTCTCGATTTGAAGAGTTTATCACCATTTTTTTGTATATATCAGAAGCCATAATTTAGTGAATAGAATAGTGAAACACACTTTTAATGGAAAAAAATAACTACTTATAGAAGGATATATTGATATATTATATTTTATCTATAAGATTGAATGTATTAGAGGCTTCAAAAGATGGGATAACAACCTTTGCTGAGAATGTTACTATGTTAGCATCTGATAATATATTTCTTGAGAATGATGATCATGATTTTAATGTCCTCATTTCATCCTTAATAGACAAGTAATTTATCAAAGTAAAGAAATTAAGAAAGATAAGAGAATATGGGATAAAGGAGAGAATATTTATGCAGGTAATGAAAATGTGATGTGAGAAAAAATATATATTTTAATAGTGAAGTATGAAAATAAAAAAAATAAAGGATTATTAAATTGTAGACAAATTCTTTACAAGGGTGAATAAAATTATGAGAACAATTAGGTGTTTTGGTGATAAGATTAAAGAAGAAATGGTAGTGGAGAATATTATTTTCATCCAACCTGACAATTTAGATGAACAAATATCATATTTGGAAGATAAATATCTAATAACACTCCCTTTTTATGAATTAAACACCATTTTAATTTCCAATTAGTTGAGAAAAATATAATTTTACAATGAATATATATTATGATAAAAAAGAAATCTATTTTAAACCCTTCAAAAAAAAGTAGTATAATAAGAAGTTTAATAGAGATGAAAGTGTATTTTTCAAATATTAATTTATATGAGGAACTAATTTTTTTAAAGAAATTCTCTTATCTATATAAATTTGAGAAGAGGAAATAGAAGGTTCAAGGGAAATAATCCCCAAATTTTTTTTGCAGATAAAATTTTCATTTTATATCAAATTTAAAAATATAAAATAATATAGACCAATGACGAATGTGAATAAAGAAAAATATGATACTTGAAAAAGTTATTATCAGAGTCTAAAAATCCATGTATTTTTTTTTTAAATTTAATATGAATAATTTCTCAAAATTCATGAAGAAAAATAAATTATCCAAATATGAAAGTAGTGATAGTTGTGAAGAAGAAGAAGAAGTTAAGACAACCAGTGACATTGATGGAAAACTTATAATTGCTAAAGTTAATAAATAATAATCCACTAGGTATGGATGTAGTGATATTGGGAGAAAATATGAAACCAAGATGGAATTTATGTTACATATAGAATTAAAAAATATCTTTTAATGTTCTCAATGTTGGATAAGGAGATCATAATTAAAAAAAATATAATCTTCTAGAAGTAATTAATATATACATATAGAAGAAGATTCAATATTATTGAGTTCAATTAGTGATTCGAAGAGACTACTTGATGATGATAATACTTCAAAAATCAATATTAAAGAAAGAGTGAATGCGAAGGAAAAAGATCTTGAATTTGTTCATCAAAGGTTGATAATGGTTGAAAAGGAAGTGAATAATATCATATTCAACCTCAAAAATTATGTACAAGAATTTAGAAAAATATATAATGAAAATATTGGTGAGATTTTTTTATTAGTAAATATTTCATAAATAGGTTACAAAATATCATTACAGTTACATTGGATATCCCAAGAAGAATAATTAGGTGAAGAGGACAATGTATTAGGAAAAATAAAGTGATTTTAAAAAATTTATAAATTATAATAAATCTAAATTAATTTATAAAAATATTAAAACTATTGTATTATAGTGACCCTAGATAAACATGACTAAAATAATAAATTAATTTGATGATTTAAATAATAAATCTCACAAATAGTCACACACTAAAGGTTTAGAGTCATGGAAATTAGCTACATAACATATTATTTTATTAAACTTGCAAACAATTATCCATAATCATGATCTTTTAGAACCTTTCTA
This sequence comes from Viscum album, assembly GCA_963277665.1. Lineage (NCBI taxonomy): Eukaryota > Viridiplantae > Streptophyta > Magnoliopsida > Santalales > Viscaceae > Viscum > Viscum album. The sequence continues at coordinate 2,068,160,139 of OY728121.1, forward strand.
GGTATCACACATGATACAATCATCATCATACCATGGGGAATGTAAATATAAAAAATTTGTGAGCTTATATTCTTAGTAATGGAAAACATATCATAAAGTGTTGGATCATAAACATAAAGGGGAACATTATGATGACCTAAATATAATTATAAAATATAATAAGACCATAGATCACAATCATAATACATGATACATAAACCTAATATCTTAACTAGATTATTAATGAAGTTAAAAAAATTGTAACATAGATCCAAATACATATCAATAATGAAAAAATGTATGATCATGATATAAATGTGTGGAATATATTAAAATAAGGTGTAATCATGAAAACGTTCCATTTTATGGAAATGAAATGCATCCAAAAAATTTATAATAACTTGATAAAAATCTTTGAAATCCAGAAAAACTATAATTATAGAAATATATTTGTGATATAACACATTATTACCATTTATAAGTGAAAAAACTCATTATGTGCACACCTAAAAATGTTATCAAACCCATTTTACTCATGCTTTTGTGAAAAAAATCATTATGTATATGCCTTACTATATCAGGTGATATAAAATTAAACCAATGTATTGGAGGGTGATATAAGAACCCCCCATAATCATCCATACAAATTTGTTCCACTTAAAATCAATCATAAAAATATCTTATTAAAATCATGGAAAAGAATGAGTTTCTTAAACATTACAATCCATAAACTTAAATGATCATTGGTTATAAAAAATATCATTTTCCAAAAAATAATTATATCATAATAAAATATATAGGATAATCAATACATCACTTCATGAGAGATAAATCTTGGAGGCAAAATGGAATTGTAAATAAACAAGTTTTCACAAAACCTTTTAGAAATTGATATAAATGATGAAGTGTAAATTACATTCAAAAACATTTTTGAGAAGGGAAAAAATACATTTGAAAACATTATTAAAAAAAGTTTCAAATAAAATATCCTTTAAAATAAATAAAGGTTAAAGAAAAATATTGAGTAGAAGATAAATGTTTTTATTTTATTTGGATGGAAAACAATTTTCTTTAATATTTTTAAATACCTTTGTTTGAAAACCTATATAAAAAAACCCAAACCCACAATACTAGATTTAGTGATAAAAACATAATCTTTATATTTACGGATTTGATATGAATAAAAATGAACCAATTTTATCCATCCAAAACATACAACATAAAAATTTAATAGTGAATCACTGAAATACCCCATGACATTTTGGTTTTGAGTTTTAGAGAATTTTGATAAATAATTACATAATAATATTCATGTCTTTAATTGAGAATTTTCATAATATACCAAGATTTTTTTATTCCACATTATTTCTTCATCATCAACCATATGAAACCCTTCATCATTGTAAGAGAAAATCCTTTTTGAAGATCCCTCATGCTCATTTTCAGGTATTATTTTAACCTTTTTATTGATTATACCATGGTTGAGTTTTTCTTTGGGGTTAATTTGGTTGAATTTGTAGAAATTTGGAAGGCATTGGGTATGTGCACAAATGGTTATTGGTTATGGAAAACTGTGTGGTTTTCCCTTGAAAATCATGTACCTTTATTTTGGGCCACAATATGTGGTGCATGGTTTGAGAAAATAGAGTAGCCTCCCTCCCTAAACCAAGAAACCTCAAATAGAGGGTGTTTTCAAGGTTTACACATGGTTTGTCAAATCCGGAACCCACTTAAGAGTAATTATGCACCCCAGATAGTATGGGGCATTGTTAGGGCCTAGGGTTTTAAAAACCATGTGATCCCTCCCAAGAAACCATGTGTGTATTAATTAAACCCTTAATTTGTTTTATAAAAAACTCCCAAACCACTTGGTTATTATGCGTAATGAGTCTAGATCGATCGAATACATTTTAATACAGTCTTATAGGCTCCTAGGAAGATTACAAAGCTTCTATAACCCTCTATAATGTTAATTCAAGACCTTTTGGAAGGATTCGACCTCTCTTCCGTTTTATCATATATCTCCTCCACTATTCTGATTTCGATCGTTCTATGTTGATTTGACAGAAACGATTTTTTTAATGTTAATAAAAAATCACAAGGTATGTGGTCTAATTACTCTTTCCCATTGTATTGATTATGATTCATGTTTTTTAGTTGTACCATTTCTTTTTCGTGTTGTGAAATTTATGTTTAAATTAAATTAATGAATAGTTTTTCCCATGTTCTTGTGAGACCCTTCATAAATCCCATTGGAACCGTTGGAGTTTTGAGACTAGACTTGATGAAAGACTATGGGGTGTGATAATATTATTCAAATTATGATTTATGATTTATGAAATGAGGAATAATGGGTGTAATTAATTGAATTAAATCCTTGAATATGGTTAATAAATGAGATTATGAAAATGATTAATAAGTTGGATTATGAAATTTTTTGAATAAGGGGTTATAAAAAATGATTGTAAATCAGTTATGAATGTGGAACCATGGTATGTGATATTTTTTAATGATGTGAACAATTAGTTTTGGGTCAAGTAATACTGATCAAAATACTCATGGGGTTCGAAATTGTTTCTATAGGCCTCAATATATATTTATATATATGTATATTTATTTTCATGTGACCATGGAGTTGTGGGTTAGGGACTTCTACTACAACTACCCACTAGGTTCCATATTACTACTTTAGGACCCCCAGTGTATGAATAAGAAATTACAATTAAGTTATTAATGAATTCCCATGAAAGAATTATTTGTGAAACTCATGATATGTATGGTTGAGACTCTGACATGGGATGAAGCAGGAATGATTGGTTCAGGTGTCACCTTGAACCCAAGGGCCTATGTTGTTGAATTAAAGAATAATTAAATGTGAACCCTCCTTACATTTTAATTGTTATTTATTCATTAAACAACTTCCTACAATGTTATTGACTAGATTTTTCTTTAGATATATTTAGTGGTTTCCAACTGAGTTATACTTAGACCCTACTCAGGATTCTTGATCGGTACTGGAATAGAGTTCATGTTTGTAGGATGGGATAAGGGAAAGATCCCTATGTCAGATGGATGATTTACGATTCATTATGAAAGTGTGGATAAGGGAACCAAATTTGATGTAGGGACCTTCCTTAGACTTCTCAGTCTGTCTTTATTTTGGTTTTTCTTTAGACACTTGAAATGTATATGTAATGAAATATCTTTTTCTTGAGTTTATGGTCATCTTTTCCTATTTTGGATTTATTAGGTGATATTGGAGGATAATTTATTTGGTATTTTCTGTGTTGTTTTTTATCATCATTTGGAAAATGTCTATTGACTTCCGCTATTATGCTACTTTGATAAAGAGGATATAGTCTCTCCGCATTACATATTTGAACCTTAATACTAGTCAACAACCTCTAACATATGGAGAGGTAAGTCTAAGGCCATGTAATAAACCAACTTAGGGAACTGGTATTTGGTTCTCAGTTTGGGATGTTACAAAGTGGCATTAGAGGGTTTTTTTTGAGTTGTATTACTATTTGGTAAAGTTCAAAAAAATACTAGGATGAGTCGGGCCTTAGTCATGAGATAATTCATAGGAATAGATGACCCATATATGAGGGAATAACTAAGTACCCAGGGTGGGATTATAGTTCTTGATGTCTTCTAATATATTTTAATGTTATTTCACCTTCGGTGACACACTTTTTTGTGTGAAGTTATTGTTTTTTGAGATTTTACTCATGCTCTGTAAGGTATGAGAGGTGAGTATACCTGAAGCATTCTAGAACATTGAATTTTATGTGACATTAATTATTTTATAGACACACAAAAAATCATGTTTTGTGTTAGTTAATGAAATATTATTTATTTATTTATTAGATTAATATTTTTAAATGAAATGACACCTAATAATAATTTTATAATAGTAAATTATGATAAAGGTGGTAATCTGAAATGGATAAAATGGGGTTCTAATGGAAAAAATGAAATATGAAAGTGTTTTATCCTATGATAGCCATGATCTAAGTGAGGGTTGGTTTACAGTAGTGATAGTGCTTCAATTTTAAATATGTGGTATAGAATGGGGGTGACTTGTTATAGACTTATGAAAATACCTCTTATTTAAATGAGAAGATGATGTGTTATGGGTCGTATGATGTGTGTTTGTAATTGTAGAGATATTCCTCCATGATGAAACTTATTGATAGGATGACAATGGGGCATGGTTGGAAATGTTGCTTCAATAGTGGAACTAGAGGCTATGATAGTTCCAGGTGAATGAGAAGGAGATAAGTTATACGAAAACATTTAACGCTTCATGTAGTTTATGGGAAGAGACCCAAAACGTGTTGTGTGGAATATGCATGACATGAAATGGGAGTTCCAGCTGCAAAACTCTTTGACCTTCACCATAGAGGGTGTACTCGAGGTAGTTGAGTTCTATACCGAGTCTATACATAATATTGTTTTCCATTTAGAGACACTTATGGAGAAGAGAGTTAAATTGGATACTTATATATTGTGCGGATTAGTTAATCCCTCATGGGATATTCATACTTGGGATTAGAAACTGGAGAACATGGTATGTAAAGACTTTTAGGAGATGTTTCTTGAATACTTTTACCAAAATACACTCATGAAGGACAAAAAAGTAGAGTTTATGTGGATTAACTAGGGGAGTATGTCTGTGATGGACCTTGCTGGTAATTTCAATGATTTTTGGTGACTTGTCCTATCATAGTAAGAAGATGGGGTAACTATGGTGAAATATGTTCCGAATGAACTAAAATGTAAGATTAAGTCTCAGGTTAACATCTTTTGGTAGAATAAGTTTTATGAGGTGGTGAATTAGCCTCTAATATCTGAAGGGAACCTAAAGGAGGATTTCAATGGATCTAAGGTGGTTTCTTATGGATGGTGATGTGGTACGTCTTTCAAGAGGAGTAAGAGTCTCTTTGAGAACATCAACTAGGGAAATAAAAAATAGATAAAATGGGGAGAAGGATTAGTTACACATTATAGTAACCAAGTATAATTCCACCAGTTTGGAAGGTTGGGTCACATGCATAGTTAGTTTCCAAAACCACAAGTGGAGTTCCAAAACTATGTAAGGATAGGTCACTTACAAAGATATTATAGAGACCCTTGAACGATGGATAATAATGGAGGAGCTAAGAAGAATCAGAGTACTAGAAGGGGGTATTCTACCCCATCTTAGTCAAGAAGTTGGAGTTCTACTGGATGACGTGATCGGGGAAGTGTACACGACACATTAGGGAAAGAGATCTTGTATTATTAGAGTAGTTCAGCTCAAGGGAGTTATACTATAGCACATGGTTGAGAGATATGATAGTTTCATGTGGTTAAACCTGTAATGGTGGATAATAAGGCTGTACCATTGATATTTATAGGTACTATTATAATAGATTCTTTGATTATTATTGATTTATTTGATACAGTAGCCTCACATTAATTTATATCTACCCAAACTGTGAATGGTTTGAGTCTTATAGTGGAGTTTCTGAGTGGTGTTATAAAGATCAACTAACCATTTGGAGTATAGTAAATGGAAATCTATATATATAATTGATGTTCACTCGATTTTGGGGAGTATCAATTTTTTAAGATAATTATATACATGAAATGTAAGGTTTTGACTTGATTTTGGGAATGGAATGGTTGGTATCATACCAACCCCACATAGATTGTTACGACAAGAGGGTGACCTATACATATCATAAGGGTGACTATTAAGTTTATCGTGGAGAGTGGGATATCCAAAATGACTATGAAGGGTCTATTCACCAGCAACTTAGGCAGCTCACCACCGAGGTTGCAAGTATTTTTCTAGATAAAGGGTGTATAAAGCATGATGTATTTCCACCCACAACTGACTAATTTTAGAATATATTTCCTAAAGGTATATTTGGTATTCAACTTGAGAGGGATGTTGAGTTTTTAATTAATATCTTGATAGGAGTCGATCTAGATTCTATTTATCCTTATCGTATGGAACCTATAGCGCTTTAGGTACTTACAATTAAATTGAAAGTATTTATGGATAATGGATTCATCCATATGAGTACGTGAACTTGGATTTCTCCAATTATTTTCTAAGAAGGGAAAAAATATTGTGTTTGTGTGTTGATTAACAGATGTTGAACTGGATGATGGTTAAGAACCGATATCATATTTTTCATATCAAGGATCTCTCTGAACACTTGATAAGAGATTTTGTATTCTCCAAGATTGACTTGAGATCGGGGTATCATCAGTTGATAGTTAGACCTTATGGTATACTAGAAAATAATTTTAGATGTAGGTATGGAATATAAGAGTTATTTTTGATGACTTTAAAGACAAATAATGCACCAACTGTGTTTGTGGACTTATTGAACCAAATATTTCACCCATAATTAGACCAATTTGTGGTTGTGTTTTTGGAGGACATCTTGGTGTACTCCGAAACTCATGACAATGATTCCCAATATCTTGAAATCTTCATGAGTATACTAAGCTAGTATCGTTTGTACACCATGAAATATAAGTGTAAATTCTTGGTAGATAGGGTACATTTCATGGGCCATATATTATTTGAATAATGTGTGTTAGTGGAGCCATATAAGGTTAAAGAATTGGTTTCTTAGAAGAACCCCAAGATTGTTTTCGATTTCCAATGATTTATGGGGTTTTCTGGTTATTAATAGAGATTTATCTAACAATATTACCATTTTATATCACCAATTTTGGGCTTGAACATGGAGGGTTTCAAGTTTTAATGGTCTAGTTATATTATAATCTTTTATAAGAGTTAAAAATGCATTTTAATACTCCACTAATCTTGATCCTCCCCAAGTTAAGTGTGGAGTATAATTTTTTTGTGATGCATCTGGGATGTAACTTGGAGTAGTGTTGACATAGAGTTGTGGTGTATGGGTCATGGAAATTGAGTACACATGAATGGAATTACCCTACACAGGATCATGAGTTGGATTTAGTGGTTTATGTCTTAAATATTTAGCGATATTACTTGTTAAGAAAATATTTTATTATTTATACTGATCACAAGAGATTAAATTTCATCTTCTCACAATGATATTTGATTTTTTTTAGTGTATATGGTTTGATTAAATGTATTTTTTTTTGATTTTGAGCTAGCTTATACATCGGGGAAGAGAAACAGTGTTACTAATGCTTTGATCCAAGAGACATAGACTTAGGAAATCTAGGAGACTAGTTATGAGTGGAAGGTGATAACCTTTATAGATGAGATAAATATTTAGGTTCAAGAGGACAAAAAGAAGATGAACCTTTTAACCTTTTCAGTTTATTCCACAAATCTAGGGCACATCAGGGATAGGAAGTATGATGATCTTGAGTGTTTGGCATTGATGGAATTCCTTGAAGGCAGGGAGGCACCTTCTGATCGAACTATAGATAAGGATAAAATCATATTTGTTCATGACTATATCATTTTTCTTACATGTATTCATGAGTTTCAAACCTCTATGTGGGTGTTGTATCATATTCTTACCAAAATATACCATAACCTACATTGATAGTATTGGTGTCTAGGCCTGAAAAGGGTGATTTTTGGTTTCAAGACATGATGCTACAACTTTCAGTAGTTGAAGGCCAAGCATAATTGAAATGGTGGTTTACTAAAGATTTTTTACAATATGGAATGTAAGTGGGAAGGAATTACCATGTAATTTAGGGTGGTTCTTCTGAGGATCCCTCCTAATAATGATGTGATTTGGGTGATTTTAGACATGTTGAAAAAGGTATCCCATTTATTTCCAAACTGGGAGGCTTTTATCATGAACCTATTGGGTGAGATGTATGTTTGGGAGAAAGTCTATTTTTATAGGGTGGAACAGAGTATAGTTTCAGATTGCGACTCATGTTTTAATTCATTCTTTTGGAATGGTTTATAGAATGTGTTGGGTTCCTACGTTTTTTTGAGTATGAATTTACACCCACATATAGAAAGGAAATTAGAGAACACTATCCAATTGCAAGTGGAAAAATGAGAGCATGATTTCATGATTATTTTGGGTCTTGGGAGATGAAATTAACACTCAATTAGTTCACCTATAATAGTATTTATCCATATAATATTAATATGGCACCATATGACGAACTTTTTGGAAGGCCATACAGATCACCTTTGTGTTGTGTGGAGGTAGTAGAGTTTGAGTTGTTGGGATTGAGTACTGTACAGGATACAACAAAGTAGGTTTAGTGAATTAAAAAACATATGGATACATATATGAGTAATTATAATTCATATGAAGAATAACATTTAAGACCTCTTGATTTTATAGTGGGTGATCATGTATTCTTTCAGGTGTCACCAAGATTGGGTCACTGTTGGATTTAGAGGCAACATAAGTTAACACCTAGGTTTTTTGGACATTTTGATATTGTGGGGAGAAACCGAACGATAGAATATCAATTGAATTTACCATAGAGGTATAGTGCTATGATAGATGTTTTTCACGTGTCATAACTTCAACAGTATCACCCCAACCCTTTTCAGGTGATCAATGTTGATTATGTTGAGATTGAGGCTGATGCATCCTTTGGCGATTATCTGATTCATATTGTGGATCACAGTGAGGATGTTTTATGGGGAAATATGGTTCCATTTGTTTGGTTATTATGGAAACATGAATGTGTTGAGGAGGAAACGTGGGAGAGGGAAGCAGATATGTAGGACCAGTGGCCAGAAATTTTTACCACAATGTCTTAGTGATGATTGGGAATACAGCTCAAAGAAGGGCTATTAAAAGTTTGGAAGATTGTAAGATCTTGAAATTTTTAAAGATTCCTCCTACTCATTTTAAGATATTCTTTTACCCTTGTTTTTATTATACCGTGGTTGGGTTTTGTTTGGAATTAATTTGAGTGAATTTGAAGAAATTTGGATGCCCATGGGGCTGTGCACGGTTAGGTCAAACTATTTAGTTTTCCCCAAGAAACCATGAACCCCAATTTAGAGACATTATTGGTGGTGGATGGTTTTACCAAAATGTGTGGTCTCTATCCCCAAACCATGCACCCTTAGAAAGAGGGGGTTTTCATAGCTAGCATATGATTTTTTAAATCGTGCACCCACTTTTTCCTTTAATCTTGGAGGCTCTCAAGAAAATTTAATGGATCTTAGAACCCCTTTTAGTGTGAATATAAGATTTGGGGGAAGTATTTGACCTATATTATGGTTTGATCTTATATCTCCTCCACCATGGAGATTTCATTCATTATACACAGATTTGAGTGTTATGATTTGGAAGGATTTAATCAATGATCTCGAGGTAGGTGGTCTAATTTCGGTTTCCCATAGTCTTGATTATGATTCATGTGTTCTAGTTGTACTATTTATTTTTCACATTGTGATGTTGAAATTTAAATTAAATTAATGAAATGATTTTACCATGCGATTATGATACCCTCCATTGATCCTACTAGATCCTTTAGAGTTTTGAGACTGAAATTGATGGAAACCCATGGGGCATGCCAATATAATTTGAAGGATTATTTATGAATTGTAAAATGTGGAATAATGGGTGTATTGAATTGAATTAAATACCTTAATATGGTCAATAAATGGTATTTTAAAAATATTTGATAAATTGGATTATGAAATTGGTTGAATAAAAGGTTATAGAAATGATTAACAAACGTGTTATGAATGTGGAACCATTGTATGTGGTATTTTTGAATGATGTGAACAATGAGTTATGGGTTCAGGACAACTGTTCCAAATACTAATGGGGTGACCGCCTGATTCTCTAGGACCCAAGATATATATATACACACACTTATTGTCATGTGATCACTTATTGATGGCTCTCAGACTACTTCTCCAAATACCCATGGGGTGAAAGAAAGCATTTTTAGGCCCCAAGTGTATGATTATGACATTTGGATTAAATTAATAATGAATGTACAAGAAATAATGATTTTTGAAACTCATATTGCTTATGGTTCAATCATTTAAACGTTCCTAATATGGTATGATTAGTTCAGGTGTCACCGTGAACTAGGGGCCTATGCGGTAAAATTGAAGAATAATCAGTTTTGAAATCTTTTTACTTTTTCATTCTTATTTATTCTTTATAAAACTGCATAAATTGTAATTGACTATATGTTTCTTGAGACGTCGTTAGTGGTGTCCTACTGATATGTACTCACACCATACTTGGGCTACCTAATTGGTACCCGAATAGAAGTAATTGTCACGACCCGTCCTCGGGGCCCGTGCCGTGACTACCCCAAGCCCACCTTCCATAGGCCAGGGGCTGGCGACTAGAACCAAGGCGTAAATCCTGGAAAAAGGGAAGGCATTGCCTTTGAAAAGTAAACAAGCACCACAGAGTAAGAAAACAGAAAAGTAAACACTAAGTAAAAACTGTAACAAGCTGTGCTGAAAGTAAAAGGGGCCGGAAATACAAGCCCAACTGTAAAGTACAACTGAAAGGGGAAAACAAAAACTAAAAAGAAAAGTCGCAACGTCGAGCCATCCTCTAGAGGTCCCACCTGAAGGGTGGGTATAGATAGCCTCCACAGCTTCTCGGTCCAGCCGTCCGCTCTGAGTACGTCCTGCCCAGTGGTCCACCTCCAGGTACCATCCTACTCCGCACGCCTCCACCATGATCAGCGCTGTCCGTCGTCTGCAACCAACACAATGAAGTGTGGGCATATCCCGTGCAGGGGTGAGTATAAGCTACTCAGTAGGGACCCCGAGACCCCCGAAGGTCTCCCAGAATCCACAAACGATAATCCACAATGGAAAGATACAATCACGAAGTAACATCCGACACGGCTTAGGTATATGCCCATACATATACCTAGGTCATCAATTCCCGTTTGGCTCCAACATCCGAGCCCAAGCACAACCCAGACCACATAGGAAAGAAAACGTATACCCACACAGGATAGGACAACACAATCCATGAAGGAGAGTAAACAGTAAATCCACACAGGATAGTTCAACACAATCCAAAAAGGAGAGTAGACAGAAGATTCAGCTCACACAGGTATACTTCTTCGGATGACGATAAAGATGATCACTGATCCATCTAAGTCGTCGGACCCACAAAGGATCGATAGGTACTAACCCCCTAAATGACCCACACAGGACCAGACCCACACAGGATCAATAGGTAACTAACCCCCGCAAAGACCCACACAGGATCGGGCCCACACAGGACCTGTAGGCGCTGGCTCACATAGAACCGCTGAGCGCTGACCCACACAGGATCAGATCCACACAGGATCTGTAGCACTAATCCACGTAGGATCACTGAGTGTAGTAGTCGTCGCAGTCCACTGAGGATCTCTGCACAGTCAACGCTGTCGAAGTAGCAGTCGCAGCCAGCACTAGGGTTCCCGCACACAGCAAGCTCGTTTGGGAGGGTCCGCTCCACGAGCCGAGAGGCTGATACATCAACTGACACAAAGTTCGATCTTTATGTATCCAAAAGTTCCGTATCGTCAACAGGAACTCAACGTCGCAGACGACGCGTCAATCGGACGCCCAGTCTGAGAGTTATTGGCTTTTTCGTCCTAGGGGCCCGGTTGGTTTTTAAGAAAAAACCAACCCGACCATACTCCACCTGCGTCCAAACCTCAGGCGGGGTGAGCCAAAAGATTCGTCTCACTTAGAGGAATCCACCAAAGTCGACGACACGTCAATAGGACGTCCGAAGCTCAAGATATGAGCGTTTCCGCTCCGAGGGCCTGGTTGGTTTCGTGTACGAACCAACCCGGCCGAACCCAAAGTATTTCTAAACCTTGAGTGCGATATACCAAAACGACCGTCTCGATCCAAGAATCATGTTTCCACTGACGGCACATAATTTGGAGGCCTGTAGCTCAAGTTATGGGCAAAAGACCAAAAACGGTCTGAAGATGGGGAATCTGGGCCCGGGCCGAGCCGGACCGACCCCCCTGGGTCGGCCGAACCGGGTCGACCCGACCCGGTCCAACCCAGCCGGGCCCGGTCCGGCCGGGCCAGGGCGCGGCCCGGCTCGGCCGGACGGTCCGGCTCGGCTCGGCCGAGCGACCGAGCAGCGTGGATGCCGCGGGGCGCTGCCCCCGCGGGTTGGAGGTGCCGCGGCCCCGCGTGGGGCCGCGCTGGATCAGCGGACGCAGCATGTCACCACGTCCGAGCGTGCGAGCCGGACACGCGCGGCCGCGGGTCCGTTGGCCGCCGGCACCGCCGCGCCAGCGACCCGCGCCGCCGGTAGCTTCCGCGGGCCACCAGAGTTGCTCCGGTGGTCCGTTTTCCTTCCCGTCTGTGCCGCTGTTCCTCCCTAGTTTCGTTCTTCACTGTGGGATCATCAAATCGCCATTGCGTCACGTTTTGTCGTTACCCGCCAAATTCACACAACAACGAAGAATGACGGAGGGTTTTCGGGCCGTGTTCGTTTGGACCGCACCCTCCGCATTAGATAAAAACAACGGGAGAATTATTCAACACATGAATACATAACCAAAAACAATTTTGATGAATTAAAATTGTTTTCTTGAACCGAGTTATTCATTTTGAACGAAAACAAACACGAGAATGTAAAACATCCAAATAAAATCCCTACCTCTTCAAGTCGTCGCATGCACGTTCTTCGCGGAATTGATCGTCACAGAAGGTGGAGATCGTCACATCGTCGCAGTATCTGGTGTTGCGTCGACGAACTCCGAGGACCAAGAAACAACAGATTTAATTTTAAAAATTAAATCCATCTTGAGTTAAAATCCACGAAGGAATTTAAAGAATCGCAAACACTCACCTCAACGGATGATCGAAGATTTTTTCGCAGAGGAAGGAACGTCACAGAAGAGGAAACGTCGGCGTCACAGCACACGACGTTGTCGATTTCCGCGGTTTCGGCGTTCTTCGTCGGAGGCCGGCGTTCTTCACGTTCTTCGCATTTTTCGTGAAGAAGGGTGAAGGCACAAGAATTCTGTCAAAGCCTCCCAATGTGTAATCTCAAGATGTGGCGTTGGTCTTATTTTATTACTACGCCAACGGATTTCAAACCGGTTAAGAAACGAAAAATAGATAAGTAACGACCCATTAATTTGTAGAATTAATTCAATGAAACAAACCACCCAATTAATTCAACGAAGAAAACCGCCCTATTAATTGGTGCGTTAAGAAATTAAGAAAACGCGTCAGTTGACTTTCATAATGACGGGTTTTCGCGGGTGCGTTACTTATCGAAAAAGAAACGGTGTGGCTCGTACGGGTCCCACCTCACAAATATCCTACCAAGAGGGTAGGATATTTTTGGATAGCACCCTATCCGGATAAACTCAGTTTAAGCAGCTTTAAGTGGCTTTCAAGTGGCTTAAAGTGAAATTAAAATAAAATTGTCGCACAACTTTATTTTATTTCATAACTTTAAACCCAAAAATTAAAAACCACACCCGAGAAAACGCAACTCCGGAAGAGGCGTTTCTAAGCAAGTACCGGCACTGCGATTCCATCGGTGCCCTCAAAATTCGATTCTGAGCACCGGTTCACAAGTTAGAAAAACCCGCTCGTCCATTCACTGAACGTACCTGAGCCAAACTTTGGAAAATGATTCCGGGCACACAGGGCCTCGAAATCAGGTGCCGTCAGAAACTGCGCTCTTGTAAAATTCCAAAGAAAATTAAGAAAAAAATTTCCTTGAAATTTACAGGTCTTTACATTACGCCCACATCAGGGATTTACGTCCCTGTAAAGATACATCATAAACTAGGGAAACAAATGTGGGTACTGAGCACGCATCTGAGCCTCCCGCTCCCAAGTGCTTTCTTGGAGGTTCCCGTGCTACCATTTGATGCGTACTAGAGGAATCGATCATCCATTTAGGACCCTCTCCTGTCGATCCTCGATCTCCACTGGGACCTCCGCAAAAGTCGCCCCATCATCCACGTCTAGCTCCCCATGGTCAATGATGTGCGTCGGGTCATGCACGTATCTCCTCAGCTGAGATACATGGAAGACGTCGTGTACCCGGTGCAACTGAGGTGGTAGAGCCTGGAGATAAGCCACCTCGTCAATCCTGCCGAGGAACTGGAAAGGTTTGATGAAGTATGGAGACAACTTGCCGCCTTGGCCAAATCTCCGTAATCCACATCGAGGTGAGACACGCAAGAAGACGTGGTCGCCATCCTTGAACTCTAGTGGCCTCCGCCTCCTGTCAGCATAAGACTTCTTCCGGCTCTGAGCTGTCCTCATCCGCTCCTGGATGACCTGGACCTTCTCTGTCGTGGCCCGGACCATCTCTGGCCCCACAAGTGCTGACTCCCTAGGGTCTGTCCAGCACATAGGATATCTACAAGGTCTGCCGTATAACGCCTCGTATGGTGCCTTCCCGATGGTGGAGTGGTAGCTGTTGTTGTATGTGAACTCCACCGAGGGTAGGTGATCCTCCCAGCTGCGACCAAAGTCGAGGACACATGCGCGGAGCATGTCCTTGAGAGTCTGAATGGTCCTCTCCATCTGACCATCCTTCTGAGGGTGAAAGGCGGTGCTCAGACGTAGCCGCGTCCCGAACGCCTCCTGAAACCCCTTCCAAAGCCGGGAAGTAAAACAAGCATCCAGATCGGAGACGATAGATGATGGCACACCGTAAAGCCGTACAATATCTTGAACGTAGAGACGCCCCAAGCTCTCCACTGAGCCCTGCTCTCTGATGGGTAAGAAGTGAGCCGACTTGGTGAGTCGGTCAACAATCACCCAGATGTAGTCGTGACCTCTGGAAGTGCGTGGAAGTCCAGTCACGAAGTCCATAGATATGCCATCCCACTTCCACTCCTGGACCTCCAAGGGCTGTACCAAGCCTGCTGGTACCTGATGCTCTGCCTTCACCTGTTGGCATGTGAGGCACCATGAAACGAACTTTGCCACAACCTTCTTCATGCCCGACCACCAGTGCTATTGTCTGAGATCCTGGTACATCTTAGCCACTCCAGGATGTACCGCCAAAGGAGAAGTGTGAAACTCTCTCAGCACCTCCTCTCGTAAAGTGACTGGTACCAAGGTACGTCCTCTGAAAAGGAAGTCGTGCTCTGCTCCAAGGGAGAAACCATCAAGTGCCTGTCCCGAGGATATATGTGCACGCCGTGTCTCACAGTCAGCGTCCCCACGCTGTGCCTCTCTGACCTTTTGTAGAAGTGGAGGAGAGACTGTGAGAGACTGAAGGAAGGCTGCTCCGTCCCTATCTACAAAGGATATCTGCAAGGCAGCTAGCTACTCTGTCTCCTCCTCAAGTAGCTGAATGCACGTCCTCCTTCTGAGGGCATCGACCACTACGTTCCCCTTCCCAGGAGTATAGACTATCTCAAAGTCATAGTCCTGGAGGAACTCGAGCCATCGCCGCTATCTCAGGTTCAGGTCCTTCTGAGAGAAGATGTACCTGGGACTCTGGTGGTCAGAAAAGACTGTAAAGTGCTCGCCCATCAGATAGTTCCACCATGTCTTCAGAGCAAAGACCACTACTGCTAACTCCAGGTCATGGGTAGCGTAGTTCTGTTCATGTGGCCTCAACTGACATGATCCATAGGCAATCAAGGCCCTCTCCTGCATCAGGACACATCCAAGTCTGGTCCCGGATGCATCGCAGTAGACTACGTATCCAACTCCCTCCTCAGGCAACCTCAAGATAGGTGCGCTGGTCAATCTCTGTCTCAGCTCCTGGAAGCTCTACTGACATCTGTCTGACCACACAAAGGGTTTCCCCTTCTTTTTCAAAGCTGATATTAACGCCACAACTCTAGAGTAGTCTGGCACAAATCTCCGATAGTATCCGGCTAGACCCAAGAAACTCCGCACCTCTGTCACGCTCCTGGGTGGCTCCCAAGCTAGCACTGCCTCGATCTTCGTGGGATCCACTGCATCTCCTACCTCAGAAATGACGTGCCCTAAGAAGTGGACCTCACGCAACCAGAACTGGAACTTTAAGAGATTGTCATAAAGCTGGTGCTCTCGGAGCGTTTCTAGTACAACCTGCAAGTGGTAGGCGTGCTCCTCCTCTGTGGTTGAGTACACCAAAATGTCGTCGATGAAGACCACGACAAATCGATCAAGGTATGGCTGGAAGATCCTGTTCATGAGGCTCATGAACACTACTGGAGTGTTGTTTATGCCGAAAGGCATAAACAAGAACTCATAGTGGCCATACCGACATCTGAAGGCCGTCTTCTGCACGTCCTCGTCTCGAACTCTGAGCTGATGATAGCCGGACCTGAGGTCTATCTTCAAGAACCACCGTGCTCCGTTGAGCTGATCGAAGAGGTCATCAATCCTCGGTAGCGGATACTTGTTCCTCACTGTCACCTGGTTCAGGCGATGATAGTCGACACACAGTCACAAGCTCCTGTCCGCCTTCTTGGCGAACAAAATCGGGGAAGCCCAGGGTGAAACACTGGGTCGGATGAACTCCTTGCCCTGCAAGTCCTCCAACTGTACTCATATCTCTCGAAGCTCGGCGGGGGCCATCCGATATGCTGGAGTGGATATCGAGGCTATCCCGGGGTACAGGTCAATGTAAAAGTACACCTCTCTACGAGGAGGTAGTCCTGGAACATCATCGGGGAAGACGTCCGCATACTGATCCACCACTGCAGGAAATCTAGGACTCCGCACGTCCACTTCTCCTAGGATGAGACTAGACAAATGATGAGTGATGGGCTGTCCCCTCCTCTGCGAGAGTCCATCCTGTGCTGAAAAGGCTCCCTTCTCACCGGTGAAGGTGAACCTGCTCCCGTCGGTGCACACACATCACACCTTGCGCCTAAAACAATAAATCTGAGCATGGACTATAGATAACCAATCCATGCCCAAGATGACGTCGTAAGGCCTCGACGCCGCTACAAGAAGATCCCAGCCAAAGCTCTCGCCTCCTAGAGTAAGCTCACACTGCCGACACTAGTGCGTAATCGTTGAGTCTACTCCCGTAGGGGTCTCTAGCCGTAAGGATCGAGCCAACGAATCTGTCGGAATCTCCGAGCTCCGAACAAGGGCAGCGGCTATGAAAGAGTGACTCGCTCCTGTGTCTATAGGAACTGCAGCAAGGGTGGAATAGACACAGATCGTACCTCGAATCATCTCTTGCGCGCCGTGGTCGTAGGCCTACACTGCCTGGAGCTGTGCCTGTCTCTGCCTGCCAGCTCCCTGTGGTCAGGGCGGACCTCCTGGTGGTGGTGGTCGCAGAGCCTCAAAGCGTCGCCCACCACCTGCTGCTCGGCCAGCTCCTCTTCCTCGTCCGCCTCCTCCCTGCGGACCGCCACGGTCAACCCTCTTCCTCTTCCTAGGTGGCCCCTCCACCGTCTGCTGCTCATCGGCACGGCGGGTCGGGAAGTCACGAGCCATGTGGCCCTACCCGCCGCATGCGTAGCACTGCCTGCCTCTCGAAAGACTGGCTCTGCACTGTCTGTCCCGCACTGCTGAGCCAGTGTCCCGAGGTCGTCTGCCGGAAGGTCTGGTCTTCCTGGAACCCTGAGTCATCCGTCGGCTACCTTCTGCCGAAGACTCCGCTACCTCCCGCCCTGCGGTAGGTCTCGCTGCTAAAGTAGACTCAGCAAGAAAGCTCTCGATCAGAAGGGATCGCTCCAGTACTCCTGCCTAGGTCGGGATGCTGAGGGAGATCAGCGATGCCCTGATCTCGTGTCTCAAACCCTGCTCAAAGTTCTAGGCCAGGAAGAAGGGGTCCCGTACCATGTCAGTCGAGTAGCGAGAAAGGTCGGTAAACCTCGCCGTGTACTGGGCGACTGTCAAGCTACCCTTCCACAGCTGAAGAAGCTCCTGAATGCGCACCGCACGGAGGGTGGCCGAGACGAACTCTGAGCGGAAGAGGCTCTCGAAGTCCGTCCAGAGAAGAGATGCCTCATCGTGCACCTGGAGCATCAAGCTCCACCATCGGCTCGCTGCTGCGTGCAGTAGGCTCGCTGCAAGGATCACCATGAGGTCTACTGGTGTCCTCAATAGCCTGAAAACTCATACGACCGCCTCCAGCCAGTCCTCGGCTGCCTGGGGGTCCGTCTCCCCACGAAACCTGGGTGGTCTCTGGCACTGGAACTCGTGCAGAGCTCCGAGGCGACATGCATCGTCAGTGATCGGTGCTGGAAGCATCGGGGGCTCGGCGGGTAAAGGTACCGCCGGTGCCTCTGCTGTCAATGGGCCCTGTACCGAGGCCTCGTCGCTCGGCGGGCTGTTGTCGCGCTCTACTCTCAGAACCCTAGCTGGCTGCCATCATGGGGCCATCCTGAAAAGGAAACAAGTGCGCCACGGTCAGAACAGTATACCTGGTGAGCTGATACAAAGTAATCACAAAGAAAACTTGAAACACACATGCAATCAATGTTTTCGTGCATTAAGTCAGAAATCAGAAGTCAGGGTCATGGTGTACGGATACGTCGGCCGCCGCACCAACACTGGACTCCCTGGACTGATAACCACACTCAATACGCTAAACACTATTGATTCACATAGAAGAAAGATCAGAGTCTGTGGTAGAACCGACCACCTCTGATACCAATTTGTCACGACCCGTCCTCGAGGCCCGTGTCGTGACTACCCCAAGCCCGCCTTCCATAGGCCAGGGGCTGGCGACTAGCACCAAAGCGTAAATCCCGGAAAAAGGGAAGGCATTGCCTTTGAAAAGAAAAAAAGCACCAGAGAGTAAGCAAGCAGAAAAGTAAACACTAAGTAAAAACTGTAACAAGCTGTGCTGAATGTAAAAGGGCCCGGAAATACAAGCCCAACTGTAAAGTACAACTGAAAGGGGAAAACAGCAACTGAAAAGAAAAGCGGTAGCGTCGAGCCGTCCTCTGAAGGTCCCACCTGAAGTATGGGTACAGATAGCCTCCACAAATCCTCAGTCCAGCCGTCCACTCTGAGTACGTCCCGCCCAGTTGTCCACCTCTAGGTACCATCCTGCTCTGCACGCCTCCACCACGATCAGCGCTGTCCATCGTCTGCAACCAATACAACGAAGTGCGGGCATAGCCCGTGCAGGGGTGAGTATAAGCTACTCAGTAGGGACCCCGAGACCCCCAAAGGTCTCCTAGAATCCACAAAGGATAATCCAAAAATGGAAAGATACAATCACGAAGTAACATCCGACATGGATTTGGTATATGCCCATACATATACCTAGGTCATCAATTCCCGTTCGGCTCCAACATCCGAGCCCATGCACAACCCAGACCACACAGGAAAGAAAACATATACCCACACAGGATAGGACAACACAATCCATGAAGGAGAGTAAACAGTAAATCTACACAGGATAGTTCAACAAAATCCACAAAGGAGAGTAAATAGAAGATTCAGCTCACACAGGTATACTACTTCGGATGACGATAAAGATGATCACTGATCCATCTAAGTCGTCGGACCCACAAAGGATCGATAGGTACTAACCCCCAAAATGACCCACACAGGATCAGACCCACATAGGATCAATAGGTAACTAACCCCCGCAAAGACCCACACAGGATCGGGCCCACACAGGACCTGTAGGCGCTGGCTCACACAGAACCGTTGAGCGCTGACCCACACAGGATCGGATCCACACAGGATCTGTAGCACTGATTCATGTAGGATCGCTGAGTGCAGTAGTCATCGCAGTCCACTGAGTATCTACAGTCGTCGTCGCAGTCCACTAAGGATCTCTCCACATTCGTCGTCGTAGTCCACTGAGGATCTCTGCACAGTCGTCGCTGTCGAAGTAGCAGTCGCATCCAGATCTAGGGTTCCCGCACACAGCAAGCTCGTTTGGGAGGGTCCGCTCCACGAGCCGAGAGGCTGATACAACAACTGACACAAAGTCTGAAATTGATGTATCAAAAAGTTTCGTATCGTCAACAGGAACTCAACGTCGCAGACAGCGCGTCAATCAGACGCCCGGTCTGAGAGTTATTGGCTTTTTCGTCCCCAGGGCCCGGTTGGTTTTTAAGGCAAAACCAACCCGACCGTACACCACCTGCATCCAAACCTCGGGTGGGGTGAGCCAAAAGATCCGTTGCATTTAGAGGAATCTACCGAAGTTGACGGCACGTCAATCGGACGTCCGAACCTAAAGATATGAGCGTTTCCGCTCCGAGGGCCAGGTTGGTTTCGTGTACGAACCAACCCGGTCGAACCCAAAGTATTCTGAAACCTTGAGTGCGATATACTGAAACGACCGTCTCGATCCAAGGATCGCGTTTCCACTGACGGCGCGTCGTTCGAAGGTCCGTAGCTCACGTTATGGGTAAAAGACCGAAAACGTTCTGAAGACGGGGGGTCTGGGCCCGGGCCGAGCCGGCCCGACCCCCCCTGGGTCGGCCAAACCGGGTCGACCCGAACCGGTCCAACACTGCCGGACCCGGTCCGGCCAGGCCAGGGCACGGCCCGGCTCGGCCGGCCGGTCCGGCTCGGCTCGGCCGAGCGGCCGAGCAGCGCGGATGCCGCGGGGCGCTGCCCCCGCAGGTTGGAGGTACCGCAGCCCCGCGTGGGGCCGTGCTGGATCAGCGGACGCGGCATGTCGCCGCATCCCGTGCGTGCGAGCCAGACCCACGGGTCTATTGGCTGCCGCCGCGCCGGCGACCCGCGCCGCCGGTAGCTTCTGCGGGCCACCGGAGTTGCTCTGGTGGTCCGTTTTCCTTCCCGTCTGCGCCACTGTTCCTCCCGGGTTCCGTTCTTCACTGCGGGATCATCAAATCGCCATTGCGTCACGTTTTGCCGTCGCCCGCCAAATTCACACAACAACGAAGAACGGAGGAGGGTTTTCAGGCCATGTTCGTTTGGCCCGCACCCTCCGCGTTAGATAAAAACAACGGGATAATTATTCAACACATGAATACATAATCAAAAACAATTTTAATGAATTAAAATTGTTTTCATGAACCGAGTTCTTCATTTTGAACGAAAAAAAACACGGGAATGTAAAACATCCAAATAAAATCCCTACCTCGTCAAGTCGTCGCACGCGCGTTCTTCGCGGAATTGATCGTTGCGGAAGGTGGGGATCGTCGCGTCGTCGCGGTATCCGGCGTTGCGTCGACGAACTCCGAGGACCAAGAAACAACAGATTTAATTTTAAAAACTAAATCCATCTTGAGTTAAAATCCACGAAGGAATTTAAAGAATCACAAACACTCACCTCAACGGATGATCAAAGATTTTTTTTCGCGGAGGAAGGAACGTCGCATAAGAGGAAACGTCGGCGTCGCGGCACACGTCGTTGTCGATTTCCGCGGTTTCGACGTTCTTCGTCGGAGGCCGACGTTCTTTGCGTTCTTCGCGTTCTTCGCGTTCTTTGCAAAGAATGGTGAAGGAACAAGAATTCTGTCAAAGCCTCCCAACGTGTAATCCTTAATATGTGGCATTGGTCTTATTTTATTACTACGCCAACAGATTTCAAACCGGTTAAGAAACGAAAAAGAGATAAGTAACGACCCATTAATTTGTATAATTAATTCAATAAAATAAACCGCCCAATTAATTCAACGAAGAAAACCGCCCAATTAATTGGTGCGTTAAGAAATTAAGAAAACATGTCAGCTGACTTTCATAATGACGGTTTTTCGTGGGTGTGTTACTTAGCGGAAAAGAAATGGTGGGGCTCGTGCGGGTCCCACCTCACAAATATCCTACCAAGAGGGTAGGATATTTTTGGATAGCACCCTATCCAGATCAACTCATTTTAAGCAGCATTAAGTGGCTTTCAAGTGGCTTAAAGAGAAATTAAAATAAAATTGTCGCACAACTTTATTTTATTTCATAACTTTAAACCAAAAAATTAAAAACCACACCCGAGCAAACGCAACTCCGGAAGAGGCGTTTCTAAGAAATTATCGGCGCTGTGATTCCATCGGTGTCCTCAGAATTCGATTCCGAGCAGCAGTTCAAAAGATAGAAAAACCCGCTCGTCCGTTCACTAAACGTACCCAAGCCAAACTTTGGAAAATGATTTCGGGCACACCGGGCCTTAGAATCGGGTGTTGTCAGAAACTGCGCTCTTGTAAAATTCCAAAGAAAATTAAGAAAAAAAATTCCTTGAAATTTACGGGTCTTTACAGTAATGTTTACAATGAAGGACATGGAAAATATCCCAATGTTATATGGATGAGTTAGGATTCAGGAAAGGGCATGGATGAGGTTACCAGACATGATTTTAGTACCCTCCTAGGTGTTATTTGTGTGTATTTATTTTGGATTTTCTTTAGACACTTGGAATGTATAAGGAATGACATATCAACTACTTGGGTTTATGATTATATTTTCCTGTTTTATATTTATCATGTGATATTGGATGATTATTGATTATGGTTTTATCTTAGTTTTATTTTTTTACCATTTGGATATTGTTTATTGACTTCTTCTATTATGATTCTTCGATAAAGTGGGTATAATCTCCCCTTGTTACATATTAAACCATCACAACTGGTCATCATAATCAAGAATATGGCGAGGCATTCCCCATGTCACGTGGAAAACTGGCTTGAGGAACTCGTATGAGGAACCTAGGTGGGGACGTTACATATACACATCTTACTTAACAAATTTACTTATATCATAGGGAAAAGATACATAAAAGGGTGAGATAAAATGATCAATAATAGTAAACACTTGCATCAAAAAATTTAAATCTTCAATGTGGAAAATATGAGCATAAGGGTATGGGAACATATTAAAATGTCATGAGAATAACGTAAGATAATTTACATGGTTAAAACATATAACATAATTAATGAGATTCTACATAAAACATTAACAAAATATGATAGAGATATGATTCAACTATAATGATCCATGCGAAAATAATCCTTTATCAAAAGAAACATTAGAACCTATTACAAGAATAAATAAAATTAGTTGGTAACTTGTTACATCAAATATTTATCAGGGAATCACATAACCAATAAAATTCCAATATTCTGTTATGAGTAACTTACAACAATTATCTATCTTGTATCTTTAGAGCTACTCATATTAATTAAACATTATCCTCTCTTAGGAGTGACTTAAAATAGTTAACATCATCATCTCTTATGATCTTATCATATTTAGTATACTAAATCATCAATTTAGAGTAACTTATAATAGTAAAAAAATTCATCTCTTATGTGTAACTTACAAGATCTAACCCTTTCACTTTCCCCAATAAATTAGAGGGATATAACAGACCAAACCATAGTTAGTTTATAATATAACCACCTATAATAGAATTATAATGTAAAAATACATAAATAATATATATATATTTCCAAGTACCATATAATGAACAAGACATTTTAGAATGTTTCACTTTTCAATACCACACCCTTGAAAACAACCATAATTAATTTTTATCTTGACTAACCCATGGAAAAGAAATGGTTCCCATGAAGATATATTTGGTCCAAAGATAATACATAAAGAGAAATAATAATTATGGTGTCATTATAACATATCCCCATTAGAAAATAATAAAACAATAAGTGATGTTCTAGTAGATTAAAAATACCTTTAAAATAACACTTATGGAATTTCATTGAAAACAGGGAAAATGATCCATTTATTTCGATAATATTTTACAAAAAAATTATTGAATATTTGGAAAAAGATTCTATTTAAAAATTACCTTTGAAACATACAAATAATGCTTTAATGAAAACAATAATTATGATGGTGGTAAAATAATTCATTTGGTAAATGTTAAAAAAAATATCCCCATCACAGTTTTAGTAAGAACCAAATTACCCAATTTGAAAAAAATATTGCTTTTCAACGTTTTTCAATAAACTAAATTATATTTGGAAATTACGTTAAATAATAATTTATTTATAGAAAATAAAATTCTTGAAAATGTTTTAAATATCATGAACATGGAAGAGAAAATATCCATGAAAAAATAGAAATATTGTCATTTTTAATTGAAAATGTTCTTTTGATTTTATTTAGTATAAAAGAGAAGATAATGAATTTAAATAATTTAAATATTATAAATAA
Organism: Viscum album; assembly: GCA_963277665.1. Taxonomy (NCBI): domain Eukaryota; kingdom Viridiplantae; phylum Streptophyta; class Magnoliopsida; order Santalales; family Viscaceae; genus Viscum; species Viscum album. The sequence continues at coordinate 2,068,184,083 of OY728121.1, forward strand.
TTTAATGATTATAATAGGTAAGTGGTTCATGAAATTAAAATCCTAAAATTTCCATCAAAGGCTCCTTGAGAATAAGTAATCTTGAAAAGAAATGAGATTGTTACACAAAGACATTAACATTTTGGTTACTTTAAATTCCCAAGCTATTTAAATAAGTAATATTATATTTATTTTTATATAACATTAATTAAATTAATTAATATGTAAAAATTTATTCATGTGGTAGTAGGTACACCATATAAAGAAATCGCGGTGCACGACAAGAAACATATCTCATGAAAATGAGATACAGGAAAAGAAAAATATTGCAAAGATCAAAATATTTAATATGATAATTAATCTATGAAGTGAATTTGTGAAAAAAAAACAAGTGTAAATAAAATATAAAAAATGTAGATATAAATTTTCACTTAATCATGACTTAATAATGTTAGTGAAGAAGTTTTATAGCCCAATGAAATTAAATGAAGTTAAGAAACCCCTTACCCTAAGTCCCAAAATTAATTTTATATCCTTTATATCATGAATAATATAATTATATTAATTATTTAATTATTTAATAAACTTTTAAAGGTTTAATACCTTATTATTAATCCATTTATTTCATTTAATTCCTTAACACATTTAATTACATAATCAGTTAAGTCCACATCTGGTGTTTTGAGAACGTTCTGTTCATAATTGTAAAATGACTTTGGTAGGATGAATATTGTTAACGGGATAATTATTAAATTATATCTAGAAAAAAAATCACCATGTAATTATCCTTTTTATATATAAAATATAATTTTATATGAATAAGTGAATTTTTTTCATAAAAAATAAAAGACATCGGCTGACGAGGTAGTAGTCCACACATACACATGTGTGATGTTATTAATTTTAGTTGGAAGGAAAATAAAAAAATAAAATAAAATATTATCATCAAATATTAGATATAAATTTATATAAATAAAATTACTTTATTAAATCCATCCCAATTACTATCCATGAAAGGTATGTTTTTGAAAAGAAAAGTATATTTCTATCTAGATATGGTTCTCTGTGCATACGTACGTACTGAGTCCATTTTTAATGATTGGTATGTTGTTAAGATATATGATTTATTAAATTTCAAAAATAATAATTATTTAATTAATATCAAATATGAACATTAAAGAAATTATAATAACCATCCTTGAAAATAGGTGATTAAAAATGAAATACATCAGTTTGCAAGGTGGTGGTATGCACATACACATGCATGATGGTTTCATTTCCCATTTTATAGAAAATGATGTGAGAAAGGTTATGCAATTTACATAAAAAAATAACTATGTTTAATATATTGTTTTAATTATATTTTAATGGTTAGGATATAATTAACATTTGTAGAAGAAGAAGTAAAATGAAAATGATTAGTTATGACGATTACCTCCTCTTTGAAGAACATCCTTTTGTTATCTCCTTAAGGACAATAGGGATGGTATTTTAATACAATAATAACCTATATAATTTAAATATGGAATTTATATAGATTTTTGAGTGTGTTTGAGTCTATATAAGTGACTCAAGAAGTGTGAGGAAGAGAGGAGAGGTGGTGTCCTTTTATAAGTGAGTGGAGAGGAATCTTTGGAACTACTTTATGAATTAGATTAATATAAATATAATTTCATGTTAAAGTGGAAAAAAATTGTTATATTTAAAATTTAGGATGATTATGAGTCAAAATAATATCATAAAATAAAACTTAGATAAGTTTTGGTAAGGTTTTAACCCTTATCTCTCAGTATTAACCATTATTAACCCTTTTCAATGATTGCTGCTACATAAATGTTTTTTACTCTTCAGGGGTCATGAAATTTACTAAACAGGTAAAAGTAAAAAATATGTGGAAAATTAATTTTGGTATCGAACATATACCATTTAATGGGTTAAATAATGTTTTTATGAATTTTAAATCATTTAATAACATATTATTTAACACAAAATATGATTAAAGTCTTTTGTCGGAATAGTCAAATAATTAACATTTAAAAAATAAAAAGACAATAATGTAGTTAAAATATAATATTATAACACATGAATAATACATTATATTTATCTAAATTATTCATATAACACAACAAATCACCCAAAAAATAATATTTTTGTAAGTTTTTATATTCATTTACTCGATTCTTCTATATCTCACACAAGCACACTGTCGGCGATGCATAAGCATTTAATGGAATTATTTCATCAGTAAAAATTAAAAATAAATTTCCAACATAAGAAAAAAATTATTAATATTAAAAAAACCTTTTATATCCATTCATGAGTTATTTTTATCGTTGTGAAAACCCATTAGATATATTAAAATCAAGAAAGTGACATTTTTGGAATTACTCTTTACTTAAAATACATATAAAGGAGTTTATCAAAGAAAAATAAAACAAAATTACCATTTTTTATGAATATATGAAGGGTTGGTTAATATAATCTCATATAAAATATTAATATAACTTTTTTAGTTGATTTTAAAGACTTTTAATATTGGTTTTAACTTTACTTAAACCAATTTATCTTTTACTATGGCTGTAAATGTTACTATGGTTACTTTTCATTATGACTAAAACTAAAAGTTTCCCAAATTTACAATTTTTTACATGATGATAAAAAATATGGAATATTTCTTTATCAAATTAAATTATTATAAGTTTTATGAATTACTTAAAATAAACCTACAAAACATGATGAAAATTGATTTTCCTGAAAAATGCATTCATAAGTATAAAAATGTTTTTATACCAAAATTAATGATAACGTTTATTACTGTGATATTAATTGGATTTTTTAATAAAAAATAAGTAAATAAATTTTAAAAACAATTCAAAACACAATGATACTTTTTAAACAATTTAAAATAATTGAATGTTTTTTTAAATCAGTATTTTCTCACTGTTAACCAAAAAATAAATATTTTCAGAAAAATACCAAATTTTCACACTATGATAATTTTGATATGATAATTTAAAATATTATATTAGTTTTTATCTAATAAAATTTATAAAATTCATATAAATTAATTATAATATTCTCCCCCCAAAACCAATAAATATCATTTTTGAAGAAATCATTTTTTTGAAGGATAAAATGGATTTTCTAAAAGTTGAGTTCTTATATCATAAGGATTAATAATTTTTTAAGTATAAATTATATATATATATATGTATCATATTTTTTTACTGTAATTCAAATCCACAAATTCTATGACAAGGTTATAAGATTCATATTTAAGTTCTAATATTTTATTGGAATTGAAGCTGAGTGTTGTGTGTACTACATGCTATAAAACATAGTTTACTTTCAAAATATCTAGGTATTACATTATTTTCCCTTAAATAAACTTCATCCTCATAATTTGATATCGATCCTGATAATTCCGTGGTTTAACATTCAAAAATTCCTTTTTTAAAAATCCATATCATAAAAATGATTAATAAAACAACCTTTTGAAAAGAGGTAAAGTGAAATATAAAGGTTATCCATAATAAAACATAACTAGGCTTCAAAATAGGATATCATTAGTGGGAATTTAAAATATGTACATGGAGGAGAAAATTATTTTCTAAATAATGATGGGGAGTGATAGATAATACAATCATGATAAATTTAATTACCAAAAAATCATTAATTAAGAAGAGAGAAATAATACCATCAATTCAGCATAAATGATTTTAAAAAATATATATTTTTAATTTATGATGAATTAAAGTATTATCATGAATAATAAAATTGGAATATAATTATTTTATTTACTTAGAATCAGTAAATTCAATTTCTTCCTTTGGTTGCTTGTTTTAACAGGTTTCCACCTCAAGGTCTTCCCATATTCCAGGCGACTGGTATCTGTGATGAATCTTTATCATACCTAGAGCATAAATATTTAGTAGATCATAGTATCCATAGTGGGAAGAAAAAATAATCCTCAAATATTTACTAAATCCAAAATGGTTAGCATAATGTAATTTAAAACCCAAAATCTATAAACCTTCATATAATAAAGTAATATATCTATCTCAAAATTTTTCAAAATAACTCCAAAGGTTCAAATTAGATCATACCATACATAAATATCCATATATGCCAATTAACCTCAATAACATCAATATTAAATAATTTTTTAATGTTAAAGGTATTCCTATACCTTTCATTTTAGATTCCATAAAATTTAATTACAATCGTTTGAAAAAATACTTCATATTATACTTATGGGCTATATATACCTCAACCCAATAAATTATCTCCAAATATATCATTAAATAACTTATAATAAAATCACCTAAAATAGAAAAAAGTTTGTTTATGAATTTTAACTTTTGATTAACCATAATCTTATAAACTTGTAATGGTATCCATAACTCTTAATTTTTCCTCACATGAAAACATCATAATCTCAAAAGTTATCTAAACTCTACTATAATACTAACTATAACAACCCCAAACCCATACACCCAGATGTAGTGATAAAATACTAATATTTACATTTCTTGATATATTACAAATAAGTGTGACCAAATTTTATTCATTCAAAACCGATAATATCAAAAAAATATTGGATCACTTATATACCTAAGGACCTATGAGGTTTAGAGTTTCATATAATTTAGAAAAACTCTTATATAATAATACCATATGTATTTATGTGATAATTTTCACCATTTATGTAATGTATCATAAATTCTGTATAATTTTTTAAAAATTATATGGAATTATTCTGAGACCACACGCTTGGACGACACATGATTCAAAGTCCCGGTGTGACCAAGATAGAATTTTGAACTTTTTTTAAGTTCACCTAAGTTAAAGTGCGAGCTGGTTTTTTGTAACCTTTGAACTGGGGTTCAGATTGAAAATATGAAGGCACCATTGAACTCAGAATGCTGGGATTCACCTAGAAAGGATTCAACTTCGGTCGTTAACGGCCGAACAGAAAAGTTAATTTTCATACTTTTCAAAAAACAATAAAAATAACTTTAAAAAGTTATTTTATTTTGAGAAGCAGATGGAAATGTTGTGGTGCAGTGGAAAGGAAAATTGATGAGGCTCATTAATGGCTCATTAAATCATAGTGTAAGGATGTTTTAATGACATGTAATAGTGATGCTGTTTCATAAATGAAACTGCATAACGACGTGACTTCGCAGTGTAAGAGAAACATTGTGACAAGTTTTCTTTTTTATTTTGGTTTACACATTACTAAACTCCGAGGATTCTCTGAAGAACCTCTGATGAACTTCCTCTCCAAATAAGAATGAAAAATTACAACAAACATCAAACATCTTTGGTGCAACTCGATGAATAGAGTCGGAAGCGACGAATGATGTCAAAGTCTTGAAACCACAAGGATGAAATGCTGGAGCATCGAATATCAAAGAGGAACAAGTTAGTTTATTTTAAAGTTATTCCCTTTTATTTTATAGAAATGATGAATGTGGATCAATCCACAAATAGGTTGATCTGTGAATCATGCGTTTATGCCGGAGGGTAACTTTTTTTTTTGTGATTTTCCGTTTTCTGGGATTGAAATGATCATTTTTTGATTGAAATAAAACCCCCAGACTTTTCCCTACATTAAACCTCTAAAGCAGAGGGCGCATGCTGATACAAACAAGTCCTGAGTACCTCCTATATGTTAATTATTTATGGCTACACCATCAAAGTGGCGACAAGATGATTCTGGGACAATTTCGAGGAAGAAAATGTTCCCCTGAGAGCATAGGCAGTGTGAAGAACAGACCATCAGAGCATGTTTGGTGATCCACTGAACAATCTGTCATCCCGCGGTGATAGATGAGGTCAGAGGGGGCGGCACACTTGCCGGTGCACCATGATGGCATCGAGGAGATGTGATTCCTACCTGACACCACATGGAGGGAAAACCCATTTCCAAGCCCTCCGAGTGGATGGTGAGCCATGGTCCCTCGACTACGGTCAGAGAACCCCACACATCCATGGGCAACTGAGGCCGGACGCGTCCCGATTGGACGACGCACCATCGACCGCCCATGCGGTCAGGCTTTGGGATGGAAGGCTAAGATGATGGGTTGGATTTCCACCTAGTGGGCCAGACCCATGTCTACAGGATGGAACCATTCCCTTCGGGCCAGGATGGACTAGACCGCATTGTCGGGTGACCCGGAGGGCTGGACCTGTAGCTTAATCGGGCTGGGTCTAGCGAGGAGCATTGGGCCTGGTCCACTGGCCAGGCCAGACTAGACCGAACCAGACCTGAAATAGGTCAGGAGAGTTGATCTAATTTAAACTGGGGTATGTGGGACCCCCGGGCCAGGTTGGTCAGGTCAGTCCGACTGGGTCAGACCAAGCCGAGACGCAACCGACCACTGTTTACTAAAATACTGGTATCTTTTATACCGCGTGTCGGGTTGAAGAGCCGTTTTTGGAGTTTGGACCCTATGAACAAGTAGAATATTCTTTCATAACTTTAAGATGTTTTTATGGAAGTTGAGATGTGAAAAATGGATGGAGGATTAGTTCTCCCAGGAACGCTATGTACGGAACCCTACGGTTAGCTGAGACCTAAAGACAGTTGAATATCGACTTTGTGTGACTCGACGACATCCTAGTGGGATTTGAATTGGTGTGACTAGGTTGTACCTTAGTGGGGAGAGTCTTTATGTGACTTGATAGACCCATGACACTCAGTAGGAGTAGTATCTCTATATGGACAAGGTGGTAAGAAGCTCTCTGTGACCCGATAGGCCCATAGTGGGGAGCAGCTCTATGTGACGCAACATACCGATGATAATCATCAAGGATGAGTACCACAGTAATCCAAGTTTAGTGTGAAGTGGATTATATGTGACCCGGAAGGCCCACTATACTTGATAAAGGAGGAGTTCTATAGGAGATGAGGTGTTCGATAATGTGACTGATTATTATTTTATCACCACCCTAAATGTATACATGGTATGAGATGTATTGTGCCTCATTATTTACTTTGAGGATTGTTTTGTGGTATTTCATTTTTGTTTTGGGTTCCCTAATGAGTATCAAATTACTCACCCCTGCACGGGCTCCCCCCATTCGTGCTGCGTCCCATGAAGGCGATCAATGTTTCAACAGAGACTTTGGGGGACTGGGACCTAGAGGTGCTTAGGGAGATGAAAATTATGGATGCTACGATGGTAAAATTTGGGGACAACAACCAAGAAGGGCTAGTAGGATTGGGTGGACAAGAAATTCTACTTCGGATTCCAGAAGCTGCACTACTCTGACGACCAGGTGTGGTTTTCCACCGATGTCTATGAGAGTTTCATTTATTTTAATTGCTGTTTTCAGTTATTTTATTGGGTTTGTATTATAGGAAACTTGTATTAGTTATACTCATACTCAACTTTGTTTTAATTATACCATTTTCCTTTCTAATGTGTGGGATTTTTTTGCTCGTGTGTGTGCATACAAGTAGTATAGAAAATGCCTCCCACTTGCAGGTTAACGCCTTCGGTGCTAGTCACCTGCACCTGTCCTTCGGGTGGTGGGCTTGGGGTAGTCATGGAAATGACCCTAGGGAATAGGTCATGAAAACATGGTATCAATGTGTGGTTGTTCCTACCACAAAGACTGGGAGTCTGTGTTTTGTTTTGGGGAAATTGTGTTAAGTATTTTGAGTCTAACTTCAAGATTCGTGGAGTCCAGTGTTGGTGAAGAAGCCAATGTATCCATACACTTGGTTCACAAATTATGATTTTTGTCTCTATACATGAAAACACTGGTTTCTTAAGTGTCTACTTATGTTATTCTGAATAAATGTCAACTCACCATGTATAACCTTCTGATCATGGTACATTTTGATTTATCTTAGGATGCATTTATGTGGGCGACCAACCAGGATCCTGATAAGACGTCACGAGGAAAGCCTTCCTAGAGATGAGGAATTCGTTCAGGGACTAGTTCTAGAGATGGCACCTCTGGGTGGTGTACTAGTACTACCACCATATGATGGTTAGTATATACTGCCGACAGTTTTGTTAGAGGACATGGATAGACTCAATTCCCTAAACAAGTTTTATAGATATAGACCTCCAGTTTCCAGGGAGAGATAGATCCTTAGTTCATTTAGGACTGGTTGGAGGCAGTGACATGGGTCTTCCGTTTAGTGAGGACACCGCCTGACCATATGGAGATATTTTCAGTGAGCCTTCTTCGGGTCTCGATAGGGAGATGGTGGAGCTTGACCACCCAGACGCATGATGGGGTGAACCTCATTTGGGAAGACTTCAAGAAGCTTTTCCTAGAAGTGTTTTTACCCAAGAACTTATGATCTATGTTCATTTAAAAGTTTCTTCACCTACACCAGGGCAACATGATGGTGGATGAGTACTCAACGAGGTTCACTGAGCATTCTCTCTACTTTACTGATATGGTGAGAGACCCTTTCTTCAGGGATCAAGACTTTGAGCAGGGAATCAGGCGGTATATCAAGGACTTTTTGTTGTCTCTCAACATCCTTACTCATCCTAGGGTGCTGGAGTGATCCCTTTGGGTAGATAATTTCTTTGAAGAGCAGCCACCAACAACTAGTGCCACCAGTAGACCCTCAGAGGTAGAGCCTTTTGTAGGAAGTAGACATTAGACATGAGGTCCCAGGTGGGCCAAGTCTTTCAAGGGATGACCACAGTACTCGGGGTTGGCACTGTGGGGATCCCAGTCTAGAGGAAGTCAGTAAGGATCCGGGTAGTGCTTCACATGTGGCGGGAAGGGACACATGGCTCGTGACTTCCCAACCCACTGTACATATGACCAACAGATGGTTGAGGTGACATCAAAGAAGAGTTAGTTGTTCAAGCGAGGAGGTCCATAGGGTAGTGAATGTGGTAGAGGAGCAGGCTGAGTGGTAGGAGAGGGGAAAAATATTGAGGTGTTACTGCCACAAACCCCTGGTGGTCCAACTAGAACATAGGGAGGATGATGATAGGGGATAGAACAACTTCAGGAAGTGGAGGCTTATAACCATGGTGCTCCAGATATGATCCGAGGTATGATCTGTGTTTTCTCCACCCTAGATCCAGTTCTTATAGACAAAGGTTCTAGTCACTCCTTCCTTTCCATGGATCTCGTTCGGAGCTTAGAGATTCCAGTGGAGCATTTGGCTCGATCCTTATGGCTAGAGACTCCTACGGGAGGGGATTCAATGATTAAACTCTGGTGCTGACAGTGTGATCCTACTCTAGAAGGTGAGAGATTTAGTTGGGATCTCCTAGTATCAGTGTCGAGGCATTACAACATCATCTTGGGTATAGACTGGTTATCCATAGTCCATGGTCAGATATACTGTTTTAGGCGTACCGTGTAGTGTGCTTGCAGAGATGGGACTAGGTTTTCCTTCACCGGTGTGAGGGAAACCCTTGCAGCACATGATGGAATTTCTCGGAGGTGGGTGTAGCTGATCACTCACAAGTTGGATAGACTCTCCCTTGGTGAAGTGGATGAGTGGAGTCTAATATTTCCTATAGTGGTGAATGAGTTTGAGTATGATTTTACTAAGAATGTTTTAGGACCACCTCATCATAGGGAGGTAGACTTTTTCATCAACCTATACCCTTGGAAGACACCGATATCCACACCGGCATATTATATTGATCCTGTAGAGCTTTGTGAGTTGAGGGTACAACTGGGGGACATGTAGGATAATGGGATCATAACGCCCAGAGTTTGACCATGGCCGTCCCTGGTACTTTTTACCAAGAAGACGGATAAGAGTTTGAGTTTGTGCATGGACTTCCGAAGCCTGAACCAAGTGACCATGAAGAACAAGTATCCACTACTAAGGATCATTGACCTCTTTGACCCGATGAAGGGAGCAAGGTAGTTCTTGAAGATAGAACTCATATCAGGCTATCACCAGCTTAATTTTCAGGATAAGGATATACAGAAGACAACCTTCAGGTTCCCATACAACCATGATGAGTTCCTGGTGATGGCTTTTTGCATGACCAACACCCCAACAGTGTTCATTGGACTCATGAATAGGATCTTCCAGCCTTTCCTTTACCGATTTAATGTGGACTTCATTGATGATGTATTAATATACTATGCATTAGAGGAGGATGACACTACACACCTACAGATAGTCCTGGATACACTCCAAGAGCAGTAACTTTATGGTAATCTCTCGAAGTGTCAATTTTGGATACACGAGGTCCACTTCCTTGGAAGAATCATCTAAAAGGCTAGAGTTATAGTAGATCTATTGAAGATAGAGGTCGTGCTTGATTTGGAGCCACCCAGGAGTGTGACTGAGGCACATAGATTCTTAGGGTTGGCTGTTTACTATTGAGGGTTCGTGCCTGAATTTTCCAGAGTAAAAACACCATTATCGGCTTTGACTCGGAACGAAAAACCCTTCACGTGGATGGAGAAATGTCAGTAGAGTTTCCAAGAGCTGAGGTATAGAGTTACTAGTTCCCCCATCTTGAGACTATGAGAGGAGGGCGTTGGGTATATAGTTTACTACAATGCATCATGGACCATGCTGTTTGTGTCCTGATTCAAGGGCGATCAATAATCGTCTACGACTAATGATAGTTGAGGAAGCATGAGAAAAACTATGTGACCCATGTCCTGAAGTTAGCATTAGTGGATTTTTCCTGGTTGATGTGGTGGTACTACTTGATGGGTGAACGATTTATAGTTTACTCTGAACATAAGAGTCTCAGGTATATCTTCTCCCAGAAGGACCTAAACCTCAGATAGTGGAAATAGCTACAGTTCCTCTAGGACTATTACTTTAAGATAATCTACACTACTAGGAAGGGGCACGTGGTGGAAGACGCACTCAGCAGAAGGACCTGTTTGCAGCTATTGAGTGAGGCGATAATGTAGTTGGCAGTGATGCAGGTATCCTTTGTGTATAATGGTGGAGTTTTTTTACCTTCAGTCGATGAATATTACTCCTCCAATCTTACAATGAGTTAGGGATGCACCACTGGATGATGTTGACTGTGAGATCCGACATGCTCAGTTATCCTCAGGATAGGCTCCTGATGGATTTTCGATAGGTGGGGATCACATCAACTTTTTCAGAGGATTCAATGTAGTGCCAACGAAGTTGTGGGAGTATGTGCTAGGGGAGTTCCATACATCTCCTATAGTGGTACATACTAGAGTGGTGAAGATGTATGAAGACCTCCAACATCAGTACTGGTGGTCAGGTCTGAAGGAAGCAGTGGCTGAGTTTGTTTCACGATGCCTCACTTGTCACCAAGTGAAGGCCGAGTATCAAGTTCTAGTAGGCTTGGCCCAAACACTTTAAGAACTAGTGTGTAAATGGGATGGTACCTCGATGGACTTTGTGATGGGGTTTCCACGTACATCCAGGGGCCATGACTCTATCTCGGGTGATCATTGACCGAATCACCATGTAAGCTCACTTTCTACCCATTTGGGAGCAGGGAACGATAGAGGGAATGAAAAAAATATTTGTCAAGGATATAGTGTGGCTTCACGGGGTGACTTAAACAATTGTCTCATATCATGAAGATCGATTTACATCCTAGCTATGGAAGGGATTATAGGAAGAATTCAGGATGTAGCTGCACTGGAGCACAAATTTTCATCCCCAGAAATATGGTTAGACAGAGCATACCATATATACCTTGGAGGATATGCTACGTGCTTGCCTCTTGAATTTTGGTAGCAGTTGGAAGAACCACCTTCCACTCATGGAGTTTTTATACAACAACATCTATCAATCCACTATTGTCATGGCACTGTTTGAGGCATTGTAAGGGAGGCCTTGTAAATCACCACTATGTTGTAAAGAACCTAGGGAGTCAGAACTTATGGTTATAGAATTGGTACGGTCTACCACTAAGAAGGTGCAGATCATCCAGGAAAATATTTAGACTGCACAGAGTAGGCAAAAGTCTTATGCCGACATGAGATGAATACCCTTGGAGTTTGAGGATAGTGATAATGTATTGCCTCGGGTCTCAGCTCGACGAGGATTATAGAGATATGTTCAGGGCAACAGGATATCTCTGAGGTTGATCAGACCTTTTCAGATCATGATCATAGTTGGCGATCTAGCATACCACCTAGCTCCTCCCCCAAAGATGCACTAGGGGCATGATGTTTTCCACGTGTCACAGCTGAGGAGGTACGTTCAAGACCCATCATACATCATCGAATGGGGAGAGTTGGACATTGATGATGGGGAGAAGTTTGCAGAGTTTCCAGCGGAAATAGAGGATTGATAGGAGTGGGTCCTATATGGGAAGTTTATTCCTCTATTGTGATTTCGGTGGAAACACATGAATATTAGGAGAGCATATAGGAGAGGGGGGCTTAGATTCGTGCTCAGTACCACCATCTGTTTGCTTAGATTTTTATTTTTTCTTTATAGAATGTAAAGAACTAATGTGGGGAGAATATAATGTCTTAGAAATTATATGTAATTTTTCTTAAATTATATGGAATTATTCTGAGACCAAATGCTTTGAAAACATGTGATTCCAAGGTCTGGTGAGCCCGAAACGAGATTTTTAACTTTTTTTAAATTCACATATGAAAACATGTGTGTGGGTTTTTTTAATTTTTGAACCAGTTACCGGATAAAAAATCTGAGGGAATTGTTGAACTCAGTACGCCAATATTCGACAAGAAAGGACTCAACTTCAGCCGATAAGGGAATAACATAAAAGTTAATTTTCAGACTTTTTAGAAAGTAATAAAAATAACATTAAAAAGTTATTTTATTTTATTTTCTCATTTGTTTAGTGGAGGATAGGGACATTGCAGTGTAGTGATGCGGAATATTAATAAGAATCATTAATGGATCGTTAAATCACAATGTAAAGATGATTTAATGATGTGTAACAACGACGCTGTTTCATAAATGAAAAATCATAATGACGCGACATCGTAGGGTAACAGAAATGTGGCGACATGTTTTCTTTTTTATTTTGGTTATCGCATTGATGAATTGAGGAATTAAACTATGAGGATTATCTGATGAACCTTCAATGAAATTCCTCTTCAATGAAGAAAGACAAATGATGATGAATGTCAAACATCTTTGATGCTCCTAAAAGAGCGGAGTTGGAAGCAATGAATGACGACGACGTCTTGAAACCTTGAGGATGAGAAGCTGCAACATCGAATGTCAAAGAGGTAGGGGTTTATTTATCTTAAAGTTCTTCCCCATTATTTTTTGGAAACAATGAACACGGATCAACCCACACACAGGTTGATCCGTAAATCATGCGTTTATGCCAGAGGGTAACTTTTTTTGGGATTTTTTGTTATTTGGGATTGAAATTATCATTTGTGGATCAAAACAAACCCCCCAGATCATTCCGTTCATTAAAACTCTAACATGGAGGGCACGAGTTGATATGAACAAGGTCTGAGCACCTCCATCTTGTGAATTCATTGTGTTCACACCCCTAAAATGGCCACATGATGATTCTGGGACCTTTGCATTGAAGAGGACATTCCTCAGAGAGCACACGCACAAGAGGCACGAATAATGGACCTCCAGAGTGCATCTGGTGTCCGATAAACAATATTCTGGCATGCCGGTGGTGGCCGTAGAAGGAGGGGAAACACGCTCTTCGGTAGCCCATAGCGGTATCAGGGAGATGTGGCACCCACCGGGCACCACGTGGCGGGAGGGCCCCATACATCCATTGGGCATCTGAGGCCGGAGACAATTTCCAACCACAGCTCGGTTAGATGGTGCACGACCAGCCACCCATGCGGACCGAACCCATGTAAGAAGGTTGGACCCATGCCTTGAGGCAGGGCCAGACAAGAACAAGTTGCCGGGAGACCAGGCGGGATGGACCCTCGTCCAAACCGGGTCAAGTCCAGTGCGGCCCGTTGGGCCGGACCCACTGGCCTGACCGGGCCGAGTCCAGAGAGGCCCATTGGACCTGCCCCACTAGACAGACCAGACTAGACTGACCCAGACCCAAACCAAGTCTGGTCGTGTGAGTATAATTTAAACCAGGGTATGTGGGACCCCCGTGTCAGGTTGGTCGGTTCGGTCCGATCGGGCAGACTGGGCCCAGGTGCAACCAGACCCTATTTACTAAAACAAACATATCTTGCAAACTGCGCATCTGATTGAAGAGCCATTTGCAGCATTGGGACCCTCTCGACGAGGCAGATCATTTGCAATGCCCTAGGGAGGCTATCATGGATGTTGATATGTGAAAAATTTATTGAGGAGCAGTTTTCCATAGCACACTATGTACAGAACCCTATGGTTGGATAAGACATGAAGACTGCAGACTATTGAATCCGTGTGACTTGAGGATGGCCCAGTGGAAAGTAGCTTTGTGTCACCCGGAAAACCCATGGTGGGGCACAGATCTATGTGACCCTGCAGACCCATGATAATTGACAGGAGAAGTACCTCAATATGGACAAGGTGGGAAGCAAATCTATGTGACCCGACATACCCACAATGGGGAGAATCTTTGTGTTACCCCACATACCCATTGTACTTATCAATTATGAGTACCACCGAAAACCAATGTTTGTGGGAATAGGGTTCTGTGTGACTCGAAAATCCCACTATACTCGATGGAGAAATAGTTCTCTAGCAGTAGAGGTGTTCGATAATGTGACTGATTATTCTTCTATCACTACCCTAAATGTATAACTAATGCGAGATATCTTGTGCTTCATGCTTTACTATGAGGATTGTCATGTTATCTTTCCTTTTTTGTTTTGGGGTCTCTACTAAGTATTGTGTTACTCACCCCTACATGGGCTCCGCCCATTCGTATCATGTCCCATGCATGCGATCTGCGTTTCGACTGGGACTTTGGTGGACCAGGACCCATAGGTGCTCAGGGAGACGAGACCGATGGATGCTACAACGGTGGACTTGGTGGCCTAGGACTAGTCGGGGCCTAGTTGGATCGGTTGGACAAGACGTTATACTTCAGCTTCTAGTAACTACACTACTCTCCCGATCAGGTTGGGTCTTCCATAGATGGCCATCAGAGTGTCCTTTTTTATACTTTTCTATTTTCAGTTCTTTGGTTGGGTTTGTATTCTAGCCCACTTGTATTAGTTATACTGGTACCCAACATTGGTTTAGTGATACTTTTTTCCTTTTCAGTTTATTGGACTTGGTTGGGCATGTGTGTGCATTTAGGTACTCAGGAAAATCCCTCCCACTAGCCGGTTGATGCCTTCTGTGCTAGTCTCTAGCCCCTGGCCTTCGGGAGGCAGGCTTGGGGTAGTCATGACATGGGCCCCGGGGGATGGGTCATGACAACTTACACATATTTTATTATTACATAGTAAGTCTTAATTATCACCCACATGAAACACTTCAATAAATTTTTTACTAAAAACATTATTTATAACAAGATTAAAAGAAACATAAAAAGGGTGAGTTAAAATGCTCAGTAAGGGTAAACCTAGGCATTTATAATAGAATATATTAGATAAGAACTGGATTTAAATATGATCATTTGAACATGTTGAAAGTATATGATAATAATATAAGTGAATTCATACCCATCATAACCTAGAACATAAAGAATGAGACATTTCATGAATCTTTAAAAAAATATAACAAACATACAATTCAACAGTCACGAACCCTATAAAAATAATCCTTCATCAATGGAAACATTAGAACATATTGAAAGAATAAATAAACTGTGTCGGTAACTTTTAAAATCAAATATTCATCAAAAAATTACATGGACATGATAATTACAACATTCTACTAGGTTAAACTTACAACAGTTAAATCCTTTATATATTAAGAGTTACTCATAATTAGTAAAATATGTGGTCTCTTAGAAGTAACTTATAATAGTTAACTTAAAAATATATTAAGAGATAATAATATTCAATAAAATCTTTCAAGTCTTAAAAGTAAATTACCATAGTTATCTCTATCATATCCAAGAAGTTACTTATAACAATTAACTCTATTTCTTTACCTAATGCATTAGAGGGTTATAATAGAACCACATGTACTTGGTTTATAATGTGACCCCTATCCTAGGATTATAACATAACAGACCATACTTAGGTTATAATTAATCTTCATTTCAATAATCCATATATATATCCATGTTTTATTGAGGTAATAAAACATTATAGATTTTAATTT
Organism: Viscum album; assembly: GCA_963277665.1. NCBI lineage: Eukaryota > Viridiplantae > Streptophyta > Magnoliopsida > Santalales > Viscaceae > Viscum > Viscum album. The sequence goes on from OY728121.1 coordinate 2,068,200,212, forward strand.
TCAATATAACACCATTTAAAACTACTACAATTTATTTTTATTTTAATTAACCCCTAAAAAAGAAACGGGTTCAATGGAACTCTCTTTAAAATAATAATAATACATCCATAAAAATACCAAGTATGGTATCATTGGAAAATATCCTTATTGGATCTTAGGAAAACAATAATTTATGTTTCCACGTATGAAAAATACCATTAAAATAACATTTAAGGAATTTCATTGAAAATAGGAATAAATATACAATATTTTGATAATATTTTTTTATAAATTTCCAGAATATTGGGAAAAATATTTTCTTTCAAGATAAAAATGGAAACAAATAAATTAAAATTCAAATAATATAATAATTATTACAACATTAAGGTCCATTTATTTGGTAAATGTTAAAATAAATATTTCATTCAAACTTCAAGTAAAAACCAAAAGTAACCTCTTTTAAAAATGGAAATTGATTCCTTTTAAAACTCCATAAAGAAAGAAAAATATAGTTTAAAACATCTTTATATAATAATTTATTTATATAAATGTACATTCTTGGATACATTTTAATGATTAATGACATGGAATAAAAAATATCCCTTACCAAAAAGGGAAATCTTGTCTTTTTCTATAAAAAAGATCTTTTGATACAAAAGAGATAAAAATGAAATGAAATAATGTAAACATTATAAATAACTAAAGGAGAAGAATATATATTTTTTTCTAGAAATTAAGAACATATGATTTCCATTAAATTAACCATGAATACAAAATATTATGAAAAGATATGAAATTATATCATAAAACCTTTACCACTTTGGTATCTTTTGAATAAAAAGTTATTGAAAGAAATAATAAGTTATGGATCTATAATTTATTTTAATTACATGAGTAAATATGTAAAAATTAGTTCATGTGGAGGTAATAACATCATATAAAGAAATAATGGTGCATGACACAAAAGATGTCTCATTAAAATGAGAATGAGACAAAGAAAATATTTACATAGATCATAAAATTTGAAGTGATAAATAATCTATAAAGTGATTATGTTAAAATATATAATTCCACATAAAAAATTATAAATATGCTATATAAAAATTTAAATGTCAATTAATACATTACTATGGCGTAAAAAAGTCAATAAATAAGTGTTGTAACCCAGTTAAAGGAAATTTATTTAAGAAATACCTTACCTTGAGTCCCAAATTTCTATGTATGTACTTTAACTCTAGCATAATAAAATTTAATAAATAATAAATAATTAAAGATAATTCTACAGGTTTATTACCTTATCATTAAACCATTTATTTCATTTATTTTAATTATATATTTAATTAATTAATCTGTAAAGTCCATGTTGGGTGTTTTGAGGATATTATGTTCATAATTGAAAAATGGATTTAGTTGGTTAAAAATGGTCAAATAGATTATTTTTCAATCATAAAAAATAATAAAAATTATATAGTTATCATTTTTATACATTAAATACAATTTTTGTTCCATTTATGAAATTTATTCACAAAAAACAAAATTCATTGGCGCATCAGGAGGTAGTCTGCATGCACACACAAGCGAGGTTTTTACTATTTGTTGGATGGAAAATAAAAAAAGAAAAAGATTATAATTATATAATAATTAAACTTCTATCAATATTAATTAAATTCATTAAATCCTTCCCCATGGCCATACATGTGAGGTGATTTTTGAAAATTTAAGTACATCACTATGTGGAGACAGTAGTCCATACTTATGAACTTGTGACGATTCCATTTATAATAATTTAAATTTTATGAAGATAGATAATATATCATATTTATAGGATAATATTTATTTCATGAATATCATATATATATAAATTTAATCTATCATAATAATAGGTCATGAAATGTGGTTATGAGAAAAAAAACATCGGCTAGTGAGGCGGTAGTCTGCACAAAGAGAAAAATGATGGTTTCATATCCCATTTTATGGAAAAGGAGATGAATAAGGTTGTGAAATTAACATAATAAAATATGAGTATAGATGATAAATTTATTTTGTCCTATTGAAATGGTTTGGACTTAATTGAAGGAGTTATAAGAGGAAGTAAAATGAAAACACTCAGTTAAGATGATCGCCTCCTATATAAAGATCCTCTCTTGGATATCTATTTATGTAACCTATGGATAGTATTTTAATAATATAAAATCCTCTAGAATTTATCTAAGGAATTAAGAAGCTTTTTTTTCAGGGTTGGTCAAGAGAAGTTTCTAATGAAGTGTGATGAAGAGAGGAGAAGCTATGTCCTTTTATAGGTGAGAGAAGGGGATCCCTTGGAAGTACTTATTGTATTAAATTAATATAAATTAAATATAATGTTAAAGTGTATCCAAATATATTTATTTATAATCTATGATTATTATTAGTATATATCTCCTAAAAAAATTAGACAATTGTTTTTGATGTTTTAACCCTTATCTCTTAGTCTTAACCCCTGTTATCCCTTTTGATGATGATTGTGATATCAAATATTTTTACTATTTAGGGTTTAAGAATGTTACTATAAATAAATATTCACACAAATATGGTCAATGGATGATATTATAGATCATATACATTTATTGGGATAAATATTATATATTTTTGAATTTTAAATCGTCTAATAAGATATTATACAACATGAAATACCATTAATGTCATTTTTAAGAATAGTCAAATAATTGCTTTAAAAAAAACACCAATACAGTAATGTATTATGAATACTTACTTTTAACACATCACCAAAAAATATATTTATCTTCACAATTTTAGGAATTCTATAAATTACCCACGTTTTTTTACTTTGTACGTTTCTAAATTCTGTTACTTGATTTTTATACTACTTGCACAAGCACTATGTCGGTGTTATGAAAGAATTTAAGGTTATTATATCATAAATAAAAGTTAAAAATTAATTAAAAACATACAAGAATTATTCATTTTAAAATTATACTTTTATAAGAATTCATGACTTTTTATCCTTGTTAAGACATATTTGAGATATTCAAATTAAGAAATTGATATTTTGGAGTTATTCATTAATTAAAATAATATAAAGGACTTTATCAAAGAAAATGGTTCTCAAATAAAGTGTTTTCAAATATTTTATGTATTTTTTTAACTACACTCATACAAAAGATTAAAATCATGTGATAGGTTGATTTTAAATCTAGTTAACAATAGTTTTCACCATAGTTTACGTAATGCACCATTTACTCTGGTGATACAGGTTATCTTGGTTATTATTCATTGTGAAAAAATATAGTTGACCTATTTAATTTTTTTTGAAATGATAATTAAAAATATTTCATCCTTTTTATTAAATTCAATTCATATAATTGGAAAAAATTTCTTTTAGTATAAACCTAAGAAACATGAGAAAAAATAGTTTTCCATAAAAATGAATTTTTAAGGAAAAAATGTTTTTATATAAAAATTAAGGATAAGGTCAATTATAATGAAATTAATTAGAGTTATTTTAATAAAATGGAACTAATAATATTTTGAAACAAATTTGAAATAAAATGGGACTTTTATAAATACTTGACATGAAATGGCAGTTATATATAAATCAGTATTTTTTAATTCTTCATTGAAAAATAAAATGATTATGAAAAAACCAAAAAAATAACCCTAAGATAATTTTGATATGATTACTTAAAAAATTATAAACTTTTTATGAAGTATAATTTACAAAATTAGGGTAAAATAAAAATAATATTTCCTCATAAAAATCAAGAAAAACAATTTTTGATGAAAATATATTTTCAAAACCTAAAATGACTTTAATAAAAAATAAGATTTTATTTCATAAGGATTAATCAATTATTATTTATTCAATAATAAATATATATATATATATTTATGTATATTTAGTAATGTGTTTATTTCTATTAATGTCCACTGATTCAATGACTTTGTTATGAAAGGTATATTTAAATGGTAATATTTTTTGATTGGTAAAGCTCAGTGTTGTATACCCCATATGATATTGAAAATATTTTTTTTAAATAATAGGGTATTACACCCTATAGAAAATAAATTTATTCCCTGAAATTTTAAATTGAGTAGGGTAATTCATGGGTTTAACATTTGAAAAAACCATGGTTGAAAATGAACATTGTAAAAATGATTTATAAATATTCCTTTTGAAAAGAAGGAAATGGAAATATAAAGGTTATCTGGTGTCACAGAAAAAAGGTATTAATTATATTCGAAAATTTAATTATAGGTAGCCTCTTTTTTGAGTTTCATGTTTGGATGAGTTTAAAAATTTTAATTTTTGGTTTTTTTAGTATAGGCTCATGGTTATCATACAGTTAGTAGAAATGGGGCACAAACCATTCGATGGTGTCTCTGGTTTCTAATAAAGTCAACCACACAACCGAGACATTGTTCCCAAACCATGAGACATGCATATGCATACTTTACATGTCCTCCCATAGAGGTGTACAATTAGTGAATGGTTTATCCAACCAAGTAGCCAAACTATGCTCCCTACCAGGTCCTAAAAAAATAAAATAAGATTCTAATAATAATTATTAATATTATTATTGTTATTATTGTTAATTTTTTGTTATATTTTATTATAATTATTATTTTATTCTTAATCTTATTATGATGATGAGGATGATGATGATGATGATTATTATTATGTTTTGTTATTAAAATCATTAAAGGAGATTTCCTTATCCCCCCTCTCCATGCTCAATGCACTGAGCCCCCAAGAGGGATCCATCATGCACACTACCCCGATTCTTGTGGCCTCCGTTTTCAATATATTTCTCTCCCGAATCATATCTTGATAATATCAAGTATGGTTTCCTCCTCCCCCACTTCCTTTTCCTTCCATTTTCATTTCACCAGTTCTCTTACCACGTGTGGTGTGCATGGACATTTTATCCCTAACCTATTTTGGGTATTTATTTTGTTGCCTCTTAATGTCTAGGGTCCTTGGGTCCCATTGAGGCTGATTCTATCCATATCCACTAATGGAAGTGGAATCACCATTTTTTCCGGTTTCATCCATTTTAATTATTTGGCCCAATTTTATTTCGGTATTTTTTAATTTATAGATATATTTTTATTATTAGTGTATCATGGAGTTATTTAAAGGTGAAATTAGTATATATATATATAGTTAAGCTTATATATATCAATATCATCCCTGTAAATATTCCCTCATTGAGAGGTGAATATGTACATTAGGTCCAATGGTACATATATGTATGTTATTGTGTATATGGGTGTAAGTGTGGAGTGGTTTTGGTAGTTATCCTCAAAGTAAGTGTGTTTTGAGGTATATTACCAATATACAAGCGTTTAATTTGGAAACTACAATTTCTTGATTATTTAATTGGGGGTATTTATTATATTATTAAGTAAGTATAATATGAAAAAAATATTTTGATAGATGAAACTGGAATCTTTTTTGTTACCATATTTTTTAGGCTTTGGCCAAGTGTTTTTCTAATGAATCATTTTTCCAAAAAAATAGATTTTTGAAAGAAGAAACACACAAGTGCTTGATTTAATGTATAAAATATTTTATATATACGAGTTGAAAAATATCAATGATGTTTTGTCCCATCATCCAGTGTTTTAATTTAATGTTTAATGGCATGTTAATTTTCAAAAGATTTCCAAAAGTGAATTTAAAATGGAAAAACGTTGTTTCCAAATAATGAGTCCCAATTGGAATCATAGAATTTTATCTCAGAAAAAGGGTTCCTCTATGTATATTCTCTATTCTATGGGGAATTATCACTGATAGTTTTAGGAGGTGGGAATTACCATGTATGTTGTCTTTACATGATTAAGATATTGTATTAATTCTTTATTACTCACCTCCCATGTTTTCTTTAGCCATGGGATCCTAGAAATCTTTGAGAAAGTCGATAGGTAGTTTCTATTTAGTCCTAATTAGGTGGACTATATCCCTATATTGTAGCCTTGTGCACTATTCCAATAGTTATTCTAGTTGACAGTAGCCAGGTTGGTTATTGATTTTTGATCACATAGATAGGATAGAAGATTCATTCCTAACTAAGTACATCTAGGGTCTCTTTACATGGTGTCAAGATATATACCCTGATAAAATTTTTACATGTATTATAATTTCCCTTATTTTGTGACTTTTTAATAAAATAATTTTAACAATTATTTTTCACTAGAAATTATTATATCATCACTTATTTTCTTATACTCTATTTTTCCAACCTGTATTTCACTGATGTATTTCCCTCACCACATGTTTCTTCTTTGTAAAATGATTTATTGGAAAATATTTCTTTTTTTTGAAAACCATTTTGAAAAAAGGATAGGAAAATGGTTCTTTTTAAGTTATTATCTTGTTACTTGTTTTTAAATGAAATGAAAACCTTTTTTTAATTATATATATTTAAAACTAGAATGAGTTACTTTTCTTTTTAAATTATAGGAACTTTTAGTAGTTTATTTCACCATGCATATTGAGTTTTAATACTCACACATATATCTCTATTATTTTAGATTTCAGTGTATCTTCTATCCTAGTCTCAGTCACTATGGAGTGACATTGGTTCAATGTTTGGTGGTGAACTATTGTGTTACACAGAGGTATTTACAATTTTATTTAATTCAATTCCTAGTGTTTATTTTTATTTTTCAGTTTATTATTTTCTTTTGTTTTTTTCATGGGGAAAATCGTTCTCAATTGAGTAATTCTTAATGCTCGACACTATTTTCAAGCATGAGAGGATAAAGAATTCCTCTTGGGCCTTGTCACAGGTAGGCTCAAATGACCGGTTTAGGGTTGACCCATTTAGTTCATGAAAAATGGTTTGGGATAAATTATCCTTTATTATTTAGGGATTTATATTAGTTTAGAGATAGTATTTTTAGAATTAAATTGTTAATTTAGGGGTAGGTTCTTGATCACCACCTATTCAAAATGATGTTTGGATTTACAGGGTGGTCCAGAGTGGTCTTACCTCAAAATTTAATCTTAGATCTTAGGTTTTTTCAAGGTCCTTGATTTTTGTTTGATCATTTATAGTTGGCATTAAGTATTTTGTTGTTAATATGGGTTTTATTTTGTGGGTTAATGGTTTCTATGAACTATCTAGAAAATTGTGTGCAGACTGTGGAACTACCTCCGATGACATCAGATGTGCTAACCAACTTATAACACAACCTTCAAAGCTATGTGGACAAGACATGTGTAGTGGGTTTTCCTCTATGATTTTGGGATTTTTAATCGATTACTGGGTTTTTTGGTATTTATTTGACTTGATTTTAGGGTGTTTCATTTTATTTTAAAAATCGAGTATGGTTTATTAAATTTTGTTTTCCAATATGAAAACCTTAGGTCACTTGAAAATGAAATGGGATGTTTTACAAAAGAAATCATTTTGGAAAGTGTTTTGGGTTTTTTTTGAAAGGTTTTGTAAGATGTGAAATTAAAAAATGAACATGGATTTTTAAAATTTATTTATTTTATGATAATAGTAGGTTTCAAAATTTGTTTTGGTATTTTAAAATTGGTTTGGAAAGTGAAATTGGTTCTTTTATTCAACCCTTGGTATTCCTATGAGTTATCACATATATGTGAATGGATGTATATAAGTATTAAATGGATAGTTATTGGTTTGTGCGGATGAGCTCTTGTACTATAATAAATATGTATATATTTTTTAGGATTCATGTAATTTCAATGTTAGGTGTTCAATTTTTTAATGCATGATATGTTTCCTAAAAACAGTTTTCTAAATGGTGGATTTTAATGTTTTGAAAATTTAAGGAGTAATTGTTTGATGTTTTCTCAAGAGTTTTGGGAATTTACTTTTTTAATTTTTTGTTTTTATTTATATTGGGTGTTTTGGAATTATTTCATTCCATGAGGACTTGAAATGGAGTGTGGATTTTGAAATGGGATTTGGTTCTTTGGATGGATTTGGAAATGGTGTTTTTTAAAGAGGGTTCTTGGATTGTTTTTTGGTGGTGTTGTGGTTTATTGTTGGTTGAGATTTGATATGTTTTTGTGATTTTTCTGTTTATGGGATTTGTGTTTGGTTTGGAATGTTTTTTTATGAGTTTTGGTTTGTGTTGATTTGGTGGCATGCTTTTATGTTATTTAGAGTTTGTTTCCAAGAATGTTTTAATGGTTTTTGAGGGGTCCCTTCTAGTTATTTATTTTTCTCAAACTCCCAGTGGAGTTGTGGGGTTGATTAATTTTAGTTTTTTACCTATTTATTATGGTGGTCTAGGACTGTTAGGGTTTTAGGATGGTTTAAAACGTGGGTATCCAATAGGGAAAAACTGGTGAAGGAGTAGGTTGACCACTTTAAAGAGCTAGTTTCTTTTTATCTTGAAATATATTAAAGTGATCTATTGGATGGACCATTATTCATATGGGGTATTTTTCCTGATGAGTCTCCATCGCCAGTGCCTTCATCTTGTTCATCAGACTACCCACTCATTTGTTTCCATTGTGGTCAGTTCAGACACTATAAATAGTTTTCCATAATCCTGCAAAGGCTTGTCTATGGTGATGTAATGAAGAATTTTTATAACCTGTGTTTCCACAAGGGCATACCTCGGTAAGAGGTTTCTGGTCCCTAGATTCAATGAATTATATTCTTCAAGATTTTAGGGCTCCATCCATAGGTCATGGAGTGAATATTATCCCACAATCATGGTATTGCTGAGTGTGGGGTGATGTTGCTCTAACTTTTCATCTCCAATGTTGGAGAGAAAGCCACTTCAAAAATTTCTTTGGGTAGTTATTTGTATTTGGACCTTTTTTTTTTGGATTTTTTGGTGGACAAATTCATTTTGGATTTCTATGAGAGGTTTATGATGATTAATTTGGTTGTGCCTATTTTGGAGAATAATGATTCTTATGGAAATTATGAATCATGGTTTTTTTTATCATAGCTTGTGATTTATTAGTTTGGTTCTTCTTGAGTTGGGGTTTATTCAATGCTAGTTAGATTTTAAATGGTTGGGAGATCCATTGTGGATCTTGTGGATGTTTTCTATTAATATTTTTAGGTGTGACTCAGAATGTTAAGTGGTCACACCAGTGTTATAGTTTCCTATGTGATTCCCTGATTATGCCTTGCCTAAACTAGAATATAGTAGTTCATATTTCTTAGATAATAGGTCATGTTACAAATTCTCATGGAGATCCCAAACATACCACAGTGGGTTTCCATGATGATTTATATGTTAGGGGTTAGGGTGTTCCATGGTTTGAGATTGTGTTTGAAGTTTTGATTCTATTCCATTGGGTTTTTTATTGGATGGTTCAAGTTTTTCAGTCTTGGTTATTTTCCATTTTAGTGTAGGTTTGTTATTTTAAGATGACTACTTTAGTCTATTTTAGGGATCTTAGTTTTAAAATAAGGGCGAGTATTTTCTCTTGGTCTTTAGGTTTTTGAAACCTCATATTGTGTGGTGGTTTTATTTTGTCTACTTTCGTGACCAATATAATTTTTGGACTCTCTAGGGGTGTAAATTATCATGGTGGGGATATTTATCCAACACAACCTTGAATTTTAAAAATATTTAAATATTTAATTATTTTTTCCTCATTTTTGAGTTTCAGACTATGATTAATTTGAAAATTTTAATTTTTTTATTTTTCAACCTAGGATCACAGTTAGCACAAAACTAGAAGAAACTGTGAAAAAACCACGTCAAGGTGTCTACTATTTCTGGAAGTGCTGGCTTAATGGAAAACACATGGTTTTCCAGAACATGTAGTCTACTCATGCGATGTGTCTCAAAACTCTATTATAAGCTCATTGTTAGCACATGGTTTATCCAAACCATCAAACCTATTAGGTCCAAAAAAAATTAAATTATTAAGGTTATTTTATTATTATTAATCCTATTATTATTATTATTAATGTTTTATAGTCATTTATTATTTTTATAATTATATCATAGTTAATCTTATTATTATTATTATTAGTTTTTTTATTTAAACCATTTAATGAGGATGTCCTTCTCCCCTCCCCTCTCTAAGATCGATTCATGCATCCCCCAGACAGACTCCCTCATGAACACAATCCACCCATTCATGTGGCCTCAATTTTCAATTTATTTCACTCATGAATCACAGTGAAATCATATCAAGTAAGGTTTTACCCCTTATGTTCTTCCTTTTACTTCCATTTTTGTTGCACCATTTATCTCCCCCCATGTAACACGAATTACCCTTCTAAACCATCACCCATTTTGGGTATATTTTTTTTGTCTCCAGATGTATAGGGTCCTTGGATCCTATTGAGGCCAATTCTAGTCACATCCATTAAAGGTAGTAGATTCACCACTGTTTTTTAGTAGGTTCTCTTCTATTTTATTTATTTGGCCCAATTTTATTTACTGACTTTTTATTATTATTTAGGTTATCTTATGGCTCTTTGAAGGTGACTTTCATGTACATACATAGGTAATAACACACACATATATATCCTCTTTATAAATATTTCCTAATGAAAATGGGAATTTATACATTGTGTTATAGGTTATGTATATATATTTGAATGTGTATATGCATGTAAGTGCGATGTGGTTTTGAGTTTTCATCCTGAAAGATAGCATGTTTTGAGGTAGTTTCCATATGTCCAAGCCTTCAAATTAGAAACTATGATTTCCTTGCTGTTTTATTTGGTGTTATTATTATATTATTAAGTAAGTATAAAATGAAAAATTATTGGGACAAATGAAACTAGCCTCTTTTTTGTTTCTATATTTTGTTATGCATTGCACATGGGTTTTCAACGATGAAGTGTGTTTCAAAAAAATGTTATTTGAAAGGTGAAGCACACAAGTGAATGATTTAACTTCTAAAATATTTTATTTATGCAAGTTGGAGAATATCAAAGTTTTTTTGGTCCTTAGGCCAGAGTTTTACTTTATAGTTTAATTATATTTTAATTCTCCAATGCATTTAAAAAATTGTTTTCAAAATGATAAAAGTGTGTTTTCCACTGATGAGGCACGCTTATTATCATTTAGTTCTTTCATGAAAATAGGGATCCTCCATGGATACTCTCTATTTATAGGGGGAATTCTCATGGATGGTTTCAGAAGGAGGCACCAACAATATTTTATGGATTTACATTACTGAGATATTATTTGCATGCTTCCTTCCTTACCTCCCATGTTTATATAGCCATGGGATCCTAGGAGTTACTATGAGAGTATAGATAAAGTTTATATTTAGTATTTAATTTATGGACTACATCCCCATGGAGTAACCATGTGGGTTGTGCCACTGGTGCATTTATTTAAGAGCAGCTGGTTTTGTTATTGACTTTGGATCACATCGATAAGCCAGCAGAGGGATTCTGAACTAAGAAATCCTACGATTTCTTCACTTATTTTCTAGGTTTATCCAATGAAAAATATTTTACATGTATTCTAATCTCTCTCATTTTGTTAAATTTTAAGAAAATCATTTTAACTATTATTTTTTCACCTGAAATTCTTATATCATCACTTATTTACTTGTACTATGTTTGCACTACTTGTGTTTCACTGAGGTATTTACTTCAATACATGTTTCTTCTATTTAAAATGATTTATTGGAAAATATTTCATTATTAAAAAACCATTTTATGAAATTTATGGTAAAATGGTTCATTTGAAGTTTTTATATTATTACTTTTTTAAATGAAATGATTTTTTTAAAGTATGTATTTTAAACTAGAATGATTTAGTTTTCACTTAAAAGGATAGACAAAGGGAATAGTTTATTCAAGAATAGATAACGAGTTTTAATACTAATTCCCATATCTCTAATTTTTTAGCTTCTGGGGTAGCTTTCATCTTATTCTTGGTCGCCAAGGAGCGATGTTGGTTCAGTGGTTGGTGGTGACTCGTAGGGTCACAAAGAGGCATATCCCGTTTTATTTCTTTTTGATTCTGTGTTTATTTTTAGTATTCCATTTAGATTTATTTATTTTTCTATTTTTCATGAGATAAATCATTTTAAATTGAGTTGTGAATGATGTACTACACTAGTTTCCAGCATGAGAGGATCAAGAATGCCCCCATGCCTTATCACAGGTTGGCTCGAGTGACCGGTTTAGGGTCGATCCGGGTTAGGTCATGAAATCTGGAATTATACATAAGTGGGTGTTAAAATATTAAAAAATTAGTAGTATGGTTAAATATAGAAATTTAAAATAAATTTAATGTCCAAATAATGATAGAGAGTGATATAGAATGTGATTAATATAGGGATAATGACCATAAAATCATGAATTAATAAGAAAGAAATAAGTCCATTAATTCATAAAATATGATTGTAAAATGATAACATTTTTAATTTACATGTGATTATTTTATTGTAATGAATAAGAAAATGTCAAAATATACTTACATAAATTTATTCAAAAACCATTAATTCAATTTCAACCTTTGGTTGTGTGTTTAACAAGTTTCCACCTTTATCTCATCCCATATTCCAAGCAATGGGCTTCCATGATGACTCTTTATTAAGCACAGAGAATCAAATTTTAATAGATCTTAGGAACCATACAAGGATTAAAATAAAATACTCCTCTATTTAAAAAATCTATAATAGTTAGTACACGGTAAGATAATACCCAAATTAAAAGACCTTCATATGAAGAAATAAGAAATTTAACTCCAAAATTTCCTTAAGAACACCAAAGGTTCACATCAGATCATTCCATAAATAAATAACATTATTTCCTAATTAACCACAATATTAAAGGATATTTTAACCTCAAACTTTGTCTCATACCATTCATCTTATATTCCCAAAAATTTAATAGCATTATTCCAAAATAATCCTTCATGTTAAACACAAGGGATACACGTACCCAAACCTAATAAAACACTTACCAAAACATCATTAATCACATTTAGATCCAATAGCTTCATATTTCTTAGCTCATAAGTCCACCATGGCACCCTTTATCTTTTATAGTCCCCTAATCAAATCTACAAGCCTACAAAAATTCCTAAGTAGGGTTTGAGTATAAGACTTTGTAGGACACCACCAATGCATCCTTAACCCGATGTTCTCATGCATACAAATGTATTGCATAATAATAATAAAGATGAAACAGTTATTTTAACACCCCATCCAAATACGAGGGATAAACTGCTAACTAAGCATCCACATTCCACAGGTCATACTTTATTCGGCTCTATCACAGAATGATAATCAAGGTCTTAGAATAATCAAAGACTATTTATGAGGCTTATAAATCATGATACTCAACATTTTATGACAGTTCAACTCATCAAAAACTAGGAATCAAGGAAGCCATGTTCTCAGTATTCTCTAGGCATTGAGAGCTACTCAAAATTCACTATACACCAAAAACATACCCCTTGAAATCCACTTGGTATCGAGTTCATCCCACGACATTCACAAGGCATCATCTTATCCCTACCATGTGCATAGGTCCCTCATCACAATTTTCACAAGTCATGCGCACCCCCCCTCAAATGGATAAACATGTCACAATGGTCCACCTACCATGGTATCCCATAAATATACTGAAAAAGGAAACATGGCATGATAGGATACATGAAAAAGTACAATACATCCTCATAATTAAGGTAGCATAATAATACATTTGGTCAAAATCAAACATGAATAATAATCTACAAATAACTCATTGCAATTAATGTCATATAAGGTTCTCAGGGCTACACACATACCCACATGTGATCATAATATATCATAGTACTCAAATATGTCCACACATAAATTATATTAAGGTATCATATGTAATAAATACCAAACAATTAAGGAACTTCTGACCTCAAATTCTTCAATGTCAATGAAAAGATTAATTTTTTTTTGTGGTTTTAAAGATTGAGTGGAAACCTCAATAGTTAAGAACACCTCCTCATAGTCATTATTTTCATAGTTGCTAACATGTCAACACTTGAGGTTTTCCAAGCGATCCTAGAACCAAAACCAATTATTTTATTTTAGAAATAAATAAAATATTAAAAGTGATGATACTTTATCTTAGAATATATTAAAATTATTATTCTAGGCTAGCGCATGCACTCATAATATTGTCCATAAGAATAATTATCTTTTTATAGTTTCTTATAAATGATCCTTTTGTAATTATATTTTGAGAATTTATAAATAATTATACTTTCATAATTATCTCTTGAAAATTTGAAATAAATTATCATTTTATAATTGTTTGTTGATAATATATAATAAATTATCCTTTTATAATTATATTTTGATAATTTGTCATAAAGTTTCCTTCTATAATCATCTCTTGATAATTTATCACAAACTATACTTTTATAATTTTCATTTGATTATTTATTATAAATTATCCTTTTTATAATTATCTCTTGATAATTTATCATAAATTATCCTTGTAAGTATATTTTCATAATTTACCATAATTTATCTTTTTATAAATTGACATAAAAATCGCTTGATAATTCCTTACAATTATATTCAATAAACTCAAAATTTTTTTCTCTTGATAATTTTTCAAAATATCTCATGATAATTTTTTTGTAATATTCCTCTTTTTATAATCATTTTTGGTAATCTGATGAAATTTTCATTTTATAATTCTTATAATATTTTTTTTATAATTTTGAGTAATTATATTTGGATAATTCTCATAATTAACCTTTGATAATAAATTATCCTTTTATCATTTCAATAAATTACCCATTGGTAATTATTATATAATAATTTCTTATAAATAATCATTTTTTATTTCTATAAAATTAACTCTTGATAGTTTCACTAAATATTTATCTTTTAATAATTATTAAAAATTTTCATCTAATAATTTATAATAAATAACCCTTTGATGTTTATTTTATATATTATATGTGGAATTTTGTGGAATTATCTCTTGATAATGAATGGAATTATCCTTTGATAATTTTACAGATAATTTTATGTGATTACCTTAGATTATTAGATGCGTTTACCCTTTTATGAAAAAATATATTTTGATAATTTTTAATAAATTAACCCTATATAATTTAAATTTTAACAAAAATTTTAAAACAATCATTTTTTCCACAATTGACTAGAGGGGAAAAATAAATAAAGAAACTAAATAATAAAAAAAATATTAAAGGGTGTTGCACACATATGTTAGAGAGGGGAGGCATCACATGTGGAATTGGAGAACAAGGATGGATTGTATAGATGTAGTTTTCCTAAACCCATGATGAGGAGTTTTTGTATTACCCGAAATTAATGGAATCGACCAACATCGAAACTGAAACCATTCATGTATTAAAATAAACCAAAAATAATATTAATTAATACCTAAAATTTGAAAAACATGTTTTAATCACTATTTCACCCTAAAGTTGATTGAAAAGTTTTTTAAATCACCTCATTAAGGCATTGAAAATTTAATCCAGTCAAAATAGGTTTAAATATATGATTTAGGATTTTCCATGTGTTATAAATGGTGGATTGGTATTGATGAAGAACATGGTATAAAAAATAATTTAATATTTAAATTAATATAATACTATTAAACAACTTAACCTTTCATGTGATATGAAAAAATGCCTAAAATTCAAAAAAGTTATTCCCGTATGTGGGTGATACCCATATCTTGGACCTAACACTGGTCTTCGATTTCTCATATGACATACCGTTTTAGAGATTATAAATTATTTTTAGAAAAATATATAATAAAAATATTAACTAAGTTATCCTCAAGTACGATGTTACCAGAAACCTGATGCGGAAAAATTTTATATCACCCATTGGGTAAAAACCTCATACTAGACCTAAATATGGTCTTGTATTTCTCATATGATGCACTATTTTTTCGATATATTCAATTATTTACAAACAATTTCCATGCATAATAGAATAAATTTAGTACATTTATTCTGTATGTACTAAAGCTCTATGGGCCTCATTATCTCACATTATCTATATTCCTAACAATAAAAATATTAAATAGAATATTCCTAGTTGTTAACTGGGATTTTAACATTACATAAATCCTTTAAATCATCTACTAAGAGTTTTTATTAAAAATTTATATTTTCACATAAAAATAACCATAAAATATTTTCAATGAGTTTTTTATAGACATTAAAAATTTAGGATATTATTTATAATAACTAATATATATTCTATATACTAATATTATGTTATGTTAAGGGTATGAGATACTACAATTTCCACTTCCCTAAAATGAGAAATAAAACTCTTGATCGTGTGTGCAGTGAACAATCACCTCATAAACCGATATAATTCATTTTCTATCACCTGACTAGTTATAATTATTTATATTATTATTATATTTTATATTTATGATATTATTAATATTTTGGAATTATAATATCACATATTCCTTCTTACTATGCATGATGTAGGAAATACGACGACGTCGCTCATGTATTAGGGGAACTACCACCTCACGATGTGATGTGATTCATTTTTCCATTATGATTTACATGTATAGTAATAAGGATTTGTTTTATAGTTATATAGGACATTCATGAAAAATTAATAATCTTTTAAATGAAATATATCATATAATTCCTTACCTCACCATCCATTATATAAATGATAACATAGTTCATGTGTATGGAAGACAACCGGCTCACAAAGAGATGTGATTCATTTTTCACTAACTCTTTACATGGGAGGAAATAAAGGATATATTTAATGAATATCTGTGATATATATGAAATCATATTGATTCTACATAATTAATATGATATCCACTTCCCTACCATTTCACCAGTTAATGAAATGATAACATCACTCTTCTATACCCAGAACATGTCGTCTCAATGGGGTGATGTGATTCATTCTCCATGTTAAAATTAAATAAATATTATAAAGATATATCTAAGGAATAAATATATATACAATACTAATATCATTTTGGATTCAATATAACTATAACATATGTTTAATACCTGGAACATTATTGATGAAACGTACATAAAAAATCAAGGTAATTAACACAAGATACAATATTGATAATGAAGGATTATTAATGAAAAACTAATAAGATATTTTTAAAGGAAAATATATAAAATTATAAAAAATAATGTGATTCTATTATAAGTTAATAACATTTTAAAATCACTTTATATGTGGTTAAAGTGTGTTCAACTAAAGGAAAGTGTGAGGTAAGGGGTTTCTTAAGTTAATTTTCATTCAAAGGGTTATATATATACTTCGTTGATTTTATTATTCAATGGTTATGTGTGAAATAAATTTTTATTTATTAATTTTTTATTTCAATTTTTATTTTTTGGATCTAAAGTTTTTAGACATAATCCCTCCATTTATTAACTCTCACCTCAATAATAAGAATTTTGTAAGGATTTCGTCTCAAACTTCCTTCTCTACAACAAAAGTTTTTATGCACTTATTTTTTTTGAATGGTTTACATATATCACCTTTACATAATATATCATGAATACTTTCCTGATTATTATATTTTATGTTAAAATTCATCTACATCTTTTATGGTATGTTATAATTTGAAAGTTACCAAATCAGTAAGGATTTATGATTCAAACACATTTTAATTAGGATTTATTATGTTTGAATTTTATTTGAAAGATATTATTGTATCATTGTCTAATAAACCCATTAAATTTTATTATCCTATAGTGATTAATTATTTTTAACGTTATATTACCATTTACCTATATTTGGTACTTATAATGATTGAGAAAATTATTTTATGAAAATCAAAATTCAATTCTATCTTCAGTCAAAAATACTTTTTTCTTCAAAATCCATGGCTTAATTTTTTTACAATATTTTATGTGATTGTTTAAAGTAAATTTATACATTAATTTTATTTTTAAAAAATCTTCTAAAAGGAATATTCCCAAAATTTTCTAAAGAAGGTAATTTTTTTTAATTTTTTTTACAAAAATATGAGAGGAATATTTTTTTTAACATATTCAACATGAACAAAAATCTTACACTATCATGAACAATCAATGTTTTAAGAACTAATATTTAATTTTAGATGGATATTTTGAAAACAAAATCTTAATAGTTTGAGAATGATTTTGATTTTATGTTTGTTTTTTTAAAAAATAAATTATATTTTCCTCAAGATATTTTTAAAGTGATCTTTAAAAATAATTTTATATCTAAGATGACATCAATTGATGTTACTCAAAGTTAAAGGGTTATATTTCTCAAGAACAATTTTTAATAGAATTTTAGTTAATGAGAACAATGATTTATGTTATGGATTACTTCAAAATTATGTATATATGTCTCTCACATATATACCTAGTTTATTATCCCTTATTTTTATGGGGAAATACATGCCTTATGATCATTTCTAAAATGCCTTCATTATGAAATTGACTTTGAATATGATATGAAGCAAGATTATGCAACCCATTTTCTTAGAAATTTAAATTCTTATTCTATTCATTATGTTTTATTTCCTTTATTTGTCACACAAATATTATGAGAATATTATGATGGGTGCACCTAGATAGTTATCCAATATACTGGGTAAATATTTAGTCTAATGAGGTATCATTTATGAGATTATGGAGTAAACCTAATCCATTATAGAACATTTTCCATATGACAAAAGATATTTTTATTACACATTAATTCATGAGTTATTAAATATGAAAACACATAATAGAACTCAGAAGATATAGATGTCTAGTTTATTTGGGTAATTAGGTACATTTAATAATAACTTAAATAGGGGACACATCAATTTTATTGAAAACTTCCTTAACATGCTCATATTAATCAATCATTATTGAAACTACAAGTGATAACCTAAGGAATTTCAAAATAAAGGGGTGATATACAAATCCCAGTAAGGGAATAAAAAAGGAATACATGAAGAAAGTAATACATATTATACAATTGGAATTTACATGGGACATAAAAGGCATGAGAATGTTAAATATGAAAAATGATGCATGATATAGAATGATAACATAAAGGAAAAATGGGAATGTGGAAAAAAATTTAAACATGACATCATAAGTGTAATACAAGGTTTAAAAATAATACTACAAAACATAATGTGATCCAGATAACCTCTCATTCAGAATTAATGGAATTTCAAGAGACTAAAACATTACCCAATGCATTGGTTCACCCATCATAATCATATCATGTACATGCATAAGTTTTCCACATAGATCATATACATAAGAATATATTTTATCAAATTTAATCCTAGAATAATGGAGTGTTGATTAAATACATGTAAGTAGCCAATAAAATAATTATAAGTTCTTAAATGTGAACACCATTGGTATAAAATGGTTATAGGTATTAACTACATAATTGTCTGTCATGGAAGATTGCATTGATCTTTCAAAATCAAAACGGGGGAACATAAATGTTTATGGGAGGGGTTAATGATAGTCAATGGGGTATCTCGTCATTTAGACACCATAAGGTCAATTATTAGGACATTGAAGAACATATATCAATATTAGTAATTGTGGACAAAAAGCACAATATAATGAAGATTCTTGAATAAAGAGGAGAAGGAGAGGATCCCTTACCATGAGAGGGAAATTCTGAAAGCTTTGGAGGGGATTATTGAGATATTGTGGGAACATTTGGAGGAATATGTAGAGTTTAGGTAAGATTAAGTATGTGATAAATGGTTTTTGAGTGAAGAGAATGTAGAGATTGGTTGGGTTTATATAGGAAAAGAGAGGGGAGTTCTTTATTATTTCCAAACATAGGGTTTGGACTCAATATAATAAAGTTATCAAAACAAGAAACATTCCCATGGGTTTTTACCATTGTTTCTACCAAAGAGTAGTTGTTTTAATTAATTTATAACTCCACGAGATGAAATTAATTAAATATTACCCTCGGTGATGTGGAAGTGAGTCATGTTCTTAAAGAAAAGATTTTAAAACCTTAAAATATAATATTGGTTTTTGAGGAATCATTAAGGTTTTATAAAATTAATCAAATTACCTAATGAACTAATTAATTTAATGGGGAAATAAATATTTGGTCATGAATAAATTTTATGAAATTTATTATATCACTTTGTGGTCATTTTGATGTCATAATACACACCGTATTTTTATACCATATTTAATTTTTACTGGAAAATTAAATCACCTCAGAAAATTTTGGAAAATTTACCATTATATAATTTTGATGTCATGATTCTGAAAATAATATTTATTTTATTTAAATAATTTTCTAAATATTTTAATTTTCACTTTTAAAACAGAATGAACATTTATTGAGAAATGCTGTTTTTCCAGAAAATAGCATTTTTTGAACCGTTATAAAAAATAAATTTTAAATCATAAAAAATATATTATCATTTATAGTTAATAATAATTATTTAATAATAATATTTTATAAAAATATCATTTATTCAGAAATCCATTAATTAATCAAAATAAATTTCTTAAATGAAATTCTATATTCCCTGAAAATATAATTTGTGCTTTATCTTATCAAAATAAAAATAATATATAAAGTTACAATAATAAGAAGAAAATACATTAATTATTATGTAAAATATAAATATTTATATTATTATAGTCTTGATACATAGAACATTATTACACCAAAAATATATTTAATGGTAAGGTATGTAACACTGAGATTTTTATTTAGTGGTTCAATATATATAGTTTGGTTTATGATCTTGATAAGCAAAAAATTATCCCAGAAATGATTTCACTAATGATTTAATTATTAGATATTATCATGGTATTTTGGTTGGAAAATACCAATGATTCTATCTTCATTATATTCTTTGATAAATGGTATTCATAGGGTACAATCTTACTGGCTGAGGCCATCTGATACTTTGTGTGTGTCAATTGGATTTCTCAAAACTATATATTAATATAAATTTTTTGATCACTCTTAATTGGATATATTATCAGTGCTTAGGATTCTTAATGATCTTTTAAATTTTATAGGATATAAAAAAACCAAAGAGGTGGATGTGTTTTCTATAACCATAATAGGGTATTTAGTTCAACTAGAAAGGGACTTTTATTTATAAAGGTTTTGGTCATTAAAATATTCCTCCTTCAGTAATTTCACCATAAAAAATTTAATTTCACACAATAAAACAAATGAGGGTAATTTTGTTTCATCACTTCCTCTAGTTCCCGCAACTCTTATTCAAAATTTTAGTTTATCCATATTACTTTGACCAGGTAGATTGTATTATTTCATAGATATTTTTCTATATGATCTAATATACTCACAAAAAAACTTCTCTTATGTAAGATCATTCTCCAATGGTACTACCTCTAGATTTAGCACATGTAAAGGTTATGGTATTTACTTCCTCAATAGGGACACATGGAAAATATCATGTAATTCAGATATGATAGGTGGGATTTCTAGTCGATTGGCCATAGCTCTGATGTGACCAATGATCTCAAAGGGACTGATGTATCTTGGACTATGCTTTCCCTTCCTCCCAAATCTCATGACTTTCTTCCATGGATATATGTAAAGGATTACATTATATATAACCTCAAACTCTAGGTCTAAATGAATATTTCTACATAGCTATTCTTTCAACTCTAAGCATCCCTGATGTTCTACTGAATGTTCTTGACCTTTTCAACCATTTCGTCATCCATTTTAGGACCAAGAAGATTGAATTGACCTCCTTCATACTATTATGTAGGTGTTCTAAACCTATTCCCATAATTTGATTCCTAGATATCCATTTCTACATTTGAGTGAAAACTATTATTTTATGAGAACTTGACTAATGGAATGTGTTTATCCTAAACTCATTTTATGTCAATTGATAATTCTATCAACATGTACTAGAGAATCTGGATTGTATGCACATATTGGACAATAGTTTTAGGGTGATAATCCATGTTGAAGTTCAACTCAATATTTAGATAATTTTGGTGACTCATCCAGAACATGGAGGTAAATCTTGGGTCTCAAAAAGATACAATCAATAGTGGCATTCCATGTAGCCTCACCAGTTATCTAATGTATATCCTTGCAAGATCATTGGGTGATAAGTCCTATCATATTCCAATGAAGTGATAGTACTTTGTAAGGAGATCCACCAGAACCCATATAACATTATTTCCTCTTTATTCCTTTAGAATAATAGTAAAAAATCCACTATTATGTTTTCCAATCTCAATGCAGGCATGGGTAATGGTTTCATCATCACCTCACATATTTTTCTATTCTTCATTTAATGTCAAATAAAACACCTTTATATATATATTTTGTGATCTCCTTATTCATATTGTCCCACAAATAGTGATATTGGAGATCATGATACATATTTTTTATCCCTGGATGGATGGAGAAGGTGTATCAATATGCATCATCCAATAGACCCTTCTTTAACTCATGAGTTTATGGTATACATAGTCAGGACCCAAATATTTCAAATCCTTCTTCATTAATTTTGAATTCATAGAAGTTACCTTTTCTTATAGCTTCAACATTCTTCTAAATTTCTACATATTATCTTTGAGAATCCTTTAAATTATCTAAAAATAATGGTTGAGAAATAATTTGTGAAAGGATTGATGATGTTTCCTCCTTTATGATTTGCATGATTATCCTTTTCAAGTCTGTGAAGATCAAATACTTCTCAATTCTCATTATTGATAAAATTTCCAGATCCTTTCTACTTAGATAACCTTCCACTATATTTTCATTCCCAAGATCAAAGTGGATTGAATATTAATAGTCCTTATTCATCTCTAATATATTCAATGGTGAATATTTATCTCTTTAAGTTGGAATATATAATTGAGGCTCTTAAGATCCATATATAGTTCAAACTTATCCCAAAAGAGACAACATTAACATATTTTCAATGTGAAGATAACCAAAGCTAACTTATATCATTAATGAGGTAGTTCTGTTCACAAGATTTCTATTTCCTTGAGGTATAGGCTATCACTTTATCATTGTGCATTTGTATGCAACCCAAGACCTTATTTTAAGCATTATTGTGTACCATGGAAGGATCCACACTATTGGATAGCGTAAGTACCAGTGAACTGATAACCCTCTTAACTCGATGAATATCTCTTCGAAATAATTATTTTAAACATTCCTGACTCCCTTCCATGTTAGCTTTGATAGAGGGTTTGAAAATTGTTAGAAATTTCTCACAAATTGATGATAATACCAATCTAATCAAATGAAACTTTGTATTTCTATCATATTGGTTTATATTGGACATTAATAAATTGGTTATGTATTTTAAGGGTGTATACATATCCCATTTATTATGATAATATTCCCCAAGAATGGGACTTCATTCAACCATAACCCACATTTTCTATAATTTTCATAAATCTTATCATTTCATAAGGTCTTTAGCATAGTTCTAAAAAGATACTAATACTCCTCCTTTCTCTAGGATTATATTATGATAACCATTATAAAAAATACCAATTTTTTGAGGTAATATCTAAAGATTCTATTAGGGATGTCCCTAAATATTATAGGAGAAATAATGATCCTGAATAGAATTACTATGAACTCATAGTGCGCGTACTACGTATGAAAATAAGTCTTGGGGATATCCACCTTATTCACCCTTACTTGATAATACATGGACTGAAGATCCACCTTGTATAAGTATTGTGTACCACATTTCTAATTGGAAAATTCATCAACCCATGGAAGAGGAGAGTTTTTCTTTATCACAGTCCTGTTAATCTAATGATAATCAATACAAAGGTGTGTTGACCCACCATTCTTCTTTATTAGGAGGACTCATTCAACCCATGGTAAAGTACTTGGGAATATAAACCCATTATCTGTATTGTCCTATAGTTTTTCTTTAGCTATTTATGTTCTAAAACATAAATTCTATATAGTGTCTTGGAAAATTGAAATTCCCTAAGTATAAGGTCAATTGAAAATTCAACCTACTGGCTACAAGGAAGACTAGAAAATTCTTCTAGGAACTCATCAGCGTATTCTCTCACAATGGGCATGTATTCATGGATTTCCTTTTCCTTATAATGAATAATCATAGATAGATATTATTTCTCATAGGTAAATGATATCCAGGCGTGAGATAATTATGGAAAATAAGATTCATCCTCTGCCTTGAATTTTTACAGAATTGGGGGATAATTCCCAATATGGAGAGTGATTTACTTCTCGAGGAAATTTATGATGGATATATATAAGGAAATAAAATAAATACATAGAATTTCATCAATTTCCATGAAAATAAGTATTCGAAGGTTCTAAGGGAAGTTTAGACCACAAATATTAGTAGGGGATATTTATATACATGGGATGAAATAATTTCCCTATTTTCCATTTTTCTTGATATCTCTACTTCCATGCTTTCTGATGGTGTTTGAATATTTCTACTAAACTTGTGTGGTATAAAGAAATATGTAGAAACAAAATAAAAAATTATATTATATATTCTTGAATGAATAACTAGTATACCTACCACCACTTCATTTTATGGATCCACCATAGGGTAGTTGATGGATTAAGATAAACCATTATGCCTTAGAGGTTACTGGCGTAGATTATCTCCAAAAACAATTAGCTTAGGGAAGTGGTTCTCATAGTGTTTTATTCCTTGAATTTGAAAAATTGGATAATAATATGAGGCTAATATGTACAATTCCTCTATTACATTACATTTTGGGTTTCTCCTATTGGTAATCACTAGATAGGTTTCCTAACTTTCTGCACCTAAATCATTTTTCCCCCACTTTGGAAATTTATAGGGGGCTTCTTTCTATACTATCTAAAAGTGGGATGTTGAAATTTATTACCACCATTATATTTCTCCATCACACCACCAAAATTAAAGTCAAATTTTTCTTATTTTTTTATGAGACACTTTAGATTCCCTGATATCCATTTCAACATTGATGGAAAACTCGAAAATTTCCATATAACTATCCATGTCTGGGATCAATGAGGATTTTCCTATACTCAGTTACATCCACAAAACTAATTGGTCATATTTGAATTCGAGGAAAATAGGAAATATGGAGGAATATCATAATAGTCTCATGAAGTTCTTATTATACAAACCAATAGATTCATTGCCTTTTTTCTTGAGGGAAAGGAATCCCTTTCCCCTTTATGTTAGTGAGTGCGGGGAAAATATTTGTGAGATTTTTTTTTCAAAATTCCTTCAACCCCATCGCTTTGATATCTTACTCAGGATTCATACTACTAATCAATTTCCACCCATTATCCAATTCACCCCCCATATAATAAAAAACCAATATAACTATCTCTTTCTCTGAAGAGTGAAGGATGTAGAAGATATTCCTAATGGAGTTGATCCATTGTTCCACGATTAAGGGACCAGTTGATCTATTGAAAGTTAGAGGCCTTTGTCACCAAAATGTCTTAATTGAAGATTGCTATTTCTTAGGGGGATTAGGGTGTTCCTAATAATTTTGGTTTCTATTTATAACTTGATTCCACTGAGATAGTGTATTCCCAAAGTTTATAATTCTTTCTCCCATTAGGTTGGGCATCTCATTTGGGAAATCATCACATTTCGCTTCACATTGGTTGCTTACTAGATTCATCATATTTTCAGCCATTGGCTAGAATAAAGTTAAAATTAGGGATTAGTATATTTAAACTATAACAAAAATATATATAAATTCATTAATATTAAAGGGTTAATATATAAATGACATTTATTCATTAAATTATGATTTTCTAGGATCCAATATAAGTTATCCATGATATATTTCCTAAAAAGTATCTTATGGGAATTTTTTTACTTTAATAATTGTTCATAATGATGTTGTGAATTTGAAAAAGAATATACCTCAGGAGTGTCGAACCAAGTGTGTAGCAAGCTCCATTATTATGCACCCATTCTTGATCGAGTTTGGATCAATGTAGTATTTTTAAATGTTACCCCTAGGTATATATGTGCCATATCCATATCCACTTGTAGAATATTGAAAATTATATATTTTATTATGAACCACATAATCTATACATTACCAAAAATTAGTAATTGTTTCTTATGTTTATTCTTATCCCTATGTACTTTGTTAGAGTTTTCTAATCCCAATACAAAAAATAACTAAACTTTCCTCTGATTTCAACTATGACAACCCTTATTTTTATTACACATTAATTCATGATTTATTACATAGGAATACAAAAAATAAAAACAATAATAAAAATAAGTGTTATTTATTTGAAAATTTGGTACACTACATAACAACTTAAAGTAGGGGGTAAAACATCTTTATTAAAAACTTCCTTAACATTATCATATTATTCCATCATTCTTAAATCTGTATGGGATAACCTAGGGACATATATAATAAATGGGTGAGATATAAAGGATTTAAAGGTAATAAAAATTTCATAACATGAATAAATAATTACATGTTAGAAAATAGGAATTTCCATGGGAAATAAAATGGGTGAGAATCACAAACATGAATAATGAGGCATGATGTAGCATTTTAACATAAAAAACATGGGAATGTGGGAAAAAAATTTAAAAATGACATCATAAGAATAATTAAATGTTAATATGAAATAAGAAATTGTATAATATTCTCAGGACAACCACCCACACACCATAAATGGAATCTCACGTGACTAAAAGATTTCCTAATACATTGGACCACTATCTGGGCGCACCCATCACAACCATATCCTGTAAATGCGTAGGTCTCCCACACAGATCATATACAAATGAATATATTTTATAAAATTAAATCCCATGATAATATAGTGTGCATTAAATTAAAATAAGTCTCCAATAAAATATTTATAAGTGCATAAATGTGATCACCCTTAATTGGAAATGGGTATGGGTATACACTACACAATTGTTCTGCATGGATGATCATGATGAAATTTTGACAGCATAATGGGGGTACCTAAAAGTTCAAGGGAGTGATTAATGAGAGGTAAATGGATCTATAATAATTTATAAATAATACGGTAAGTACTTAGTATATAGAATAATATATACCAACATTAGTAATTAGAGTTAAAAGGCATAATATAATGATGATGCTTGAATAAAGAGAAGAAGTAGAGGATCCTTTACCCTGATAGGGTGATTCTAAAATCTAGGGATGGGATTATTGAGATATTGGGGGATCCTTGGGAGGATTATAGAGAGGATAGAGAAGATTAAGGATGTTCTCAAATGTTTTGTGTGAAGTGTAAGTGGATATTGGGTGGATTTATATAGAAAAAGTGAGGGGAGTTCTTTATTATTTCCCACACTTAGGTTTTGTAAAATATATAATAATGTAACAAAAGAACTTCCAATAGTTTTCTTCCATGTTTTATGATAATTAAGAGTGGTTTTATTTATTTAATAAGGCAAAGGGACGAAATTATTAAAACATTACCTTTGGTGATGTGGATGCAAGTCATGTTATTAAAGAAGTGATTTTAAAAACCTAAAATATAATATAGGTTTTGGAGTCTTCATAAAGGCTTTATAAAATTAATAAAATAACCTAAAAACAATTTATTTTAATGAAGAATCATATATTTTTTCATGTATACCATTTAATCATTTATTACATCACTTTTGGTCATCATGATATCATAATATACATCATATATTTACACTGTATTTAATTTTTACCCAAAAACATGTGTGTCTTAGAAAATTATGAAAAAATCACGATTGGATAATTTTGATGTGATGATTTCAAAAATAATAATTATTTTATCAAAATATTTTCTATATATTTTAATATTCACTTTTAAAATATAGTTGATATTTATTATGAAATTATGGTTTTTTTGACAATAATTGTTTTCGAACAATTATAAAAATTATATTTGTCATAATAGAAATTATATTATAATTTTAATTTAATAATAATTATTTATTGATAATATTTTATTAAAATATTATTTATTTAAAAAATTCATTATGTCATCAAAATAAATTTCTTAATTGAAATTTCATATTTCCCAAAAATAAAATTTGTGTTTTATCACATCTTAATCAAAATAATTTATAAATTAAAAATAATAAGTAGAAAAAAGATTAATTATTCTAAAAAATATATAAATTCAAATTATTAGGGTATTGATACATATCCATTTATTACCCCAAAAATTCCCTAAGGGTATGGTGAGTGACTGTGATATTTTCATGGGGTGGTTCGACGTACATGGTTTGGGATGTGATCTCGATAAGCTTGAACATCTACCGAAAATGGATTTTCCTCATGATTTAGTTTTTTCAACTCAGATTGAGATTATTCAAGGGAAA
Organism: Viscum album; assembly: GCA_963277665.1. Classification (NCBI taxonomy): domain Eukaryota; kingdom Viridiplantae; phylum Streptophyta; class Magnoliopsida; order Santalales; family Viscaceae; genus Viscum; species Viscum album. The sequence goes on from OY728121.1 coordinate 2,068,228,444, forward strand.
ATAAAATTTATTCTATCTACCTCAGAATGTCTGGTAAATGGGATTTATAGGGTACAATTATATTGGTTGTGGCCATCACTTCCATTTTATATGTTAATTGGATTTATCAAAAGATTATATTTTTACTAATCATATGATTAATATTCAATATATATATTATCAATGTTTATGATTCACAAAGGACTTTTAAATATGATAGGATATAATAAAACCAAATATGTTCATTCATTTTCTATAACCTTAATAGGATATTAAGTTCCATCCAAACTCTTTTTTTGGTATTTTCAGAAAAAGCCACTTTTATGGGTTTAGTGGAACCCGCACAAACTGTCAAGATGAAAATACAACATAAAAAACGGATGCAAATTCAAACCATATTCGAACTAAAATAGATTCAAATTTCAAAATTCAAACTTCAAATTGAAAATCGGGATATAGGTTCCATCTCCAGTGTAATGCTAACACTTTTATCCACGACATCAACAGAATTTTAGAAGCCACCTATCATTGCAAACATCCATCATCACCACTGTAACCCACCTATCATCATCATCGCCAGAGTCGAACCCTCCTTGTCACTGGTGGTCAAAAGGTTGTTACCCTTTACCTCCCATAGCAGCCCGCTCAATCTCACATCCCAAAGAGCCTTGAAGACCACTGCGTAGCTCCACCTCAGAGATCGTGGGGAAATCTAAGATCCAGAGCAGAGAAAAAGCGAGCAATTGTAGGTCAAAACCGAACAAGAAACTCTTGGAACAAACCACCGACTTCCTCGCCGTCAAATCACGCCCACCATCGATGTTGTCCAATGCCACCGTAGTCGTCACTTCCCCAACAACACATTGGTCACCGGAAAACACCGTTGTCCTCCATAACCACCATAAAACAATAACAAACATGCCATAGCAGGACAGAAACAACACCAGGATGCATCGAACACCCATCATCAAAACACGAAATGAATTGAACCATAACCAGAAACAGAACCATTGTGAACCACTGACAGATTCTTCCATTTCCTAAATAGAGCAACACCAAAACAGAAACCACCATCGGAACCTCTACCGAGTAGGTATCGAACAAAAAGAATGCCAATGAAAATAAATCAAACAAACCATCACTGAAACCGACCCATACCATACGAGGGCCCTCTCTTCCACCGAACCCCACCTCCCGAAACCATTGTGAAACCACCAATTCAAATCCGAATAGGAGAGAAGAATATATTCTTAAGGATAGGGCAAGGATTTGGGTAGTCAAGGGCCCCGAACGTCGGTAACACGGCGAGACAGAAAAAAGAATCCAGAACCCTGATTGACCCAAAAAAGAAATGACAGAAGGACCAACGACCGACGAACCCCATCACCCAAATCCACTGTGTTACCAGCGCTCTTAATTTGACCGAGAGAGGAGAGGTGAAACTCAAGATCAGAGTAGGGTTGTGGCTGCTGGAGGATTCAACGACAAACACCTTTGGCAGGAAAAATGAAGAGATTTCGGGAGGAGATCTTGTTATTTCTTACTGCCACATTTCTTATGATTATTTGAACTTATTATAGGACTTTATTTGCATTATGATTTCATGTGATTACTAATGTGACTTCTCTTTTATGATATTATTTTATACCATTGACTAACATGTTTTGTTTCTTTATCTTATTTATTCTCTTTCTAGAATTTCTAGCTCACCCCTTTATTTATGTATACCATAGGACATCCCAAGAGGATTTATGATATCAAGTATATTATTGGATCTCACTATGGGAAATAAAATAAGTATTTCATGTTTTATGTATTAAAAACCTACTCTTACAAAGACACTTGGGCTTTACAATAATTTTTTTGTAATTATTAGATATTAATGTTTTTGAATCATGTAATAATATGTGTAAATAGATTGTGCGTCCTTACCATATCCACTCCTAAGATCATAATATTTAAATTTTTTGGATTTGACACTAATAAACATGAACGAATTTTATCCATCCAGAAGTTTCAACATCAAACGGAAATGTTGGATCACTTGAATACTTAAGGAAGTATTTGGTTTAGAGTTATATAAGATTTTTACAAACTATTACATAATTATACCCATATCTTTAATTAATAAATTTTCCCAATGTACCTAGATATTATTATTCCAAATTAAGTCTTTATAATGACCCACATGAAACCCTTCTAGACATATCTTACTTAATAACTTTCTTTATAACTGGGTAAAAGAATCATAATAAGGGTGAGATAAAATTCTCAGTAAGGGTAGACATAGGTATTTAAAATTGAATTTATTTTATGAGAAAATGATTAGAAAAAGGGTATGAGAACATATTTAATGTTTTTGAGTATGATAATTCATACACATAGAAACTAGGAACATAAATAATGGCACATGGAATAAATATTTTATAAAAGATAATAGATATATGATTTGAACATAATGATCCAAGTAAAAATAATACATAATAAAAGTAAAAATGATAACTTATTTCAAGAATATAGAAATTGTGATGGTAACTCAAATCATCAAACATTTTTCATGGAATAACCAAAATAGGACAACTACAATATTATATTTACTATAGTTAACTTATCATGTCTTAGGTGATACTCAAATTTATTAAACTTCACCATCTATTAGAAGTAACTTAAAATAGTTAAAATCAATATATATTAGAAGCTAATAATATTTAGTAAACCCTATTGTTTCTTATAACTGAATTATAAGAGTGAACTCTATATTCTCATAGGGGTAACTTATATCAGTTATCTCTTTATTTTACCCAATGAATTAGAGGGCTATTACAGTCCCACCCATACTTGGTTTATAACATAACAACCCAACCATCATTTATAAAAAAACCGCAAATCCTTGTTTTAAAATGGAACAAAACTTCAATCATCCATAAAAATTTTCAATGTCTATAGAATAAGAAAAACATTTAAGAATCTTTTATTTTTCAACAAAACACCCTTGAAGATAGCTTTCATTTATTTTTTGGTTGATTAATATGTCTAAAAGAAATTGGTTCCATGAAAATCAATTTATAGAAATAATATGATATTCTGATAAATAATAAGGGTTGTATAATTGAAACATATCCCCATTAGAGAATAGAAAAATAATAACATATGTTTCCAAAAATGACAAATACCATTAAAGTAATATTTAAGGCATTTCTTTGAAAACAAGGAAAAACATCCTCTTCTTTTTTTAATATTTAATAGAAATTTCTTGAATATTGGAAAAATAATTTATTCCAAAATAACCATGGAAAATTATAAAGTAAAATTCAATGAAAATAATAGTTATAATGTAGATAAAATACATTCATTTGGTAAATGTTAAAACAAATATATATTTCACAATTTCAGTAATAACAAAATACTCTATTTGGAAGTGAAACGATTCCAAACCCGAAAGAGAAATAATGTTGTTTTTTAAATGTAATTTTGATATTTTAAAGTATCAAATAGAGGAAAATAAATGTAAATCATGAACAAATTATAAATAAATATATGTGAGGAATAGATATGTGTTTCAATAAATTAATATCATAAAATTTTCCCTAAAGGAACCCTACAAATAAACAATCCAATAAATAAATAAGATTATTACATAAATACTTCACTACATTGGTAACTAATGAATGAAAAATCATTGAAAGAAATAATATTATATGGATCTATAAGCCCTAATTATTAAATGATGTAATATGTTAAAATTTATTAATGGTATAATATATACACCATATAAATAAATCTTTCTTCATGACACAAAACATTTCAGAAGTAAATGTGATTAAGATAATGAAAAACCTTTAAAATATTAGAACATTTAAAGTGATAATTAATCCATGATGTTATTATGTTAACATCCTTAAATACCCATAAAATAATTGAAAAACAATATAAACCAATTTAGATATCAATTAACACATTATCATGGAATAATAAATTTAATGAAGAAGTGTTATAACCCAATTAAAGGAAATTGATTTTGAAGAAACCACTTACTTAGGGTCGCAACGTGTTTTTTAGTTCCTTTCACTCTATTATATTAAAATTATATCAATTATTTACTTTTTTAAACTTTATTCAGGTTTATTACCTTATTATTTAACCATTTATTTCAATAAAATACCTAATTAATTAATCGTTTCGGTCCACATAAGGTGTTTTTAGGACGTTTTATTCTTAATTTAGAAGCGTCTTTAGTAGGTTCACCATGGTACGAGGGGTCATTATTCTGTCATCTCAAAAATTAAAATAATGAGATAATTATCATTTGTTTACATTAAAAACTATTTTATGGTGAGTTATTAAAAAAAATAATTAATAAAAAAATATTTCATCTCATCGGGCAATAGTCCTTATTTACACTCAAGTTATGTTTGTAATTTTAAATAGATGGAAAATAAGGAAATAAAATAAAATATTTTTTTTAAAAAAAATGTAGATCTCTACTTGGAAATGGTAGTCCATATATATTCATGTGCACTGATTCTGTTTTTAATGTTTGTGTTGTTATGAAGTTAGATGATATATTTTTTTTCATTAATCATAATTATCTCAGTAATATCATATATATATATACTCCATCATAATAATCAGCCACGATAGGTGGTGAAAATAAATGAAATATTCCGATTCGCATTGAGGTAGATCACACGTATACAAAAATGATGGATTCTTTTCCCATTTGAGGCAAAATGATGTTAACATGTTTGTGAAATTGAAAAATAACAACTCAGTAAATGATTGATAATGATGTTATTTTTTTTGAATAGTTAGGATGTAATTAAATTAGATAGAAGAATAATTAAAACAAAAATTCTTGGTTATGATGAATACCACCTCTTTGAGGAACCTTATTTGGATCTCTCCTTAAGGACTATAGGGATGGTTTTTTTAGAAATAAACCGACTTTATAATTCTTATAAGGATGTTAAGAAGGTTTTTTGGAAGGTTTTTTGAGCTATATGGCTCAGAAAGTCTGAGGAATATTGGAGAGGTGGTTTCCTTTTATATGTGAGGGGAGGGGTACCCTTTTGAATTATTTAAAGTATTTAATTAATATAAATTAATTTTTCCTACACCAACAATTTTTTTATCTATTTAGATTATTTTATGAGGATTCATATAAATCCACGTATAAAAAATTTATACAAGTTTAGGTGATTTTTAACCATTATCTCTTAGCTTTACCCACCATAAAACCTTCTGATGATTACCACGTTATCAATATTTTTTAATCATTAGGGGCGATGAAAGTTACAATAAAATGTTAAGTGACCCATAAGTTTACAATGGTTTTTATTATAGAAAATATTCCACTCAATTTTCCTATGATAAAATTTTTATGAATCTTAAATCATTCAATAAAATAATATTTAACTTTAAATTCCGTCAATATAAATTATTGTAATATTCAAATAATTATATTCAAAAAAATGCTAACATAGTGATTTAGTTTGAATATAATAATTTAACACATAAATAATAAAATATATTTGTCTAAAAATCTATAAAAACCCTGAATATACAAAAACATGTTACCTTTAATATTTTATCATTATTTACTTGATTTTTCTACTACTAACACAAGCACTGTGTGGGAATTTCATGCACATTTAAGGTTATCATTTCACCACTAAAAATTAATAATAAATTACCATAATAAAAAATTATTCATATTAAAAATTTCCACTTATAATCATTAATTATTTGTTTATTTCCATGTGAAAACATAATATAGATATTAATATCAAGAAAGTGTCATTTTTGAATTATTCTTTACTTAAAAGAATATAAAGTTCTCTATCACAGAAAAATTGAACTGAAATGATATAATTTATGATATATGATGGTTTTGGTTAAACTAAAATCATAAAAAGATTAAAATCAATTGTTATGGATATTTTAAACCCTATTCACATTAGTTTTAACCCTAGTTAACCGAATTTACCCTTTATTGTAGTGATAAGTTTAATCATGGTTACTATTAATTAGGAACAAAAGTAAAGTTGACATATTTAAAAGAAATTTAAATTTAGATTAAAAATAAAGAATAAATTTTATCAAATTCAATTCTTATAATTGGAATAAATTATTTTTAAAATAAATATGCAATAAACGATTAAAATAGGTTTCTTGAAAAATCCATTTCTATGTATAAAAATGTCTTTATACCTAAACATAGCATGAGGTTAATTCCATTGAAATTAAAAAGAATTATTATTCCTAATAAACTAATGATATTTTAATACCTATTTAATTAAAAATTGTACACTTTAAATACTTGACAAGAAATGATAGGTTTCTATAAAATCGGTATTTTTTCACTATTTAGTGAAAAATCAATCTTTTCAAAATCATCTGAAAATTTAAAGCTTTGAATATTTTTATATGATATTTCAAAAATTGTATACTTGTAATAAAATATAATTCCTAATTTTTTTTATAAATTAATTATTATATTTTCTAATTTTTTTAATAAAAACTATTTTTGATGAAAATGTATTTTTGAAGCATAAAACGACTTTACAAATAATTGAGTTCTTATTTCATAATAATTAATAAATAAATTTGTATCCAATAAGTCTATTTTTTATATATTTCAATACTTATTTACTCATATTCATACCCATAAATTCATTTACTAGTTTATAATGGTCATATTAAATAATAATATGTTATGGGTGTTAAATCTTGGGGTTTCATGTCTTGTATTCTATAAAATATAGTATTATTTTTAAAATAGTAGGGCATTAAAACCAAATTATATAAAGAGTATTAAGAATTAATTTTAAAAAGTTTTAAATTCAATCATGAGAATAATATAAAATATTCCAAATTAAATTTACAAAAAATGGAGGATAACATTGACAGGAATAAGAACATTGACATGGAAGAATAGATTCATTGGTAAAAAAGGGAGTTATTCTTACCAATATTAATTTTTTATTTTGGAAATTTTTTTATCAAACAATTTTTTATTGATTATGAGAAATAATTTTTCCAAATAATAAAACCAAAAAAATGGTAATGGAATGATTAAATAAATATTAAAAATTATATTGATGCAAGAAAGAATATGATGTAATGAATCAGAAATTGAGTACATGAAACTCTTATAGAATTAGTAACATAAGAGTCAAAGTATATTGAGAAGAAGATCATGAAACATAAATTTAAATATAATTAAATTTAATATATTTAAATATTTTAAAGCAATTAGGAATTTAAAACACCGTATAAAAGAAATTATGGACCACAATAACAAACATGTCCCATGGAGTTGGAAATGGGAGAAAGAAAACCTTAACGTTTTCCCCTCTTAGTCAACTCCACTCTAAGATCATGTATGAAAAATATAAATATCTTAATAACTTATTTAAAAACTATATTAATACTTAAAACTATTTATAGTTTTCATATATAACCCTTATCCACATGTATAATAGATTTTAACTATTTTCCCACAACAGGAGTTTATATTTTTTACTATTTGTACTAGTTTCATAGGAGAAATGTCAATTATAAATTTTATCCCAAGGATTATAATTTATAAATAATTAAATTTATAAAAATTTATGTTTTACAAATACCTATATGGTTATAGTTCCATTACATAGATGTCTTAGTTGCATTTCATGAAGACAAAACAGTGATTAACCAGTTTCAAGTTATATGTCGATATCGATTGATTACCTTATAACATTATTTAATTTTCATTTTATTCATAAATAACTATATTAATGACATATATTACTTATATACATCATATATTCTCAAAACATATAAACTAAAACCATCCATGATAGTGGTAGTGAAAAATGAAATACACCAATCCATGGTGCTGGTAGTCTGTACGTATGCAATGTGATGATTTAAATTTCCCTAGAATGGGGAATATGAGTGATATGGTTTATCATTAATGAATTTAAAATATATTTTTAATAGGATTATGGTAAATACACCTTTATAAATAATATAACAATAAGACCAATTTTTACAACTAGGAAAATAGGGAACCCATAAAAACATAGAGGCAACGACCTAAAAGAGGCACAACCCCAAGGATGTAATTGTTCTGAGTGTCCAATGGGTAAAAAAATCAAGATAAGAAAAAAGACTCATATCCCCCTACCAGAAAAATATAAATCAATCAATAATTATGTGTTTCCCCCATGATGAGAAGTTGCACTGTGCTGGGCCAACACAACGTTGTAGAGAACCCCTCCCATTCCCACAAACATGAGGTGAGAGGAACAAATGATTAGTATCGGCACACCTATCTCACTTTCAAGATTCCCACCTGAAAATTAATTTGTGGAAATGAATACAATGTCAATATTATGAAACAAAAAAAAAGATATAAAACACTTTGCATAGCCATAGTCCTAGTACCCATCTATCCAACAGATGAGGACATATGGCTGAATGATGGGTGTCAACAGCCATCCCTCTTTCGAGGCCACCCACCCAATGGTACATTAAATAATTTTCTCCACTATTCAAATGCAAAAAATCATAATCTAATTCTCCAAAATAAATCCAAGACCTGATAAAACACACAAAACCAAAAATCACAGCAGATTCCAACTAAACCTTTCTCCAAACGGCCGAAGCATAGCATTATCCACTAAATGATACCACAAAATCCATAATTATACAAAGACTATAAGATCAAAAAAATATCTATTCTGCATAATTCATACTCCAAAAATTTCATATTCATCCATCGAACTCTCCACGACATGCCTTTCTTAGACCATTGCCTGAAAACCATCTGCCTCCTGCCCACAAAAAATCACCTCATGAAGAAAGACAATCCTCTATGAGAATCAAAACCCACAACATAGGATTGTATTCCCCAAAACACCGATCCAAAACCACTTGACGAATGGATGGACCGTTTTTTGAACCTTGAATCAAGTAGAGGAATCCTATATTTGAACTAGATCTAACGATGGAGGATATCAGGGTTGATAATTAGTGAAGGTAGAGCCTGATGACTCCCATTAATAGTTCAGAATATATATGGAGATGAAAAAATATAAAATTCATATTAGTACACATTGATATTGGATGATATTCCAAAGAAGAATTAGAAAATAAAGCTGCCTTTAAACCCCCTCCATCAAAGATGAGCAAAGGTGAACGACGTCGTGAGGGGAATCAAAAAACCATTGGAGAGGGAGACACCATGCCTGGAGAGTGAGAAGTGATCATAGGCCTAGATTATAGATTCCATAAAATCTAAAATATATGACAAATATCATAATTGTACAATAAATTATATATTATGACCATACTTTTAAGTTGGTAATGGAAAAAAAACCATGTGTCTTGGAGGTGGCAGTCCTCACAAGGCAAGATTCCAATTTTTTTTATTTAATAGGGGAGGGTGGTTAATACTAGTAACATCATTATAATAACATAAATGTATAATAAATATAAATATATTATCATAATAGTATGGTGAAAATAAAATTGAGAAGTAATAGAATCACATAAATAAATATTAAATAGGGAGGAGTGGTTAGAAATATATACCTTACAACTTGGTTCATTTCCTTTGAAATGGGGATTAAACCTTATAAGGATGGTATTTTGAGAAGACTAAATCCTCTCAATAATTATATAAGTGTTTAGGAGATGTTATGGAGAATTTTGGGAAAAAATAGTGTGTTTTGGTGTGAGGGGAAGTGAGGAGAGGAGTTCCACTTTTACAAGTAAAAATGGGTGACATTTTTTTAAAATACCCAAAAAAATTCAATAATGGGAAGACACTGTCAAGGAAAGTGACTGTAAATTTTTTAAATAATGGTGTGGGGAAGAGATAAGGTCAATCAAAACCCTACACACTCAATTAAAAACATATTTTCAACATGTTAGTCCATTTATGTCTTAGGTTACTCTATCTTTGTTTTGGTTTTCACCATGAAAACTATTTTTTACCTAGGTGATATATCATTTATTTCTAAAAATAAAGTGTTTCATATTATAAATTTTTTACCTACTCATTCAAAATTTTAAATGTATTTTTCGATTAAAATATTAAAATTCAAAAAAATTAATTTTAAAAAACTAAATGTATATTTTATTATAAATTATTTTTTTGAAAAATATATCTTATGTTCTAAAATATAAAATATGGATTTACAAATTTGAATAATTTTTTTAAATTACAAATTCACTTATAAAAAAATTTAGGGATATAAAAATGTTTCATGAATTTCAAATTGATACTTATATATAAATAATTTCATTAAATTCATGTTATTTGTAAAAATAGTATTTTTCCTCATCCACTTAAAAATAAATATTTTGTAAAAATCAAAAAAGTTCATCTAAATATAATATTTCCAAGATAAATCCCAAAAATTATTATTTTTTATATACTCATCCAAAAATTTATAATTTTTTTTATTTAATGGCATAAAATATTGATTTTTTTATGAAAAACCACTTTTGGTAAATTGAATATTATTTTCCTATAGATTTATTATTAAAATATTGTTAATATATCTATTTATTATTCAATCAAAATAAATTCAGTTTCATGAAATAAATCATGAATTTCTAAAAATGAATTTTTTAAGCAGAAAGTAAATTTAGCATAAATGACTTTTTGAAAAGTTTAAAATTTTATGGTATATATATAAATATAAATATTTTATTACATTATTATATAATCCTAATTTCTATTTACATAACCCCTTTTGATCATAGTGTAATACCTAGGAATTAGATAATATCTATTTGCAATTTAAGATGGCAGTTCAACTAGCTTGGATCTTATGGAAATCTCCACGATCTCGAAATTCTCAAGTATAAAGTTTTTATCAAACCATAATTTCTTTAGTTTTACTTGGTATTAGTTAAGTTAAAACCCATGTTAATCTACCCCTCTTTCTAATTTGGGAAAATTAGCTTTATAAGGAAGAATTTTGTTATAGAATTCTATTCCTTCTTAATTTGTTTATTGATTTTCTAGTAAGGTTACTTCAATTTTTACCAACTTATTTAACAGTGAATTTTTTTATTTAAATATATTGTTTTTTAGTTATGTATAGTTTTGGATACACTATATTTAATATATTATTTATTTTAGGAGAATATACAGTGAAATCCTAGGTCGTTACATCCTCCCCCACAAATAAATTACACCCTCACAATTTTATTTTTAAATTTCAAAAAAATTTAGATATGGGTATCTATAATATGTCCATAAATTTAATTTTATAATGTGTTATTAATCACATATATTCTTGTATATCAATCATAATTGCAATATTGTCTTTCTTTTTAACAATTTGAGTTAAATACCTATCACAGTTTGGTGTTATGACATATTTTATTTTTATTGGAGTTTATAATTGATATCTATAGTAATTTATTATCATAAATTGTTTTAAGGTAGGATATTATATTCTTGATTTTTATAAAATATTTAACACACATAGATATATCTCTTCGTACATGGTAATTCAACTTGGTACTGCCGAAGGAAATTTAAGGTCAAACGATGAAGTCATCGAAGAATGCTCCTCATATCATAAGGCTCATTGAGAACTATGTTCAAACCCATTACACCCCTTTATGGATTTTCCACCTCTACTAAATCACCATGTACCCTCTCCATATTATCCATCCCCTCTATCACCAAATTAAATAGGTGAACACCCATATCATGACCATATTTTTTCACCAGTCCTATCACTTCATGCTTTGTAAAACTATATGGGATAATAGTTTGTGGTACATGGATTCCCGGCCATGTCTGCTCCTAGTGGATGTTCATTTGTAAAAATAGGGACTTCTTAGAACTGAGTTATTTACCACACAGAATGTATTAACTCATATTCTATGGTGTATCGAACCTCATTCTCGAACTACATCTATCCCTGAGGTCACCAGTCAACCTCATTTTTCACCCAACCACTATATCCTATGGAACTAGTAGTGGTGGAAGGGGGTTTTATTATAAATCCACCATTGGAAATGTTACCTCAACTTATCTAGAAACATCATGGCATACACACAATATTTTTCATTTACGTATGATTATGAAGATGATTTGTTGCTATCATCTATTATTACAAGGACATTATGATCTCTCCGTAGAAGCTTCTTGTTGTTATTTTTGCACCAATCCATTTTTTAATAGTTATATTGCTTTGGGTAATTTAACTATTATTTGTGATTGTAGATTATATATTGAAAAATTTAATCCATTTTTTCAAATCAATTTAGAGGACCCATTAAAATATTTATATTCCAATAAACATAAATTTTGAATTTCATCCATTATAAAACCTCATATTTTATTTAATAAAAAAATCAACGTGTTACACTTTGAAAAAAATATAGGAATAATAGAGTGTGTAGAATAAAGATAACATATTGACATTTAAAAATTAAATAATTTAGTTATCATAATTGACATCATTAGTAGTAATTGAACAAAATCCACATTATTCCATTGGGTGTGGGGGTTGTTTACACCAATCATTCTTATCATCCTTTGAATTATGATACTAACTTGGGTATGTCCCAGTTTTCCACTCTTATAGAATTAGATCATTTGCGGTTATTTTGAATACATGTTTTTGATTCACATTGTGCAACCATACTCTTTGTTTTCCTATGGTGGTTTGATACTTGATGACCCCTATGACACAAGTAAAGAATCATCCAGTCTACTTAAAGTAACTTCCCTGGAAATTATTAAAATACTTTTGACATATTGGAAATTGAAAATTCTTTCCTTCATTATATTAATTAGTTTTTCTATCATTAGACTCCATTTATATCATATTTGGGGTGTTTTGGTGTTATAAGTATTCCACATTGTTAATCATATTTCATGATTGTTGGTTTGCTATAATCAAAATATTATCACTCCAACACCCTTTCTGATGGGTTGTTCACTGAGTTAATCTTTGAATTTTTTCTTGAACCCATGGTTCCATGTAGTCCCATTAATTAATTAAACCAAAAGGGTTTCCATGATTCAATAAAAATTAATTATACATGGAAATTAAAAAAAATCATAAAACGAATTCAACCATAAAATGACATGTTCTTTTACATTTTTACATTGATACATAGTTCCTTTAGTTCAACCAATATCAATATTAGTTTGAACTATGTTAGTTTATGTTTGGATATATTACAATTCTCAACATAATCTGTTAATGTAACTTGGAAATAAATCCTTCATATTCGTTCATAAAGAGCATATGAACAACCGAGGAATTTCCCTTAGGAGTGTCAAACCAAGTATGCTGTTTGGCCCATTTTTTGTATACAAGGAGATAATTTATTTATTACCAAAAACACACCTTTTAGGTTTGTTACCGCTAACTTTATCTATTTTAGAGACTATACACACCCGTAGTATCTAAATAGGGATTTATTACTAGGGAAATCTATCTACTCTATAATTTACTAATACATCAGAATGTTATCATATAATCAGAATTATTTCTAGGATTATCACTAAAGTTCTCTATAGTAATACCAAAAATTAATAAAAATCACTTTGATACCCAATAAATATAACCATCCTAAAAAATCCATAAATAATACATAAATATCATAATTTAAATAATAAAATCCACAAACAACCACACAACCCAAAGACCTAAATCTTTAGTGTCTTGGTGATTATCTACAAAAAAAATTTATTTCACAACACATGTTAATGTTTATCCATAGTAATGCTCCCATATACCATTTATAGATATGTAAAATTATATAATAAACTTCATACCCTCAGGGAATGAAAGCATAAAAATGGGGTGAGACCCCATTCCTAATAAGTGAAAAACATATTGTAATGTGTCCGATCATAAACATGAAGGATAATTTGATAGATACATTAATATCTTATGGAAAGAACATAATACCATTAATTGTGTTCAAAAAACGTTATATATTTAAATCTTATCATAAATAGATATTTAAGGAATTGGAAATGTTTTTGGCACGGATCAAAATACATATAAAAAATAACAAAATAGGTGAGAACAATATAAAAGTACAAAATAATTTAAAAATAAGTTGTAATCATGAAAACCTAAAAATTCATGGAAATTAAATGCATCTTGAAAATTTTTCATAACATGATAAACATATTGGAAATTTGGAGCAACCATAAGTATATGAAAACCTTTGTGAGAAATCCCATTATTCTCTTAGATATGTGAACAAACTCATTATATCTATGCCTAAAAATGTGAGCAAACTCATCATTCCCATTCCCATGTGAAAGAAACAATTATGTCCACAAGTGAATATCTCAGGAGATAAAAAATATAAAAAATTCATTGGATGGTGTAATTGAACCTCATCTCTCATCATCTACACATATGTGTTCCACTTAAAATCAATCATAATCATATCTTAATAAACCTATGGGAAAATAACAGGTTTCTAAATCATTAAATAACATAAACTTAAAAGATCATAGGATATCAAAAATCTCATTTTAAAAAGATAATAATATCAAAACAAGATATACAGGATGATAAAAACATCACTTCATTATAGATAAACTTTTGAGGAAAATTCTAAGTGAAAATATGAATTATTTAACAAAACCTTTTAAGAATTGTGACAAATTATGACAAAAAATTACTTTCAAAACAAATTTATAAGGTAAGAAGAATATTTTTATAAATAAATGTTATAAATAGTTACAATTTAAAAATAATTTAAATCAAATAATGTTTATACAATAAAATAGAGTGGAAGATATCACATTTTATTTTGAAAGGACGGAAAACCCTTTTATTTTATATTTTGAAAAACTGTTGTTTAAAAACCACATCATAAAAATAATATTAAAGATTAATTTTGATAAATGTTAAAAATAATTATGATAATAATAGAAAATAATATATATTAACTTTTCCAAAAATAGAGGGGAACATTTTTGGGATGGAAAATATGGATACAGAAGAAAATAATCATTGGTAAGAATGAGAGATATTCTTAAAAACTTTACACATTTATTTTGGAAAAATTTTAATCATATAGTTGTTTATTGATGATGTGAATTAATTTACCCTATTAAAAATGGAAAAAATATAAAATAGGTTAATGGTATTACCAAATAAATATTGAGGAGTATATTCAAGAAAGAGGACTATTACCTATTGGATCATTAATTGAGTTGACAAAACACTTATAGAATTAGTAACATAAGAATGAAAGGAGTTTGAGAATAAGATCATGAAATGGAAATTAAAATACTATGAAATAGTATATATTTTCATATGTGAATGTAATTTGGGAGTTAATATGAAATAAAAAATAAATTATGGAACAATATATCAAATATGTCCCATGGAGTTGAAAATGAGACAAAGAAACTGTTACATTGTTTCCCCGCTTAGTTGAATGTAGTATAAGATGCTTCATGAAAAAAATGATTGTATTAATAAATTACTTTGGAACTATATTTATGCCTAAGAGTATTTATAATTTTCATTTATAATCATTATCTACATGTATATTATATTTCACAAAATTTCCAGCATCACGTATTGATAGTTTTGACAATTTGTATCAATTTTATAGAAGTGGTGTTTATATTACTTTTTATCATAATATAATATTTTAAAAACCATCAATTATAATATAATTTATGTTTTATAAAGACCTATAAGGTTATTGTTCCATTAAATTGTTGTTTTAGTTCACATTTGATGAAGATGAAAAAGGCGACGAACTAGTTTCATGCTATTTACAAATATTAATGGATTACCATATAACAATAGAAACTATTTATGTTTATACATAATGAAACATGGTAATGATATAGATTAATTATATATAAAATATACTAATCAAATATAAACTAATTCCATAAATTATTTAGGTAGTGAAAATAGAATACACTGGCCCATGGAGTCGGTAGTCCACAGATAAGCATGAGTGATGATTTTTTTCGTTGAACATAGAATTACAATAATATAGTTTATCAGTTAAAAATATAAAATATGTGATAAATTTCACAATTATATTTTAAATTCCCTCTTACTATGATCTATGAATTGTTTTTATGGAAAAAACATGTTGGTTTGTGGAGGCGGTAGTCCGCACAATGCCTGATTCACATTTTTCATTTTTCTTAATAAAAAATGTGATAGAGGTTAATTAATTTTCCCTAATTATAATAAAATAATAGTAAAATATTTATAATTATGTTATAATTATAATATAGTTAAAAGAAATTTTATAAAGAATAAAATCACATAATGAAATAAGAAAGAAGGAGGAGCGGTTAGAAATATGTACCATACTACTTGGATTATCTCCTTTTCAAAAGGCATTAAACCATTGAGGGAAGGTCTTTTTAGAATAGAAAAACCTCATTAAGGTGTATATTATTTTTTATGAGATATTTTGAAATTTTTTGGTCCTATATTATGTGGTTTTGTGTGAGTGTAATTAAGAGAGGAGTTCCCTTTATATAATTTAAAAGGGGTGACATTTTTGTAAATACCCAAAATATTTCAATAATGGGAAGTCACTCTCCAGAAAAGTGGAACCAAAATATGAGAAATAATGGATTAAATAATAGATAAGTTATATTCACACCTCAAAGACTCAATTAAAAACATATTTTGGACATGTTAGGCCATTTACTTTTTAGGATACTCTTTCTTACCGTACTGGGTTTTTGCAGGGTAATTTTTTTCTTACCTAGGTAATTTATACTTTATGCCCATAAATAAAATAGTAATAATTATTTAATTTAAAAAAAATGATCACAAATATGAAACCAATTTTTTTATTCAATTGTCAAAACTAAAAAAATTTATTTTAAAATAATAAATGTATAATATATTAAAAACAATATTTTGGAAATACATAAATTAACTTATAAAGTGTAAAATATGGGTTTATAAACTAATGATTTATTTTTAATATTATAAATTCATTTATAAAATAAATATTTGGTTGAATAAAAAGGTTTCATTAATTTTAAATTCATACTTATATACTAAATATGTTCTTAAAGTCATGTGATTTTTAAAAATTGTATTTTGTGCCATTCACCTAAAAATAAATCTTTTTAGAAAAATAACTAAATTAATATTTAAAAAATATTTCCATGATAAATCAAAAAATTGATTTTATTTTTCAAAATTCATATCTTCAAATTTAAAAATTTTATTTAGATTTAACAACATTTAACAGAGGGAAAAACTATTTTATAGAGAGTAAACTTTTACTATGTTAACTATTATTTTTCATATAAAATAAAAATTAATCTAGTGTTAATATATCTTGTTAATATTCCTTAAAAAATTAGTTCTTTGAATTAAAATTAAAATTCATGAAAAATATATTTTTAATCATAAAGTGAATTTAAAAAAAATTGAATTATCAGAAAAATATAAAAATTCATGATATATCTATATAAATAAATATTTTGTTATATTTTGATATAATCCTAATTTTTACTAACATGACCCCTAATGATCTTGGTGCAAGACATAAGAATCAGATAAACTCTAATTTCTTTTGTATTTGTATGTTTTATATCAAACCATATTTTTATACTACAATAATACATCTTAATAGATGAATATCCAATACATGTTACAAATACATTCTTTAAGACTATAAAGGTTTAGTGCCTCTGGATACTATGTAAAAAATATTCTTTTTTCTTGAATGATCTTGAATATTTCCCACAATGACCATCCCACATAGTACACTTCCTAGAAACACCATTCATAAAAACATTATTGATAACTTATGGAAAAGATACATAATAAAGGGATATATAAAATTCTTAGTAGGGGTAAACAAGTGATATATAAATTACCACTTAATAAAAACATGATCTTAGGGGAATAAGAACATGATATTAATATTTTAAAACCATACCCTTCATATTATAGATTATCATCATGATTTTTTACATAAAGTAAGGAAGTTCATAAAACATGAATCATATTGTAATCAATGAACATGTTCTATGAGAGCATAACATAGACATAGAAATGTTCTATAAACATATTATTTTAACGTTGTGAATATGTATAAATAGATATATATTCACTAATTATATTATGGAAGTGAAATCATGACCTCACATAATCTAATGGACAAGAAACTAGGTCCATATATAGTCTCATAAAAATAAAAACAAAGTACACACATGATCTTATGGACATAAAAACTAGGTCTTTTTATAGTCTTATGGGCATAAAAACCCATTCTACACATATTCTCATTGACATGAAAACCACGTCCACATATAAAATTTTGAACATAAAATTAGTTTAAGGTATTTTATATATATATATATATATTATGACGCATCTATATTTACCCAATTAATTTTAGGGATATATAATTTCCTGACCACCCATCACATAATCATAATCCAATCATATATTCCCCAGAAGATCATAAATCATTCATAATATATCATAACCAATATAAAATAAATGGGTTTCATAAACATCTGAACATCATAATAATACCCCATACAGAAAAAGAATATGGATGGTATCACTGGATCATATCCTCATTAATACATATGTAACATCAAAGGAGTTCATCTTTAGAATAAAATGATTCATAAATATAACTCTAATATTTCTTGATGAATACACCTTTTTTAATTAGAAATCATTTATTTAAAATAAAAAAATTAAAAAATATTATGGAAACAATTTTCTCTGAGGAAAAACTTAGAAACCCATAAATTAATCATCAAATCATTTATCTTTCATGATGGAGGTAAATTTTATTCATAAAATTTACATTAAAGTAAAGATTCCTTTCAAATTTTAAGAAAAAAATAAAAATAATTCATTTAGAAAATGATAAGAATATTTCTTTGAAATCATTTTTTTAAAATATAATCAGTGTTTAAAATTAAAATATTTTATCATATAAGAAGAAAAACATTCTTAATTTTTTTTATATAAAATATACATAAAAGAAAAAGGATTTTTGAGTAAAAAGTGAAAATGTTTTTTACTTAAAAAGTTACTTTTAGTGTCTTGAGTACTTAAAGAGAGGAAAATTAAAGTGAAAAAATGAATTATAAATAAATATACATAGTAGGAGAAAATTCATGAGATTATTTTGATCCATATAATGAAATTCGTCATTGTAAAGTTAATCATAGAAAATCCTAGTAAAAAATGATATTGTAACATAAAATCCTTGCCATTTTGGTACCTTTGGAATTGTAATCCCCCTGATATAAATAACATTTTATGGACTTTTAAATCCCCATAATTTTTATGAACTCATAAAAATATAAATTAATGGGTACTATGTACACCCCACAAAGGAATCGACTGGTGAATATGTCATAAGTCTCACAAAAATAAAAGTTAGATGAGAAACACTAACCATGAGTATTGCCTTTCATCTTTCTTGTATGAAACTGTAGTATAATAAATATAGATTTATTAAAAATTATTTTTTAACCATAATTATATATATCATACCATATATGATTTACTTTTAACATCACATAACCATTTTATTAATAATTGTTTTATTAAAATCACTATTTTGGGTGATAACTGGTTCATTTTTCATTCATATTTTAGTTCGGTAGTGTCATTCCTTATACTTTGATCATGGCTCCAAAATATCCAAAATATTAATCATGATATATATATAATATATATTCATTATATATATATATAGATTAATCCATAAAATGTAGAGAATGAAAATGAATTACACCGTTCATGGTGGTGGTCGATAATATTTACACATCAATTCTGTTTCACTATTTGAAAAAAAGGAATGAAAGAAAGGTAAATAATAATTAAAATTTATATAATAATTATTATATAATATAAAACATATATATTAATTAAATATATCATTATAACCATCCATGTAAATTTAAATTAAATAAAATCACATCCCATCATGGAGGTGTTAGTCCACATATACGCATGAGCGAATTATCCAAATGATTGTTAGGTATATAAGTATATATGATATTATAATTAAAAAAGAATAAATATTTCATTAATTCCATTTATAAAAATTAAACCCATCATAGTAACCATCCATTAAATATGGTGATGGAAAGTGAATTGTATGGTTATGGGGAGACGTTAAGCCATACGTACGCAGGAGCAATACTTTAACTACCCATTTGATGAAAACGAGGGTTAATAAAGGTGGTTTAATGATAATAATAAATTGTAATTATATTTAGGGTACTAAATTTATTATTTTATGATGATTATAATATTTTTATAGTAGGTAGAAGAATAAAAAAATTTAAATAGGCTGAGTAAGATGATTACCTCTTATTTAGTAGACCTCCTTTAGATCTCCTCTCAAGGACCCTTGTAATGGTATATATAGAATTAAAAAATATAATTCTTTTATAGGGAAGTTTATAATATAATTGTGACAGTTTTCACCCATATATATGTCTCAATGTGGTGTAAAGATAAGAAAGGAGGGATGACCTTTTATAAGTGAAGAGAGAGCCACTCTTGGAATTTCATAAAATAAAAAAATATAATAAAGTAATTATCAAGAAAAATGATTCCAAATTGCCAGATATTTTAATATAATGTGGGATTTGATTGAAATAAATACAAATAATAAAATTTTTATTGGTTTATGTGGTGTTTTAATCTTTATCTTTTGGTTTAACCCCTATATTATTATATTTCAACCTTAATCACAAATGTCATTTTCAATCATAAAGGGTTATTATTTTACATATAAGATATAAATTGGACAATAAATGTACACGATATGATAATTTAGAAATTTTTTCATCCTAATTGTTATATTTAAATATTTTTATTTTTTGAAATAATTTAATAATTTTTTTTTGTAAAATATTATTTTTTTCATTTTTGACACTATTCACATAATTTGAATTCGAACAAAATATGACAACAATGGTACTGAGAAAAAACGTTTAAAACAACTCTAATATATTATATTTATCTATAAAATTCGTATAAAGCAATAATTCAACCAAAGTGTATTACCTTTAATATTTTTAAAATAATTTATTTTATTTTTTCGGTTAATTGTTTAAATATTGTATATGCATTCCGTAAGACTTTACAAAATCAATTCAACCACTTAAAATTATAATTATATTACTATGATAAATAGAAAAAATTATCTTTAAAATAAACATTTATAACTAAACATATCATATTTTTTACCCTTATGTTAAAATATTAAAGATATTAACGTCTAGAGTTTGAAATCTTTAAAACTATTTAATACTTAAATTAATATAAAGTTATTAATCTAATAAATATAGAATAAAGTGGCAATATATTCGATAATTGGTAGTAAATTTTGGAAATCCACCCATAAAATTTAATAAATTTAAGTGTTGGGTTTATTTTTAATTCCTTATCTCATTTTCTATAACCTTAAATACCTAATTTACCTTTTACTGATATAATATATTTTACCACAATTACTGTTCATAATTCTGAAAATTAAAATGGTCATATTTACCAAATTTGAACATATTGATTCAAAATATAGTATCTAATTTCATGGAATAAATTTTTATATGTGGAAGAAATAAATTTAAGAAAAAAATGTAAAACACAATGAAAAATAGTTCTTTAGAAACATGAGTTTTTAAGTATAAAAATATTTTTATACCGATTTCATGAATAAAATTGATTCAAATGAACTTAATTGGATTATTAATAATAAAATAAAAATAATTTTAATTTGGAACCATTTTATCACAATGTAACTTTGTAAATTATTTAGAGAAATGTAATTTTTCATTTAAAAAATGTATTTTTACTATTCATAAAAAATTAATCTATTCATAAAATTTATAAAAATTAACTATAAAATAACTTTGGTAGATTAATTTTAAAAAATAACTTCATTTTATCAAATAAATTTTCTAAAAGTTTCAAAAACTAAATTTAATATTCTCTCACAAAAAGCGATAAAAATCAGGTTTTCAGAAAACATATTTTTGAAGCATAGTGCGACTACACTAAAAATAGAATTATTATTTATTATTTATTGGTCAAAAATTTTATATTTAGTACAAGATTTATATATTTTCAATAATTTTTTCATTTTTTCATACCCTCCAATTAAATAAAAATTTAGATAGTCATATTTATATAATAGTGTTGTTGCATGTTGTATACACTATCGAATAAAATGATCTTCTTTTAATATCTCAAGGTATTAAATATTTAGCTAGAATTCATCTTGTATATATATATATATGTTTTGAAATATTCTCATATAATGGTTTTATCAAATTATAATATCTCTAGTTTTTGTTGGGATTGGTGAAGGGAAAAACCTAGTAAAACTACAACTCTTCTATGATTGGAGAAATGGGATTCATAAGGAGGGATTATGCTTCCATATTCCTTTTAGTCGTACATTATTTATTAATTTTATAATATGGTTACTTTAATTTATAATGGATAATTTTATGATAATATTAAATACCAAAAACATATCAAGGTTTTTTGTTTTATTTAGATATAGTGTGTGAAACATGATATTTAATATATTTATTATTTAATGAGAATATACAATGAAATTAGGGGGTTTCACATGAAATAATGGATGAAAATAATCATACTTTGAAGAAGAAGATAATAGGAGTCCATAATAATTTTGGTTTTTAAAAATTATCCAATATTATTGACTCAAAGAATGAAGGAAGTCATGTGTTCACATATATACTAGAATCTTTTTATATAATAAAGTGTTACTTATATTTAAATTATTACAATTGTGGAGGCTTCAGGAACTTTAAAAGAATGTATTGGTTTAATAATAAAATCTATTTTGAACCTATGAGGTTAGGGAGACAAATCATGAGGGGGATTCAAACCTTTTAAAATTATAAAATTCATTAAAATATATTAAATTCTAGATAGAATTTACAGAATATATTTCAATTGTTAGAGGAAGTATTTAGAAAATGTGACCCATTGGACCACTCAAAAAACGAATGTATCAACCTTCAACAAACAAAAATTTTATAAGTTATAATGCTCAAAAGAATAATAATATTCATAGTAAAGGTAAATAAAAATATTGGGATGTTAAATTGGAACTAAATTCAAAAAAATGGGATAATACAATAACCATATGATAGAACATTTAATACTCATGAAATACGATGAAAGGTTAAAAGAAGGATCAATGACCTCTATAAGTTATGGGTCACTCAAAATCAATAGTGTTAGATAATATATAATTGTAAATGATAAATTAAAATCCAATAATCCAATATTTATTTAATAAATAAAATAAAATCTTATAAATGTGTCTTAATTAAGTGATAGTGAAAATATTTTTCTAATTAAAAAGGACAATTTTTTATTTAAGAGCACGAAAGATGGATATATTTTGACAAGTGGACAACAAACAAGAAATATTCAATTTTAGTTTGGTATTGCTGATAACTTTTGTTACTGAAGTATGATAGAATAAATTCAATGTTGGAATATAAAATTGTTTATCTAGTACAAAATAACATGATAAGGACCACCTAGGAATTCAATTTCATTACGACATTACACTAAAAATAGAGAGGAATTGGATGTGATCAACATGTCAAAATTGAAAGATTGTTAAATTTATATATAAGAATGTAGAGATTTAATCAACTCATAAGTTAGAGCCTTTTCATTTAGAAATTTATTTTCGATTGAGGAAATAACAAAAAAAATGAGATAAGTATTTTATTTCCATTATTGATGAAATTAATCAAATTATATATATTATGTTTATGAAACATAAAACCAAGGATCTTAAAATTTTCAATAGTTTTATAATAATTTCAAAGAAGTGTGGTTTCTCAATAAATATTATTCAAGAAGATAATTATATTGAATAAAAAAGTGTATGATTTTGTTCCTACCTTGAGAATAATTTTATTCAATATAAACTTAGTGCACTATATATAGCACAAAAAAATCATGTCGCTGATAAGATGAATGGGAGTTCATTGGAGATGGATTGAAAAGTGTAGATAGAGAAATAAAACCTGACATTATTTTTGGAGATATGTTAATTGTGATGTAGTTTTTATTAATTTTTTTTGTAAAAAAAATCTTTACATGTCACTATATGATATTTATTAAAAAAAATTCCAAGTTTAAAGGACATTATAGTGTATCACAACCCATTTATTGTCCAATTTAATTGTGAAGATATTTCAAATTTTTAAAAAATAGTTGATAATGGTTTTTTATTTGGATATCCTAAAAATGGAATAGGATACTATTTAAAAAAAATATTTATAATTACTCATACAATAAATGTGAAAATGATGGACCAAAAACAAAGGAAATAAGACATGTAGATGAATCTTCCAAAAGTGATGGATATAAAGATATTTTTATGAAACTACTAGAAGTTGTTTTAAAAAGTGGTGAAAATATAGAGGATTTTTAGTTGGGTTAAATTGATTCATCAATTTCGTGTGATTTGGATAAACACCATTCATCTTATCCAAGGATAATAAGGTCGTTTTAAGTCCATAACATCATTAAATATTGATGATAACAAGTTAAAATGAGGAGAAATTTGATGAAAACAACACATAACTTTGTGTCTTCATAGGTTTAAGCACAATATATTGAATAGAATTTATATCATAATGAGTTAGTATATTCCATGAATGTGTAATTAAACTAGATAGTTCAAAATGAAACTTGGGAAATTTTTCCCAAGCTATATATTTTTTTATTGGAACAAAATGGGTATATTGAAATAAGTTGAAGAAAAAGGGATATGTTGTGATAAAAAAGGAATGAATAATGTTTAAAGGGTATTATAAAATAGAATGAATGGATTCCAATGACACCTTTTCACTAGTGGGGATACTTGAAACCCTTATAATTTTTTTTATAGAATAAAGTTAAAAAAATATATTCCAAATGGATGTTAAGTCTACATTCATAAATGTTTAATTCGATGAATATGTTTATGTTAATAAAACTTTTGGATTATTTCATGGAGAAGATGATAATTATATTTAAATGTTGAAGAATGCTCTAAATGGGTTAAAAAAATCCCTAAGACATTGATATTATAAACCAGATACCTATTTGAAAATGTTGATGTTCAGAAAAGGATGATTGGACATCAATCTCTACATAAAATATTATATACATGTATCTATCTTTGTTTTTGTATATATAGATTATATTATATTTACTGTAAATGAATAAATAGTTTGTGAATAATTTTCTTTTAAGATGAAGAATTTATTTGGAATTTCTATGCTCGGTGAGATGAAAAATGTTCTAGGATTAGAAATCTCTCAAGAGTAAGATCACATATTTCTTTCTTGTATAGAATTATATTAGAACTCTTCTAAAGATGATTTTCATGGAGTATTAAAAGTGACTTTATCTCCAATTTTAGTGGAATCTATGTTTTCAAATCATTCGTATGGAAAGGAATTAAATCTAGGAGAATTTAAAAATTTTATAGGAACTTTGTTATATGTTACAACTTCATGGAAAAATATTATATATGTTGTCAAAATTTTTACATGGTATCACTGTGATTTAAAAGTGTCATTTTTTTCTAAAATTTGGATTATCAAGTATATTAAAGGCAAAACTAATTTTAGGATGAGATATGAAATCAAAGAAAAAATTGATATATTTGATTATATAAATAAACATCGTGAAGAAAATATTGATGATAAAAGGTATAAATTTGATGGATTTATATTCTTTGGAGATAGGTTTATATGTGGAAACAACAATACATAAAGTTATGTGTACTTGAACACTGCTGAAGCATAGTATGTGTCTACCACTCAATCCAAAACCCAATTTATTTTTATGAAGGAATAGTTTGAAGATCTCTTGGTAATGGTGAAGTTACCACTATTTTTTGGTTATGATAATCCAAGTGGTATCAAAATATTAAGAAATCCTATTCAATATTCAAGATCAAATCACATTGATACAAAAATATAAATATATCAAAGTCCTTGTTGAAAATAATATTTTGAATATATAATTTTTTCATAAAACAAGAAATTGGATAATATCTTAACTAAACCATTTCCCAATGGTAATTCTATATGTATTTGGTTAATGTTGAGGGTTACAACTAATTCCTATAAAGTATAAATTATGGTGATTTAGTCCTCTATGACATATTGTTATTTTTATACCTATAGTTAAATATGGAAAATAAATAAAAGACAACATAAATATGTTCAATCCTTTATATATTTACAAAAGGGGTGAGAAATATTTTTAAAATAAATAAATTAATACATGTTTTTAAAAAGGGTTATGATTTCTTATTTAGTGTTTCCATGTATTTAGAGATATTTATTAAAATTGGAAATCCATGAGTGATAACATGTGGTCACTGAGAAATTGTGAACAATTTTAAATGTTTTGATGATAAAATGTGTAGTAACGTGTATGAATATATTTCTTTACATGTTTCAAATTGATTTTTTGAGAAAGTATATATTTTTTGAGTTAAATACTTATTTTTTTTCAAGAATTATCTCAAATGATATTCTAGTGATATCAAAAAACTAATCAAACTTTCGTTTTTTTCAATGTTGTATCAAGAGGATCAATGGTTTTGATGTTATGGATGCGACTCACCATTTTAAAGAAAACATGGTATAATTATTCAATTTTATTATTTCCTTCACCATGTTCACTCAATTAGTATTATAGTTATTGAAAGAGTATTTATTGTGACGTGGTTTCAGTTTGATTGGGATTTACTATAGCGACCCTGCTTTTTCATAACTAACTATTTCCTGATTTTAAAGACAAACAACATATTAGAGTTTCAAAATCAGGAACCAATGGTTTTGTGTCCAGGGAAAATTGGTCACATATAAAAATTCTACATAATAAAAAATTAAAATTTATTAAATTTTTTTTCTTAATCTTTATAAATCTAACTTTCTCCTAAGTACATGTTTTCGCCAAAGGATATACATCAAAGAAAGGGGAAAGCTAAAAACCCATTAAATGGATGAATAAGTGACTTGAAACAATATAACATGAGAAATAATAATCATTATCATCATAACCTAATCATGATATAATTATCAAAATCATAAGGGAAACATTGGATAGAGGCAGGGAATGTGGAAATGTAAAAAAATAAAACATAAGATTCTAGTGGTCAAATACCACACATAGTTGTGAACAAAGATAACATCATCTTCAAACATTACATATGTGAACAATCATAACATCTTCATTGTGAACAAATATAGAATCATATCTAAGAATAATACACATTATCTCATGAGATACATCACATTACTGAATAAATTGGAGGGATATATAATTCCAAGCCCACCCATCATGTCACAACATTTACATAATCGAGCATGCCCATAGAATATATAACAATCATAGTCATAAAATAACCCATGGAAAGGAATGGGTGTCATAAGAATTTCATAAAATATAAATTCATGAATAAAAATTGGGGTTCCTAAATGAAAAAGGGAGAAACATATTTGGTATATTAATCATCATTCTTGAGTGAAGAAGAAATAGTATTAAGAGGACTCAAGATGTGTTTTTGGAAACAAGAGTTCTTTTTGAAATTTTTTATATTTTTCATAAAACCAAGTCATAAAAAATGTATATCCTTTAAAATAATGTTTAATAATAATGAAATTATATTTTAGGAAAATTAAATGAATTTACATAATAAAATTGTTCTAAAAGAGGGAATACCCAGTGAAATGGAGTTGGTTTCGAGAATCCCCATACCTTATGTCCAAAAGTGTTCTGAACCCACACTTAATATCCTAAATAATGAAATTAGATTCATTAATTACTTAATTTATAACCTATTATACATATATTTAATTAATTAAAATTTTATGAAGTTTATTTATGGACATTTTTATGAGTTATAGTGTTCAATTTCATTGATTCCGAAGCATTCGTATTCTTGGTTTCATGGACGGTTTACTTGTATATAATTATGGGAGTTCATGTAAAATGAGAATAATTTTTCATAAGTGAAATTATGTGGTACAAATGAACTTACATATTTTTAAATTCTATCATTTTGTTATGGTATGAGGACAATTCTTTGTATAAAACATCAATGATAAATTTTTACTTTACTTTAGTGGGTTTTCCATCCATCATGACATAATTTCATTTTATTAAATATTATTTTTAAAATTTATTTACATTTCATTAAAAAAATTATAATATTAATATTAAAAACTAGTTTATCCATAATAATGGTTTTATGACCATCTTTTACAGTGGTAATGGAAAATGAAAACTCATCAACCATGAAGGTAGAGAATCGATACATCACAGACGATGTTTTATTTTTTACAATAAAAGGAGGAGAGAATAAATTTGACTATGGATATTAAATTAACATAATAAACTTTCAGTACATATATGATACTATATTTATCATTCCATTGTAGATAATGGGGGGTGAAGAGGAGATAAGAAAAGAAATTAAAAGTGATGGATTGAGGATTTTTTGTCTTGAATGTTGTCTCCTTGAGAACCTCCTTAAGGCAGTTTGATTTGATCTTTTGTTGAGAAAATATTCTCTTGGACATGGGGAAGAGGATTTAGCATGTAACTGGGTAGAATTTAGACATTCTGTAGGGCTTATAATGTTTGAGGAGAACAGGATGCGAGGGGTGTTATTTATGTGGGAGAAGATGGGTGTTTTTTTATTATTTTATTCATTTTTTTTATTATTTCATTTCAAGACTATCAATAATATTGGTTCCCATGAATAAATATATTAACTAGGTAAGGATAGTTCTATATATTTTTTTACATCATCCATACATCATCCATGACTCACAAATTCATTTATTTAGCATATATCCCAAATTTCTATATTTCACTATTCACAAAATTCCACTATTTTATGAAAACACCAAAAATTTTCCCTAAAATTTTTTCAATGCGATTCTTTTAGAAATAGAATGCATTTAAAGAAAATAATTTTCAAATATTTTAAATTTAATTTTATATAAAATAATCATTTATTTGAAAAGTACCAATTTTAATATTATATTCGATTTTTTGAACCTCTAAAAAATTTATAATGGCCACATAAAAGTATCATATAATTTTAATAAAAATAATATTATTTTATGAAAATAAAACTACTTTTAAATAATTATATTAATTATAATTTTTTGAATAAAAATTTATGTTTTATAAATTTAACAACACCTAATTTATCATTTTTAAAACATTTATTCACTTATAAATTGATATAAATATATCATATTTTCATTTATAAGATACCTAAATTGGATTTATACTTTCATATGTTTGGTAACTAATCTAATTTCCAACTTACTATTCCAAATGTTTATATTACTATTCCAACGATCAGGTTAGTATTATATCAGTATAGTTTCCTTAATTTCTATAAATATCAACAATTGTATTATTTGTTTATGAGAATAATGTTTTTATTATATTCTCTATGTGATGAATGTTTTCTATAACATAATTATAAGAAGTAAAATTCTGTTGATAATGTTTTGGGGCATTACATTCTTCTGACCTTTTGAAATTTTATCCTCAAAATTTCCTTTTACATACTATGGTGAAAATAGGAAAGGGTGCTTCTCCTTCATCACTTCATCATGTTACCATGTCACCAGCTCAAACTTATGGTTTCTCCATAGTATCCTGACTGGGATGGTGGTCATGTTTCCTAGATCCTTTTCTATATAGTTAAAACTCTTGACCGGTTTCTCCTCATAAAAGAGATCATCTCCTAGCTTTACCACCTACTATTTTAGTACATGTGAAGGATATGCTATGTACTTCATGACGAGGGATAAATGGAATACATCATGAACTTGAGATATTATTAGTGTAAGTAATAACCTATAGGCCACTGCTCTAATGTGATCAAAGATCACAAAGGGGTGAATTTACCTTGGTCTAAGCTCCCCTTTCTTTCCAAACCTCATGAATCTATTATATTGTGATATTCAATGAAAAACTTTGTCTCTAACATCAAACTCCAAACACATTCAAGGATTGTTAGCACTGCTCTTTTACTGACTCTGAGCATCTTTTATTTTTTGTTGGATTATTTGAACCTTATTGTTAATCTCTTACACATGATCAATTCCTAGTATCTTTCATTCTCAAACTTTAACAAAAAAAATATGGAGTTCTAAATTTCTTCCCATAGGGAGCTTCAAATGGAGTCATATGAATACTCGAGTAGAAGCTATTGTTTTATAAGTACTCCACCATTGGTATATGTTGATCCCATAATCGTAGTCCATTGATCATTCTCTCACCACATCCTTGAGGATATAAATAGTCGTTTCATATTGAAGATATTTTTTTGGGTGACAGGCTCTGGTAAAATTCAATTTATAACTCAAACTATGTTGGATAATTCTTTAAAATTTTTATGTGAACCTTGGATCATGATTAGAGATAATCAAAAGTGTAACCCCATGTAGGCTCACCACATCCATCACATATATCGTATAATGTTTTTCAAGTAAGAAATCATCATGAATAGAAAATATTTGGTTAGTATTCACAATTCCTTAGACCACATCCCATATTTCCTTTCATCCTCTAGATGTATTTGAGAGATTTGTGAAAAAGTACATTTCGATGTTATCCCATTTCCACATGGGTATATGGAATGGTTGGCTCATCAATTTGGGATTCTTTATTTATTCTTTAACTATAAGACATATTAAACACCATTCGATATAATTCACAATCTTCTAATTCATTTTTTCCAACCGGAAGTGTTCCCAAAGATCATAATATATCTTGGTACTTCTAGGATGGATAATGAAATATTAACTATGTGAATTATCCAATAGAACCTTTCTTATCACAGGTGATGAAGGCACACAAATCCTTATTCCAAACAAAATCATATCATCATCATTGATATAGTACTATTGTAACTTCCGAACCCTTACTAATTTCACCTTCTTTTGTAGCTCTTGATCATCCCTTTATGCCTCCTTGATGTTCTCTTGGATAGATGATTGGTTAATCATTTGATAATGTTAGGATATATTCCACAATGTTAGTATTTCTAAATCTATCCTTTGCATATCCATGAAGACGTGGTCTTTCTCAATCAACATTATGGATAATCCAGTAGGTTTTTGTCTACTATGAGAATCAACTACTATGTTCACCTTTACTGGATGGTAATAAATAGAGAAATCATAGTAATTGATTAGATCTAACCATATCCTTTGACGTATTTTGTTATCCTAATGCATTAATAGGTATATATGAAATACTTATCACTATATTATTAGTTCTACCAAATTTGTGAGTTAGAGATCACAATTTCTCACTCCATATCATACGTCAGGTAGTTATACTCATGGATAATGAGATTATAAGAGGTGTAGGCTATGAATTTATCATTATACATGAGTATATAACAAAAAAGTTAATTTTAATAAACAATGTACATCACAAAACCTTCTAAAAATATTGATAGTGTGAGTATATGTGTAGTGATTAGCCTCTTTTTGATATCCATTAAGCTTTCCTCACATTCTTCCATTCAGACATAGATTAACCCTTTTCTTGTTTACTTAGATAGTAAGATATACTATCATGATAAATTTATCAAAAAACATTGGAAGTAACCTACTAAGACACGAAAATTGTAGATTTCTATGACATTAGTGGGTCTAGGACATTCTTTAATTCCATTTTTTGATCGGTCCAAATAAATTCCATAACATTGATCATGTTTCCTAAGAATGTGACTTGCTATATATAAAATAACACTTTCTTAGCATGGGGTACAATTTATACTTCCTTAATTTATCAAGCACAATCCTTATATATTCTTCACATTCTTTATTTCTATTGGATTAGATGAGAATGTCATCAATAAACACTACCAAAAATATTTCAAGGTAGTATCTAAAGACTCTATTCATTAGATCTAGGAAACTTTTAGGGGAATTAGATAGTCCAAATGTAATGACTAAGAACTCATAGTGGTCATACCTTGTATGGAAAGCATTATTTTTAATATCTTTTTTTCACCTTCATTTGATTATATCTGGAAGGCAGATCCACCTTTGAGAAGTACTGATTTTCTAATAGTTGATTGAAAAAGTCATCAATCCATGAAATATGATACTTTTTCTTTTTTGGAGATCTTATTGAGGTATTGGTAATCGATACAAAACTACCTAGATCCATCCTTTCTCTTTAAAAAGAGCACTTGAATACCCCATGGTGATACACAAGGGCATATGAACCCTTTTTCCAAGTTCTCTTACAACTCCTGCATTAACTCCTCTAGTTTAATAGAGGACATCCTATAGAGAAATTTTGAGATAGGAGTGGCTTTGGGTATAAGTTATATTAAGAAATATAACTCATGATCAAAGTAAATTATGAGTAACTCATCCAGAAATACATTTGTATATTCCCTCACAAGGGGAATTTCATCAAATTCGATGATTTCCTTCGATGCAACCTTTTTTCTAGAAATGCTTATTCTCAGGGTATCAACACCCACAACTTTGAGGGATTTCCCAATATAGATTCATGATCTCACTTTCATTTGTGGAATAGAATGGGATGTCACATAATATGAAAATATATTTCCTTTTCCCAATAGTTTAATTGTGTTATATATTATGAGAGAACATCCATGCCCAATATGGAATAAAATTCCATAAATTGAAGTATTACGAGATTCTATGTAGTAATATTTTCTTATACACTAATTGAATATGATTTTAACACATGGGTTGTAATTATTTCACTACTCTATGTTTTTATGGATATAAGTACTTCAAGGTATCAGGGATTTTTTGAAATATTTTTAGAAAACATTGAAGATATAAATGAATGAATGTTATGATAATCAAATAATATTTTTTCCCTTATTGATTGAATAATAAGTGTTCCTTATATGACTTCATTTTCTTACTCCACTTAAATAGTCATAATGGAATAAGACTTCCCTTGGTCCTTCAGATTTGGTGACTATATATGGAAATTAACCTTAAAGACTCAATGTTTAGCACATTGGATTGCACTATGACCTTTCTCCATACAATTGAAGAATTAAACCACCAATGGTACATTAAGAGGTACCTTTATTTCCTTAATCATGTTGTATAAAAAATTACGTCCCTTAAAAATTAATGATCTTGAGGGACTTTTCTCCCACACTTGAAGCATTTCCCTATCTATTAGAGGTAATTACCATAATGCTTATTCCTATATTTTTTACATGTTGATGGTTGGATCCTATTTACTTTTTTATTATTTTACCCAGCATCATGAAATTCTTTTCTTCTCTTCTTTTCTATATAACGATGGGAACTTTATCTAAAATACATTTTGACTTTGAGATCACATCAAACCTTTTCTTTATAAACCATAAAGTCTAGAATATCTAGAGCCATTCAAAGCTGTGGTTTTAAACCACTAAATAATCTATCTATTTTTATATCATTATTAATAACAAAACCTGAGGAATATATTGAAAGCCTCATGAAGTTTTCTCTGTAATCCATGATATATTCACCTTTCATTTTCTTCAGCTCTATGAATTTACTCTATATATGTTTATTAAGATATCGAGGGAAATATTTGTTATGAAATATTTTTATAAAGTCTCTCAACTCCATCTCTTCTATTTCATCATTAGTATTGGTTTTCTTTATCAAAGACCACCATTGATAAACCTCCCCCTCTAAATTATAACTAACCAATGTCACCATATTCTTCTTTGAATATTGGAGAACAAAAAATATATTCTCCAAGGAGTTTACCCTCTATTTTGCAACATGTGGATCAGAAGTTCTATTAAATGTCGGTGGTTGATACTACATAAAGTACATATTGGATATTTTCTAATTTTTGGGTGAAGGTGAACATTATACCAAGTTTAGGTAATTATTCATTGCCAAAGACAACTGGGTAAGCATCACCATGATGTTTTTTACTCTACCTCCCTTAGCATAGGGGATTTCATTCAAGAAATCATTTTGTTGTCCCTCACTTGAGTTGTTGGCCTTGTTTCTCTGGTTCCCACTATTTTCTAAAATAAAAAACTTTTGTAAAAAATGAAACTCAAAAAATCATGAATAAATAATTTATTCTTTTATGTAATAAACATTAGAATCAAATCTTTTGGGATCCATATGTTTATATTTTTTCTAAAATAAATCTTATTAGATGTTTACATATACTTAGTTTTATGATAAGGGTTTTCCCGAAAATTATATAATCTTAGTTCCTAAATTAAATAAACACTACTTTGATACCAAATATATAGACCCTAATTTTTCTTATGTGACTATTAAATAATTTTAAAGAGAGGAAAATTGTTAGCATTACAAAACCAAGATCAAAAGGATTAGTTTCATGGTAAAACTATGATCATACATAACATGTAAAAAATAAAACAAAATAATTTATTTAAAATAATCTAATCTATCCATATAAATATCATGTTATCCTTATTACATGTTGTCCCCAGAGGATATACATCAAAGAAATGGGTGAGCTAAAAGATGAATTATGGGTTGCATAAGGGACATGAAAAAATATAAAATGAGGGAGCATCATCATAATCATCATCAAATAAGTGTGGTATCCTTATCTACATCATAATGGAGATATTGGATAAAGTTATAGAATGTTTCAATGTATAAAAATGAAAAATAATGTTTTAGTGGTCCAATACAAGACATAGATGTGAACAGAGTTAGAATCATGTTCACACATAACATATGTGAATAATCATATCATCATTATTTTGAACAAATATATTATAATGTTCATGTATAAAACACATTATCTCATGAGATAAATCTAATTACCCTATTCTTTGGAGGGATATATAATTCCGAGACCACCCGTCACATTATAACATTTATATAATCATGCATTCTACATAGAACTCTTAAAAATTTTGGTCAGAAAATAATGCATGGAAAGGAATGGGTTTCAAATGAATTTCATAAAGCATAAAATAATGAATAAACTTTATGGTTCTAAAATAAAAAAGGGTAAAACATATTGGGTATAATAATCATCATTATTTACTAAAGAAGAATAAATCTCAAGGGGAGTGAATATGTGTTTTGGAAATGATATTTTTTTGAAAATATTTATATTTGTCATGAAATCAATTTGGAAACATGTATATCATAGAAAAAAAATTAATATTAATAAAATTATATATAAGGAAAATTAAATGAATATTTATTACGAAATTGTTGTGAAAGGGGGAAAACCCAAAGAAAGGGAGTTGGGTTTGATAATTCCCTTAACTTATGGTCGAAATCGTTATGAAATTTCACTTATTATCATGGATAATAAGATTAATTTCATTAATTAATTAATTTAAAAAACTTTTACATATGAATTTTATTTATTATAAATTTATCATGTTTATTAATAGTCATTTGGATGAGTTATAGTGTTTAATTTCATCATTTCAGGAGTGTTTGTTTTCTGGGTTTCATGGTCGGTTTACTTATATATAGTTATAGAAGTTCTTGTAAAATGATAATAATTTTTTGGAAGTGAAATTACGTGTTATTTTTGAACTTAAATTTGTGTTAATTTTCTATTATTACATTTTTTATTGTATGTGGATGATTGATTTGATAAAATAGTAAGGATATATTTTTATTTCATTTTGATTTTTTCCGTCCATCAGGACATTATTTAATACTATTTAATATTATTTATATAAATTAGTTCTATAAAATAAAAAATTTATAATGTGAATATTAAAATCCAGTTTAACAATAATACTAGTTTTATTACCATCCAGGATGGTGGCAATCTAAAATGAGATCTCATCATCCACGAAGTCGGTGAATCGACACATCACGAAGAATGTTTTCATTTTTTTGAATAAATTGAAGAAAGGAGATATTTAATGATGGATATTCATTAAAAAATAAAATTATATTATATACCTGATACTGGAGTTATCATTCCCCTTTGAGAGGTGAGTAGAGGATAAAAAATGAAATTAAAAGAGAATGAATGAGAATTTTACCTCTTCAATGTTGTCTCCTTTAGAATATCCTAAATGCACGTGGATTTGGTCTTTTGTTGAGACCAGTGGATAATTGGTATAGGGAAGAGGCTTGGGGATTGAATTGATCATAATTTAGACAAGATAAAAGTCTGATAATGTTTGGGGAGAAGAGGTGGTGAGAGGTGGTATTTATAGTGGAGGAGAGGGGTCTTTTTGGATTATTTATTTCATTTGTATATTATTTTTCCTCAAGACTTTTATAAGGGTTGATTATAATGACTAAATATAGTAAATAGTAATGGATATTTTGAGATAATGGTTCTTACATCATCAATACATCATCCATTACTCAAGAATTATTATATTTAGCATATATCATAAATTTCTATATTTCACTATTCACAAAAAATCCAACTATTTTAGAAAAATCCCAAAAAATTACCGTAACCATTTTATGAAGTTTTGATTTAAAAAATTTATTCCATTTTATGAAAATAATTTTATAAATATAATAGATTTATTTATTTATAAAAAATCATTATTTATATGAAAAATAATGATTTTAATATTATAATCGATTTTTTGACTATTTGAAAAATTAATTAAGGTCTCATAAAATTAAATTATAATTGAAATACAACATAATATAAATTTATGAAAATATATTATGAAAATAAATTTTCTTTGAAATAATTATATTAATAAAAATATTACAAATAATCATTTATGTTTTACGAAAATACGAACACTTAATTTATCATTTTTAAAACATTTATTTTCATATACAATGATATAAATATATCATAATTTAATTTATAAGATACATAAATTTTAATTATAATTTAATAGGTGATGATAGAATTCTAATGGTCTGATTACTATTCCTAATGTTCATATTACTATTCTATTGGTCAAGTTACTATTTCATCAGTATAGGTTCCTAAATTTCTATAAATATCACTTATTTTATTCTTCATTTATGAGAATAATATTTTTATTGGGTTCTCTATGAAAATCATGTGTTTTATGAAATAATTATATGAAGGAAAATTCTATTGATAAAGGTTTAGGTCATTATATTTACATTCCTTGTTTGCTAAAATTTCTCAAAGGGGGAGATTGTGGATACAAATTTCTATTTGACTGTTTTTGAGTACATTGGGAGATTATTGAAATAAGAAGTTTCCTCTGGAACTTAGAATTTGGTCTAAAGATGAAGAAATAATGATGTTGTAGTGGATTGATGATTTTGTTGTCCTTGGTTTCCATTACATAAAGCACATTCAAACTTATATAAATTTAATAATAATGTGTGAAGTGAAGGATTTATAATAGTTTGGAAGAGTTTGGATGAGTTTGGAAGTAATTTGGAAGTACATTGAACTAATTATGTGATTTTAAGCTAAATTTAGGAATTTTTTATGTTGAAGCTAAATAATTGAAAAGTATCATTGCATAAGATTCATATCTCATTTCATAAGAGTCATTTTAGTACTGGAGGAATCATAATTTCCCAAAGTCATGACTTCATAAGAGCCATTTTAGTACTCTGTTCTGATGGATGTATTGTTTATTATTTATTATTTATTCTCTATTATCTATTTATTTATTATTTATTTATTTTTTTATTATTTATTTTTTTATTATTTATTTGTTATTTACTATTTATTCCATATTGTATATTGTTTTTTTTTCATTTTTTATTAGTTTATTATCTATTATTTATTTTTAATTATTAATTATTAATTATTAATTATTCTTTATTAATTGAATAAAATTGTATATAAATTTAAATATATACATAACCACATATAAATATATATAAATATGTATATACACCCACATAATATATATAAATATAAATATATATATATATAAATAAATACTTATAAATATCTATAAGTATAAATATATTTACATAATCATATTTAAATATATAAATTTATTTGATTTAATATAAATAAATATATATAGCTATCTATAAAGGTATTTAGGTATATATGTGTATATGTGTGTTTGTATTATGTATATATATATGTTTGTTTGTATATATGTTTTCATTTGTGTGTGTGTTGATATGTAAATATATTCATATATGTGTAATTACTAATTAATAATTAATAACTACTAAATAATTATTAACTATAAAAAAATAAATAAATAATAATATATAAGTTATATGGTTTTTAAATAATGAAAAATAGTAATTTCAACTAATTTTTAAAAAATATTAATTAAAAATTTAAATTATAAATGATTATAAATAATAAATATTTGTTTTTAAATAAAAATAATTTTTTATTTATTTAAAAGATATCAAATTTTAATCAAATATTTATTATCATCAATTTCACAATGTTTTAAAAAAAATTAACACTAAAATTAAATAAATATATATATTTTTAAAAACAAATTCAGACTTAGTAGTGATTTTAGCCACATACAAATTATGATGGATGTTTATAAACTGCTATGAAATAATGAAAATTTTCTAAAACCATTTCTGAAAAATTAAAATAAGTTATTTAAAGGGAGTTTGAAAAATCAATTCGAAATCCCCATTTTCCTATTGTGTCTCTAGAATAGTCTCATCCATAGTGACTAGTAAAATTTTTTCTTATGCTAATTCCTATATATCTAGAGCATCAACATCATCTAATTCACTATTTTTTCTACTATCACTTTTAGAGATGTTCTCCCTCTCATGGAATTTGGCTTGAATTTCCACTATTATCTTCTTATCTGAGGGGTGGAATAGATAATAACATGTTATTTCCTTAGGATATCCTATTACGGAACACTTCATACCCCAGGGTACTAGTTTACTTCTATACGAGTCCCTAAAAAACACCTTGAATCCCCATATATGAGTTTGTGACAACACAAATTTCTTTCCAATGAAATCTCATTTTCCACCTTAGTTGGCACATAGTATAGTGTTTACATCATAGTATGTAATGTATATATCAATATAAAAAATTAAATACCCACATTAATCATCATTGACCTCATCATGTCATGCATAGAGTGGATCTTCTTTTCATTAACACTATTCCATCATGATTTATAGTGAGAATTAAGTTGAGATAAAATCCCAAACTCATGTAGATTGTCGATGAACCATTGGTTAAGATACTCCCACCTCAAACATTTAGAATATTATATTACTTTTATTGATATGATTCACTACCTCGTTATTAAATTCATCTATGGATTAATACTTATTCCCCATCAATTAGGTGTAACAATATTTACGCTGGTCATTAGTAAAATTAATGAAGTAAGAATAGAATCTAGAAGATTATACTGAACATTTCCCCACACTTCACTGTGTACCAATTCATGAAGATCTTTAGACCATTAACCCTTTCCTATAAGAGGGTTTTATATAATTTACATTATAAATAAGTGTTATATCTTTAAAGTGGGTTTATTTAAAAATAATATAAATATCTCTCTTGATTGATCTTTATAAAAAAAATCTTGTTTACATGAACAAGTCGGTGATGACACAACATGGTGTGATTTGTTTCATGTGAACCTAGTTCTTTCTTACTATCTAGTATTTTGTTATCATATTATATAACATAAATTTGTTTTTTATATGTTCCATAATATATCAAATGATATCATTGTAAAAGTAATATCTTTTATGTCCAAATTTGAATACAAATGAACCTCTATAAAAAATAGATATTATTATATTGTTTTTTAATAACACTAGGAACATAATTAAAATTTTAAAATAAAAGAATCATTACCATTGAAAATATAAGGTGGTAGTCTCCTATTTCCAAAGTAATCAATTTCACTATTTTGGTAGCTCAAATTTCAACCTCTCTATAGAAACCTTCTTGAATATACTTGGATCCTATATTAGAATACATGAATATACACCAAAATTTGTATTTTATTCTCAACTGGTAAATATGTAAAGGTTACACTTTATAAATAATGCACCCAAATATTCCTTGTTTAACTAGGTGTAGTTATTCTTCTAGTGGATCTTCTTCCCACTCGTAAAATATAATACATCTTGTTAATTCACTTTCCTTTGATTCTACTCTTCTTATAAGGCTGGTTCCCTAGATCATTAAAAATGGATTGATTTTTGGGGTTGTTTTCCATTCCATTCATTTTATTCTCTATAAGTATTCTAGGTGTTTTCTTTCCTTATATACTCGGTGAATCATAGCGAAGAATTCTAGGAGAAACATTTCATTATTTCTCATATAATAATTGACATTTAATCTAGAGAAGATCTAAATATGTGGGGATAATATGAGATCTATGAAATACTCATTAAGTATCTTAAAACCTAATATGCTTATTTTCCCAATGTTCCCAATCATCTAGAATACATGTGACCTATTTGGATACCCCTCTCTAATAATTCACGTAAAATGTTCCTTGGAGTTCTCATATATTTATTTTATCACTTTATCCTAATAGAGATCAAGGATGTGATACATCATGATTTACACATCCATTTCTTCATGTTGCTTATGGGGATCACTATATATAGAAAATTTAATCATAAATTAGACATCTAGAAAATTATCCAAGTATTTTAGGAAAGTAAGGTGTTCCTCCTCATTATGCTCTTTAGAATGTGATTTGATAATAGGGGACTCCAACACATAAAAATTTTCTCTTGGTTTAGTACTGTGTGAAAATACATGTACGAATACAAGAAATTCATACTAGTGAGTTGAATCCCATTTCAAAATACAGATCTTAGTGATAAAGTTAAATTTAAATTTCTTTACATTTTCTATTATAAATAAATGAAAATTTTTATTGCTTTATCTGGATTATAAAAATCCATGACATAAAAAATATATTCATTAGTCCCCCAATATGTTATCAAATTTAAATACCCAAAACCATTAGATTGGAAATATAATTTCACATAGTTATTCTAATGGAAAGGATCTATATTTCCCAAATAGTAACTCATAGTTTCTTATTATAAGCTATTAAAACTTATATTTTTACACATATCTTGAAAGTTTCCTTAACTCAAAACTTGGTGATTCGTTGAGTGTAATATCCAATCCAAAAATACTACACATGGATTACAACATCACATGCCTCCAAGTTACATCAAGTTCTTATTGGGATGTAAACACTTTATGTGAACTTGTTTAATTCAAATCAAAACCCATTTCCAAAACACTTTATTAGTAAAATACCCCTGAATTGGGATAGACAAGTATTTTGAACTACAATTACATTTTGATCCAAGTAATTGAAGACTATACTAACTTATATTTTTTCTTTGATGGATTTTATCTTTATGAATAAATATTTTCCATTTTATTATTATAAATTACTGTTAATATTATGTGATTTTTACTTAACTTATTAACCATGTATCAATCAACTATTTTTTGGAATAGTGTAATTTATTTTAATTCAATCTTTCCTCTGGTACTCTGGTGTAAAATGGAAAATGATGGGCTATGTATTTAAATTTTTTCTTTTTCAGAGTGATGGAACATCATCTTCTTTAGGGATTAGAGCCTTGATATGGTCTGATGATATCACATTAATATTTTAACTGGAAAAAATCAAACAGATGAGTACCTCAATTAGAACAAAGTCATGTTCATATATCACACATCTCCGATGAGAGTTTCTTGAAGGATCTGAGAATGAACCCCTACAGATCATTGAAAAATGTTTTAATAATATATATGAATATATTTCATTGAGTTATAAGTGTTATAATTGATCTCTAACAAATCCTTTTTCTTCACAATAATCACCATGATCCCATACCTTCGATCTCTAAAGGCTCTCTTTGATTGATTATTTGGAGATGACATTTTTCATTCTAGGACGTGGGAGGAGAGAGAATCTCTAAATCTGTTGGAAGTAATTTTCTATGGAATGATAGCCCTTTTTTTCTTATATAGTGGGTGTTAAAATACTCGAAAACGGTTCGCACACCCTCGTATATCCATCAACCATTATGTAAGTTATAAAATAATCATTATGGGAAACTAATTACATTATAAAAATCATTAATATTTTATAAAAATAATTAGTATATATAGTAAATATGTTACCTTATAAATCCAATTCATCAACTTGAATCCAAAAAATATTAATTGAACCTTTAATATTAAAATAATATTTTTCCATTTAATATTATTCCATGTATTCTCTTAATAACATGGAAGCATATTAATAAATAAATTAAACCAAATTATTCTATACTTAAATAATATCGAATTTACTTACTCATTGGTGATCAATAATACTTATAAAACTCTCAGACCTCATTGTGGGGACCAACATGTCTTATACACTTATTAAAAAGAATAGGGAAGACTCTTTAATAATCCATTGCATGCGACCCTCTTGGCCCATATATTGATAGTAGTGAATACTATTATTTGACTGAGAGTGGAGTCTATCAAACTACCAAGACTCGTAGAGAGATAATGAATAGACATAGAAATGAAAATTGTCCAACAAACACAACCTGTGTAATATAATCTCTTTGTTTCATGATATCTCAAAAAAAGGATGCAAAACTTGTTTCATCATCTGTTCTTGCTTTATTATTTATGGATCTAACTAGAGAGAGTTACGTTAAACTACCATTTCTATGGATTTATGAAGGTACTACTATCTGGATCAAATAGGTATGATATATCACTTCCTCAACTTGGAAGTGACAAATTCCATCTTGACCCTTCAACCAACGACATAACACCAAATACACACCCAACAAAAACTACCTTTCCAAAAATTCAATGTCATGGATATTTCCTTGAATTAAATTACAAGATCAAATGGAAAACATTAATAATGATCCGAATATATGAGACTAATACAAATGTTCATAGATAGAAACAACCAATGAAACCCAAAAAATTTTGTGTTTCTATTGGAAGGTCTTTCCTCATGATATCATCAACTCGAGATCAGTAAGTGAAAAATTCATGAGATGAAGTATCAATGCTTATGGTCCCTTATCACTTGATGGTATCACATTAACTATACAATATTATTATAATGTATCTGTACAATTGGAAATTACTTTATGATTACTATCATGGTATCATCATGTCATCATTATAGCATATGAACTATAATAACCTTTTGATATGAAATGTAATCTAAGGAAATTTCCATAAATATTGTGGACAGAGATGTTTCAGAACTATTCTTGTATGATAAGAAAATGTATATTTAAAAATTTATATATGAAATAG
Source organism: Viscum album (assembly GCA_963277665.1). Lineage (NCBI taxonomy): Eukaryota > Viridiplantae > Streptophyta > Magnoliopsida > Santalales > Viscaceae > Viscum > Viscum album. The sequence continues at coordinate 2,068,271,727 of OY728121.1, forward strand.
TTATTAATGTTCAAAAAAAATTTGGTCTAGAGAACTCACCTTCAACATTACCACTTTCAATAGAGCCAGCTTACAACTTGTCTCAAACTACTAACCATCACTTGAGAGTCATGATTCTGTACAGATATCCATTTTGTTATGGGGTCTGCCATGTTTTCCTATTTAGAAACCCTACTAACTACAACTTCATCTATCATAGAAATATCAATTATGATATGAAACTTAGGAAGTATATTCTTTGGAATATATCATGAACTAGGATCCTTGGAAAGCACCACAACTACAATATTATCACAAAACACTAGAACATGGTCTGCACTTTTCAGAACAAGAACAATGTTTGAGAAAACGTTTTTTATCCATATAGGGTACATAGATGAATTGGGAGGCCTTATATAAAAGGATTATTCTTTAGAATCAACTATCATATGTTTTTTAGCTTCTCCATCTCACTACACCACCATTCAGGCAGAAGACATAGCCTGACTATGATTTCATATAATCACGATCAGTCTGAAAATTTGCATCAGTGAATCTTCTCACCACATTTTATTTATCTCCTCCATACATGAGGAACAAATCCTTAATACATATAATTTACTTAAAGATAGTTTTATAGCTTCCTAATAGAGATCTCAGGCATTATATTGATATCTAGCTGATCACATAGTGATTAACTGTTCATTTCTACCATTATACCACTATTATAAATTAATTTTAAATTGTAAAATAATCATTTTATATGAAATTGAAATTCATATTTGGTTCAAATAGATTATATTTATCACTATTTAAATGGGAAATTTTACTTGTTTAGATTATTTTGTTGTAGGAGGAGGAGATTAGGAGGATCCAGGACGAAGTTGAAGCAAAAATGGGTCAAACTGTATGGAATCCCATGAAAACATCTCCAATATTTTTTTCATGAAAATAATTATGTAATTAAAAGTGGGAGGATATTTTTTAAGATGATCCAAAATTCAGTGTGGTACAATTCATCTCAATACACCCAATCCATATTCTTCCATATGCTGGCCAAGCTAAATTGATCTATCAAGAGAACCAAATATTATTGAATTCATGATCTAGGATGGGTATTTTGACTATATATCCCATTAAAAATGCCCAAAAGATGAAATATTTTACATGTTGATAGTCAAAATTTTATCCAATAACTTTTCTCATTTTTCCATGTTTATATAAGGCCATATACCATCCCAAAACCGAGACACAAATGGTATCTCCAAATATGTGTTCCCCAAACCACTTCCCATTTTTGGAAATAAAGGGAAACATGGGAACCTAATATGGATTTTTGAGTAGTAAACTTGATACTAATTTGGAGTACCAATCCAATAATCCATTTAGAGTTTTTGGAGCTCTCTATATTCATAGGGAGATCTAAGATGAAATTGGAGTTCCACATGAGCTTCCTCCCCCTCTCGATGGTGGGATAAATGGTGGTTGATCATGGAAAGGGAGATACACACCGAAAATGGATGTTTTGTAATATAATTTTCTACTATTCTGGTGTATATTTTTCTTTTGAATTATTCTTTTATATATATCTTAACTTGTTTTGTTGCATTTAATTTATACTCTTTTTATTTCATAACAGATTGGTGTGTGATTATAAGTGTGCTACTTATGCTCTTTTGATTGTACAACATAAGTATCCAATTATTTATTAAAAATTTAATATTTTTGTGTTACATAACAAACCTTAAAGAATTATAATTGGATATAACTAGAATAAAATACTTTTATGTCAAGGTTTAGTCTTATTTGCATCATTTTAGATGTTTATGGGTACCCATTATCTTTTTTAACCTTCAACCAAAGGATTAACCCAAAACCAAATAATCAGTTAAGAATAAATATCATTTCAATTGTTTTAGTAACATTCTGATGATAAAATAATTATCATATATTTTCCATAATCCACATCACTATCAACTATTAAACTATTTAAATTTTGTTATTTTATTATTAAATAATTATTTAACCCCCCCCCCCAATTTCTAATTTTTTTTTGAAAAACTTGTTGATATTTTACACTCTAAAATTTCAATTCTCTATCAGAGATAACATATAGTATTACCTAATATATAAAATCATCTTTAAATCATAATCAATTTGATGTGTCAGGACAACTCAGTTTAATTTTCTCACCGTTTATGTGGATTTCTTTGGTTTTTAATTCATTTTGTCGATAATTTATTTGTAAGTTTTGTGCATATTTATTTTTTGTATATTTTTCCATTACATATCATTTTTTTATTGATTTATTTCTAATTTAGGTTTTGTGCATGAAAAATTCTAATCTAGTATATTTACCTCTTTTAAAAACCAAACTAGAGAGGATCTTACATTATTGACACCAAAACACACTGGACAACCCTTTAAAGGAGGAAAAACCACACCTCGAGACTTTTATAAACCCCTCTTATTATGGAACAAAAATATAAAATGAACATAACATGTATAAAACGGATAAAAATAAGTGAAAACTAAAAAAATAACCCCCTGGATGTTGATATCCAACCTATAAATATTCAAGTACAAGGTGAAGCACCAAACATCAAACTTAAATATGGTTTAATTCACTTATTACCAAAATTCCATGGAATTGCAGGAGGAGACCAACATGATCAATTAGAATAATTTCACATGGTGAGTTCAACATTAAAACCTAAATATGTGGATGAATAACATGTAGATCTTATGGCCTTAACATTCTCATTATAAGACACTGAAAAAGATCTTATATACAATGTAAACTCCCCAATTATAGGATGGTCATATATGAAATTCCTTTTTCTTGAAAAATACTTCCCATCATATCAATCAACAACTATAACGAAAGAAATATATCATATAAAGAAATCACAATAGAAAACAGTTCATTAATATTGGGAACAATTTAAAAGGATTTGTTCACGTTTCCCATGTAGGTTCTGGGTGTAGCGAAAGCATGTGATGGGTCATGCCCAAATTTACTTTTTTTTCATGATTGATGATCAATATGATATTTATATAATGATAAAAATCATGATATATGGAATTGAATCAAATAAAATATAAAAAGGATAGAATGATTGAACTAGAGAGAGGATCACCACGTATGATTTATAATTAGTTTATTCAATTAATGAATTAACTTGTTGAAATTATTTACCTATTGATGAATTTTTCAATAGATCTATATTGAACCTTCATTTTTTAGTAGTAATCAAGCAAAAATTGTCTCTAGCAGTGATCCACATGTGTTCCAAAAATATCTAAACAGCACAACAAATTAAATGTTAAGCGCATGTCAATGAATTCTTAAGAGCATTATTAGAGAAGTTATCTCTCTAGGGCTTGAGAGGATTCACCAAATTCACCGAGCACAAAAAATTAAAGTAAATGGATTGGTTATAAAATAGTATAATTTGGTTTATATATCGTTAGGTTTAGAAATAAATAATTTTACAAGACCCCATTATTATTTATTTAATACATTGATAAACCCATGTATATAATAATAGCATTATTATTATTTCATTGACATGTGCTTAACATCAGTAATAAATTAAATGTTATTTTAAAAAAGAATATTCAATATTTATTATTTCTTAACAGACCTAAAAAATCCATCTACAAAGATGCGGCATGCGGCCCAGATCTCGCCCCTTCCTAGCCTTGCTTCCCGGTTGTCTCCTTGCCTCCGCTGCTGGTCTGCTATGATGGACCCCTCTTATCTGTGGAAGTCCCTGCTTCTACGTTTGAAGAGGATGAAGCCTTCCTCAAATGGAACCTGATTGTAAGATTTGGTGTCGTGAAACCCCCTATCGCGGCCTTCCAGTGGTTTGTTAGATCCTGGGGGCTCCTCTCTCCCGTGAAGATTTCAGTCATCCACTAGACTGCCTTATGTCTGGTTCTTGGCTCAGATTCAGACTTCATTCATGCTTGGTGCAAGGAACCTCGTTCCTGGGGAAGATGGAACTTCAACCTGAATCGATGGTCGATGGAGGTTCATAGAGGCAAAGAGAACCCTATTACGGATGTTTGGGTCATCCTCCCTGATCATCCGTTGCCTTTTCAGAATGGTGGCTTTCTCAAGGTGATTGGTGATTCCCTAGGTGGTTTTATTTTCTTGGATGACCGCACCTGGTCCTGTGTTGGGGCCTCGGTGGATCGTATTTGTGTTGAAATGGATATTTCCAAGCCTCTTCCCGATAGGATATTGCTTCGGGTAAAGGATTCTTTCTGCTGGTCGCATGACATCTTTTATCCCATCTACCTGTAGTTCTTCTCCTCTTGTCTTCTCCAGGGGAACTCTCTTTAATTCTGTAGGAAGTAGCATCAAGATGGGCATCTCGACCCTCCCACGACACCCTATATAAGCACCCCCTTGCCTGGACAACTAGAGGTGCCTCTCGATGCCCTTTAAATGGAAGTCCATGCGGTCCCTCTAGCTCCTGATCTAGTTTCTCTTTCATCCCCCTCTGAAGTTATTGGCAGTGTGTCTGCCTTGCTTCCCTCCTCCCTCAGGTGGTATTTTCCCCTCCAGCCTACCCCCCTCGGTTTCTTTAGTTTTAAAACTTTTGTTGGAGATTGACTTCGGGATTGTGCTGCATTTGAGGGGCACTTCCTCTTACCTAACTATTTTCTCTGCCCTACCCCCACTGGTCCTTTTCTCCCTACGAGGCCTTCCCTCCATCCCAGTACAAGCTGAAAATTGCCCTTCCCCTCTTCTAGATCCTTCAGCAGTGAAAGAGTCCTTATCCCCCCCCAAACTGTGATGTTGCTTCCAGGCCTTGGCCCCCCTCCCCATTCAGAAATGTAGACTCCCCTAGATCCCTGTATTTTTCCACCCCCACTACTTCGCCTCCCTCCAGGAATTCAGGTATATTTACAAGAGCCAAGTCCATGAAATTAATGGAAGAGCACTCCTCCCACCTTCATAAGGCCACGAACCTAGGGGCCCATGCCAGGGTGCTCTTTTCTCAATGATTCCCGTCCTCATTTGGAATGCCTGTGGACTTGGTGCCCAGGTCAAAAGAGAATTAATTTCTTCTACTATCCGCAAATTCAAGGTTTCTCTTGTTGATGTCCTTGAACATAAGAAGAACATGTCCAAAATCAATGAGTTTTCCAGAAGAATCGGACTGCATGATTCCATGCATGCGGACCCATCCCACCATCATATATGGATCTTTTGGCATAGAAACGTCTCTATGGAATTGGTTCAGACAAGCGACTAGAATATCACCACCAAGGTTACCCACGACAATATATCCTTCTTTATGTCCTTCATCTATGGGAGTTTTGACTCCCAACATAGGAAGATTTTGTGGGATGATCTCAATGCCTTCAATCTCGGTATCCTACCTTGTTTTGTTGGAGGATATTTTAATGTCATTGCCAACCCCGATGAGAAAAAAGGCAAAGGAACTTTCCCAGGGAATGCTAGTTTGGACTTTTCTCACTTCATGGTTGGTAAAGGCCTCATGGACCTTGGATACTCAAGTGATGGTTTCACATGGTGCAACAACCAACATGGGGAGCGATGCTCGTGGAGTCACCTGGACTGATGCCTTGGCAACATGCAAGCCATTAATTTGTATCCCAACACTAAGTTCAGACACCTGGTGCATGGGATCTCAGATCACTCTCTGATTCCGGTCTCTCTCTCTCTGAGAGTCAGGGGACCCATGATCATTTTAGGTTCTTTCAGCATTGGACTGGCCTCCCTAATTATTAGCAGTTGGTTAGAGACTCTTGGAGTGAACCAACTCAGGGGAATTATTAGTCTGCCATTCATAATAAACCGAGGAGGCTCAAATTCACATTACAAGATTGGTCAAAGGTAATACCTCACAGTGATAGGGAAATTGAATCGATCATGCAGGATGTTGGCTGTCTTGATTCTAGCTTGGAGGGGGCCTAGAATGATCAGATCTTTGAAGACCTTGCCTCTAAGAAGGATACGATCACAGTCATGATCCTTAAACAGAAGCGCCTTGTGAGGGAAAAAGTGAGGATCATATGGCTTCGTGAGGGTGATAGGAACACTTCCTATTTCCATGCATGTATCAAAGAGAGGAAACACTTTGTTCAGACAAATATCTTGATGGATGATGGTACTTATTGGGATGATAGAGATTTTTTGGGGTCCCTTGCTCATTTCTTCTTCAAAGATCTTCTTCTTGGACAAAATCCACAGATGTCTAATGGATACCCGGGAGATGATGAGGGGATTCCGGAATTCATTCCCAATCATCTTTCTATATAGGATAATCAGAGGTTGGGGGCCATCCCTGAAGAGAAATAAATCTTCGAGGCTATTATGAACCTCAATGCGGACAACGTTCCAGGTCCGGATGGTTTTCCTGGTATATTCTACATAGAATCTTGGGATGTGGTAAAAAAGTATTTATCAGAGGCCATTCGTGACTTCTTCAGAGGTGGTAGCTTTCCAAGAGTGGCATGTGCCACTACTCTAGTACTCATTCCAAAAATAAAGAACCCATCTTCCATTTTTCATTATAGACCGGCCAACATGTGAAAATTCCCCTACAAAGTTCTGCTGAGCATTATCAACTCCAGGATCTCCATTCACCTTCCCCAGTGGGTCTCCATGGAACAACATGGATTTTTGAAGGGTCACTCTATAAAAGGGGATATTGCATTGGCCCAAGAGATTATGAGAGATCTCAATACAAAGACCCATGGTCCAAACATAGCCATGAAACTTGACATGAACAAGGCTTTTGACAGGCTTTAATGGACCTTCATCAACAAGGTAATCTCAGGTATGGGTTTCTACCCCTGGACTAATGACCTCATTTTTAGATGTTTTAGCTCCTCGTGGATGAATGTTACTTTCATGGGGAAGTCTCATGGTTTCTTTATGGTGACACGTGGCCTATGATAGGTTGATCCCCTATCACCGAGCCTTTTCATCCTCACACAAGACATCCTCAGCCGCCTCATCCATAGCGGCATGAGCAATGGTGGGATCCTCCCGTTCCGGAGAAGGATGAATCTTACTCTCATCTCCCACCTCATGTTTTCTAATGACAGTTTAATCTTCTTGAATGCTAATAAGAGGTTGGTCTGAGGCCTCCTTAGGGTGATTGAGGAATATTTCCATTGGAGTGGGCATGCTATTAATAGGTATAAGAGAAACTTTGTCATCTCTAGAAGATTCTCTTCCAGCCGAGTGTCCTCCTTGGGCCATATTCTGGATATGCAGAGAGGAAGTTTCCCCATGGATTATCTTGGAGCTCGCATTTCCTCAGGCAGACTTCAGATTCGTGATTTTGATCACATCACCAGCAAGATCACTGATCGTATACTCAACTGGAATAACAAATTTATTTCCTTTGGGGGTTGGATTTTGATAATTAACAGCATTATTTTGTCCTCTTCTATCCATACCCTCTCTTCCATCAATGTTCTGAAAAAATTCATCAGTAATATTGACAACATCTTAGCCTGCTTCATCTGGGAGGATCTCACTGAAGGAAAACATCATTGGGTGTCCTGGGCAAAGATGGAAAGGCCCATTCTGGAAGGTGGTATCAATGTTAGAAGCCTCACATACACTCTTCTCTACAGGCACACAAAAATGCCTTGGGAAATCCATGAGCGACGTTCACTCTGGGGAAGGTTCATGTACAACATTTGTGTAGGTTACCCGGAGATGCATAGCAGCCTCGCATCTCCTTGCATGTCCGTTATCCTTCCCTGTTATACTGCACTGCTTCCTCACACTTGCTGGATTATTGGAGAGGGTGATCTAACCTTCTGGCACCACAACTGGTCTGGCACGGTGCTTGTTGTAAAGACCCGTAAATTTCAAGGAATTTATTTTCTTAATTTTTTTGGGATTTTACTAGTACGCAGTTTCTGACGGCGCCTGATTCTGAGGCCCGGTGTTCCCGGGATCAATTTCCGACGTTTAGCTCGGGTACGTTCTGTGAACGAACAAGCGGGTTTTTCTAACTTTTGAACCAGTGCTCGGAATCGAAATTCAAGGGCACCAATGAAACAGCAGTGCCAGTAATTTCTTAAGAAGACCTTTATTGGAGTTGCGTTTACTCAGGAATAGTTTTTAAAAAAATGTGGATTAAGTATAAAGAGAAATAAAATTGTACTACAAATTTTATTTCACTTATAAGTGGTTAAACCCCATGTGTGGGAGTTGGGGTGGGACCCGCTAAAATTCTAACTCCTCTTGATAGGATATTAGTGAGGTTGGGCCCACACGATCCCCACCCCTTCAAATTCCCTAACACCTCTACCCCCCCCCCCCCCACATGAGTTAAGTAACTCTTCCACATTAATGCATGCCAACTAAACACCTAATTAATTTGACAACAAAAGTTTAATTAATTAGGTGAATTCAACTTTTGAATTTTGAAAAATGTTGGCATGAGTAATAAAATAAGGCAAAATACTTATTTTATTTTTGTTGTCTCATTGTGTGGAGATTTTGGAGAGATTACTCTAAGTCTTGAAGAACTTCATCTTCTACGTTGAAGAACACCGAGACCTCGACGAAGAACGCTGTCATGCCGTTCAATTTACTCTCCGCATCAAAGAAAGGGAGACGCCGCTTCCTCCTCTGATGTTCTCCATCGACGTTAACGGAGCCTCACCCCATGACGCCGTCTTCCACGACGCAAGCTTCTGTGATATTCTTTGAGGTAAGGGTTAAGTTTAAATTTAATCAATTAAATTTGCGCTTGTTCGTTGTTGTGTATACTCATTCTTTGGCCACCTTCTATCATCACAACGGGAGGAGGTTGGACCACACAAGCATGGCCGATCCTCCTCCCCTTATTGTTTAACTTTGTTTTCCATGGTGGTGAAGATGGCGCAGTGTCGTTGCATCACGCGGGAACGAGAGAACTGAGACCGGAGTGAGCCGCGGTGAAGGGGCATGGTGCCATCGCGCTATGCCAGAGCATCAAGGGGCTGCGGCCGGGGTGGGCCGCGGCTGAGGCGGGCGGCGGCGGAGGGGAGCGGCACCTTCGCGCGGCATCAGTCGGATAGGGGCTGCGGCCGTCGGCCGCATCTTAGCAGTAGAAGGAGGCCGGCCAAGCTGGCCGCTGCGTTCAAGGAGGCAGGACCCCCGCATGTCTTGCGTGGCACAAACGGCTGACCGTAAGGGCCGGCCGTTTCCAAGAAAGTTGGGGGTTTGAAACCCCCGACAACCACCAAGGGCGGACCCCAGAGGGGTCCGCCGTTTCGGGAAAACAGGCCCCCCCCCCCCTCCGCATCCAGCTCGCCTCGAGCCGAGCCGTAGCCCACATAGGGCCTGACCGCCCGTGCTGGGCCGGGCCGACCCAGGGGTATCAGGCCGGGTCGGACCGGGCCCAAACCCCCTGATTTCTTGACAGATCTGTTCAAACGCCCATAACATGGGCTACAGACCTCTGATCGACACACCATCAGTTGAGTAGAAATCCTTGGATCGAGCCAGTCGTTTCGGTATATTTCTCTCAAGGTTTAAAAGAACTTTGGGTAGGGCCGGTTTGGTTCGAAGATGAAACCAAACGGGCCCTCGGAGAGGAAACACTTATAACTTGAGCTCCGTACGTCTGATTGACGTGCCGTCGACTTTGTTGGATTCCTCTTAGTGAGACAGTTATTTTGGATTACTACGCTTGAGGATTGGATGCATCTGGAGTACGTTCGGGTTGGTTTTAGCTTAAAAACCAACCGGGCCCCTGGGACGAATAAGCCAATAACTCTCAGACCGGGCGTTTGATTGACACGCCGTCTGTCGCATTGAGTTCCTTTTGACGATGCGAAACATTGTGATTCATCGACTCTGGACTTCGTTATAGTTGATGTATCAACCCCCTTGGATCGTGGAGTGGACCATCTTGGAATCGAGCGTGTTGTGTGCGGGAACCCTAGAGCTGGATACGACTGCGACGACGATGACGACTGTACTAGGATCCTCCGTGGGTTCGGCAGCGACGACGATTGTACTAGAATCATCTGTGGGTTCGATGACGATGACTAATGTTCTTGTATCTTATGTGGGTCTGGCAGTATTTTTCTACTCTTCTTGTATCCTATGCGGGTCCGACATTATTTGACTCGGTACTTGTATCCTATGTGGGTGTGGCAGAGTAGCTGGTCTTGTATCCTTTGTGGGTCCGACAGCTTAGCTGGTCTTGTATCATATGTGGGTCTGATAGCTTAGATTAATCAGTGGCTACATCTGATTATCTCTATCATCTTATGAAGTGTATACCTGTGTGAGTTGATTCTTAACTTACAATCATTATCATCGATATGATTGTTGTGCTTTCCTGTGTGGATTGGGTTGTGCTTTCCTGTGTGGATTGGGTTGTGAATTCCTATGTGGAATGGGTTATGTTTTCCTGTGTGGACTAGGTTGTATTTGGGCTCATGTGTTGGAGTCAAGCTGGAATAGATGACTTTGGTATATGTATGGGAATATACCTAAGTAGAGTTGGTTGTTACTTCGTGATTGTATCTTTCCTTTGTGAATTATCCTTCGTGGATTCTGGGAGACCTTCGGGTGTCTCGGGGTCCCTACTGAGTAGCGTATACTCACCCCTTCAAGGGCTATGCCCGCACTACGTTGTGTTGGATGTAGATGATGGACATCGCTGATCGAGGAGGGAGCTCGTGGAGTTGGACAGTACCAGGAGGTGGATCACTAGACGGGACGTACACGAAGCGGACAACCGGAGCCGAGAAGCAGAGGAGACTATCTATACCCACCCTTTAGGTAGGATTTCCAGAGGTCAGTTTGGACTTGCTGCTTTACTTTTCAGTTGTTGTACTTTATTTTCAGTTTTACTTTACTTTCAGTTGGGTTTGTATTCTAGCACATTTACATTCTAGCACTTACTTTTTTACACAGTTTACTTAGTGTTTATTTCATCTTGTGTACTCTGTGGTGTTTTTTTACTTTATAAAGGAAATTTCTTCTCTTTTATCAGGATTTACGCCTTTGGTGCTAGTCTCCAGCCCCTGGCCTAATGATGGTGGGCTTGTGGTAGTCACGGCACGGGCCCCGAGGATGGGTCATGAAAAATTTGTATAAGAAGAGTTCGGTTCTACCGCAGAACTCAAGAATCTGATCTTTCTTCTATGTGAAGAAATAGTGTTAAGGGTATTGGGCGTGGTTATCAGTCCAGGGAGTCCAGTGTTGGTGCGGCGGCCGACATATCCATATACCAGGACCCTGACTTCAAATTTCCGACTCAGTGCATTAAAACATTGATTGCATGTGTGTTTCAAGAGTTTTCTTTGTGATTAATTTGTGTCAGCTCACCAGGTATACTGTATTGACCGTGGCGCACCTGTCTCTTTTTAGGATGGCCCCACGATGGCACCCAGCTAGGTTTCTGAGCTTTGTGCGAGATGACATCCCACCGAGCGACGAGGCCTTAGTGTAGGGCCCTATTACAGCAGAGGCACCGGCAGTACCACTAGCCGCCGAGCCACCGATGCCACCAGCCCCATCAGCTGAGAGTGCACATCACCTGAGTGCACTGCACGAGTTTCAGCATCATAGACCGCCCAAGTTCCGTGGGGAGACAGACCCTCAGGCTGCCGAGGATTGGATGGAGGCTGTTGTTCGAGTTTTCAGATTATTAGGGACACCAGCTGACCTCATGGTGATCCTTGCGGCGAGTCTCCTGCGCGTGGCAGCAGGTAGATGGTGGAGCCTGATTCTTCAGGTTCATGAAGAGGCATATATCATTTGGTCGGTCTTCAAGAGCCTTTTTCATTCGGAGTTCGTTCCATCCACCCTCTGTGTGCTGTGCATCCGGGAGTTACAACAACTGCGGTAGGGCTGCTTGTCAGTAGCCCAGTACTCGACGAGATTTACCGATCTCTCACCCTACTCCACTGACATGGTATGGGACCCATTCTTTCGGGCCCAGACCTTCGAGCAGGAACTGAGGCATGTGATCAGGGCATCGATGATCTCCCACAGCATTCCGACGCAGGCAAGAGTACTGGAGTGAGCCCTTCTTGTGGAGAGATTTCTTTCTGAGCCTACACCAGCCGCGAGACCTACCGCAGGGCGGCATGTAGCAGAGTCTTCTGCAGCTGGCAATCGACGGATGCCACAGGGGTCCAAGCGGACCAGACAATCAGGCGGACGACCTCAGGATACTGGATCAGAGGTGCGGGGCACACATCACAGATCCAGCCTTACGAGGAGTAGACAGTGCTATGCATACGGCGGGCAGGGCTACATGGATCGTGACTTCCTGAACCGCCATGCAGAGGAGTAGAAGACGGTTGATGGAACACCCAGGCAGAGGTAGAGGTTCGACTATGGCGGTCCGCAGGGAGCAGGCAGATGAGGAAGAGGAGCTGGCCGAGCAGCTGGTGGTGGGCGACGCTTTGAGGCTCTACCACGACCACCACCAGGAGGTCAACCCCGGCCATAGGGAGCTGGCAGACAAAGGCATGCTCAATTTCTGGTAGTGGAGTCCTATGACCATGACGCAAATGAGATGATTTGAGGTACTATCTGTGTCTACTCCACCCTTGCTGAAGTTCTTATAGGCACAGAAGTGAGTCATTATTTCATTGTCGCTACCCTAGTTAAGAGCTCAGAGATTCTGACGGAGCCATTGGCTCGATCCTTACGGCTAGAGACTCCTACGGGAGCAGACTCGACAATTACGCACTGGTGTCGGCAGTGTGAGCTTACTCTAGGAGGTGAGATCTTCATCTGAAATCTTCTTGTAGCGGCGTCGAGGCCTTACAGCGTCATCTTGGGCATGGATTGGTTATCTATAGTTCATGCTCAGATAGAATGTATTAGGTGCAAGGTGCGGTGCTTCTGCACCGATGGGAGCAGGTTCACCTTCACCAGTGATAAGGGATCCTTTGCAGTGCCGGATGGACTCATGCATAGGAGAGGACAACTGATCACTCATCAGTTGGCTAGCCTCATCCTAGGAGCAGTTAACGTGCAGAGTCCGAGTTTTTCTATCGTGGTGGATCAGTATGCGGACGTTTTTACTGACGACGTTCCAGGACTACCTCCTCACAGAGGGGTAGACTTCTATATTGACCTGTACCCTGGGAAAACCCTGATATCTACTCCATCATATCGGATGGCTCCCGCTGATCTTCGAGAGCTACGGGTACAACTGGAGGACTTGCAGGGCAAGGGATTCATTTGACCTAGTGTTTCACCCTGGACTTCCCTGATTTTGTTCGCCAAGAAGGCAGATGGGAGCATGCGACTGTGTGTCGACTACCATCCCATAAATCAGGCGAATGTGAAGAACAAGTATCCACTTCTGAGGATTGATGACCTCTTCTATTAGCTCAAGGTAGTATGATGGTTCTCGAAGATAGACCTCATGTCAGGCTATCATCAGCTCAGAGTTTAGGACGAGGATGTGCAGAAGACGGCTTTCCGGTGTTGGTATGGCCACTATGAGTTCTTGGTTATGCCTTTCAGCATAAACAACACTCCAGCAGTATTCATGAGTCTCATGAATAGTATCTTCCAGCCTTACCTCGATCGATTTTTCATAGTCCTCATCGATGACATATTGATATACTCGACTACTGAGGAGGAGCATGCCTACCACTTGTGGGTTGTACTGGACACACTCTGAGAGCACCAGCTTTATGGTAAGCTCTCGAAGTTTCAATTATGGATACGTGAGGTCCACTTCTTGGGACACATCATCTCTGAGGCACGATTTGCGATGGATCCTGCGAAGATCGAGGCAGTACTAGCATGGGAGCCACCCAGGAGCGTGACAGAGGTGCGGAGTTTCCTAGGTTTGGATGGGTACTACCAGAGATTTATGCCAGACTTCTCCAGAGTTGCAGAACCACTTTTAGCTTTGAAAAAGAAGGGGATACCCTTCTTGTGGTCAGATAGATGTCAGCAGAGCTTCCAAGAGCTGAGACAGAGATTGACCAGTGCACCCATCTTGAGGCTACTGGAGGAGGGTGTAGGGTACGTAGTCTACTGCGATACATCAGGGATTGGACTCGGGTGTGTCCGGATGCAGGAGCGGGAAATGATCACCTATGGATCACGACAGTTGAGGCAGCATGAGAAAAACTATGCTACCCATGACATGGAGTTAGCATCCGTGGTCTTCTCTCTAAAGATGTGGCGGCACTATCTGATGGGCGAGTGCTTTACAGTCTAATCTGACCACCAGAGTCTCAGGTACATCTTCTCGCAGAAGGACCTGAACCTGAGACAGCGGCAATGGCTTGAATTCCTCCAGGACTATGACTTTGAGATAGTCTATACTACTGGAAAGGGGAATGTAGTATTCGATGCTCTCAGCAGGAGTACGGGCATTCAACTTCATGGAGAGGCGACAGATCAATTAGCCTATTTGTAGATATGTTTTGTGGATAGAGATGGGGAAACCTTCCTTCAGTCTCTCACAGTCACACCTCCACTTCTTCAGCGGGTCAGAGAGGCACAACGTGGGGAGGTTGACTGTGAGACACGACGTGCACAGATTTCCACAGGACAGGCACCTGATGGGTTTTCTATAGGAGGAGAGCACACCATCCTTTTTAGAGGACGTACCATGGTACCAGCTGCATTACAGGAGGAGGTGCTGAGAGAGTTTCACTCTTCCCCTTTTGAGGTACATTTAGGGGTAGCGAAGATGTACCAGGATCTCAGACGACAACACTGGTGGATGGGTATGAAGAAGGCTATGGCAGAGTTCATTTCTCGATGCCTCACCTGCGAGCAAGTGAAGGCGGAGCACTAGGTACCAGCAGGCTTGGTATAGCCCTTGGAGGCCCCTGAGTGGAAGTGGGATAAGATATCTATGGTTTTCATGACTAGACTTCCACGTACTTCCAGAGGGCATGACTCCATTTGGGTGATCGTCGACCGACTCACCAAGTCGGCCCACTTCCTACCCATCAGAGAGTAGGGCTTAGTGGAGAGATTGGGACGCCTCTACGTTCAGGAGATCATACAAAATCATGGTGTGCCATCATATATCATCTCTGATCTAGATGCTCGCTTTACTTCCCGGATTTGGAAGGGGTTGCAGGAAGCTTTTGGGACGCAGCTATGCCTGAGCACCACTTTTCACCCTCAAATGGATGGTCAGACAGAGAGGACCATTCAGACTCTCGAGGACATGCTCCGTGCATGTGTCCTCAACTTTGGTCACAGCTGGGAGGATCACCTACCTTTGGTGGAGTTTGCATACAACAACAGCTACCACTCCACCATCGGGATGGCACCATACGAGGCATTGTATGACCGACCTTGAAGATCACCTCTGTGCTGGACAGACGCTGGGGAGTCATCACTTGTGGGATCGGAGATGGTCCATGCCACGACAGAGAAGGTCCAGGTCATCCAGGAGCAGATGAGGATAGCTCAGAGCTGACAAAAGTCTTATGCTGACAGGAGGCGGAGACCACTAGAGTTCGAGGATGGCGACCACGTTTTCTTACGGGTCTTACCTCGGCATGGATTATGAATATTTGGTTAGGGCATCAAGTTATCTCTGTTCTTAATTAGACCATTCCAGGTTCTCAGCAGGATAGGAGAGGTGGCTTATCTCCTGGCTATTCCACCTCAGTTGCATCAGTTGCATGACGTCTTCCACGTATCTCAGCTAAGGAGATACTTGCACGACCCGGCACATATCATCGACCATGGGGAGCTGGACATTGATGATGGGGATACTTTTGCGGAGGTCCCAGTGGAGATTGAAGATCGACAAAAGCGGTTCCTATGTGGATGGTCGATACCTCTAGTGCGCATCAGGTGGCAGCACGGGAACCTCCAGGAGAGCACATGGGAGCGGGAGGCTCAGATGCGTGCTCAGAACCCTCATTTGTTTCCCTAGTTTGTTATGTATCTTTACGGGGACGTAAAACCCTGAATTGGGAGTAATGTAAAGACCTTTAAATTTCAATGAATTTTTTTTCTTAATATCTTTGGGATTTTACGAGAACGTAGTTTTTGACGGCGCCTGATTCCGAGGCCCAGTGTGCCTGGAATCAATTTCTGAAGTTTAGCTGGGGTACGTTTAGTGAACGAACGAGCGGGTTTTTCAAAATTTTGAACCAATGCTCAGAATCAAAATCCGAGGGCACTGATGAAACCCCAGTGCCAGTAATTTCTTAAGAAGACCTTTATTGGAGTTGTGTTTACTCGGGAAGAGTTGTAAAAAAATGTGGATTAAGTATAGAGAGAAATAAAATTGTGCTACAAATTTTATTTCACTTATAAGTGGTTAAACCCCATGTGTGGGAGTTGGGGTGGGACCCACTAAAATTCTAACTCCTCTTGATCGGATATTAGTGAGGTGGGGCCCACAGGATCCCCACCCCTTCAAATTCCTTAACACCTCTAACCCCCCCACATGAGTTAAGTAACTCTTCCACATTAATTCATGCCAACTAAACTCCTAATTAATTTGACAACACAAGTTTAATTAATTAGGTGAATTAAACATTTGAATTATGAAAAATGTTGGCATGATTAATAAAATAAGGAAAAGCCTTATTTTTTTTTGTTGTTTCGTTGTGTGGATATTTTGGTGAGATTATTCTATGTCTTGAAGAACATCATCTTCTACGTTGAAGAATGCCGAGACTTCGACGAAGAACGTCATCACACCGTTCCATTTTCTCTACGCGTCAAGGAAAGGGAGACACCGCTTCATCCTTGGACGTTCTCCATAGACATAAATGGATCCTCACCCCGCGACGCCATCTTCGGAGACACAAGCTTCCGTGTACTTCTTTGAGGTAGGGGTTAAGTTCAAATTTAATCAGTTAAATTTTCACTTATTCGTTGTTGTGTATACTCGTTCTTTGGCCGCCTGCTATCGTCACAACGGGAGGAGGTTGGACCGCACATTCATGGCCGATAATCCTCCCCTTATTGTTTACCTTTGTTGTTCATGGCGGTGAAGACGGCGCGGTGCCGTTGCACCGCATGGTAACGAGAGAACCGTGACCGGAGCGGGCCACGGTGAAGGGGCGTGGTGCCGTCGAGCCTCACCAGAGCATCAAGGGGCCATGACCGGGGTGGGCCGCGACCGAGGCGGGCGGCGGAAGAGGGGCGTAGAGCCTTCGCGCCACACCGGTCGGACAGGGGCCGCGGGCGTCGGCTGCGACAGAGTAGAAGGAGGTGGCCGACCAAGCCGATCGCCGGCATTCAAGGAGGCGGGACCCTCGCGTGTCCCGCGTGGCACAACCGGCCGACCGTAATGGACCACCATTTCCAAGAAAGTCGGGGGTTTGAAACCCCTGACAGCCACCTTGGGCGGACCCCACAGGTGTCCACTATTTTGGGAAAACAGGGGGGCATCGCCCCCCCCCCCCCTCCGCGTCTAGCTCGACCTCGAGCCGAGCCGCAACCCATACAGGGCCGGGCCGCTCGCGCCGGGCCGGGCCGCCCGCGTGGGGTTTGGCCACGCTAGCCGAGCCGGTCCGCGCCCTAACGGGCCAGACCCAGACCCGGGTCGGGTCGACCTGGTCCGGGCCGACCCAGGGGTATCGAGCCGGGTCCGACCGGGCCCGAACCCCCTGATTTCCGGATAGATCCGTTCAAACGCCCATAACTTGGGCTACATACCCTCGATAGACGCACCGTCAGTTGAGTAGCGATACATGGATCCAAAAATTCGTTTAGGTATATTACTCTCAAGGTTTATAAGAACTTTGGGTACGGCCGGGTTGGTTCGAACAAGAAACCAAACAGGCCCTCGAAGAGGAAACACTTATAACTTGAGCTCCGGACGTTTGATTGACGTGCCACTGACTTTTTTGGATTCCAATTACTGAGACAGTTCTTTTGTATTACTATTCTCAAGGTTTGGATGTAGCTGGAGTACGATCGGGTTGGTTTTAGCTTAGAAACCAACCTGGCCATTGGGACGAATAAGCCAATAACTCTCAGACCGGGCGTCCTATTGACGCACTGTCTATCGCGTTGTGTTCCTTTCGACAAGGCGAAACTTTGTGATACATCAACTTTGGACTTCATGACAGTTTATGTATCGATCCCCTTGGCTCGTGGAGGGGACCCTCCTGGAATCGAGCATGCTGTGTGCGGGAACCCTAGAGCTAGCTGCAACTGCGACGACGATGACAACTGTACTAGGATCCTCCGTGGGTTCGGCAGCGACGACGACCGTACTGGAATATTCTATGGGTTTGACGACAATAAATAATGTTCTTGTATCCTATGTGGGTCCGGAAGTATTTTACTACTATTCTTGTATCCTATGTGGGTCCGGCAGTATTTGACTTTGTACTTGTATCCTATGTGGGTCTGGTAGAGTAGCTGGTCTTGTATCCTTTGTCGGTCCGACAGCTTAGCTGGTCTTGTATCATATGTGGGTCCAATGGCTTAGATGAATTAGTGGCTACATCTGATCATCTCTATCGTCTTACGAAGTGTATACCTGTGTGAGATGAGTCCTAACTTACAATCATTATCATCCATATGATTGTTGTGCTTTCCTGTGTGGATTGGGTTGTGCTTTCCTGTGTGCATTGGGTTATGAATTCCTATGTGGAATGGGTTATGTTTTCCTGTGTGGATTCGGTTGTGATTTCCTGTGTGGATTGGTTTGTGAATTCCTATGTGGAATGGGTTATGTTTTCCGGTGTGGACTGGGTTGTATTTGGGCTCATGTGCTAGAGCCGAGCTGGAATAGATGACTTAGGTATATGTATTGGCGTATACCTAAGTAGATTTGGTTTTTTACTTCGTGATTGTATGTTTCCTTTGTGGATTATACTTCGTGGATTCTAGGAGACCTTTAGGGGTCTCGAGGTCTCTACTGAGTAGCGTATACTCACCCCTGCATGGTCTATGCCCGCACTACGTTGTGTTGGATGCCGACGACAGACATCGCTGATCGAGGTGGGAGCTTGTGGAGCTGGATGGTACCTGGAGGTGGATCACTGGATGGGACGTACACGGAGTGGAAAACCAGAGCCGAGGAGCAGAGGAGACTATCTGTACCCACGCTTCAGGTGGGATTTCTAGAGGACGGCTCAGACTCGATGCTTTACATTTCAGTTGCTGTACTTTCTTTTCAGTTTTACTTTACTTTCAGTCCGGTTTGTATTCTGGCCCATTTACTTTCCAACACATACGTTTTTACACATTTTACTTAGTGTTTACTTTATCCTGCGTACTCTGTGGTGTTTTTTTACTTTATAAAGGCAATGCCTTCCCTTTTATCGGGATTTATGCCTTTGGTACTAGTCGCCAGCCTTGGGCCTAAGGAAGGTGGGATTGGGGTAGTCATGACACGGGCCCCGATGACAGGTCGTGACACTTGTATTTCTGGGATGCCCAGCCACCATCATTTCTTTTAGAGAGGCAAGGAAATACCCATAATTCCTTAGGGCAGTGATGAATGACGACCAGTAAGATGGCTGTAATCTTATCGAGATCAACTCTGACCCATATTTGTGTGTTTTTACTCCATCCTCCCCGGGGGCCTTCTCTACAAAGGATTGTCACAATTCTCTTTCAATCTAGGGGAACACTGATTGTTGGAGCGAGGTCTGGGTGAAATAAATTCCCATGAAATTCAACTTTTTAACATGGTGGATTAGGAAGAATACGATCCCCACTGATGAGAACATCAGAAGATGTGGGATCAACATGGTTTCACGATGCTCTTGCTGCAACAATCACAAAGAGGAAAGTGTGCCCCACCTTTTCTTCGAGGGTGAATGGGCACACGACATCTTTTCATTCTTCAGGGAATTCATTGCCTTATCTTCCAGAAATCTGAGCGAAGAGTCTTTTCTTGCCCGCTGGTTCCATGGCTCCGGTGATAGGGGTCCGGTGAAAATGGTGTGTTCCATCATTTTCCATGCCAGATGTTGGTGCTTATGGAAATCTAGAAACAGATCGATATTCATAGGGAATACACTCCTCATCAAGAGTCATCATCACTAGAGTCAAAAACCTTCTTATTGACCTTGCCGGGATCTCCCGAAAATGGCAGGATTCTCCATCCCTCCACCTGCTTTCTTCCAGCATCCAAGCCCCTCTCCCTAGTTGCTCTTCCTTTCAAGGAAAATGGATCTGATGGATTCATCCCCCTATAGGCCTAAAGCTCAATAAAGATGGGTCCTGCATTTGGGGAGTTATGAAGGGTGGAGGGGTAGTCCGTGACACCAGAGGCTCAGTTTTCTAGGCATTCACTGCTCACTTTGGCTGCGACTCTTCTCTTCAGGCAGAGGATCACGCCCTCCTCATTGGTCTTTCCCTCTGCTGCCAGGGAAACATCTACATCATAGAAGCTGAAACTGATTCCCCCATCCTCCTCAATTCCCTGCAAGGCATCGGGTCTATTCCCTGATCAATTTCCTATATCATCATTAAATGTCAAGTCATGATTTCTACTAACATTCGAATGGTTCACACATGGCGAGAGGGGAATAAAGTGGCAGATCACCTTGCCTCTATAGCAGCTCATAACCCCAGAATGTCTTGCTTTTATGAACAAAATTTTTTGGGCCCTGAGGGGGTTGAAATCATTAGAGGGGATTCCCTTGGTTTGCAGTACTTTCGCCCCCCCTAGCTTCTCTTTTGTCTTCCCTTGTTTTTCCTTGTACATTGCATCTCCCAATAAATAAATAAATGATTATGATGATGATGATGATAAAACATGAATAACTATTATACTTCTTGTGGGAATAATATTTATTTAACTTTTTAAATAATAAATAATAATTTAGTATTTAACTAAGATTCTGGATACACGTAGTGTGTGACCCTCTAGGCCTATTTTTTAGTGGCATTAGGTGAAAAAATCGAAAGTCCGAGGTTATTATCAAGCCACATTCTAATTCACCCATAAAGAAGGAAGTTAATTCCAAAACAATATAATGACTCATATAGACAAATACTATTTAATACAGTCCCTTTGTCATGATATCTCCAATCATGAAGGTTGAATGCTGGTTGCATCAGCCTTTGTCCTTGATGTATCTTTCTATGAAATCCCAATAATTGAACTTGCCTATAGAACACCATGGAAATGGATTTATTTAGGCTTTATAATTTCTGTAAATGGTCCTGAGATATCAAATTCTATTAAAGGATAGAAGGGTAAAATCCTTTCTCATAATATTAATTTATGAAATATTTCTTGGGACACACCCAACGTATCCTACATCACTGCAAACCAATGTCTTCATAGTTTTTAACAATATATCAATTTACATAGCTCATAATACTCATTAATAATTATATTAAAGTATAAGGATTTATAAAAACATCATTTATAGAAACATCCAATCAGACATATAAATGTGGATTTTCTACTCGTGGGTTTCATTCTGATAATATTCTCCACTCTATTTTACCATGGTAGTACACCATGAGAAGGTTCCTTAAACTCTTAAGAGTCTCCACCCCTAATATCTAGTATCATTTATGTCTATAAAATTATATCATCAGTCTATAGAAAATATATTTAGGAATACTATTGTAGAAATTTCGGTTCAAATCATAGTAGTGAACTGCTATGACCTTTTAGTGCGATAACTACTCTTAGGACATTATCACATACTGTGTCACATTGAAGAACAATCATGATCTGATAAATATTTTATTAATATTCATAACTATGAGTAGAGGTTATCGTAAATACATTTTTGTTTGATCTTGGGAACCAACTCCAACTTCCCACACCACCAAATAAGTGATAAACTTTTAATAAAAATTTTTAATAAAATTTTTATTCCTATTGACCATAACTTGATTAATGCTACTACATGTTCTGAACTAGTTGATAAGACCCCAATTTATATAAGAAAACTAATTGAAAACATGGCACAAAAAAGGTTTAAGGTTCAATATACCCATTCTAGGTGTCCATGAGGTGTAGAGTTTTGAGTTTGAGATGAAGGTGGAAAAGAAGTTTTAAGAGGTAAGTACCTTAATCTAAAAAAAATTATATTTCCAAGGGAATTACCAACCTACTCCCCCCCATACATTATGGTGTCTCTTCTAAAAAACCCAATATTCAGAGTAATGCCTTTAACTGAGTGATTCTTCTGAGAAATGTGAGTTAATATTCTTAGTCCTCCCCTATAACCAACCCATTGGGAAATAACCATAATATAAGTCAAACTATGGGTGTAAGGGAAACCAAGACTATAAGAAAGGGTGTATTAAAACCAACCAAAACAGTGGTGAAACCAAATGAGACAGAGTAGTATTCCTCCACCACCACCCCCAAATCCACAATCACCATAAAGGACTTTCTAGAAACCCCTCCAAAACATGATCCTACCTTACAATAAATGTTGAAAAAAATGGATAAATATAATATCCAATTCCAAAAACCCACCCATGAATACATATATGACCTAAAAACTCAATTAGTACAACTTTCAAACTCTATGGGTGAAATCCAAAATCAAGGGTTGGGTAAACTTCCTTCCCAACCACTAGTTATCCCGATGGATAAGCGTAAGAACCCAATTTTTCATTTAGGTATGGATCCTTCAATTTTGTGGTCAAAATCATTAATTTGGACCTAATAAGGATTACTAATGTGTTAGTATAGGTTTCTAGGGTTTCTTGGACTTGTTCGGAGCCCAGAACCCAACTTTTTGGATGAAATAAACTCTGAGCACTATTTAGAATAAACTGTGCGGATGGTGTTTTTTTGGACAGTGGCACCTTGCACGGTGGTTCCACGTCCGTTCATCCTAACCGCATGAATGCCCCTTTTTTCCATGTAACCATTCATGGATGTCGCATAGTTGGATCAAATTGTACAGAGGAAGAATTTTTGGGAAGAACTGTCTTGCACAGATTGCGCACAGTTTGGAAAACCATGTGGAAAAACCACACACATGATAAAGGCCTGTGTAAAATTTCCAAAATGCCCTTAATGTTCTAGTAAGACAACCCTTTCCTCCCTAATCTGAGTTTATTTGGGATTGACCTATTTCTCTCTCAATTTGGGGTTTTTTGAAGATCAAATATTGGAATCAAGAGATCTTATTCATCTGGCATCTGACCGAGCTTTCGTTCATCATGTTGGATGCAAATTAGTAAGTACTAGAGTCCTCTTTATCCATTATTTTTCTCTTTCACTCTCAGCCTAGTTATCTCCATGTGAGTGTTTTTCTCTTTTTATTAGATATACTCCAATCTGAGGAAAATCAAGGGCCAATACCGAATGAGAAGGATCATAAAACCCTAAGGTGGGTGGTCCATAACTCATCCCAAAATTTCATTTTTTTGGAATGTTCTTGTGGGGACCACAAGTTTCATGGGAAATCATTTATTGAATTTACATTCCATGATTATACTTGATAGAGTCGTATTGTTATGATCTTTCCAATTATGTGATCAGTTTTTAGTGGTCACACCCACCACTCAATCCGCCCCATGTGGAAGGTTATGTCATAATTTGGTTTTTAGTGTTTTGGTAAGTTTGAGCCACCATTAGGGTGTAACTTTACTTGACTATTCTAAAGGTGAGTCTTCTTATCATCAATGACATGTAATTACAGAGAATTTCATAATGGCATGTACCGTGTATGCTCACCACTTGACCAACCTAAGGCAAGTGATTCCAAATGATTTATTAAAAGTGAAAAGTGAAAAGTGAAATGGAATTTATAATAAGTGTATAACTTGACCTTAATAAAAGAGATTGAATAATGGTTACATGTCTGTATCAACCCTTTCCATGTTCATGGAAGGTATTATAGTGAACCTCAATAATTGAATAAGCCATAATGGCTAACTAATACTTGATTAAATGGTTGCAATGATACTTGGCCTATCCACACTAATATAAGACATGGTTTGGACCAATAAATAATTGGTTTCAACTCTAGTTGACCTATCCACATTAATGGAAGGGAAGACTTGAACCAAATGAAATATTACATGATTACAATATCAAATAGGAATGGACTGACTCGAGCTCAACTTGGATTCTGAGAGGAGAATACCTTGGGCCTCAAGAACCCCATTCCAATTCAAGGATACAATCTTCATAAGATGATACCCACCTAGAATCCAATTATTTTGTATTCCTTGGATTCCCAGTATACTACCGTTTGATACCATTAATTATTATATGATTCCTCAAAAACACTCCTTGGATCCAACATTGACTAGTAGTTTGCATGGTGAAAGACCATAGGGACCTGTCTTTTCATAGCCCCGTTTTACCTTGGTCTATACCCTTGGACTCAAAAGGTAAATTTTGAGTAATTCCATGGATTATGCTACTTGGATTACACTATTACCCCTTATATAGACTTAGATACTACTGCGTTATCATTCCATGAGATTTACGTTACCTTGTTTATTACCCTGGAACTCCCTCACATGATATCTTTGTCTGGTTTTCTTGTTATGTCTTTGGACATTCACTACTTATACATTAACGAGGTGATGTCAGTGCTTTCTAGGACTCACATGACCTATTAACATTAAATGGTTATTTCTAAAATAATGAACAAGTTACTTGTTCAGAAACTAGCTAAGGGATAAAGAAGGTACTTGGTTATTTTGTTATATTGTTCTTCTTTCTTTAGCTTATATATTCAGTATTCACACTTATATATTCCATTACACGGGTCGGATGTTATAGACACCATTGGTGGTGGCCCATTGAGATTTATCTCACACCCTCTCTGGGAACCGATTGGTACCCAAATTAGATTACATGGTTGTAGGTATTGAAAAAGGTAAGCATTCAGCTTCCAAAACATGATTTCATGCTGATAGGATGGAGTTTGATAGAAGATAACTGAGTTGGATCTCAGGATGCTTGGAGTAGTCTTTTTTACTTTTATTTTGTGGAACATGTTATGCATTTTGTCTTGTATCCATGTTTTCCAGTTTTCTCATGACATGACATTACATCATCATTGTTCCAGTTGATGCAATTATTATTATTCTTGTATATCTATTGCATTAGTTAGATACTACTATTCATTTACAATATTTATATTTATTATGCTATTTACTATTCATTTACATTCCTTAAACTGTGATACACTTTGCTAATGAGGGCATAGTCTTCCCACGAGCACACTTTAGGACCTCACTGCTAGTTGGCAGCCTTTGGTGTTCTGGAAGATGCGCTTGAGTCAATGTGGCACACTGGGATTAGGGTGCCCATTAAGTGGCATCGGGGTCTAGGTCGTCATAAAGTGGTATTAGAGGTGGTTTATTTTCTTGATTTACTATTTGAATACAATAGATTAAATAATAGGAATGCTTGGGACATGGTTATAATCCGTGCTTGGGCATCACAAACCCATGTCCGGGTAAAAGCTAGGTTACCCAAAATGCAATTGTTGTTCTGATTTTTCCAATTAGAGTTGATATTATTTCACCATTGGGTGATGAACATGTTGTGTGGTGTTTTTGATTATTAATATTTTGAGAATTTATCTCATACTTAGTCCGATGATATGAGGGAAAAGAGCATTGCTACATGCATCAGTATAAGCACTTATAACTCACATGTAATGCATATTTCCATGCCACATAAGTGGATTTAACTACATTTCATTGTTTAATATGTCTGTAATTACTAAGTGATGCTTTGATGGATGCTTTTAATTGTATTACTTTGTCTTCTATTGAGTTATTTCCTATCTCAATTCATGAGGTGTGTGGGCCTTCATGGTTTGGGATGAGTAATTTTCCGAGTCAATCCATTATGCTATAAGTAAATGGGTGTCATTACTGGTGATAGGTGTTTGTGCACTGACTCATCGGAAATGACTATCCATTATAAAGTGAATCCTGAAATCAAAAATTAATTGTTCATACATCCTTATACCACCTTTTCATGTTTATTAAAGCTAAAGGAGTGAACCTAGAAATTAACTACAAAATAACATAAAACTTATACTTGAGCACTTACCAATACCTGGCCGTCTAAGTGGGTAGTTTGGGTAGTATGGTTTTGGTAGTGAGTTTTTTATGATCTTTGTTTACTTGTGTTGTTTTATTTTTCATATATGCTTGTTCTGAGGCGTATGATTGGCATTGGTAGACCAATGCTACCACAACATCCTCGTGTCGTTTCCTAGGAATATGGTGACAACCATGCTCCAAATAGGGTGGGCCCTGAGATGCCAGTCTTACTTCTTGGAGTGCCATTTGAGGCACTACCTGTTGTACCTAATCCAGGAATTGATTCCCAAGTATGTGATAGTTTCTTATGTATGATGCAGTCCATGATTGGTGCTCCACGGGTTGAACCTATGACGACTGATCTATCCCGTGAGTTCCAGCTGCAACATCCTCCTACTTTTTCAGGGGATGGCAGTTCTCAGGCTACTGAGTCTTGGATAGAGGCCATGATTTCTATCATTGAGAATTTGGAAACGCCTCCAGAGTAGATATTCGAGCTTGCTACATAAATTCTTTGGGATCCGGCTAAGTGTTGTTGGGATGTCATTTCCTAGGCCGACCGTCATCAAGGCATGTTATGGGTTGACTTCCAGAGTGCCTTCTATGATTAGTTTTTTCCCCATTCATTGAGATCTAATAGAGCCACAAATTATATGAATCTCATGTAGGGTTATATGTTAGTTATATAATATTCATGACGTTTCACTGATTTACAACGCTTTTCACTGCTTCTAGTTGGTGATGTGCTTTCACGAGCTATACATTTTGGGGATGGGATCTAGTACACCATCTGAACTTAGGTTAATGTATTTCTATTTCATGACTTCTCTATGATAGTTTATCATGACCTTATCACTGAGCGTAACCTAAGGGATGGTGCGAGTACCGTGTTTAAATTATTAGTGCCGCGTTAGGATTGTAGTTCTTCCTGCGGTAGGAAATGTTCCCTTAAAGATTTTCTTTATGGTAGTGGAAGCCAGAGGATCAAATTTTATAGCTTTTTAGTGTGTCATAAGTGTGGAAAATAGGACATAAGAAGCTTTAGTGTGATAGAGAACCTATGGAGTATTGAGCTTATGGAGGCATGGGTCATCTTCATTGCTTTTTCAGGACCTTTCCACCAACTTCGAGTGGAAAGGGATCAGCTTTAGCTCCACCTTTTGGAACGAGTTATTTTTCTCCACGTTATGTGGGGAGTTAGAGTAGCACCAGTAGGTCTTGATGAGGAGGAGGTCATGGCCATGGTAGTACGATACCTGATGACCTGCAACACTAGTAGAGAAATCATGATCGTGGTAGTCCATCTTTTTCATAGGGTCGTGGTTCAGTTAAGTTTCATGATTTAAATTTGATACCCGAGGATCAGGATGTAGGACCATCTACATCACGAGGTACTTTTCTAGTAGCCCCCACTATTGTCCCAGCTTTTTTTGATACAGGTGATTCAAAATCTTTCATTTTTTTATCCCTCATGTAAAGTATCTAACTAGAGATACAATATTACTATGGTATAATGACGCTCGATAAACCATTGGGAATATAGAAGGAGGGCATATGCCTGTACAGGGACTGTCCCATTGAGGTAGGTAGTTACCCTTTATTGTGGAATCACTTTTTTCTTGAGACGATGGACTTTTATTTCATTCTCAAGATGGACTGGTTAGTTCACTAGCATGCCATTGTAGAATTCTATCATTGTAGGGTTTCATTTACAGCACTATAAGGCATCCGTTTTCTTTTATAGGTGAGTGGGATTTCTAGGCTAGGAGAGATAGACCGAAGTATCATGGGATAGGTGGATTGACCACCCAGATTGAAAATATTTTCATGGAGAATCAGGGTTTTCATCAAGCTGATTTACCTCTATTAGTTGATCATTTCAGGGGTGTATTTCTTGAGGAATTTTTTGTCTTACCTCTTAAGAGAGAGGTAGAGTTTACAATTGAGCTTGTTCCAGGAGCAGCTCCAGTTTCCATTCCTCCATACAGGATGAACCTACTGAGCTTCAATATCTCAAGTGGAAGATAGAGGACTTGGAGGCCAAAGGCTTTATAAAACCAAGTTCATCCTCTTGGGGTTCCCTTGTGGTTTTCACTAAGAAGTAAGATGGAACTCTCCGTTTATGCATGGATTAAATAAGGTTGAACCATCTTACAATCAAGAACTGGTATCCCCTTCCTTAAATAGATGAACTCTTTGACTAGCTCTGAGGAGAAAAGGTGTTCTCTAAGATCAACCTGAGATCAGGTTATTATCAGGTGCGAGTCAAACCATCAGAAATACCTTGTATAGCTTTCCATAGTAGGTATGGTATGTATCAGTATCTTGTTATGTCGTTCGGTCTTACAAACATACCTTCCATTTTTATGGCTTTGACAAATAGTTTTTTCTATCCCTATTCCAACTTTTTTTAGTGGTCTTTATGGATGAAATATTGGTGTATTCACACACTCGTAACAAACATGAAAAACATCTTGAGATCTTTCTGAGTAGATTGAGAGAGAATCATCATTATGAAAATCTTTCTAAATGAGAATTATGGATCGATTAAGTCCACTTCTCGGGTCATGTTATTCCATAATCAGGAGTATCTATTTACCCTAAAAAGGTTAGTGATATAGTTTCCTGTGAGCATCCTAAAAATGTGTTTGATATCTGGAGTTTCATAGGCGTCAATAGATATTACAGGCATTTCATACAAGACTTTTCTCATCTTGATGCACCTTTTACTAGTATTACATAGAAGGGTGTTAAGTTCACATGGTCAAAAGTATGTGAGAAATCCCTTTAGGAGACGAAAGGGAGGCTTTTCTCGACACCGATTCTGATTCTTCTAGAACCAGTTAAGGGATATATCGTCTTCTGAAATGCATCAGGCATTAGCCTAGGAGCAGTGTAGATACATGAAGACAAATTCATTGTGTATAGATCTCGACAGTTGAGGCCTCATGAGAGAAATTACCCAACACATGACCTGGATGTAAAAGTAATTTTCCATGCCTTACGTTGTTGGAGACTTTATCTATTGGGTGAGCACTTTTTGGTGTGAATAGATCAAAAGAGACTCAAGTATATCTTTTATCACCTTTACTTGAACTTCAGACAGCGAATATGGGTCTAATATATACAATCCTTTGATTTTGAGCTTTTCTATATGCATGGAAAAGGAAATGTGGTCACAAATGCACTGAGTTGGAAAAATCAAACACAGGTCGTACAGGAATCCACTGATGAATGGAAGTTAATGGACCTCTTTTATAATCTTTATTTGGAGTTTCACGATAGTCATGAGCAGTCTTGCCTATCAGCTTTAACAGTTACATCTTCCCTCTTTGGGAAGGTGAAGATTAGATAGTTTTCAGACCCTAAAGGTATGGTTCACCATGAGAGTATATTAGGAGATAACCCACCTCTAGATTGGTCTATGGATAGAGATGAATTCTTCCATCTATGTGGAAATATCTGGGTTCCTGTAGATGTGATAGAGGAGTTGATGATGGAGTCCCATGCTTCCTAGTGTGCAGTTCATCCAGGAATCTCAAAGATCTATCAAGATATGTGATGCCAGTGTTGGTGGCATAGGATGAAACTTCTGATTGTAGGCTTCATCACTAGGTGTTCCTCCTATCTACAATTGAAGGCGGAGCACCAGATACATGCAGGATTATTACAACTACATCCAGTTCCATAATGGAAATATGAAGATGTTGCTATGGATTTCGTAGTCGGCTTACCTAGGTATCTAAGGCGTAGATATCATACCTGGGTAGTCATTGACCAACTAATGAAATCATCCCACTTAATTCCTATTCGAGAGACTTTCTCAATTGAATAATTGGAAATACTATATGTCTGTGATATCATACGACTACATGGGGTTCCAAATACTGTTATTTCAGATAGGGATGCTCATTTTATTTCATAGTTCTGGTTGGGTTTACAGAATGATATGGGAACTCAGGTGATTCTAAGCACAACATTTCATCCTCAGACTAATGGAAAATTGTAACATATAAAAGAAGTTTTAGAGGATATTCTCAGATCAAGCATCATAGATTTCGGTGGTTATTGGGAGAATCAAATCTCTGTCATTGTATTTTCTTATAATAACATTTTTCAGGTGATGATTCAGATGGTTCCTTTTGAGGCCCTATATGGTTGGCCATTCCGTTCACCTTTGTTTTGGCTAGAGGTAGGTGAGGTAGCCCTACTAGGTCCCCGTCCTGTTCAGTAGACTTCAGAACATGTCCAGCTAATCAGGAAGCGTATGACTGCTGCTCAATATAGAAAAAAATCTGATGCTGATCGCCGTCGATGACCTCTCGAGTTCGAGTTTTGGGATCATCTTTTTCTTTGGGTATCACCCTGGCTAGGGCATATATGGTTAACAAAGCATTGAAGGATGTCACCTCATTACGTCAGGCCGTTTGAGATTCTAGAGATAGTCAGGCTGGTAGCTTATCGATTAATACTACCTCAGAGGTACCATGCCATGAATGATTATTTTCATGTCTTACAACTTCACCAATACCATGCTAACCAATCTCATACGTTTGATCCGGAGGAAATTGAGTCATATGTCGATGCCACTTTTGAGGAAAATCTTGTACGCATCGTTGACCGAATCACGAAGGATCTCTGAGGCAATTTTGTCCCTCTCATATGGGTGATATGATAGCACGACTAAGTACATGATGAGACTTGGGAGAGGGAAGATGATTTACTTTATTAGTGGCAATATTTGTTCCCAGACAGTGTTTCCTTACCCTTGGAATGAGAACTTGGGGGAGAGTTCTTTTAAGGGGGGAAGACTGTAAGAACCAGATTTTTCATTCAGGTATAGATCCTTTAATTTTTCTGTATAAATCTTTAAATTGGATCTAATAAGTAATCCTAATGTGTTAGTAAAGGTTTCAAGGGTGTCTGAGCCTTTTTTGGATCCAAAAACCCAACTTTTTGGAGGAAACAGACTCTGCGCACAGTTTAGAGCAAACTGTGCGGGATTTCCACACAGTTCGCCAAACAATGCAGATAGTGTTTTTTAAGAAAGTGGAACCTCACATGGTTGGTGCATGGGAGTACAACCTAATTGTGCGAACAGCCCTTTTTCCCAGGTAACTGTGCTTGGATGGTGCATAGTTTGATCAAACCGTGTGGAGAAAGACTTTTCTGGAAGAACCGTCTCGCACGGTTTCCACACGGTTTGGAAAACCGTGCGGACAAACCGTGTGCAGGATACAAGTATGTGTAAAATGTAAAAAACGTTATCAATGATCTATTAAGCCAAACCCTTCCTCCCTAATCCTATTTTATGCGATATTGACCTATTTATCTCTCAATTTAGTGTTTTTTTGAAGATTAATGATTGGAATCAATAGATCTTTTTCATCCAACTTCCAATTGATCATCCATTCATCACGTTGGATGTGCAATGATAAGTACACAAGTCCTATTTATCCATAATTATTGTATTTATATCTCGACCTAGTTATTTCTATGTGAACATTTTCACTTTTTCTTAGATATACACTGATCCTTGGAAAATATAGGGCTGATACTGGAGGAAAGGATCATACAACCCTAAGGTGGGTGGTATATAACTCATCCCTAATGTTCACTATTTTTTCGAAAGTTTGTGTGGGGACCACCTGTTTTGTTGGAAACCATTTCTTGAATTTACATTCCATGATTATACTATTTAGAGTCGTACGATTATGTGATTTCCAATTATGTGATTAGTTGTTGGTGGTTACGCCCACAAATCAATCATCCTCATGTTGAAGGTTATGCCATAATTGGGTTTTTAGTGTTTCGGTACGTTTGAACCACCGTTCGGGTGTGAATTTACTTGACCTTTATAAAGGTGAGTCTTCTTATCATAAATAGCTTTTTATTATTGAGAATTTCATGATGGAATGCACCATGTGTACTCACCACTTCACCCACCTAAGGTAAGTGCTTCCAAATGATTTATTAAAAGTGAAACATGAAATGTCTAAAGGCTAGTATACTAAGTATATAACTTTACCCAAATAAAAGAGATTGAAGAAAGGTTACATGTACATATCACCCCTTCACATGTTAATGGAAGGTAGAAAAGTGAACTTCAATAATGGAATAATCCTTAATTGCTTACTAAGATTTGATTAAATGGTTGCAATGCTAGTTGGCCTATCCACACTAATGGAAGATAAGGCTTGGACCAATAAATAAATGGTTTCAAAACTACTTGACCTATCAACACTAATGGATGGAAAGACTTTAACCAAATGAATTATTACATGATTACAATATCAAATAGGAATGGACTGACTTGAGATCACCTTGGATTCTAAGAGGAGAAAACCTTGGGTCTCAGGAACCCCATTCTGATTCAAGGATACAGTTTTCTTAGGTTGTTACCAACCTAGAATCCAGTTATTGTATATTCCTTGGATTCCCAGTATACTACCACTAGGTCCCTTTTATTATTATTGGATACATCAGACTCACTCCTTGGATCCAGCATTGACTTTTAGGTGCCATGGTGAAAGACCATATGTCCCTGTCTTTTCTTAGCCTCATTTTACCTTGGTTGATCACCATGGACTCAGTAGGAGCCTGATTGTGGAATGAATTGGATTATGCTCTTTGGATTACACTCTTACCCCTTAGCTAGACTCAGATACTACAAAGTTAGAGTTCCATGAGATTTATGTTAGCTTGGTTATTACCCTGGAACTCCCTCATTGGATATTGTTGTCTAGTTTCCCTGTTACATCTTGGGACCTTCACTACTTATACTACCACGAGGTGATGTCAGTTCTCACAATGCCGCAAATTACCTACTAATATTAAATGGAAATTGATTAATTGATGAACTGGATACATGTTCATACAGCAGCCAAGGCTAAAACATGAACTTGGTTATTTAGTTATATTGTACTGCTTACATTACCTTATATATGCATGCCTGCACACTGATATATTCCATTACATGGGTGGGATGTTATAGTCACCATTAGTGGTGGCCCACATATATTTATCTGACACCCTCTCCGGGTGTCGATTGGTACCCGTAATAGATTACATGGTTACAGGTATTGAAAAGGGAAGACTTCAACTTCTAACACCTGATTGCATGCAGATATAATGGACCTTGAAAGAAGATGACTGAGTTTGATCTCGGGATTCTCAGAGTAGTCTTGGTTTCTTTTATTTTTTGGAACATGTAATCCCTACTGTATTATACCTATGTTTTCTAGTTTTCTAGTGACACCACATTACATCATTATTGTCCCAATCGATACAATTATTATTATTCTAGTTTATCTAAAGAATCATTTAGCTTCCGTTGTTTGTTTATAATATTTATATTTCTATAGCTGTTTACTATTCATTTACATTCATTAGGTTGTGATACACTCTTCTAATGAGGGTATAGTCTTCCCACAGTCACACTCTAGGACCTCGCTGCTAGTCGGAAGCCTCTTCCATTCAAGAAGATGCGATTGAGGACATGTGGCCGACTGGGCTCGGGGAAACTGTTAAGTGGAATCTGGGTCCAGGTCATCACAATAACGGTAATGTCAGTTCCATCACCCTTCAGAGTGTCACAAAATAGAAAATCCAAATGATACGTCCATTAGAGTCATCCCATCCTATGTAAAACACCATTACATCCATTTAAGATGATCCAAATATGAAAAAACCTTGTCATAAGAGAATCCCTACCAAAGGAAAGGGAGTATCATTTGATGAACAACCAAACCAAACCATTACTCTTATAGTTCCCCAAAGGGACACCCAACCAAGGAAGTAAAAATGAAAATGAACATGATAAAGAAATATTGGAAAATTTTAAAATTGTGCAGGTTAACATTCCCTCAATTGTTTCCATAAGGAAAATTACACCATACACCATGTTTCAAAAGGATATGTTTACACACCAAAAAATACATAGAGGAAATGAAAGGGTGATATTGGGGGACAAACATCTCTACATTGATAGATCCATCAATTCCCACCAAAGGAAATTATCCTCAAACATTCTCAATTCCATGCACCATAGGGGTTATTTCTTTTATGATGTTATTATTGATTTGGGAGACTATATAAATATTATCCATCATTCTATATTTTCTTCATTGTATGTTGAGGGAAATTGAGCCTAGAAGAATTTTTTTCCAACCAGAAAACTGTAGTACCATACACCCCATTGGTAAGTTAGACTATGTTTTGGTGAGGGTGAAAATTTTAATTCTTCCAGCTAATTTTTATATGCTTAAAATGGTAGTTGATTTGATAAATAGACATGAAAATTTTTTATTAGGGAGGAATTTCTTGATAAATTCAAAAACCATAATTAACTTCCACAATTTTACATTATTTATGGAACTTAGTGGAGAAATTTCCCACTTCAACATCCTTGATTCAATAAACCACCCTTCACAAGAATATTTCTCTCTCTCAGTTAATTTAATTGATGTGTTCCCATCCTCCATAGAAGCATATATTCATTCCACTAATCCAATTAATAAATTTTAATCATTGATTGAATTTTTCGGAAATGAATCATGCATTGAATTTTATAGTGGTATTTTAAAATCTCATGTGTGTGTGTTAAATGATGTTTTCTTGGGAACTAAGGGTCCTATGAACATTGATGATACTGCATAGATTGAAAACTCATATTCCTCATCTAAGGATCGCACCATTGATCACTTAGATGATATCATTGAGCTCCCACATTGAAATTCATTACCATTTATCCAAAAATCACCTAAATTGGAACTTAAATCACCAACAAGTTTTTTAAAATATTCATATCATGAGAATAGAGACAATATACCTATCATCATTGATAAACAGGACCCTATGGAGTATTAATTATGACTTATTATCCTTTTTAGGGAGTATAAAAAAGAAGTTGGTTGGACACTAGAGGACATTCTTGGTATTATCCCATTAATTTTTGTGATTAATATATTATTAAATGATGAGGATAAACTGTTGGGGCATGCACAACACCGATTAACCCAAACCTCCTCTATGTTTTAACAAAGAAGGTAACAAAATTGTGGGATTTTGGAATTATCTACCCCATATATAATAGATAATGGGTTATTCCAGTTCATATATTTCCTAAGAAATATAGTCTTATAGTAATTAAAAATGAAAATAATTAATTGGTTCTAACCATTGTGAAGATTATTTGTCATGTCTGTATAGATTTCTTGGACTAAACTAACACACTAAGAAGTAAAATTTACCATTTCCATTCATTGAATAGATGGTAGAGTGGGTATTAGGGAATTCCTACTATAGTTTCCTTAATTTGTATTTTAGATAATTTTAAATCATTATTTACCCCTAGGATTAGGAAAATTAAAAATTCACTTTCTCCTTTAGAACATTTCCATATAGAAGGATTCCATTTTGTCTATTAGATGCACTAATTAATTTCATGTGATGCATGATTTTTTTTTGTATTACCTGAATAATTTCATGGAAGTAATAATGAATGATTTCACTATTTATGGATCCCCTTTTGATTAATGTTTGATTATTATTGGTTTTGTATTTTGTCGTTTTATTGAAAATAAAATGGTATTAAATTATGAGAAATTTAATTTTACTGTGAAACAAGGTATAATACATAGAAATGTCATTTATAGGGATGGTATACATGTATATAAATAAAAATAGGATCCATTTATTTCTTACCACTCATGAAAAATGTTTGGGATGTGAATTTATTCCAAAATCATGTTAGATTTTATCTTGTTTTCATTTGTGAATTTAGTAAGATTTCACTCCCCCTCTCCCTCTTCATCCAAAAAGAAAAATAATCCATTTTTGATAAATGATGTGAGGTTGATTTTATTAAATTATAATATAGACTCACATTACCCCCATTAATCCAACCTCCTCAGTGGGATTTACCAGTTGAGATCATGTGTGATGCTTATAACTATGTATATGGGGAAGTATTGTCACAACAGGTAGATTGAGCTCCACATGTCAAATCCTATGACTCATGTACACTGATCCCTACCCAAGAAAACTAAATCACAACCAAAACATAATTCCTTACAATATTGTTTTCCATGGATAAATTCAGGTCATAACTTTTAGGTTCCAAAGTAATTGTGTTCTTAGACCATGCAGACCTCTGGTATCTCCTTAAGAAACTGGAATCCAAAGAATATCTCATTAACTATATACTTGTTGTTTAGGAATTTATTTTAGAAATTAGGGATAGAAAAGGAGGAAAGAACATGGTTTTTGACCATATCAATAGGATCATTCCATGAACATACACTAGATCATCCCCCGATATTCTTATAAATGACATGTTTCTTGATGACAGTTGTATCGAGTGCAAGATGAAATTCCTTGGTATGATGATATTGTAAATTATTTTTGAATCATCTTGTATATATACTGATTTAAATAAAACCAGTCTGATAGTTTGATGCATGAATCAGATTGGTATATTTGGGATGGACCCTACCTGTGGTGCACATTTAGTGATCAAGACCTCATTTGTTGTGTTCCTAATATTAAGTTCCACTCTGTCTTTTGGTTCTGTCACTCTTACATGGGGGGGGGGGGAATTGTCCCAATCAAACAACACCCAAATTCATTGATTCTAGTCTATTTTTCTAACATTATTTTGGGATTCTAATATTTTTTTGAAAATTTTATCCTCATTTTCAAAGGATGGGGAGTGTCGCTAAAATAACAGAAATTCCAAAACAACCCCTACTCTTCATGGAATTTTTTTGGGGAAGTGAATTTAGGGGTCCATTTCATTATTTCATTGGAAACTTATTCATTCTTCTAGAAGTTTATTATGTGTCGAAATTGATAGATACATGATCCAAAAGTACTGTTTATTCAAAGATAATTTTTTAATTTTTGGGTAGGAAACATTTTTTAGGTAAAGGATGATTTGTTTCACCATCAATGACTTGGGTTATAATTTATGAAATGAATATTGAAATAAAACATTCTTTGGTATGGGGTCGGGCATCATGTTTATACTACATATCACTCACTAAAAAATGGTATAGATGAGGTGTCAAATATTGAGGTAAAATAAATTCTTCAAAAAATTGTTTAGCCCAACAGAAAATAATGGAGTCTTAGACTCACTTTTTAATTATGGTCTTAATATAATAACTTTAAAACTCCCATTAGAATGTCACCATATCAGCTTGCTTTCAGAAAGAGCTATCACCTCCCTTTTGAGATTGATCACTAGGCCTACTAGGCCATTACACATTTCAATTCTAATATTTATGGTGGATTTTATCAGAGAATGTTGCAAATTTAAGAGTTTGTGGATAAACCTAGAGATTAATAGGAGAACTCTCAGATCTATAAGGATAAAACCATGGCTACCCATAACCGTCTCATCATTTACCATCAATTCCACATTAGGCATAAGGTATTCCTTTTCAATGTAAGATTTATGTTCTACCAATGTAATCTTCATTCCTTTTAGTTTGGCCTATAAATTGTTAAAAATTTCTTTTCATTTGGTTTTGTGTCGGTTTAAAATGAAGAAAAAATATATTCACTATCAATGGGTACTATCAAAATCACTTTCATGAACCTGTTTCAAATCCCACAACATAGAAGCTCCACCTTCAAGAAGAATGTTATTAGTCATATCCATTAGGTTTTTTACTTTATTCCCATAAGATTTTTTCTTATAGTGAGGACACTACACATTCCTGGTGTGGGGGTGGTTACATTCTTGAGTTACTTAGGATTTTTTATTCATTATTTATTTTTATATTTTTTCTTATTATGTAGTGTTTTTACCATCCCCCTTTTTTGCTGTATTAATCATTTTTAATGCCCACCTAATCAAGGAAATTATTGAAAAATCAAGGATAACATCCCTATTTCATGTTTTTTAGACATTTAATGAAGTCTCTATTAACTGATGAAATTTGAATTTTAGCATGAATTTATCCTTCAGGAGTGATGTTTTCAGTAAATTGATTTTTTAATGATATTAATGTTTGTATCTCTATAAAAACATAGAGAATATTTGTACCCATTATGTGAGTAGTTAATGAAATAATTATGTCACTTAATATCTCCATACATTGTTGACCCAACCATGAATTGTTAATATTCATTATTTAATATAATTTAAGTAAAAGTTATGTTAATATTTATCTACATTCCAAAATTAGTTTTTTCATACATTTATCCCTTATCCAAATTATTTCATTACTATACTAGATTGACCTATGCGCATATTGTTGTTATCCTACAGTTGTATTCCCTAGAAAAAAAGTAAAACAAATAAATATTGAGTGGAGGGTTGAAATGTAAAAAATATGTGTATATCTATGTTGGGACATTATGTTTTGAATTATTAGAAATATTAAGTGTGTGGGTCTATAAATATTATTGAAAGTGATATAGGGAAGGTTTAGTGGAATGGATCATGAAAGAAGAAAGTTTTTAAAATTACCTATATTTACTGGATATAATGTGTAAAGAATAGAAGGAAATTTTTATCACACACATACATGGAGAGTTAGTGACATGGCTGAATTTGGAATTTTTTTATCAAATTTTTATCATGCATCTTTAAGAATTTCATTTTAATAAAATTTGTGGGACATCATTTTCTATGATCACGGAGAATAAGTCCTTGGGGTATTTTTTTCTTTGATAAAATTTATATCTTGTGTTAAATTTCATTTTAATTATAAATATTAATTAATTTGGTAATATCTTCATGTATCATTTTGGAAATGTCTATTTTATTAGGGGTGAAAATGTTTAGGCGTGGGTGTGTGATTACGTAGCGAGTCACTATTCATTTCCACACACATACAACTATGTCAAACTAATTTTAAAATGTAAATTTCACATTTGATATTAAATTTAAAATCACATTTAGTTCAATTAGATTTTTTTTAACATTGTAAATTTGAGAAATTTTACTTTTTCTGACTATTTTTTTGTAGGAGGAGGAGATTTGGAGGATCCAGAATGATGTTGAAGAAAAATGGAAAAACACCTTGGAATCCCATGAAAACTTGTCCACTATTTTTGACAATATGAGGAATAATTGAATCAATCTGAGCTTATATTTCGGATATAATATAAAACCCATTTTTATAAAACTCATATCAAGACACTCAATCCCAATTCATCCAACTGGTGACCTAACTGAACTGATCTGTCTAGAGAACCAAATCTGCTCGAAGTCAAAAATTATGTTCATTATTTTGACTATATATCCCATTAAATATGTCCAATGGATACCAAAGATTACATGGTTATTGTAAATAATCCTACTAGACAATCATATATTTTTTATATGTCGATATAATACCACATACCAATACAAAACCATGACAGAAGTAGGGTCTCAAAATTCAAGAGACCAAAACCACTCCCCATTTTGGCTATAAACGGGAACCATGGGCACCTCATTTTGAAGTTAGACCAGGATGGAAGGTGCTACTATTTTCATGTCAAAAAGGAGTCCAATAATTCATTTGATGGTTTTTGAGATCCCTATCCTTTTAGGTATATCTGAGATGATGTTGGAGTTCCACATGAGTTTCATCTTCCTATCAATGGTGGGATAAATGATGGGTGATCATTACGAGGGAGCTACACACATGAAGATGGTGTTTTAGAACTTAATTTTCCAATATTTTGGTGTTTCTTTTGGCTTTAGATTATTCCTTTACATGTATCTTAACTTGTTTTGTTCCTTTTAATTTAAACCCTTTTTATTTCATAACCAATCTATTTGTAATTTGATATACATGACTTGTGTTGTTCTGATTGGACAACATAATAATCCTATTCTTTCCAAAAAAATTTAGATTCTAGTGTTCCTTGAGAATACATAAATTTTGATAATTGGATGGGACTTTATTGAATGATTTTTATATCATGTTTTAGTCCATTTTGCATCATTTTAGAGGCTTCTGGGTATCAAATATCTTGGTTTAATCTCAACAAAAAGAATAAAACAAAACCTAATAATCAATTAAGAACAAGTAAATTTTTATGTGGTGTAGTAACTTAGACTTGATTAAAAACTTATCATATATTTTTCAAAATAAACTGGTTTTTAAACTATAAAAATCATTAAATTATGATATTTTATTTTTAAAACATCATTTTAAACCCCCATTTTCTATGTTGTTTTTGAAAAACTTGTTTAAAATTACACTATGAACCCATGAATTCTCCTTTAGAGATGAAATGGGGTCTACCCTGGACTATAAAATCATCTTAAAATCATAATTAATTTTACGTTTCATGTAGACATGGTAACTATTAACCATGGAAACAATAAAGGAAATATCAAACCAACAAAAAATTATAACATTCATGATAGACCCCACTACAATTGAATAAGGGATTATACTAAATATTTAAATGTACTCATGTATTTTTGGACAAATTTTCTTTGATATATGGATACAATGTGACATTGGAATCAACCCCATATTTTATTATTCGAACCTTTACCATTAAAGTACCTTACCAATATATATACTTCTACTTATCCTAAGAATCACATGAGATCAATCTCTATAGATGTTAATTCCTTGTATGTAGGCCACTTCATGTAATCCTTTCATTAAAAGAATTCATTTTACTAAGTATTTACTGACTGTAATACATGTACTTCATTTCCCATAATTTACATGTCATCAACATATATTACAAGGAAAATTATTGCATTCACATTAACCTTATTATAGAAACATGACTAACTTTTTTTCTTAATGAAACCGATTTATCTTATGGAATCATGAAAATAAAAATTCCTTACTGTGATTCATGATTTAACCCATAATTGGATCTCCACAACCTTCATACTTTTTTTCACTCTTTGACTTAATAAACCATTTGGGATGAGTCATATATTCTTCTTTAACAAACATACCATTTGAAATAATGTATTGAAATCCATTTAAAAAAACCTCACAATCACGGAAGGATGCTATTTCATGCAATACCCTGTTAGATTTCCACATCACTATGTATGAGAAGGCTTCCTCATAGTCTATTACTTAATGTTTTATGAATCCCATTTCTAACAGTCATTTCATATTGGTATTTAATTTACCATCAATTTATATCTTTTTCTAGAATACCCATTGGCTCCCAATAGGTTCTATATCTATTGGAGAGTCTATCAAAAGAAAAACATGATTTTTGAAAGTTGAATCAATCTCAAAATTCACGAAATATTTCCATTTGGAAGATTACTTTACTTTTACTACTTCCTTATAGTTTATCAGTTCAATAATCTATAATAGTGTTGTGTCACCAGACTCAGTGACAAGAAGA
This sequence comes from Viscum album, assembly GCA_963277665.1. Taxonomy (NCBI): domain Eukaryota; kingdom Viridiplantae; phylum Streptophyta; class Magnoliopsida; order Santalales; family Viscaceae; genus Viscum; species Viscum album. The sequence goes on from OY728121.1 coordinate 2,068,312,975, forward strand.
CCATATTGATCTATTTCTCTAAACAATCGAGTTAACCGACATTCTACTTGTGTCTCATGAAAATATTAATATCCCACTTTCTTTTGTAGAGATGGTTCCCATACCGACTCTTGTTTATATGAACCGAAAAATTCATCAAAGTCAACTTTTCACCTAATATTTATATTTTAAATTCCTTCCCTTTCTTAAAATATGGCATGTATTTCCAAAATCACTTTTCTATATGAATTTTATAAAGGTAATGTCCTTTAGTTTTATTTGGATAACCTATAAAGATTCACTTTGTGCTTTAGGATTCTTGTTTTCCACTAGGTAAAGTCTTGAAAAAAATCCTCTCATCCCATAAATTTATGTGTGATAATATAGGTTTCTTTCAATTCCAAAACTCATATAAAATCTCATATTTTGCCTTATTTGGTACTCAATTAAGATTATAGGCTACATTTTGCAACATATATCCCCAAAATAATAATGGAAGAGTTTCTTGATAACCATGGATCAAAACATGTCAAGAATGGTTATATTCCTCTTTTCACTAAGACCATTCCACTATGGTTTATAAGGTTGAGTAATCTAGGATACTATCCTCCAATACTTTCAGTGATAATGGAAAACCTCTTTAAGATACTTTCCACCATGGTTTAATTGGAGTGACTTAATACTCTTACAAAAATGGCTTTCCTAATTCTTTTTGATATACCATAAACATCTAAATGAAAAATGAGTTGCACCACATTGATTAGATATATCCATACAAACATTAGTCATAGGTAAAAGTAATGATGTATGAACCCCTCGTTTCTTATACTGTGAATGGTTTAAATACGTCCATACAAATCAATTCAAGTAATTAAGTGGCTCTTAATCCTATCCCAAAGATGGGTTCTTTTATCATTTTATATTTTAAAGAATAATGACAAGAATATCGAGGTTTTGACATAGCTGAGCCTAAAAACCTTCTTGATGTAATTTTTGAAATCACTTCTCATTTACCTGAACAAGTCTGAAGTTCCATAGGTGGATGTTATATGATTCCTGTTCACTTGTTTTTTCATTGATTGTCATTAATGGGTTATCAAGTTCATTATATACAATCCATTGTTAATGTGCATAATATAGTAAAATATACTATCCTTATAAATGTGATAAAATTAATTTACAAACTTGAAAAAAATCCCATAGTGACCAAACATGACATTAAGATTTGGCATCTTGTTATCGAAGGAGCATAACAACAACTATTTAATAGAAAAACTGAACCACTTGGAAAATTTATACAATAATATCCGACCACCAAGGATACTAGTCTCACACCATTTTCATCTCTGATATCCACATCCCCATTTAAAATATTATTAAACCTACATAATTCATATATGTGAATAAAAATGTGGGATCTACATGTTGTATCTAATACCCAACATGTAGATGAATTCATATTCTATTAAATGATAAGAACACCTAAAGTAGAATCATATCCTTGCTTTTTTTTCAAATTCTATACTTTTTAGTATAGAGAACATTCTTTACACATGAAAATTAGACCAAATCTTACTAATTTCCCTACCTATGTATCTTTTTTTCCTTTTGGAAGGAAGACAAGTCAGTGTCTTTGACTGGAAAATTTTATTTGAAAAATTATCCTTTACCTTGATCCTTTTTTTCACCATAAGGAATGAGGAATTGGTATTCTTATTATCCTTATCAACTTTATTATATAATGTCAAAAGATCTTGGAGAAAATTTTTTATGTTATTCATATTTTAATTAGCAATAAAAGTAAAAAATATTAGTGGTAAATAGGAAACAATGATATTAGTTTCTAGTTCTTAGTTTAGCATGAACCCAAGGGATTTTAGTATCTTAATGGATCTAATTATCTTGAGAACTTTTGGTCCTTCTATATTTTCAACTACTATCTATCACCTATACAATGCACTAGATATCTCATACTTTTCTGTCCTTGATATATCCTCATATAAATAATGTATATGAGTAAAAATCATATAGGAATCTTTAACCTCATGAATTTTCTATAGTTTACTAAACTTAGATTAAAAAATGATGCAAAATATATCTAGTTCATCATCTATATTCCTATTCCATTTCTCTTAATCTACCATAGTTTCTAACCAAGGTGTCTTATTACCAAGTGATGAATCTAGCACATAAATCTTCCTCTGATGGTGTTGTACTATTCCCAAGCACCTGCACTACTCCTCGATGTAACGTTTGATGATGATGTTTTATATACCCAAAATTGATCAAAGGGATAATACTTCGGGGGTGGTGGTTATTTCTATCTTACCTATGAAAGGTAAATTTAGTAGTTAGTAAATTATCTTAATTACCTTTAAGACATTATTGATTGAATAATTATATCATTAAATGTATCCAATAATTTTATCGAACCCTAGTAACCCTCACTACATGATTTGGAATACCACATCTCTTTAGTATTATTTAGGAAGAGATCCCTAGAACCTACCCTCATAGTTGAAAATCTATTACTACACCATTACATGAGGAGTTCCAATGTTGGAACTGGTATGGGAAACCACATCAACATGTGGTTAATTGAACTGTGGATCGATGTCCTAGATTCTTGGAATGTTAACATTGATTCATTGCCTATTTATACATTTATCTGTTTATTATTTTATATGTTTCTCGAAGTCATGAAAATGAATAAAATAATAAATAGTGTATAATGTAAATAAATTTCTAGATTGTTCTTGAGAATCTAATAATGCTTGATTTATTTCAACTCAATGGATCAACCTTGACCTAGGGGTACAATACCTTTTTGGATATTGAAATCTATCACAACTCATCCTTAGTCCATTGATTTCATTTCTCATATATTATGCTGCCTCATATTATAATTGTCAATGTTATACATCATCATCATCATCTTCAATATTAAAAATGTACTTGCACACAAGAGAGGGGGTCTTAGGAATCATAATACACATTTAAATAAAACTGTTGAACACACATACCCTTATACACTGTAGAACAAAAAAGACAACACAAAGAGTATAAAAATATAATTAAATATTACAAAAATTGCATATAGTTGTAATAAATAATTTTATAAATTCAATCTAGACATGAAAGGCCAGTCTTTGATCAAAACCAGTCTATGGGTAAAATTAAAGCATGATAAAAATAAAATGCAATAAATTAATGTTCGAGGGCATTTAAATTAATTTTTCGAATTATTTTAGAATAAAAAAATTTAAATATGTTTGATCCCAAAATTAATATAATTATTATTCCAAAAATTAATTTAATTTATTTATTTATTTTTTATTCCAAAAATTTTAATTAATCAATTAATTTAATTTTATACAAAAAAATCATTTTTTCGGAATGTTATCATTATTATTATTTTAGATGAAAATATTAATAAATTAATATTAGATAATTAAATTTTTTCATTAATACCTAAAACATTCCCATGCCCATTGCTCGTCAGTCTGAACCCATGCATGCTCAATCTGGTCTGGGAAGAATCCAGGTCAGGCAGTTCTGGTCTATTTTTGGGGTGAGATGACCCACCTTGGACCATTTCTAGGTGGTATGGGTCAAAAATGACCCACAAGACCCCAACAATGGCCCAATTAGTTTTGGGATTCACTGGTGAATTTATAGGTGATTAGGTGCATGTGATGACATCAGTATGAGTGGAAACTACGGGAGGGGAAATGAGTGTTGTGGTCATGGGTTAACTTGAAGAACAGAGTAGGGGAGACCGTGAGTGGTGAACGAGTGTAGAAAATGATGAGGAGGGTGTTAGTGAGGGATGTAATAATAGAAGGGAAGGTTGTGGCCTCCATTGGGAGGGCCATTAGTGACGTGATATCATAGGGTGATGGGATCTATACGGAGGGTGGAAGGTAGCGATTGCAGTAAGGGAGAAAACCAGAGATACCATCAGTCGACATATGAGCGGTTTAGATGGAGGCCTCATTGGGAATCTATAATATTTTATTTTTGTTTTTTTTCTCATGCATATTTCATGTGACCCCCATCCAATTCCTTTCTTTATAGTATTATTTATACATTCTAGGTTGAAAATACAGAATACCGTTTTAAATAAAAAAATATATATATATTTTTTAACTTGGTGTGTTGGTTTCCACCACGAATCATATTGGTCACATTTTAATTTTAAAACTCCAACCATCACTGACCTTGAACCCACTCTTTTATATTTTTTATTTTTTGGAAACCCATTTCAATTTCTTGTGTTTTTAATTTCATAATTCCACATGCATATGGAAAAAATTTACACATGACAAAATGATTATTTTGGTTGGAACATTTTCCAGGAAAAACCATGTTTCCAGTAAAAACCTCAAAACAATAACATGATCTAATATGTATTTTTTTTTTATTTTAACCCACAACAACCACATTTTTTATTCGTATTAAAATTTTTAGATGGTCATAACTTGGATATCCTAAATTGGATCAACTTGTGGTCTCTTCTATTGGGATAAAATTAAATAAATATATATAAATTAAATAATATTAATTTTTTATTGACTCATAAAATTCATATGATTCATTTGATACAAATTTCCAGTTCTAGGACATGAAATAGATGCTCATGGATGAGGGGTTTAAAAATATTCATCATCAAAGTGATGAAATTTCATTGCCTCTAGGGATTTGAGCCTCATTAATGTATGGGGATATCCTATGAATAATTCAATGTAAAAAAATTAAACTAATGAATACATAATTCATAATGAAGAAGTGTCATCTATACTACATCACTGGGGACTATTTCTTGAAGGATCTAAGCTGAAAAGCCTCTAGATCATGGAAATATTCTTCAATAGTCTACAAAAAATCAATTCAACAAATTCTGGGTGCTAGCATGGTTCTATGAAGAATACTTCTACATCATGAGGATGACCAGGATCTCATACCTTTGATTTGTGAAGGCATTAGTTTATTGATTTCCTAGATGGGGCCTTTCTATCTCTAAGATGTGAGATGATAGAGAATCTCTCAATCAATTAGAATGAATTTTCCAAGGAATGAGAGACCTTTTATTCTTATATGGTTGATGTTAAAATACCTAAAAGGTGTTCCCTAATCCCCATATATCCAATTACCTCTATGTATGCTTTCAATGAATCATTATTATGAACTAACTTCATTAAAAACACAACTTATTTTTAATCACCTGCTCATTATATATATACTAAACATATTACTTGATAAAATCAATTCATTAACTCCACTCATAAGTCCCACAAATATTAAATGAATGTTAGATATTAAAATAATTTGATTTGTATAATATTTTACTATGTATTCACTTAGTACATTTTGAATAATTTTAATAAATAAATTCAACCTAATTATTCTATACTTGAATAGTATTGAATTTATATTTTCATTGGTGATTGATAACAGTTGGAAAATTCATAGAGCTTATGGTGGGTCCAACGATGTCCTATATGCCTATTCACTAGAATATGACATACTGTTGAATACTCTATTTTATGTGAACCTCTATACCCTTATCTCAATAGTGGTGAATACTATTCACAGAAAAAGAGTGGATTATTGAAACCTATCAAGGCCCCTAAAAAGATAAAGAATCGTTATAGCAATGAAAACCATCTTAAAAAACACACCATGTAGTAAAACATCTTTTCCTCATGATATCTCATGAAGAAGGATGCACAAAATTTGTCATCATCTATTATTTATTTATTATTTGTTGATGTAACTAGATGGACTTAAATTTGACTACCATGGACATGGATTTATGAAGACACTTCCATCCTGATTAACTAAGTCCAAGATGTTTTCTCCTAAACTCATAGGCCCCAAATTATATCTTAACTATTCAACCAATGCCATACCAAAAAATACACACCCAACACAAGCTACCTCACCCCAAATTCAATGTCATTATTTCTACCTTGTATCAAAGTACATGAAAACATGACACACATTGATAATGATGTTAAGTGAGGAGACCAATACAAGTGTTTGTAGATTGGAACAACCAATGTCACCCAAAACACGTGGTGTTCCTATTTAAAGGTCAGTCCTCATGATTTCATCTACTCAGATCACCTTATTTGAACTTTATAACAAGAAGTATCAATGATTATGGTCCCAAATAACCTTATGGTTTCACATAAACAATGTTCTGTGAGTATAATTTATATGTACCATATGAAATAACTTTAAGATTACTATCATGGTATCTCCAGGTTCTCATTACAACTTGGGAACTGAAATAATTTTTGATATGACATGTAATATAAGGAAATTACAATAAAAATATTTTAAGTATAAGTCTCAACAATATTTTTATAAGACAATAACTTGTATATATCAAACTAAATACCTGAATGGAAATAAAAGTCTATAAAAAATTGGGTCCAGGGAACGCAATTTCAACACATTGATTCTATTTAATTAATTTATTCATGTGATCCTGATAGAGAATCCATAAAAATTAAATATAAACTAGAATGATATTAAACAAATTAATATAGTATGATCATGCGCATTCTATTTCCATGTTTTTAAAGTGAATGAAAAACTGACACTTAACTCCTGGGTAATAACCCTTATAACTATTAATCTATTAGAGTTGCAAAATTTCACCTATTATCCTATGTATCTCATATGTTGGTCTCTCCTCGACTCCGAACTTAAAATAATTCCACCCGCCTGGGAGCTTCATCCAATACATAAGATTTAGTCACCCACATGTGAGGGGAAATAGGGGTATGCAGTTTCATAAAAGAAACCACATACACATTGGCCCACATATAATAGGGGGAGGAGATAACACACATGTCCTCATTTTAATTTAATAATAAGTATCATAAAAATCCATAAAATAAAAATTTAATTAAAGTAATCCAACACATACATAGGTTGGTTAATCTCATGATCATCAATGCATACAATAACTTCAAATTTGTTAATAATTGGCCCACATCAACTTCCATTTGTTATTTATTAAGATAAATCACTCAAATAAAACAATTAATTAAATAATTAATTAATTAAATAATTTAGCTTAATTTCCTATCCAAATAGTCTTCCAAATACTGATCTATAATTTCAAACAAATTTAACAAATTTATTTAATTTAAAATTAAATAAGTACAAATCATGTATTGACAAGGGACACAATGTATACCCTTCTGGTCAATAACATGATGAGTAATGGAGGGGAAAAAGAAAAATTCCACACTTCTTTACTCAAAAAATGTGTACCACCATTATAAACAGTGTGTGATAGAATATAGCACATAAAATAAAATTTTTAGAATTAATTATTGGAACACGTGTCAGACAATGTATACACTCGCTAAATGATATCTAGTGTCTTTTACTGTAGTAATTATCAAATTTTTCACCTGTAATCACTCACACAGAATAGATGTAATGATTTTTTCCTCACATGAGATAGAATAGGATATGAAACATATACACTAGCTACATGGTGTGTAACCCCCTTTTTCGATTCTTCAATGAAATCCTAGGCACTTGGAGTGTATTTTGGGTGAGATAAAATGCTTTACTTGGAGATTATTCAAGCTATATTTCATGTAATTACATATGGGAAATTTTATATAGTACGAAATACCATACACTTCATGTACTAAATGCATTACATGTATTTCAAGATATGGTTTCCATACATTCCACTAGAAAACCATGTGGGGTTTGGTGGTGTGTACATAAACTACACACCCTTTACCCTATTAAACTTTGTGCCTATTGAAGATTTAAAACAACATATAACTAATAAAAATATCATAAAAATACCCAAATGACATTATGTATTTCTCCCAACATGTCCTGGTATGGTTGACTAGACTACATGATTTTTAATTTATAGTTACATTTCATTTAACTGTGTCCCTAGCCAGAATCATCGGCACCTTCGAATGGTATCTATTACTGTTCTTTATTTTTCCATCACATGTTCTTGATCATATGAAGGTAAAATTTCATAAAATATCAACTTTTATATTTAAATTTGAATTAACTTGAAATAAAAACTAACATCAATTTCATAAATTAATCATTGACTAATAAGTAGTTATAAATTAATATTTCACTACATTGATATCATTTGATGGTCTTAGAGTGGAACAGAAGTGATCCGTTTGTTTCCCAACAATGGGGCTTCAATACATTCTTTGAATTAATGCTCAAAAGAAGATGAATAGAAACCCCAGAATCCATTAATACAATATTATTCAGATATAATTTATAATTAATTTAATTGATAAATAATTAATTCACTCAGAATTATTTATTTATTTATGTAGATGCTGAAATGATCTTAAATAATAAAAAAGATATTTGTGGATAAAACGAAGACATATTTCGACTCAGTGATCAATTACTAGAGGAGTGGATGGGCCATGCGAAAAATCCAAAGGGTGCGCGAAAAATATCTCTCTCATGTGAAAAACCATGGGATCTGAAGGATTTATTTGCGCGGGCGTGGAAACTTTCGTGCATCCGAAACACGGATGCAGAAACTAGCATGCCACCAACACCTGGTGCAGAAACATGCGTGCTTCCAACACCAGGCATGGAATATTTTACACCACCGACACCAGGACTGGATTTTTCCGCACCGATCCACTTCCGCATGGACCTAGTGACCTTGAGAGCTTATAAATAGAAAGGATCCCCTTCGACTTTCGATGACTGAAGAATCCAAACCGATTCCTATACTCTAAATCCTCCTCTCCCACATGAAAAATATGTATTTTATGTCTGGTATATTCTATGACAGGTCTCCTAGGTGTCTGATTTCTCATAGGACCCCTCTGGATTGACCCTCGCCCAAGTACTCAAAATCCAGATCGCTTGCGCGCAATCCCTTCCCCTTACGTGAAAAACATCGGGCATTTCTTGCGCGCAACTCCTATGACTTGTTCATAAAACCTTGGCTGCATTTTTCACAGAAACATCCTCAATTTCACGCACACCCAGCCTTCTACGCACATCTGTTTCTATGGTGTGCAATCCACTCGTATTACGCGCAAACCTCTGGGTCTACTCACCCTGACCTTTTTTGCGCATCTGCTCCATTTACGCGCAAACCGCCCTCCTTGTGCGTTCTCTTTCACTTTAATGTCCCACTTCTGTACATCATCTTCAGGTGAGTTTTACAGCCAATACATCTACGTTACACACGCTTTTCTCGTACTACCTTCTAGGATCCTACGAAGTAACCTCAAATCCCCTTGGGAGGTGCTTCCCGTTGCATTGCTTCGCCTTATGCTTCTTAGCAAGGGAATGCTAACAACTATTGATTCTTTGCATATCCACAATAACAAGGGCCCCTAAATGGATCACTCTACAACACCCCCTCACTACGGCACTACTGATTCCTTCCCTTCCCCAAGGGGTGGGAGGTATTAGTTATGTAAGTCATAAGGGGTGTGGAGAGAGCCTTCCTCATCCGAGATGAAGGATGCTAAACTGTCAGACACCATCGTCCTAAGCACATGACATTAAACTGTAGCCTTTCCCCGTGCATCATATGCGGTGTGCCCTATCTCAGAAAATATATACTCCCACTGGTCTTCATGGGAGTTAGATCATTCCTCACATAGAATGAGATCCTCTTTATTAGAGTGGTGTTTGTCTGCAGGGAAATGGAAACCACCTTGGTGTAAGCCCCTAACCTTTCCTGCAGGAGGCAACATCATTGCTCCTTAGAGCTTTATCCTATCCAAAGACTAGAGATGGGGTGATGGGCACTGAAACCCTATCTTTCATGCCAAATCACTCTCCCATTGGGCTTTTTAGCCATCGAGCCTCCACCCTGGAGTAAGTCATAATCTCCATCTCCCGGGGTTGTTGACCACGCGTAAGCCCCTGTTTCCATTTTGGGCTGCTAACTACGTGTAAGCCAAACTCCATGTCCCACGGATGCACCTTTCACGGCATGATTGTCAGACCATTTCTGCCTCTTTTTTATCACACCAAGCATGACTCATGTGGGCTTAGAGTAAGCATCAACCATGCCATCCTCTATGGGAAACCGAGTATTTAAGCCCCATACCATTCCGAACTATGTGGACATTGATCCTTTCTAAGGAAAGGTACGTAAGAAGCCTCCCCATGTTTCAAGCCCAACAACCATTTTTTGGGCTCCCTACACATAGGTACACCACACCATTCCAAACTACATGGACTTTGAACCTTTCCAAGGCAAGGTACATAGGAAGCCTTCCCGAGGTTCAAGCCCAACAACCATTGGTCCCTACTCCCATCACATCGGTCCATGACACCCCTTCAAAACTATGTGGAATTTGATCCTTTCCAATTAAAGGTATGTAGGAAGCCTCCCCGAGGTTCTTGACCAACAACCATTGGTCCCGACTCCCTTCATGTCGGTCCACCACACCCCTTCTGAACTATGTGTACTTTGATCCTTTTCAAGGCAAGGTAAGTAGGAAGCCTCCCCGAGGTTCAAGTCCAACAACCATTGGTCACGACTCCCTTCATGTTGGTCCACCACACCCCTTCCATACTATGTGGACTTTGATCCTTACCACGACATGGTATGTAGGATTCCTCCCCGAGGTTCAATCACAACAACCATTGGCCTTGACTCCCATCACATCTGTCCACCACACCCCTTCTGAACTACATGGACTTTGATCCTTGCCAAGATAAGGTATGCAGGATGCCTACCTAAGGTTCAAGCCCAACACCCAATTATTCCACCCATCTTTATGTTGGATCACTTTTGTCCCACATGACATTAAACTGAATGACCCTTTTCATCCCACATGACGTTAAAAGATACCTGCTCGAACCATGTGGGCTTTGATCCGTATCCCCAAGACAGGGTACGTAGGAAGCCTTCATAAGGTTCAACCCCATCCAGTGGTAAGCCATTGTTCCCCCATCCAGTGGTAAGCCATTGTGATCCCCTACCCAATGGTAAGCCATTGTGATCCTCACATAGCAGTAATCCATTGTGATCCCCATTTAGCGGTAAGAAGTTGTCAACCCAAGCCCCTCGATAAGCCGTTATTGTCCCTTCTGTTGTGGCCCATATCTCTGGTCTGTCCTAGTGCCATCAGACCAACCTCAGGCCGCTAACCACGTGTAAGACCTAGTTTATCATCGGTTCACTGTTCTCTGCGCACACCCCGATCCTATACCCCATACTAAACTACGTGGAATTTGATTCCCTACCACTGGGATACGTAAAAGGTCTCTTTGTGGCTCAATCCCAACATCACTATCACCCTCAAGTCGACTCCATCTCATTCTCTATCCACTTAACTTAACCATCCATAATCCATCATGATTTTTACCTGGGCTTCCACATCCCAGTGAGATCACATCAATTCACCTCCTAGAATCAGTGTTCCCTCCATGGGTTGAACCCATCTGATCCACTATAGTTAGTGTTCCAATTAGTCTAATATATCTCTGATAGACGTTAAACCTATGGAACACCCTTTGTTAAACATGGTAAGCTAAGGAAAACCTCAGATACATTCCTATGACATATAATTTTCTGTATTCAATGTGGGATGCCTTGGGATTCTGTGCCCTCGAGAAGCCCTGTCATAAGGGGAAGAAAGCCAGACACGCTGGTGTTTTTGCGTCAAAACACGCCAGTGATATCCAATGTGACTACTCCCCCGATCGAAGGTTGCTGCACTAGCTGGACCACTTCGAATGTCCGAAAAAAAATAGTGTAATTAACCAGTGTCCATGAAGATATGGCACAAGGAAGAGTTTCACGAACAACGACTTAATCTATAAGGGAGAACCAGACTTGGTGACGAGTTCCAAGGAGGAATCCACAGAAGGAGAAATATAAATCCCATAATCGCATTTCGATAAAGGAGAAAACATCCCTGAATAAGAGACAGATTCTACCCACCTTTGGAAAGTGGGAATGTGAGGCAACAATCAGTGTGTCTTCGTCGTACTCAAACAGACGGATGCGTGCGCCCCGACGAAAGCGTCGGAAATAGAAATGATGAAACCGATGTGACATTATCCTCCACAATGTGGAGATTATTAGTGTTCGAGACATCAGTGGATTAGCGTGTCACCAGATCCAGTTATCCGGCGCCAGGTCCCGCCAAGAAAATAGTGGGCCCGATGTGAAACTCACCAGATGTCAGGGCAGTTAAAACGTTGGACATCCCGATCTGCGACGTTATCAGTGTGGATCCTTCTTACTAGACATGGAATATGGAATGGCACTGGGGCATTGGACGTCGATTTATTTGTTTCAGCACTAATAGTTTAATCTCATTTCTTTCCAGGAACCAAGCTGCTGCTTCAAGAATCTGATCGCCACCCACCCACCAATGTAGGGGCGGGGCAGTGCCAACGCGACAATCTTGCATGGCTCCACTGCTTCTGTGACAGCTTCCACACCCACATATGTTGGGCACCCACACCTCATCTCCCCTTCTGAATTGTACAAAGAAGGGTGATAAGAGACCTCGTTCACCGATACGAGGAGGAAGGGATTATCCAAACTCGGGATATGGCCTGTCAGGATTTAGAGGCATCTGCGCCTCATTTCCACTACTTCCCCCAAGGGCTGCATGGGAGACATTTCTATCCACTCCAATGTACAGTAGTTTCAGGATCCTCTCCCCAGAACGCCTTGATGACTCACTCCCCTACACCGATGAGGTTGGGGATGTCTGGGCCAGCACAACCGGGATGCTGTTTCATGGTTTTACAAGGAAGGCTCCCACTAGGTCGCTCCAGCGCCGCCACCCAGTCTCATGGGATGAAGAGTAGGTAAGCCATACACCTGCACTACCGGCCCTAGTTCAGCTAACCCGACGCCAGCGTCGGGCACAGGCCGAGGAGGATGCCAGCCAAGGGCCGTCGATGTCAAAAATACTATGGCCTGTGCCACCTCCTATGTGTATCATCATCTCACTATGAATGCTAACCAGGGAGACTTATATACCCATCCCAGACTGAGCTCCCAACTGCCCCATGGGCAGGCTGCATCGACTCTCCTAGTCGCCTACGCCGGGAGCACCCACCGCAGACTGACTTGCGGCAACGACACCCAGTATGAAGGTCCTCCTCGTACCACCACCATAGAGAATGAGGGTCCTCCCCACTTCCAAGATCATCATGGTGGTCTTCCCCATGCTACCTTCAATCTGAATGAGGGTCCCACACGATAGTGACACTCACTACGGAGGCCTCTCCCACACTCATTACATCAGGTATGGGGTCATTCCTCCAACCACATGCTGCTAGTGTGGGGACATTGCAAACCCAGTCAATCTCTAGCGTGGGGCCCTCCCCATGTCCTTACAGCAGCAGAAGAAGGTCCTCCTCACCTCAGTAATCAAAGGAGTGATGGTCAGCATCGCTTCACCAGCACCAGGCAGAGAGGTCCTACCCGTGCTCCTGTCAGTTTCAGTGGAGGTCCTACCTGATCCAACACTTTCCATAGAGGTTCCCTCCACACATCAGTTAGTGGACACATAGGACCTGCCCATGTTCCCTTTGATAGTTTTCCAAGTGCTCCTTGCACCCCATCCACTCAGGCAGAAACCCTGTACGTCCCAGCACCAGTTCAACCGAAGGTCCACCTCATTTCAGGAATCTACCTTATTCTGAAGAGCCATCCTGGGGAAGGAGGGCGGGTTTTCACCACCATAAAAAGAATACTAAGAAGATTCAGACTGAGATTAAACCAGTCTACTTCTCAGATTCTAATGCGGAATACGACTCTGCGATGGATGACTTGCCTAGATCCTCCGGGTCAAGGGCCGGGTAAAGAACAAGGCATATCAACCTCATACTTCCCGAATGTGAGGTCCATCATATTCCCACCTCTCTCCATAGGTATATCCGGGAGGACGAAATTTTGGTAACTCCATAGGTTTCGGACATGAAATCACCACCATCAACACCATAGGAACTCTCTACCTCAAATAGAGACCACAGAGAGCTATTCTGGGGACCAATGGTGGTTGAGCATCAATGTGGTCCATCACCTGCAGCTGTAGTCCCTACGCCAGAAACTGTGATTATCATCCTGTCTTACCGCGATGTGGTGGCTAAGTCACTACACTCTTCTGAGGATAGCTTGAAATGAGGTGGTTTGTTAGCTCTATCTCCATATTCTCCGCCGGCCTTCCCACCTTCTCAACAGCCTTCTTCGGTACCGCTACCGGTTCCCCAACCACGTCTGGTTGAAAAATGGGTCAATGAAGGGTTAGACCCTGAATATCGACCAAGGAGCCTATGGGTTCTTGCAGTAGACCATTTTCCAGAGATGTTTTTCCCAGTTGCAGTGCCAAATTTCAGGGCGCTAGAATCGCTCACCCAATAAGAGGTTGAGTGTTTTCGCCAAACCCTCGGGGTGATTCATTTCAATCTTTTTCATCGATGAGTGGCCTACCCCAAGTGTCAGGAACACATCAAAGAAATTTTTCAACAATTCCGTTTGGTTGATTTGACCACACTTCCTATGGCCCAACACCCTGAGTCACCAAGTCACCATAGGACCATACAACAATGATGCATCCAGACATTAAATAACTCTATGGGATAATAAAGGAGGATTCTCCCCACGTGAAAATCTGTGGCTGGGGGCAGTACACGACCCTCAATTTCAGTTTCATCTGGCGCAAACCTGATTTTCCTGGCTACATAGAGGATATGCCTCTAGGTGGGGTCGCGGTTAACATGGCTAACCTATCAGAGGGATAGAACAAGATGGAGCTCTTTGATGGGAACTTACCCCCTGGGGGAGTGCCACAACTATTTGATCTATTGGGAAGGGTCACTCGTGAACATAGAAATCTACTAGGTCTTCTCATGCCCACCGAGGCACTTGTCCTCATCCTGAATCCCAATAAAGGAAAATAGAAAATTGGAGTTTTCAAACCATCAGTCCCATATGGATTAGTGCAGAAGGAGGAAGACGATCCCGAAGAAGTCGTGATGCATCAGTAACTCGTAGAACACAAGAATATGGTCGATGACCTCCTTGTTGAACATGCTGCAGAGCAGCGAGCATACTACAGTGATCCTCGTCCAGGGCAGAAGGGTTATGAAAAACTTCCCCTCAGTGAACTGCCTCCAGGTGACCCTGACCATCATTCCCACACAAACAGGGTTGGGGATGGAAATTATAGAAAGAGGGCGCAATATGTGTCGCTATATCATCCTGAGTTGTGTGAAAACCCTCGGGACCCAGATCATATTCCCCCAACTTCTTCACATGTCATTCCAAAAGACGCTCCACAAGCTGCTAGGCCTGTTTATCGTTTTGAAGGACCTTCCAAAGTGATGGTTATCAGGGATCCCTATCAAGATAAAAATTCCCCATCCAGATGATCCAATGGCGGCACTCATCCCCCATATCAAGGTGTTGGAGACACAACATGTGACAATACCGCCTGATGGAAAGCCATTTCCAGCATGGCTGGATGATATGCCAGCACCCCCAGGTTTTGGAAATCCCACTTTTCCCCCTTCAATGGGATAGGGGACCCGCCGCAGCAGCTGGCCCACTTTATCTCACGGTGTGGACCCATGTTTGGAACTCCAGCACAGTAGGAGTCCGCCAAAATCCTGTGTTTTGTGAAAACATTAGAGGAGTCAGTGTTCTTCTGGTAGAACTAGCTCCCCATCGAATCAGTAGCCGGTTGGGAAGACCTCCGTAAGGAATTTCTCTACCAATTCAGTTCCACCACTTAGAAGAGGAGTATCATAGACCTATTCAAGTGTTAGAAGAGGCCCGATGATCACATTGTAGACTTTTTCACCCAGTAGAAAGGGCTCACATACTCCCTTGGCATGCTGCTGACTCAGGAGGAAACTACTAACGATGTGCGTAGGGAATGTGAAGATAGAATTGGTTCCCTCTCTGATCACCCTGAACTACCCCGGGGGATTTCGAGACTTCTCTGATAAGGATAAGCACCTAGAATAATCCTTGAAATAGGCCAACTAGACAGGCCCATTGCCTCTTCAATCCCAGTGAGAAGGGCCACCAAGGATGAGCCTGCTGTAGTGGCTCAAATAGATCCTCCCAAGAAACTAGAGTTGATACCAGTGGAGCCGCCTAAAAAGACCTGTAGAGGCCCTCCACCGTAGGCGCACCCACCAGCCAAGTATATCCCACCCCAAAATCGGCAGATACCCCCACGCAACGCATTGCCACTGCATAGGCAAGATAACCAGGCTCGACCTCCTCGACAGGCTCCCCTATACCCTCATTAGGGTTAGGCTCCAAGGCCCCCTTCTAGGACAGGAGGAACTAGACCTACTTGTTCAATGATTATTACGTCCCCAGTTATTTCTGAAGTTCCTTGGAGAAAGGGATTGTATGTTTTCTTGAATGCAAGAGGCCAGAAGAGGCAAACCTCACTGATCACACTAATTACTACCCCTATCACTAGATCCTGGGGCACACCCTGAAATAGTACTATGTGTTTAAATAAAGGCTTCAAGACCAGGTGGATAACAACATATTCCGGTTAGGCCCAGCTCTGGCACAAGTGGCATGTGTCTTCGTGGATCCATACAACAGTAGTGAAAATGAAGGCGAGTGGCATCAGGTTTCTAACCACGAGTCCCAGAAGTATGATGTCTGGATTTCTCATAAAACAGTCACATGTTCCCATGGTGTTATCCATGCATGCCTAAATCGACCAGAGACTTCAAAAGCCGCATTTACTACTTCTGCGTCGTCATATTAACAGTCCCCTTCTCAGAAGAGAAAACATTGGTGGCACAAGGGAAAAAAAGTCCCCCACCAATGTCGTCATCACCCCGTACACACAAAAATTTCATGCCCCTAGAGATGGAAATTCCTCCTAGAATCCATCCATTAGTGGATGAATCTTTGAGTGACGGTCAAGGGTACACCTATGTTAATACAGTAGAGCTGGTAAACCCCTACATAATTCTTGGAAATGATTATTTATAGGTTGATCCTCCCAACGTCCCCAGCCGTCGTCAGTATCGATTGAGCCGTGAAAATATTGGTTGTCAGAGTGCGTCGGTCAGTATTTCCAGCCAGGATGTTCCTGCTACCAAAACTAGGATGTAGGCCCAACATAGATCTTAACATGAACAACCTTCTCATCAGGTGTCATCAGGTTCACCTTCACTATCATTCTTGTTTTTGGATCAAGCAGAGCAGACTCAACCGCTTCGTGATCAGTCATCTAGCCCTCATTCGGTAGTCACTCCACAGGCCTCGACTAGGGAGCGATGGGATATTTCTTATACCATGCAGTAGATGGTCTAGTCAGTAGGTCCCACCATACCTCCTGTCATGGAGCGACCAACTCTAATCATAAGTTCTTTCCTGGAACAGATGTATGATGTCCTCAAGCATCTTTTTAGTATTCCAGAAATTCTCTCTATCATTGAAGCCCTTCGACTATTATCATCTATGTGTGAGGTCCTCACTGAGGCATTAAGAATTCCCCTCCAGTTTTAGATGGAGGTAGTAGCTGCAGAAGCATATCGAGCATGCTGAGTGCTAGGCCATCATCTCGTTCTTTAGGGAAGATGAAGGATCTACAATACAGGGGAACATTCAACTACTGTACATCACCAACCAGTTTAATGACATGTATGTTAGCTTTTGTCTTGTTGACACAGGATCTATGATCAACCTAATCCCAAATCAGACATTGTGAAAACTAGGATTTTCCGAAGATGATCTGAGTCTCTATGAAATTAAAATCAAAGGTTATGACAGAACAAAATAGACACTGGTTGGCAAGATCTGCCTGAAAACCTAGTTCGATGGTCTGGTAGCCAGCACTGAGTTTATGTTTGTATCCAAAGACACTGCCTACAATGCGTTGATGGGCATGTCATGGCTCCACCAACATACGGCGGTACCTTTATCATATCACTAGTGCCTTATGTACTCCCTCAACGGTTGAGTGGGCTTGCTCCAAGGTGATGCATCTCCGTTTTCCTCTTGTGAAGCCCACTATCGGGATGATGACTATTACAAGATAAAAGACATGAAGATTCAGGCTAACAAGGCTGAGCATGCTACAACTGTGACTAACCCATGGACAGATCTAGTTGATGCCTACATCTATACGATCCAGTGGTTAGAGGCTACAACTCCAGAAATGGGAAAACGCTTCATTATTTCTTGAACAAGGGGGAATGCATTTCCAAGTCTAAGAGACACCGTAAGATCACCTCATACTCCTATACAAACCAGGGTCGGGTGATACCGGAGATCCCTACCCCCATAAGGTATCAGGAAGTCTTCTCCATGGCAACGGCGATACATCAAACTTTCTTGTTTTTCCGGGATGGAAGACACTAGGTCAAGCCGACATGCCACTATTGCTTCGATATCATCAAGATTTACCCCTTGGGATGAAGACCAGATGGTATCGAATCAAAAACCATCATCCCTATGGTATCAACATCACAGGAGTTCCCCGATGTGGTGTCCACTGTTGCTCAGGCTTATACCAGCCTCCAATTGGGACCTGTGAACTCATAGTAAAATCCTCCCACTGAGGATCCCTCCTTTATAAGTGATGAAGATGATTTAGAGGATTCTTCCCTACCTTTGAAGAGGGAATCTCTACCACGGTCGATGAATTGGTACTAGTGAAGCTTGGTAGTGAGGCACACCCGAAACCCACAATGAACAGTGCCGCCATTACCCTCGAGGAGAAACAACAGTACATAAACATCCTTAAGAAGCACCGAGATATATTCACCTGGAGTTGTGATGAGATTCCAGGACTAGATCCTTAGGTAGGTATTTACCACCTCGGTCTCCCGGTAAATCACTGTGAGTTCAAGAAGCCTCCCAGAAACATGCACCCCTCTCACGGTGCCATGGTGGTGGGAAAAGTTGATAATCTCATTAGACACAATTTCGTTAA
Source organism: Viscum album (assembly GCA_963277665.1). NCBI lineage: Eukaryota > Viridiplantae > Streptophyta > Magnoliopsida > Santalales > Viscaceae > Viscum > Viscum album. The sequence continues at coordinate 2,068,331,904 of OY728121.1, forward strand.
TGAGGTCCAATACCCCAAATGGCTAGCCAACATTGTTCTTGTCAGGAAGAATAATAAACAGATCAGAGAGTGCATCGACTTTTGGGATCTCAGTCGTTAGTGTCGAAAGGATGATTTTCCATGTCCTATGACAGCATTTTTGATCGATGCTATATCTAGGATTCCAGCCATGTCCTTTATGGATGGATACTCGAGGTATAACCTGATCTGAATATCCCCATAGGATGAGGGGTCTACAGCCTTCATTGCACCCCAAGGCACTTTCTATTACCAAGTCATTCCCTTCAGTCTAAAGAATGCATGTGCCACCTATCAGTGGGAAATACATCACATATTCAAGCTAATCATCAGAATTATGGTGGAATGTTACATGGATGATTTGGTGGTCAAATATCACCAGAGTTAAGACCATCTCAAAGACCGGTAGAAAGTGTTCAGCTTTATCTGTTCCCACCACCTAAAGTAGAATCCATTGAAGTTTTCTTTCAGGGTCTCCTATGTAATGTTTCTTGGCTTCCTTTTCAGATATAGGGGAATCGAGATTGACCTGGAGAGGATCAAGGCCATTAGCCAAATGTATCCCCCAAGAAATATCTAGGAGCTTCGAGGTTTCTAAAGCCACTTGGCCTACATACGTCAATTCATCATGAATCTGGCCAGAAATTGTAAGCCCTTTTCTTGACTCATGAAGAATGGAACTATCTACAAGTGGGACAAAGATTTTCAGACTGCTATCAAGGAAATCAATAAGTACCTGCTCCAACGTCTAGTCTTCATTCCACCTACCTCTAGAAAGCCACTAGTCATTTATGTGACCACCCTGGAATGGTCTCTCAGATCCCTTCTGGCCCAGAAGAACTATGAGGGTATGGAGAACAGTCTCTACTATCTCAGTCGCATGATCCTCTATACGGAGACCAGATACTCCCCTATCGAGAAGATCTACCTTGAGCTAGTATTCATAGTAAAAAAATAGTGAAATTATATCCAGAATCATGCGGTATAGTTGGTGTCCCCGGTAGATCTGCTGAAGTACATCCTGAACTGCCCCATGTTGAAAGGTTGTCTAGCTCGGTGGGCGGTAATCCTTTAGTGGTTCGACATCAGGTTTTTCCCTCAGAAGGCTATTAAGGGGAAATCATTGGCAGACTTCCTTGCTGCCCATCCATCTCCTACGGACCAGTCCCTAGATCTCGATTTCCCTAACGATGTGATTATCTCGGTAAACCAAGCCATGTCTTGATGGAAAATGAACTTCGATGGTGCTTTCTAGAGGCCCACTGAGAGAAGGTTTAATGACCCCAAGATCAACATAGTAGGCATGGGTATTGTCTTCATTACCCCAGCACAAGTTGTTCTTCTATATTCATTCATGTTGTTAGAAGTCTGCACCAACAATGAGGCAGAGTATCATTCTCTCATTATTGGCCCTGAGCTAGCCCTCGAGATTGTCATTCCCCACTTTCATTTGAAAGTGGACTCCAAACTAGTCATCAATCAGATCAATAGTGACTATGTCATTAGAAATCCAGAGCTCATACCATTTTTGTAATGCACTCTCTAACTAATGGCCCAATTCCCATCTCGGCCAGATGTTACTCATGTCCCTCAATCTCAGAATGATCTCACTGGTGCCCTAGCCAGCTTAGATGCATCACTTGTATAGCCCGAATAGGATGATCAGATTATCCACGTGGCCCACTAGATAGTCATTTCTCCCGTCACTTCAGATGACGATGAAACCTCATAGGTATGCCACCTTACTGCCCGACGCTTCCGTGTCAGGACCCCCATGTCCCACAGATGCAGTGATTGAAGTGACTCCTAACTAGAGAAGCTCTTTTGTCAAGTACCTCCAAAATGGTAATCTCCCAGCATATTGGGCGGAGTCCAAGAGAATTCAACGTTGCGCATTATAGTTTACCCTCCAGGATGGTCCTGGTCGTGACCATATCCTCTACAAGTGCGAGTTTGATGGGGTCCTCTTCTATTGCATTCCAGGAGCTGAAATTTCCCAAGTCATGGAGGAGGTTCATGCCAGTTCTTGTGGGGCTCATCAGACTAGGCCAAAACTATCTCACCAGATCCAGATACTGGGATATTTTTTTTCCATCCATGATCCATGAGTGCCTCGAGTTCACAAAAAGGTTCCATGCATGCCAAATTCTTGCCAAATTTATACACCGGCCACTGGAGCCTCTCCACACTACCAAGTATTATTGTCCATTTTCGGTATGGGGACTCGATGTCGTTGGACTATATCCACCGACGACAGCTCCCCAGTGTATGTTTATCCCGACCTCTACGGATTTATTCTCCAAGTGGGAAGAGGAAGTTCTACTCAAGTAGGTCAAGACTCGTTACATTGTTGACTTTGTGAGATCCAACAACATCTAACGATTTGGAGTCCCTCACGCCATCCTCACCGATAACAGCATGAACTTCTGGGTAGCTGAGCTGAAGAAACTAAAATGGTTGGTCAGAACAAGACAATATGGCTGGACAAGCTCCCCAATGACCTATGGGCTTATTAGAAGACATCTTTTAATTCCACCTAGGAGACCCCACATTCCCTGGTGTACGGAATGAAGGCCATCCTACCCATTGCGATTCAGTTTCCCTCACTACACACTGTCTTTTATGATTATCAAGCACTAGATAAAGTAGCTGAAATCTATCTGGATGAGTTGGAAGCACTCAATGAGAATAGGATTCACGCCCTACACAATCTGGATAGGCATCTGAACAATATAGCTAGTTCTTTCAAAAAGAATTTTCACCTCATCTCCTTCTAGCAAGGTGACTTGGTATTTTCCATGAGAACACCAATAATACCTGGAAAGAAATATCCCATGTTGGAGCCCAAATGGGAAGGACCTATCATTGTTCATAAGGTTTGCTACAACGGCGCATACTCCCTGGTTACCATGGATGGTGAACGTATGACTCCTCCCACCAATTCCAAGTTCCTAAAGAAATAATTTTGTTGAGTCGCTTGGTCCCACATGAGCTTAAACTATATGGTCCTGCACAATCATAAACTGCATTATGGTCCTACATGAATTTAAACAGTTGGGTCCTACATGACCTTAAATTTTCTAGTCCAACTTGACCTTAAACTATAAAATGACCCATATGACATTAAATTGTAAGTCGTAACACATGACGTTAAATTGTATACTGCCCCACATGATGTTAAACTATATGTCGTCCCGCATGACTGTAAACTGTATGTCATCCTGTAAGATGTTAAACCACAAGAACATTGTATGTCTTGATTCCCATCCTCACGGGATACATAGGAACGCTTAGATGCTTTTTATTGAGTCCAGTCTCAGTTTCCTCTTTGAATATCCCTCCTTGGGTATAGTTCTTTTGGAGGATCCCACTTAGTGTCGTGTAGGCATCTTTGGCCCCACTCATGTTAGGATTATGATGATTTTACTATGTTCCCTCCTTCATTCTGCTCACCTCCCACGTACACACCGTACGACGCTAAACTGCATGGCCTTCATATTTATGTATGGCTTAATTCCCATCCTTTTGGGATACATAGGAATTCCCAAACATTTCATCTGTAGGCCCTTCCCCAATCTTCAGGAACTCTCATTGGGTCGAAGCACATGGTGTGGTATGGGATTATGTCCCTATTATCGCCAGGTTTGTGACAACCACACCAAAAACCTCTCTATCATGAGCACCCTTCGCTCCCATCCCCAACACTCATATTTTCAGGTCGGCTACTCTTATGTCGGGTCCCTCGACCCTCTGCGGTGATTCACCAACGTGCCCGGGAGTACTCTTATTCAGAACCTGGAGTGTGAGATTCAACCTGGACATGATTTCACCAATTTTTCAAGATTTGTGTCCCCCCTTAATTGGGATTTCATTATGTTTCACATCCGAAGAGACCCTCAAATGGAATCGATGCTTTCCCCAAGGGCTCTCCAACCATTATGGGCCAACGTCCTCGAGGGTTTTGAAAAACAAATTGATACAAGTCCCACGTTGTGAATATAGTCATCAGTTGATGCTCATTTGTTGTTCCCATTTTGGGTCGCACGATATAGATTTTGTGTTTTGAACATGGTAAATAGTTATCCTCTATCATCATGACAACCCCATCAAGCCTAAAATATCAGTTACATGATTCAAATCATTTTCCACCCCATCATGTCTATATGGAATTTTGACACTTTTGGTACTATCCCTCAGTGTGCATTTGCACAATAGGATGAAAAATTCATTTCAAGGCATCATTCGGGGCTCTGTAGTGACTTTCCCTTTACGTGTATTCCATGTTTCACAAAGACATTTTATGTACTGTTGGCTCGAGATTCTTTGCCCGGAATTGCACATGCTGTGATGTGGGCCTCATCCTCATTCACGTCGAGTATGCTTTATCATTTCATGTGCATTCCTCATAATCTCCAAGCCATATGATGTTAAACTATGCCTCCTGGCCCAACATGACTTTAAACTATTACGTCTTTATTGCATGATGTTAAAATGCATGGTTGGTCTAGTCATATGACCCTAAACTATGATATTATCGTCTTGCCTGCACGAAGAAAAACAAAATTGCATTGTGATGACCTCACTCTAGGGGACATCATATTGGGTATTTGACATCCACCATACCATTTGTCAATGACTACATTGGGATTTATTTTTGTGGTGGCACAGGGATCCCCCATCCTCAGTTTAATGCTTCAAAAAAAATACACATCTATCATAAAGGACAAACAAGATCTATCAAATGACACTTCTTTTAGTGTGTGGTCTAGACCGGCATGACCTTATCATCCCGGGCACTGGTACCTTACCATGACATCCCTAGAACTATGTATGGCTTGATCTCATTCTCATGGGATACGTAGGAATGCATGTGCACTTTTCCTCGGGCCCAGCCTAACTTTTGTTTTCGGTCCCTCGACCTAAAAACTATCTAAGGAACACATGGTGATCTAGATTCTAGGGCCTCATTCATGTCGGGTTTTATAATTACCTCACCATGTTTCTCCTACATTCACTACCATCCCTGATCATAAACTAATATCACTCCACATCCTTGTCTCAAGAAGTTAAACTACCCAACATCTTCCAAAACTACGTACGACTTTATTACTATCCTCATGGGATACGTAGGAACACCTAGGCATCTGGCCTTCATGTACATCCCTTGGAATCATAAGTCCTGTCCCCCCTCTTTTTCTTCCCCTAGGCTCGAAATCTTTCAGGTAACGCTATAACTGCGGCTTTACCCAGAACAAGTTCGGGATGCCCCATGACAATGATGGTATGCGTCAGCTTCCCGATTAGAGAGGTCCTGTCTGGAAGTAGGAATGATCCCTAATCAGACCGATATGTCCAAGTAATGTGTTTCCACCGTGGTGGTGTAATTTCAAGAGTGTTGTACTCCATTAAAACAACCAACCACTCCACCTTCTGTGCTTTGTGTGCCCTTTATTCAGAACCTCATCCCCTTTTATGTCTAAAGGAACCCCCTAATAGTAAGGATGCTCAGCCTATGGCTCGCCTGCTATCCTGGGTCGGCATTCTGGAAGACTAATGGATGATATTTTATGTCAGGCCCCGTGTTTCAAACATGGTTAACGATTGGACCTCGTCTTTTATCCCCATATCAGGCTAATACAATAAGGATACTGTGTTTCGAACATGGTAAAAAATTATCCTTTATTGTCACTCCACCCTCATAAGGTTCCAAATTTTGGTTATCGTGATTTAAACATTCCACTCCCCTATGTTGGAATTGATTCTAACACCCCTGGAGTTACCCCACTCGTGCACTAGAGCATATTGGGGAAAGTGATAGTTCAACATTTCGGAGGACCTTATTCTCTTGTCAGGTCTTCCCCTTTCTTTTTGGAAGCCAGGATGAGTCATTTCTACCCTGGGTGTCCGACGTATGGTTGGAACTGCTACATTCAAATGATGTAATAATACGATCATCCATTGTTTCTCACATTGGGCACGACCCACATGAGCTTAGGAATGGATTGATATTTATTTCAGGATTGTGGTCGGAGTGCGTTAAAATAAACAAGCAAACAGTCTGTCCATGCATAAAATTTAGATTTGGAAGTTTCAAAGAAAGATAAGTTTATGGGTTCAGTCAAAATAGGGCCCTTAAGTATCAGTGTTTTGGATGGATCACTCTAGTGCTGCTACCTTATGGATTGTGGCCTCCAGGATTACTTCCCCCCTGAGAACACTCTCTTCATCAGTGGCCGCAGAGCACAGATCATTGGACCTAGCATGTGCTCACACATATTCAATTTGAAGTCCAGTCATTTGGTGACCCGATTCAACTATCGTATCCGTGGAGTCTGCCAGTTTGGCCCTCAATTTATCAACGAGCTTGGAGCAGTTTGCAATGAATACCTCCCCTTTTTTGTCAGCTCTTCAAGGTGTCGGACCTCTTGCTCCGCCATCAGTAATTCTTCGGTATTCCATGACTCCTTCTGGAACAGGGAAATTTCGAAGCATCGGATGTTCTCTCGTACCTTCTCAGCCATGCAGTCACAAATTGTTAATTAAAGACAGTGAGTATCAACCCCTCCAGTGTTGATAAAGCGCAACTAGATGCAAAATTATCTCATCCATTTTATCCATTCCGACTGTGGTTGAGGAAGCATTTGATACACTTCCACCCCTTATGCCGTATCATCCGGCTCTCACCGGCTACTTCCAATTCAGATTCATCCATCTCTTTAGGGTCTATAGGTCGATAGTCGTGGAAAGCAGCCAAGAGATCAAATACAAGGTCTTCTTCTGGTACTCCTCCCAAGGGATTAGGCCCTTCAACATGTGGAAGGTCTTCCCCTCTCACCTCAGTCCTAGAAACTTCACCCCCCCAACTTCATACCCTTCTCTAGCATTAATTTAGCTAGTATGCACAGCTCTTTGCTCACCATGTGCTCGGTCCCGCTCAGTTTGAGAAGTGGGTCCCGAGTGGGTTGGTGCGTTCGCCATCGAGGTATCTGCGGATGGCCTAGATTCAGTGGCTTATCGAGCCTCCAATGCAGTGATTACTGCACAAAAAATGAATGCCCTGATTAGCTAGTATCTCTAATGGAAAATACAGGTGTCTAAGTGATAAAACATACAATAACTCAGTGCATTGGCCTCTGGCATTTCCCTCACCACATGGGCTATCACCATGGGAGATCCTTCAACACTTGTCATCTCAATAATGGGTGTTGTCTCCCCACCTTGTTCTACCAGGGCATCCCCCCCTCTGGATGGAGCTTCTGGGTCAGTTCCAATATGTGCCTTAGGAGGATAAAAAAATATGATTTAAGATTATGAGTGATGGAAAAAGGAAAAGGATGGATAATGATTGAGGCATATCTAAAGTAGCTCAATTATGTCTATATTAGAGCCAACAATCTTTCCCCTCTCTTGAAGACTCCCTTGGTAGGCCATCCCTTGAGACCCTACACCTACAAGCTCCTATTTAGCTTCCCCTACTTCTTCTCCTTCTCATTCACCATCTCTTTCCCCCTCCTCCTCTTCAGACTCACTACCCTCTAGCTCATCGTCGCTGTCGTCACCCTCAGACTGCATTTTTCTTGGATCATGCTCCTGGCTGAGCATTACCTTCACAAGAAGAGGTGGTCCCCCGTGCTGACCCCACTGGCGTGCATAGATGTCCATGGACGTAAAATATGTATTCCGATGATGGAATTTCACATTTTCATGAATCTGGATAAGTCTGACTTCTGGAAGAAAGATTCCGTCTCGTATTATCTTTTTAAAAAGGGATTCAGTGCCCATCGACTGCCACATGGTCAACCTATTTGACCACAAAACAGGTAAGATTGAATTATTAGAAGGTTGAAGTAGGTACCTTATCTACTTCCTAGGAAGCTCCCTGACTACTCCACATGGTTTTTTTGAGCCCCTCTTCCCCCGAACGATGAAGGAACAACCACACCATGTGACATTCTCGCTGCTATAGTCTCGGCATGCCCAGGACCAGTTTCCCAACTTGCTCCCGGCCTTTCCTCCCCAATGGATCCTTGTCTGGTCTCTCACTGACCATGCTCTACACTGGCCACCTTGAGCTATCGGACTGGCTTCCACAGAATCCCTTGAGGGTATTCCACTGCCCAAATGTTTGGAGTATTTAATCTAATGTCCAACATCAACTTCAGTGTTGGGGGGGAGTAATGACTTCCCCAGAGCCGTAAGTTGTAAACATGAACCACATTTTTCAAAGAAAACAGGGATTCCTCTCCTCTCGTACCTCTGGGTACACTTTATTTGGCATCCAATGGAGGCATAAAAACTGCCTGGAAAATCTTGATGGCACATAAGCCTCGCAAAGAATCTTCCCCTCAACCCGGTGCACAAACACCCCACCTCTGATGCCCTAGAAGTATTCCCGTTTCTCTAGTGTGCCTTCCATATTGTCAATAATCTACAAATATGGGGTAGGGAACAAACTAAAGGTAAAATTGTCTTGATATCCAATCCCTATCCTTACCCCTCTTCATTGAGCATCAACGACATGACCACAAAAATGTTCAACAAGGAAGGCTGCAGACCGTTACCCGAGGGACGAATGGAGTTTAGAAAGGTGTATCCGCCACAGCGAGCTGTGATCCTGTAAGGACCTGGAAATTTCAAGGAAAATATTTTATTAATTTCTTTGGGATTTTACAAGAATGCAGTTTCTGACGACGCCTGATTCTGAGGTTCGGTGTGCCCAGAATCAATTTCTGAAGTTTAGCTCGGGTACGTTCAGTGAACGAACGAGCGTGTTTTTCTATCTTTTAAACTGGTGCTCGGAATCGAAATATGAGGGAACTGATGAAACCGCAGTTCCAATAATTATTTAGGAACACATTTTCCGAAGGTGTGTTTTCTTGGGTGTTGATGTAAAAAAAAGTGGGGAATAAAAATATAATTGTTTTATTTTTATTTCTTCACAAATCTTTTTAAGTGAAATAAAGCTGTGTCCCAACTTAATTTATCTTTTATAAGTGTTAGATCCTATGTGTGGGAGTTAGAGTGGGACCCACCAGTTGTTAACCTCCCATGAGAGGATTAAGGGTGAGGTGGGGCCCACACGAGTCCCCACCTTTTCAAATTCCCTAACTCCTCTAAACCCCTTTTTAATTAAGTGACTCCTCCCCTCCTCACCTCCCACATAAAATCATGCCACCTAAACACTAATTAATTTGACAACTTAAGATCAATTAATTAATTATGTTAGGTTTGAATTTTGGATTTTTGAAATGCATGGCTTGAGTAATAAAATAAGAGGTGTCTTATTTTATTTGGGTTTTAGCTCGTTGTGTTGAGTTTTCGGGAGAGTTAGAGTGTTTGAAGAGTTTCATCCTTCCATGAAGAACTCCATCCTCATAGTTGAAGAATGTGAAGAACACCGGTGCCAACCTCAGCATCCTTTTTCTTGACACTTGACGAAGCGACTCCATCATCCCGCGGAAACGTCTAAGGAACAACGAAGCTTTCCCTATCTTCTTCAACAAATCAACCATCGTGAATCGAGGTAGGGAATTAATTTGTGAATTTTAATGAACCCATTTATATTACCTTCTAAAACAAAGAACATAGATCAACTAAAAATTAGGTTGATTCGCGAAAGAATATGTTTGCGGTTTGGAAATTCTTGATTGTGGAGAGAACTGTAGGGGTTTTTTCTTTACGTTCGGATTTTTAATTGGACGTTCTACAATATTAACAGCCAACTGTTATCAAAATAATGGAGGAGGTCGGACCGCACAAACATGGCCAAACCTCCTCCCCTTTTTATTTTTATGGTTATCTTCGTGGCTTGAAATGGAACCGATGCGGTGCCGTCGCACTGCGCAGAAACAAGTAGAAATGCGGCGAAGAAGCGCGACACCGTCGCGCCACGACGTTGAGGCCAAACGAAACCACGGACGGAGTCGGGGCCACGTAGGCGATTCAAAGAATCTGCTGGTTGATCGTTGTACACAGATTGACAGGCGACGTCAAACGGGGCTACAAAGTCAATTTGAAGCCTCTATAGTGAAGGTCGGGTTCCAGGAGGACCGTTGGCGAAGGCGGCGAGCAAAAAAGACCACCGGAGTGCGTCCGGTGGTCTGCGGAGGGCGGCGGTGGCGCGCCACTAGAATGGAACTGCCGCGGTGGGTCAAACTAGAACGAATTAGCCATTCTGGAGGCTGAGTGGCGCAACTTTAAGTCGCACCGGTTTCGTCGACCGCGGGGGGTTGTAACCCCCCCCCCCCCGCACCTGCTGGCCACGCGGGCGCCGCGCCACACCATTTCCATGCCGGGCCGCCCAGGCCGGGCCGGGCCACGCCCTTATGGGGCAGACCCAGACCCAGTTCGGGCCGACCCGGGGGGGGGGGGGGGGGGGTGGGGGTATCGGGTCGGGTCGGACCGGGCCCGAACCCCCTATTTTAGAAAGTTTCATTCAAACACCCATATCTTGGGCTACAGAGCTCCGATCGACGCACCGTCAGTTGCGATGCAATCCTTAGATCGAGAAGGTAGTTTTTCTATATTACACTCAAGGTTTCGGAGAACTTTGGGTATGGATGAGTTGGTTCGAACACGAAACCAAACGGTCCCTCGGAGCGGAAACACTTATATCTTGAGCTCCGGACGTCCAATAGACGTGCCGTCGACTTTTTTGGATTCCTATTGATGAGACGGAACTTTTGGAATAATTTGCCTAAAATTTGGATTAAGTTGGAAAGTGTCCGGGTTGTATTGAACCCGAAATCCAACCGGGCCCCTGGAACAAAAAAGCCAATAACTTTCAGACCGGACGTCCGTTTGACGAACCGTCAGCGGCGTTGGTGATCACATTGAAAAAAGGTCCCTATGAGTATACCCTATGAGAGTTCGGGGTACAGTTGATATATGGCCGGGTTGGTTCGCACATGGGCCCCTGGGACGAAAATGCTAATAACTCACAGACCGGGCACCTGATTGACGCGCCGTCTATTGTGTTGAGACCCCTATGACAAGGTGGTCCCTTGAGATACTTATTCGTGGGACTTTGTGATACTTGGAGTATCGACCAGTAGCTAATGGAGCGGACCCTCCCGGAGACGAGCGTTCGGAGTACGGAGACCGTGTAGCCAGCAGAGACCTGACGAATGCTTGACCAACTCTACTTGGAGTGAGTCGACTAGCCCAGTGGATGGAGCACTACTTTGTCTGGGTACAGACCCATGGCGGACAGAGAACTACTATGTTTGGGTGAAGACCCGTGGTACTCGATCGGAGAGTACCTCTGCAGGCTATTAGGGGGGATGCACTACTTTGTTTGGGTGGCAGACCCTAGCGGGAAGCGCTACCGTGTTTGGGTGGCTGACCCACGGTACTCGACAGGTGGAGTACCTCAACAGTCTTAGGATAGTGAGCAGTACCTCAGAGTCGTGATAGGATCACTGCACTCTCCAGAGACGAGGCTCTTCAGCAGTTACAGTTTCGATAATGAAAATCCTAGTTTGAGCTGAGTCTATAACCTTTGTGTTTACCTCATTATTGAGATAGGTCACTTGATAACATAGGTATATGTATGGGCATATACCTAGGTAGTGGTTATCCTTTGATTTCATAACCTTTGTGTTTCCTCATGATTGAGAGGGGTTACATGATAACATAGGTATAAGTATGGGATTATACCTAAGTAAGGGTTATCTTTTGTGTTTCTACTTTGTGGTTATCCTTGTTGGATTTAGAGAGACCTTGAGGGTCTCAGGGTCCATACTGAGTATCGTTATACTCAGCACTGCATGGGCTATGCCCACACCTCGTTGTGTTGGTTGCAGACGACGAGCAGTGCTGACGGAGGCCGAGTGTTCGAGGACTGGATGATACCCGGAGGTGGACCTCACGACTAGCCAGTATCCGGAGGTGGACTTCATGACGAGACGATACTCGGGGGAGGTTGACGGGAAAGAGTGTTGTTGAGTCTATCTGTACCTACCCTTCAGGTAGGATCCGTGGTGGATGATCCAGGAGCTGCGCTATCTGTACCTACCCATCAGGTAGGATCCGAGGTGGATGACCCAGGAGCTGCTTCTTTTCTTCCAACTATTTGTCTTTTCTGTTGTATTTTCGTTCAGTTGTAGCTGTACTTTCAGTTGGGTTTGTATTCTTTCCCACTTACATTTCAGCACTTTCTTTTGTACTTAGTGTATTGCTTCCGCTTGTACTCTGTGGTGTTTTGTTTACTTTTATAAAGGCAATGCCTTCCCAGTTATCAGGATTTACACCTTTGGTGCTAGTCACCAGCCCCTAGCCTATGGAAGGCGGTCTTGGGGTAGTCACGAAACGAGCCCCGAGGACAGGTCGTGACAGATCCAGCCATGATGTATTTGTAAAAGGACACAGATCCTCCTCGGTGAACACCCTCTCGAAATACACCATAGGATGGCATACAAACAGGCAAACACAAGGACCCTCAAGTTAAAACTATGAATATTGTCCATAATACCCGCCATCACCAATGTTACAAGATGAACTCCCATCCTCATGTTCCTCATTGGAAGTATCCACCCACTCAGGATGGTTGCAAGAAATAAGGCATACCAGACATTCATGTCTCAGCTTTCATTCACACAAAATCCCTAGGATTTATATTCATTTACCTACAGGATCCTCCAGTATGATCCACTATTGCTTCTCTGTGCCACAGTCGGACATCGTCTTCCATGTCCCCGAATCTTGACATCCTGGTATTTCTATAGAAACAAGATGAACCACTTTTTTTTGGAAATGTCCTTCAGAATGTACTTGACCACCAGCCACTCCTTGACCATCTCTAACAGATGCCATGTCAGGACTGAAGTTTGCGATCTGTCTCCCCAGATGTTCCTTGTCAGAAGGAATTCATCATACTGGTGCCCATCCAAAGGAACTGCCATGATTCAATGAACATCCCAAAGGCTCATACCAACCCCCCATGGTGTAAATAGAAGATGTTGGTATTGGGGACCGTAGGGTAAAGAGCTCCGACCCATGTTCATGCTGGTGGTAGAAGTGGAATTGCGATGTCCACACTGCCTCGAACAACCTAATGTGCCACAGTTCGACCCCAAACTGATCACACATTTGGCATACCCAATATGCCCAGGCCCACTCACTTATAAAGATGCCACCAGACCTCATGTACCAATCTTGCATCCAACGTGTAGTCTCATCGGTGATACTCTGTCGGAATGTACTTGTATAATGAGGGGGATAATCCTCGGTGACCAGCTCATTTCCCAGGATGGTCATGGTCCTAGGGTTCATGACATAAACATCGATGTTCCTGGTCTCTCTTGAAGGATGGCCCTTGTTAGTATTCTTATATTGGGGGAGATCATCCTCGCGGATCACCCATGGCTGCGGTGTATAGACTTCAAATACTGGCCTGGGTACCTCCTCTAAAATACCTAAGTCCCATAAAAGTAGGTTTTCAGATAGCACATACTCCTTCTTGGCTAGGTTAAACATGTTGGAAAGAGTTTGGTTGTTGGATACAACCTTCTGAGCACTATAAACCTCAGTGTTCGCAACCATCTCGGGCCTTCGAGCGGTGTATTCAGCTTCTCTCCCAGCATCAGCCCGATTATCAGCCATCATATTTCAGTATGGTCTGAAGGATCTTGCACGAAAAGACTAGCACGATGCGTGAAAAATCAGAAAGGGGCATGAAAAACTGAGGCAATGGCACCAATAAAATGAATTCTGTGCGAGAAACCATGACTCGTTGGGGAATTACATGCAACAAAAGTCATATTACGTGCAAATCAAGGGTGATTTTTCATGCATGCGAGCTCAGAACTTATCGCACGAGAAAATCTATATATACTATGGGACTATTGATGGATTTTTATAGGTGTGGATCGAGGATTGTGGATGTGTGAAAAGCAGTTTATGCGCAACTTCACAGTTTTAGGCACAAATGAAGTGTTTTTCACACAAAAACCTCAAGAGATTTGGGATCTCGGCATTTCCTTTGGAATTCGAGCATTGCATGCCCTCATAGATCCGATTCTAATGAGGGAAGTTGTAGACGCTGAAATGAGCTTAAATACTAAAAAGGGTATAATCAGATAAAAGGAAGAAATATTTCGACTCAGCGATCAATTCCGGGGGGAATAGAAGTGCTGCGCGAAAAATACAAAAGGCGTGTGAAAAAAAACTCTCTCACATGAAAAACCGTGGGATCTAAAGGAGTTCTTCACACATGCATAGAATCTTGCATGCAACCGACACATGGGTGCAGAATCTTGGGCGCAACTGACACCCGGAGCGGAAACTTGCACACCACCGACACCAGGTGCATAATATTTAACGCCGCCGAAAACAGGACCTAATTTTTCTATGACAATCCATTTCTGCATGGACTCGGTGACCTCGAGCATGAATAAATAGAATTTATCCCCTTCAAATTTCGATGGATGAAGAATCTAAACCGTCACCTCTACGTGAAATCCATCTATTCCGCGTGAAAAATATTTCTTTCAGGTACGAGATTTTCTGCGATAGGTCTCCCTGGAGTCCGGTTTCACGTAGGATCCCTCTGGCATGACCCTCGCACACATCCTTAAAATTTGGATCCCTTGCATGCAATCCCTTACCCTATCATGAAAAACCTTAGGCATTTCTTAAGCTCAACTCCTCTGACTTGAACGCAAAACCTCGACCGCATTTTTCACGCAAACATACTCAATTGCGTGCACACCCGGCCTTTTATGCACATCTATTCCAATTGTGCTCCAATTGCGTGAAAACCTCTTCTATTGAGCACAAACCTGTATGTCCACTCACCCAGGCCTTTTCCATGAAACTGCTCCATTTTCACGCAAACCAGCCTCATTTTTCATACTCTTTCACTTTGATGTCCCTCTTTCGGAAAACATCTTCTGGCACTTATTTTTCCCAAGAAATCTACGTTACACACCATTTTCTCTTACAACCATCTAGGATTGTGTGACGTAACTTCAAAGTCCATTGGGTGGTGCTTCCCGTTGCGCTGCTTCGCCTCATGCTTCTTCGCATAGGCATGTAAACGACTATTTTTTATTCGCATAACCACGCTAACGTAGGCCCTTCAATGGATCACTCCAAAAAACCCCCTCACTACAACATTGCTGATTACTTACCTGCCCCAAAGTGCGGGAGGTATTAGTAATGTATGTCCTAAGCGGTGCGGATAGAACCCATCTCATCTGAGCAGCAGGATGCTAAACTTCCAAGAACCATCATCCTATGAACATGACGTTAAAATATAGCCATGCCCCATGCATCATACGCGGGGTGCCCAATCTTGGAAAATATCTACTCCCACTGGTCTCCATGGGAGTGAGATAATTCCTCACATGGAATGAGATCTTCCTTATTAGAGTGGCGTCTGTCCGCGGGGAAAGGGAAACCACCTTGGGGTAAGCCCCTAACCTTTCTTGCAGGAGGCAACATTCATGCTCCTCTTATCTTCTTTATATCCAAAGACCAGAGAGGGGGAGATGGGCAGAAGACCCCTCTCATCTGTGCCAAATCCCTCTTATGTTAGGATTTTTCTCCATTGAGCCTCCAACATAGAGTAAGTCCCAATCTCCATCTCCTTGGGATTCTAACCACGCGTAAGCCCCTGTTTCCATTTTGGGCCGCTAACTATGTGTCATACCCTGTCTATTTCCCATAGACACACATTTGACAATGTGATCGTTAGGTGTTTTCTACCTCTTTTTTCTCAATCTAAACATGACTCACATTGTCATAGAGTAAGCATCGACCATGGTATCCTCTATGGGAAACCTAGAGTGTAATCCCCACACCACTCCGAACTATGTGGACTTTGATCCTTGCCAAGGCACGGTATGTAGGATGCCTCCCTGAGGTTCAAACCCAGAAACCATTGGTCCTGACTCCCTTCATGTCGGTCCACCACACCATTACGAACTACGCAGACTTTGATCCTTGCCAAGGCAAGGTAGGTAGGAAGCCTCCCCAAGGTTCAAGCCCAACATCCATGGGTACCGACTCCCTTCCCATTTTCCACCACACCCCTTTCGAACTACGTGAAATTTGATCCTTTCCAAGGTAATGTATGTAGGAATCCTCTCCAAGGTTCAATCCCAACAACCATTGGTCCTGACTCCCTTCACATTGGTCCACTACACCCCTTCCAAACTACATGGACTTTGATCCTTGCCAAGGTAAGGTACTTAGGAAGCCTCCTTGAGTTTAAAGGCCAATAACCATTGATCCCGACTCTGTTTATATTGGTCCACCACACCGCATCCAAACTATGTGGACTTTGATCCATTCCAAGGAAAGGTATGTAGGAAGCCTCCTCGAGGTTCACGCGCAACAACCATAGTTCCTGAATCCCTTCACATCAGTCCACCACACCCCTTTTGAACTATGTGGACTTTGATCCTTGCCAAGGTAAGGTAAGTAGGAATCCTCCCTAAGGATCAAGCCCAAAACCAAATTATTCTACCCCCTTCATGTCAGTTCACCTTCATCCAGTGTAATTTTAAACTGCATGCCCCTTTTCGTACCACACGACGTTAAATGATACCTGCTCGAACCACACGGTCTTTGACCCTTGTCCCCTAGACAGGGTAGGTAGGAATCCTCCGCGAGGTTCAACCCCATCAAACGGTAAGCCATTGTGCCCCCATCTAGTAGTAAGACGTTATGATCCCCTACCCAATGGTAAGACAATGTGAACCTCATACTGTGTTAATCCGTTGTGATCCCCATTTAGTGGTAAGCCATTGTCAACCCAAGCCCAGCGGTAAGCCATTGTCATCCCTTCCATTGGGGCCCATATCTCTGGTCCATCCCAGTGGCATTAGACCAACCTCTGGCCGCTAACCATTCATAAGCCCTAGTATATCATAAAGTTGTTGTCCTCTATAAACACCGCGATCTTATAACCCATACTGAACTACGTGGACTTTGATTCCCTACCGTGGGGATACGTAGGAGGTCCCTTCGAGGCACAATCCCAACATCACTTTCACTACCGAGTCAACTCCATCTCATTATCCATCCAATTCACTTAACCATCCGTAATCCATATTGATTCTTACATGGTCCACCACATCATAGTGAGATCACATCAATGCACCTCCTAGCATCAGTGTTCCCTCCAAGGGTTTCACCCATCTGATCCACTCTAGTTAGTGTTCCGATCAGTCTGATCCATCTCCGATAGATGTTAAACCTATGGCATACCCTATGTTAAAGAAGGGAAGATGAGGAAAACCTTAGAGACATGGATATGGAATATAATTCCCCACATTCAACGTGGTACACCTTGGGCTTTCTTGCGCTTGAGAAACCATATCGTAAGGGGAAGAAACCCAGACACGCCAGTGTTCCCGTGTCTAGAAATGCCAATGATGTCCAACATGACTACTCCCCCGACTGAAGGTTGCAGCCCTGGACAAACCCCAAGGAATTTCTTGAATGAAGTAGTCTAATTAGCTGGTGTTCATGAAGATTTGGCACTAGGAAGAGTTTCACGAACAATGTATTAATCTATAATGGAGACCCAAACTAGGTGACGAGTTCCGAGGAGGAATCCACAGAAGGAGCAATCAACATCCCATAATCCCATTTCGATCAAGGAAAAAATGTCCTTGAATAAGCGACGGATGACGCCAGCCTTTGGAAATCAGGAATTCAGGGCAATAGTCAGTGTGTCTTCATTATCCTCAAACAGGCGGATGTGAACACCCTGACGAAAGCATAAAAAACAATTTAAGAACCAATCAATCTATTTTTTTGTAATGTTATTATAATGAAGGATTAAAGGGTAGAATCCAAATAACATGGATGCACATGTCATCCAAAAACCAAATAACATCATCATAGAAATCCCATGGAGGCATATAAAATTATTATAATGCATAAATCATTCACCATTAATCTTAACCATAATTCCTTAGTGGATTCATGAATTCTTCTAGTTCTCTCAAGGACTAGAGAGGGAGGAGGAGGAATATAACACTCAATTTTTAAGTGTTTTGTAGTGGAATTTACCTCTAGCTTTTAGATAATCCTCTAGGGAGGATTCATTATGAATGATGATGTCTCTTGTGATATACCCTAAAAATGATATAATTGGGTATTTATAAAGATGAGTTCGGTATTAGGAATTACACATAGGACTTAAACCAATTTATTAATCCCTAGAGAAACCAATGTATAATAATAGAACTAATAATAATAATAATAATATTATTATTATTTTCTTGAAATGTGAAATATATCCAGACAAAACAAATACCATTTATTAAATAAATAAAAAAATATTTATTTAAATGATATTTAATATATCATTTCTATCATACCCTTAACTATATCTCTCTTTTCTCTTTAGTATTTATCAAACCTGGAATAATAAATCTTTATTTAAATAAATAAATATAACTACATTGATCATTAAATAAATAAATAAATATTATAATCTCTAAAATAGTGAATAAATTTTTATTAAATGTTAATGATATATATTTATTCTATAAAATATCTTGTGAAAGAATATATATGATCAACATAACCTTAATAAAAATTAAATACTGAAACTGGAGAATAATATTATATTATAATATTAAATTAGAATATAATTTAACCGAGGTTCTTAATACACATAGTGTGTGACCCTCTATGTATCCTTTATAATGAAATTTGGCAGAACATTAATAAAGTCCATTATTAGTGTCTGGAAATACATCAAGGAACTCATAGAGAAAGGAAATAAATATTCTAATGACAATAATCTTTAATGAATTATCACTATGAAATACAATCATTTTATCTTGATATTTTATCATGTAGGATTCTTCACACATGTAATAAATATTTTTGATTGATATATTCTATTTGAATTTCTAAAAATAACCTCATTGATAAAAACATGATGGATATAAACATAATCAGGTAGTTCCATTCCCATCAATGGTCCATAGATATCTACTTCCATTAATTTAGATGGGAAATCCTTCATTGGGTTATTAATTAATGTCATATCAATTTTGATTCACCCATCATACCCAAATTCATAGTGAACATATTCCATCATGGTTCACATCAATACTTAAAAGAATATGACTCATGCAATGAATTTATAATAATATCAAGTATAAGTTCCAATACGCATGACCAATGTCCGGAACATAAAATGAAACAAATAAAACATGGATTTTTTATTTGTAGGTTAATTATCATTACCACCTATATTGGAGATAACCTAGGGTGAATTTCCTAAGAATAAGTCTTAATGTATTATGATATCCCTACCCAAATAGCCCATATCATCCACATCCTGTCAGATGGTATCATCCATCTATAAAACATTTATATAAGAGTACTATCAAAAAACTTCATTGGTCTCATCATAGTGGAGAAATTCAATGACATTCAATGTGAAATGTAAACTTAGAACATTATCATATTAAATTTAATGGTCAATAAAAATCATGATATGATAAGGATATTATTAATATTCAAAACCCTAATTATACATATAATTATAATGTACCAAGTTGTTGGATCTTGGGAACTATGAAATAAATTACCCCTCCTAGATACTCCTCCTGGGCTGGTAATGATGATAAGGAGTGACCCGTAATTCTTTCTTCTAGTAGGCCCTGGGTTGGAGACTGGAGCCAAGGGTATAAAACACTCAAATGTGAGGAATTACCCTCAAAGATCCTATATCACAGCATATAACCACCAACTAATACACAATGATATAAAATAAATAAATCAAAATCCCCTATAGTAAATATCCCATTTTCAGGAATATAAAAGGGATACAAAATTTCCAATGATAAAACAATTCCAAAATAAAGTAAAATACTATGCTAGAAGCCTAAAAACCCCATCCTATGAGCTAGTACTATGATGAAAAATCACTGGAGACATATTAAACACCTAATAATAGTTTATATATTTATAGTGGGAGCATAAAATCTATAATCAGAAGGATCATACCCAATATCTCTTGTGATAATGTGAAAAGAGCATACAAATTCCCAATTAAATAAACAATAGAACTAACGAGAACCTACACTAGAAAACTTGTCCCCCAACCCCACCATGGATTGCACAAAAAATAAAATATCCTAGAGTAGAATATAATAACATAAAAATGTAGAGAGAGATTCCCCAAAACCACTTACCCATTGATATTCCTCTATCCCTTAATGATAAGACAAATGTTTATCCCATACCATCCATATAAATCAATAATGTCATTGATTTTATATCATTTATCACTTTACCAATAACATATCAATTATTAGAAAAACATAATAATATTATTTATCATGTTACCTAGGAGGTAGGGTGTGATAAATTTGTATGAAATCCACATTTTATCCTCCTCTTAGCACACATGACTCCCACCACAAGTCTCATCATCCCCCACTCATATAACCAAAATATTCTATTTAATGAAGAGTGGTAAATAGGTGGTAGTTAGCCATCATTACCCCCAACCTAGATGATTGAAAAACACCCCCAAGAGTCTCTGAGTTTTGATATAGTTACCCAATATGGATGGGGTACATAGGAATGTTAATAAAATATAGGTATATAATAGTCTCATACAATCCCATGCCTACAGGTTCAGAAAAGAAACACATCCACAACCATATTCAAAACACTCTTAATTTTACAACTCCTTGAAATTAATATAATATAAAACAACCAACCCACAATCATCGCCCCAAGGATCAAAACTTGGGTTCCATTTATCTAATTTTTTTAGCCACTAAGTTTTACCCATTTAACTGTTAATTTAAATTATTATGGATGAATTATTTTAATATTACCCCACCATTAAATAATTCAATATTATTCAATTACTACTAAACCTCTAATAATAAATCACCAAATCAAACCACCATTCTTAAACAAAGAAAAGCAATATGTATTACCATTCCCACCAAGTCGCAAAAAACTAAGGCCACTAAGCTATAAACAACCATGGACAACAAGCCACATAACTATGTCCACCAAGCCACACAAAAAAATTGATCACAAAACATGAATATTTAACTTTTTATTTTAGTTTACCAGATTTATGTATTTGATCATTTAAATGGTTTTCAGAAATCAATATATTACTATAAGTAATAATCCTATAAAAAGAATATAACACGAAACAATAAAAGAAAAATTAGGAAAGCCAATAACTATACATGAAACATAAAATTCTTTTCCAATTTAACAAGTTCAGTTTATTATCTTCATTATTCCAATTCATACTAATCATTAAATTTAAAGATAAATCATGCATATTTACCACCACACAATCTCTTCCACCAGCGTGTGTAACCCTTTTGAGAGACGATGCACTTGGGATCCATTATTTTCGATCCCCATGTCTTTTTTGGGAATTTATCCCTTGTCAATAAAAATTTATTAATGATTTCTAGTTATATGGTGATAAAAATCATGATAATATCATAGATTGACATAAAAGGAAGAGAGAAAATGCATCCACATCCTCAAAATAATCGTTTTGAATCTCTACACAGACCAATGCAATAGAGGATGTACCGTGGGGCTGAAAAAAAAGATCTGAAAATCAATTTAAAACATAGGGATGTCTCATAAAAAATCACATCATGAAAAATACCCAAATCCCAAAAATATATCAGTTATGAAAAATGATGGTAAATGGAAGAAGAAGGAGTGTAAGATAGGAATTACTCACAATGAACCACCATTATCAAATCTCAGATAGTTTAGGGTTAATGTTAATGATTAAATATTGTTTGGGATACAAAATCATCTGTGAAAAACTTTTGTCTGAGAGGAAATATTGGAGAATGGGGGAAATTTGGGGGATAATGGGATTTATAGATAGCTTAAAAATCACAGAATTCATGGAATGAATGGTTGGTTCATATTGTGAACCTCATTGTGGTCACATCCACTGAAAAATAATTCTCCCGATCAAACAAACCATATAGTAATTCATGTCATGAGTATATAATTTTACACCATGAAAAATTAGACTATGGAACCTCCAAAATATCCACCCAGAAATTTTTTGATATGAAAATTAGTTCATTTCATGAATCAAACCTTGAAGAAACTCCAAAACAAGTAATGAAACCAGCCATGAAACATTACACCTTGTAAAGCTATTATTTATGTCATGAGTCACAACCTTTATCTACATATTCTACTCCATATCCACTTCCCAATTCCTTAAACCCATCCATGGATACCAACCAACCAAAAATCACATTCTAATGGGCCTTAATGTTCTAAAATTTTACATTAGATACCTATAAAATGGTTATCATCATGAAAACTAAAAACCAACTAGAAAATGAAAATGTATAACAAACCACTAGAGACCAAAAAACACCCCCTCAGTGATAACTATCAAATAAGGGTGAAACCACAACTAAAAACACAAAATGATTTCAAAAAATAAGAGTAATAAGTCAAACAACCATCACAATGGTTAAAAACAAGAAAAACTAAAACATCAAGGAACAAGCAATTATGCCTACTAGGCATGGCGTAACAATCCAACCCGAATCACTGGGTCTAATGTAGAATGACACATGATCTATTGGGATATTTATTTGTCTAATAACCCATTTGGGGAAATAGGTGGGTCCTATGGAGGTGAAAAAATGTGTCTTTAGGAAATGTGGTGTTCCTGTATTTCCTATTCATTACACTTGTATCAGAGGAGGAACCCAATTGGAAGTGTGAGAGAACTACCCAGGTTGAGATGTGGTGTCCAAAATGAGGACATTATAATCTTGGTGGTGGTGGTGGTGGTGTGGGGGGGGGGGTTAATATAACAATAATCAATGTTAATGGTTTAAAAGATAAAAATTCAATTTCCCCTTTCAACAAGGTGCACCTTTCTTTTGGGATCCTACCAAGTTTTAAATCCAATGTTCATGAGGTTTGGCCAGGAGTAGTCATCAAGATGGGTGAACACCTGGGAAGTTTACTAGGGTGTGTTTAAGTGAGGAAAAATCACAATAAAATATCATGTGTTCTCGTTTTGGGTCAATAATCTGTCTGTTGACCCATTTGGGAACAAGGGTGGGCCCCAAGGAGGGTATACCATGAGTCTATTGGGAAACTAGGGTATTTTTGGAGACCATTTGTCACATTCCCAAGAACCCATCACTTATTGCATGTATATGGTGGGATGAGGCCAGGGTGTATCGCCTAGTGGGATATCTCACTATGAGTTAGAGACCAAGGTGAGGTGAGGATTTTTGTAGCTGATACACATTATAGTATTGTACATTTATTTATTTTAAAATGTGATTTGTCTAGTTGGTGATTGACTGTTGTATATTTTCTGGGTTTTTTAGTTTTTTGTTTCTTCTTTCATTAGTACTATTTTTTATATTGTTTTTAATTCTGTTATCTAATTATATATTTTCATATTTTATTTTTTTATTTTATATTGTAAAATTTTATTGAGGGTATAGTCTACAAATTTTCTTACAAGATAAGCCCACTACAAATTTCTATCAAAGGCCATACGAGGTGGCCTAACTAATTTCATGTGAAATTATATCTGAGACCCAGTGATTTAGGTCAGGATGTTACACATGCACTCCATAACAGAAATCTTGGATCCAGTTCCATAAAAATATACTTTATATACTAGTTTGATACTAAGTATAAATTCCATGACATAACTATTCCATAATTACATAAAATAAATCAAAAATTTTATTACATATATTCACAAAGCTTTTTAGGTCAATATATTTGGAAAATTTGGGAAAAATATAAACTAAAAAAACCCATTAATTCTCAACCAATAGATATTATTTCTTTTATATAAGAAAATACTTAATACATAAGTAGACTTCAACATCACATAAAAATACTTCCTTGCATTCTGTCATTCCAATGATATCATGTGTACTACTATTATTCATAAATTAGGGAATGAAAACATAATAAGAGGGGGATATAATACTCATTAATGGAAATATATTATTTAAGCTATCAAAAACTGATGCATGACATACATAACATGGAAAAAATAAATGATATGGATAATTCCATAATCAGCTAAAACAAAAAGCATTCAATATTTATGAAAATAAATTTAATCAAGTACATTAACAATATTTATCCAATACTTTTGTAATTCATAATTTTTCATATAAAAAACATGGTGCACAAGCCTTGTTATAAGAAACCATACTAATATTTGGAGAGGTATACACAAAAACCAAATATTTGTTTTCTCCTGAGAACTATCGATGAATCGATGGGATATATAAAGTTATACACTGCCTATCAATTTTTTAAGTAAAATTTTTATCATGTGAGAAAATGAATAATCAATTCGTAATCAAATTTTTCTGCAATCATCTGTATTTTTATAATAAAAAATTGAACACTAATACCATACCCCATATCAATAAAAGGGATAACATGATCACAACCCATCCACAAGATGAAGATGTTGGGGTAAACAATACATAGTAAACATCCCAATAATCATAAATATTGTAAAAACAACATATGGAATTACAATATTTTCCCCATGCCAATAAAATGGATTATATGATGATAACCCATCTAGAGAAGGAAGGTAGATGGTTGAAAAATAAAATAACCTTAAAATTGGGAAATATTTTTCAAAGGGTTTATGCGATAGGAATGTATATCACCAAAAACAAGATTAAGATAATTATTATAACATAATGAATGAATGTTTTGTAACCAAAAAACATTACTACTGAGGAAACAACTAAATCAATGTCCAATTGAATAAGTGAAAATTATTTGGATAATAAATATCAAGAAATACATGGAAATAATGTATATAGTGTTCATGAAATTCTAAATAAATATAACACCACACAAAGGTAACATGATGCATAACATGTAACATGTCTCAAAGAACTAGTGTTGAGACCAAGAAAACCCATACGTCATGAGCTATATATTAGTCATTACCCTTTGAGAGATAGGTCTTGTAATTAAAATTAACATAAAATTATGAAAATATAATTCGTTTTATAATACATTTTATATCCTTCATTTATAATTATTTATTTTAGGTATATTGGTTAGTAATAGCTTATTTCAATCATCGAGTGCTAATAACTTTAACTCTTTTCAGACATTTTATAATGTCGACAGCATTACCCAATATTTGATAACAAGATAATAATTAACATATAATTTAATATAAATTATTATATTTTTATTATTTATTTTAAAATATCTTATAAAATTCCATAAGTTTTTTTGTTATGATGCATGAATTTTGAATCAATCTTGGCCTAGTTTAGTTATTTTAGTGAACAAAAGTGATACGTTAATAGAAAGGAAAATAATTCATATAATATTTCAATGAACTTAAACCAATAAATATTGTATTATTATAATATAATTATATTAGTATTTAATTTACTTTATTTATCCATGATAGTGTTTTATAGCATCATTCATATAGGTGGTTAAACAGACCCAAACTTGTACACACATTATCTCAATAGATGAGTATAGTTAAAGAGGTTTTTATTTTTAAATAATATCATTATAATAGAATAATAATGGTATTATTTTTATATTTTTATAATTTTTAACCATGTTCTGAGGTTTTTCGATAAATAATAAAAATTTAAATGAAAATCAAAAAATGGTTCTTGATGGATGTGATGGTTCCCACAGACGCCTGATTAAAATTCTTTTATTAATATAAGTGGATAGAAATGAATAAATAAATGTCACAAAATTTATTATAAAAAAATATAATTATAATAATGATACTTGATTCATCATATTTTTATGGTGATAAATTATTTAGTAGGGTAAGATCAAGAAGAATAAAATAAGAAGGATATAATACTTACAACAGAGACTTGTTCTTTCCAATGAATACCCCTTGGAATTATTGGTATTAGGATAAATTTGTTTGAACATGGGAGTTATGAATTGGGAGAAAGAAATAGTGGGAGAAAAATTGCACTTCATAAAGGATTAATAATAAGGTTGAGTGAAACTTTGAACATTTATAAGTGATATCCTTTTGTAAGAGAATAAAATGGATTTTTCTTGAACACTCATTATTTTTCCATAATTCCATGACACTATTCATGAGTCAATGGATTAAAAGTGGGAAATATGGGGTGTACTAAATTATATGGTATAAATTTCTCTCCAAAATTAATTTTCAATGAAGGTATGAGTTATTTAGGGTTTATTTTTTACTTTTAACCTTTCACCCAATTTGACTTTTACTCTTTTAACTAGATTTTAACTATATAATTTTATTTCTAATTAAATATAAATGGTATCCCATATTACCAAATTTCTATTTTATAAATAAAAAATCGATATCAATTTAATCCAATTAAATTTCTGAATGATAGACTATTAACTTTTTAAATAAAGTATTTTATATATAGAAAAACTGTTTTTGGAGAAAAAGGTTGTTTTTAACATTAAGTGTTTATAATATTATTTAGTATTAAATAAATGTTAAAATATTTTAATTATAGTTATATATATTTTTAAACATAATATTATATTTAAAATTTAATATATATAAATATAATTTTTAAGATAAAAAATACACATAATCATTAAAAAAATTCAAAAGTATAATTTTCACCGCTAATTTGGTATTATCATTAATCATGGTAATCTTATTTATATTCATAAAAATGAAATTTTAACAATTAAATAATATCAAAATTATAATTTCAAATATTATAACCATTTTATCAAATTAAATTTTTACATGTAGAAAAATTAATTATAATGTATTCGTATATAATGTGTAAAATCATATTTTTTTGGAAAAAGTTTATTTTTGATTAGAATGATTATGTTTAAAAAAAATTATAAATTTTGTTAAATATAATGATATTAAGAAGATTATTATTTTTAAAATAATAGTTATAGGACATTAAAATAAATATGAATCTTCATTTATGCAATTATAAATTTAATTAATGAAACGAAAGGAAAATAGTTTTCATAAAATAGTAATCCATTTTGTTAATTGATATTCATGGGTTTTATAAATTGAAAATAGTATTTTAAAATGCTTTATTCAAAATTATAAATATATATTTTTATATTAAAAAGGCTTCAAATAATTGAATTTTATATAAAAGTAACAATAATAGAATTTTTTTATTTTTCACTATTTATATAAAAACAAATTATTTTAAAAAAACTTGAAAACTCATCTTAAAATAATATTTTTATTCTAAATACACAAAATATTTTAAAATTTTCATTAATATCTTAATATTTTTTAAAATTAAATTTAAAAAAAAAATTCATATAATATAATGAAAACCCATCTTTTTTAGAAAATGAAATTTTTAAATATTAATTGTTATTATTATTATTTCGTATCATTTAACAACAAAATTGGTATTAACTTATATTTATTATAATAAAAAAATATTTTATCATCATTAAGTACATGATTATTGAGGTTTAAATTCATATTTTAGAGATGGTGTCATTTTATCACAATAAATTTATAAACAATAAATGATCTCATTATTCATTTTAGGTAAATTAATAGAATTTAATTTATATTAAAAGTAGCCTTTATTTTCTTTATAAAAATATTTAATAGATCCAATATTCCTATCCATTCCTTCTTAAAAAATGACTATGTTTTAACATTCATATTTAATTA
This sequence comes from Viscum album, assembly GCA_963277665.1. Classification (NCBI taxonomy): domain Eukaryota; kingdom Viridiplantae; phylum Streptophyta; class Magnoliopsida; order Santalales; family Viscaceae; genus Viscum; species Viscum album. The sequence continues at coordinate 2,068,359,592 of OY728121.1, forward strand.
TTTATATTTTAACTAAATATATTGTGATTTAGTTTTGGTTTGGTGTTGTGTTTGGGGGCAGCTCTAGCTAATAAGCCATGTCACCAATTCACTCCAATACCTCAAATTGTCCAAAAAATTGGGTTAAGAGGTTGGTTCCCCAACCAAACCATCGACATCTATAATGGGGGTAATCATTAAGAAAAACATGGTCTCCAAACCCAAATTCTTAAGGTATCCTCATTTAGTCAGCATAAACCTTTTTGTGGTCTTATAATACCTCAATCCTTTCATGTTCCACCTGGATCTTCTCGGTCATGCTCTACGCCTGGTCAAGACTAAGGACTACTACCTCTTTGATCTCAATCCAACTTGATGGGGATAGTAATAGTCTCTTATAAAAAACCTCAAATGGGTCCATACCAATGTTTTAGTAGTAAATTTTATTGGTAAAAAACTCAACCAAAGGTAGGTTTCATACCCAGGATCCAATGAAATCAATGAAAAATGTTAACAACATTTCAACCAACATCTGAATGGTCTGCTCGATTTTCCTGTCCATATTGGGGTGGAAAGCAGTGCTAAGGAGTATCTGTTCCAATTAATGATTCAATACCCACCTGAATAATGAATTACTATGAGGGTCTTAGTTAGGAATAACGGTTCTAAGAACTCTATAGTGCCTCCCCCCATAATCCACGTATTATATAACCATAATTTCAAGGATAATCATTTTTAAAATATATCTAAATTGAGATAACTTCATTATTCGGACCATAATCACCAGGATATAATCATATCCAACTAGATTATGTTGTAAACTGGGGGTGGAATCCATCAATAATTCCTCAAACCTAAACTCAGAGACATCCAAGGGTTACAACAGACCACTGGGGGAATGATGGTATACCTTTATTTGATAAATTTCCAGAAAACACACTATGAAATCCTCCCCTAATCCCTTTATTATTGGCCACTAGAACTAACTCATAAATCCATGGTACATATTAGATACACCAGGGAGTACTACCATTGGTGAGATATGAAACTCATGGGGGGCATCCCCACACATCCCTAGAGGGATGAACATACATTCCAAGAACATAACCATATACGAGCCATCTTATAACCATCCCACAGGGGCATCACCATCAATGATACTATCACATATCACCTTAACCATTGAGACTCCAATCCTAAGAGTCCTCCACCTCCTGTGTAAAGATTTATCTAAATTCATCTAAAAAAATAACCCTCTACCATTAACCTCCTCTCACCCAATATGAAAGAACATAAACTTTTTGATTGACATCGAAGAATTCAAAAATTATTGTACGGGCTCCCGTGAATTCATTCTCAATTCATCTACTATGAAATTTACCCATCCTTGGGTATAAAATATCTTTAATTCATTATCATAGAGAATCAAAATCCATCTCTACTTTTATATATTCAGGCCTCACTAAAAAAAATGGATCTTTGGATTTTTTGATCCATGAATATCTCAAGCCATTCACTGATTAGTAAATGTTGCCACAAATTCATGGGTAACCCCACAACTTACATCTCTATATTATGGGTGGTTTTGTTATTCTCATGGGGGATAACTTCATATATACATAAGATATATATCATGAAATGTCCTATAGGGGCTCATGTCATGACTACCCAAATCCCACCTCCAATAGGAAATGAGCTAGTAACTAGCACTGAATAGGTATATCCCACAAATGGGAGGCATTAGACTTAAGTACCTATATGTAGACACACATCTCCAAGCCAAATAATCTGAAATTTAAAAACACTAAGTAAATAATGCATTCAAACCACTATATTCAACCATAATACTATATTGAAATAACTAGAAATTAAACAGGGCCAAAACAAGATCACCAAAAATAGTCTATAACCACAAGTCCTACCTATAAGAAAAGAGGTACTAGGAGTACTATCTAAACTATAGGAACACACCTCATTTTTCTGGCCTTGCTATGAACCACCTGGTCTGGGTCTATCTAGGACTTTATCAATGGTCCAATCGTTTCAACAAGACACAACACATGCGTGCAAAGAATGTGTAGGGGGGGTTAAAGAAATACTCCATTGGAAACCCTGAAACCAAAAAGGAATACCAAAAAGGAAATCCTTTATGGAACTCAAAAAATGAATAGAAAAAAGGAATACCACAATGTAATACCACACATGAATACCATATAAGAGTACCACATAGAAATACCACACAAGAATGCCACACAAGAATACCACCCAGGAATACCACACAAGAGTACCACACAAGAAAGCCACACAGGAATTCCACACAGTATTACTAGACAAGAATGCCACAGAGGAATTGCACACATGAGTACCACATAGGAATTCCACAAAGTAATTCCACATAGTAATACAAGAAATGAATACCACCTTGGAATGTGACACATGAATACCACACATGAGTGAATACCACGCAAGAATACCACATAGGACTACCACCTAGTAATACAAAACAAGAATACCACATAAGAATACCACACAAGACTACCACACTTGAATAACACACATGAATACCACAACGGAATACCACACATGATTACCATACAAGAGTACCACATAGTAATTCCACATATGATACTAAAAAGGATTACCACACAAAAATACCACATAGGAATCCCACACATGAATACCATACATGAGTACCACCTAGTAATTCCACACATGAATACCACACCATAATGCAACTCAAGAATACTACATAGGTGTACCACACCTGAATTCCACCCAAGAGCACCACACAGGAGTACCACACATGAGTACCACACAAGAGTGCCACAAATGAATAATACACATGAATCCATACACACACAAAAAAACACGTATATATATGTATAGAATTCATATAAAAAGAATATCCATATATACTCATGAGAAACACCATGCCATTTGGTGGTATTAACCAACATCCAGCCATAGGATTCTGCATGAAGCACTCTCATTCTGGGAGAAATCAATTGTCGAGCCATGATATCATCAGCGACACTCACAAAGAGGGATATATTGTTTGGAACCTATAAAAATTATAACATATTAGTAAAGGAGGATTATGGTACCACACAGAGGGGATCATGCCCTAATACGTTGGGGGATACCATAGATCTTGCCTAGATACACTGGGGGATACCACATACCCAATCTGGATGAATTCACAATGTAGGGGATCATGCCCGAACACCCTGGTATAAACCACAAATCATGTCTGGATACACTGGGGGATACAACGTACCCTACCGATGTGGCCCTCCAAGTGGAGGATCAGTACCCCCCTCATAGAGGAAACACGATTCCACAGACTCCACTAGGGGTGATAGAGGATCACACTCTAGTCCAGGGGACAAATTATTGAATCTATTTGGGACTCGAAATCTATAGGGGATTACAGACTAGTGATGTGGATGTAGTTCCATCTGAAAAACTCAAGGAATCGAAAAAAGGAAACACTGTCAACCTCTACCGGTCGATGCTAAAAATTCACCACATAATTTTTAAAGGATCGTCTCAATATCAGGGTCTAAATGCCATAAAAGACATGTAAAAAAGACGCACCAATTGAATATTAAGTGGTATTGAATTTCCAATGGATGGGGGGTCATTGTTCCCATAGACCAACCCAACCCAGCCCGTTGGGTCTGACCCAACCCCTTAGTTCTGACCCTACCCACTTGGGGTACTCTGCTCGGCCCGCTCTGCCTTGGCCACTTCTCTTGGGCCGATACTCCTGGGTTGCCTTTCCTTGAAAAATCTTGATATCTGATGCCACCTGGAATGATTGGCCTACTCAGCCTACTAGCCCTCACTTTCCACGATGTCCCACAGATCCACTGTGTCTCGCGACCTTCGAACCATGAATCCACGAGCTATATTTCACACGACGTTCGCCACAGTCCACTTCCACCAGCCCTACCAGATCCCACACAGTATGCCTCCTCTACTCCATGCAGCTACCACCAAAACCTCTAGTTCCTACGCCCCCCTCTAGTGTGACCGCCTTCGATCTCCACCACCCCAGGTTTGCATGCTATCGCCTCACCTCTCTAGCCCACCCAGCTGGACCCGTATTAGTGGCCCCTTCTACGGACCACCAAGATAGATCTAATACCCAGATCTCAAAATGGTTGTAGATCTGGGTTCCTTGGGTCCCAATCTAGACATATCTGGCCTCTTCCACCAGTTTTCTTCTAATCTGGGGGTCCGATCGTGTTCAGAGCCACCTGGTAAGTCAAACAATGGCCACAAGGGTCCAACGATGAAGAACGCAAAGAATGGGGGAGAGAAAAGCATAGGAACACCATGAGTAATGATCCTTGGCCCGATTCATGTAATTATCAATACACTCTCATTAGAAAAAGAATGAATAATGAAGAACCAAATAAGAAAACTCCCCAAAATAATCCCTACAATCATAACAAAACCACAATGATCGAAACACTTTTCAATATGTTCATGGATTGTCCCGCATTCATCGTGATAATCAAGAAATGGGGAAACCTAGAAATAAATAACCTACCTACCTCGATTTGGATAAGTTACTAAGGTAGGATGATTTTTGTGTCGTCGTCGTTGGTGAGGTTCCTTTGAATCTATTTCTTATTGATAGTCGATCCACGATCCATTGTCGTTTGTTTGAGAGATTTATTCTAATAATATACCTAGTTATACTATAATAATCATATTGTTATGAAGCTAACCCTATGATTTCTTCATAGTAATACTTTTAATGTAAACGTATCTACATCAATAGGAATAATTTTTATTTAACTTATTTAATGATGATTACGTCCTTTTGGAGTTTTTCCATATAAGGCTGGTGTAGACTATGTTTAAATCATACCTAAGGTTAAAAACACATTACAAAATCAACTATGGTCTCAAATTTCTAATTTGAGTAACCATTCATGAGTTATTAGGATTTAAAAATAAAATTATTTTATTTACAGTTTCATCCTTGGTGGATTTTTCTACATATGACCCGTGCTAACCAATTTTAGGTCACGCCTAGGATAAAACCTCCATGTCTAACTCAAGGGTGCCACCAGATTTCTGATCCAATAACCCATTTAATATTTATTCCACCATTTCATGAAAACCACCTGCGTGTGCTATTAACAACTTAACATTTTCAAAAAATTGTTCTGGGCATACCGTGCACCAATATCGCACGCCGTCTCTGCTCCGGGTCTCAAAATTCTCCCAAATAATTTCCAAAAATAAAAATTGGAGAAATTTGAGTCATTATGTTCTCCCAACCTTGGTAATTTATGTCCTTGAATGCCAAAAAAGAGATAATTAAACAAATGAGGGTACTGAACATGAACCTGAGCCTCCCACTCTAAGGTGCTCTTCTAGAGATTCTCATACTACCACTGAACACACACTAAATGAATTTTTTCACACAAAAAGGATAATCCCAACTCCATCCAAAATATGACATGCACACCAACAATATATCCTCCATAACCAAAATGGTCTGCTCCATCTGGCCTCCCATCTAGGTGTGAAATAGCATGCTCAAGAGTAAGTGAGTCCCAAATGCCTCCTACAATCCTTTTTACAATTAGGTTGTCATTTGAGAAGCATGATCTAAACCCATCCTTGATGGAACTCCATGGAGTTGAACTATTTCCTTCATGTAGAGGTATCCCATGATCTCTACTAACCTAAAATATTGGAAATCTAGGAAGTGTATTGACATGGGATTTCTATCAATGAACACCCAGATGGAATCATGTACCCTAGACATATGCGATAAACCCATCCAAAATTCAATCGGTCTCCCATCCTACTTCTAGTTTAGAACTTCAAGGGGTTGACCTAAACCCACTAGAACATGCTCCTAATCTTAAATTTGATGACATGTATGGCATCGAAAGATAAAATATTCAACTGACTTATTCGTTTAGGGACATCAAAACTAACACTAGAGATCCTAGTATATCATTGCCGCCCCTTGATGTACTACAAATGTGGATGTATGGGAATTCTTCAGAACCTCCTCCATCAACATCACTATTAATACTATGCATCCTCTGGATAGAACTTTGTGCTCCATACCTTTCGAATATCCATCAGAAGCATGCCCTGTGAACAACCGAGCACATAGGGTCTCACAATCGGAATTCCAAAGTTGTGCCTCCCGGAATTGCTATTAGAGTGGATGGGTGACCACCATCAACTAGAGGTAAGCTTCTCCATATCCATCCACAAATGATATCTGCAACAAGGCCAACAGATCCAATTCCTTATTCAACAACATAAATCTAGATATCCTTCTGAAAGCATCTGACATCACTTTCCCCATATAAGGAGGATAGATAATCTTGAATTTATATTCTTGGAGGAACACTATCCCTCACATCTCTCTTATCCATCACTGGATCCACTATAATTCCATCACCACAGTAGGAAATTGAGGTCTCAAAACAGCCACTGCACTGAGGTTTAGGTTATCCACTTGATGAGTAATTAGTTGCACCATGCAATGCGTGAGTCCATCCTGCACTGTCTATATTCCATTTTTACTAACAATGAAAAACCTAGTTCTATAACTCTAGACATACCAAACTCTTATACTAAAATAGTCAATTTAAGCATGAACTATGGATGAGTAGTCCATACTAAGAATGAAATCATAAGTCCTCGAAACCACCACCAAGGGATCCCAACCAAATCTCTCACTTCTAAGAGTTAGGACACACTATTGGAACCAATGTGTGATCATTGGGTCTCTTTCATTAGGAGTCTAGAAGCTTCAGGGTTGAGTCAACGATTAAACTGGAATCTCCGAGTATCAAACAAGATTCATGGAAAGAATAGAATGATTAGAAGAAATGTATATTAATATGACAACTAAGGTATAATAGACATAGATCATACCTCAAATCATGCCTAGATCCCCTGGGTCATATTCTATGACCGAACTACCCTTTCCTCTAGATCCCTAGGCCTGGTGTATACATCCTAGAGGTGGTCGTGGTAACATGTCTGAGTGTCGACCACCTCATGCTGCTCTCCCAACTCATCTTCCACACCCTCCACCCTTTGGAACACCCTTCTCCAGTCTCTTTATCTACTTCTATGGTACATCCACCATCTCTCTCTCAGTAGTAAGATGATTTGGAACATCTTGACCTTGATTTACCTTTCCATCACCTGAAAAGAATTTCTTATCTCTAGGCTGACTGAACCCAACCAGTGATACTTGAGTTGTAGATCCCCTATCCAGAGAGATCTTCTTGAATTGTCTCTCACGTCCATGTCTTTGAGACTGACGTTGGATTCCCACTACTAAGGTATCTGATCCCACTTTCCCACTACTAACAACCACCAGTTGTATCTTCCCATCCAAGGAACTATCATCCACAAAGGGTCTCTCTACCACCCCATCATAGGTAGTAATGCACATAGGGATAATGCTGACTCAGATATCCCTACACAAAACTCATGAAAATTTCCATTCCAAGAATCACTGGTCTTATATCATATCCATCGAGTACATGGAAAGGCTGGTATGACTCGATGAATACTCAGATATCGACATGTCGTCCTGCCAGAGCGGTAGAAGATCTTGGAAAAAGGTTCATTGCAAGATTGTGTTACCAAACCCCACCATCTCCCTGATAATCCATGTAGATGGATCACCATGAGGACCAGAATATGACATGATGGGTCCCAAATAGATAGAAAACTCATGTCACTGCCTCAAGCAAGTCCTTAGCCACAAGTGTGTCGGGCTCTCCTAGAATCCATAGGCGTCTCTGTCACTAAAACTCATGATGTTCACTCGGCCTATGCTCCTCATCCTCTATTATTATAGGTACCATGTTCTACTCTATAAGTGGTTTTATTGCTGGTGCACCACCTATAGGTTCTATCTACATTAAAAATCCTTGTATCGATGTCTCATGAACTAACAGATCATCCCCATGATCATGTGCTGGAATCTTTTCTAGCTGTCAATGTTGAGGCATCTAGAAGAAAAACAATATGTACTATGATCAATTTAGAATATCTGGTGAGTTAAATCAATAAGGACAAGGAAGACACTACCATTCCTATATGATAAATGTACTATTATTTTCTCCCTGCAACTAGTGTTTTCATGTGGCGGGTTTAAAAGTAGGAAGCCAGAGTCCTAATGTATGGATACATCTCCTGCCACACCAACACTGGATTCCCTAGCCAGAAAGAAGAAATCGAAAGACTTAAAACCCTTATCCCAAACCAATATCACAAACTCCCAGTCCTAAAGTAGAATCAAACTCCTATGATTCCACTCATTCACAACTCGTCTCAAAGGGGCCCATGCTGTGACTACCCCAAGCCTACCTCCATTGGGCTAGGGGATGGTGACTAGCTCCGAAAAGAATATCCCAAAAATGGGAGGCATTAGACTGAAGTACCTGTACACATGCACACATCTCTAAGCCAAACAATATGAAATGTAAAAACACTAAGTAAGAAAATGCATGCTAGGAAATATATTCTACCACTAGAGTACAATAGTGAATGAACTATAAAGTAAATAGGGTCAAAACTAGACCACTAACAAGAGTCTGTATTTACAAGTCCAACCTATAAGAAAAGAGGAACTGGGAATGGAATCTGAACCGTAGGAACACACCTCATCTGTATGGCCTCACTATGCACCACCTGGTCCTTGTCCACCTAGGAATTCGTTAAAGGTTCGATCATCTACATAAGACACGACACGTACCGAAAAATAATTTGAAGGGGTGAGTAAAAAATTTCTTAGGAGGAAACCTCAAAACTGCAAAGGAATACCATAAATGAATTCCACGAAGGAATACCACAATGGAATACCACAACGTAATACCATAAAAGAATACCACACAACAATACCACATAGGAGAACGACACATGAATATCACACGGGAATTCCATAAAAGAATACCACATAAGAGTACCATAAAATAATGACACATAGGAATACCACATAGGAGTACCACACATGAATTCTACATGGTAATTCCACAGAGGAATTACACACATGAATCCCACAAAGAAATACTACACAAGAATACCACATAGGAATACCACATATGAGTAACACATAGGAATTACACAGAGGAATACCACATAGGAGTACCACATAGGAATGACACACATGAATACCCAAAAATAGTACCACACAAGAATTACACATAGGAATACCACACAAAAATACCTCAAAGGAATACCACACTAGAATACCACACAATAGTACCAAACATGACTACCATAGTGGAATACCAGACATGCATACCACACAGGAGTACCACTTAGTAATTCCACACATGAATACCACACATGGGTAAAAAATAAGAATTCAAAACACAAATACCTCACAGGAATACCACTCAATAATACCACACAGGAATACCACAGAAGAGTTACATATAGAAATTCCAAATAATAATACCACACAGAAGTATAACATAACAGTGCCACACTGGAATACCACACAAGAATCTCAACACATGTTTATGTATAGAATACATATAATAAGAATTTTCAGATATAATCATGAGAAATTTCCCCCCATTAGGCAGTCTTAACCAATTTCTAGCCACATGATTCAGCTCGAGGGACACTCATTTTGGGAGATCTCACTCTTCAAGCCATGATATCATCAGAGACACTAATGAAGTGGTCTATCTCATTTAGGCCCTACCTAAATGAGAACGTATTGGTCAAGTATGAGAATGATAACATAGAGAGGGTATCATGAACAGATATGCTGGGGGATACCACTGATTACCTATGAATACACTAGTGGATACCACACACCCAATATGGATAAATTCCCAATGTAGGGGATCATGCTCGAACACCCTGGGGGATATGACGGATCTCACCAAGATACACTGGGAGATACCAAGTACTCTACAAATCTGAACCGTTAGGTCGAGGATTAGTTCCATACTCACAGAGTTTACATGATTCAATATACTTTGTTAGGGGTGATATAATATCACAATCTAGTCCTATAGAGGGATGCCTAACTCTATCTGGGTCTTGACATCTAGAGGGGATTAGAGTTCCGTGATGTATACATAATATCGTATTGAACCATAGAGTAAAGGAAAAATGGAATGATCACAACCACTAATGGTCCAATATAAAAACTCTGAACATCATCTCAAAAGGACCGTCTCGACATCAGGGTACAAACGTTGAAGATAGATTGTAAAATGGATTCACCTTTTAAACGTTTTGGGGGTTTGAGGATTCAATGGAAGGGGGTTCACTAGGCATGTGGACCAACCTGACCTGGACCACATGGTCTGACACAATGAGATGGGTTTGACCTGGCCCACTGGGTCTGACATGACCTGTTAGGTATGACCTGGATATCTTAGGCTACTCCACCCAACCCACTTAGCAGGGGTAGCGCCACTTGGAAAGCTTTGCTTGGGCTGCTCCACCTGGCCTGCATAGCTTTCACCTCAAGACCCACACCACCTAGTCCACCTAACATGCTCATCCTTCTTTCCCTCTACATCCACTGCATCCATCAGATCTTCTAAACCCTATGGCTTCTCTATGCCCCATAGATTTGCCACACCCTGCAGATCTGTTGCATCCTGTGGCCTCTAACCCACACGGTCGTCACTATTGACGTATTCTGCCATCCCCATAGACTCCCACGTGGACACACACTTCTCTCTATATGGTTTCACTCTATGATGCATGAAATGGACATAGCCACCTCCGATTCCATCCCCACACCTCCAGTGCTAATGCCTTAGATCGATGCCACCCCAGGCTGTAACGCAGCCACCTCACCTTGTCGGACCACCATGTAGGTCCCACACTAATAATCCCTTTCAGAGACCATGGAACTAGATCCGATGCTCTGATCCCAAAGCAGTCATAGATATGGGTTTCTGGGGTGCCTATCTACATAGATCCAACCTCTTCTATCCGTTTTCTTCTACTCTAGGGTTACAATCATGTATGAAGCCACCCAACAAGTCAAAACATGGTCACAAGGGTCCAATAATGAATAACGCAAAGAAAAGGGGAAGAAAATACGAAGATCAAATAGAGGAATGAACATCATCGTTGTTTGTGTCGGCCTCAATTCGTTATCATTAGATGAAGAGGGAAGAATGAAGAACCAATTAACAAAACTCCTTGAAATAAACCCCACAATCAGAACCATCACGTAACGATCAAATAATAGATTAATCTATTCGTGGATTGACCAATATTAATAATGATAATAAAAAACAAGGATAGATTAAATGGAAATAACCACCCTAACTCGATTAAGATCTATCACTGATGAACGAAGATCATTGTGTCATCATCGCTGGTGCAGTTCCTTTGAATCAATTGCACATTGATCATCGACCCACAATCTGTCGTCGTTTGTTCAAGAAATTTTATCCCAAGTTCCCCTAGATATTCTCATTAATTTAAATGGTTATGGGGATAACCATAGGATTTCTTCATTGGGATAAATTTAAGTGATAATTCTCCGTGTTAATAGAAATATTTTTTATTTTTATTGTTTAAAAATGATTACATCATTTTTTGTGTTTTTCCATGGAAGACCCGTGCTGACTAAGGTTAGGGAACACCTAGGGAAAAACACATTAATAAATAAATTGTGGTATCAAATTTTCAATCCGAGTCACCACACATGACTTATTAGGAATTAGAAAAAAATAATTTGATTTCATAATTTTATTTATAGTTATGTCCTTGTTGACTTTTTCTATAGATGACATACACCGACTGATGTTATGTCATGTCTAGGATAAAACCACAATTTTGAGCTCAACGTTACCCTTAGATTTCTTATTGGGGAACAAATTTAATACTCCTTACAATTTTTAAGTAAAACCGTGTGCACATGCTATTAACAACAGAAATTTTTTAATGAATAGTTTCGGTATCACTGGGCCTCGGAATCGCACGCCATCTTAGTACCTCTTCTTGGAATTTTCCCAAATAATTTCTAAAAATATAATTGCAAAATCCAAGTAATTACATAACCATTTCCCACCGGTTCTTCTATATGCAACCCAAACCCACGAAGGAAGAATCATAAAACACCCCAGATATCATGCCCTCTCTTGGAATCTTATGAACTGGGGAACTCACCAATCACTCATTTAAGTAGATGAATGCTACCTATATTTGACCAATACAAACAAAATACATTCACTTCATGGTCAGGGAGGTCAGTGGTTATAAAATCCTAGAGAAATTAGATATATACATATATTAATAACCCAAAATTACAAGAAATCTATAATCCTCTATCACGTTTCTAGGTGGTTCATAAGAAAAAACTGCCCGAGCCTCTTCCAGATCCCCCACCACTCCCTTCTAGGACACCATATGTCCAAGGAAATGAAAATCATAGATCCAAAACATAAACTTGGATAATATTCCATATAACTGGTTGTGTCAATGTGTTTTCTAAATAATCACTTGGGGCTCGACTTACACCTCCTTTGATCATGAATTTATAAAGATTCCATCAATGAACACTACATAATATTGGTCTATGGATCACAAAATATAGTTTTATTTGGTTCCATGAGCATATATGGGGTGTTCATGACACTAAAAAACAGGAATATGAACACTATGTACCCATACCATCACTGAAAGGCAGTTTTTGGGATATGTACCTCCTTGACTCTTAGTTGATGATATATAGACCCGAGATCAATATTATAAAATGAGCTAAATTATCTAAAATAATCAAAGATATTTTTTATTCTTATAATAGGGAAACTATTTTTATCATCACGTTATTCAGATCCTAGTAGTTTATGAACAACCCCAAATTACTATTTTTCTTCTTAGTGAAGAAAATTGTAGCACCCCATGATGACACACTATCCTAATAAAGACTTTATAAATCATATCATCAATCATGATTATCAACTCCCACAAATATGAGGGTACCATACAATATAGATTTATAAAAATTGGGTGACACCCAAAAATTACTTTATTCCAAACTTGATATCTTTTCTTGGGAGTTGTGTTGTAACATCCTCAAGGAAAACATCCAGAAACACTATAAAAAATATAAGATTCTCCACTATCCAAGCCCTCAGTGTATTTTTGATGACTCAAACATCATGTAAATAAGGAATTTTACTCACATTATTCCCATTTTAAAACATCTTCATTTCGTTAACACCATTGGTCTTCCTTTTAAAATAGAAAACTCAACCATCCTCCTGAAACAATCAACCACCATGTGAAGATAACCCAATAAATAATGAGAATGTAATTTTATGGTAATATATGAAACGAAAATAAATATTACAGTGATTTATGATTCCCATTCATTATTCAATATCCCCATAAAAAATAAAATAAACTATTATATCATTTAATTATCATAGACAATACTAGGGGTGCATAAAGCCACTCCATGTGCAGTCCAAGTGCATTGACCAAGGTGTGTGAATACAAGGTGTGTGAATATACATAATAAAAGAATAGAAACCAGGATAAATGATAAGATTATCACAGAAATAAAAATATTTTTCTATTTTGGAAACAATTCCTCCATTACATACATCTACCCTTGGCCAGATCCTTTTCCTCATTGCAGATGACCTATATGTCCATGCCCTAGTATGAGTCCCTAATGTAATGGGATATCCTTGGGCTAACCTATAAAAAATATCCTCCTATTGACTTTGAATAAGTCTATTGAATAGGATGTTAAACATTATATGGAGGCCATGTTTCTGAAACTAGCATGGGGTAACTGCTACTGCTATTGGAAAATGGTTTTACCACCCAAGAGACACTGAATATCCATGCGTGATGGCAATTATTGCTGATAATGACCATAAATTCTATAGAAAAAATAAAAAATAGTGTGGTCTTGATAGATTCACAAGAACATCCATCCCTCCAGGCACATGATATTAACAACTAGGGTAGTTTTCCTACTGATCAGAACCATGAATCCCTATTATCAATAACCCTCAAACTCACTCCATACTCCCCAAGTGTCCCTACAAACTCTCAACCAGGGGATCTCCATCCTGCTCATGGATCCTCTTTATCACATTTTATTTATTCTACACCACCACATATGTAGTTAATATAAATGGTGTTACTATATAATAAAGAAGGGGTGAACGACCTCCTCCATGCACCATGATCAACACTCCTCATGTGGAAGCATGTCAGAGAAATTGCAGATGCTAATTAAACTTAATCACCAGATCCTTAACAATTATAACCCCATGCTGATTGGATTAGAACTCATGCATATTTTCCACCTTTTATATCATTAATATGTAACCAACCCAAAAATATTATTTGAAATCAACCCACAAAACATTAGTTTCTTTCTAATCCCTGAGATATCTCATCCACCACCAACACATTGCTCCCCTCCACCGGGTATCTCATATGGGGAAAATTTTACTCTATTTTTTATCAAATAAATAAAAAAATATATCTCTATATCCTCCACCCAGTATTTCATATCTGTATTGTATGTTCTAACCTCTTACTTTTCATGGAGCTGGAACTAAAATGTGCACAATGCCCACTATGAATACTCATCCTCCTAATTCGAATCGACCCTCTGATAGTCAATTTTGTCACCCTACTGTACCTTCCAAACATGAATCACACATGAGTGGAAAAAACTTATCATATCTATAAATAAAATATAAACATCTAAATCTGGTAGAAAAAAAAATATTTTATTATTTAATAAATTCATTTATTCTTTCCTTGAAATAACCCATTTAAAAAATACTCAAGAATGTAGGATTCATGTAACACTCCTTAGTTTCTACCCCATAAGAAATTTAAATTTACATAGTACATAAATAGAGCTTATGTTCCTAGCATCGAATCTTAAAGGGACCTAAAATCATATTTCCTAGTTAGTTTCCTTTACCATCGTCAAATGCTACATTCAACAAACACTATTGTCTTACCAACATGTGTAGTCCACAGTAGTGCCTAACTAAAAAATCCAATCTATATTCTAAACAAAACAATTGATAACACTCTTTCACATACCACCTAAATAATACCCCTCTTGGGATAGTAGTGAAGTTAATGAGTGACCCTCTTAGTCCCACCTATAGATAAACCCTGAGTTGTTGAATTGATATAAGGGAACAAAACACTCCAATTAGAATCATTACCCTCAATATCCTAAGAGAAAAATCAAAATCAATGAACTAATAACCTATTCTATAATATAAGTAAACAAAAATAAAATTGAATAAATATCCCATATGAAATAATATGAAATAGATAAAAATATCTCAAAAGATAATATTATATAAATGGAATTAAGAATCCCATTTATGCAACCAAAAACACCTAAGCCCTGGGCTAATACTATCTAGATCAATCACAAAATACCTCTAAAAAATGAGAAAAAAACTTATAAATACATTGGGCGGGAATAACTCATATAATCATTAGGATCATACCCAACATCTCTTGTAAAAATTTCGAAAGGGAATACTAATTCTAATTTGAACAATTAAAAGAAATATCCCCCACACACACAGGTTAACTAGTCCCCCAAATTCACAATGACTCCCTCAACAAATAATGCATGCATAATTATAATGTAATGTCATGATAATGTAGATAATGTAACCCCATAACCATTTCCCCATCAATTTTATAAACTCACCCTATGAAAAGACTTCATTTTTCCTCTACCTTCCATTTCCACCATTGATGACCCCAATCATATATCCTTTCTCATGGAACCAACCACATATCAAGTCTTGCCACACCGACCAAATATCTTATTCCAGGTAACTAGGTCCATAAGGTATCATGAAAAAGTTGTAAATAAAATTTTTACCCCCTTCAAACAAAGAATTCCCCCACCACATATATCATAATCCATCATCTATATCAACCAAATCTACTTCAAAATGGAGAGCATGCGAGTGGTGGTTTTCAGATATGTATATCCTCCCAGTCCTGGATGTTAGGAAAATATCCCCCGAGTCTATTAGTGTCAGTTAGGTTACCTGACTTGGGTGGGGAGCATAGAAATTTCAAGAAAATATAAGTATATAATTATCTCACCCAATCCCAAACATATGGGTTCACATAGGAAACACTAAAACATCAATTTTCATAACACTACTTATATCATTCCACCAACCACTAAATCTTATATAGAAAAAAACAACCAATAAGAACCACACAAAGGGATACAAACTAGGTTCTGTTTTTGATTATTTTATTGAATAATTCATTGAAAAATATTTGATTATTTATTTTTCAACATAAAATTTTACCCAGGAATTCTCTTACCACTAGCACACCTTTAAATAAGCTGATATTATTCCATTTCTACCAAAACGCTATTATGAACCCACTATTTCAAACCTCCTTATAAAAACCAAGGCCAAAAATCCATACATACAAGTCCACTATGCTATAAAAACCAATCCCATTGATCCTCAAATAAACAAGGCCACTAGGCCACACAACCAATGAAAACGAGCCTCAAAAAAATCAAGCATTAAACATGACTACTTAACTATGTTTTTCATTTACCAGAATTAATTATTTAAATATTTAATGGGTATTTTTAAATCAATCAATCACTATAAAGAATAATACAATAACAATAATATATCATGAAACAACATAAAAAACATCAATAAAACTAGTAATCTCATATGGGACACACCATTCCCTATTAATTTCATTAATCTAGTTTTTTATCTTTATTATTAAAATTCCTAATTCTCTCCTAACGGGAAGAAAAATCATGATAATATCACAAATACACATAAATGGTAGAGATAAATGAAATCCTATACCTCCAAACATGATTTTTTATTCACTAAAAAATACAAATAAAGAGGCCACAAGCACACAAAGTATCGTCAAATAAATTTGAAATGTAGTGATGTATCATAAAAAAGCATAGTCCAAAAAACACATAAATTGAAACAACAAAACTCAAATGAAATAATTAGTTGAAAAGAAATAACTTGTTGAGTAAGAGAAGAATAACACA
Organism: Viscum album; assembly: GCA_963277665.1. Classification (NCBI taxonomy): domain Eukaryota; kingdom Viridiplantae; phylum Streptophyta; class Magnoliopsida; order Santalales; family Viscaceae; genus Viscum; species Viscum album. The sequence goes on from OY728121.1 coordinate 2,068,376,633, forward strand.
CCCAGAATCACCAATATCGAATCTTTGAAATCCAATGGTGAATGAAAAAAATTAAAGGCCATTAGGACTCCCAAAATCACATGGGAATCACATAAAACCCAATAGGAAATATGGGAGACTGGGTGTAATAAGTGGGATCCTGGGATTTATATATAAAATTAAAATCTCACCATTGATAGCATAAAAGGATGGTTTACATAATGAACCTCAAAAAATTAATATCCACTGAAAAATAATTCATCTGATCCAAAAAACTGGGATAAATTTCAGATTTTGAGAATATAATTTCTATTCGTGAAACCATCAAAGACAGAAACTCCACAAACTACACTATGAAGATTCTTGATGTGAAAAAACTTTATCATCATGAATGAAACAATGTAAAAAATCTATAACAACATGTGAGACCACCCTGTAAAACATTACATGCCATGAACATGTAATTAATGGAATAGATCGACAAATAAAGTTATATATTTTAATCTATCTCTTTTTCATCCTTCCTCAATACCATCCCAAGAATCCCATCTCCCAAAAATCACAAATTAATGATCCAGAAGGTTTTAGGCTATTACACACCAACTTAAACTCTTTTTTCAAGGGAAAAATTATGGAAAGCATTTGATTTGATCAAATTTGAATATTATATAAATATATAATAATTGTGTTAAATAAAAGTGTTTCTAAGACTACATTTAAAAAATAATCACAGGAACTACTATTTTTTATAAAGAAATTTTCTTTACTAAAAATTTTTCTATGAATTTTGAATGTGATTCAATATTGATATATATGATTTATGATTAAATGAATGAATGAAAATGCAGGAGATAATCATGTTGTTACTGTGTGTTATGGAAGGTCTTAATTCAACTTTGAATATTTTTAGAACTACTACTAGTGAAGATTTTTTTAAAGTATATTAGTCTGTTATGAAAAATGGTTTAATAGAATTATGTGTTGCTTGTATCAATAAATATAAAATAATTTATATATTCTGTAATTGAACAATTTTTGTACTAAGTATGGTTAGGTTATTGAGAGATAATTATTTTCATAAAGAGTACTTTAAAAGTACTTGTCTATTGTAAAAACATAGTGTCATATGATTTAACTCTTCTATGTAATTTCATAGTAAATTTATCTTAATAAAATCACTAAACTTTCATTGATTATCAGTGTAGTTGGGTTTAAAATAACATGATAGACCTTGAACTACTATAAAATCATAGTGTTCTATGTCCTTCAGATTTATTTATATATCACTACAAATCTGATTAGAAAGTGGAAAAAATTTCTAATTATTTGAAGAGGGTTGTTAATGTTTTTAATTAGTGAAAATCAAGAATTTAATTCCCCTACTATTGAGTCATCATAATCAACATGAAAAGGAAAATATAATTAGCATAAAACATAATAATTATCTGTAGTCGTTAAAATATTTAGGTAGCCTTGGGGAGGTCTTGGGTTTGAGACTCCCTAGGTCTGTGAAATTATTTTCACTGTATTTACCCATTATCTAACTAATGCACACTATTATTGTCAATGCAATATAATTAAATTATATGTAATTTTTGAATAATAATTATAATTTTTGACTATATTTATGATGATAATGATGGAGATTATTTTTAATGCAAAAATGATAATGATAATGAAAATTATAATATTAATAATGAAAAAAAAATTTCACTAATGATTTGAACTATAATTATTAAAATTAATAACAAGAATAAGAATAAGTATTATTAGTAATAATTTTTTTCTTATATGGTTAAGTGTAATTATTAATTATTATTATGAAAATTATTTTATGTTATTATTATTTTAAAATTTAATAATTCCATTTAATAATTTTAATGTAATAATTTTTTTTAATAATCCAAAATATGTTTAGGTCAATACCCTTTGTTAAAAAACGTAATCCTCTTTTTAACTAGGTTGAGATAGAACCTATTCCATGACCCATATTCCACAACCTTACATGACATGAAGGACCAAAGCCATAATATCCTAATACACAGTGATCTTCCATCAATACGTTATGGATCATATAACCATGCCTTAGGATCCTATACTTACACTACATCACCCTAAACATCACACCCGCAACAGCATCTTGAAATAATAATTTTATAACTAATAATTCAACTATTTTCAAATGTAACTATTTTTCTAATATATTGAATTATTATTTTATATTGTTATCATTATATGTGATTATGAATAATAGTGATATAGTTAATAAAATTATTATTTTTATATGTGTCATTTATATTAATAAAAATATATAACTAAATATCGAAACATATGTTTAAAAATATTAATAGTTTTCTGTTAATGATCACGATAATTATTATATATTATGATAATGATAAGTTCCAATGTAATCCATATTAAATTCATTTAATATTTTATAATTTTTTAAAAAATAATGAATTTTTATTATTATTTTTAATTTATATGATAATAATTAAATAAAACTATAGTACCAATTTCTAATAAGGTCTAGAAGAGTGTAGGTCGGCCCTTTACGAGTGGGATGATGGGTTTAATAAATCGGTCCTTATAGTTCTCTGTATTTCCATAAATATTTCTCCCCTACATAGTTATAGTATTAATTAAATGTAATTATTGTTTCTATATTTATTATTTTTATTCCAATCAATATCTATGGGAACTATCATAGTCTTGAATCTTTCCATACTCAAAAACTATTCATATTATTACACAAGATGATATAAATCCACCTCTTAGATAGAGAAGGAGGGACACAACTGATCTTGTGACATAACAAACTAGGTCATAAACTACTCTCCTTTTTGGGTCCACAATCCAAGTAAGCAGATAAAGCCTTCAAGCATTGAGAAAAATGTTTCATCAAGGTAATACAAGTCTTTAGCCAAAGACTATTGGCTCTTTAGGGGCCTTTAATTTGACCAGTATCTAAACATCTATTTTTATGGCCTTTTAGCATGTATTTTCTTGAATAATTTTACTATTTCCCCAAACCTTCCCTTGTTTGTTTCCTTTTATTAATAACTTTTCAGGTCATGGATTTGAGTCTCCAAATCTATTTCTGAACTATCATTATTAAATAATTGTATTCTTTTTGAATTATAATATTTATATTTTTAATGATAATAATTAAAAATTCTAAATAAAGATATAAAATATAATAATAATAATAAATGATTAATCTAATTATTAATCAAGGTAATTAATTATTTATCTCATTAAAAAATTTAAAAATTATTTGATCTTACTATAAAACAAAATAAATAATTTTTATAAGAAGTGTTGTTGTGGTCCAAAACAAATGCTTGGGGATATTCCTAGAATAATTGATTGTTTTTTTCAAGTCTTGTGTGTGATCTCATACATGAATGATTTTACTTATCATCCTCTTAATCCTTTAAATTGTATTAATTAATTGTAAAATGTAAATAATTATCATTTTAATCTGAAAAAATGGAATAATTATTTTAAAAATTAATAAGATTATTTAGAGGTATATTTAGATGGTTGATACACACATGAACAAGTGTCAATTGAGTTATTCCATATCTTCATACCTTTCTAAGGGATGATCTACATTATTTGTGACTATATCAAAGACATAAATAAAAAATCCTAAATTTACCAATAAATAAAATCTAAAAGAAAATGTTGTTTCCATACCCCAAAATAGTTCCTAACAAAATACTAATAAAAAATATTCTACCAAAATACCTCAATTGTTTCCCCATAAAATTCAGATTTATAGTTTACAACCTACTGTGTTCCCTTATATTACATTGTTACAATTCCCCTACTGTAGTTCCCAGTATAACATATGCTATATTAAATTGAAAAAATGATAATGAAAACAACAATAATGGTGATAAAGATATTTTATTAATGAAAACAAATATATATTTATTTATTTATAATAATAAATAAGATATTTACATTTAATAATAACATATGAAATTATCTGGAATATATTTATTATTATTTGTAAATAACATTTTCGATTGTTATTAAATAGAATTATTATCAAATAAAATCTGTAAATTATACTTTATAGTTACAATTTTTATAATTAATAAACAATTATTATTCATTTTCCCCACCCTCACTCTCATTAAGAGATCACCATGGAACCCATGGGTTTCCACTCTTCTTCTTTAGAGTCCCACATATTATTTCAGAACATTGAGTTTCTCCATAGTGTTCGAGTTAAATGGAGAAGGTTTTATGGTGTTTGGTTTTTTAGGTCAATGGTTGATATTTCATAATGTTATTTTGGGTCGTTAATACTTTCCTTCCAAAATGTTTCTTGATGGTAGAAGAAATGTTAATGGACTCAGTCTACTATATTTTATTTTTCACTTATTTTTGTGCTTTTTATTTATTTTTGGTTACTACTCTAGTTATTTTGGTTTTTTTTATTTTAGAAATCTCTCTTGTGATTGGGGTTATTTATTTGTTTTAATTGTATTAGGTTTATAATTAAATATTTTTTAGATTGTGATTTTGTGATTTTTTCCACTCTGATGTTGAAATTTCTATTGTTGGTTCAATGGATGGCATAAGAATAACTTCTAAAAGTAACTAATTTTTGTGTGTGCTAGATTCACTATTATGGTTCAAACATGAAAAATTATCAATTTTTTTTTGGTTTTGAGGTGCTTTTGATTGTGAATTAATTTGTAATTTCTAGTGGATTTTCGAACCATAAACTATAGTAATAATGGTTCTATTTCCTTGGAGGCATCGTGTAATGGCTATGGTTATTGAATCAAGCCGAAAAACTATCCTATATTGAATTTTGAAATATTGGGTGTGCCAAATTATTTTTTGGGTGTCTCAACTCAAATTTGAGAGTTTCACCAATAAAATATCATTAATTTGGACGGGTTCAGTGGTTTATCTAAATCCTTGGTTGTTCGGAAGAGGTTTTGGGATCATTAGAAGCCCTAAAGTATGTTTTGGAGTTTTAGGTCAAGGCACACAGTTTGGGGAAAACTATGTGGTCACTTATAGGTAATATTGTGACCCATATTTGTACTAAGTATGGTTTTGGGGAAACAATGTTTGGGGGCGCACAACCATGCATCTATGTCTGCAATTTTTTCAGAGGCCTCTGCACTGTTTTCACATGGTTAGGGAAAACCATGTGGAAAGCTAAAAGGGTAGTTCCATATAATCAGTAACTTTTCACTATATCCCACATTGTTTTCACACAGTTTGGAAAACTGTGTGGTTGTAAAAATGAATGAAAGTCACTTTTACCCTTTATTTTTTTCCTTTTTCACTTTATTATTCTTTCAATCTTCATTCGTGGGTTGTGTAACAACGTTGGATGAGATATCCTCCTCCTCATCTCTAGGGTGTGTCTCAGATCCTTTGTTAGTGCTCCATTTTTAGACCCATTTGGTGTGATATAACTGTATCATTAAGGATTTCCTCATCCTAGCTTCTTAATTTCATAGTTCTTACCGTACGAAGTGCTAAATATGTTAGATGTTTTTTACCCTATTTTCAAGGTGTTCAATGGAATCATTGATTTCTTCCAAAACAATTTGATTTATAGGATAATATAGGACGTGCGTACATCTATTAGTCCAAGGTAGGTTGTGTGTACCATTCTTTGTGTTTTTCTGGATGTTTTTGGGGTTCATCTTTTAGCGCACCATTGGGTAATTGAGAAAGACCTTCATGATTGATATCAAATTGACCATATGAACTTATGGGATGCCTTAAGGCATGTCCAATCCATACTCATACATGTGGGGCTGGGATAGAGGCCATTGACCAAATTGGGTAGCTAGGACGGGTGGGTTGGTTATATATATTTAATAGTTTTATTTAGAGAGATATTTACTATTAATTTATATTGAATTGTATTCTTATTTAAGTTGAGATGTTTCTTTTAAATTGAGAAACTCAATTGAATTAAATTGAATTGTTTATTTTGAATGAATTTATTATTTAAAATTATGTGAATGATATGAAATGCTTTAATTTCATGTGATGTGATCCATGGGGTCGTGACCGGCATGGCACGAGGGATTGAGGTGGAATGGCCATTAGGATTGAGGTGACATAGTCATCTGGTAGGGCTTGGACCAGATTTATTATGTGATTTTTAATCGTAGGATATCATGGATGAATATTTGTGGTGGTGAGACCATTAGGTTGAGGGAATGACCTGATATATTGGATTACATGACCGTTAAACTTGAGAGACAAGGTTGCAGGGGCACGGGGATTCGATAGGATACATATTAGGTTCTAATTTGGTGATTTATTCCCACCCATGATGGAAAAAGCATTAATTGGAGTTTTTCCCACAAAGTTTTACTTAGTGATGAGGTGGTTTTGACCACTTTTTTAGGTAGAGGCCCTATGTAGCATGTCTTAGTAATTGTTTGGGGTTCTTTCTGTAGAAACCCATAAGTAATGTGAAGAGCATTCAGATGATAGCATTGAGGCTACCACTTGGGGATGAGGCTCACTAAATTGAGGTTGTTGGGAATGGATTGTTTTGGGAGGATGCAGATTACCATTTCTTGGGTCATCATGCTATGAGATTATAACGATTTTATTTGAGGAAAGATATTATTATCCCTTCAGCCTTTGAGCTTTGAGCCACTAACTGTTTTTGAGAAGGGGTTTGATGGACTATGGTCACTTTTTTTAGATATACCCTCTGGACATGGGTGACTTGTTTGAGACATGATGTGTCTGGTGGGACAAGGCTCCTTGTTACATACTTTCATGTGGAACCTAAGGGTTCACCTATGTTATTTGACATTAGGGGATTAATTGGGACATGGGCTAAGGGTCCTATCCATTTCAGTGATTCCAAAATTGGTTGAGGAAGGTGATGGATTTCGGAATGCTATTGAGAACATGGGAAATCTGTTTTTATTTTATGCATGTGTGGTTTTGTTTAATATAGTTAAAACTTGTTTAAATACTTATTTTCTGTATGTACAAGTGAGTGTAATAATACTAATACACGTTCTCACAACCTACATGAGAAATTTGTGACACATTCAGAATTTATGATGTTGTGTTCAGGTAAGGGATCAAATTCAAGAGCTGGAAATTAGTAGCTATTTATCAGGGGATATTGGCAAGGGACATTGAGGTTCTTTCCTCTGGAGGAGTTAATTTTGAGTTTTTCCTTTTATTTTTTTTATCAGCATGATATATATGAAAATACTATACTGTGGTTAAATGTTGGCCACCCTTTTGGATATTGATATGTATGACTTGATATGTAGGAATATTTCGCTACAAGTGGAATGTTGTATTTTTATTATTTATACTACTGTTTATTAGTATGCTTCCACTATTTATTGATAATGATTTTCCTTCTACCTTTAGTGGGTATGTTTTGAGTCTTCTGGGTGTTAATTTTATTCTTCATGTTATATATATTTACTCAGACCACTATTATATCATTTCCTTGAGTTCATTACCTCTCCATGTTTCCTTCTTTACACCCTCATTACTAGACATAAGCATTTAGTGTTTGGGGATGTACACCTAAGATCGGTGGAACCTAGACCAAAATCACTATTTGAATGGCTAATCAGGTTGGGGATGCTAAAATTTGTATCTGAGGAGTTATTTAAATAGATTTAGTTGAAATGTTAAGTTGTCTACAAATGAGATTGAGAGTACTTTTGATTTTCTTTTATTATTGTATTACTATTTGGGATATGGTTGACTTGAGATTAAGATGTTTTTAGAACTAAATACCTAGTGCATGCTAGGGTGCTTCCAGTCCCATATACGGGGGATGAACCATGTTACCATGGGTGGGAATTGCAGTAATATTGTTCTCATTTTGTAGTTGGTTAGACTCCCACCTAGGGTAGATTATTTGAAATGTGAGTTGTTATTTATTGGGAAATGTGGCCTTTGACCTGCTAAGGTATGGGATAACATGGAACCCTGTCCTAGTATGAAAAGGAATGAGATTTCAAACTTTGGCATTATATGGAAATGTGTGTTGGATATGCTTGTTTTTTCTCATGTCTAGGTACATGATAAGATGTTTTCGTGATGTATAATCATGCACCTGTGAAAATTTCTGTTGAAACAAGAAATTATTTGTTAATGTGATATTCCATGTCATATATAAAAACATATATTTATTGTGAGGTGATATATAAAATGAGACAGGCTCTTATAGGAGTAGAAATTTACTATTATGTGGGGTGATTCTGATCAACAGGTTGGGCCGTGTGGTTGCCAGTTTTAGGTGACATAGTTTGTGAGGATGGGTGTGGTGTAGATAAAGTTTCATACTTGGCTCCAATATGACTGGGTAAGGAGCCCAAGAGGCTAGGATTCCATGTTTTAGGGTTACAATAGGATAGGGTATGGGTATTGATGATACGTTTCTTGCTACCGATTTCCCTATCTACATTATATATATATTTGAGTTGTATGACCTTGTTGATGGTAGTCAATAGGTTTCACCTAGATAGCTCAGATGGAGAGTAAAACAGGTGATGAGTTGGTTTTTCAGGTGAACGAGGATGTGGATACCTCTGAGGTCCAGGAAGAGCATGGGTCATAGGTATGGTCATAGGTACATGATTTGGTTCAAGTTCCTTTATATGTGGGGCAACTACCATGGTGAATTATTTTGGCCTGTGGCTGGATGAGTAACTCAGTGTGATATAGTTACATTTTTACCAAGGTATAGACATGGGGGATCGAGGAGCAGATCCTTCTATGGAAAATATTACTTGATAGTGTTAGTTGAATCAATATATACTTTTATTGGGTGAGGATTGTCCACAGGAAGCTGAGAACTAGACCATGTCCATGTATATGATCTTAGTGTAATTTGAGACACCACTAGTGTGGAAGAAGAAGATGGAAACATACATGAATAGAGGACTGTCAATGCTCTGGTGTGATGTGAAGGTACTGGAAGGTAGACACTTGGGACTGGCCAATAAGGATTTTGAGGCTAGGTTATTTGAGCATTTCTTCCTAAATCCACTGAGGGTGGAGAGAGATTAGGTGTTCTTGATCCTTCAGCCGAGTGACATGTCCTTCATGGACTATTTAGAAATGTTCACTAAATAGTATTACTTTTCACCCAACATGGGGATCGATGAAACCTCAAGGGTGAGGTGCTTTAAGGATGGTTTATAGAACTCTCTTCAGTTGAAGGTAGACAACATTAGGTTGGACTCATTCTGAATGGCGGTGGAATAGGTGATCATAGTTGAGGGAAACATGATAGATATGTCATACTCGTGCTGGGGGACGACTTCAGATGACTCAGTGGTGACAATTCAAATAGTAGGCAGTGAAGCTAGGTTATGTTTCAGATGGGCAGTTAGGTCACGGAACTGAGGAGGCCACCTCAGAGTGGGATTTCTATGATTTTCTTTCAGTGTGGATAGTCAGGACATGAATAGATTTAGTGATACTTGCCTCCAATGGAGTTATGGACATGTGGAATATTGAGGCATCTTGGGAGGTTCTATAGGAATCCTTCATGGGTAGACGACATTTAGGGATCGGGGTAGACTCAGGTGTCTGAGAGCATACTGAGATCAATATTAGGTGATGGTAGCCAAACATCAGTTTCACATGGAGGTCATGGAAGAGACAGTGAGACCAGTCAGTGGGGTCAGTGGCTAGTGGCTCACGGAACACCACATGGAGGTTGGGTATATTATATTCGGTCTTCAATATATGTGCACACTGTATAGCTACTAGGTGATGAAAAGGATGGTGAACTGATAGAGTTTAGAGGTATACCGTGGGTATAACAGTACCTTTGTTATGATTTGGCATGGCCTTTTGTGGAATGACCGTTCTGAGTGGATGAGGTTCACAAGAGAGGTATATGGATTATATAGATGCTGTTTAGTAGGTTAAAACTATCTTGGGTTCATGATATATATATATATGAGGTCCATGGAACTAAGTTCTATATTGAACATCATTGGATGTGTGTTTATTGAGATAAATTGGAGTCAAGGCATTGAGGATATGGAGTTACTTGTCGTACGAGGCATCTAGGAACTATTGCAGTGTGGTAACTATTTATGTGTGAGGACAAACGATTTGATTTTTTCATTTATGAAGATGAAGGGCCTCATGGGTTCCTTGTGATCTATGGGAATGAGGTGGGCACTAATGATTTGTGGAATTGTGATGGGTTTCTGGTATGACACGTGAGAACCTAGTGAGGTGTGGGATTGGAAATTCATCACAGAAAGACTTTTGAGTTCAGGAATTGGTTGATGGACCATTGTTTGTTTTGTCTTTTGGTCAGTATGAGACTGGGGTAGGTCACTCCTAAAGTGGGGATCCCCCTTTAGGCAGTTGACCTATGCCCTTCAGACTGGCGTAGTCTGGGTTATTTTTTAGAAGGGATGGGTATATTCGATACCAAATCCATTATTTTTTTGATAGCTTTGGGATAAGCTACGTTTATGTGGGGATGTTGTATAATCCTATGTTTTTTTAATTTGTTTGATAACCTCTCCCATTTTTAATTTAGAATTAATGTGTATAAAAAATTATTTTTCGGGAATCAGAATTGTTTTTTGAGAGTTTCCCTATAACATTATCCTTAATTTGGATGGATTTATGGGTTTATCTAAAGACTTGAGTGTTATGAAGAGGTTTCAAGAGAATCAAAAGACCGAAGGACAGTTTTTGTGTGGTAGGTCAAGGCGCACAGTTTTGGGTAAACCTTTGGACCTCTTCCTGCTAACTGTGTATCCCATATTTGTAATGATCATGGTTGGGGGGGGGGTCATGATCGTGTGGCAATGTTTTTATTTTTTTAGAGACTTATGCATAGTTTTCACAGTGTTAGGGAAAACTGTGTGGCCAGCCGCACATGTACTGCCATTTTAGAACTACATTCACACTATAGACCACATGTTTTCCACATGGTTTGGAAAAAAGTGTGAGCTAACAATGCATCCTTAAACATATTTTAAAATTCAATTTTAACCTTTATTTTTTTTTCTGCTTCCTCTCAAATCTTACTCTGTTCATGGGTTGCGTAGTAGCGAAGGTGGAACACTCTTCCTCCTCTTCTCTATGGTGTGGCCTATATTCTTTATTGGTGCTCCATTTTTAGATCTATTGAGCATGATAGAACCATATCAGTAAGGATATCCTCACCCTAGAATCTTATTTCCTTCTCACTGGCCTCATAGAGAAACAAATCTATTTGATCCGTTTTACCATATTTTTAGGGCGTTCGATAAAATATTTAATTTCATACAATCATCATAATGTTAGTGGCTAATACTAGATGTTACAAAGTATTAAACTCTATGGTAGGTGGTTTATAACATTATTTGTTATTTTGAGGACATTTTTTGTGTTTAGATTTTAGCATGCTATAGGGATGTTTAGCGATACTCTCATGCTTGATATTAAATTGACTGTATGATCTTATGGATTGCCTTAAGGCATTCCATAGTCAAATTAATATGTGTGATGTCGGGTTATAGGCCTTTGACCACCTTGGGTATCTAGTTCTGTTTGGTTTCTTATATATATTGAATTTTTTTATTTAATTTGTGATTTAAAATTCAATTACATTGATTTTTTTCTCATTAAAGTTGAGTTGTTCCTTTTAAATTGTGCCACAGAATTCAATTAAATTGAATTGTTTTTTAAATTGAATTGCTTATTTAATATGAAGTGAATTATTTTTTGTGATCCATTGGATTGTTAGGAGGTGAGCTCAAGAAATTGAGGTGGAAAAACTATTAGGATTGAGGAACTGTGATCGTCTTGTTGGGATTGGAACAAATTTTTTAAGTGATGTTTTATCACCAGATGGGGCTTCATGGAAGTTAGTTTTGAGGTGGTGATTTCTTCAGGTTGAGCATGTGATATTTGATATTGGATGGCGTGGACATCATACTTGAGAGACATGGTCTTAGGGGCATGAGGTGTGGGTTGGATGTGGCTTAGGTACTAATTTGGTGATTTCTGCTCACCCATGATGGAAAAATCCCTGATTAGATTCATGTGAACATAGGATGACAATGTGATGAGGTGGTTTTGATCATTAGTCTGAGTAGAGGCCCTAAAAATTGCATCTTAAGAAATCGTGCTGGGGGTAATTTCCATAGAAATCCATGGAGAAGGTGATGAGACTTTGGATGTTAACATTGAGGCTATCTGTTTGGGGTTGAGTCTCACCGTATTGAGTCCATTAGGCCTATAATGTTTTGGTTAGATAGATATTTTTGTTCCTCAGGACTTAATGCTATCGGATGATGGTTATTTAATTTGAGGACATATATCACTATGCCTCTGAATTTCAGGCTTTAAGCTGACAGATGCTTTTGACCAGGGGTCTGAGGGACCGAAGTAACTTTTTCTTCACCATGTCTTTAGGAATTCAGTGATTTGTTTGAGACACAAGCTTCTAGGAGGCATGAGGTGGATAGTTATTTACTTTGAGGTGGAACTTGAGAATTCACCTAGGATATTTGACATTAGAATATTCCTTGGGCCATGGGACAAGGGTCCTCTTCATTTTAGTGATTCCTTCATTAGTTGAGGTGGGTGATGGCTGTTGATAACCATGGGAGTATGTGTTTACATTACACAAGTAATTTTTTCTTTACTATATTTCACATCTTCTTAAAAAGTTATGTATTGTATGCACAGGTTGGTGGTATCTTATGGAGACATGTTCTCACATCCTATATGGGCTCTTTAGGATTCGTGTAGACATTATGATGTTGTGATTAGGTAAGGGATCAACTTTAGTAGTAAGACCTTTGTAGATGTTTTCAATGGGATATTGGAAAGGGGCCTTTACATTCTTGCCTTCACCAGAGTTACTTTTGAGTTTTTCCTTTTGCTTCCTTTTGAATTAGAATGATATATATGTGTGTAAGGTACTGAGGTTAGCCATTGACAACCCCTATGGATATTTATTTGTACCACATGATAGGTAAGAATGTTTTTTAGTAGCTACAAGTAGAATTTTGGTATTATAATTAATTACACTATTGTTTATTATAATGTTTCCTCTATTACTCGATATTGATTGTGCTTCTACCTTTTATGGGTCTGTTTTGAGTCTGTCGATTCTTAATTTTCCATTGCATGTTTTATATAATTACTCAAAAAACAATTATATAATTTCCTTGAGAGGGTATAATACCCAATTTTCTAAATTTACACCCTCATTTCTTGTCAGCAACCTTTGGCGTTTGTGGAGGTTTTCCTAAGGCTAGTGGAACCCGCCCAAAAAGCATTGTTCAAGTGGCTAATTTGGTCTGGGAGGCAAGACATCGATGGGTTTTTTTCATTTTGTGATAGTGTTAAATCTATATTCACCCTAATATGAATTGGTAGTCTATTATTATTTCTAGATTTGGGGTTCATAATTATTAGTTCTCTAAACCATATCACTGGTATCCATATTGATGTTTGTTTGATTTATGAGTTTTAATGTATATCAAATAAATTGAAATTAAATCATATTAAAAAAAAACAAAATAATATTTTTATAATGTGATTAATAAAATAATTTTTTTCGGAATTACATAAAAAGGATTAAAATGAGAATATGGTAATGAAAAATTGCTTCTGCCATGTATTATTTTATGTTTTTATTAATTCATATATATGATTTTTGTTTCTTTTTAACACACGAAACTTTTCTACACATATTATAGGGGATATTTGGATCAATGAAGAACATCCAAATTAAATATTCAACTTGGTCATTGATTACTATAATGTAATAAATATAATATGAAAATTTTTATTATTATATTGATAAAATTTAAAAAAAAAACTTTTCAAGAAAAAAATTGAGTATGAAAAAGAGTTATGGTAACATTATAATAAGAACTAAATATTTAAGTTAATTGAGTTGACTCATCATTATAGAAGTATGTAAACACAGTTATTGATAAATAAATTCTCTAATTTTATTTTATATATTCATAAAAAATCAATTAATGAAAATAAATTCTAATTTTGTGACATCACAATGAAAAAAATTCATAACATAATGTAAAAATTGTTTAATATATAAAATCATGAAAGACTATATATGTAATTATTTTCTACAACACAAATTTAATTGTTTAATAAAAAATTAAAACCATTTAAAAAATATAATAAAAGATTTTATTCAAAATATGGACTCAAATAAGATTTTAAAGTAGAGAAAATAATAAAAACTAATAAACATACATTCAATATTCAATGTTAAAGAAGTTATAAAATAAGAAAACAATTAATAACATCAATTTTATTATTTATTTGAATTGGAACTATGAGTAAGAAAGGTTAATTAAGAACATATTGACTATACATGGATGAAAAATATATTAAAAGAGTTTATAGACGTGGGAAAAAAATAAAGAAGACATCTAAGGATGAATTTCATGTAAAAAACATGAGTTCATTGTTAATTTAATATTGAGAAATATACCTATTCTCCCATTTTTGGATTTAATAATACACTCACACACAATCTAATTTCATTAATAATGGATAAATTTACTTTTAAATGAGAATAAAAAAGAATCTAACTAGAATGAACCTTATCACAAAGTTTCAATCAGACATTTCTTCGATAATATCAAATCTTTTAAGATAAAAAATATATTGTGAATCTCTCAAAATTTTTAATTTTTTTTCTTATAAAAGATAATTTTTGGGTTATGAAAATCCCAAACAATGTCCCAGAACTTCTATAAAGTATAAAAATTCCTAATCACTCCCTTCCATTGAATTCAAAAGGAATCATCAATGACTATTGTCAATGAAAAACAAAAAGGCCTTTCACACAGGTTGGAGACATTTTTAGTTAATATTTATGATATTTTAAAGTAACCAACATATTCTTCTCTATTGAAAAGATTTGATTCGATAGTCGACATGTGAGTAATATTATTATGAAGAAATTTCTTTTTAAGGACACAAATTTTATAAAAGAAGAGGTAACTGAAAAAATCACTCTATCTAATCTTTATTTTTATCAGTTCACTTTCCTTCTTAAAGTTAAAGTGAATCTCCATGTAAAGAATTCATGGAAGGGTCTTTTAAAACCCTTGAAATGAAACTATCCTACGAGAAACAAGATATGTATTGGGAATATCCATGAGTAGTTAGGTAGTTTTTAAATGATTACAACATGAACGAAGTGTGAAAATAAAAAACTATATCCAATTTACCATATTAAGTGGATGGCAAAAAAGTGGAAATTTGGAAAATGTAGAGGGATATATTGAAAATAACCATGGTTCAAGGATTACATATTCCAATACACGACAAAATAAATGAAAAAGGATAAAATTAATAAAATAATGTACCCATTATATTCTATATCAAATTGATCCAGAAACAAAATAAATTACTATGTAATGTAATATGATTGATTACTGATGTTGTTTATAAGGAAATAAAAAAAATAGTAAATAAAAGTTAACAAAACCATTAGAAAAACTAGAAACCCAGGTTAGGTACATAGAATAAAGAAAAAATGAGTCCAAAAAAATACTTTTTCAAAGTAAATTATTTTTTATGAAACTTGATCATCAAATGAATATAACACCAAAAAAATTTAATATAATTTTATGCTTTATATAACCAGATTTTCACACTACTTAAGGATTTTACAAAAAATTACTTAGTTAATAATTTTATGAAGGCATATTTGTGATGATAGTATTTTTTTAAACACCCATATGGTTTATTATTCACTTAATCATTATAAATGAAAATAATAAGTCAATTTTTCTGAAGATAATCATACATTATTTATGAATAAAATATCATCATAGTTTATCATATTAACTTTGTTGTTTTTTTGTTGTGAAAATTTTATCAAATTTTTGGGACTTATCATTTTTATCCAAAATATTGTGATATAAAATATTTGTAACAAAAGACATATTTACTTAGTGGGAAATAAAATGAATTATTTTTTACTTATTCAATAATTAAAAGAAACAAATTTAAGTAAATATCCCTTTCAACCAAAATTATAGGGGTTTTGTCATTTCAATATTCAAAATTAGAAAAATTCAGCACAAATCATTGATTTTTCCTTAATTACTGCTTTCTATAATCTCTATAATTTATATCATCACTATTATCTGCACCATAAAAGTAAAACAATCATTTTTTCAATTTATTTAATATTTTGTTTGTGCTCATCATAAAGTTAAAATAAATTATTTTATATTTATATTTATATTATTAATGAATTAATAATAAAAAGATTTCAAAAGATTTCATTATGAAAAATATTGATATATTCTACATTAAAGATGCCTTAGTATAATTACAATGTAGTAATTTAATTACTCTATAAATTTTTAGAGTCATACAATATATGTTTTTCAAATAATTTCTATTTCAATTTTATGATATAAATATTCACTTAATTATCTATTATAATAAAATACCATTGAGAATATACAAAGAAAATTGGTTATATTATCAATAGTTTGAGGATATTTTTGATTTTAGAGATGTCTTATTAGAAGGTTAGAAAATTACTTAATGTTCAAATGTTCTATTTTGATACCCAAATTCTATAGTATTTTTATTAATTTATATTTTTTAAGAAATCAATGATAAGGATGTATAATTCAAAGGATATATTTAGGATTATGAGAATATATAAAATGAGGTTAAATATTTCATTCCATATGAAAAAAATTGAAATTTGTGATGTGTAATAGTGGAAATAAAAATATAAATACATTTTAATGTTTTGTTTCTCCATGTAATATTGAATTTGAAATATAAAATATTTTATAATGTTTATTCAACATTTTAGAGGAGTGAATATAATTTTATAATGTCTACATAATGGCAGTTTTGAACTATGTAATGGTTGAGTTATAAAATTTGAGTTTCATATAAAAAAAGATGATAATTAAAGATTCATTAAATGTATCTTAGAGTTGAGTGTGGTTTATGTCACAGATGTTGTGTTGTGTAAGTGTTATGTGACAAAAAAATTCTAAATAATAGTGGTTTAAAATTGGTGTAATGATTAAGCTGTGTAACAGTGATTTCAAATTAGACCCACTTTTGAGGATTTAAATATTTTAATTTTGATTTATTTTAGAGTTCAAGAATTTAAAGTTTGACATTTAGAATTTTTTAAGAGTTTTTTGGAGCTTTGTAAATAGTTTCATGGTCAGATAATTTTATAGATTTACTTGAGATAATCTTGGTATTTTAGTTTAGGAATACTATAAATGTTACACTTTTAGGAGGTAGATCATCCTAAACATGAATTTCAAAAATACATTATTTTAATGGAAATCTAGTGGAAAATAGTTGATTAGATCCATTATTAATCTAATAATATAGCCTAACTATGAAAGACACCTCTTCATATTTTACTTAAACTCAATTTAGGGGTGTGTGGTGCTAATTTTCAACTTCAAAATGGGTATCTTAGTTTTGGATGATTATAAAGTAATTTTTGGTGGATTATTTCCTTTGTATCCCTCCCCACTATTATTTTTGGAAAATTTGTTGATGAAATCTAAGATATATGTCTTATGGATCTCTTATACACTTTTTTTCATATTTATAACTTAGAAAACCCAAAAAGTTAATGAATTGATGAAATAGTGGGTTTTTTTGTTGAAATATGAATTTTCATTTTGGTTTTAGGATTTTATAAGGGTATCTGTGGTTAAATATTAGTTATATAGGAATGGGTTTTCTTAAATATTTTGTTAAGGTAGGTTACTTCACCTAAATTATTTTATATGGTTGAATGTTTACATTTAAAATAAACCATTTTTATGTTTTTAAAAGTAGGTAAATGTGGATATGAAATTATTATGAAAAATAAAAGTTTATCATGGGTAAATTTTGATTTAAACATAATTTTTGGATTTTTTGGGTGACTCATTGATTTTTGAAAATATAGTGAAATTACTAAGGCGGGGATTTTGATGGTATTTTTGTTGTTAAACATATTGAATCATATTGGATTTTATTATCTTTGTCATTGATTATTTTTTAGTGACATTTTAGAAATTATATTTTAAAATCTCACTTACATGTGGTGAGTTCATCAGTTTTTATGAGTGTGGTCGAGTAATTAAGATATTAATGTAATTACTATATCCATACTACCCCTGTATAAGATGTACCAAATTCCTTAAACTAATCCTCTTTAGTTCTGTTATGTTTTAGAAATTAAAAATTGTGTGTGGGTTAATGAATTTTAAAATGATTGGAATTTTGAGTTATTTCAGTTGATGTTTTGTGTATAAATATTTTTTATGATGAAATTATAAATGATTTACTTTGGTCATTTGAAATCTAGTTGTAAAAATATTTGTGTATAAAATATATTTTATTTACGAATTATTTTCACATTCTTCAGCTTTTGGGATGTCATTGGTATATCCTATGGAATTGTGTTACTCTTCCACATTATATATAACTCTTTGTCCCTAGAGAAGGACTCTATCCCTGGAGGTGAAGCTACATCGGTGTATGGGATTCTGATGATCAGTTTGGTATTAAAATATTGGGGACATGTGGAATTTTTTTGGGGTACTCCAAATTTTTATATTTTATATTTTTTATAACCATTTTAAACTAGTTTTTCAAATCATATGTAACAATTGCATGATACTCATTTTATACTAATATGGAATGTTATTAATGTATTTCATAAACCATAATAACCTTACTGTTATGTTTTCACATTACACTATTTTTTTGAGTCACATGTTTTGATATGTTCAAGTTAAAGATATCTCATGAAGAAATTAAGGAAAAATATCAACATTGCGAGGATTTATTATTTGGGTGATAACGATCCCCCAACAATATTTACTTAATCCATTGATAATATTTCCCATCATTTTTTGATAAGGGGGATCAACCAGAGGGAACATAACATTCCGTATTTACATGTTTGAGACATCCCAATATGTGTTAGGATCTTTAAAATTATATCATATTGGTTCATATGGGCTGCATTTAGGGGGATAGGTTGTATTAGGAATAATGATATAATTTTGAAAACTCACAACTATCCTATTTATGATTAACCATAATTTATTGGGATGTGTGATTAGACCAAATAGTTTATGAAGCTCTTATATATTTCCTCTATAGTTTTATTGATTGAATTTCTTTATAAATGTAAAAGGGTGCCCTTAATTTATCATGAGGATTTTCATGTGCACCAAATTAATTGTGTTTTCATCATTTTGGGGGAATTATTTTTTTAAAATTTGAAATGAATTATGATTTTTTTCTTAAAATTATTTTTGTTTGATATGGTTCTTTCGAAACTTTTGATTATTCTAAGCATGTTATATCTTGAAACATGTGTTTTATAATTTCATATGACATCATGTGGGTGGTTTTAGGAGATGTGTTGTGGGTTGGTAGGAAGAAATTTTTTGAGTATTTTACGAGAACCTCTTTATGAGTATTGAGTTATGATAAAGCATTGTTTTATTTCATACTTGGGAATTTTAGAATGATTTTTATTAATGAAACCCCATTAGATTGACAGTTTATTAGGAGATCAATATAATATTTTCAGATCATGGGTAGAGAGTTATGACCTCAATAACCTCCCAAGTTGGATATAAGTCAATATTTTAAATGAAAACACACTTCATTATTTTGGGGTAATTTATATCCTAAAGAGGTGATACATTTTTATGAATAGAATCCATAAAATCTTTTAGTTCTTGGATAATTATGACGATATAATGGTGATGTTGGAGTAATAAATGGAATTTGATCTTACAATAATTTAGTTTCATTTCATTATACAATCAAGGTTTTGATATTTTCTTTCATTAAAGTGATATGAAAAGATATTTAGTTATAATTTCTTTGATTATATATTTCATATGTCTAACAATAAATAGTTATTTAACCCAAAGTAGTCGAACATGAAGATTATGAAGGGTAATGTTAATTTTATAAACTTTTTTCAATTTGAATTAAATATATATTTGAGTAACTCATTGAATGTATGATTTTTTACGTTGAGTTATTATCGTACATATGATTTTGGTTGTTGAGGTTTTTCATTAACTCTTATATTAAAATGTTATGTAAGGGAACATTCATTATGAAGGAATCTATGAGCAATTTTGATGGTGGAAATTGTAATTTTTAAATCTTCCATGACCACACCATCTAGGAAAAATACCTCATGGACTCAAGTTCACTCCCCAAACATTAGAGGATAGAGACTAGTACCTATTGTGCAGAGTATCCCTAGATATGTGATTTACCAACTCATTCTTTGAAAAAAATTATAAAAATCATAATCAAATTAATACACATCCATATTGAAAATTGATAACAAATATTGATAATAAATATCTAAATTAAACTCTAATAATACCTGACAAGTCATACATCCAAAATAAATACAAGTCATATCAAAATTAGAAGTTTCTTAATGTTATTAATTAGAAAATTCTAATGTAATTATAGAAAATAAAACCTTATACAAAAGATAACAACTCCAAAACATAATATCATAATGGTTCTAGTTACCAATTCAATGTTATATTGTTTTATTTATCTTTCTTAGATGTACATGAGTGAAGTATTCATGGTCACAGGATATCAACATAAAAAATGTGAGAAATTTATATTTGTAAAATTCAATCAGAGTTCTATATTGTGTCTTGGATCTCAACATGCTCATATATTTATGATGGATTATTATAAAATTAATTAAAAATTAAAAATAAAAACATATATATCATCTTTATTTTCTTACTAAGACTCAAATGAAAAATTTTACAACTTCTTCAGTCAATTCCAACAGGAAACCTAAAATCTTTTTATGAGAAGTGTTTTCCAAAGATATCGCATTGTAATAATTATGAACAAACACATGACATTAAAAACTCATTTTACATCCATTATAAAGGTCAAACACCATGATTTACCAGACTCAGATTCCACGTAAAGGGTGCCCTTGCCTGGTGGAAAACATTGCCTCAAGCGCATCGCCCAGAACACCAGAGTATACCGACTAGCAGCGAGCTCCTAGGGTGTGTTAGTATAGATACTATGACCTCAATACCAAAGTGAAATGTAGTGGATGAATGTAAACATGAACAAGTGGTGGAAGAAATATAAGTAAAAAGAAGGAACAAAAAAATAGATACAACAATAACAATAACTATTAAAATGGAATAATATTAAATAATTTAAGATAGGTCATGTCACTAGAAAACTGGAAAACATAGATACAAGATATAAGGCATAACATGTTTTAGAATAGTATAATAGAAATAAAATACTATACCAAGAATCCGGAGCTCTGGATCAGTCATCTACTATCAAGATCTATCTTAAATAGTAAGTAATAAAGTGTTCGAATCTACATGCTTCCCATTATAAACACATGAAACCATGTAATCTTCCCCAAGTACCAAACGATGACTAGAGAGGCTGTGAGATAAATCTCAGTGGGCCACTACTAACAGTGTCTATAACATCCAGCCCATGTAATGGAATTGTAATAGTGTGCAATCATGCATATATAAAGTAAAGAAGTTCCATGTAACTAAATACCCATGTCCCTGCATCATCCCTCAGCTGGTGTCACAACATGAAAACAATTCATTCTTTCATTATTACATGTTTTTAAATAAGTCACAAGTTATCAATTGCAAAGGTTCCTTGTTGTAATAAGGAATCCTCTAATTATATTTAGCAGTGAAGTCCCAAGGTAATAGCTAAGGCGACGTAGATCTCAAGGGTTTCCAACTCAGTAATAACTGTATCCTGGCATGGGTTAGAGTGTAATCCAAGGAGCATGTTCCAAATATTTTCACAATAAGGTGCCTACCAAATCATAGGTGATCATACAAGGTAAAACGAGGCTAACCCTTGAAAATATTTTATGGGATTTAACATGGTACCTACATGTCAATAATGGATCCATGGTGTCTGTCCAAGGGATCCTATAATAATATGAAGGGATCCTACGGTGTCATATCGAGAATCTAAGAATATAAAAGGATCAAGATCTAAGTAGGTTTCAAACTAAGAAAGTTGTATCCTTGAATCAGAATGGGGTTCCGAAGTGCTTGTTGATATCTCAGATCCCAATTCAAGGAAATCTCGAGTCAGGCCATTCCATTTTAACTATGAAGTCATATAATATTTCATTTGGTTCATGAATTTTCATTCATTAGTTCGATAAATTCAAGATGCATGAAACCTTTTTATCAATTCATTTTGTTCATGCATTGACTTTAATTAGTGTGACAATGACAAGTAGCATGCAACCATTTAATACAATTGGGGCATATTCCATATTCAAGGATCATTCAGCTACATTCCATTAATGTGGTAAGTGGTGCTATGAATATGAAACCTACTATTCATTTATATTTATGCCCAATTCATCGACTTAGTATACTTTCTAATTCACATTTCACATTTAATTATGAATTTAAACACTTACCTTAGGTAGGTCAAGTGATGTGAATACATGGTACTTTCTATTACGAGATTCACAATATAAATCAAAAAAATAATACAGAAAATATTACACTTAGTGTGGTCAAGCCAAGGTACACTCAAAATGTGGCACAAAAGTGTCAAAATACTAAATTACAATTATGGTACGACCATCAAAATAGGAAGGATTGAGTTCTGGGATTAACCACTAAACAATAATCACATATTTGGAAATAGAATAACCATACGGTTCTAATGATTAAAAACATGACATATAAATTTTGTAAACAACACCCGATGAAATCGGTGGGCCCCATACGACAGATCCAAAATCAATGAACTTGAGGGATGACTAATAGAACTCCCAACTTAGGGTTGTATGACTATCCTTCTTTTTCAATGGAACTTGATTGGTCTTGGATCCGAGTAGTTATAAGAAAATGGAAAAAACACTTGTACCCTGATAACTCGGTCAAGAGAAAAATTGAAGGAGAACGGCTCAAGTGGACTCGAGTAATTACCGTGGAACATCCAACATAATGAAGAGAAGCTCATTTGGATCCCAGATTAACGATATCTCTTAATTCCTAGCTTTGATCTTCAAAAATCTCCAAAATGAGATCCATATAGGTAAATCCCTCATAAACTTATATTATGGAAGAAGAGGTGGTTTAATAGATCATTAAGGGAAATTTTGTAAAATTACCCATAAAGTCAGCCTGTGCACATTCTATCCGCACTGATTAACAAGCAGTGTTCAAATCGTGCAAGGTATTTTAGGTACAAGGGGAAAATTGCACATTTATATAGCATGGTTGTGTGAAAATAGTGTGAAGTGGTTCTATCTAGAAATTTCAATCTGCAAGGTTAGCCAAACTGTGCGCCAACGATGTGCTAATCGTGTAACCTATCCATTTTTCCCATGAAGATGGGTTCCAGGCTCTAAAGTTTCCCTAGAAACCCCTGAGACCCATAATAACTCAAAAGGAACCCATATTAGGTCCAAAGTAGAGATTTAGACAAAAATTTGAAGGATCTGTACCAGATTGAAATACCAGGTTCTTATAGTCTTCCTCCTTAATAGCTCTCACCCCCCAGTTCCCTTTAAAAGGGTGGAGAAACACTATATGAGAAAAACTCTAGCCACTAGGAATGTATGTTGGATTCCTGCTCCCAAGTCTTATCTTGTACCCAACTATGCTTCCATAGCACCCATACTAAAGGGACATACCAGCCTTGATGTGCCTTCGTGCTCCAGTCATCGATGTGTACTGGATACTCCTCAAAGGTTGCATCAACATCTAACACCACTTCATTATGATCAAAGTATAAGATAGATCAACATGATATTGTAGAATTAGCGAGACATGGAATACATCATTCATGGAATGGTATCTATATGTTAGTTGCAACTTATAGGCTACTATCCTGACTCTCTCTAGAATCTCAAACAACCCTACGTAACGATGCGTCAAATTTCCCTGATTTCTTAACCATCTATGCCCTAAACAGGGTGTTACTCGAAGGAAAACATGATCCCTAACCTCATACACTAGAGTTCTTCGATGATGATCGAAGTACAATTTCTATCCAGACTCATTATTACTCATAGGCTTCCTAATCATCTAAACCTCCTATGAAGTCTCCTGAATGATATAAGAACCTAGTAGGGATGAATCACCTACCACTATCCATCACATGGGTGAATGACATGGCTTACCATATAAGTTCACAAAAATATCCATTTGAATTGTATCATGAAAGATGTTATTATAAGTAAACTTGATGTGAGGGATATGCTTCTCCTAAGAACCGCTGAAGTCAAGGACACATGCTCGGAGCGTGTCCTCTAGAACCTGTATTTTCTGTTCCCTTTTTCCATCATCCCGAGGGTGAGAAGTTGCGCTTAAAAGCACCTATGTCCGAGTATCCTTTTTCAATCCTTACCAAAATAGTGATGTGAAACAATAATTCATATTCAAAATGATAGTACATGGAACACTGTGTAGTCGTATGATCTCAAAGACATACAGTTTTCCCAACTCATCAACTAAGAAAGTCTCTTATATATGTATGAAGTGGGCTGATTTCATTAGTTGGTCGATGACTACCCAAATCGCATCACAACCCCTCATCAAACTCTGTATGACGACTACGAAATCCATGGAAACATCTTCACATTTCCATTACGGGACAAGAAGTGAATGCAACAAGACCGCATGTCTCTGGTGCTCTACCTTCACCTACTGGTAGGTGGAACACGTAGTGATAAAGCCTACTATCTAAATTTTTCATCTATGGCCACCAATACTAGTGTCACATATCTTGAAATATCGTGGATATTCTTGGATGAACTACCCATTGAGAAGCATGGTAATTTTTAATCAACTCCTCTTTCATATGAGTAGGAACCCAAATACGTCCATATAGAAATAGGATATCGTCTTTGTCTACAGACCAATCCAGAGGCTGGTCATCTCTTGATATAATCTTACAGAGAACCAAGCCTTCAAAATATAGAACATGTCTACCCTTCACCTTATCAAGGTGGGAAGAGGTAACTATCAAGTATCATAGATAAGAATGCTCATGACATTCATAAAACTCTAGATTCTTCTCAGAAATTCGGATCATTAACTTCAATTCATCACTGTCTTCTTGTACTACTTCCACCTGAGTTTTCAAACCCAATTTATATGTAACCATGTTACCCTTACTAGTGATATAATAAAGATAAAAATCAAGGAATTGTAGATATTCAACCCATCTCTATTGTCTGAGGTTCAAGTCACATTGACAAATGATATATTTGAGGCTATTGTGGTCCATGTACACCACAAAGTTCTCACCCAAAAGATAATGTCTCCAAAAATGTAAGGCATGGACAATGATTGATAGCTCAAGTTCATGCATTAAGAAATTTCTATTTTGATACCATAACTATTGAGATTCATACACAAAAACATTGTCCCGTAGAATTATCACCACTCCTAGGCCAATGCCTGATGCATCACAGATGATGGTATAACTTATGCCTAGCTCTGGAAGAGTCAGAATAGGTGCCGATACAGGCCTCCCTTTCATCTCCTGAAAGGATTTCTCGCATGTTTCTGACCAAAGAAACTTTACAGCCTTCTTTGTATGATCTGTGATATGTGAAGAAAGGAAGGCAAAGTCCTATATGAAACACCTCTAATAGCCAGCCAGCCTTATGAAACTCAATATATGAAACACATTATTGGGATTCTCCTAGGAAACTAATGAACTAACCTCTTCTAGGTCAAAAAATACTCCTTATTATTATATTATATGAAATAATATGTGGAATTTGTTGATCCTGAAGTGGAACATAGAAAGCTTGGGGTAAAGATGATTCTCTCTTAGTGTACTCGGAATGATCTCAAAATGTTTGGAATGTTTTCTACGAGTGTGAGAATACACCAAGATTTCATCCTGAAATACCACAACAAAAGAACCCAGATAGGGGAGGAATACCCTACTCATCAAAGCCACAAAACTAGAGGGAGTTTTTGGAAGACCGAATGACATAACAAGGTACTCATACAAACCATACCTGCTACAAAAAGTTGTCTGTGGTATGTATGGTGGTATGACTCGTACATGATAAACCAGATCTGAGGTAGATCTTGGAGAAGGACTTTCCACCTCAGAGATGGTCGAAGAGATCATCTGTTTATAGAAGTGGATACTAGTTCATGACCATAATCTTTATCAACCACATGTAATCTACACTAAGATGTAAGGTTATGTCCTTTTTCTTGGAAAAAAGTATGGGTGAACATGAAGAGGATGAACTGGGCGATATGAATCCTTTGGCCTCTAAATCCTCTAACTACCACATGAGATCTTTAATCTCAGTAGGTTCCATCCTGTAAGGAGGAATTGACACTGGAGTTGCTCCTGGAAAAAGATAAATTGTAAAATATACCTCTCTCTCAAGAGGTAGTCGAAAAAAATCAAAGGGAAAGATGTCCTTGAAATGATCCACTACAGGAGGGAAATCAGCTTGTCATAAACCCTAATCATCCAAGAATAGATTTTCAATATATGTGGTTATTCTACCTGTACCATGATTCTCTAGTCCAGCTCTACCAGCTTAGACATCCCACTCACCCTAATGTTGATAACTGCCTCCCTTTGGTGATATAAATGATATCTTACGGTGATAGTAGTCTAGAAAAGCATGACAGTGAACCAAATAGTCCATCCCCAGAAGGACATCGAAGCCTATCATATTGAGAATGAAGAGGAATCATAATAAATGGTTCTTTCCTACCTCAAGTGGGAAGTCCCTACACTAGAATATTCCCTTAGTTTGTACCCCATGTGGCATATCTAGGGTCATTACACCATAGTGATACTATATCTCATGTCAGAGACTTTAAAATATAGATACAAAGATAAAAGCGTTTGAAGCACATGTATCAAATAAAGCACATAATATCATGGAGGCTACTATAATAGTGCCTCAAACTATAGATGGATCTTGTAGTCAGATCCTTGGGTATCGGCTATAGTGAAATCCACTAGTCTGTTCAGTGGCCTGGTGCAATAGATGGGATACGACGATCATAAATACTCTTCTAGCACTATTGGTGATCAAGGGTCTAGCTACCACAACCATGAACTCCTCCTTGGTCAAACCAACCAGTTCTATTGAGACTCCCAGTCTGACATGGTGTAAATGAACCTTCTCCTGATGGTGGAGCTAGCACAGATCCTTTTCCACTTGAAGCAAGTGGAATTGTCCTATAAAAATGCTAATGATTCCCCATACGACCACAAGCCAAACACTCCATTGGGTCTCAATCTCATTGAGTCTTTGAATGCTGACATCATCCACACTAATGACACACCAAAGAGCTATTGAAACATGCACTCTAGTTGTCACTTCCCTGACTAGAATCCTTAAGGGAATTCTTCCTGCCACCGGATGAAATACTGGCCTGAGGCGACACTTATCCTTTAAACCTAGTACTATTGTCATCCCTCAGGTTGTTCTCAGTGATAAGAGCCTGATTGACTATTTAAAAAAAGGTATGCATGTGAAAGAAATTCACCTCTATACGGATGAAATACTGGATCCCATCCTTGAAACGTCTAACATGTGAAAGCTCATCTCCCGCTAGAAGCCATGAAAGGTGCTATAACTCTATGAATCGCCCTGAATACTACATCACTGATATAAATCCCTGCTCGAGATGCATGAAATTCCTCTCTGTCAGCTCTCAGTGTCTGAGGAAAGAACTGATTAAAGAAGGAAATATTGAAATCCACCCATAACATGACCTGATGACATCTGCCCTGGGTAATAACATCCCCCCAATTCTTGGCCGAATCCCAAAAAAGATATGTGGCAAGATCGAACCTCCGCTCTAGAGGCAACTAAAAATGCTCAAAAATATATAAGGTAGATTCTATTCAACACTCAATATCTCGTGGAACACCACCCATAATAAGGTAGGAGGATGATGCTGCTGGAACTCACGAGTCAGATCATACATCATAGGAGCAAGCCAGGGAGGACCATGTATGTACTACATAAGACTTAGGAAACTATCAGAAACTCAAGCATTAGTGCCCAAATCAGTTACAAAAGGCAGTTCCTCGAGTGGAACTCCTATATGTAAGACTGGTAGTTAGGTCCCACCATATATGGGGCATGGACGTCGCCCCCCTCCCATAGGATGACACGAGGGTGTTGTAGTGGCATTGTTCTAAAAATGTTATGAACACACCTTAGAACAATCATAATAAGATATATATCATAACTAGAAGAGGCTAATCATAAGAGAAATCACTAACCATGGTATACTACCCAAACTACCTGCTTAGACGACCAGGTATCGATAAGTGCCCAACTATAGGTTTCATTTCATTTTACATTAAATTTCCAGGTTCACTCCATCACCTTTCATAAACAGGACAAGGCGGTATAAGGATGTGAAGACAATTCATTTTATATTTCGTGATTCCCTTTATAACGGATAGTCACTTCCAGTGAATCGGTTCCCATACACCTTTCACCAGAAAGAAACCCATTTATTTGTAGAATAATGGATTGACTTGGTAAATTACTTATCCCAATCTTTGAGGGCTTGTACACCTCATGAATTGAGACAAGAAATCACTCAACCACAACTAAGAGTAATACATTCACCAGAAAGTATCATAAGATCACTCGATAATCACAAGAAAATAATGAAATGAAATGCAGTTAAATACACCTATATGGCATGGAAAAATTCATGACGTGTGAATTATAGGTGCCTATAACGATGCATGTAATAATTATCCTTGCCCTCATGTCATCGGGGCAATGATGAACGAAAATCCTCAAACAAATTAAAAATCAACAACACCACACATCAAGTGTGTCACCCAATTGTGAAATAATGTCAAATGTAATCGGAAAAATTTGAAAAATAATTATATTTTAGGAAACATGATTTTTACCCCAAACATGGGTTCATGATGCCCAATCATGACTTATGACCATGTCTCAAGAATTCCCAATATATAGTCTGTTGTCTCCAAATAGTAAATCATGAAAATAACCACCTTTGATACCAGTATGAGAGGTCCTATAACCAAATACCACTTAATAGGCTCCCCGAGCCTAGTGGGACACTTGACCTGAAGTGCATCTCCCCAAACACCAGAGGCTCTAGACTGGTAGTGAGAGCCTAGGGTGTGCCCATGTGGGAGACTATGCCCTCATTATCAAAGTGGAGAACATCAGATAATTGTATACATCGAAAATTAAGAGAAAAAATATAAGTAAATAGAAGAAACAATGGAAAATAGAGAAAAAAATATCAATAACTGAAACAATGGGAATAACATTCAACAAATATGATATGTAATTTCATAGAAAACTAGAAAACATGGATACAAGAAAGGAGGAAGAACATGGTCTACAATAGTATAAAGGAAATAAAATACTATCCCAAGCATCTTTAGCTCTGTCTCTGTCATCTGCTATTGTGCTTCATCCTAAACAGCATTAAATCAGGTGGTTTAAGCCATATGGTACACTTTTTGAACACCTGCAACCAGGTAATCTACCCCAGGAACCAAAAGGTGCCTGGATAGGGTGTGAGATAAATCTTAGTGGGCCACCGCCAATGATGTCTATAACATCCAGCCCGTGTAGTAGAAATGTAATAGTGTTCAAACATACATATATAAAGTAAAGTCATACAATGTACCTAAATAACCATTTACCCACTTCATCCCTCTACCAGTGTCTGAACATGTCAACATTTCATTATTTAATTATTACAATCTGTAAATAAGTCACTAGGTAACCATTTTAGAGGTTCTATGTTGTATGAAGGAAACCTATAGTAATATTTATTAGTGATGTCCCATGGTAATAACCAAGGTGATGTATACCTCAAGGGTCACCAACTCCATAACAAATATATCCTATCATGGGTAATATTTTAATCTAAGGATCATGTTCTAAGTCACTCTACAATAAGGTGCCTAAGGAATCCAAGGTGATCATCTAAGGTAAAATGAGGCTAAGTAGAGATAGGGTCCAATAGTATTTAACTGTGGATCCCAATTGTAAATGCTGGCTCCATGGAGTGTATCCATGGAATCCTGTAATAATACGAAGGGACCTTATGCTGTCATACAGGAAATCCAATAATAGACAAGGATCAGGATCTAGGTGTGTCTCAACCTAAGCAAGATGTTTCCTTGAATTTGAATTGGGTTCCCGAGTTCTCATGGAATTCTCCAATCAGAATTCAAGGAGATCTCGATTTAGTCCATTCCTATTTAATTATGATGTCATGTAATATTTCATTTGGTTCAAGCCTTTACTTTCATTAGTGTGATATGGGGAAGTAGCATTCCACCATTTTATCAAGTCAAGTGGTCCAAGCCTTGCCTTTCTTTAGTGTGACATGGAAATGTAGCATTCAACCATTCCATCCATTTAAGGCATATTCCATATTCAAATTTCATCACACTACCTTCCATTAATGTGGTAAGGGGTGATATGGATATGAAACCTATTATTCATTTAAATTTAAGGCCAATTAATCTAGGTAGTATACTTTGCAATTCACAATTATAATTTAATTATCAATTGAAACACTAACCATAGGCATGTCAAGTGATACACATACATGGTAATTTCCATTACAAAATTCACCATATAAATCAATCAAAATAATATAGAAAAGATTACCCTTATATTTTTAAATCCAAGGCTCACCTGAATAGTGGTGCAAACCGGTCAAAACACTAAACAACAATTAAAACATAATATTCAACATTGAAAGGATTGAGTTTTGTGTTTGACCACTAAAAACCAATCACATATTGGGAAAGAGAGTAACCATATAGTTCTAATGACTATAAACACAACGTAAAAATTATATAAATGGCACTTTGTGAAATCAGTGGGACCTAGACAACAAATAAAAAAAATAATGAACATGATAAATGAGTTATAGGATATCCACATTAAGGTTTTTAGAATCTCCTCTCTTTGGTATTGGCTCATGATTTAGCTTGGATCTGATTAGTTCTAAGGAAAGGAGAAAAATTCTCATACCCAGATAACACAGTCAAGAGAAAAATAGAAGGAGAATGACTCAAGGAGACTCGCATACTTACTATTGTGCATCCAAAGTGATGAATTGAAGCTCCATCAGATCCAGGATGAATGAGATCTCTTGATCCCTAGATTTGATCTTAAAAAAGATCCAAAATGATAGCCATGTAGGTAAATATAGAATAAACATGGACTAGGGAATAAGAGGCGCCTTAATAGATCATTAAGGAAAACTTTGTATAATTACCTAGAAAATTAGCCTGTGGTTGGTTTGTCTGTACAATTTAAGAAACTATGTACAGACCATGCGAGGTATTCTGGGTTAAAGGGGAACATTGCACAGTTATGCTGCATGACCATGCACAAACTGTGTGAAGTGGTTCTTTCCAGAAATTTCAATATTCATGGTTAGACAAACCATGCACCAACCATGCACTAACCATGAAACCTGTCTAGTTTTCCTAAAAATATGGGTTCTAGGATCCTAGCATTCCCCCAAAACTTCTTATACACACAATAAATCAAAAGGACCCTATATTAGGTTCAAAGAAAATATTTAGACTAAACTTTAAAGGATCCAAACCTGAGCGAAAAAATGGGTTTTTACAAACACATTGATTTCCGAACTAATGGTACATCTCAAGATAATGGTAATATACATGACTATCTAACCCTATGAAATTTTCCCAACAAGGAATGACACAAGTATCATCATAGTATAATCAAATTCAAAACATTTCCAAACCCATGGATTATATAAAATATCTATTAACTCTAGAAAATTTAATGTCAAAACCTAAAAAATTATTTCATGTATCTTGACCAAAAACATGATCAACATAGTCCAACTTAAGGAATTACCATATCTTTATCAAACATATGGTTGTATCATTTTCTAACTCAAGAATATCCTTGCTAAAGAACCAAAAATATTATTTTCTTAGATAATATAATTTTAAAAACTAGTTATATAATATCATAAATAATTTTTAACAATTAATTAATTAATAAAACAAGAATTTTATCATCACACAACTATAACACTGTTATTTTACCATTATAAGATGATAACACTAACTTTTAAATATCACAAAATCAATAAATATAAGTTGAAACTAATTTAATTAATATTTAAAATAGATCAATACACTCTACCCACGTAAAATACCATTTACATTATTTAATAAAAGCTATTTAATTTACCAAACACCATTTTAACCAAATAATGGTTAATTATCTATCATTAACATAATTCATCCTTAAATTATAACATGCGAAACATAATTTATCAATGTAAAAAATAATTTTCATCCTTCATTAGCCACATTTAATTTTTAATATATTATTTAAAAACCTAAATGTTTTTTATATCATTGAAAAAACATTTAAAACATCATTATATATGATTTTAAACTTACAAATAACTACCTATAGCATAAAAATTGAAAAATTAATATTTTCATCATTTTAGAATATTAATAATTTATGAAAATGATATTTTAAAAAATAATATACATTTATTTCTCATTTAAACACATTTCCTAGCACTATTTCAAGGGAATAATTCATTCAAAATATTGTTTTTTCAATGTATAGAATTTTATCAATAATAATCTCATTCTACCCCAAGGATTACACTTTAGTTAATCATTTTAATATAAATTTGAAGAATAAATTCATATAATATTCATTAATTAAAATCAAAATAATTCAGTTAATTAATTCCTTTTATAATTAATTATTATTTTCATGCCTTTAGGTTATCATACATTCAAATTCAAGTATCTCATCAAGAATAAATTAAAATCATATATATGATCGATAAGGCCTTCTATTTAATAACACAAGAATCATGATATATAATAGATTTTAAATAGATAACCATTTATTCTAAGGAAATGTTTTACCCAACATATATCGAATTCTAAATTAGAAGATATTGAAAAATAACACCTTATCACCCTTGAAAAAAACCCAAGTCTTTAAAAATACTCATAATCATGGTTCTAATGAAATAAATGGATTGATGGAAATTTAAGAAATGAAAATAATGAAACTATAAAAAAATTAATAGTGAAAATTTGAGGAATAATCACTGACCACTCATCATAGTAAAATAATATTTTAAATTTGACCACTAAATCCAAAAAAATAAATATTACCAAAATTCCATGAATAAAAATAGTATCGATCTACCTCATTGGGATCCTAGTTACAATAACCTGATATGAATCATCCATTGAATTGAAATGGACTATAATATAACTTATTCATGTTCCATTACCACCCATGGCTAGAGAGTAGAAATTAGTGTCTAATGGAATCACATGGGAGTGTTTTATCTCTTTTGTTAATAATCTAGGTTGATGTTTAATTCATTTTAGATTTTCATTTTATCATTATTCTGTTGGACATTTCAATAAAAAATAATGACATGCACACTATGGAGTACCTTTTATACTTGTCTAAAAATATTATATAACTCATCTAAATATATGTAACTGGAAAATCACAATAAATAAATCATAATTATCATATAACATACCAAATAAAAATAAAAATAATTATAATGTGGTGATATTACAATGACTCCTCATTCCATGGATATACACCTACACTCAACACCTTAAGAGAGTTCTAAAAATGAAATTCAAACACTACAATAATACCATGAATCCTTTAACCACAAACTCTTATAAACCTATTCATACCTAAAATTTTACAATTCATACTTCATGCCCACAAAGATGTATTTGTACAGTGTAAGTATGATGAATCAGTAGGCTCTACAAAGAGGCCTCAACTCACACATGTAAAAATAATCATATGACTTCAAGAGTGTGTATCAAAATTAAAAATATACACCTATAAATAAGATAGTATAATAAAATAGAATATCATTCCAAAGATATAAAATTATGAAACTGAAATCAATAATGGATAAATTCTTCACCCAAGATGCATGCATATTTTTTCAGAGACCATGATCATAATCTAATACGATTAGAACATGACATCTTCTATATGGGGGAATACAATAAGAAATATATAAATATACATCATCACTTCATAGGAAACTATTATCATTTTAATTAATGTAATCACACACACACACAACCCCAAAATTATTTTAGGGGATTCAATTCTCATTGGAAGTAATCATATACACACACACACACACACACACACACACACATATATCCTAACATTGGATTCCACTATTCTCATTGAAAGAACCCAATTGTATATGTATGAATATCTATAGTATTCTTTTCATGGATAATGGAACCCACATTAACAGTTCATAGATATATTAAAAAATATTCCCACCATATTCTAAGATTATGGAAAATAATAACATCAAATAGTAATAGTATCACAAGATCATGTAACATTAGGAGCATTAAGTAAATTTCCTAAAATGAATTCCTTTATATCATTTCTTAGAAAATATCCATATAATTAATGTTTTACTAAATTCATTTGGAGTTTTTATATAGTTTTATCTTTACAATCACTTTCACTAGAAAATTTAATTTTTAATATTCTGATTTTTTAGAATAGTGAAATCACTTGAAAAATTGTATAAATTAAATAACATTTTATGAATTCAATTTCTATTACAATTGACCATTGTTCATGATGATTTTTGAAAAATAACTAAATTGTTTCATATTAATTTCCTATAAATAAGATGTCAAAGATTTAAGGATCAGATTCTGGACCATGAAATTTATAGTTATGATAATTTACTTAGTGAAATATATTTTTGCTTTGTTTTTAACTTAATATCTGTTATTTGTATTGTGATTATTTCATTGTAAGATATCTAAGTATCAATTTATAATAATTTTATTCTGATATGATTGTGATTAATTAGTTTTAGGGATACAAATTTATACTTCTAAATTTTATTATTTTAATAAGTACAGGGATAAGACATGTTCCTACTATTGTTAAATAAGTTGAGAGGATAAGAAATTTACCTATCAATATTTTATCGAACAAGTTCATGGATAATACATGTGATTCTAACTAAATCATATAATTATTAGGAAATGAATTCCACTTCTAATCATCTAATTAAATATATTATCAATCTAAAAGCAATGCATCTTTTGTATTTTTTTACTGATCGTTAAACTACTTTGAATAAAAATATGTTCTTTTCTAGGGATAAGAACTTGGTTATATTCTTTAATATTTTTTTGACGTATACTATTTTTATCTGAAACCTCATATTTTTTATTCTTTTTATTCTTGATTGTTCGGTTTAGTTTTTTTCTTAGAATAGTTCATAACATTAAAATGATTTATTTTTATTTTTATTTATTATATTTTTCTCTAATAGTTTGATAAAAAAATCTTCAAAACCTCACATTTTTAATCAAGGAAAAAATAATGTTCATAAATACAATAATTCACCCCCATAATTGAGGCTTTTTTCTAGGGAAACTTTGGGGATCAGAGAAGGGTTTTCTATTTTTTGTAGGTTTAATACATAATATTTAATATCAGATATAAACTTTATTATAATATAATAATTTACAATTGAGAAATTTTTTTTTCTATGGAAGTATTACCTGTCGATACATTGAAAAATATTAATCCTTTCTTTACACCAATTTTTCATGGAGAGGATTATGAACACTTTCAAGGTTGATTGGACAATTTTGTGATAAATATTGGTGTGGACTACATGATGGTTGGTAATTATAATATTTTATAGAATAAAATTCATAATTTTATGAGAGATGAGAGAGATGGGTATCAGGATAATTATAAATTATGGATTAATATTTTATGTTCAAAGTCTCATAACATATATTGATAAATATATTCTTGTGGAACAACCAATTTAATATGGAAGAAATATGAGATAAATATTTAATAACTTTAAAATAATCAAAGTATAGAAGATAATTCTTGTAAATAAATTATTTATAATATTATTTTATTTCATATTAATTAATTTTATAGATAAATTAGTGGCTCATGATAGTGGTGAATGGTTCACAATCTCTTGGTGACAAGGATATTACAAAAGATCTATTAGTAAGGAATATTATTGATCTACTTATGAGGGAGTGGTAATTGAAGATGAAAATAATTTATAGCAGGAAAAATTATAGGAAGTTGTTACATTATAAAATCACCATAATCATTAATGAAATATTTTAATAGATTTAAGAGTGATGATCAAAAATTGAATGAAAAGAATGGTGTTTTGGTTAGTAATATAACTTCATTAACTAATACTTATAAACCAACCACTTTATTATGTTTTTTAAGAATCACTCATTTGATTGTAATATTAATCTTAGAAAATTATCCTATAATTTGTTTATAATGTGTTTGGGAATAATTTTTGAAAATAAAAATTTCCGAATGATAACCAGAAGGAAATAAGAGATAAATATGGTATATCTAGAAGAATGGATGATATGAATGATTCTTTTCATGTTATATTATATGAATTTAAGAATACTAGAGATGTTATACTATATTTTTATTGACTAAAATAGAAGTAAACAGAGTTTAAAATTTTTGAGAAGTATAAGGTAAGTAATATTTTTTAATACGTGAAAATCACTTGGAGTGATAGTGATGCCTCATCATCTAAAAGAGATCAGGATAGTGATTTATGTCAGAGAATCACCATATTTTATATTTAAGATCCTCAAATTTAATTTTTAAGGGAATGTTAATTGTAAGAACACTATCATATATGTATTTAGATGCTAAATTTTGATATTCTTTTAGTGATGAAGATTATTATCCATAATTTGGTGAAATAGTGGAATATGTTAATGAATTAGATATTAGAATTTAATAATTTCTAAAAATATATGGTCTAAATAAGATATATATTACTAAATAAAATGAAAATATTTATATAATAATTTTTTAGTTTAATGATAAATCTATTTTTGTTTAATTAACTATTAAAATTAAGGATGAATTATTAAAACTAAAATAAGATGTTTGAATTATACTGATATTATCTTCCAATTTTTATTCTTGAAGGATTAAATTTGATAGTCATAGAGAATTAATGAATAACTATATGTATTCAAATAGTATTGGTTGTTCATCTTATAAATGGTAAACTTATCATATAAACATACCATAGAGTTGAATAAATATGGGTTCTCAAGAATTTATTTTCTTACCTTTCCAAATCCAGGAATGTTTGGGCATTAAAATATTGTTTTTTAGGCAGGAAAGATGAGTAATTAAATCCAAAACACTTGGTGAATGGTTATGTCTAATTATTTATGAATGTATAATAAAGAATAAAAATGCACTACATAAGAGTAAAAGTCTGTCTGCATAATAATTGTTTGTAAACTGAATTCTATGCACAAGAATAAATTTTTATTTATTTATTTCAGATAAGAATAGATTTATATTAGAATAAAATCATCAATAAAGTTGGCGGTTATTTTCAATAACATTTAAAAAGGAAATACTATTATTCTATGATTTTTTAAATTGATGATAATTGTATATTAAATATATATTTGGGAATCATATTATTCAAAAGATGATCTTTCCAAGTGAATTTAAAGATATCTTTTTAAAGGGATCATATTTAATGATTATCATTTAGAACTAGAATAAATAAAATAATAATTTTTTCATTTATATATTATTTTATAATTTTGAACATCACGTGGATACTGGATTTTCCTTTAAAATTTGACATTAGCTAATTAATTAGGATTTGACATTCCAATCCCAAGGGGAAGAAAATATGACTATCTATCATATTTGAGATCAATGGATGTAGATCCTTAAGGACATCAATATAACGAGAAAGGGACCCCTTTATTCTATTTTACTCCAATTATTGAGAAGACCTAAATATTTGGATAAAAATATCACAAATCTTCTTTCAATATATAATTATTCTTTAAATAATCTCAAGATATATAATAAAGAAATATTATTATTTGGAGGTTAATTGATATAAAATTTTATAATAATATTGTTTCACCACAAAATTATGTTATTCGATTTCAAGGATGGTAATATCTTTAATTATATTGAGGGATTTTTTATAGGATTGGTAATGTTAAATATTCTTTAATAGTCAAGAGTATTGAATCAAAATTTTCTTAGTACATTAATTTAAGTCAGGATGAAATATTTAAAAATTCTTAAGAGGTTAAAAGAAAATACAAAGAACCTTTATTCAAATATGAGATTAAATATTGTTTATGATTATGTAGAGAGAAGTTTTATTAAGAAATAAAAAAATATAAATTCTTGGTAGATGATAAGGAAGAGAAAAGTATGTTTTTTGGTGGAATGTATATTGAGTAGTCCTTTAAGAACATGATAACTAAGTAACATTAATCAAACTCTATAAAATATTGGAAAGTAATAGATTAGTAAAATAATGATGTATAAGTGAAAATATTGATAACTAAAATGATGAGGATAAATAAAATAAATGACAATAGTTTCAAAGAATAATAGAGAGAACAAGAAACTTGAAAGTCATATTTTAGACTAATGAATGAAGAATCTATGGCATTGAGTGAAAATGGGAGGGGAAAAAGTAGTATAAGTTTTCTAAAAAAATGTTGAAATCAATGTTATTCCAACATATAATATGGTATGTTAATTTGGAAATTAAAATAAATGGACAATGAAAAATAAGATTAAATTATAGGATATTCAAACAAGGAAACAGAAGAGTAAATTATTATAGGTTATTGTAAAACCATCTTCTAGATCCCTTTCACAACCATCACTAGAAAAATGAGAGAAACATCTTATACTAAAACCATCACCGGTGACTATAACTACTTGTATGAATTTCAATTTTCATGATGTATTAAATTAACTATATTTTGAAAATAATTCATCATACAGATCATCCAAAATAATAAAGATCATGTATTAAATATTCGAAAAGTAAAAATCAACTTCTGATGAATTACAATATTGGAGTTCAGATGATAAACTCATATCTAAAAAAAGTTAAATATATAGTGGTTGAATATCCAAGTCGAGAGGATAAATATTATAATGAAAAAGAAATTAGTATTAGAAGATGATTAATTGGATAATATTATAGATATCGAAAATAGTACTACAGTGGATGATGTAGATCCTAAAAAGTGTTTGGAATTTAAGGAGGATATGTCAGAATATTCATAGTGCTTATCATCAGTTTGGGAAACCTAAATATTTATTGCATGAATATAATGAAGAATCCAATTCAAGGTTGTATTATTTTTTATGTTCAGTTTATTATTTCGGAATCTCATATAGATTAAAATGTCTATGGATTTTTTAATAATTACAAGTATTTATAATAGGGTAAGTCTTATGCAAGATAATAATTTGGATTCCTAATCCTTATGATCACATATGAAGTTTATAGACAAAAAGATTAAATTAATATTGATATGTTTAATATTAAAAATAAATAACATATCTCATCTGAAATTTGAAGATGTTGGATTGGTATATATAGGAGTATGGATTTCAAGTGCGAGATCATAAGGATGATTATCAAGTTCTTATGTAGGAATAAAATGTTTCCAATAATAAATTGAATTTATAAGAATATAATATGTAAATGCTTGAAGAGTGGATGTGAAAAATTAAAATAAAGAAAAAATTCTAAATTTCAGTTTATTTTAGTGTTTGATATATCCCTGGGATATTTTAATCTTCTATCATATATACATATTTTTTTTGTTCAACTCTCAATGTTTTGTTTTTTAAAATCACAATGATAGAGAAATATTATGTAATAATTTTCTTTTATAGAGGGGAATAATTAATGTTTTTTCATGAATCATAAATCTATGAGGTTTTTCGAATTATTTGGGAATTTTTTTAATTTCACTTTAGTTTAACATAATTTTCATTACATTTATTAATATTTTAATAAATAGTGTTACTGTTATTTCATTTTACAAAATAGAATCCTTCCATGTGTTTGTTTTGAAAATCACAATTCACTTTATATGTTAACTAGATTTTTAGTTCTATTTATACTATTCAATCTTAAAAATGATATTCTCTAGATTTGTTTCTTACTAATATTCATAATCCAAAACATTCTGAAATCATCTGAACAAATTGATAAATGATAGATTTTTTTGATACGTAATTTTTTTGAATTGAATTTTTTTATTATATAAATTGGATAGACTATCATAAGTAGGTTACAATATTATATATAAATAATTCTTCTTAGATTCAATGAATAGATAATAGAAGATTAAATTTTGAGATATAATCACTAACTTTGTGATAGAATGATTTTTTTTTTCAAGTGATATTAAAGCATATGATTGTGAATATTTCATAATAAATAATCCATGTTTCTTATTTTATCCATTTGATTAAAATAAGCATGTGATCAAAGTGTTCTTCGGATAATAACTATAGATTATAAATATTTCTATTTGAATATGTTTTAGTATAAGAAAATTTTTAACCATTGTAAATGAAGTTTCATGGATAAGAATTTGTATTGTTGATATTTTGATCAAATAAATCATTGGATGTGACTTGTTATAATGAATTGGTTGAAGAATTTTGTTGACAGTACATCAACTTATGATCATATGATCAAATATATTTATATTCCTGAACATGTTTATCCTTTGTATCTAGGTATTGATCCTCCTATTAATTTCGGTCAAAAGAGAAGAAGCTCTAGGTATAAGAACTTTGTTATGTATTTTAAGAATATTTTTAGAGGTATATGGATGGTTATGTAGAACCTCAACATTTTTTTGGTTTTTTTATGCTTTATATTTATTCTGGATCTATTTTTTATGTTTACTTAAAATAGTACAAAACAATAGAATTTTTTATTTTTGATACATTTAATATTTTTGTTTCATTGAATGTTTCTAACAAAACTCTTCTAAACGATACATCAATTATGATGGTTATTTTTCAAGTTTGTAAAAATTTCCATTCACCACTCCTCTAGATTATTCTATACTAACACAAAAAAAGATTAATTCAAATATGATAAAAAATAGAATGAGTTTATATTAAATATTGATTCACATATGGTAATATTCCATAAATAATGTAATAACATGATGGGTTATATCAAAAAAACCCTACCATAACAACCCTAACCATAATAAATCACCCGTAGTCCATTAGTAGGTATTTCCCTAGTTGTTTTTTCTTCCTACCCATCCTATTATACATAAATAAAATGAAATAATCCATCCCATATTAATCTCATAATCCATTTATTTTATCCTAATGAGTCTTAGATCCCACCCAGACTATATGTAATTAAGAGGATTTCCCAAAGGTTACACACACCTCACTTCCCATAAAAAATAGATTAGTAAAATTAATACATTAATCTAGATAACATAATAACATTACACAAATTAGTTAGTTATAAAACAAATCATTCCCTCATACCTCTTAACACACACATTATAATATTTGTGAAATTAAATTCCATAATAATTAATCACAAGTATTAACATGGGATGAATAACGTGAAAGTGAAATAAGTACCTAATAAATAAAAAATTAACCAAATTTTATCAACCTTGATTTCTCATATGGGAGACTAATTTTTTTAATTTTCATAGGTTGGTCCCATTAAAGAGGGTAAAATAGTAAATTTACTGTATACTTTTATAGTTTTTTTTTTCTATTGAATTTATAATATGGTCTTTACCCATGTGTCAAATGTTGGTAAAATTTACATATTTTTTTTTTCAATTTTGATGGATATTTAATATTTACTAAATAAAAAAATACTTATCACTAAATCATAGATATGATAGCCTTAAAATAGATTCCAGAATCAAAATTCTGATAGATCTGTTATGTTTAAAATGGGGGTATGTTCCTAGGAGGGTTAAATTTTTTATCGAATGTGTTTGAACCATTAGAATAAGAATTTATTACCCTTAGGTTAGTTAAAAATAATCTTATTTTTATTTTTTGGGCACAAGGATGTATTTGTGACATGTCTCATGAAATGGAATTGCGGTTCACATATCATGATGAAATGTTAAGGGATATTAAAGAATAACC
The DNA here is from genome assembly GCA_963277665.1 of Viscum album. Classification (NCBI taxonomy): domain Eukaryota; kingdom Viridiplantae; phylum Streptophyta; class Magnoliopsida; order Santalales; family Viscaceae; genus Viscum; species Viscum album. Next base: position 2,068,418,757 of record OY728121.1, read on the forward strand.
ATTTTTTTCATTATAATGATATATAGAAATAGAAAATCCATGTAATTATAGTGTAGTTTTGTTCATATTTTATTGAGGATAAATTTAATGGTGACAATATTGAAACAATTCACTCTCTCAAATTCTGCCCTCTATTTTATGGGAGAATGGAATATATGGAATTCCTTTACTATTAGTGTAAGAACATTGAGAGAAATTCAACTTCCTCAATTTTTCCAAAAGACTCAATACCTCACATTCCCCTTTCTTGGTTTTCTTCATGGTGGTGGGAACCTCATCAAACAAGGATTATGGCGTGATCATCCAAATTTAGGGAATTTTATAATATTTATGATATCTTATTATTTTATTCCCCTCTTTCATGTCGTGTGATTCAATCCCATTCCTATTATGATTGAATCATGAAATGATTATACATTGACTAAATGAATAAGAATAACTAAGGGGTTAAAATATGATAGTTTACCTACTATTTTGTGGTTATTTAATAATGTTTTTTATCAAGTAAACACAAATGGATATTTCAAATTGATAAAAATTGTTTCATGGTTTATCCTCGACTAAGGTTTTTAAATGAAATCAATGAAAAAATTATTTCTTTTAATATATTTAATTCCAAAAGAACTTTTCCCCGATAAAAATTTCTATGTGTAAAATATTATAGTTATAAACGAAGAAATAATAACATTTAAATATATTAATCTTTTCTCTCTCATGTCACGCAAAAAAAATTCTATTATCCATATACAAACAAATTAATTGAGAAAATCAAAATTCTTGATGTTGTTTTATATAATGGGAAGAATGAATTTTTAAAGGTATACATCTTAAATAACATAAATATATACTATTTTTTATCGCATGATAAAAATTTTATATTTTACTTAAATTATATATATCCTTCGATAATCATATCTTATTTACCTACTATTTACTTTTCACATTTGATGAATGTGAGGATGAACTATCCAAATTTGTTGAAGTTTTTTATTATAATAGTTATCTTTAAATTATTTCTATAACATGGTTTATTCTTGGTGATGCATTTTGAATTTTTTATTTATATTTGATTAAATAATTATTTGATACATAATTTCATTGTGAAATAAAATTTTGTCAAACATTCATAAATTGTTATTTTTTTCCAACATGAATAAAAATTTTATTCTTGTCTTATTCTCATATTCTTTGATATCTGAATGTGATCCCATTTTTTGGGTGGTAGGTATTCCACCAACCAAAAACTTTTCAATTACTATATTTCCATTCTTCTCACTTTTTTTGGTAGTGATTTCATGATTCTATAGATAAGGGAATCAAGAGAACCACATGTTTGTTGGAATGGTAGAAATGACATGGTGAGGTTTATAAACTATTTGATAAAATAATAGTGAATAATGAATTAATGAATATGGTTTACCAAAAAAACCTCAATGTGGTGTGATGTTGAGTTCATACGTGTGAACCTAGGTCACACACAATGTATCACTAGACCAGTTGCCTCTGTGAGTACCCCATGTAGATGCCATGGGAATGTAGATGATCCCATAGATCACGTATACCACCTCATTTAAGTAATTTATAATTGTCTATGGAATAGTAGTTTTAGGTTCCTTCGATATATGTAAGATAAAATCTTAAATAATACTAATTAATGTGAATAAAATGTCCTGTATTTTGAGGGGAAACTATTTTTAACCCTACACATTGTGTAACACTCCAGTATGTCATGTACTATAATAAAAAACATGTCCAAGAAATGCTTATACAAAATTATATATACCCAATACTTTACATGTATTATACCCAATATAAACATGTCATGTACTTGTTCTCTACAAGGATTGAGTTGTGAAAGTATATGAATAATCATTTCTGATATCACTACATGTCAAGTACCATAATGTATATACAATTTACTAGGACATTTATAGTATTATTAGTTATCAATATATGGATACCACACATGGATGTATCAGTATTCCATTTTAAGTAACTTATCATTTAGAAAAAAATGGAATGACCACCTAAGTAATTAGAGACTGTTTATGATGTAGTTTTGATAGATCGATGATTTTATCTCTTATAGAGAGATGATAAGTGGTGAGTGATACATTTTGAGTGAAGAATAAGTTATATAATCCTTAGTTTTATAGGTCACAATCTTCTATATATGGGGTTCAGGTAATCCCTTTAAGGTATAAAAATGATATGGAATAGTCCACCATATGACAGATAGAGTTCAGGTACTCCCCATGTGTTAGCATAGGTTCCTCCATTATTGGAGTTAGTAAAGCACTGTGTATTAGTCAGGGTCCTATATTAGTGGATTCACTACTCCTCTATATATCAGGGTTTATTCCTCCATAGTGTTCTTGTACTCTCTCATTCAATACATGTAATCCATGATGATGAATATTCCCCCTCCATTGTTCTAGAGAGTCACCATAGAAGTTATATAGGACAATATTATTAAGAGTCATATAACATTAGATATAACATTATGTATATTTGTTTGTTATGTATGAAACATTTTCATCCTTTTTGTATTCTTTCATGTTATGAATTATTTATAGACTCCCACTTCATGTATTATTGGTCTTAGACCACACTATGTATCACAAGTGTTTTCTATGATATAATAATTTGTATATCCGAGTAATAAATATTTGGTTTCATCCATTTTTCCTGGGTTTCCTGACTTTAGAGAATACATGTTTCCATCGACGTAGCTTATTTTATTTCATAATCTTGGTTTTGAGTATAATTATTTTTTTTAACTTTATGAATCAATTATTCCTAATGGGTATGTTTATAACCACTCTTGCATGGGATTCATTCCCACACATGCTTTTTCTATAAATATGTTTCATACTTTAGAGAAGAAATTGGTAGACGTAGAGATAGTGGGGTTATTAGAATTTTTACCCCATAGACATTGACGATTCTTGGTGGAGATAGTTGCAATAACATCAAATTACCTAATATCCTACATAGAGAAGCTTTCATCCCATAACTAGTTAAAGTTATACCTTGTGGTTATTGACTTCAACATTTTTAATTCCATTTTTGGATTTTTCCTCTATAGCATTTCACTTTTCATTTATGTCACATACCCTTATTTTATATAGCACAGTTGTTAAATATCATTTTTCATGTGATATTGGAATATATTATAGATCTTTGATGCATTTATATTGATGGTTTTAATAGGTTATGGCCTGCCATGCATGGTATGAATTTTTATTTCTAGTCTCCATCCCTTGGACTATTGGCGATTGGATTGCAGTGGAACACTTGGAATACCACCAACCATGGTGGGGTCCCTATGGGTTGGATTATGTAAGAATGGAATCAGAGCAGACCAAGTCTTAGGGATGGAGTTTGAATTATGTTTTCTTGTGAGATTTGTTTTGAGAGTAGTGTAGTGATACTAAGGGGGTATTGAAGTCATTTATCCTAGAGGGAAGATCAGTATAGGTGTGGTGACAAAAGAATCATTTCATTAAAACCTTAATAACTTATTATCCAAACCAAAAATATATTTCATCATTTATACTGTATAAGAAAGTCATTACATACATTATTCAATGGTCAGACATGATGTTTTATCTCCATCATATAAAATCACTCCTATATTCTCAAAATAAATTGTGGTTTACTTATGTCTAGTAGTGTATGATAACCACTAACAAGTATTTCTAATTTATATATTGGGATATTATGTGCTCATACATATTATTAATCCTCTCATATTTGAGTGATGAATCATCAATTTAGAGACTGATTATGTGGTATGTTTTCTCTATGAGGGGATGTAATTTTTTACACTAATGTTTCTTAGTGAAGATATTCCTTATAGAATGGATGATAGTTCTTGGTGAGATAAACATGACTAATTTTACTCTATATGTGATATATACACTCCAATTACAGATGAATCATGAAATTTTTATGTGGGGTTGATCTTATGTTGGAATTGGACTGGAGGGAATTTGATATTTACACTACTTATCTAGTTTATACATATATCGACCAGATAATGATTCTTGAATTTGATATATCTTTCATAGTAGTGTGAACCATTAGTTTTTGATTATTCAAACCTATAGTAGAAATATACAAACATGATTGGGGTTAAAGATATTACTCAAGGTTTGTGGATGGAGAAATAACTATGCACCATCTCAAATTTATTCCCATAATCTCAAGAGTTTGAGTGGGTCATATAGTTTGTGCTTATAAATTGAGGTTATATCTCTCTTATATCCCATAAAAATACCAGATACTTGAGGTGATATTTTTATAATTTAGATTATCCCAATATAATACAACCCATGTTTCAATATAGGTAATTTCTTTCATATATACATCCAACTCAATGTTGTGGATGTATCACCATGGTGAGGGTAGCATTGATATTAGGAGATTACCTATAAATGGCTATAAAATGGTTTCTATAATTATGTAAAAGTTGGAATAGTTCTAATTTGGATAAATATAGACATGGATGAGGCTTTAGGACATCTCTATCTACTACCACCACATAATCCTCATCATACCCAGAGTGTTGATGGTCATATTCTTAATGGTCACATGTGGTAAGTGAATTATAGAAACTAGTTACTAATAAAGGTAGATATACGATTCATGACACATACATTTAAAATTGTACTAATAAATGTTCTATTCAATAATTTTTCTTTTTCAATACTTTTTGAGGGTTTTAGGATTCTATTTTATATATTACTCAATCCCTTTGAGTCCATAGACTCCTACTGATGGTGGATATCTTTGTTCATAACAACTAAATGTATGAATTTTCCCTCTCTCAAGGAAAAGAATTTAATTTTTTTGTTAATACTCCTTCAAATTTTTTGATTATATTAATGAGCTATATATCAAGGGTAATTTTTAGTTGGGCTTTCAACTCATGAGATTTATCTTGGAAGAAACCCTACGGTTACCCTTATCATGAGTAAATTTTCATTTTAGTGTTCTCTAGAGGAAATAGTAATATTTTCAGTTATTTATTATATTTCCTAGATTATCTCAAGGATTCCATATGAAATTTAATTAATTATGGGATTGATGACTTTATTGTTCTTTATGTAGCCTTTACAATAATTATTTCCAAGAGATTGAGCATAGTTCTGGTTGGTAACAACTCAAAATTTATAAAAAATTATGATACGTGGATATTGTCCAGGGCATCACTTGTATATATAAAAAATCATAATGATTTTATATAATGTAATAAATTCCATATAGTTAATCAAATATTATAAAATTCTTTATCTCTACAAATTGGTTCAATCCTTGTCTGAACATGAATAGAGAGAGAGTTTCTTAGGGATTTGGAGTTCATTTTTACCTATATGGAGAACACAAATAGTGTCTAAAATCCTCCAAGAGAGATTTCTAAGTCTGCGAAGTCCTATATTTTTATTATTCTATTAAATATTGGTTTTTAATGAATAATAAATGTTAATATAGAGTGAGTAATAATTTTGGTTTTTAAAGTAGAAAAATTTTGTGGTTTTAGCTAGTTCCCCATTCAAGTTTATTTATGTTTTGTGGTTATTAGTGAAGATCATAGTAGATATGTACAATGGTTCGATTTTATAGAAGTTTTTAGGCATATTGTTTCTGGTATATATCTCTAAAATATCATTTAATTTGAGATAAGTTGTACAAAATCATTGATTTTGGGATGTTGTAGAATTTGGAACCTGTAAAATGCTCCTTGGACACATTCCCTTAAAGTTAAGTAGTAAATAATCTTGAATTGGGATTTTCTAGTGATGTATTATTTATATTCATCTTAGGTGATGTGATGAGTGGTTGAAAAATAAATTTCTCTAGCTGAGATGGGAACTAGAAGGCAAGAGAGTGTTAAAGGTCATTGTGTGGCCATTTTTTATATACAAAGTGAAGTATGATTATCTGAGGGTTGTGCTTTTATGTACTTTGGTTTTTGAGGAGTTATTATGGGATATATTTCCGGTAGGGAAGGGTTATATTAATGGATAATACCTTCAACTTATTATTAGTGTGGATTAGGAAACATAAGATATTTTGGTTTATTTTATGGTAGTTTAAAGAGAATGATGTCATATCATGGTATGATCATCTGTCACATTATTATATAAATGTAATAACTCTATTAGGATTCTATCAGTCTTGTATATGAGATTATGGTTTATTCATTGATTATTAAATTTATGGAGAATGGGGATCTCCATAATGGTTACCCGAAATATTATACTTATTTAGGATCTAGGTTGTTGGATGTGGTCCACTTTGTGCTACATATATAGATAACTTATGGGTTAAGAGGTATTCTATGTGGAATCTTGGTAGAAGTCACATGATAAAATATTACACAATTAATAAGGTCCTGTTGTATTTACCATTAGCTAGTGGATTCATATATAAAAGTGAAGAGTGTTTCCCAGAGTAGTATATTTTTTGGTTTTATTTTGTCTTATAAATCTATGTGTGGATTTTTTATTTTTGATGTTAGGTTGTATTCCATTTTTTTTTCATTTAATGATTTTCTGTGTGAAAACTAATTTGTTTCATTTCAAGGATGAAAAGGATTAATGTTTAGTTATATACCAAAACCCAACCTTTTCACAATTGGGACTTAATTTGTTTTATGGTTTCATGGATCGATCTTTTTAATGAGTGTAAAAGTTAAATTTATCCAAGTGTATTACCTTTGAAAAATATTATGATGGTTAAGTTTAACATTGAATGTAGTATTTAAACATTGGTTGAATTATTTGTAATTTCTGATCTTGTTTAATTTTAAAGGATATCTAATATTTATTAATGAAAAAATATTTATCCCACATGATTGGAAATTAAACACTCTTAAATAGTGTACTGAATCAAAATTATGGCACTGTGTTTTTGTCCAAAATGGGGGTATTTTCCAAAGAGAGGTATAATTTCATGAAATTTCTTAGAACCCTAGGACCTATAATTTATATCATTTAAAATAAATATAAAAAATAATTTATTCTATTTATTTTGTATATCGATGAGGTTGTTATGTGGAAAAGGGGTTTCCATGTGTGTGATTCCCCAGACTCATGCTCTCAAAATCCAGAGTAAATAAACACATTATTCCCATAGTCTCTTTTAAATTAAATTATGTGAACTAATATTTACCTTTAATAATTAAAATATCACTAACAAATATTGAGTCACTTATATTTAAAGAACCTTTTTGGTTCATAGTTTTAGAGATTTATGAAATAATTTTAAACAATCCCATGCCTTTCTTATCCAACAATGATTTTTCCACTATAAAAGAAACAAATAAATCCATAATAAATATTGGAGTTCTTTAAATAAATTATATACAAATTATACTATTCTATACATATCATGTTATACATTTCCTCATAACATGTGGAAATATAAAATAAAAAGGTTCAACTCAATTTCTCGGCAAGGTAAAATGTATATCATATGATATCAAGTCATAAAATTAGCATGACTATCATGGAATGAAACTAATGATAATCAAATGTTTCCATATAACTGATCACATGAGATTGAAAAAAAATAAATTAATAATGATGTAAATTTGAAATTGACACTAATAACTAATTTCAAGTTGCTGGAATTTATAATTAAGGTAATATTGATCTTTACCAATAAGGCCTCTACCAAGACATTATTTTTGCGAAAAGTGAAATGAACGATACATATTTCTTCTCATCAAGTTGCTATCCAAGGCATCATTCTTTCATTTGGTTGGATAAAAACAAATACCAAAACCATTTTTCTATTGAGACCAAACAATTCATCGAGTGTCTATATAATACTGGTCCCCACTCATAAATTCTTTTGGTCCAATTCATTCATCATATGAATGATTTTAATATAAATACAATGCATAATAAAATTTCATTAGGAATCAATAAATATTCATTTTGAAACAAAAAATACCAGACATCAATACTTTTCAAATAATAAATGGGATAAAATTCAAATTATCCAAGAAAATAGACTTGTTAGATGGTGAGAAAATATATATTAACTATTTCTTAGTAATCTATAATTGCCAATATTGGAATAAAAATAATAGGGATGTTAATACTATCCACAGTTGACTGTGGGTGTTTTGATATTTGATAGGTTCCATAACATGATACTGATAACTCACATAGGACCATTGGGTCAGGTTTTGGACTACGGGACACTAGATCGTCATTCCTTTTTATTTTGAACCTTTGGACCATTTGGCCTTCGAGCCACCTAAGGGTTTCCTCTCAACGCAATTAAAAATACAGCATTATCTTATTATGAAAAGTGTCCTCAACCCCAACCAATTTAAAAAAAATAATTAAATAATAATAGGAAATATATACAAATAGCGTTTTTGGTATCATTGGAAAAATTTCTTCTATGAAGCATAATATATATAAAATTCCATTGACTTAGATGAAAAAAAACCCTTTTATGAGTGTTAGAAAAATCACTTTGGAAATAATAAATATCCTTGACCATCTAAAAATATATTTATAATACTGGGAGAGTTGTAATTTTGTTGAAAAAAATCTATGTGTATAGAGGATGTTTTGTGTAAAAATCAAAAATTGAAGAAAGACGTGTTCACATGGAATAAAACCATAAAAATAGATTCTAGATAATATTTTTAACGTTATCATGAAAATAAGAAGATATTTGTGACATTAAAAATCTATTTTAAAAAGGAGATGTTAAAATTTGGAAAAAAAATTAATTTAGATAATGAAACTTAGACATAAACCCTTACAAACATATAAATTTTATCAAGAGAAAAGACTGGTTGATGAAAAATAACTTGATTTTGATAAAATGAAAACCTTTTTTAATATGTTGAAATATTATTCATGAAAATAGAATTTATAAAAAGAGAAAACCCATAATTTTTAAAATAAGATAAGTGGGATATAGAGTTCACATTAGGAAAAAAATAATTAGGTTTCCTATTAAAAAGTAGAACATTTTTCAGAATGAAATATTGATACAAAGAGGGTAAACTGTCGTTAAATGGGATAATAATTATTCTTAAAAATGATATAATTTTTTATGGAAAATTTTATCAAGGTATAAAAATTTAATGAAATTAGAATTATACATTTATAGGAAGATAATGTGACTTTAAATAAAATCATCTGGTGGAAGAAAAAAGTGATGGAAGAAAAACGTTCAAGAAGAGGAATTATAACGAAACAATGGGAGTTGAGTTAACAAGAACACTTACAAATTTAACATCTTTTGAATCAAGATACATTTAGTGATTGTAAATGATATAGCACATAAAAACATGAATTTAAAAAATATTGATAAAACTGATTCAATAGGTAGTACTCACACTATATCAAAGATATCATGGTGTAAAATAAGAAATACGTCTCAAGGAATTAAATTTTTGACAAATAAACTCTTACCGTAATTCCTAAAATTTTTCTAAAGAACTTGAATATCCTATATAATAAAAATATCAATATTAATTGATTATATATTAACCTTTTTCAGATCAATAAATTTTTTTAAAAATAATTTACAATTATTCTTGACCTTTATATTTGATAGTTATTATCGATTTTCAGCATTAGGTGTAAACAATCTTGATCGTTTTGAACTAGTTTCATAATAGTAATGTTTTTATGAATAATTATCCCAAATTTAATAATTACATAATCAAACATGGTACTAGAACTGATGTTTCACAATTTTGTTATTATTTTATTATTCAATTTTAAAATTATTTTAGTTATTATTCATGATGAAGAATTCATTAATGAGCTTGTTTTGGAAATTTATTTTGAATAAACAATGTTGACTTAATTAATTAGTTAAATGTTTATATTACCATTCGAGAAAAAAAATATTTTCTTATTAACATAAAATATTATGTTTTAAAAATTATCATTATTATAAATTTATATTATCTTTCATGTTGGTGGTTAATCCTACCCAACAAAAACATGTTATATTCTATGTGTGTTTATGGATATGGAAGATATTATATTATTAATGTATCATTCTAAAAGGATTATAATGAAATTATTTATATTTTTTTAATGTGATTACTTATAATTTAAAAGAGTTACAAAAAGGTAAATGATAAATAAGTTATCACTTATAAATAAATTTCCTTCCCTCTTATTATATTCCATTAAAGAGACTAGTTTTACAATGATTTCTTGTCGATAATATTATATACCAAAAAAATTATTTATATTTAAGGAAAAAAATATTTATATTCCAAAATCCCATTTAAGGAACCATACTTTTATGGTTGTGAAAAAATGAAACAAGTCATTCATTGGGACAGTTGTCTGCACACGCACATGAGAAACATTTTCAGTTTTTCGATTGAATGAGAGGGGAACAAGTAATGGTTATAACATAAATATAATAACATTTAATTATTTTAATCAAATTTATTTAATTATAATAATATAAGAATATTTGGTTTGGAGGAGAGTGTTGAGAAGGATAAATAATACAAGTTAAAAGGTATGTTATACTTATGTGGTGAATTTTGATCTTCACAATATGCATACTTTTGGAATGAAGGACATGAGGATATTTTTTAAAAATAGAGCCTAAAAAATATGTATATAGGATATATAATAAATTATTTGGGAATATTTAAGTAGAAAAAAACTATAACTAGGGGTATGGATTGGAAATATTGGAAGTGAGTTGCTTTCGTTTTTGAAAAATAGAAGAAATCTTTAGAAAAGAATATCTAGTAAGGGGTGAGAATGTAATTTCACAATTTTAAGGTGATAATGGTTGAAAAATTTTAGTTTTAAATTTAAATATATTTTTACAACATAAAAAAGTTATTCTATCTTGTCTACGTGTAAGATTGATTTAGTAAATATCGATCTATATTAAATTACCCATTGCAACACTTAATTTTTTTTACAATTTCAACATGTTAATTATTCAAATAATAAAAATATAAGATTTAAAATTATTATGAAATTGGGAAATGATTAATATGAATTTGGACTCTATTTAATCTAATTAAATTTCAAAATATTTGGAAATGAAATTTTAAATTAAAGCATATAATTTGTGGAAAAAATATTTTTGTAGAAAAATAAAGTTTTAATCGTTACATTTTCTTAATATAATTTAAAATTTATTACTAGTAATTTTGTTTTAATTTATTTGTATATATTATTAATAATTATAATATTTTAATTATTTTTAATATATATCATTCTAATTTAAAAGTACATTATTTTGAAAATAAACATTTCGTGAAAAATAACTACATTACCTTGGTAATTAATATTTATATTAATAATTAAAATTTAAGACTAAAAATGAATTAAAAATTATCTAATTTAAAATTTATCACAAAAAATATTCAAAAATATTAAATGGTATTCAGTTTATAATCATGATAAAAATCATTTTTAATATAATGGCTCTTAATTCATAATATCAATTCTAAGATACATGTATCTACTAAAAATGAAATATATTTATTAGTTTCCAACTTATAATGATTGGATGAATGTTAATCCATTAAAAATAAATTCAATTTAAACCAATTTTATCCATAATATAATATACTTCATAGAAGAAGAAAATGAAATTTTTATAAAAATAATATTTTACGCATAAAATAATTTCATTTGTTATTTTTTATAGTAATTGCATTTTATCAATGCATTAATATTAAAAAGTCCTTTATTTTTATTTATATGTAAATTTTATAATCTGGTTACCTCTAAATTTACCTACCAATTCAAAAACATAATTTTAATAGTTATATAATGTTTACTGGTATGTTTTGTTTTGGTGTTTCGTGTGAGGCTATATATTGAAAAAATTTGGGTTTAAGGAAAAATATAATTTAATATACTGGGGATTTATATTCTCCCACCTAAAATAAATTGAATCCTCACATTTTTTTTATTTTTATTTAGCAATAAAATTAGTCAAGGGTACCAAATAGATAAACATAACTTAAGTTATATTATTAAATGACTGGATACTTTAATATCATTGGTATGACATTGAAGAAATATTTTCCAGAGTATGATAGAAGGGGGGATTGAGTTTTTCATGATATAACTAAATAATATGATATAATTATGAAATTAATTTAAAAATAAAAATAATCAAAGTAAGCACAATACACCCATACAAACACTCATATATAAAGTGAACACAAAACAAAAGTGATATGTTAATTATGAGTAAGATTGATTTATATTTTTTAAGGGATTAAGAAATTGATATGATGAATTATTAATTTTTAACTAAATTAAAATTGATTAAAAATTAAAAGGTATATAACTTAAGTAAAATACAAGGAAAAAAATTTGATTAGGAAGATCGACTACAGCCTAAAAAGAGCCTTTATATTTCCCATATAAAAAACATGATTGTATTTTGATTAATAGAACTTTTATTTACTAGGGAAAAAACCTAAAAATAAAATAATCCATTGAAATTAATATTTCACAAGAATCATTGAAAACAATGGTCTTATTGGTGTCTAATAATCTCAAAAGAAAGGCATTGGTTTTAGTGTGTCCCTAGTACCCGAAAAGAATGAAAAATGTTGTTTCATAAGAAAAAAATTATTTAATGAAATTCACATAATTTTCTAGAAATATAGTGCATAAAAAATTTATAGAAGAGGATAAGTAAAAATGGATGATTAGTGTTTTCAAATAAATACATATAAAGAGATCTAACAAAAAAATAGAAGAATTTTTTTCTCCTATGTTTATTGGATTAAACTCCATTCACTAGGGATCAATAAAGTACAATGATTTTGATTTAACAGCCTCATACATGGTATATTTATAGTGTTCAAGATCCTCTTGTTTAAATATGATGTGTTAAAGGTTCAATAGAACTTTTGATGACCAACATAAATTATTTCTTTAAATTATTGACTATACACCCCAGAATTGTTGCCAGATGCCATCTACTGGCGGTGGGATTGCAGTTGCTTCCACGGTATTTGAAAACCATATCAAAAAGTTGATGATATGTTCTACGAAGCTGGTTCGAGTTTTTTTGTTTGGTTGTTCTATGTAGTTCTACCAACTAGCTAGTGGTAACATACTATTTATCATTATCTTTTTGTATTATTCATTTAATTTTATGACATTATTTGACCCAGTAGATTCATTAATCAATTAAATAATAAATAATATAAAGAAACTCAATGTAAAAGGATAGAAACAAAATAGTCATCTGTGATCGTTAAAACAATCTATGGGTGTGAGATACAATAATCTCCCCCATTTTTATGAAAAAACACATGAAATAAAAATATATATATATATATACATAAGGTTTTTAAGATGAACCCAACCAAAAAAATTAAAAATAGTATTTCAATATTTTATAAAATGGTTCATATGATATGTAAAAAACATTTTAAAAAATTTTCAGTACTACAAATAATTTAATATTTTGAAAATGATTGAAACTGATTCAAATCTCAAATTAATTCATATTCAAAAATAATTTGAAACATTCATTTGAACCCACAAAACCTCATTTTATTGTTCGAAAAAAATACTTATAAATAAAGTTAGATACTAAAATAATTTAATAAAAAACACAAATAAAATCATTTCATTCCTTGTGTTTTAGTTATGTAAGGGTAAATATAAATTTATTATAATTAAGTAAGGGTTGAAATAAATTTTAAATTAAAAAAGACACATAAACTATTAAAAATATATCATTACCCATTATTAGTTCACCTTTATGAGAGAAAAAAAATCAGAATTTGAAAATTTGGAATGCTGAAATTTGATTTTGAATTTATAAAATATTTTAATTTTCAAAATTAAAATTTAAAAATATCAAATAAACATTCTATGATCTCAAACTATGAAAAATTTCTTTGAAACATGACATAAAATCTATGAATTTTTAGAATATAAGATATTTTCAATAATATAAAATTTTGATCATAATGGCTGTTTCTTGTAAGAAAATTTATAATTATTAAAAATGTTGGATCCACTATAGTTTTTGAATAAAAAACACAAGGAGCCATAAAACATGGATATTAAAGAGGTAAAAAATTGTTTTAAGGAACAAATTTTTGGAAAATAAATAATTACAATGGTTTTTATCAATGTATTTTTGAAATAATAAAATTTTTAAGAAATTTGTAAAAACAATTATCAAAATGGATTGTAAAAATTATGTGAATTATCCAAATTATTTTCCATGGTAGTGTCAAAATAGGTGCGTCGTGAAGCCCCAATACTCATTCCTAGGGTGAATATTCGGATAATACACCACCATCACTTTTTTTGGTTAATACCCCAAGTTGTATATGTGCCCCAACAAAATGAACCTATTAGTATATAGACATGGTTATATTTTCTAGGACAATCATACTTACATTACTTTTGAAAAAATGGGGATTATAAAATAAATATTCTAAAATATTCAATCAATCCATAGTTAAACCATGAGTGTCATAAGTGGATGATGCCTAACTCCCCTTACTAAACTAAAAATTATTTGAAGAAAGAGGATTGATAAATACATCAACCAACTTAATATTGGTAATAATGAAATCGATAAATATATCACCTTTTTGGATGTGATTTCTAAAAAAAGTGGTGTATAAGATCAATATTCATGGTGAAATCATGTTTAATTTTATTTATATAAATACTAATGGAACTAGTATTATCATAGTTAATAGAAAGAATATTATAATATAGGCCGTAATCTATGGGGGTGTGTTTCATCCAAATAATATGTTCAATGAAAATTCCCACTACTATATATTCTTCTTCAGGCGTAGAAAGAGAAACTATATTTTCATTTTAACTATTCCTAGAAATAATGTATTTTCTATGTTTATAACTAGTCACACTTGTACTTTTCTAATATAATTATATCCTCCAAAATTGATATAAAAAACATGAAAGTTTAAAATAGGTGACTTTGGGATAAATTAACATTAGATTTATAGATTATTTTTAATATCAAAAAACTATTTTATGTGATCTAAATGTGATTGTTTGGTATTGGATTGAAAATTATCCCAAATGAAAATACTTAACATGATGTATGACCAATTCACAATAGGGTAAGAAAGGCTCCAAATCATACATCTATAGATCTTAGTTTGAATAATTTTTTTCAAATTTATCCAATATTAACTTATAATATGTTCTCATAGTTGTTGTTATTTACATTACTTGTCTAATGAAAGAACAATTTAAAATTTCATTATTTTATATTCGTAGGTTTAGAAAAGATCCAATTTTTTTTGAGAAATTTCAAAAACAAGATTATTTAAATTCCCCATAAAATCATTTCAAATTCATTGGGCATTAAATTTGAAAAATGAATACATAGTGATTCATTTATATACCCAAAAATAAAATCATCAATATAAATTTCATAATTATTATATCATTTGAAATAGATTTAAAACCAATGTTAAATAATATTTTCCCATTTTAATATCTTTTTTAAAAGAATTTTTTTATCCATTCATACCAATTCCATGGGGCTTTTTTTAAACCATAACGTGTCTTAGTAATCTTTGAAACATGATTTAGAAATATTTAATATTAAAAACTATGAGGTTTTTTAATAAAAAACCTTTCATAAATAAGACACTTAAAAAATAAGTTTTAATGTCCATTGGAAAAATCATAAAATTTAAATTGGTGGTGACGCCTACAAGATTTAAATAGATTTTATCCAAGATTTAGGGGAAAATGTTTCACAATAATCAATGATTTTTTATTAATTTTATACATTGTCTACAAGTTAACATTTTTTATGAGTGATTTGACCATAATTATATAATTTATTTCTCAATGCTCATTTAGTTCCTACAAGGTGATGATCATCGAGTCATTCATATAGAGTCTAGAAACTATTCCTTGTGAATTAGTTCAATTATTATTGTATTTAAAGTTTTCAATTTTCTTCATTAATGGTATCATCAATATTTATGGGTTGTAGGTGTGAAACAAAAGATCATTATTGAACATTATTTAAAAATTAACTTCATATATTATTTTATTGAGGTACAAATCACTGATAACATTTTATAAGGGATGAGATTTACATTTCACCCATGACATGGGTAAATGGATAGATAGTGTTTCTCCCAAAACTAAAATTTCTTTATAATTAGGTGGATTATTTAAGTTCATGTTTTCTAGTTTAACCACAATGTCATCAATTTAGGGTTGAGAATTATGAGAATTATCATCAAATTTGATGTTAATTGATTTTTACATGGTCATTGTCCTTTTATTAGAGACTCAATATGATTTATTGGAGAAAGAGTACCCAATAAATACACCTTAATTGGATTTTTGGTCAGTCATTCCTAAGTTATTTTTTTGGTGTTAAGAATATAGCATTTACATCCAAACACGTTTCAATGAAAAATTTAGGATTTTTTTATTTCTATAGTTGATAGGGTGTCTTTTTTACATATTGGTCTTATGAGAACATGGTTCATGGAATAAAATGTTTTACTAAATGAGTCAACTAGAAACCATTTAGGGAGTTTAAATTTATTTTATAGAGTTAATACAATTTCATGAAGTATTAGATTATGTATTTCAACAAAAACATTTTTTTGAGTCCTTGAAGTGGAAAAAGAATGATTATAACTATATGAAGTATAAAGTGAATAAAAATTATTATTATCAAACTCTCCACCATGGTCACTCTAAATGTACATGATCTTATAATCATTTTCATTTTTAAACATCATGAAAAATTTAATAATGATTTTCAACCCTCATATATGTGAGATATTAAATAAATCCATATAAATCTTTTATAATCATCAATAATTAAAAAAGTGTTATATTTACCTCATATACCTGAAACATGGGTTGGTCTAGAAATAATACACTGAATAAGTTTAAGGGCCTTATAGGAGGATAACTATAATTTATTGACTCAGTTTATATTATAACTGATTCCATGAGATGGGTCACCACATGACCTCAGGCACACCTCCCCATACACCTGTGGCTTCCAACTAGTAGTGCAGGTCTAAAGAAAAACATGGGGAGATTGTGACCCATTATATGAATAAAACCATAGCATAAATAATACCAATAGATATAATAATGAGTAAGAACAATAAATGGACATAAAATGGAAAAAAGATGGCAAGTCACCAATTTACACATGCTATAACAATATGATGAATGTAATACATGGGAGGAAGTCATAAAAACAAAACCACTAACAATAAAACTAAAAATAACCCTAGACACGAACCTGGGTCCCCACCCGGTCTCGAAATACCATGCTCTAATCCATTAATCCATGGATAGATTAGTCATCATGACCCTATGATAAACCTATGATAAAAATTAGCTTCTACTCGTGTACTGAAGTGCCATAGTGTCCTGAGAAGGGTGCGAGTGGAATTCGGTAGTCCACCATCAATGATTTCAAAAGAATTATCCAGTCTATAAAATACTGTATACAAATAATTGAGTTCCAGGAAATAAATAAACTATATTGAAAAAATATATACATTTAAGCATTTATTATTTATCTATTTACATATTTAATTTCCATCTTATCATTACCATGGGAATCTCCAATTTTGTATCAAAAAGGAATTCATTTATTGATTAATTTAATCTAGTGTCCCCCAAAGCATCAGTCTTGTTACCCATACTATATATCATAAGGGTCATAAGTAGGAAATAATGAATCCTCATTCTATGAATCCGACTGGTATCTGAAGCGTCACTGCCGACCATCAAAACCACTAGTTCAGAAGTTGGAGAACATAGAGCATTAGTCCATGAATCTAACCAACACTCATAATTCTATGTTTGAATATCCCAAATTTGATATGGAACACCCTTTGAATACCCTTGGTTTTTGGAGAATTATTCTTTCCCCCAATAAACTATGGTGCATTGGGGTGCCTGAAGAATCTGTTTGGACTACCCTAATATAGGGAATGGAGCGTTACTACAACATCCCAAAACCATTATTAATAAGTCAGAAAACATGGATCATTATTCAATGAATGAAACCAGGATTCCTCTTGTCATGTATGACCATCCCCAACCATTCTATTATTACCCATTTTCATCTTTATCAAATAATATACCAAAATCCCATGACCCATAATAAAAAATCATTTACCAAGGTTTAAAGAGACCTTTGAAGCCCAAAGACATCACAAGAATAACTAATCAATTTGTTACAATTTTATAAAATACATCTTATAACATTTTAGGGACTTAAAGAAACCACTCACTTCATTAAAACTTTTCCAAACTACCCTTTAAAAAGGTTCTTTATCGTAAAACTTCCAAACACTTCCAAATCCATACTTTCCCTTTAATTAATTAATAGATAACACCTTAAAATTTTTAAAACTGTAAAAAAATACATATAAAATAATTATTTTAAAACCAAAAACCACCTTTTTATCATATTGAGGTCAAAAAATGATTTCCAAAACATTACCCAATTTTAAAACATCAGTTTACTTCCTCGAAAATCACATCGAGCTCAAAATCCAAAACACCCCAGATGTCGATATAAAGAATTTAAAATTATGACCCATTCTCATAAACAATTTCCAATATCCACCTTTTCAAATTTATTTCACGATTTTAAGGGTTCTCTATAACCCATGGGTAACCCTAGGTCCGATGTCACAAAATTAATAGGTCCAATGAGGTATATGAAATATCTCACCTCATATTAATGTCCAATTAAAATTTCTTATCAAAAACATTAAATTGGAGTAAGGGAGAAACATGGAAAAACTACAAACTGAAACCAAAACATCATGATTGTGGGAAAATTCCTAAAAACCACCTATCTCATGCTCATAGAGGATTAATTTTCTAAACACAACCCTTAATTCAAACTAAAATAGACTCAATAAATAAGAGGAATAAAACCTTATAAAAACAAGGGTTTAGATATTTGGAATGAGTGTAAGCCACCCACAAGCTCAAATCCAATAAAATGGAAGGAAGTAGTGTTAAAGACATACTCAGATCATTGATTCATTTTAGAAGAAACTCTAAACACCTAAGATTCAAATAAGAAACACACATGGAGGAGTATTAGGATACTAGTTCAAAACCCTAGCTATTTGGGGTAGAATATGGGAGAAATTAGGGTGAGAAAAAAATAATACCAGGGGGAAAATTGAGGAAAACTCAACTTATATTTAGGCACATCGTTTTTCCACAATGTTTTCCAGGACATGCACTAACCCCGCAGTTCCCTATATCTAAGAGGAATCCAAGCCCCTCAGTTTTCCTGGTGACACCCATGGTTTAAAAAAACATGTGGTCATCGTACGTTTACCACTATTCGAGGGGAGATCAAGAAAAATGATCTGATGGGCCACCCTGTATAGTTTCACTAACTGTGAATACCCCTTATACATTATTCATTGTTATGGGGCACATTCACTGCTAACCAATCACTAATTATGAGCTCAACAAATATCGCATTCTTTTCTATTATTTCCATGATTCTAACCCTCGGTATACCCTCGAGACCCATCATACTCCCATAATATATTCTACAAGCCAAAAACTCAATAAGGGGAATACATTATCTCTTGGTCGAGAGATTATAATAATCTATTTTTAAATTTAATTGATGTTTTTTGTTTACAGAGTGGTAAAGTATAACACATAATTTCATCTTCGAAATGATATTTAGTTAAGTCTCATAGTAGTTTAGTTCTCTTGACTTTGAAAAGTTTGTGACTGCTATAATAACCGAGGAACCTATGATTAATCAATGAATCCCTAACTTGTGTATTCAAAAATTTACTTTTTATTTGAAATTGATTTTAAATTTATAAAATAATCATTTTTAAATATTGTAAATACAAATTATATAATTCCTTTGAATTAAAAAACATTTTTAAAAACATTTTCAAAAGAAAAATTGAAAACCTTATCACATAATTTACAAATACTAAGAAAATTATGTTTTAAACCATTTAAAAAAATATAATAATAGAAGAATTTTAAAAACCAATAATACCTATAAAGATGATTTTACTAATTGAGTTGTCTCCAAACATAACATTGCCTCCATATAAATTTATAAGAAGATTAAAGTCATGGTACTCAATGCACATGTGTCTTTAAAATATGGTATCCATGTACTCTGTGTCTCATAATGATTTTATTTTGATACATATTTGTGACAAAATAATCAAAAACGTAAATATTTTGGTGCCCAAATTTTATCTATTAATGTTTAAACTAAAAGTTATTTTCAAATTAATATTTTTTTGCATATTATTTTTGACAATAATTCCAAATAAAAGTATTAAAAGAGATATGAGTTGTGTTAGACCAATCATAATGAGAATTTTTAGAATAAAATTCATAAATAGGATTCCCTTGATTTATATAATATTTTTTTTGAAATAATCCTCTTATAAAAGTGTATTGTTCTTTCAGTTCTTTTTTTTTAAATTTTTTAAACCATAACCAAAACTAATTTTTTACATGTCATTGAGAAGAAGAAGTTTATTTAAAACATTTTCCCCTTGAGGGAACCAAGTAAGAAAATTTTAAATATATTTATTTATTGATTCTAAATTTTCAATATTAGGTTGGTCTTCTAATTTCATGGAATACAAGTCATCTTTCTTAGAGAGTTGATTATGTTGAAAAATAACTTTGATAATATTTTTTTAGGTCACTAAAATTTTCATTTAGTTCAATAAATAATTCCATTACTTCTTCAAAATATAAATTTCTTGAAGAACATAAAGAGGTTTATAAATTATATGAATAATAATTGGGAAAATTAACTTCATAACTTACCTCAATTTTATACATATAAATTTGGAACTTCCATCAATTGAGTCAATAGAAGAGAGAGAGTCATAACATAAACTTAATGTAGAATTTTTTAACCATTCATACTTTTCTTTTTTTACTTTTGGATAAAGAGGAAATCCATATTGATATATCCCTTTTTTTAATGCTAAAAATTTATATCAGTGCACTTTCCTTGATTATCAATTTTTTTTTAAAGTGGAATGATTTCTTATTCATTATGCTTTTGTTTAATTTCCTTGATATATATGCAATATTGACATCACATTCAGAAGAATCATCATCTATTTCATTAAAATAAATTGTTTTATTTTCATTCAAGTCTTTATATTTATTTTTAGCTTCTCCCTTAATAGTTATCTCATAGTTTATGAGAGAACCAATGAGTTATTCAACATCTATGTTCTCCATATCTTTTATTCTTTAATTTTCATTACATCAAACACTGAATTACTTGGAAAAACCAAATTAAATTTTAAAGAAGTTTTTTTACTAAAAAATCACAATGTTACTTCTTTCTATTTTATATGTTTGTAATATGAGTATAGATTTTATTAATTAATTCATTTGGATTCCTTATAAAAAACATCAAAATATTGTCTATACTTGTCAAGATTAGTGTCATTAGCTTTATTAGTGACATCAAGAGAAGATGAAAGTATTTAAAAAAATATATGGGTAGTTTTAGAAGTCGAAACAATATTAAGTTCATTTTTTATACACTAAAATTTTGATAATTCATATATTTTATATGAAGTTAAAAACTAGAAATATCTTCAAGAGTCCAATGTTCCTCAGATTCATTAGTGGGTGTGTAACTACACTTGATAGTTTCAAAAAAAACTTATTATTCATTGAAAAGTAGAGATGTGTGTTTCCCCAAAACTATTTCCTTTTATATAATGAAATGGGAATGTCCCAATTAGTATAATTCAAGACAAACATTGGTGTTATTTGTAGAGTCTATCATTTTAAGATCGTTCCATAAATCCATTTTATATTTTTAAAAATAGAATTTAAAAAACGAAGTCCTCCTCTAATACCAATTTTTTGTCTATGTTATATGAAATGAGGGGAGGGGATGAATTTTATTTTAGAAAATAAAAACAAAATAAGGGGATATAATTATTCAATTTAGTGATAATTCAAAAATATCAATGTAATTACTATGTATATGTAAAGTAAAAAAAATGAATTTACATATTAATAAATTAAATATTAATTTACATAAGCCTAGTGATTAAGATATTATGATGATGAATTATTAATCAATTAAATGGAAGAGGTGGTTAAAAAGTCAAAAGTTCAGAGATTAAATAAAAGAAAAGGAATTTAACTTGATAAGGGAGTTCAATAAAAATTGAATGCATGTATCTATGTCTACCCCTACAATGCTTGGGAAGATTTTTATTAATAGACTTTGACTTTATAATTATCCATGAAACCCAAAAAAATACAATCCCTTGATTTTAGCAGTAACCATGAAACCCAGAAAAAGACCTTGGTTTTAGCAGTTTCTAAGAACCCTAAAGAATGTCCTGGGTTTTAACACATGATAATAACCTAAAAAAATAAAATAGATGTTTTATTAGACAAAAAAATGATGAAATGATATCATATATATATATATATATATATTGAGAAGATGATGTTTATATATTGTGAGAGAGAAATATGGGAGATCATTTTTGACTGAAAAATTACAAAGGGACCTCAAGATGGGGAACAATGGATGAATAGATTTTGCGGATGCTCATTTGATATATTTATATTCAATATATATCAATGATTTTTGTTGAGGTTGATTTCAAATACACACATGAGGTCTATTTATAGGTTATGAAGGTCTCTAGGCTGATTTGGAGGTGTTAATGGGTCAATAAGACTAGTAAAGATCACTATAGATGCTCTGTTTGACTTATTGACTTAGTGAAATCGACCAACTGGATTATTCCACTGGCTGGAAGATGGAATTATTATAGATTTATTGGTATTACTATGCCTAACTAGATATATGGTGATCTCTACTATTTATCTGATGGTAGATTTTTTCTTGGGTGGTTCTATCCAGCTACACAAGTTGTCCAGTGATGAGACACTAGGGGGTCGGTGGTTATAGGATGTGTGGATCTATTTCTTGGTCCTGATAATTTAATTTTTATATAGTTTTTTATATTTTAACTTAATATGTTAATTTATAATCTAAATAACTGAAAAAAACTTAAATAAAATGTCAAGACACACAATTAGTTTTTGTGGTGATTAGAAAAATCTATGATACTGAGGAATAACAAAAATAAAATCTCTCTCCATCTTGTTAATTAATTTCATCATCTCCCCAATGAAACATGTTACTATATTACTTCATATTACTCTAATTAAGCATATTCATTTCCATTTTATCCATTCCATTAGGTTTGTCTTCACTTATTTTTATTATGTGGGAAATTTAGTCTTATTTTCTTTATAATATTTGTCAACCAAACTTCTATGAATTGATATACATCCCCTCTTTGGTTTTTGGGGGTCCAACCATGCTCACATTATTAATAATAATTTTTTATTATTGTTTTAACAAAATAATAATTTTTCTCACATCAAATTTTATCCCATTAGGATGCTCATTGGGACAATATTTACATTTTCCATGATACCCATCATCAACATGGTTCCATCAAGATTCATCCATTACTAAAACAAAAAATACATAACTAGAGTGATTAAAAATTTTCATCATAAGAGGATTGTGAAAAAATTCAACCTCATGATGTCATAATATTGGACCCCATCATGTTAACTTTTGGTTATTATACTTAATTATATTTAATTTTTAGTTGAACCTAGGTTGCTTTAGGTTTGGTTATTTAATTCACCAATTCATTAAAAATTCCAAAAATCAATTACCATGGAAATTATTACAATTATCCAAATATAAAAATTAATGAAATATATGCTACAAAAATTTATCATACTCATTATAAAATAACATATCGATTAATATATACCTTAACATATAAAAAATTATGTATTAGTCTACGTTATCCTTTTTCATTATCCTATTAGGATCTCTAACCAATATATTTAAATCCTTCATAATGGTTTGTAAGATTTATGTGAACCATCTAATGAATATCACTATGGAGTGTCTAGTCGGGTCTAGAGTCCTTAGATAACTCATCATGCAATGAAGGGAGATCGAGTCAATTCTCAATCATCTTTTTTGGGTGATTACCCCTAGGTGAAGCTGTACCAAAACCACATCCAGTTGCTAGTATATAGACACAGATGTGAGTACTAGGAAAACCACACAATCACTAATTTACAAAAGCTCGAGGATGTTATCCTATGCTTAAAATTTTGTATAGTATTTTTAATAAAATTATATAATCCAAATCACTAAACATCATAAAATATTTAATATTAGATCATCCCTCCTAAAGGGTTATTTATGACTTTTAAATTATGATCAACCTCAATTTATCAATCCTTGTTTACATGTTTAAATCTTAAATTATATTTAACTGATAAAATCCAAATAACTAAAGTTATATAAACCCTCCTTCGATACTAAATATTCAACCATGGAACAGAAATCTCAGAATCCAGTGGGAATAAACACATTCTTCACATCAGTATTTTAAATTAAATAAAGAAACCTAATTTTATCAGTCAATAATTATATTATTACATAAAAATGTCAAGTTACATAAATTTTATGAGGCATTCAGGTTTAGAGTTTTATAGATTTAAGAAAAAAACATTTAACATAAAAATCTCACATCTTTTTCATCAAATGTATATTTTTCTACTACAGAAGTAAATACTTAATACATAATTAGTCTTCAAAATATTTGAAAAAATCCATAAATGAGATACTCTTATTGAAATATCATGTTAAAGGGTTTTCTATATATATTTGAGTAATATAAATAAAATAATGATGAGATCAGAGAATCAGTAATGTAAAACATATATATAAGTTATCGTGGAATAAATCTAACATAATAAAATTGGTAGGAAGAAAATGGTAATAAAATAATTCCATATAACTGATCACAAGAGCATCAAGAAAAAAAATCCATGGATCACAAAATAAATAAACAAAACAATGGAAAATAACTAATTTCTAATTGATGGAATATATAATTCCAAAGGAAATGATATTCACTATCGAGGCAATATCTATGAAATTATTTTTTCCAAAAATCCTAAATCCATGACATCGTTATTAACTTCAAGTACACAACCAAGACATCATGATTTTACTTGGTACACATACACCTAAAATCAAAACCGTCTATCTCATTATATCAACTAATACATCGAGGGGCCATGTAAGATTCACCCGTCACTTATGTACATCCAATACATTCACCACTTGAATGATATTAATATCAGTACTTTACATAATCAAGCTTCTGAAGGAGTCAATAAAAATCCATATTGAGATTAAAACACATAGCACATCTATTAATTCCCTATTAATAAATGGGGTAATGTATACATGTTCCATCAAGAGAAAAAATTGGTTGGTTTGAATATACATAATAAACTATTCATGGTAATGAAGAATCATTCTTAATAGAATAATAGTATATAGAATGTCAATACATTCCCCAATCAATAAAAGGGAAATGAATTATAATAAAAAAACTTTTTAGTTGTTTTTGAAAAATAACTTTGGAAATAAGAAATATGCTAATCAGTTGAAAATATTTAATTATAAAACTAGGAGAGTAAGAATTTATTTTATAAATAATTGGGGTTGATAGAGGTATTTTCATTGAATAAGATAAAATAGTGGAAATATGTTTTCCCATTGAAGACCATAAAAAGAGATTCTAAAAAATATTTATAAAATTATTTTAAGAAAAAAAAGTTACGATTCACTTTTAAAAGTTATTTTAAAATACATGAAATTAATTTTAATAAAAATGTTTACTTTTGATAAATAAAAATCAATATTAAAACCATGAAAATACATAAATGTTATCAAGAAAATTTAGGGTGGAAGATAAAAAACTTTATTTTGAAATAGATAGAAGACCGTTTTAATATATTAAAATATCATTCTAAAAAATACACATAAATTTAAATAAAAAAATTCCATTTTTAATGGTGTGAATGGGAATATAGTGGAAATTGGAGACAATAAACAATTATGTTTATAATTATAAATTATAATAGGGGATGGATAGGTAAGCATGGGCCAGTAGGGGATACCACTGTTAAATAGGATGTGATTTATTCTTAACAATGATATAATTTTTTAGGAAGGATTTTATCAAGGTAAAAATACAGATCCAAAATTTCATTATCTCTTGAGAGGAAAATAATATACCATGAAATAAAATCAGAAGACTTAAGAAACCAAGAAAAGATTAACAATGATCGAGAAGAGTGATCTCAATGAAGGTTCTTGAGTTCGAAAAAACACTTTCAAATTTGGTTTATTTTTTATCTATGTCACGACCCGTCCTCAGGGCCCGTGCCGGGACTACCCCAAGCCCGCCTTCCATAGGCCAGGGGCTGGCGACTATCACCAATGGAGTAAATCCCTAAGCTGGGAAGACATTGACTCTATTAAAGTAAACAAACACAAGAGAGTACATAATAGAAAGTAAACACTAAGTAAAACTGAATAAAAAAGAGTGTTCTGGAATGTAAATGAGCCAGTATACAAACCCAACTGAACAACAAGTACAAACAAAGGGACAAATAGTTTAAAGTAAAGAGAAGCTCCTGGATCATCCTCTGTGGATTACTTCTTGAAGGATAGGTACAGATGGCCACCTCAGCACCAACGTCTATCAGTCTCCACCATGTTCCGACTCGTTGCAAGGTACAACTCTAGATACCGTCTAGTCCTGGTTCTCTCGGCCTCCGTCAGCACTGTCCGTCATTTGCATCCAACACAACGAGGGGCGGGCATAGCCCGTGTGGGGGTGATTATAACGATACTCAGTAGGGACCCCGAGACCCGCGAGGTCTAACAATATCCACTAAGGATAAGTAAAAGAAGAAATATACAACCAAAAAGTATCCACCAACCAAACTTAGGTATATTCCCATACATATATCTAAGTTTCCAGTCACAGATTGGCTCCAACTCATGATCCCAAGCACAACTCAGTCCACACAGTAAGTAATGTCAAACACCATGATGATAATGGTTGAAATACAAGACTCATCTCACACATGTATGCCACAATTGTAGAGAGATATAGATGATCATATTTAGCCACTGGATCATCTAAGATGCCAGACCCACACAGGATACAGTCTAGTTAATCTGTCGGACCCACACATGATACAGTATAGAAATCTCGTCTAAGCTATCAGACCCACACATGATACAGTCCACCTATCTCATCTATGTTTTCAGACACACAAAAGATACAGTCCAGCTGTTCTAGAGTAATAGAGATGATCAGATGTAGTTTCTGATTCATCTAAGCTATTGGACCCACACATGATACAGTCCCGATAATCTGTCAGAACTGTCGAACCCACACAGGATTCCGGAATAGTTATCTTCCTCGTTGAACCCATGGAGGATTCCAATACGGTAGTCATCACAGTCGCAACTAGCTCTAGGGTTTCCGCACACAGCACGCTTGATTCCAGGAGGGTACTCTCCTCGAGAAAAGGGTTCGATACATCAACTATCACTAATTCCTGAGTTGATGTATCCTGAACTTCCATCTCATCAAAAGAAACCCAATGTGACAAACGGAGCGTCAATCGGATACTCGGTCTGAGATTTATTGGCTTTTCCGTTCTAGGGGCACGATTGGATTTACGCTAGATCCAAACCTGGGAATTTTCCAAAGTCGTCCAAAACTCACTAAGAGTATCACAAAAGGGCCGCCTCGTTGCGAGGATCCCAGTGCTGCAGAAGACGCGTTGATCAGACACGCGGTCTAGAATACATTCGTGTTTAAGCAAAAATGGCCCAGTCCGTCAAGCGCAGTGGGCGGGCGGGTCGACCCGACCCGGTTTGGTGGGTCCAACCCGGCTGGGGGACGGCCTGACCCGCTGGGGCGTGGCCCACCTAGGGACCCGGCCCGGTGGGTCTGACCCGGATAGGGGGTCGACCCGGCCCGGTGGGGCAAGACCCACCCACGGACCCCGCCCAGGTCGCGGGCCGACCCCCCCTCCTTGCTGCCCAGCCTACCAAAGCCGTCCCATTTTCTCCTGCCTGAGTGGCCCGTGGTTGTGGGCCACGGTTCCTCTACACGCGGGACCTGCAGGTGCCGTGATTTCTTTCAGCCCGACTAGCAGGCGGCCGGCCGGTACGCCCGCCAAAGAGGCCCACCCAGCACGGGCCACGGTCTTCTCCACAGCGTGGTTCCAAGCGGCGCCGCAGTCTTCTGGCCGGCCGACCGTAGCCATTTGGTTCGTCCAGCAAGCACCCCGCAGATGCGGGCCGCACCTCCTCTGTGCGGCACCTGCGGGTGCGACGGTTCACCAGCCCGACCGACAGTAACTAGTCGGTTCTTCAGCCTAAGTGGCCCATGGTTGTGGGCCGTGGTTCTCCTCCACGCGGCCGGTGCGCGGCCGCTGCCCCCGGTCGCCGCCGCCTTCGGTCACCGTTTCCAAAATAATCACGAAAAAACAGAGGGTCATCGAGCCATGTTTGTTCGGCCCACACCCTCCGCGTTAGGCGATAACAAAAGGCCCATGACAACCCAATGCATTAATCAAGAACGAGGTATAATTTCATTCACCTAAAAATTATACAAAAACCCCCTACCTTGATTCAAGAATGTTGTTCGCTTGTCGGTGTTATGGAAAGAGTAATTGACGACGACGTCGTACGTTGTGCCCGTCACATGCTGCCGATTCCGGGCTTGAGCGTTCTTCCTCGTTCTTCGCCAGAAAGGATGTCTTTCTTCATCGATGATGTTCTTAGTCCTTTGTTGGAGATGTTATTTATGGAATGAACTCTTTCCTTCTAATCCTCCCAAAGTCCCCCAACAATAAATTTTCCAAGGTAAATATAATATAAAGACTCCCAACATTAATATTACCATGCATTAAAAACAATTCAAATGAATTGTTGACACCACAAATTAATTCAAGAAGACTTTAACTAATTATGTTGGCACAATTAATGGAGGGAGGTGGAGAGGCTCCACCATTATGTGGAAGTTCAAAAGTTTAAAAGGCGGTTCATGGGAGTTAAAGGGGGAGTTGAGGGGTAAGGTGGTCGTGTGGGACCCACCACACATTATCCTATCATGGGAGGTTATGTGGGGTGTGTGACCCACCTCCAATTTCCCTTTGGAAGAACTAACCACCACTTAAAAATAAAATTTTGAAACACAATAATTTTATTTATCTTTTTATGAATCCCCAAAATATAACTTCTACTTTTGACCAAACGCAACTTCTGTAAAAGTCGCCTGAAGCGAATACGGACGTTGCGAGTTCATCGGTTTCCTCAGATTTCAATTCCAAGCACCAGTTCACAATATAGAAAAACCCACACATACGTTTACTAAATGTACCTGAACAAAACTTCAGAAATTGATTCCGGGAACGCCGAGACTCGGAATAAGGCGCCGTCAGAAACTAAGGACTCGTAAAATTCCAAAGAAATTATGAAAAAAATTTCCTTGAAATTTCTGGGTCTTTAAATTACCCACACCTTAGGGTTTTATGTCCCTATAAAGATACAACACACACTATGAGGGTACTGAGCATGCATCTGAGCCTCCCGCTCCCATGTCCTCCCTTGGAGGTTCCCATGCTGCCAGTGAATGCACACTAGAGGAATCGACCGTCCTCGTAGGACTCACTCCTGTCGATCCTCGATCTCCACTAGGACCTCCGTGAAAGTCACCCCATCATCAACGTCCAGATCCCCATGGTCGATGATGTGGGACGGGTCGTGCACGTATCTCCTCAGCTGAGATACGAGGAAGACATCATGAACCCGGTGCAACTGAGGTGGAAGGGCCAGGTGGTAAGGCTCCTCGCTAACTCTGTTGAGGACCTAGAACTGCCTGATAAAATGCGGAGATAACTTGCTGCCTTGGCCAAATCTCCATAGACCCTGTCGAGGTGAGACCCGTAGAAAGACGTGGTCGCCATCCTCGAACTCCAGTGGTCTCAGTGTCCTATCAGCATAGGACTTCTGTATGATGTGTGCAGTATTCATCCGCTCCTGGATGATCTGCACCTTTTCCGTTATAGCCTGCACCACCTCTGATCCTACAAGTGCTGACTCCCCAGGGTCAGTCCAGCACATAGGTGATCTACAAGGTCAGCCGTACAGTGCCTCGTAAGGTGTCATCCCGATGGTGGAGTGGTAGCTGTTGTTGTATGGAAACTCCACCAAGGGTAAGTGATCATCCCAGCTTTGACCAAAGTCAATTATAGATGCACAAAACATGTCCTCAAGAGTCTGAATGGTCCTCTCAGTATGACCATCCGTTTGAGGATGGAAGGTGGTGCTCATGAAAAGCTGCGTCCAAAAAGACTCCTATAACCCCTTCCATATCTGGGAAGTGAAATGAGCATATCGATCAGAGGAGATAGTCGATGGAACACTATGAAGCTGTACAATCTCTTGAATGTAGAGGCGTCCCAAGTTCTCCACTGATCCCTCCTCTCTGATCAGTAGGAAGTGGGCCGACTTGGTGAGTCAGTCTATGATCAACCAGATAGAGTCATGTCCTCTGGATGTATGTGGATGTCCCATCACGAAATCAATGGATATCCCGTCCCACATCCACTCTGAGACCTCTAAGGGCTGTACCAAGCCTGCTGGTTCCTAGTGCACTACCTTCACTTGCTGACAAGTGAGGAATCATGAGACAAACTCTTCTACTACTTTCTTCATACCTGGCCACCAGTGCTGTCGCCTGAGGTCATGATACGTCTTTTCAACTCATGGATGTACCGCTAGAGGGGAGTTGTGAAACTCCCTCAACACCTCCTCCTATAGTGAAACTGGTACCATGATACGTCCTCTGAAGAGGATGACGTGCTCCACACCTTCAGAAAACCCATCAGGTTCCTTCCTTGAGGATAACTGAGCACGCTGTGCCTCACAGTCAACGTCCTCATGCTGCGCCTCTATAACTCACTGAAGAAGTGGAGGAGTGAATGTGAGAGATTCCAGAAAGGCTGCTCCATCTCTATCCACAAAGGATATCTGCAACACGACCAACTGCTCTATCGCCTCTCCTAGTAGCTGAATTCCCGATCTCCTACTGAGAGAATCTGATACAATGTCCCCCCTAGAAGGAGTATAGAATATGTCGAAGTCATAGTCCTAAAGGAACTCAAGCCATCGTCGCTGTCTCAGGTCCAGGTCCTTCTGTGATAAGATATACCTGAAACTCTGGTGGTCAGATTAGAATGTAAAATTCTTACCCATCAGATAGTGCCACCACATCTTCAAGGCGAAGAACACTATTGCTAAATCCAGGCCATGGTTAGCGTAGTTCTGCTCATGATGTCTCATCTGTCATGAACCATACACGATCATTACTCGCTTCTACATCAGGACACACCCGATTCCTGTCATTGATGTGTCGCAGTAAACTACGTACCCTACACCCTCCTCCAGTAGCCTTAATATGGGTGCACTGGTCAACCTATACCTCATCTCCTGAAATCTCTGCTCGCATCTCTCTAACCACACGAAGGGTTTCCCATTCTTCGTCAAAGATGAAAGCGGTGCTGTAACTATGGATAAGTCTCGCACAAATCTCCGATAGTATCGAGCCAGATCCAAGAAACTCCGTAACTCCGTCACACTCCTGGGTGGCTCCCAAGCAAGAACTAACTCAATCTTCACTAGATCCATTGCAACTCCAGCCTCCGAGATGAAATGTCCCAATAAGTGAACCTCTTGAATCCAGAACTGGAACTTCGAGAGCTTACCAAAAAGGAGGTGCTCTCAGTGTGTATCTAGTACCACCCACAAATGGTAGGCGTGCTCCTCCTCAGTAGTCGAGTAAATCAGTATGTCGTCGATGAATAATATGACAAAAAAATCGAGGTAAGGCTGGGAGATCCTGTTCATAAGACTCATTAACACTTCGGGAGCTTTGGTTACACCGAAGGGTATAACCAAGAACTCGTAATGTCCATATCGACACCTGAAGGACATCTTCTACACATCATCGTCTTGAACTCTGAGATGGTGATAGCCTGACCTGAGGTCTATCTTTGGGAACCACCGTGCTCCCTTGAGCTGATCAAAGAGGTTGTCAATCCTCAGAATTCAGTACTTGTTCCTCACGGTCACCTGATTCAGGCAACGGTAGTCGAAACAAAGTCGCAATATCCCATCCTCCTTCTTGGCGAACAAAATCAGTGATGCCCAGGGTGAAACACTGGGTTAGATAAATCCCTTCCCCTGCATGTCTTCCAGCTATAGCCATATCTCACGAAGCTCGACGGGAGACATACAATATACTGGAGTAGATATCGATGGTCTCTCGAGGTACAAATCAATATAGAAGTCTACCTCTGTGCGAGGAGGTAGTCCTAGAACATCTTCAGTGGAAATCATTCGCGTACTGATCCACCACAATAGGAAAACATGGACTCTGCAAATCAACTGATCCATGGATGATACTAGCCAACAGATGTGTGATCTGATGCCCCCTTTTCTGTGTATGTCCATCATGTGCTGCAAAGTCTCCCTTCTCACAGGTGAAGGTGAAAATGGTCCCATCCGTGCGGACACACCGCACTTTGTGCCTAATACAGTCAATTTGAACATGAACTATAGATAACCAATCCATACCCAAGATGATGTCGCAAGGCCTCGACGCCGCTACATGAAGATCCCAGCTGAATCTCTCAGCTCCTAGAGTAAGCTAACACTGCCGAAACCAGTGTGTAATCGTCGAGTCTGCTCTTGTAGGAGTCTCTAGCCGTAAGGATCGAGCCAACGACTTAATCGGAATCCCAGAGCACCAAACGAGGGCAGTGACAATAAAATAATGACTCCCACCTGTGTCTATGTGTACTACAGCAAGGGTGGAGTAGACACAGATAATACCTCAAATCATCTCAGGTGTTCCTTGGTCGTAGTCCTTGACCGCCTAGAGCTAAGCTCGCCTCTATCCGCCAGCTCTCTATGGTCGGGGTGGACCTCTTGGTGGTGGTTGTAGAGCCTCAAAATGACGTCCACCACCCGCAGATTGGCCAGATCCTCTGCCACGTCCGCCTACTCCCGGCAGACCACCACAGTCGAACCTCTACCTCTTCCTAGGAGGTCCCTATACTATCTGCTTCTCATCAGCATGGCGGTTCGGGCAGTCATGGGCCATGTGGCCCTGCCCGCCACATGAATAGCACTACCTTCTCCTCGTATAGATAACTATGTCTTGTGTGCCCTGGAAAAACGAACATATTTCCTGAGGTCACCCACCTAATGGCTTGGTCCGCTTGGACCTCTACGTCATATGTCTACTGCCAGTAGCAGAATACTCCGCTATGTGTCACCCTGTGGTGGGTCTCGCTAATGGAGACTACTCAGTGAGAAAGATCTCCACTACAAGGGCTCACTCCAGCACCCCCTCCTATGTCGAGATGCTGAGGGGAATCATCGAAGCCCTGATCTCATGCCTGAGTCCCTGCTCGAAGGTCTGGGACCTGAAGAAAGGGTCCCACACCATATCCGTGGAGTAGAATGAGAGGTCGGTGAACCTCACTGAGTACTGAGCTACTGTCATACTTCCCTACTGCAGATGAAGTAACTCCTGAATCCACACTGGATGAAGGTTGGCTAGAACAAAATCAGAGCAGAAGAGACTCTCGAAGTCAGTCTAGAGTAAAGATGCCTTGGCATGCACCTAGAGAATCCGGAACCACCATCTACTTGCTGTTGCATGCAGGAGACTCGCGGCAAGGATCACCATATGGCCCACTGGTGTCACTACCAATCTGAAAACTCTCACGACAACCTCTAGCCAA
The DNA here is from genome assembly GCA_963277665.1 of Viscum album. Taxonomy (NCBI): domain Eukaryota; kingdom Viridiplantae; phylum Streptophyta; class Magnoliopsida; order Santalales; family Viscaceae; genus Viscum; species Viscum album. The sequence continues at coordinate 2,068,452,566 of OY728121.1, forward strand.
TCCTCAACTGCCTGTGGGTCCGCCTATCCATGGAACCTGGGCGGCCTCTATCGCTGGAACTCATGCAACGTACTCAGGCGACGTGCACTCTCTGCTGCGGGGGCTGGTGGTATCAGTGGCCCAGTGAGTAGTGGTATCGTAGGTGCATCCGCTGGGATGGGGCCCTGCACCGACGCCTCATCGCTAGGTATGCTACCATCTCGTTCGTAGCTCAGAACCCAAGCTGGATTCCTTCATGGGGCCATCCTGAAAAGAAACAGGTGTTCCATTGTTAAACATAATACCTGGTGAGTTTACATAAAGCAATCACAAAGAAAACATTTCAAATAAAACACACACACAATTAGTGTTTTCATGCACTGAGCCGAAAATCAGAAATCAGGGTCCTGGTGTATGGAAACATTTTCCTCCACACAAATGATGGACTCCCCAGACTGAAAACCACACTTAATACTCTTAACACAATTGCCTCATAGAAAATAATGATCAGAGTCCTGAGTTTTGCGGTAGAATCGAATCCTCTGATACCAATTTGTCCTGACCCGTCCTCGGGGCCCGTGCCATGACTACCCCAATCCCACCTTCCATAGGCCAGGGGCTGGAGACTAGCACCAAAGGCGTAAATCCCTAAGATGGGAAGGAATTGCCTTTATGAAAGTAAACAAATACAACAGAGTACTCAATAATAAGTAAACATTATGTAATACCGAATACAAAAGAGTGTGCTAGAAAGTAAATGGGCCAGTAAACAAACCCAACTGAACAACAAGTACAAGTAAAGGGAAAACAACTAAAATTAAAGAGTAGATCCTGGATCGTCCTACTGGGATTCCTACATGAAGGGTAGGTACAGATGGCCACCTCAGCACCCACATCCGTCAGTCACCACCGTGTGTTGAATCATCACAAGGTCTACCTCTGGGTACCGTCCAATCGTGGTGCTCTCAGCCTCCGTCAGCGCTATTCGTCATCTGCATCCAACACAATGAGGTGCGGCCATAACCCATGTAGGGGTGAGTATAACGATACTCATTAGGGACCCCGAGACCCGCAATGTCTCACAATATCCACAAATGATAAGCAAAAGGAGAAATATACAACCACAAAGTATCTACCAACCCTACTTAGGTATATGCCCATACATATACCTAAGTTACCAGTCACTGACCGGCTCCAAATCATGAGACCAAGCACAACTCTTTCCACACAGAAAGTAATGTCAAACACCATGATGATAATGGTCGAAAGACATGACTCAGCTCACACATGTATGCCATAATTTTAGAGAGATGTAGATGATCAGATGGAGCCACTGGGTTATCTAAGCTGTCGGAACCACACATGATACAGTCCAAATAAACTATCATACCCACACAGGATACAGTGCAGCTTTTCTAGAGTAATAGATATGATCAGATGTAGTTACTGATTCATCTAAGCTGTTGGACCCACACATGATATAGTCCAGCTAATCTGTCAGAACTATCAAAGCAACATAGGATTCCAGAACTGTTTTCGTCATCGTCGAACCCATGGAGTATTCCAGTATGTTAGTGATCTTAGTTAAAGACAACTCTAGGGATCCAACACACAACACGCTCGATTCCGGGAGGGTCTGCTCCTCGAGCAAAGGGATCGATACATCAAATATCATTCTGTCTTGATTTTATGTATCCTAAAGTTATGTCGCATCAAAAGAAACCCAACGTGACAGATGACGTGTCAATCGGACGCCCGGTCTGAGAGTTATTTTCTTTTCCGTTCCAGGGGCCTAGTTGGATTTACGCCTGAAAAAAAACCCACCCGTTTTCCAAATTCATCCACAACTCACTCAGAGTATCGCAAAAGGACCACCTCGTCATGAGGATCCCAGTGCCCCAGACGGTGTGTCGATTGAATACGTAGTTTAGAATACATTCGTGTTTAGCCAAACGGGCCCGACCTGTCAAGCCCAGTGGGTTTGTGGGTCGGCCCGACCCAGTTTTTCCGGTAAGACCCGGCTGGGGGTCGGCCCGGCCTAGTGGGGCGCGACCCACCTAGGGACCTGGCCTGGCAGGTCCGACCTAGATAGGGAGTCAGCCCGGCCCGATGGGGCACGACCCACCCACAGACGTGGCCCAGGTCGCGGGCCGGTTCGGCTAACCCGGTGGTTTTGAGCGGCACAACCCCTCATTGCAGCCCAGTCGGACGAAGTCAGTTGGTTTTCTCCAGTGCGAGTAGCCGGTAATTGTGGGCTGCGTTTCCTCTACATGTGGCACTTGCGGGTGTCGCGGTTTCCTTCAGCCCGAACGGTTCGCGTACCGATGCGGCCCACCCTGCACTGGCCGCGGTCTTCTCCGCAGCGTGGCGCTATGCGGCACCACGGTCTTCTTCTCGGCCGGCTGTAGCCAGCCGGTTCACTAGAAAGCAGCCGGCAGATACATGCCGCAACTCCTCCACGCAACACATGTAGGTGCCACGGTTCCCCATCCCGGCCGGCAGTAGCCGACCATTTCTTCAGCCCGGAGCAGCCCGCAGTTGCGGGCCACAGTTCTCCTCTACGTAACTAGTGCGCGACCGCTGCCTCTGGTCTCCGCCGCCTCCAACCTCCATTGAAAACATAATCACGAACCAACGGAGTGTCATCGGGTCGTGTCCATTCGGCCCGCGCCCTCCACGTTATGCAATAACAAAAGGCCGAAGATAATCCAATGCATCAATAAAGAATGAGGTATAATTTTATTCACTTACAAATTATACAAAAACCCTCTACCTCGATTCAAGAATGTTATTCGCTTGTTCGTTTCTCGGAAAGAGTAATCGAGGACGATGTCGTACGTTGTTCCCATCACATGCCACCGATTCCGGGCTTGAGCATTCTTCCTCGTTCTTCTTCGGAAAGGACGTCGTTTTTTGTGAAAGATGTTCTTCGTGGAATGAACTCTTTCCTTTTAATCCTCCAAAGTCCCCCAACAAAATATTTTCCAAGGAAAATATAATAAAAAAGCTCCCCAACATTAACATTACCATGCATTCAAAACAATTCAAATGAATTGTTGACACCACAAATTAATTAAAGAAGACTTTAATTAATAGTGTTCGTACAATTAATGGATGGAGGTGGAGAGGCTCCACCATTATGTGGAATTTAAAATGTTAAAAATGGGGTTCATGGGAGTTAAAGGGGGAGTTGAGGGGTTAGGTGCTCGTGTGGGCCCCACCACACATTATACTCTCATGGGAGGTTATGTGGGTTGTGGGACCACCTTTAACTTCCCTCTGGAGGAAATAACCACCATTTAAAAATAAAATCGTGTTGACAACAATGTTATTTAATTTATTATTAATCCCCAAAATATAACTTCTACTCTGGACCAAATGAAACTACGGTAAAGGTCTCCTTAAGTGAATACCAATGCTGTGAGTTCGTCGATGTCCTCATATTTGAATTCCGAGCACTGGTTCAAAATATAGAAAAACACACACATATGTTTACTGAACGTACCTGAAAAAAAATTCAGAAATTGATTCCGGGCACACCGGGCCTCGGAATCAGGCACCGTCAGAAACTGCAGACTCGTAAAATTCCAAAGAAATTATGAAAAAAATTTCCTTGAAATTTCTGGGTTTTACAATCCAGACACATTGGAAGAAGGAATGTGATATGGATATTTATAGGACATTGATTTTGTGAATATGGAAAAATAAATTCAATAGGGATTACTCACACTATATCGATGATATTATGGTTCATAATAATAAATGTATCCTAAGGAATTAAGTATTATACAAAGAACCCCTTACCTAAATTCATGACATTCCACTGAATTTCTTTTAACTCATGTATATAAAATTTAATATTTTAATCCACTTTTACCGAATCTATTTTATATCTATATACTATTACAATCATTTTTTTTAATTATTCTATATTTTAATATTAGTTAGTTATTATAAAGTTTTAATATCGAACGTGGGTAATATATTTCATTTTTAACTAGTTTCATAACAACGATGTTGTTCAAAATTATTCTCCCAGATTTTATCATTACTAGATCATAAAAATTTACTAAAATTTATGTTTCAATTTTTTCATAATGTTATAACATCATTTAATTTGTTTTTGAGATATTATTCATTATGATGAAGTTGGTGTTGAGATTGTTTTTGTAATTTATAAAGAAGAAACACTATTTTTTAATTAATGAGTTAAATGTTCACATTACCATTAGAGAAAAAAATTATTATTGAATTATAAATATCCAATATTATGTTTAAAAATCAATCCTTTATTAAATTTTTTAATATTTTTTACATTGGTTGGTAAATAAATCTAATATAAACATGCTATAATCAACATGTGACTATGGATATGGAAGAGATTCTATTATAATGATATAATTATCAAAAATTCATAATGATGTTATTATTTGTTATTAAGGCGATAAATCATAATTAGGATGATTTATCAGAATAAGGTAAATGAAAAAGAGTTTTTCAGTTATAAATAAATCACTTTTCCTATTAGTATGTTTATTTTATGTGATTAGTTTTACAATGATCGCTTATTGATAATAATAATTATATGATTCTTAATTAATATTTACAGAATTTAAATAATTCCGTAAAAATAATATATATTCTACAATCCCATTTCTATAACCATCCTTGAAAGGGGTAAAAATGAAATGTATCATTCATGGAGGTGGTAGTACACCAATATGTATGATCAACATATTCTTTTTTTGATAGAATGGATGGGGAATAGATAATAGATACACCTTGAAAATGGGGTATTTTCCAAATAGAGTTGAATTACCCAAATAAATATTCATGGATGGGGTTTATATCCAATATGCCATACATTTGAGGCCCCCAATTACTTTGTATGGCACTTTGTGTGGGTGACTGTCACTCTGCCACTAAAGTGGAATGTTGCCTATTCTATATAGGCCTACGATCCGAAGGGACCCCAATTAGTGGATGGGTTGATTTTGGAGGTGATAATAAATATAATCATTTCATAAGGGGGCCCCTGATTAATGGTGAGGCTAATGATACTATCCCTCCTATTAGAAATGAAAACTACGACTACAGAGGCAATAACTGGCTAGGGAAAAACGGTATCCGGTTTGTGATATGGGGTTTCCAATTTTTCCAAAAAATGGTTTTTAATAAAAATTTAAATTTGAATGGATGGATAGTGAGAAGTGGGACACTGCATGAGTGGAGGGAATGATGGCAGAATACAGAAGGATGTAAGGACACCATTGGAATTCAAATAATGGTGTGATATATACTACTAGGCCACATGGAGAGGGAAACTGTAATTAGAGATAAAAATGATAAGGGAGATGATGGATATCCTGTTGTGTGAGGTAAAAAAGGTGGTTGAATACCTCCATGAGATTTTGGGATGGGAATTGCATGCCCTTTATTTCCATATAATGAAGGTAATTTTGGGAGTATTTTTATTAGTTTTTTCAAGGTCATATATATATATAATAAATAAATGGTATTTTGGGGTGGGACACCCCTTGGGGGTGTGGCTATAGCCCATGCCTCCATCTTATGGGTGTGTGGTGTGCATGTGTTTCGTTGTAATATAACACAAGAAATGATTATATATATATATAAATATAAATTTTCAACATTAATATTATAACATTTTAGTTTTTTATTTATACTGATTCTATTATATTAATATGGTTATAATGTGTTTGGAGGATAGTGAATGAAAGTGATCATGAAAATAAGTTAATTGGTATGTAATCCGTATTTTTATAATTTCATTAATTTCTTGAAGTATCCTTTTTAAACGATGGTATTAAGAGAAATTCATGAGGATGGAGGATTTAATGCATGTGTAGGGTATTTATAATAATAAATTTTGGTAGATTTTCCAGAAAATATCTAACTAGAGGTGTGGCTTGTAATAGGTGGAAGAGAGCTCCTCATATAAGTGGAAAATGGGGACACCATTTTGGAAAATTGTGTTAGGTAAGGGGTCAAAATGGAATTACATGATATTTAGGTGATTTATTTGGGAAAATTGTGGTGAGACATATAGGTATTACTTTAAAACCTAACAATGGTTTTCAAGAATATCTATATGATAAATTGTTTTAGTAAAAATCATGTCACATAAGATAACTTATTTTGACACTTATCAATATTGATTAAATTTTTCAAAAGTTAATAATTTTATTACTAAAAATATAGTATGATAATTATTAATTTTTTTATCAATCCAACATTTTTATCCATTTAATATAATTTAATTTCTTAATATGATAAAATTAACTTTTAAATTAAAACATTATTTGTTTTTAGTATCTATTTTTGTAGAAATGTTTCTTTTGAATCATTAATTGATAAACATATTTTTAAGAACCACTTACCAGTTAAATTTGTATTAATTTATTTTTATATATTTATATGCATCATATTATAGTTTTTTAAAAATTGATCAATTATATTTAATATCGTATTATTTATGAAAGTATCATTCCTGGAAAATATCTGTTTTTACATGGTAACTAAGATTTACCATAGTCTCTAAATTTTATTCCTAAGAATAAAATTAAACTTAATATATAATTTATAAATTATGATTAAATATATTCAAACCAATCAACAAGATTCAATTTCAAAAATAGATTAAAATTATTTTTATATATTCGTCCTTAATGCATAATTTTTTTTATGAAACATGTAACTTCTAAGAAAAAAAATTATTAACTCCATATTAATAAATATTTTATGGATGTTAATATATTATTATTAATTTAAATTTAAACCATTATTTAACAATAATATAGTAATCTTCCTATTGCATTAAAATTATATTTTTAGTAAAATATATTTTTATGTATAAAATTATTTTATTTTATATTTAGATATTCTTATGGAATATTATCAATGAATTTGTATTAAAAAATATATTTACTTTTATTTCTAAAAATATTTCACAATTTGGATACCTATATATTTTACATACAATTCAAAGGATAAATTCTAATGTTTACATAATGTTCTATGATTCATTTTTTCTAGTGCAGTGTGTGAAGAAAGTTATCAAACACATTAGGTTTCAAAAGAAAATATGTTTTTAAATTATGGAGTGTTAGAACATGTTGTTAGTGTGGCATTGAATATTCTAGAATAACTAATTATTTTCATGAATTTTCCACTAGGAAATGGAAAATACATAGAATTATAATATAATTTCATGCATAGTTTAATGAGTAAATATTTAATTGTGGATTTATGGAAATAATTGAACCTTTTATAGTTATTATTGATTTTATATAGGAGAAGTGGAATTCATGGAATAAATTTTCCCTTGGTGGAAGAGTTTTTAGTGAATTTCCTCTTAATCACATTACGATATAGAAGAAATAAATCACTTTTTTCATTATTTGTGTTGTTTGTGGTAGAGGATACATCAACAATAGGTGATCATTCCATGGTCATCCACCTTCCAAGAATCTCTGATGGGATAGGAGTTCTTATTATCTTATTCTCCTCATTCATATTGTGTGATTGGACCCCATTTCACTCATTATAAGACCTTTTAAATCTTCTTCAGTTAAAAAATTAATTAAAATCCTGAAATGAATAAAATATTATTTTTGAAAAACTATTTTGGTGAAAATTTAACAATGGATTATTTTCAAAGAATAACTCATGAGTATTTGTAATGGGAAAAATATATTTTACTAGACTTTTATCAACAACATTATTTGTCATAATTAATGGAAATTTTGTTAAATTTAAAAATATTTTTTTTCTAAATTATTATTTCCCATGATTAAAAAGTTTATGTGTAAAAAAATTATAACAATAAAATAAAAAAGAATAATATTTAAAAGGAATACTCTTTTAACTTTCATTTAATGTTCAAGGAATAATTTTATCACACTAAAAAAAATTAATTACACAAATATGATTACTTATGGATTTTTATATCTTAGAAAGAATAAGTGTTTTCAAGGAAAAATAATTATAAAATTTAAAAATATATTTCTTTTATTAAAAATTGTGGAAAATGATATTTTTATATAGATTATATTTATATTATGATCATTCTATGTTATGTTTTTTTAATTTATAGAATTGGATAATATGAGGATGAATCCAAAATTTTTGTCCATGTTTTTTGTAAAAATAATTATCAGATTATTATTTATCTATCATGGTTTTTTTCATGATGAAAATTGAATTTTTTATTTATTATTGAGTAAATAATAATTTTATAAATAATTTATTTTAGTATTGAAAATGAAATATAATGCTCATAAACAATTGAAAAACATTTCTCCCATGAATTTAAATTTTATTCATCTCATTATATTCTTTTATAAACTCAAACACAATACTATTCTTGGTAGTTGGGTATTCCAAAAACTACCACCATCTCAATTTTTATTCTTAAATTATTTTTAATTGAATAGGTAGCAATTTTAGGATGATATAATGTCGATTTATTGGGAATCACATTTCTTTGTATATGGAAGCAACATTACAAAAATTTTGATGTGATCTTCGATGTATGGATAGATACCGATGAACGAATAAATAAGGATTCCAAAACAAAATTGGTTAGGTGAGATGTTGAGTGTAGTGGTCGGTCTAGTTGGAAGTAGAGGGGTAGTTTGAAGTGATATGGGAAATAACATTATCATCAGGAAAAAAATTTCTACGTTCTAGAAATTCAAAACAACACCACATTTTATCTATGGTAACACACTCTTAAGGGATCTATATTTATCATTCCATGTGTAATAAATATCACATGAAATGTATCCTTAAGATACATGAAGTGTTACTCACCGTTAGAACCATATTGGATATCCATGAAATTTTCAAATATACACATGGTGCGATTCTATGTGGCCCACCATCTATCATTAGACAAAGTTCCTTGGCATGCACTGCATGTATATGTCTAGCGAATACAACAACACCCATATGTATTGTATGACCCAAATACATTCAGTGTGACCTACTCAACATTGGAATAGTCTAAGGTTCCTTGAACATAAGTATGATTTAATAATAATGAAGATTAAGTCATGTAAATTAAAAACTGAGTATTCTATATGGATTCCTCATACATTCCAACACACCCTATAACATAGGAACATCCCATGTACCAAGATACACTACATAGGTAGTGTAATTATACGAAAATTATTACCCAAGTAATATATATATCATGTACACTTATAGTCCAACCATGTACTTATTCTTAAAATGGTTTGAGTTGTGGTTATTCTAAACTAGGCCTGCTTGAGGGACCTATGTGGACTTTACCCTACTAGACATATTGTTTACTAGGAAATTTATAGTATTATTTAGGAATTTTCACCCAAATGAAAATCATGTATGTATGAGTAGTCTATTCATATTATATTTTTTTGTATAAAACAAGAGTACAACCCCCCTTCTTATTTAAATACTATTCGCTACACTATTTCGACACATCAAAGATATTTGATCTGTTTTGGGATATGAAAAGTGGTTGGAGATTTTTTTGGATTATTAATAGAGTAAGGTAATTCCTCATTTTTCAGGGAATAATCATACACATATGGAAATTGGTTATTAACTAGGTGACTAACACATGATAGGGAATAATACACCATATGAATGAACGAGTTCAGGTACACTTTAGTGCGTTGTGGCAGGGTCCTCTATCAGTTGATGTGGTACTCTCCCATGTGTCACTGCAACGTGATCCATAAGTGGAGTTATTAATATTTCATATCCCATGGAGTGGTAAACCTCAAGGGACAGATATTACCTTCATCTATTAACATATACCTCAACCTGGTGAGACAACCCAATACTATTTCAGATATGTGGTGCAGAAGGTATGGAAGACTAGAAGATCAGGTGTTTTAGAACTTTTGATGTGTCAACATGTATATTCGTTGGTAATACTAGTATAATTTTATCCTTTTTAGATACCCTATAGTTACAACAAACAAACTATCTATTGACTTCATGTATTATGGGTATTACAGTAACCCAAGTATCACATGTTGCATGTGTTATATGAACCTATTTTAAGTATAACTATGAGTCTTTGGATTATTCCAACTAATATAGTTTTCATGAATTTAGAGTTTAGTGGTTTTTTTGTTATATCCAAACATACCATTAGATGGGGGTGGGGTTCATCATGGTGGTTCCCAAATAAATCTCTTTCTTTTTATATTTTAGCATCCTATTCAACTGCTATTGGAAACCATCTTCTACCTATAATTTTTTATGTTTCAATCACTGAAACAAAAAATATAATTAAATAAATAATTCATAATAAAAAATTTTACTTAGTTTCCTACAATGTGAAATGTATAAGTAGAACACACTAATGATATAGAGATGTGAAAAAATATTCTAAGATTTACTAGTTTAATGGATCTAATGTTTTGACAATGAACACTCCATGATAGGAAAACTTCTTTATTTGATTTAGTGTTCAGTTACTACTCACCCAAGGATCACTCTATCTTTTTCACCTTTCCACACTACTTTGATGAAGGTAAAATTATGTTATGTACTCGAGGGTCCTTAACCAAATTCAATGAAAGAATGAAACTTTTCCATTTAGATATCCATATAGATTCACTATGAACTATAATATTCCACCCACATCATTCATTAAACAGCAAGAACTCAACCCCTTATCAACAAGAGTTTTTCAGTTTTATTCATTAAACTACATCAATTTTTTCTCTTGGATCACGATAAATACATGTTTGGGATTATATTATCATGTATTTATTCAAAAATTATATACTACAATGATATGTGTAGTGTCCCATCCCAAGAGCCTCTAAAACGTTTTCCCATGCTAGTTTTCCACTAGGCCTCAAGCGCGCCTCTCTATACGCAAAAGGATGCTTACTGGTTGTTAGGGTATAATGGAGGTAAAATGGGAAGAATAATCTATATGTATTAGAAGTGAAAATAGGATAGAAAGTAATAAATAATGTAAGAGGAATGAAAATAGAGAGAAATATTATATTAAATGAATGAATGAGTCATTCATGGGCATGCTACATTGTACAAATAGATATACAAGTTACATATATATAAAAGGAAATGAAAAAAATTTAGGACTCAACAACTATATCTAATAGAATTATGAGAACTAGGTCGTTCCTATATTCCCATACTCCGTCTTATCAAAGAAGGAAAATTGAAGGAAAGTATAATCCCAGAATCTGATCGTTCATACATGAAATCTGTTTGAGTAACCCAGTGCAATGGAGACCTGAACAGGGTGTAAGATATACTTTGTAGGACACCATAAATAGTGTCTAATTCATAATAAAATCATTATATATAAAATAATAGTATGTATAGTTATTTTAGAATAAAAGGCATGTTGTAATAAAAAATGTAAAGAAGTTGGGCTCAGGTTCACTAAGGACACATGACTGACTATACCTAGATTGGAATAAGATGGAATATCTATGATCATGTCACCCAATATATATATATATACGGTATTTTTATCTATATTTATTCTATACATAAAATAATATATATAAATATATATATAAATAAGACATACTATTCTGGACCGAAGGAGTAACTCATGCATCCTTACAAAATTATAAGAGGGTCATGCTCTATAAGGGATGTTATTCCAGTAATAAATCAATGAATATATAAAGAAATACCATCCAAATATATCAAGTGGAAATTTATAATGATAAAATAGGTTCTTATAATAAATGAGTCATATTCTCCATCTTCTGAAATGGGATATGGAAATCATGTCCGTCATCCTTCTCATAGATGTGACCATCATGCTCAACATCAAAATCAAGGGGCCACACGACACTATTCCCAACCACTATAGTGATGTGAGATGCTGTGGAAGTCATCCTCATTATTGGGGTGTGAGATTCCATGATAAATGACCCCATCCACAATCCCTCCTGCCATATGTAAATGTAAGGTCACCATACTTTCCCTATGAGCCCTTAGCTGGATGTTCTGTAAAGAGGAAACTAGCATATGCAAAGGCATAATGGACCCTTTTTATTATAATACAATTTAATATTTTAATTATAAGTCATAAAACCATCCATGCCATGATCCAATAAATTTATATCACTAGTCCATTTTATTTATAATACAGGAGAGGTCCATTACCAATGACAACAACATTGATGGTCATGGGGAGAACCCAAGAAAATGATAGAAAACACTATGCACGCCATCAATCGACTAACTTTTTTCTTTATTTGACAATATACATAAAAATGGGGATTTATAAGAAATCATGAAATTTACATCAAATAATACACTTGTTTCAATTTCATCATATCATTGATTTTGAATAATTAAATAATAAAAATAGGGGAATTTGGAAGGAAATACAAGCGTGGAAGTTACTATAAGAACAACCATTTCGATTAACACACCCCAAGGGTGGGTTAGTCATAAGGTGAACTATGATTATTATTTGATTCAGAAAAAAAACCCTAAAGGGGTGGTTCAGATTGAGGTGATATCCTCAACTATATCAAATGGATTTAAAACACATCAAATTGTTTTCTATGATTTTAATTAGAGGAATTTTATAAATTATCCAATATCAGGATTTGGTTTGAACTTGAATGGAAGAAATTATAAGATTTAAAAAATTCCCTAGGAATAGGGTGAATTAGCTCACTATAATATAATCCCATCTCGATAGATTTAAAAAACAAAATTCTCAAGAGGAATGAAGAGATTACTCATATGCATCTAACTATACTAAAGATACTCGATTCTGAAGCCAAAAATAAGAGATACTTATAATCCTAGAGGAAGGGATGAATTGAAGCTCAAGCCTATACCCCTGGTGTAAATGAAGGAGAAAGTAAAATAGGGGGAGTAACGAAGTAGGATGGAGTGAAAAAACTGTCTTCTCCATCCCATTAATGAGATGTTGAGTTAGGTTGTATAGTTTTTCTATCCGTGCATTAAATGTTCATGCTTCACTGAATAGAGCCTCACCCCACATGGTTAACGAGCACTATTTGAATTTTTTTCTCAAAACTATGCATAACTATCACTTAACTGGAGATAGGGGTGAGGGCTAGGGGCATGGTATGGGAAAACCATGTGTAGTCAATGCACCAACTCTAACATAAACTATAGAAACCCTCTTGGCCATTCACCTCAAATCCAATGGTCAAATAAAACCATGTGACACCTCCATCTCCCCTAGACCAGGCTACATGGTTTCTCCTAATGAGATGCTTGGTTTGAACTGACCGTCCACCCAGTCTGCCTCCCCTAGGAAGATAGATTTTAGATCTCGATGCTACAATAAGTCACCAAAAACTCATAAGTAGTTCTTCGGTCATGAATCATGACAAAAAACACATTTATGTTCTCTAGTGATCTTATTTATATATCTGAATCTTGGATAAATATTAATCTCACCAACAAAATGAAAATTTCAAAAACTCCTCGAATTCTCAACTAGTCCAGAACGTAGGATGTTACAATAACCCCACCTTATAACTTTTCATATCAAATAATCCTTGAGGAACAACATAAAGAAAACATTACCTACTAGGCCTGTGAAGTTTCATTAAAATGGTCACATTGTGTTTCCAAACACTGAACACATACCCAAAAATTAATTTAATCGTACAGTGGTTAAACCAATAAAACACACGAGAATGACAAAAAACAAAGCTGAAGCATCCAGACAGATCCTACCTATGCTCTTCTAACCCAAAAAAATTATTACACTTTTTTCTATATTATCAAGGGGCCTAAGGAACTCTCCACCGTTGGTTTAAACATTTTAATGGATAATTTCGAGTTTGAGCTCCAAATTCATTGAAATTTACTACCGCAACACATATGTAGCATTCTAATGATTATTCAGACACATTTATCAAAATTATACACCCAATTATAGTTAGGTAACTTCTCAAAGACGTCACTATAATCACAACAAACAATTTCAATTGATCCTGAAAAATATTGTTCTCTTTGGATTTTTATGAAAAGATGGGAGACCTATTAACATCACCCAACTACATGTATGATGTGAATGAAATAGTTCCAAAACTACCGTATCCCTATTCTCAAGGGATATATATAGTCGAACCACCTCTGGAAAAATATTCTCAAAAAAATTCTACCTGGATGTCTGATTCATTTCAAATGATAGATCCATATTCATTTAAGTGGAGGCATCTCAAGATCTCACCAAGCACATTCACTTATACTGGTAACTGACTTCCAATGAAGTCTCCTAAACAATACATTATGTTCCCTTTTTCTTAAATGGAATAAAATAACCAAAATGACCATTAAATGGCCAGTACCATATTTCCACAACCATTGTTCATGATGGTTATTAGCATGCTTCCAATGGTGGCATCCACACCATAATGTTTAGGATAAACCACTCCTTGTGCGCACATCCAAGGAGTCGATACATCAAAACAAAAAAGTGAATTTTATTTTATTTATGCTTAGTGTATGACAGAGTCTCTCTCATCTTACTTAATAAAAAGTCAATATAGAAGTCATGTTCAGCTATAAACCTGAAGTAGAATAATATTTCACTAAAGGTGTGTATTTTTCATTCCAAGAAAAACTTTCAACCATGAGTGTCTAGGTTCAAACATGGTTCAACCATATCACGATGAAAAAAAAAATTTATTTTACTATCCCCCTCATCATGGGAACTACCTTTAATTACTCAAGCTTTAGGTCACCCAACCAAAATGTGACACAAATGACAGTCCATGATTCCTCATATCTAACTTGGATAGTCATAAACTCTACATTCTTAATATATCCATGTATACATGGACTAAACTATACCTATCATACATATTTGGTACATATCCAATACCCCATGCTTCATGAGTCGACTCACAAAACAGAGAGTCATTGCTCAACACATTCAAAATGACTATTATAGATGAAAGTAAAACACTTGAATAAACCTACAGTTCTATATGAACTCTTCAAAATCGATCATCCCACATGTTACATGACTTGTCAATGATATCCCACCTCACAAAATCTTCTCCAAGGAGATGTTGTAAATGTGAAACTATTAGTCAACTGGTCCAGACACTCGAACAAACATTCCCATCCATAGAAGTCTCATTATTTGGAATCATAGGTGATTCAAAAATGGAAAGGAATCGATTTTCTAGTATTATTAAACAGGAGCGAGACATATGTATCGGTTCCAAAACAATCAAAAAATGGTTCTCGTTGTCCTTACGGCATTAGAAAATCCCCAAACAAGCACCCTCATAGGTTTCATAGAAAAATTGAATGGTGACCTATAGGGGTATGTACAATGTCAAAGGGGTCAAGGTTTCCCACCTAGCCATGTTATTTCTCACAAAAGATAAAAAAATCACTGAAAAAATCAATACACGACACCAAATATGCATGAAAAATATCTATTTAAAGAGGATGAGTTGAAATAAGTAAAAAAGAGTCGAATTGTAAGGATCAAATTATACTTTCAAGGGTTTAATGGAATCACTTTCCAACATCAACTACCAGGCCCCAATCATCACTGAGTAACCAAATCGGGTTGGTCTCATTGAAAGATAACAACACTAATGCAATGGATAGATAATTGGTACTCAATAGTAACAATGTATGAGGGTACACCTCAAATTTAAACTTTCTAGACAACCACACATCTACCTGGGGGCTCCCTTTCAATATTTTAGAAAACCTACTTAGGATAAGCATCATCTGAATAGAGCCTCTCATTGAAAAACCTGTAGGAAGTATTTAGAAATTCATAATGGTTGTGAGAGAACTACCTCTACTAGGAAATACCCTAACTAAATCATAACACATCTATCCTAAAATAATCTCATGCCTAAAAATAATACAAGGCCTTTCTAGATAACATATAGGTCAATGTAGACTAGGAAGAAGTCAACTGGGGTCTACGGAAAACATATATAATATTTATCTATTACGACATAAAAATTGACACTTACATGTGGTTTCTATCTATGCACACCTATACCATGTTTCACTTTTAAGGAATCTTAATGAATCTCATTTATTAATAATTTATGAAACTAACTTAAAAGGGATGTCAGTAGCCAGTTTTTAAAACAACATTACTGCAAAAATTATGTATCTTATTTCACCCAACATTTTTGGAAATGAATCTTATAATTTCGTTTTTAACCATTTATTTTATTCAAGAGTTTTCCAAAACTCATTAAATTAATGAAAATTTAAATTTCCATTATATAGAGGAAACCACTACTTAGTGTGTTATTGAAATTTCATTAATTTATGCCTCATAATAATAAAAATCAAAATTTGATAACAAGGCTTTTTAAAGTAAGGTAATTGGTCAAGTAGGTCATCACCATATGTTTATATGTAATAATATATAAGCAGTTTTAGATACATTAAATAAAATTTCCATTAACATAATTATATAAACACCCCATGGGGTCAGGTAATAAGTATGAAAATAAAATAAGGCAACCTACACAGGTCCCATTGAACTAATTTTGGTTAATTGAAAAGGAACCCTTTAATAATTTTTTTCATATTTAAAACACGCTTAATTTGTTTAGAATATAAGAATATCACATCAAAGATGACCAATTTGGGATGATTCCCATTATATCATAAGTAACAAAAACAACTGACCTACTTGGGTCTAGGTGTGTATTTCAATAATTTAATCAGACAGGCCTCTATGCTCAAATGATCGATGTTAATTCTTATAAAAGGCCATTATTTTCTGTAATAATTCAAAATTTTCATATATGTATAAGAATCACAGTTCATCTTGATGAACTCTCATTCCCAAGTTCTTAAATTACTTCACATTATAAGTTACGAATGACATTCGTGTAGCTACTACTAGGTTTTATGCAAGGTTTTTAGAAAAAACAAGTCTATATATAATGTTTTAATTACATGGGTTACTATTATCCAATATATAAATGAATTTTCACTTTATAAATTATACCATAGGTTCCCATTTAATTGATATGAGATTACCATGTTTAATTTCAAACTATTGGAGGCCTATTCAAGATCGTTTGATTATCTAGGCCACAATTTCCGAATATAAAAAGTGCCAATACACTTTATATATTTTAATCTAGAACACATATAATCTAAACATTAATTATCAGTGCACGAAACGAGTGGTTCATGGCTCAAAAATCGAATAATAATTTAATTATAAATAATTACACTATAATGATATACTGTAAAAAACCATTTCAGTTAATCAATTTTTTTTAAACAACTATATATCAAAATTTTCCCTTGGAATGGTATCCCAAGGCATTAAATACATGAAATCATGCTACAAATCACCCAAACATAGTGTAAATATAAACTAGGAAAATAACCATAGAATAATGTCTTACAAACATAGCATATTAATAAAGTACATAATAGGATAAAAAAATTAGTATTATAAATAACATACCTAAAAATGAATACAACTAATCATGTTATTATAATTCCTAAAATGGTATAAAAATCATCATGAATCATTCAAACAATAATGCAATATACATGTTCTAGAATACACATGGCATAAAAATATCTATGTGCATAGAATAATGCATGTGACACACCTCATATATTTACATAGGGATCCAAGATGTTAAATTATAATCCATAAATAATTAATCATAAAAATTATGAGAGTCACCCAAGGTGAAATAATAATCAACTATAATAATAGAATAATGAAAAACCATCCCATTCCCTAGAAACTTTATCTTTCCCTCTTGCGTTTGTTGGACATACCCATAAAAATCTATCTTCTAGGTGACAACACATTCCAGCTCTACTTTCTAATTTTTTTCCAAAAAAATATGAACATTGAGGAAAATAAGTATATGACACTATTTATAGTGTCCTGAACCAAGATTCACTAAAATGGTGCCCGTTATGGTTGGACATTCGGCCTCATGTGTGCCTCCTCGTACACCCGAGGATTCTTACTAGTAGTGAGGTTATAATGGTGGTACAATGGGGAAGCTATACCCTTTGGATGAGATGTAAAAACTGTAGAGGAAATAATAAAATAAATGTAAAAAATATAAATATTCTGAAAAATGATTGTAAGTAAATGAATGGGTCATGTATGAACAAGATGAATTATACAAATATATATACACGATACATACATTGAAAAAGTAAAAAAACAAATAAACTACATAGTAGCTATCTCCAAAAGCATCAATATCACAAGCTAAATCCTATTATCCTATACTCTATCTTTCTAGGAAATATAATCACAAGAAATACAATCCAGGAATCTAATCCTATAGTCATGAAATCTATTTGGGTACCCCAATGTAGTGGTGTCCTGAATAGGGTGTGATACATAACCAGTAGGGCACCACCAATGGTTTCTAATGAAATATCAATTACGTAAATATAAAACAATATGTTTTATAGGTATATAAAAATTAAAGTAGTGTCATAAGAAAAAATGTGAACATGTTTGGATTAGGTTCCTCAAGGACACCAAGCTGACTGTACCTGCTTCATCATATGCTGAGATATCTCTGATAATGTGACCATGTATATATATAAGTGTCTATTTATATATATGAAATATATAAGTACAATCATATAAAACCATATATATAAATACTTTGTACTTAATATGACCTAATGAATTACTCATGTGGCCATATATAATTATAAGAGAGTCACTCTTCGTAAGGGACTTCATGCTCGTAATAACTCAATGAATTAATAAGGAAATCCCATCCAAATTTATAAGGTAGAAATTAATAATAATAATAAAAAAATTTAATAAAAAGGAAATAATCTATTTCTTATAAAAAAGGATATAAAAATCACGTCCATCATCCTGCTCATGGATTTGATCATCATGCTCAACATCCTAATCGAGGGGCTGTGACAGTCCATCACCAAGAACCCAGGAGATGTGAGACACCATTCCCTTGCTCCATGACACGGGGGTGTGATATTCTATACTAAATTACCCAAAACAAGGTCCCTCTAGTCATTAATAAAATTTAAGTAATCATATTTTCCCTATGATCCCTTAGAATGATGTTTAGATAAGAGGTTAGTGACTTCGCTCAAGACGCTTTAGACACATTATAGTTTAATACACATTAAAATTTTAATTATAGGTCATAAGACAATTTATGCCGTAATCAACTCAATTTATATCACTACTACATCTTATTTATTTTCCAAATAAGTCCATTACCTTAAAAAAACAATGAAGGCCAAGTTAAGAACCAATTCCAATGATACAAAACACCATTCACATCATATATTAACTCGATTTTTGATTTATATGTCAACAAAACTCAACTGTGGGTTTTATTAGAAATCCTGAATTTTTTTAAAAAATCACCTAGTTTAATTTATGTTCCTATTGATTTGGAATAATTAAATAACCAAAAATTTTAATTTGGAAGAAAATCCAAGCATGGAAGTTACTATAAGTATAACCATTTTGATTAACACACCCCAAGAGTGGTTTAGTCATATGGGGAACCAGGATTATTATTTAATTTACCAAAACCACACTAATGGGGTGGTTAGTGTTGAGGTCATATACTTAACCATTTCAAAGGGGTCTTAAACACATCACAACATGGTATATGCATTTAATTAAAGGCATTTCATAAATTAACGTGATAGCCGAAAAGCAGGGCGTGTGGTAGAATGACTATATTATATGAAAGATGTGAATTTGAGGGGAAAGAATATAGAACACCAACCTAATTCTTATAATTGTATAATCATGAAATATTAGGAATTGGGTTTATTAGTAATTAAATAAATTAAAATATTTGATAAACACCATGTAAATAGGAAGAATTCACCAGCACCGAAATAGCTCCATTAATAGAGAGTTAAACAATAAAAGGCTCAAGTGAAATGACGATCTTACCCATTCACATATAATAAGATGGAATACTCTCTATTCTGACAATTAATGATGGATATACATGGAATGCTATAGGAAGAGAGGAAATGGAGCTCACCTGGCTTCCCCTTGTGTGTACGAAAGAGAAAGAAAAATAGTTGGAGGAATGAAATATGATGGAGTTTCAAAACATTTTTTACCATCAAATTGATGAGCCTCATGGTTTTGAAAATGTTTCACCAACCTTTAAGGATTAATTATCCAAAGACATAGCCACCATGTTTCTCAGACATAGTTTAAAAAACCGTGCACCGATACCTTGCGTATAAACTAGTCAAGTGGAACTACGGATGGGGGACAAGCAAAATGTTTCAGAAAACCATGCACAAACCATCTTTCACATATACAATGAACTGAATACACCCAAAATGACCATGTTCCTCAAATACCATGGTTAGATCAAACCATTTGACACCACCTTATCCCATGGACTAGGTGACACTTTTTTTTACTAAAGGGACAAAAGATTTGGACTAAAACAACTCTTTATCTACCTACCCCATAAAGCAATATATTTAATATCACTTCTCTTGAAAATCACTGAAACTACTGAGAGACTTCATGGTCTCTGAACCATGTCTAAAAAAACACATTTATGTTCTATAGTGCATGGATTTACATTTTTAATTTTTTTAAGATTCAACCCATATACAAAATAAAAATTTCAAAAACCCTTGGAATTTTGAACTCTATCCAAAATGTAATACGTTATAATAATATACCTTCCCTCAAGCCTCCAAAATTAAAATTTGTCATGATCTAATCATAGTAATTTCCTTATAGACCTATTTATAGTGAAACCAAATATCCTAATATATATAAGATCCCTAATATCTCTATTAGATTATTTAATTATTCTATATATGCTTAATATTATATTAAATTATTTCTAATGAACTAAACTAGAGTAAAATAAAATTATTTCCACAAAATTCCTATGCAAAATAACATATATTAAACTATATTTTATTAAATTATCTTTTCAAAATGCATGCACTTTTTTTACTTCATGTATATAGAACTCCCTTCATGATGAATATTTCTTAGTTTCTTCACACACTCACTCTACACAAGATCTTATAAACTCTCCTTATTCAATATTACTTCACACATTACCATTTATGTGGAACATTCATCTTTCATACCTATTTTTCATGGTGTATGAGTTCTCATATATTATTCAAAACACTCTAATTATTCTCCACAGAATAATTCTTTTATGATGAATCCATTTATTCTTTACAAATATAAAAAAATCATTAAATCCTTCATGTACATGATGTATGTTTCATGTATCTAATTATACTCTTCATAAGTTAATGAAAAAATATAGATTACCACCAAATAAATTTTATTACTTCAAACCTTGGTTTCCATTATTCTATTAATATATTTTCAATTAAATAGGTTGGGGATTTTTATGAGAATCAGGGTTTAAAATTAATTCAAAATTCTTTATTCATTTACCACTAACCTTATACTTATCTTCTGTAAGTAACATAATATCCACATATCACAAACTAAAAAAATTCACAAAATGTAACATGAATCCAAAACGATTGAACATAACATTTGTCTGTGTAAATAGTTCATGATTCAAAAAGATTCTTATAAAAATGTAGTTAATTGTATTTTTAGAGTCATTAATTCATTATATGAAATATATATTATGACTTAGATATAAAATCCCCTCACATTTACATTCATAAAAATATAACTACAAAATATTCTCAAACCCAGTAAAATCATATCACAATATTTCATAATGAATATCTTCTATATTCAGATCTCATCATGAACACATAATTAATTAATTATTACACACATATAGAAACCTAGGTTTTGTACTTTGAAAATGAAATACACACTGAAAAATATTATACAATTCCATTAGTCTTATTGTGTTCTAGTTTTTACAGTAGGTAAATATTTTCTTCTAAAGAAAATGTCCCACATAAAAGAATAAATTTTGAGAGTGTCATTTAATAACTCTATATATGACTTAAGATCAATATATAAATACCCTTGCACTAACCCCTGATACCACGGTTCATTGTGACCCTTTCATAGTCCACCAAATGCACTTGTTTTATTACTGACCCCAAATGACTCAATACTTCCACTCCATATCCATTTTAACTGGCTTAATTTTGTAATTTGTTTATTAACTTATAAATTATTTATCCATTTTCTAAAATTTAAAAATACACTAATTCATCAAATAAATTGTTAATGCAGTTAATATGTTCTTTATTATGCAAAAAAAATACATTTTATGAGGAGTTCATGTATCCATAAAATCCCTATAAAAATAATATAATAATTAATTCAATCAAAAAACATATATTGTTAAAAAATGATACATATAAACCCATAATTGTATCATTAAACCAAATTTTCTTATATTGAAGATATCTCATTACATATATATCATGATTATACATTTAGTTTAGTGTCTCTTCATTCTTCTCATTTTTAAAAAAAATTAAAATTTATATTTTCTTATTTTTTTGGGGTGTCTCCGTCATATTTTAAAGATTTAAGTTTCTCATTAAGATACCCTTTTTCAATACACTTCTTGAACCATATTTTTCAAGATAAGTTTTTAATAATTTTCAAAATAAGAGATATTATATCCCCACTAAATTATAACCTTAATATTTCATATATAGGTACCATAAATATTTTCAAGCTTCTCTCAACCATCCTATTTTAATACTTCTTCCTCTTTCCCTATTTTATACTATTACTGCAATATTCCTATCAAAATTCAATTTGTGAAATTACAACATACCATTAAGTCACTGAAAAACCATCTAATACTATTAAATTATAGATATATATATATATAGTAAATTGACTCTATTTTGTTTAATATAAACTTTTTCCATTCCACTGACTATAAATTCATAAAACACTTATAACATGAACAATAAAAACTCTAATAATATCAAGTCACTTTCCACAAACCATCGAAATAATATCAATAAATAATAAAGTGTGTGAGGTATTTCAAATATTGGATAAATTTATTCCACTTGATATATTATAATACTCATTTCATTATAAAGAAAATTTACTTTTTAGATGAAGAAACCAATCCATTAAGTGCTCATCACTAACTCCCCTGATTGATCTAAGCCCTTGGCACAATGTTTTGAGATAATTTTTCACCATGGGGTACCAATTTTTGGTAATGAAATTTTAATTTTTAATATTCATGGTATCCTAAAAGTAATCATTTAATACATCAATATTTTGTACAATAAAAAATAATTATATAATTTTTCAATGATTATACTTCTCTTCTAGGGTAATCTTTTCATTACTCTATTGTTTAGATACCCCTTGTTAAATGATATGATGTCACCTATAGATATTCAATTTAAATTTTTTACAATTATATTATCGAATAATATTTGAATCGACTTCAACATCATATCAAGAACTTTTAGTTTTTGTCTCCTTTATTCCTTCCAGCATATATACAATCTTTTTAGCACTAACAACCCCATGGATCATATATACCCTTTAGAAATGTACTAATTTTAACTTATATTTTAATAATTTAAATTCATGGGGAGAGGGCCACCTAAATAATCCTCAATTTGAGGTGTGGAGTTGGTATTTTAAGATAAAAAATGAACCCTAACCTTTTATGTGGTTTTATTTTTCAAATAACCACTTATGCATAATTCCTTTTTTATGTTTTCCTTGGATCTCATCACTAACTTTGTCTTTGTATTATTCATAATAGAAAGAAAATAAATTTCATTCATATATTATTTTTTTATACTCCTATCCAATTATAGTTATTACAATTAAACGCTTAAATTTTTTTAAGAAATTCTGAATATTATTTTTTATGTAGGGACCCCTTCTTCACATTAAAATTTTCCAAATAAAAATTCATAGTAAATTTCTCATAGTTTTTAAATAATTCATCTTATCTATATAAAAAACTAATTAACGTTTTCTATA
The DNA here is from genome assembly GCA_963277665.1 of Viscum album. Lineage (NCBI taxonomy): Eukaryota > Viridiplantae > Streptophyta > Magnoliopsida > Santalales > Viscaceae > Viscum > Viscum album. The sequence goes on from OY728121.1 coordinate 2,068,476,513, forward strand.
TATTCCAAATAGTTTTCATCTCCAACATATATCTATAATAGTATGAGGGTTACCATTTTTAGAAAAATTCTCCAGACAGTTGATGCATTCTTCTTAGATGTCTCAAACTAAAATAATCGAACAATTATTCTTAGGGATTAATACATTCTTGATCTCCAACCTTATACCCTTGATTTTTTTTTTCATGGATAGTTTATAATGGTTTATGATATATCCTTTTTTACCAAAATATAAACATATTTTTTCTACTTTGGTGGAATAATTATAAATATTGTTATTATAAGTAATTAGTTCATATTTTTTTCTCCACATTGTTAACTAAGGTAAACTTTTTTCCATTTCTTTATTTATTACTCTTCTGTTAAGGTCTTATATCCGAGGTATAGTATGATTTAATATTTATTGGTACATAATAAGAGTCATTATAATTGTGACTAGTTCTATTGTAATAATTACTGACTATTTTAAGACATTAGTATATGTTAATTGTGGAAATATTTCTTAATTTGTTTGAGAATTACATAAACACAACATGATCTCTATTTTCTGTAAATTTCTCCCATAAATGTAGGACTTTAAAATTTATTATACATTAAAATATTATTAAAAATTTTACCCTTGTATCCATTCTTCCAATATCACAACAAATACCAAATATATCATTTTATTTTTCTTATAGATATATTCTTACTATATGGGATTCCTTTATTATTCAGGATAATATTATTCTTATTTAATACAAAACTAGAGGAACAGATTTTATTTAACATTCCATTATTCATCATTAATAATGCTGTGGAATTTTAGACACCCATATTTTTTCATATTTTTTAGATATTACATTAGTTGATGAAATTTCATTAGTACAAATAGATTTATCAGTGATACGAGTTACCTTATTCAATTGGCATAGAATAGATTAATTTGTAGATGGTATCATTTTATTTATCTCACTATCATGAATATTTTTTTAATTGTGATTTTTTATAAATTTTTTGATGCAAATTTATACTCATTATATTAGGAACTATCAACTTTTATAGATTCTAGATTTTATAGTATGTTCTATAGTTCAAGAAACGTCATGTTTGGAGTTTTTCTTCCAACATCAACTGAGATAAATCATTCATTCGATTCATTATTATCCTCATTTATCTAATATAAATGTATGTTATTTCTGGAATGTAACAATATCACAAGATCTTTTAAACTCTTTACTTTATCCCGACTAGTTTAACCAAATTATGAACATATTTGAAAATCATCCTTTATTTCCAGCTTTTTTCTATTATTTTCAATTTATCTTCTAATGTATTAAGGTAACATATTACATTCAATTATTTCTAATGAAAATTCCTTGAAAACCTTGTTATGGTATTTTTTAATTCTTTCAATATTTTCTAGAGAGGTTCAATCTTCATCTGAGTATCCCCATTTCCATCCTTCATTAAAATTATGGTTAAATATTCATAATAAGTTTCAATAAAAATTTAAATTCTATTATATTGGTATTCAATATTTTTTAACTCTTCATTTTCTCATGAGTTCATTGAAATAAAATATTTATATATTCAACAATTTTAATGTATTCTAATATTTAATTACATATCACCTATATATTTAGTTGATTCTTTAAAAAGATTACTAATCCTATGATTTTTCATTCATTAAACCTATAAATATTCAAGAGCCCCCTCACCTTGTAATTGAAGGTCAACCAAACCCTATAGTTCTTTCTTCTAAAGAAATATTAGTTATTTCTTATGTCAAAATTTTATATTTTCCTTGTGAAATGACTAACCCATATCAATTGATAACACTTCTCCAAGATTTATTCATGCATTTTGAACACCTAGTTAGATCCTTTTTTCTATGATACCACATGTTGTGTCCTGAGACATGATATGAGGGGTTGTGAATCAGGGTGTATCCCAAATTAAAATATTTATTGTACTCTTTTAGGGTCTTATTTTTTTTATTACCATGAACTATGTTCAAATAATAATTACTGAAATTAAAATCAAAAAATTATATAGTAAATTAAATCATGAACATATCATAAAGATATTACATTGTTAAAAATAATGGGCTATGGCCAAGGGGTCCACATCTATGACATGTAAATGTTAAAAAAATACAATTATTCACTTGTTATATGGATATAATGTTTTTTCTATGGTCACTCCTCGATAGTAAAAATACATTTACAAGATTTAGGGTTTCACCACTCCCCACGAAATGGTTAATTATCCTTACTCAACATCGAGCAATACATTGAAAAAGGTTGAATATATTTATATACTTGAGGCTATCTTCAAGGTAATAAATGTAAGAAGAAATTGGTTTCATCCCCATATCCATATAGATACACTATTAACTCCAGTATGCTTCCCACTAAATTATTCAAACTAAATTAAATTAATACCTTATAAATGATAGTTGTTTCTGTTTATTATGATGAACTATATCAGTTTTTAATGACAAATGATGATAAATACATTTTTACATTATCTTAATTAGTAATACTTCTTCTAGTTTCAGATTAAAAAATATATCCCACTTACACTAAATCCTTTTGGTTTCAAATTCATCAATATTTGATCAATAATATTTTATCATAAAACTTTTTCTACACCTAAAACCAATATATCGATATATACAGAATTATTAGTCTCCATATTTTATTATTTTTTCTTCTTAAAATTTCAAATACATTCATCACTTATTTACAGTTCATTAAACTGTAATACACTCCACCTACATCTGTAAACTATCTTTTTTCAAAAAAAATCATGTAAACCCTATTTCACAAAATTCTCTTCTCAAATAGAATGTACTTTTAACATCATATGCATTTTACAATCTTTATAATGTCTATGTTTTATTTTCATTATACACTCTCCATTCAAAAAAGATTTTGAATGCTATCTTAACAACACTACTTCACATACTATCTACTATACCAAACCTTATTCATTCTTACATGATTTTCATGGTCTTTGTATACTCCAATAGTAGATGGAACTTTCTGAGTATTCTCAATGAAATAATTCCTCTATGTGGAATCTACTATTATTCACATATCTATGAAAGTATCAAAAATATGATACATATTAAGTATGTTTCATGGTTCTAATTCTACCTCACAAAAGAGTATAATACAAGAGAGAGTATCTCTCGATATCTTCTCAGTCCACATAAAAATGGATCACTCTACTTCACTTTTTATACAAATCTTTAGTTTCTATCATTATTTCAATATATATATATAAATAAAAATGCTAAGGGTTTTTATAAATGATGTAATCCAACTAAAATCCTTTAAGAGTCGTGATTAACCATATATTCCACCACATTTCTTTGCTAATAACCAACCTTGTACTTCATGGTATGATGTTAATTACTATAAAAACATAATTAACTATAACATTCCCTGATCCAAAAATTAACATGTAAATTATTGAAAACCACACAATAACATGTAAACATTAAAAACTTTGAAAATATTCTTGTACACTTGTAGAAGGTTTTAATTACATTGTCAAGAATTTAATAATGATTGAATCAAATAAAGTAAATTTGACATGTAAGAAACTCATAATAAAATTATTTTCAATATCATAGGTAGAGATTATGGAAAACAATATGATATTCTCATGATATTAAAAGTTTCATCTCCTACCTTCCAATATCTAATCCTAAACATAATTAAACTCTGCCCATCCTTTCATATAAAAACATAGTTTCAAGATGATGAAGATGATTGAAACCCCCAAAATATTTTTCTATTACACTAATCCATGTGAGTCTCAGTTTTTAAATCTGATTAATAGTTTACATTTACAAACATATCCCTCAAAGAAGATTCAAATTGGGGAGTTCTTAATAAATGGGAATGTTCTAGAAGTCTACCAAATAAATCTCATACTCTGATGCATGATATGGAACTCTACCACAACACCACCCTATGTGGTGGTACTCCTCCCATCCACTTCTTTGAAAATTTGATATACTAATAAACTGTAGATCTAAAATCATATATTACTATAATTGTACAAGTTCCTTAATCGTATAAAATAAATCTCATAGTTCCAACCCGTTCTATGACCCTCTTCCACAATGTCTCCATGTGTGCTCTTCCTTCTCCTTTATATCACCCACATAGTTGTTTTGTATTTGAACCATAATGATTTAATGCAATATTAAATTATAAATTCATTATAGCTTGATTTTGTACTAATTTATTTGTTAACTCATTGAAAATTTATGTTTTTGCAATCTAACAACATCATCCAATATATTTAGTAAATTTTTCTATTAAATTAAATATTTATTCAATCACTATTGATAAAACATCATAGAATATCATATAAAAAATAAAACAATTCATTTAATGAAACATAATATATTATAAGGAAATAAAACATATACACAGTGGGTTAAAACAATTTGGGACACCTTCTGTTATTTCCTCATCTTAGATTAGAGTTAACATATTAGTTTTCAATACTTGTGTTATTGGGCAATCCAACTACATATATTTAGACTCTACATTAAGAAATATTTTTTCCCACATGTGTTGTTTATATAAGTACATTTCAGAGACATGGAGATAATGTGGTTTGAAGTGTTATTACATAATAGCTGATGGTGTTTTGTGGGTGAGATTTTTTAAGAATTAGTCCACTCTAGAAGACCCTATAAAGAGGAGGTATCATCCCATACCTAGATTTATTTACACAAGGTTCTTATTGTCTTTAACATATGTATTTGAATTTATGAATTTTTTCCTCTATAGATTTTTACTTTGTATTTACATATCATTCTACGATTCTATACATTTTATCAATATATTAATTTAATGGTGATATTAATATTTGTTATATATCATAGACGAATTTATATTGCATGTTGTTATATATTATGTATTTTTATTCATGTTATTCACTCTTAGTGTTTATCATCAGCTCTTGGAAAATTTTAGGTGGGCTTAGGGAGCCGCACTCAACATATTTCCTTTCCATGTGTGGTTGGAATGTGTCATTATTTTTCAGTAAGTAAACATAAAATACGATCATTCAGAAGTCACAAGGATATAATAATCTGCATAAAGGAAACATTATATAAATAAGTGAAGGGAAATAAGGTTATTTGAATCAAACCAAATAGTAAACTGTATCATAGAAGACTAATTTCCATTTTTTTATCATAAATATAATAGTAGGATAACACTAAAAAACACTATCATAAATATTAGAAACCAAGTTACCTATGTCTAATGAGAAAATTTTAACATTTCCTGAATTTATAATAATTCCATAAATCATTTATTAAATATATTTCTAGAACTAATTGGACAAATTATCCTTTACAATAATTCTAAATCTATTGTCTAAAAAAACTCATACAACTACTTAACCAATTTTTAAGTATTTTCTGTTGAGTTTTAATTAATTTAATTTATCTCTGGAGAGAAATGATTTAAAATTTTCAATTTCAAAACAAAGAGTACATAGAATATTCTAAAATACGAACCCATATTAATAAAAATATAATGAAAGTGTAAATACTTGAACACAGAGGGAATAAAATAAATAAACCATATTATTCATGGTTATATAACCATTAAAATACTTAACCACTTTCAATTTTGTAAAAAAATAATTAAAAAAACATTCACCTATTCTTTTAGACACGAATCATCATAATGAAAGATTTAAAATTATATAATAATTTAATTGGAATCATCAAATGAATATGGGATGCTTTATAAAACATAATTTTATTTATACATGATACATTAATATTTTAATAAAATTGAATTCAATTTAGTTTTGAAAATTAAATTCAAAATCAATATTTTATTTCTCAAAAAATCATATTTAATTGGTTAGAGGTTTGTGAAATAAATATCAAAGACATTATAAGTGTAAAAGTTAGTTAATATGAGGGTTTTTTTTACTTTCTAATTTACTGAAATTGTGTTCTCATCATTCTCTATGAAGGATTTTACAAAAAAAATATCTAAGTAATTAGATCAATTTAATGCATTTAGACATGAACCATTCATGAGATATCCTAGGAACCAAAATAAATCTATTAGTGATGATTATAGTCCTTTTCTAAAAAATTTCAATGCTATAATCACTTCAGAAAATATTTCCTTTCAAAATATTGAAGTCTCATAGACCAAAAAAGTCCATCAATTACTAAACACATTACTTTTATAATTTTCTATTGGTCCCAATCATGGAGAATATATTTGGTGGGGGGGGGTCAATAAGATAATATTTATTTATTCAAAATATCCTTAATAATAGACTTATTATACCATTATTTGGAAAAATATCTCCCCTACTACATGTATGATATGATAAATCAAGTAATAGGGGGACACAAAAATTTTTACATAGTTAACAAAAACCAGTATAATCCCAAGTGAATTTAATGTTGATGTACTGGTTCTCTTAAAACATTAATAAAACTAATTTTTTTTATAATTTTATATTGATTTATAGACCCTTGGTGTTTATAAACTTCACTTAAATATGGTTAAATCACATCTCTCCCAACAAGATGGTTCTCACTGTTCCTCATATACTCTCATTATCCTTCTATGAACAATAAAAATCAATTCCACCAGGGATGGTGTAGTAATAAAAAAGAGTTTTATCAATGTGATGAACTACTTTATCTTATAGTGAGATTGTCTCATGGATATCCCTTTTTATATTCTCTTCTAGAATTCCATCACCATGACCTTAATTTATCTTTTGTTTTATTATTCATTCACTTATTTCTCCATGACCATTTAAGATCTGTTGAAAGTCTTCGAATATACTTGTAAACCCATACATCCAAAAAATATACCAGAGGATTTTTTTCTAAACTCACCCCATTGGGTTTATTAAAAACTCCTTCCAAAATATATTCATTAGATTTCTATTTTAAAACATATTAACATCTAAATAACATTATTTGAAACCTATTTTCTTCTGATAGTGAATCAATGATTCCCTAGTGTCTAAACCTAATCCCATATGAGATAAAATGATCATGAGATATATGCTTTACATGAGAATTTCATAAAGAAAATACTTCCTCTATCATAATGATATTTAATACCAATGAACCAAATTACAGCACTTGAATAGACATTCAATAAATTTAACCCTTTATTAAATAATATCATAGGATTAACCCCCCCCACTATAAATAATAATGATCAATTTTGGCCACTATAATGATGGATAGATTCCCATATATAGGATTTGGATAAATTCCCCATTTTCGAACAAACCCAATGTTAAATTCAATTAAGGTTTATCAATAAGGGTTATAAATCCAAAAAAATTATTTTACTGAGTCCCCATACATTTATATAAATATAAAATCCCATAGGGGAGTGTATGTCCCTTTACCAGACATTATATTTGGAGGAGAATGTTAGAATCAGAGATACAATTGATGTTTCTCAAAACATTATTTTAACAATGAATTTTCATGATGTATACAAAATTTTATGTAAAACATACTCACGCTTCCTGAAACCTTTCAAAAATTTACCCTTAATGTAATTATTTGTTTTCTTTATTTTATTATTACTTGATTGATGTACCTGATTTTTATTAAGAGTGATAACATTTGATATATAATACTAGATTTCACTAGGATATTACAGATAAACTAAAATGTCCTCATGTCTTGGCTTCATCCTGATAAATTGAGTCAAGATTAGTTAGCCAAAATATATTTAACATCCATTATGAAAATTAAAATTTATTATTACTTATTACTTATAAAATAATTCACAAAACTCTAAGATAAAATTTACCTCTTGATTCAAATTTGTGAGAATCCACTGAACCTATTCAATATGCATCTATATATCTAGAACCCTTATGCTATGATCTTTTATGATAAAATGATATAAAATCCACTATGATATTTATATGATGAAGATTAATTTTCAATGATGAAAAGTGGATTTACATATTAAAAGTTTTCTTTTACATGACCTAATATGTGGAAAAAAATGCGAGGTCATGTAGTTGTTTAGAACCATAAGTTTCCAATTATTTACATATATTTTCTTATATTGGCCTTCTTTCTATCAATATATCTTGAAAAAATTATCTGAGTATCCATTTATATTTTCATTGGACATGAATAATATTTTCCAAACCTCTTCAAAACCTCATTAATATATTTTTATTGAGAAATTAATGTACCATTTATTTCTTGAGTGACCTATAATCCAAGGGAAATGTATTAATTCATCAATCGTGAACCTACAAAACCCATACCTCATATGTTAAATAAATATATTTCATTGTTCCTTATCCAATAATCTTATGTTATTTCATATAAATAAAGGATCTCTAATATTATTTAATAATTATTTTTATTAATGTAGAGATTGAGATCATTTACACCAACATGGAATCCAAGCTATCCCTTGTATTGATAATGCATAGTATACCAATATCTAGGTTCTTATTTATCACATAAATGGCCTTTTTTATTGTGAAAAAATTTCTCTCATATCCATCTATAAATAACCCATATTGTTTCTTGATGTAAACCTCCTCATCAATGGATATATTAATAAATGATGATTTGAATTCCATTTGGAATAACTTAAACATTATTTTCTCAGAAATAACCATGAAAAAATTTATAGTTTCCTATTAGGATTTAGGGGAATATTTTTCATCATCATCAATTTCTTTGATAAGTTAATAACCCTTATATAAATGTTGTTCCTTTTTCTATGTATCATTTTGGTTATTATTATTTGTGTTATGGAACATTCACTTGGTTCACAGAAATTATTATTTTTGGTGTGAGAATAATTTCCAATGTTTGATTATTATCAATTTTTTCAAACTCTTCTTGCATTGATTTAATTTTTTTTATTTGTACTAGAATCTTTAAACCTATTATGATATAACTAATATAGAAAAGTAATTTATTTTAGAGTCTTCATCTAATTTTATCAACAGATATATCCTACCAACAATTATATTTTATTCAGTGATTTCATCCCTATAACTTACCTTCCTAGAAATTGATAATATAGATCTAAAATTCTTATACAAAGTGTCTTCATCTATATCTAATTATACATCACATTCTTCTAATGAGATACAGACTTCAACATCAATTTATTATAATTTTTACTTCATTTTTAGTGTAAAAAATACATAGTTTATTGAGTATTCTGGTTATTTTCCACACAAAAACCCATATTTAAATTAAAGTACTAGTTCAAGAATTTAGTTATAATATTTTATGATTTTTTTATATTCCTATTTTATGAAAATTACTTCATATTAATGGGCATATATTTTTAGGTTCTAATCCTTATTTAGAATAAAGAACCTAATACCAAAAAATTGAAAGAATTTAATTGTTGGATTATTCCAAAACCATAATTCAGAGGAAATCTTCTCTTAAATAAAACATGAAAAAGCCTTTTTGATGATATGAAATTATTTAAGAAATAATTCCTTCAAAAATTTATCTAGTAGATAGTTATCAGTAAGAATTGAATAATCCATGATATTAAAAATTTAGTTCCACAACTTATAAACATCATTTTATTAAAGATTTATCTGTACTAAATTTTTTTGTCTTATCACATGATAGTTAATATTTTCTTACACATTATTCTTAGTGAATTTTATATAATTTTTAGTCAAGAAAATTTAAATTTTTATCCCATGAATATTCTATACTAATCTATAGTGACATATAATACACTTGAACACTTCTTATTTGTGGGAGATTAACACTATCCATTCCATGCTAGAATAATCATTAATAAATAGAATATAATAAATTTTTTTTACCCTTGAACTTTTGTGATATTGTTCTATACAAATCAATGGTCACCAAATCAATAAATCTCATTTAATTTCTACCCTTCAAATTATTATTATTATAAATGATTTTACATGTTTGATAGGTATCACATTTATGAGTGAGGTCATGTGAATGTTTGTAGATATCATTATCTCTTTCATTCTTCCACAAGTATTACATTAATGTTTGTATTAAGTGGGGAATTATTTTGTTCAATATCTTATTATCTTCTTCCTTTGATATATAGAACCTGTCTTACTCCCCACTAATGAGGTACATATTTCCACTTAGTCACTTCCCCTTTATAACTGTTGAACAATATCATTATTTTATAACTTAAGAATGGTTAAAATTGATAGTATACCCTATGTTAATTAATTTTCTAATATTAACATGATTGTGATGAATTAATTTACACCCCATGATATATGTGAATGGTGACAATTTTCCTCTAATTTTATATTTTTTTAAATACATTTTTTAAACCATCATCATTACCAAAGAAAACAACACTATATTTTTCATACTTTTTCCCTTGATAAGATATTTATTTCATTAAATATAGGAAGTAAACTGTATTTCTTGAATCATAATCCAACTCCATTAATTTTTCGAAAATAAATTCATACAACATTAACCTTCTCAGCTTTTTCTTTATTGATCCATATTCAAGGCTATAATTCTTTTTGCGGTGAAAGAAATCATTCCTCCATAATCTTTATGGAATCATCCTAATAATGAATGGATATTAATGAGTTATGAGTTTTTATCCAATATGAAGAATTTTCTAGCTACTGTTAATCCATTTTGGGTCACTTTCGGAACATTTTATTATTCCCATGATGATACATATAAGGATTTTTTCCATAATGTTCACACAAAAATAAAACTGTTGAAAACATACCATGTGTAAAAACATATTCTCATCTATTTTCAAATATCTTTAACATTCAAGTGTATTTTTACTTTAGAAAAAATATATTTTATATAAACCAACTCTCGAGAAAAATTACACTTAATTTGTTTTGTAATATATCATTCTTTTACTAGTCTATTTTTATCTGTTCTGGTCTATTGTTAGTCATGCAAATCAACATTCATCGAAGGTGTGGGTGCTTGTGGTTTTGAATAAACTGGAATTAGGTTTTATAAAAACCATTGGGATATCCCTTGAAACCATTGGGATAGGATATCCCAATGGTTCCATGTACAATTTTCATATTGGCCATCACAATACCCCTATAACAACAGTTACTGTAAAACCGTTAGTATAAGCTATCTCAAATAACTATATTCAAATGGGTTCAATGAAACCATTGGGATATATGTATACCAATATTCCAAGAACCATTTGTATGGTTTATGTATGACATTGCTGTATTCCAAGGGTTTCAATGAAACTATTGGGATATTTATATACCAATAGAAGAAGAATAGTGGTATGAATACAGTCTAGCATACCTATGTTGCGATGGTATATATAACCATTTATATAAAATGCAATACCTAGACCTACCTAATTCTGTACAAACAGTCCTATAAACCAATGGTATATACTAGCTCCCCAAAAAATAACACAAGTCCATAATGCACCTCTTCTAGTCATCACCAACCTGTTTTCATGAAAGCACCTATAAACATGAAATCTTTGAATCTGAGATTCAGTCAGAATTAGATTCAGTTATTTTCAAACCACATCTGTCATGAAATTTAATTGATAAAAATGTGTTTTTTAAATAAAACCAACTATTTAAATGATATTCCTATAAATTTTAGGGAAGATCATAAATGATGGTAATTTTTCCATACCTATTTGGAATACAATAATGTGGATGGGTTCTTTCATTTAACAGTTCTTATATTGTATATATAAGTGAGGTGAGTTAGAAAAAGTGTTAGTAATTCCATTAGAACATAGTGGAAATGTTTCAATATGAATATTCGAAGGAGGAGGCTCTAACGAATATGAATTGGTGGTGGTAAGATAAAGATTTTTGTGGGAAGCACCATAAGCTTGACGGGTGTTGAAAAATGAAACCATTAGTGTTTTTAGATATGTGGTCTTAGGTAAGACACATTTCGTAGTTATAAAATGAAAATAGACACCAGATATAGTTTTTTAGTTAAAGAACCTTACATTAATGGTTATACCTTGGGTGTATTTTGATCATTTGAAAGTGGAATGAGGATGTTCAACATTAAATAACTGTCCAAAATTTGAATTTTTGACACTCATATTAACACATGGATGGGTATTTCGGTCTTCAAAATGCAGATTTAGATGTATATCAAGAGCTCAGGGGAGCATCATGTTGGGGTGGAGGTGGCTGTTGAAAAACCACAACCGACCACTGGATGACTGGTGGTCTTCAGATGAGAAAAGTTACAATATTTCTGCTTGTGGTTTTGAAGTGGGAGGTCCCCTTTCCTACATCTATTTGTGCAAACCATTGGAATCTATCCCTCCAACCCCCTTCAGGACCCTTTGATATTAGGGTGATTCTGGGACTTTTTTTTGGAAATTAGGGGTTATTTCTTCCCCCTGATAAACATTTTCAATATAATGATCCCACATGTGTCATCAGTATTCTCACTTAATTTTTTGGATGTGCTATTTATATCTATTAATCTAGTTTATATTATATTATATTATGGAACTGTTGTAATGACCATAACAACTAGAACATAGTAATCTGACCACCCACTCTTTCACTTCCTAGGTATCTGATTTGACAACTGCTTTCAACCCCCATATAGACTTATTCCATTGAAGAATCTATCTAATTTACCACTTTCCACCCTTCATCAGTCTAATTTTTGGTATTTAAACTTTTCAAGGGTCCTTCTAATCATTTTCTTACCAATTCTGAGTTGTTATATGCATCATAAATATGTCTCTTATCTCTGTTAGATTGGATTGGCCGCTTCAACCCCTCAATCAATAGGATTAACAAGTCCATCAATTTATTTTGGAAGACTCAGATTTCACACAATGGTGGAACTACTTGAATCTTGGACAATTCTCATCAATTTCATTAAAGATGAAAACATGATTAATTCTATGTCTTCCATCCATTTTTTTTTCAATTCTATGCATTTATACTATCAAAGTTGGTATTTTGATTATATTTTGATGTGTGATTTCCCCTCTATATGGTTTTGGTATGTATTTGTATCCAAACCCTCCCTTTTAAAAAAGATTCTATCGATAGGGTGATTGAAAACATGATTAAAAATTATATGGGTTTAGACTAAAGAACTTAATATTTATATCCTCACATCTCCATGTGTATTTTCATGGGGGTTGAAATATTTAAACCCCTTTTGAATTATACCTCTGATGAAATTGAATTACAGAACATTAATAAACAATAGGTTCATTTATAGACTTCATCATACTTTTTACAACTATGAAACCAATAAGGGAATTCGGAAAAAATGCCCTATTGGAACTAAAATGTCCTTATAAATAGAATTGATATGGAAAAATGAAATTATTATTTGGTATTAAAGATTGAAGTATCTAGCTATAATGTGAAATAAGATAGTCTATCCTATTCTGGGATTTATTGAAGCATGATCGACTTTACATATGAAATTCTAACCCAAAATGTTTCATCACAATTTTTAGAGGGTGAATATTAAAGAGATTGAGTGTCAACCATTGTGGAAGCACTTATTACCCTCTATACCATTCTGAAAGAAACTATGTTAATCCTTTACGAGGAGTTCAATTATGATATATTTTTGATACATAAATTTCTAAATGTTTACATGCGCAATTTCCAGGATGTTAATAGTGCTAAATAGAAGTAAGAAAAGGTTTTTATTCATCTACAAAATTTTTTCATATACTTGGAAGCATCAAAAAATGGTAAATTTGATATAAATTAATGGTTGAATGTAATTACTAAACATAAAATCAATCTAGAAAGATATAATAATGAAATTTTTAGTTGTTCATAGGTCTAATCAAAAGGGCACAAAGGTCCTACTTATGAATCTCTTTATGAGGAAACTAAAATGACTATTTCTTGTTCCCTAACTTTCTCTAATTCTGAGGTGGGAAATCTATATGGGAAATACATCCATCTAGGTAAAATAATTTTAAGGATATGGGATTTGGACATAGGGGGATACTTGGTCAAAAAAGAAAAAATATGATAATTGAAAAGACTACTCAAATTTAATGTGGCCAATGATGACTAGACCAGAAGGTGAGGGTACCTATAATAGGAACCTTTCCAAGACCCTTTGACAAGGGGGTTAGAATTAAGTTGTTATTTTGATCCCCATAAATATGTTGTGAAATAGATGGAAAAGGGAGTTGATGTTCATTTGATATCTTTGAAGCTTAAAATTAAAATCACTAATGAGAGACCATGTGATGATTTAGAGGATGTTTATAAACATATGGAAAAAAACCAGAGAATAGAAGGAGAAGATGACTCCTCATCTCTAGTAAAAAATCAGGTGACAAAAAAAGGAAATTTTAGTTGTTATTCCATAAGAGAGAATGATTAAATGGATGAGGATCCTTAGTTCTTGGACAAGGCTGAGACCCTTTTGTTTCCCCCACAATTATATTAACCCATTATGGAAGTGAAATTTTCTTCTATTTTTATATGATGATATTCATAAAATCATGAAATCTATTTTCATAATCATAGAATACCTACTTCATGTCTATTGAAACCATGATATGAAATTTATTTCCTAGAAATTCAAGTCGGATCTAAGTATAATTTTTCAAGATGGAAAATGATTTATTTCCTAGTTTGATATTTTTCTAGATCACAGTGCATGTATATTCATCTTCCAAGTAGTTCATTGTATTTGTGATGGATATTACTAAACAATTAAATGTGATTTATCCTGACTAAAAAAGTATTTATTTTATTAGAAACTTTATTGATCTATTTTATTATATTCATATTCTATATTTAATTTTTGATAATTCATTTATATTGTAGTAGAGGATGTTAGATGAAAATATATGAATGGTTATGTATAGATGAAATGTCTTCCCTAATTTTAGTCCATACCTCAACACTTGTTTCTAGACCCTTTCATTTTAATGGTGAACTTAGTTACTTTTATTTCATGAAATTTAGTATGTCACAATTGTTTTTTCAATTTTTAGGATAGATTTTGGTGTTAGTAACATCTGATTTTTTTTGGATAGTTATAATCAATTTTATTTTTTACAAATTGTATATGAATTCGAAATAATGAACTATGAAAAAATTGTTTTGGGAAAATTATTCTTGAGAAAAGCTATAGTTGATGCCTTCTAACTGAGAGTACATAGAATATGAATTATTGAATATAAAAGATGAGAAAATTCATTAACTTTATTTAGGATGTGATTCTATGATCCTAGGATTCTTCATATTGTCTGCTTTGTTAGATAGAGTATGTGAACTGTACTAATAGATGTTTAGAATTGTGAAGATATTCCAAATCCCTCCCTACTTATTCCATGTTTCCTATGACATGATATTTTTCAAACATAGTTAATCCCTTTTTAGACTCTATAATATGAATGAATAAGATAGAGTATGGTGGATGAGATACACCCACGATATAGAACAAGTATTCGAGAATCAAGTAAACATCATTTCGTAACAATTTAGTCACCAAAAACATAATGAAAAAAACCACGATAACTAAATAAAAATTCGGCATGACCTATACGTACGTCAAAAATCAATGTTTAAGGAATAGAAAATACATATAAGAAATAAGGTATAAAGGTAGAAAAAAAATGAAATACACTAATGAATCTATCCACTAACCTAATCTCCCTCCCCTATAAAGAGAACCTCATAGCCACCTCCAGTTACCTTCCGGCCCCCTTCTCAAAATATTACTACCCTCCATCTACAGAAATTAGTAAAAGTCCTAAGTGAATAATGTGATAAATTAAATAAAATAAAAACTAAACTACAAAATAATTATTTCCTTCTACTATAGAAGTCACCACCAAATATATAAGAACCAAAATGCCACATGGGTCAAATTAGTTTCTTATAAGAAAGAGAGAAAATAACCAAGTTTCAAAATGATACTATCAAATAGTATATTCCTATTAACTAAAAATTATTCTTCTTATTAATGGTATACAAATAGTTTCCCTCTAGTTTATCTTAGTTTTTTTGTTTGATACAATTTTATTTGACACATTTTCATTACATTTAGTTTTTATGGTTTTTTATATATGTATAGACAATTATATTCACTTGGGTTCTAATTGATTCATTTTGATTACATTTGTTCTATTTTAGTTTTGATTAGTTCAATTTATTTCATGTGAGTTGTGGTCATGTATGTTTGAAATTATTATATTTGGTCAACTTTGATTCATCATTTGTAATATTAGATTAGTTCAAGTTGGATTAGTTTGACTTAGTACAATTTAGTTTCATTGTATTTTTTTCTATTTGAATTATATTTTCTTAATTTTGATGATTTTAGATAGATTTTGGTGGATTGGATTTACATTTATTCTAGTTAGGTTTGGATATCTTTATAATGTTTTTCAAATGTTTCATTCTATTTTTTATTTGGATTTATTCAATCCATTGTGGGTTTGTATTGTGAATCTTTATTTAGTTCAACTCATTTTGGGTTTAGTCTTTATAATCGTATTTGTTTTGTTTTTATATGGTTCATCATAGTTTATTATATTTTATTTAATCCTAATTGAGGTAGGTCAGGAAGAGTATAATAATATTATCTTAATTTTGTATGATTTTCTTTGTAACAAAATGATATGAATGTTTTTAGATCTGGTTAGTTTTAATTTAATTTTTCGGTATAGGATAATTAAATTTATTATAGACTCGTTTAGGAATATTTAGTTTTACTCATTATAGGTAAAAATAATTCAGATTATAATGGTTTTTCCTACATATATTATGTCCTATTTCATTTAATTTAGTTTTAATGAGTTCATGTCGGTTTCACTTAATTTAGATTGTTTTTATTTGAATTAGGTTTGGTTGATTCGATTTGATTAAATTTGGTAAACACTTAATTTCATTTCAATTAATTATTCTATGAAATATTTATTATTATTTTGAAAAAATAATGGTTTCAAATGCATCGAATTTATGATTCTATAAATTTAAAGGCTAATGCATAAGGGAACCTACCTAAAACTCAAGGAACTCTTCTTATAAAGAGCGAAACTCGAATCTTCCATCTACCACATGCATGAATATGCACATCCACATATATATAAAGACACCCAACCCCTATGTACGTCTTTTCATGAAAAAATATGTATAATAGGATCGTTATATATATGATTATTCCGGAATACAACCCTTTACCTTAAACACATATACATTTTTCACATATATACATAAGCACACAAATCCCCAATATATATATTCATTCCTCTATGAGTGAATGTATATATGATGGGGAACTTATATATATATATATATATATATATATTCATACATATTCATACTTGTGTATGTCCCCTCTGATAAAGAAAACTTGAAACCACCACATGGAGGTTTAAAATACTTTAGAAAAAAATACTCAAAACCCCAAAACCCCAAAACCCCAAAATTTTAAAAAGGAAAATAATTGAAATGGAACAAAACATACACGAAAACCATGATGAAATTTTAGTTTTTCCAAAAAACTGATTCTCGGATAGGGCCACATATTTTGATAGAAATTTGTGACTCTTTATAAAAATATAAAGGAAAGAAGTTTCCTTATAACCAATAGACAATCCAAAAAGGAATCATTAGGGAAAATAAAATGGATTGGTTTTGGACAAGTGGCGAATTGGAACTACTTAATTGATGTGGAATTTAATACTTCAAGAATTGGAGAGTTTATTCCTTAAATTACAGTGATCAAAAATGAAATGAACTATAGAGAGGAAACCAAAAATATAACTTAGGTTGTTTCTGATCACTACTATATAGAAACTACTACCATATCTCAACAGAAACTCGACTTACAAACAGTTTCAAAATTTGTACTATGTTAAGGACATTGAATGAGTTATTGAGAAACTAGAATGGGTCACCTAGACATTGGACATCCATGAAACATAAATAAATAGAAGTAAAAAAGATAAATAACCAAAATGGGATTAAAATAATTAACATAAATTCAAAACTAAAAAATTAATAATAATAAAGAGATTCAATGAAAGTAGGATAAAAAATAAACTAGTATGAGTTAAAAAATATAATAACACAAATGATAACGAAATAAAAAAAATAGTTATCCCCTTATATACAATGCATAATATCATGTTTCTAACCATATCCCCACTCACCCATTTATAAATAACATGATATGATTATACCAATGGATGAATATTGAGTATATACACATAATATGAGCTACCAACACACACAAATAGACATGCCAGATGTAAGATAACCAGTCTTAAAGGATGTCTCTTAGGATTCCATGAAATTTCATTCATGTGGAAATTCATGAACACTGATTTGAAATAAAATTATTAAATTCTTTATGTTAAATAAAGACATAAGAAATCCAATTCCAATTCAATGACCATTTCAAAAAAACATCATTTTTTCAATAAATGAAAAAATCAATTTGAATCAAATTCCATGGATTAATCCATTTTTAGTCAAAATAACCAATTCAAAATCAAACATGGAAACACAAAATGAGCGCATTTAATTTAAAATGGTTTCAAAAATCATCATTAATAAATATTTAAAATGAATCAGGCCACAGACAAATGAAATTCACACTACTAGGAAGGAAACACCCATCATAATGTAAATAATGAATATAAATAAGATATGTTTTCCACAATAATATAATTATGTGTCAAATATAATAAACTGTGAGATAATAATCCCTTATTCAATACAAAATTCAGGGAACATATGTCATGGGATCCAACATATATCATTATTTTAGACGATATAGAATTTACCAAACAAATTTGGATTAATTATTGGCCAATGTTTTTTCTACCAAATATTACCCACTTGCATATACCACACCATCATCATTGAGATAAGACACAACATGTCTAATATCATTCTAGCGGTTATAATAGAGTCCATCATACCATATATTGTAGCATAAATATAGAAATCCCACCTATTTATTGATGTTCCCATGATGAGAAAAGCAGTGGTGATTGAACATGCAATAGGTGATTTAGGAATAAAGAACAAAATTTTACCCACCCTCTCATCTAACACACTCTCATAGAAAAAATACCTTTATAAAATAAGATATCAATAAAAAATAAAAAATATATAAACCAAAATCATAATCATCAAGCTGAAATTATTATGGTCTTCCCAGGAGATCAACCATCTAACCCACGAAGTGCCAAATAGGCCTTTACGATTAGACACACTATTTACATTTCAAGGAACCATTTTTTAAACATGTATTTATATATTTCAAGACCAAAAATTGATTAAATCATTGAATTTATATCAAAAATAAATTTTAAATTATTATGTACATTTTTACAAGTATTTAAGAATGGCTAGATATTTATTTCAAAGTGGAATTTGTGATTTATAATTAAACTACTCTATGACATTACATAAATTTCAATGATCAATTTAGAAACACCACATAATATCACATAGAGAAGTATTTTCATCAATAATGAATTTATCAAATTCCAAAAATCTATGAATACAAAAATTAATCAATTTCAATGAAACATGGACCTCAAAAAAGTCAATATTGAACCAAGAAATACAAAAACATTCTTCTTTAGTTGTGAGAACCTAATGATTGAAGAAGGTTCTACCCATTGTTTCTAAACATCAAAATACCCAATATTCCATCCACTATAAACCCTATAATCATCAATAAGACCTATATATTTCATAGGGGAAGTCGGAACCAAGAGAAAATAGTGATAGATATAGATAATAGTATATTAAAATAGATTAAATTTTGGAACTATTATAAAAAAAGAAGACATTTCCATGTAGTGTTAATAGGGGGGATGGAAACTGAATCAACAGAATATCGAATGGCAGAATCAGAAGAAACCAAAGTGTCAAGATAAGGTTTAATCTTTTAAGTGGATGATCATGATGGATGAATGTGGAATCTTTGGAGAAGAAGGTTAGTAAGGGAGAAGAGAGGGTTAAATATAGGGATGAGTGCAACGGGTAATTAGGAAGAAGGTTTTAGTGGAGATGATGGTCTGCATAGGAGAGGAAAATATATGTGGGAGAGGATATTTTATGGTAAAGTGGCACAAGGTGATGAGCCTAAAAAAATAAAATATATGAATGGTATACCAATATTTTTTTAAAATCATAGAGATAGATTTACCTAAAAAATCTATCCAAACATTTTTAAAGTGTTGGTATAGGTGCGGGGGTATAGACCCATTTTCCAGTAGTAGGTTCTCTGATATCCCGCACACACGAACTACCCAATATAATACAAGGAGATAAATTTATCTATTGGTTATCACAATTTTGTCTCTTTTTTATAACTTCATCTATATGATCATTGATTATTTTGATTAAATCATTCTCCGAATTGGTCAATATATATTTAATTTATTCTTATTCACTGATTTTATCATGAGCTCAAATTTTAATAATGAGTTTCTAGTATTTTTAAATTTGAGGCTTTTAATTTCATCTATCAAAATGGAATTTTTTCTTCCTGTTTTCATATGTATAGTTTTGAATATCATACCACACCACAAGATTTATTTATTTTAGCTCTCCCAATATGAATTTCATCAAGATTAGATTCTAGTCCATCCTTGAGGTCTACCCTTCCTTCAACTTCAGTTATTTCATCATTACCATCCTCTAATTGATTTTCTATGATAACCATATAGACTCCATTATTTTGTTCCCTACAATCCTCAATTTACTACACTTATTTTTTACTTTGAGATAATATTTTCTTCTGAAATAAAGTTCATTTTTTATAATTTATTCTTTGAATACCTCATTCAACTCAGACCCTTAAGCAGGTTCCCCATGGGTTCACTATCATCATCATCATCTTGGGAATTTTTTATAAATATTACAGTGATATGTATAACTATTCCACACTAAAATAAATAAATTTTAATCTTGAATATGAATTTTACCATTCCTTTTTTATTGTTTGAGGAAGGTATTGTCACCCACTCATCAGTTTCCCAATCTATAAGATCATCCTGTATTTTGTGTTTCTATATTACCTTTAACACACCATTTTGAAAATTATACTTTATCAAGAGACCATTTTAATTTATTCTCATATTTTATGAAATGAATGTTCCACGAAAGATATATAGTTTCATCTCTATTAGGTTTTTGTCTTCAAGAACCTTGAAATTTGAACTAAATCATGATGGTAGTATCCTTAGGATCATCTTCCTAATGTCAAAATTATTGAATAATTCTCAGAGTTTGTTCATGTACTCCATATGAATGCTAACCTGATCAAAGAATACATCAAAAAAATCATGTTGAATCCCAAAATCCTCAAACTAGATACATAGTACTTGTAATTTAGCTTTATATACCTTGGTTTTTACTAAGTGGATATTGAAAATATATTCCCACTTGACATGTGAGAATGTATACATGATCACCATCATGAATATATTATTATATAATTCTCCTCCTATTGATTTCTAACTTCAGTTTCAACATTAATCTCTCTTCAAAATTTCATTAATAATTTCTGAATCTATATATTGTAAAACATCCCTTGTATTAAAGAAGTACATGCATCCTTTCCCAAATATTAAAAATATTGTTTTAGTATATTATTTTATAATAAAATATTAATTCCATAGACAATTAAGACACCCTTGTAGATAAGAAATACTTTCATCACTTTATAGAGGTAAAACTTCACCGAAATATTTGATACCACTTATTACCCCAAAGAAAGGCAAATACACTTAGAGGGGTTGTGATGGAGGGTATATCTATTTATTTAAATCACCCTAACCAAAGATATTATTACAATACTATTATGAAATTTCTATTTTTCAACATCGATATAAAGCAATAAATCAATAAATAAAGGCACACACAAAATTATAATTAGTTCACCCATAAAAAAATAATCAAAGGAATATACTAAAGAGTTGTGATGATGAACATGAAAAACTAAGAAAAATACTTGTTTTATAATTTTATGTTGTTATACTGACACTTTAGGTTTACATCCTACATGAAAAATATATTAGTGAATACTCTCTCGAAAATACAGTACTCACTTCTTATATTGTACTATTTTTTCATTCCATGAAAAATAAAATATAAATTACACATGGTATAGTGTAGAAATAAACTCATGTTTAATTATTGTGACTAATTAGTGATATTCTAATTATTTAGTATCCTAAATGTTCCTTTTCTCTTGTCTTTTAACATTTAATATCATTTCCTAGAATTTATATTTTTTTTCATTTATGGTTTCCCTCACTCATCAGTGAAATCTCAAACCTATTTTATATTTGTTTCCTTTGAAATACAAATATTTTTTCTTCTGTTAAAAAATGATATATATTCCATTATAGACTCCTTTTATCATTAATTTTATTCATTTGGAACCTCTAAGAGTATGTCTATCAAATTTCCTTTAAAAAGGCATAGTAATACTCTCAAAAGATCAAATTGTTTCTTCTAATTTAGCCTTTTAGAAACTTCTAGAAATGGTTGGTTCATGGAATGAATCCTCCACCATGACATGATTTTAATTCCTTTAAAAAATATATAATTAGAACCAATTCCTTTATAGTTATGATCATATCATCACAATTTCATATCACAACATTTTTATTTGGAGTTAAAAAACATGAATTCCTATATACCGAGTCCCTATGGTGAGATCTACCACAACATCATCGACTCCTTCAGAATGAAAAATCCAAAAACATACTCCTTATTTAATTCATGGAAATTATATTTTTTTCATGATGTGATATATTGTTTTTTCTTTTGAGAAAATAAAATAAACTTACTTAATATTTTGACCACTATAATCAATTACATTACATATTGAAGTAATTTTACATATTTCCTCTATTAATTACCCTCGCGAAATGAAATGGGATCCCATGACGTGGCCTATATAGTTAAATACATATAACATGGAGCCTAATTTTTATAGGGTTATATCGGTACATGAATCTTCCTCATGATGTGTACTTTCAGAACCAACTCCACTCCTATATCATGGTCAATACATGACTATAAATGTCACAACACGACTCTTTTTCTTCTCTAAGGGATAATGTATTACCTCAAACATGTTTTTAGTGAGTCTTTTGTAACATTAAAAACCATATTATGTATATTTGAATGTCCATGAATTTTCATTTCCTGGGAAATCTAATCACAAGATGACCTAAACTTTCATGGTGTAACATCTATCATTCAGTTGTAACTTCTTCAAGCTTATTCTAAAACCGTTTTTTCATTTATCCATGTAATTGTAAGATCATTTATAAGTCTTTAGACACCCAAATCAATCGAGAAACACATAAAATCTAAAATGTTTTTTTTAAATATTTTCATTCCAAAAACGTCATATCACCCCTCTATATTCCCTCTTTAGGAATATTATTCATGGTATAATATAGAATTATCAGTTTTGGATTCATTTAAAGCCCAAAATAACCCATATTCTTCCAATATCATAAAAATATAAGAAATTATTTTACATTAAAAATCCACTAAAAATATTTAATTTTACTAAATGAAATACAATCAACAATAAAGATTTACAGAAATAAAATATTACACACACACAACCATTCATATGCTAATACATAAACTTCATGTTTGATAAATGAATCTAAAAAATCTATAAAACGATATTTTTTAGATAAATCACATATCCAAAAAATGGATTTGTACTCAAATTTTTCATTATTATTATAATATCATTTTTAAACATTTTCAATGAAAAATAAGTGCTTTATGATTTTAAACTCAAAATTATTTTCTATAAGAACAAAAATCATAAATATTTATACCAACCCAAAATAGAAAGGATTCAATTAACTGTTTTAAAAATAGTCCTTTTATAAATTTTCATCAACACAAAAAATGATTTTTTTTTCAAAACTGTGTTCAAAATATAAAAATAATCCTTATATAAACATTTCAAAATCTAGGAAATTTTCTAAACCATTTGAACTAAAATTTATTAAATATCAAAAACAGAAAAAGAATAACGATGTTTCAGATTAATGAATAATTGAGATTCAATTAAAAATTATCTAAAACATAATCATTGATAATACATTATTTTAAAAATTATATAAAATAACAATAATAATTTTTTTGGAAAATTATAAATTACTATCCCTATGGGAAAAATAATAATTTACATTTAAATGAGATACATAAAATTTCATTTATAAAAATGTTGATAGATATTAAATATTGTTCAATAAAACATAAAATCATATGATATTCTTATCATTATAGGATTCAATAAATTTAAAGGAAGATAAATGTCAAATGCATTCATTATGAAAGACATAATTTAGAATAATTATACATTTAACCAATCCAAATATATATACCAACCACTATCATTCAAAAAATAAAATAAATATTACGCACAATTATATATCCATCTTGACTTGTTCACTCAATTAAATCACATTTTATGCTTAATCATATGCCTTGTATTTTGATATTATGGTGAAAGAGAAAATCATCCTTCTTTTCAAAGAAACCATTGATTTTAGGAAACTACATTGTTAAATAGATGTTCTAATTATTTGTTTTCTAAACCTCCAAAATGTTCAATGAAAAACTAATTCTAAATACTTTTTATAAAAAAAATATATTAAAACAATTGATAGATATAAATAACCCACTAAATATAGAAATTTTAAAAATAACTCAAAATTTATTTCAAATGAAATTATATGAATGGGTGGGTAAATATTTTACTTTACTCCAATTAAAACATCATAAAATTATGTGTATCAAATATCACATTTAGTAAAATAAACTAATCCATAAAATGAACTAGAACACCATTTACAATTTGGTCTAAAAATTCTGTTTAACACTTGGCATATAAATTATCTGGTGACAATAAAAATAACCTTATCCTCATCCCATTTCATGACATCAATATATGAGAAACAACAGGCTCATCCAAATTAAAACACACAAAAAAAACATGTAAAAATCCAAATATTTTCTGTAAATTAATCTTATGTAATAGATGGATCATAAATAGGTTTTATTAAATTGTATCTGTCAATACAATAAATTTTTATTTTTTCTTTAAAGAATCAACATTTATTCTCAAATCGTCTCTGTTGTTTTCAAAATATATTTCAATTACATTTAAAAACCCTTGAATTTTACATTTTTAATACCATTTATAAATAATATTTATTATACACATATTGATTAATAAAAATAGTTTTAATAGGGTGAAAAATGAGTTTTTAATATATATTTTATTTTATTAAAAATCATAGTAATTTATTCCTTGATTTGTTATGAAGTTGACCTTTATATGAAATTTGACGTCTTAGGATTTAGAAAAATATTATACATTAGTATATGTCATTATATATGTAAATTGTATAATAAATAAATAAATCCTAAAATAGTCATAAATTTCTTATAAAATTAAGATTGCATGAGAACATATGCTTTATTCAATTAGATTACAACTCACAAAACATCTATAGAAATCATTGAATGATTATAAGAGTTTTTCTAATCATTTTAAAAAATTTATGGATTTTGTGAGACTCAAAATATGAATCCCCTATCTTAATAAGTAAATATATAGACACATCGTCATGGATAGAAAAATAAAAGACATCCCATTAAATGATTAGCATTCCCACTCTACCCAAACATCCCATGGTAAAATGGATTTACACTGTAAATAATTTGATATTGTCTATCCATATATTTCTTCTGAGGTTTCAATGATATCACCTCCACCAACCATTCATTTTCCCACTCACACTGTAATACCATTTTATAATGTACCAAATTGATTATCTTTATACTAATCTTGAATTTATATTCCACAAGGATCAATGTGTGATCCTTATCTCCATGGTTTGGAAACTAGTTCTAAGTCTATAATATAAAAGATTGGAGAAATTATACATAATAAAACAAAAAAATTAAATAACTCATGACAATTATACTTAAAAATTTAAATATAAATCATACCACCCTTGACACAATATGATCAAAAAATTAATATAAATAATAAAAAATAGTGTCATATAAAGTTCAATATAAGGATAGTAAGCATATAAATAATTATATGTAAAAGATGTATCCTTCATATTTCACCACATATGTCTCCCAAAATCAACATATAGACCACATATACTAAAATGATCATATAATATAACTATAAAACGAACATGAAAAGTAAGGATGCATAAAAAGCATGTTTTGTTTATATCGGGTGTGAGATAAATCCATATTGGAGTCCACAAGTTATTCTATAAATCCTAATTATTTGAATAAATATATTTTCATATTTAAAATGTAAATATATTAGTACTTTTATTTTTATCATTAAGTAATTGAATTATTTGGGGGTTTTATTCTAAAATATATATTTAGTATAGAACATTAAAAGAAATAGATAAAATATTATATATAAGATTTTAATGAAAATATAACAAAATAATTATTTATTATATAATATGTAAACATGCATCACATGGAGATAAAATATTAAACTATAGAAGGTAACACCTATAATCCTCATATTTTAAAAAAATCAATTATCAATGTCTATTGTGATACAAAAATCAATAACCATCTTCATGAAAGTTGTTGGCTAGAGACCCTACTAACCTTGGTTGAATCCAATAATGGAATGTGCAATGTCTCATCCTAAATATCTATCCTAGTTAGATTCCCATAATAACAAAGAGGGAGAAATATTGGGAGGGTTTTTTGATATCCTAGCTTGGCACATTTTATTGGAGCCCTCCTAGAACCCATGACACCCCCATGAATTTTTATTGAAAATTAAGAATTTAAAATAGTAAATCATGATATATAGGATCAAAGAAATTTTTTGATATCTAATAATCACATAATAACATAAAATGATAACTCTTGTTCATTTATAAGAAGAAAATCTTGCATAAGGGGTTTGGACACGTAATAAACCCTTCTGAATAAGTAAAAAACCACTTTACTCGTGTATTAATTTAAATACGCACCAATATATATAATTATATAACATATTGAAATAATCCTTGAAAACACTTCAAAACCCATTGGACGTAGGAACTGTAGTAGTACTGTAGTGAACTGTAGCAACGATGGACACTATAGCGGCGACAGAACACTGTAGTAGTGGTGGGTATTGTTTGTTACTGTAGCAGGCGGGCACTGTAGCATCACTATTCACAGAATGAGTCTTGGTCAAAACAATTGGGCATATGGGCCAAGTAATGTGCTAAATTACCACTGGGCCTTTAGGCTATGTAAAGGGTCTGCCTCTCCCCATTTAAAGATGTCTGTGTTTTGATTTAATAATAAACGAGGCTTCGACCCCATCCTTTTAAAAAAAACTTCGTAAATACATTTATATGATTAATAAAAAATGTAAATAATCCATTGAATATTACCACATAAAAAAACAAAATTTATTAAAGAGAAAATAGTGTTACTTAATAATGACCACAAAAAAATAGAATTCATAATTTATAATAAATAATAAATCATTTCATAAAAGAATCCATTAAATTTTATTAGAAAAACCCCAATTGTAATTTCATCAAACACCTAATATTAAATGAAATATATGTTTATAATATTACATATTTTTTTTAAATATATACCATTTAAAAAAGGCCAATTTGATTATTTAATCCTAAAAAAACACAAATATTAAATTACAAACAATATGTAATAGAATTTTTTTCACTATAATACATTTTTAAAATAATTTTTTTTATAGATCAACAAATTAAAGAAACAATAATTGAACCTCATACCTTGATAATGATGAAACATTTCAGTCATTTACTAATAGTGATGGATTGGGGTTAATAGTGATGCTTCCACACTTTCAGAACCAAATTATTCTTGAGAATCAAGGGTTTTTCCTTAGACATGAAAAAACACAATTTCTATGAATCATAGGTCAATAGAAAAACCCATGGGAGAGAAGGAAACAGAAGAATATAGGGTAAAAGAGAAGGAGGGGGCGATAAAATGTGAATGAAGACCTACCCCTATATCATTATGGAATATATTGTGAAAAATAAAATAGTGGATGGGAGGAGATCTCACTATACTTTCCCTTTGTGTGAATCCAACATAAATTATGTGGATATAAATGGATCTCCCATGACATATTATAAAACCCTTATGAAAATAATAATATTATTTCTAGTATAATATCTAAATTATTTTCTTCTATTTTCTAGAATCACCTACAAAATACCATATATATCATTTATCTAAAATTAAAATAAAAAAATAAAAAATTACCAATATTCTAATTACTCATTTAAAACCATTATATAAAAATAACGTAAATAATAATTATAATATTACATATATATGAATCACCAATTACATGAATATTTCCCTATAAAACAGACACTAACTTATTTTAAATGGACATAATAAATAACATAACCATAGTGAATATTTAATAACATATTTTAACTAAAAATAACTTAACTATAAGGGGTATTGTGAATTAAATAAATTAAAGACACAATTTGGTGTCATCTAATTGGGATTCATGTTGTGCATGTATTATTTCTCAAATCATGTGGCACTCACTACATCCTCTCTCAAATATTTTATAGTTGACTCACACAGTTTCCCTTAACCATTCATTCTTCATGTTTTCTAAAAAATTAATAATCTCAATTACTTAACTTCTTAATTTATTATTATAATTATTATTTATTTAAAAGATATAAAATTTATATGCATATTTCTCCCCATCAAAATAATTTCTGACATCAAGAGGCCCCTTGGGATAGGTTATTGGAAAGGATAAAATATTTATTTCAATAAATAAAGAAATTAAAATTTAAATAAATATATACTAAATAGAAATTAACTTTACATTTATATAAAAAACATATTGAATTTATGAAAAAAACTAATATCATATCATTTCCATGTGGATCCTCCTAAACATAATGTATCATAATAACACTCAGAAAATAAATACTTTGGTTCCACAATCTTATAATTTACTACAATTCGTCCCTATAATCCATAAATAAACTTCAAATGACTCATCAATTCATTATAGTGAAACAATTAACCAATAAGATTATACTATTTCAACAATCATTAATATATACATATTGAGGGTCAATTTTTTCTTTAATATATACTTACATTTAAAATTTTTACATCTATTTTGAACTCTTATTAGAAAAATTGATACATCTAATGACCATAACTGGAACAAGGATGATTTTATAATGTAAAAGTAGGGTTAAAATAAGTTTTTCAGGACATCAAACTTTACATAGTTTGTGTGAATGGTTTCATTACCATACACTAACCATGAAGGGATTCTTAAATATTTATTTATAAATGAAATTTATTTTCACTTATTTCCAAAAAACCATGTAGAAACCATGCATATGGTTGTATCCCATTATTTAAAATTTCACTAGATAATATTCACACTCTGGAAAAATTGTACATGATTTCTTAGAAAAAATAAAACATAGTTAATGGATTGATTTATTTCCCTTTTTCACAATTTTGACATGAAACATTACTAACACATCACACACAACAAAATATATCTATTAGTGATGCTCTTAAACCATTTTCAACTCATTTTAATTGGTTATTTCCATTCAACCCCTTGTTTTGGTTAAATGATTCCTAAATATAATAATTCCAAATATTCAATCAAGATCTTAACATGTAATGTTTATAATTTTTATCAAAATACATTCAATTCAACTCATAATATCTCTATTTAGGTATATTACACACTGTTAAACCTTAAAGAATAAAATTTGGATTTGTGAGAAGCCTATACCAACACATACCCTTCAAATACCATCCCAAAAATCTAAGGTGAAATGTTTCGTTCCAAAATCACTAACTAAACATGATTTTAATAAAGTAAATTAAATTATCAATAGAGATCAACACCAAAAACATTACACATATCCACATGTATTTTTAGGATAATATATCCTTTTCATTTTGTAATAGAATCTCAGACCACAAATATATTAAAAACTATTTTTTAGAGAACTCACTTTTACAATGATATCATTAGGAAAAAAATTAGTCAATCGTATATAAGTATCCATTATTAGAAAATTTTAGGTGGTAAATAAATACACCATGATTTTGAATTCAAAACCATTTTCTGTATGACCGTACAAAAAAAATCTTCGTACCAACCAAAAAATAGATGTGGGACAATTTTTTGTTTTTAAAAATTCATTTTACTAACATTTAACCATCAAAAAACGACTTGTGTTATACGAAAATAGAAAATCACCAAATAAATCATAACAAAAAATTTCCAAATCAAATTAATATTCCAAACCATTTTTCCAAATAATTGATTGATGTCATAAAAAAACTAATAATAATGACGTTCCAATTTTATAAAACCGTAAAAATGAATATAATGTTACCTAAACAATATTCAATGCTAATTACATCTTTATAAAATTATATGAGATAGATAGAATCACATAGTTGGTGAATTATAATTTACCCCACTTGGAAAAAACAAAATGGACATTTAAATGAGAGGAATAACATTTCCTTCATCAGATTTTCAATAGAAATAAAATATATAATAATTAACCTCATATCCATATAACATTCCTTTCACAATGGATTTCAAGAAAACTAATGTTAAACTAATCTAAAAAACATTTTTTTAAAGTCATAATTTAATATATATATATATATATAAATATAACTAATTTAAATCTATATACTAGCTAAAAACATTCAAAATGAAAAATAAATATTATATCTAATTGTATAAAAATCAGGTTTTTTCCCATAATAAAATGATACAATATTATATATCAAATAATTATTATTTTAAAATCATCACCAAATTGAAAATTATGCACTTTCTCAATACAAGATGTGATTTTTGGAATATCGGTTATGAAAGAGGTTTTCCAATTCTTTTGATTTCAAAAGACCCAAAATATTTTAAAAAAATAAAAATTTAAATATATATCACCTAAAATATTTCTCAAACCCATTGCTATATATTAGGTAACCCATTAGAAAAAATAGTCTGTAAAACAATGGAAAAGTCTATTCAAGAAATTAAATTAATGGTTTGGTAATTATTACACTTTCCCCAAATTATAAACTCATGCAATTGGGTGTATCAAACATCAATATTAATAAAGTAGACTAGTCTAATAAATAAATTGGTAACCAATTTCAAATTAGGTATCCATTGAAATAAACCATTTATCCATCACTATGCAACTTATTTAGTGACTATTAAATTAACGTAATCTTCATACCATTTCATGTAATCTTAAAAAATGATGAAAATAAGATCAACACAATAAGAACACTGTTAAAATACATGTTCATATCAAAATAAAAAACCATACTTCACATTCAATTAATGCATGGATTATAAATAAATTTCAATCAATAGAAACAATAATGTACAAAAACATTTTACATTTTTCAAAGGATATCAACATTTTTTTGGAGTCCCATCATTTTTTTCAAAACATATTTTAATTCAATTTAAAATTTTTAGAAATTTCCATTTTCAATTTACCATTTCAAAATGATATTTATAATACTTGGATTGATTAATAAAAATAGTATCAATAGAATGAAAAATTGTACTATTATACCATAATTCTAATTGAATATCAATTCATAGTAATTGTTTTCTTTATGTTTTTATGAAGTATATGGTTATGTGAAAGTTTATAACAAAGACTTTAGAAAATACTTATAAATCAATTTTTGTCATTATATACATGCATTTCATTAATAAATGAAAGGATGGTGAAATCAATGACAAACATCATAAAAAATTATGAACACATAAAAAGGAATGTTTAATTATTTTGATTTGGAATCCTAAACATTACATGAAGACACTAGATGAGTGAAAGTGTTTTTTAATCAATTTGAACCATGTTAGAACTTATGAGACTCATAATATGAATCACCTATCCATAATAAAAAATCTCCAGACACCATGGTAATAAAAGAAAAATAAAATTCATTTAAGCCTATCCATCCCACAAAACACAAATATCCATGGTAACAAGGGTTTCAAATATAAATGGGTTTTGTATATCTTTATATGAATTAGTTCTTATGTCTCGATGATCCTGCTTCCACATAAAAATCAATTAACCTCCTAAGATATGATAACCTTTTTCAACAAACCAACTTAGTTATCTTCCCATTATATTTGAATTGGTATACCATAAAACCCAAAGCATTCTCATGACCTCCATGGGTCATAAAGTTGTGTGTAGACGATTTTATAAAAATGGTGATCAATTTACTATTTTACAATTTATAGGAAATTAAAGGCAATGATCCTTAATAATGAATGTATACATCATCAAATTCTTGATAAAATATTATCATCAAATAAATATTTATAATAAAATGTTAGAGTGTGTTAAAAATATCCACATTTGGATAATTATATTTTAAACCACTCAATATAACACCTAAACCCTTCAGAATTAGTAGGGAACATGATAGGGTGTATTTCAACATAGCATAAATAAGTACTTTTATTAGAAACACTTCTATTAACTAAGGGATATCCCCATTTTTCCAGTATCCATCAATCATTAAATATTATAAAAGTCAGAATATAATTCAGTTATAATAAGAGTATCCAGGATTATAGATTAGGCCAAGTCAAAGGAACTTGAAGGTAAATTTGACACCACTAAATCAATAATAAATTTTTAAGATGCACGATTCTGATTCCTAATAAACCATATTGAGGCTATACATGGATATATTTTATTAACACATTTATAAATTTTATATAAAAATGTACAAGAACCAATTGAATAATACCACATGGGAAAACATTTAATGACAAAAAACACATCTATTACTACATAATTCCACTAAAAACAATGTATTAATCTTTTATAATAAATTATGAATTATTCTATAAAATAAATATCATGAATTTATTATGAAAAAATGATAATTATTCAATAAAAAACCTTATATGAATTGAAATACTCATATATATTCCTATATATGTATTCAATAGGAATCCTTTTATTAAGAGGAAATTTTTATGAATAAAATGATGTAAAAATACCATAATTAAATTATAATAAATACTTAATAGAATTTTATAAACAATAAAAGATTTTATATCACCTAAAAAATCATGGTTTTAAAAAATGAAGGTAAAATTAAAACATCACTTATATAGATAATGATGAAACCTTATAACCATTAAGTAATGAAAATTGATCTCAGTTAGTAGTGTTTATTACACTATTTTAAATAGAAAATCCTATTTAGAATATTGTTTTTTGACATAATGTTGTAAAAATCCACTTTTTATGAATCCAGGTATAAAATAAAATCAAGAGGGAGAGAATACAAGGGAACAATATTGGACGAAAGAGATGTCGAGGGAGTGGAAATGATAAATTAGAAATACCTTAAAAACCCTATAGAATTTTTTTTTGAATTATAAAAGAGTCGATAAGAAGATACATCCCCGTTTCCCTTCTTAAAACAATAATTAAAATGACGGGAAGAGAAATGGGACTCTCCTCAATTATTATAAAACACTTTTAGAAATAATAATATTATTTTTATAATATCTAAATTGTTTTCATTTTTTCTTGAATATTTTCAACTCATCCTCATTTACATTCATTGTCTAAAATGATAATAATAAAATAAAAGGATATTACTAATATTCAAATAACTCATTTAAAAATATTATATAAAAATAAAAATAAGTAAAAGAATAGAAAACTATAATAATATTTTAAAATACATATGTATTATCTGATATATACATACTTTTATATAAAACAAACATTATAAATCAAAAAACCATACTAAATGTCCATTAACATCATTAAAATTAAAATTAAATTCATTTCAAGGGGTCTTAGGAAGTTGGGGCAAGAAATGGTGTTCTTGGTAATCAAATTGGGATACATGGTTAGACAAAATGGATTCACATACCATATAATAATCATGTGACACCCACAACTTCCAATATCAAATGATGCATGGTTGGTTCACATTTTTACCCCTAATCATTCTCAAAAAATGTGTCTTTCATTTTTTCTATAAAATTTCAAATTTCCAGTGGTTAAATACCAAAATCATTATGATATAATTTTTTTAATTATAAATGAAATGGTTGGTGATTTATAATAATTATACATTAATAAACCTTGGAATGTTATGTGGGATATTTTTCATATTTTTATCAATTTTTATGATTAAATTATGAATTGATTAATAAATTACAAGTGTTTTAGTTTATTACTATAATTGTTTATATTTTTCTTCAAATAATTAAATTAACAATGTTTTTTTAAAATATGTTTTATGGTTAAATTACTTTTTTTTCAATATTTTCGTGTTTTATTTTATTAGTATTATATTTAAATAATAAATGTTTGTGTCAATGTTTATCTTTTTTTTATGTTAATTTCATCTTCAATTTCCTTTTTTGTTTGTAATTAATTAATTAGATAGTACTTTTTAAATTTAAATTTTAATCTATTTTCTAAATTTTTTTAGTAATTTGTAACATTAATTTTCAATTATTTCATCAATTATTTTTATAGTTGTCTTTTTTTAGTTAATTAATTTCATATGAATTATTTTCTTCATTTTTAATTTTAATGTTTTATGGTTTTGTTTTATTTTTTAACATATAATTTTTTTGGATGTTAGATAATTAAATTTAATATTTTAATTTTCATATATGGTCAATATGTGTGTGGAAATTGTTTCAAAATAAATTGACCGTTCCTTATTATTACAATTGTTCGTGGGTATAAACTCAATCGACCATGCCCAATGATATTTTTAACAAATTATTAGACCTATCATGCATATAAATGGATATGTTTTAAAAGATTTTGAATATGAGGCACCTCATCCAGTAATGTTTAATTAAAAATCCATAATAAATTCTAATGGATGATGAAGTGATCATAACAAGGAAAAGAAATGATTTTCCATGGAAAACTAATTTGACAGTAGTGGAAAATTTGTTTAGCCACAACATTTTCACTATTATCACACCCAATTGAAAATATGAAAAAGGATGGAAGTTGTAATGTTGAAACTAAAAATCCTATATCTTCAAACTATCATTCACATAATTTTTTCATGTGACTTCAAATAGTCCATAAGCTACCATTTCATTTCTAAATCATTTGACCACACAAAGCAATTGGAAGGAAAATCCACCTAAAATATGGCCTAGATATTAAAGGGTGTGTTATTGTTTTAGATGTTTTCTAACTCTAAAGGATGATGGTTGAGGTATTTTATATATATTATGTATTAATTGATTTTATACATAGATAATAATAAATCTAATCAATTATCAAGGTAGTTATATTGTGGACTTTTACATTTTTAAAGAAGAACCAATTCCTATTTCACCCAAAGATATCGAATGAATTTTGGAAAAGATGAAATTTGAGTTCCATGTTATAGTATCTTGGATATGGGATGAATCCTCATAGTATCTAGAATAAATCATGACTATGATCTGAGATTTTTTTATGAATATGACAAACCAATTTTTAATGATTTAATTTTGAAAGTGTCCAAACACATTAAATTAGGTTTTGGAGATTTTTTCAATGATAATTGGGAAAAACATGAATTTTCCACCACATTTAATGTAATTGTATTAATTAAAAGAATATTGAGGCTAGAATATTGTAACCATAGTTTTGTGTTTGATATTGGGTCACCAAACCCATTGTTGACCGCATATAAAGGATGATCTATTTTAAAGAGATGTTTTGGTGGTTTTTTACAGTAGTGTTAATCTGTTTTTTTTTGAATGATTGGAGACTATGGTGGGGTATCAATGTTTTCAACTATTTTCGATTAAACTTCATGAAAATATGAAATCTTGTTGCATGATAGAATTCCTCTTATGAATTTCAAACCAAGTGAAACTTGGTTACATTTGATAGAGAATATTTTTTCACTATGTTACACATAAAATGTGTAAGTATAAAGACCCATCCTTAAACCATAGATAATATTGAATTAAATGAATAATTCACATTTAGGTTCATTTCAGGTTTATAGTTTTATAGAATTAGGACATAACTATTACATATCAAAAGATTAAAATGTAGACACTTATACACAACTTCCATTTTTTTACAAATCATGAACTCTTGAAAAAAATAGTCATGTCTAGTTCCATGTTTAAGATAGAATGACTTTTCCTTGATCCCATCCTTGACCCTATTCCACATTATGTCATTTGATTTTTTTTTCATAAACTTGGGATGAGCATAAGAAGCTTAGTAAGGGATACACATAGAAAGAAATCTATTATTTTTTCAAAACAAGAGGTAAACCAAGAATACATTATCATAAGTAATAATTTTCACTTTTATGAAGTAGAAAATACTCTCCACTGAATAATGGATCATTAATCACCCATTTGTAACCAAAATATTACCCTAAAACCCATATAAAGAACACATAACATATAAATGTAACTTGGGATATAAACATACTTAAATAGAATAAAGATACGGTCGACTTCCACACATATCACTAAATGGAATAGCCATACAACCGACTTCCATACACAATTCATTGGAGGTTATAACGTAACCACCCGTCCTGGTATTCACGGCACCACTTGTCATTTGGTTTATCACGTAACCACCCATCAAATGTCCAAGTAACATTATAAAATCATAAGACATAAAACAAATATAAAGGAAAGAGAACAATTCCACATTTCAATCACAATATATCACATAAATATATTGAAATAAAGAATACATTATCAAAACCATTTTCAATTCCAAAATACATTAAAGTGTATATGGTATTTATTTTCTTTTAAAAATCATTACGGCTTGTTGAGGAAGCCAAGGATCAAATAATACTCACAGCGACAGAAAAGTTCGTTGTTACCGCTTATGTTAAAAGAGACCTTTCTTTTTGTCGCTTAGTAAAACGTTTCGTAAAAAAATATTCACTTTGAAAATTCATGGATCTTTATACAGCGTATAAAATAAAGTCATGTATTAAAACAAAATATACTGCAATGAAAGGATATTGAGATGAAGTCCCTTACCTCGTGTCCTACTTGACTCGATCGTATTTTAATCTCTTTAATAATAAACTAAAGTTAATTTATACATGATTAAGAACCCTTTCTAAACTTTATAATTCCTTTTATATCACTAATTACCATGTTATAAACATTATGTAATCATTTATGTTAATAATGTTCGTTTTGTCAATATTTTGTACTTGAGTCCAAATTTGACTTCTTATAATTACATGATGTTCATGTGGTAAGATATAAATTATCTTCATAATTATATTAATGATTTTGATATCATATATATCATATATATCCACTATATACATGTATTTATAGTAGTACATAACATTTAGAGGTAAGAAATGAAACGCACCATTCATGGATACGATAAGCCGTACGAATGCATGAATGCTACTTCCATTTCTATTTATTATTTTAATGTAATTAAAAACATTATGATACAAAGTTGTATTTTAATTCCAGTATAATATCATATACAATATTTTTAATTCCATCCTTTATACATCCCACATAAGGCATTAACGATTCATATCACTTTGAGTGGGCGGTAGTCCGCACATCCTCTAATGAGATTATCATATTTCCCCACTATAAAACCATAATATATTTCTATAAATGAAAACATATAGAATAATAAAGAAAATATAAACACAATATATATCATATATAAATACAGTGACATCCTAATGGCCACCATGAGAGGCGGTTGGAGATATTTGAACAATCATCGTTTCATGAGGCGTTAGTTTGTCATCTACAGAAACATAATGTTCTTCACCCATTAGATAGAGGTGTGTGTAAGTGTAGTTCTAATAATTTTCATAAAAAAATCCAAGTATATTGGGGATACTGGTTTTGTTACAAAATAAAGTAGTAAAAAGAGTTTAGGGGTTGGAGAAGTAAAATAAAAGAAAACAATTTAAGAGAAACAGTTACCTTTAATTTGGGTAACTCCCTTTGGTTTGTAGAAAAGGACTTAATGAAGTGACTTTTGCCTCAGTTAAGGCTTCTAGGTGGAAGGGAGAGATGTAGGGAACTTAATTGGCAGAGTTTGGACTTCCCTAAAGGGTTGAGAGGTGAGAGGAATCAGATAGAAATGGTCTCCTTTTATAAGGGGGAGGAGGGGCTCTTTAGGAAAGTGTAATAATATTATTTTATTATATAATGATAATCGGTTTACAAAGGTCCAAAAATAATTAAAGCCTATTATAAGATGACTCATGGTCGAAATAAAATCATCCAACTATAATTGGAAATGTTTTGGATAATATTTTAATCATTATAATCTTATTTATTTAAATCATTTGTTAATGAGGTAAACACTACATCATTATTGTGTCATACATAATTTAAATTATTTGTTTTCTAAAAATTATAAAACAAATACTTTGACTTAGGAAATATTTTTATCTTTCCAATTAATATTTATAGTCAAAAATATTACTTATATAACACCATATAAAAATTAATTTACTAAAAGTTTTTCTTATGTCATTTTTGCCTTTACATTAAATTAATTAATCTAAAGTGTCATTATCTTTCATTAGTGGCTCTATGGGGTCACAAAATAGACCCAAAGATGAACATGGTCAGTCATTACTCATCCAATAAGGTTAGGACATGTGTTAAGGTAGTTTTTAATAATTACAATATTCTTTTTTTACATTGAATTACCCTATTTACCTTTAACCATGGTAAATAAAAGTGAAAAGTTACTATTCACCCAAAATTATTTTCAACTTATTGAACCACATTTTACTTACAAATAACAACTATCTATGTCAGATTTTTGAAACTAAATTCACAGAAGTGGAATAATTTCATTTAAATGAAAAAGTAAGTCTTCATAACTACTACTAAGTGGTTTCACTATTCATTAAAAATTGAAGTCTTTCAGAAAAATTCCAAAAATTCAGCCTAAGCTTTATTTGACATTAAAAATTCCTAAATGATGCTTATTTTTCCAAATTAATAACATAGAAGTGGCACTCATTAATTTAAAAATAATTCCCGTTGTTAAAACAAATAGCGTGTTTTTTAGAAACAATAACTATCAAAATATTTCCACTTGTTTATGTCCAAAATCAAAGTGAAATTAATTCTAATGACCAACATTGGATTAAATGGTAAAAATATATTATAATTAAATTTAAAAACCAATTAAAAAAATATTCTAACCATATACATAAATTATATTCAAAGGTACTTTTGAATTAAAATACAATAATTTTCACTATTCATTAAAAAATGAACTTTATCAGAAAAATACCAAAAAATTAACCAAAGTAAAATTTGATGTTCCAAATATAATGAATAATTTTATTTAGTCAAATAGAACATATAAAATGACCAAAACTATATTTAAAGAGGGTTCTCCATTAAAAGACGGTAAATCGACCTTTTAATGTAAATTATGCTTAAAATTAGATTCATTCATATGATAAGCCTCTATATTTTTATTGGATAAATATAAATACATTTAACAAACAAGTATAATCATATTATAGTTAGTTTTGTGAATTTTTTCCAATACAAAGGCTAGGAGTTAACTACCATTTAAAATAATAATATTATATTATTAGTGTGCAATGTATGATTTCAAAGAAACCCGTTGTTGCATATCGGGTATGCTATCAAACATAGAAACTCCTTTAAAGTAAAATTAATATTTAAATCACAAATATTAATAAATATGAAATATATCTTATTAATTATTTACCTAGGATGTTACATCCTTCCCCCCTTTTTTGAATTGCATCCCCGTAATTTTTACTTCTCAAAATAAGTGGGGGTATTTATCCCTCATAGCATTTTTAGATTCCCACATTGCCTCTTCAACCATATGTTTTTTCCAAAAAAAATTTTACTTGGTGAATTAACATATTTTGTAACACTTTATCTCTACGTTCAATAATATGAACTGGT
Source organism: Viscum album (assembly GCA_963277665.1). Taxonomy (NCBI): domain Eukaryota; kingdom Viridiplantae; phylum Streptophyta; class Magnoliopsida; order Santalales; family Viscaceae; genus Viscum; species Viscum album. Next base: position 2,068,516,602 of record OY728121.1, read on the forward strand.
TTTTCTTCATAAGAGAGATTCTCTTCCAACTGAACTACCTCAGGGATCAAAACATGAGATGGATATGGCATATACTTTCTCAATATTGAAACATAAAAAACATTGTGTACCTGGGATAAACATGGAGGTAAATCCACTCTGTACGCAACTGATCCAGCTTTCTTAAAAATTTTATAAGGTCTAACAAACCTCAGACTCAACTTTCCCTTCATACCAAAACGCATCACACTTTTCCATGGAGAAAGTTTCAGAAAGGCATGATCACCTACCTCAAAAGAAATATACTTCATCCCGTTATCTACATAACTTTTCTATCTACTCTAAGCTGTTCTCATGTGCTGCTGAATCAACTGAACTTTCTCGGCCATCTCTTCTACCAATTCTGGTCCCATCAGCTTCCTTTCACCTACTTCGTCCCAAAAATCTAGAGTTCGACAACGCTTTCCATATAATGCCTCAAATGGAGAAATCTTTTTACTGGAATGAAAACTGTTATTATATGAAAATCAAACCGATAAAATATGTTGGTCCCAACATCCCTAATAATCCATCGAGTAAGCATGTAACATATCCTCCAATGTTTGAAATGTTCATTCTTATTTCCCATCTGATTGAGGATTAAAAGTTGTAGTAAAATTTAATTCAGTACACAATGACTTCTGAAGGCCTTTACAAAAGTTAGATGTAAACCTGGGATCCCGATCAGATACAATGGAGAGGGTAACACCTTGCTACCTGACTATCTCTTTAACATACAACCAAGAAAGAAGATCTAGAGAAAAAGTATCTCTAATAGGGAGGAAATTATCAGATTTAGTCAATCAATCAACAATAACCCAGATTGCATTATTACCTAGAGATGTCTTCAGTAATCCCACAAACAATTCAATGGATATATTTTCCCATTTCCACTCTGGAACTGGTATAGGATGAATCATTCGTTTTGGTAACTACCACTCTGATTTAACAGGCTGACAAGTCAAACACATCACATTAAAATCGACAATATCACTTTTCATTCCATCCCACCAGTAATACTTTTGAAGATCTCTGTACATCTTAGTACTGCCTGGATGAATTGAAAACAAGGAACTATGAGCTTCACATAATAACTCATTCTTCAAATATGATTCAAAAGGAACACATAATCTCTTTCCAAACCTCAAAACACAATCATTATCAATGGTAAATTCAAGAAACATACCCTTATGAACCAACAATACCTATTCTATAACTCACTGTCTTCTTTTTGTGATTTCTTTATTCTATCTGATAGAGATGATCTCACTGACACCTGATACAAAAAAGAAGAATTTCCTGAACCAACAATTTTTATACCAAAGTTCATCAAATCAAAAACCAAAGGGTCTTGTTCCTAACGTAGCATATTTAATGAAGCATTACTTTTTCGACTCAAAGCATCAGCCAATTTATTTTCTTTTCGCGGATGATAAAGGATATTGTAATCAGAATCCTTGATTAATGAAACCATATCCTCTTTCTCATGTTTAATTCTTTCTGGGTGAATATATACCTTAAAATTTTCTGATTAGTATATATTTCATACTTCACTCCATAAAAATTATGTCTCTAAAATTTTAAAGCAAAAGCAACAACATCTAATTCCAAATCCTCTGTAGGGTAATTTAACTCATGGGGTTTAAACTGACATGAAGCATAAGTAATTACCTGATCTTTCTTCATAATGAGACAACCAAGTCCTTTCAATGAAGCATCACTGTATATAACAAGCTCACCATTTCTAGAAGGCAGTGCTAAAACTGGAGAATTCACCAATCTTCTTTTTCAATTCATGAAAAGAATCATCACATTCTTTTGTCCAAATAAACATAACACCTTTTCGAGTTAACTTAGTAATTGGACTAGATAACCGTGAAAAATTGTCAACAAACCTCTGGTAATAACCTTCCAAACTAGGAAAACTATGAATCATAGTTATATTTTTGGGTTTTGTCCATTATTCATCATTTTTTTAGCAGGATCAACAGTTATGCCATTTTTTTAAACAATGGGACCAAGGAATGAAATTTTTTGTAACCAAAACTCACACTTGGTGAATTTCGCAAATAGTTTCTTTTCTTTTAAGGATTTCAATACAACCCTTAAATGTCCTTCATGCTCCTCTTTACATTTAGAATAAACAATAATATCATCAAAAAATAGAACCACCATTTATCACCTGAGTCAACATATCCATTACTATAGTAAACTGTTTAATTCTGATTCTGACCATCTCAGGTTGCTGATTTGGAATATTATTCTCATATCTCTACCTCCCATCATAGCTGCCATGTTTCCTCTATAGAAAACCGTTCTTAACATAGAAATATCTTAGGTGAAGCAACATGGAAATATGTAAATTCAATATCATTAACAGAAATTAATTTAATGATGTTAATTTAACAATACCATAAATCCTAAAGTTGTCTAAACCGACCTCTTATACTAACTATAAGGACCCGGCCTAAAACCTTATATAATATTGAATTAAATGAATAAATAACATTGAGGATCTTTTCTGGTTTAGTTTTATAGATAATTAGGACATAACTATTACATCTCAAAATATACAAAGCAGACACTTCTACACAGTTTCCATTTTTTTACAAAACATGAACTCTTGAAAAAAAGAATCATGTATAGTTCCATGTTTAAGATAGCATGACTTTTCCTTGATCCCATCATTGACCCTATTACACATTATGTCCTATGAAAAACATTTAAAAAACATGGGATGAGAATAAAAAGCTTAGTAAAGGATAAACAAAGAAGGAAAACTATTATTTTTTAAAAACAATAGTTCAACCATGAATAATTTATCATAAGTAATACTTTTCACCTTTATGAAGTAGCAAATACTCTTCACTGAATAAAAGATTATTACTTACCATTTTTTAACCAAAATATTACCATAAAACCCATACAATGAACACATAACATATAAAGGTAACTTGGGACATAAACATACATAATGGAATAAACATACGGTAGACTTACACACATATCACTAAATAGAATAGCCATACGACTGACTTCCATACCCAATGAATTGGAGGTCATAACGTAACCACCCGTCCTGGTATTCACATCACCACCCGTTATTTGGTTTATCACGTAAACACTCGTCAAATGTCCATGTACCATTATAAAATCATAAAAAAATCAAATATGAAGGAAAGAAAACATTTACGCAATTCAATCACAATATATCACATAAATATATTGACATAACAAATCCATTATCAAAACCATTTTCAATACCAAAATACATAAAAGTTTATATGGTATTTATTTTCTTCTAAAAAAAATTACGGCTTGTTGAGGAAGCCAAAGATCAAATAATACTCACAGCGGAGGAAAAGGTTGCCATCACCACTTATGTTAAAAGAAGCATTCCTTTTTGTCTCATAGTGAAATGCTTCGTAAAAAAATATTCCCTTTGGAAGGTCAAGGGTGTTTATACAGTATATAAAAGAAAGTCGTGTATTAAAACAAAACATACCTCAATGGAGGTTGAGAGGAATTCCCTTACCTCATGTACGACTTGACTCAATCATTCTTTAATCTCATGAATAATAAACTAAAGTTAATTTCTACTTGCTTAATAACCCCTTTTCAAGTTTATTATTCATTTTATATCACTTATTACCGTGTTATAAACATTATGTAATCATATAACTTAATAATGTTTGTTTTGACGATATTTGGTATTGAGTAAAAAATGGACTTCTTATAACTACATGTTGTTCATGTGGTAAGATATATATTATCTTAAGAATGAAATCAATGATTTAGATATCATATATATCATATATATCAAGTATATACATGTATTTATTATATTACATAACATTTAGAGGTAAGAAATGAAATGAACCGTTCATAGAGATGGTAAGCCGTACATATGCATGAACACTACTTCTATTTATATTTCTCAATTTAATGGAATTAAAAACATAATGATACTTAGTTATATTATAATTAAAGTATAATATCATATACAATATTATTAACTCTATCCTTTATACGTCCCACATAAGGCATTAACGAGTCATATCACTTCGACGGGGCGGTAGTCCGCACTTCCTCTAATGAGATTATCGTATTTACCCACAATGGAAACCATACCGTATTTCTATAAATGAAAAAATAAAGAAGCATAAAGAAAACATAAACATAATATATATCATATATAAATACAGTTCCATCATAATGGCCACCATGAGAGGCGGTTTGAGATATTTGAACAATCATCGTTTCATGAGGTGTTAGTTTTCCATCCAAAGAAACATTATGTTCTTCAACCATTAGATGGAGGTGTCTGTAAGTGAAGTTCAAATCCTTCTCATAAAATAATCCTCATATATTGGGGATACTGGTGTAGTTAGAAAATAATGGAATTAATAGATTTTATAGGTTGGAAAAGTAAAATAAAAGAAAACAATTTAAGAGAAACTGTTACATTTAATTTGGGTAACTCCCTTTGTTTTGATCCAAAGGACTTCATGAAGTGCCTTTTTCCTTAGCTAAGGATTCTAGGTATAAGATATGGATGTAGGGAGCTTAATTGGACAGATTTTGGATGAGCCTAATGGCTTGAGATGTGTGAGGAATTGGTTATAAATTGTCTCCTTTTATAAGGGGGAGGAGGGGCGCTTTAGGAAAGTGTAATAATATTATTTTATTATATAATGATAATCGGTTTATAAAGGTCCAAAAATCATTAAATTCTAATATAAGATGACTCATGGTCAAAATAAAATCATCCAATCAAAATTTGAAATGTTTTGGATAACATTTTAATCATTATAACCTTAATTATTTAAACCACTTATTGATGAGGTAAACACTGCATAATTATTGTGTCACAAATAATTTAATTTATTTGTTGTCTAAAATTTATAAAAAAATACTATGAAGTTTGAAATAGTTTTATCTTTCCAATTAATATTTTTAGTAAAAAATATTACTTATATAATACCATATAAAAATTAATATACAAAAAGATTTTTGTTTATAGCATTTTTGCCTTTACATTAAATTAATTAATCGAAAGTGTCATTATCTTTCATAAGTGGCTCCATGGGGTCCCAAAATAGACCCAAAGATGCATATGGTTGGTAATTACTCATCCAGTAAGGTTAGGACACATGTTAAGGTAATTTTAAATTAATACAACATTCTTTTTTTTACCTTGAATTACCCAATTTAACTTTACCCGCGGTAAATAAAAGTGAAAATTTACTATTCACCAGAAATTATTTTCATCTTATTGAACCACATTTTACTTACTAATAACAACCATGAATATCGGATTTTCAAAATTGAATTCATATAAGTGGTAAAATTTCATTTAAATGAAAAATTTAGTCTTCTTAACTACTACTAATTGGTTTCACTATTCGTCAAAAATTGAAGTCATTCAGAAAAATACAAAAAATTCAGCCTAAGATATATTTGATATTACAAATTCAAAAATGATTTCTATTTTCCCAAATTAAAAACAAAGAAGTGGATTTAATTAATTTAAAATGAATTTCCGTTGTTAATACAAATAGCATGTTTTTATGAAACAATAACTATCAAAAGATTGACACTTGTTTATGTCCAAATTCAAATTGAAATTAATTAAAATGACCAACATTGGATTAAATGATAAAAATATATTATAATTACACTTTAAAACCAATTTAAAAAATAATCTAACCATATAAATAAATTAGATTAAAAGGCACTTTTGAATTAAAATACAATATTTTTCACTATTCATTAAAAAAATGAAGATTATCAGAAAAATACCAAAAAATTACCCAAAGTAAAATATGATGTCCCAAATCTAAAGAAGTATTTTATTTGGTCAAATAGAAAATATAAAAATGACCAAAACTATATTTAAATAGGGTTCTCCATTAAAAGGCGGTAAATCTTCCTTTTATTGTAAATTATGCTTAAAATTAGATTCATTCATATTTTAAGCCTCTAAATTTTTATTGGATAAATGTAAATACCTTTAACAAACATGTAAATCATATTTTAGTTAGTTTTGTTCATTCCCACCAATAAAATAGCTAGGAGTTAACTACCATTTAAAATAATAATATTTTATTATTAGTGTTCAATGTAAGATTTCAAAGAAACTCGTTGTTGTGTATCGGGTATGCAATCGAACATAGAAACCCCATTAAAGTAAAATTAAAATTTAATTTACAAATATTAATAAATATAAAATATGTATTATTCTTTATTTACCGGGGATGTTACATCATTCCCCCCTTTTGGGAATTGTGTCCCTGTAATTTTTACTTATAAAAAAAGTGGGGGTATTTATCCCTCATAGCATTTTCAGATTCCCACGTTGCCTGTTAAACCATATTGTTTTTCCACAAAACCTTTACCTGGTGAATTACATTATTCCGCAAAAATTTCTCTCTTTGGTCAAGAATCTGAACAGGTTGTTCTTCATAATAGAGTTTCTCTTCCAACTGAACTACCTTTGAGATCAAAACATTAGATGGATCTGGCATATACTTTCTCAACATCAAAACATGAAAAACTTTGCGTACCTAGGATAAAAATGGAGGTAAATCCACTCTATACGCAACTAATCCAACATTCTTCAAAATTTCATAAGGTCCAAAAATCCTCGAACTCAACTTTTCCTTCATACCAAAACGCATCACACTTTTCCATTGGAGACTTTGCAATCTTTCGCCGACTTGGGGTCGAAGGTCTCTACATGCATTCAAGGTTCACTTTTGAGGTGTTCTGGAAAGCTCATATCCTAGTATGGATTAAAGTAAATGTTGACAGAGCCTCTAAAGGCAATCCGGGTCCTGGGGATACTGTGCTATTTTTAGAGACTCTCTTGGCCATTGTCATGGATGCTTCTTTGGAAGTTGCAGTTCGGTCTCCTCTTTGTAAGAAGAGATGTTGGACATGATTCATGTAGATGATTTTTTTTTAAAAAAGTGGGAATAACATATGGATTGAAAGTGACTCCTCCACTATTTTCCAGGATATCTAGAATGGTGTGGTGAACCCTAATTGGCATCTTACCAATCATTGGATGAGTTGCCTTGCCTCACCCCTGGAAACCAGATATATTGTCACACATGCCATTTGTGAAGCGAACATGGTTCTTGAAAGCCTTTTTAATAATTTAATCAACCACGACATCACTTGGCTTGATGACCTCCCTGTTGATCTTCTTTCGCTTTATGAAAAAGATTGTAATAAGTTCCGATGCTTTAGACTCTTGTAGTTTCTTTCTTTATATTTAATAAATGGTTCCCATTACCATTCAAAAAAACATTGGTGTAATAATATGGTAAGGAATAAAAAAGATAAAGGATGTTCCTCCTAGAACAATTCACACCCAAAAAACACATAAAAAATATTTGGAAGGAAACACACTTGTCCACACTCAGAGAGGTAATATTTATCCTAAATTTGGCGAAGAGTTGGGGAAGAGTCATAAACAATAAATCATATACTTCTCCAAAATCATAAAATAATTCATTAGGAGACCACATCATACAATACCATCACTTGAATTTAATTACATTAATGATTCATTATAAAACAGAAATCCATATAACCGTCTCCAATACAAAAAATCAACAAAGTGATAGGAAATACGTTATGGTGGGAGCACCATCGATCACTCACCCCACACATCCCATGATCACCACAAAAAAACCACATAAAACCAAAATGGTTTCAAATTTGATATTATATATAAAATGATAATGGGTTAAAGATCAAGGACTTATAGTTCCACGATCATGGAATGTAACACCCCTAGAAAAGAAACCCAAAGGTGACCCACCCAAAGAAACTGAATATCTTTCTCATTAAAATTTCAAACCATCCAACCCTACCTTTTTATATTCAATAAATTATAACTATAGTTATGGGTGAGATGGATAGTTTATATTGAGGAAAATTGTAATATTGTATTCAATGATAAAAATTTCACCAAAAAAACCACCCCATTAAATAAATAAGAACTACTGTGAATGAGGGTAAAAAGAAAGAAGGGGAGAGGATTCAAGAAAATAATGTGATCAAGGATGAAACAAGAGGGAGAGAAAATTATTGAGAGGAAAATTTGGAACCTTAAAAACAATAAGGGGAAATTATGGGAGATGAGAGACATCCAAGACCAGAGTGAGGGACCTCAGTGCTGCAGACCCTCACTGGAAACCAACAATGGAAGAGAGACATGATAGAATTGATTGATTTGGGGGTATTTGTAGATATAATTTTTTTAAAGTGTAAATTAAGTAATGAATTTTATAATGTGTTATGATTTGATATGTTTTGAATATTTTAATTTCGCTGAAGGAATTGGATTGAAAAAAATATATCTTGAATCATTAATTTATATAGGGACTTTTAGTGTTGTAAATATTTACTAGCATATATAATAGTCATATATTGTATCTATAAAATTTATATAGATATTTAGAAACAAAATTAACATATATATAATATATGTGAGATTATGTTCATATATAAAAAACTCAAATACTTTGATCATTTTATATGGTTAAACCTAAATGTTAGGTTCACATGGATTTTGTTTCTATAAGGTATGGAGGATGTTTGTAATCCCAAAAGTTAGGTATCCATATCCTGTTGCGAGATTTTATTTCTACATATCAAGTAAATATTAATGGTTTGGATACTAGAGGAATAAAATTGATTTTATCTATATTACAGATTCAGACGAAGGCTTATCCACTCAACTATACAATAATCATATGTGATATATATTGATGGTACTATAATGTACCTAAATGGATCTGAAATGTAAGAAATGAAAAACCTAATAAAATCATAGTTAAATTTGGATCTTGAATCACTAAATCGATACTACGTATGAGATCAACATTTTTAGTGGGAGTATATTAAAAAAATTGAGTTACTAAAATAATATAAAACATGATACTCACCAAGATATTTGACTTATTGTATATCATAATATACATCATTAATGTAATTTTTAGATCACATAAAGGTTGAAACCATATTTTAACTGATTGTTATATAAGGCTTAGAAGTGTAATAATGTAAAATTATTCTAAGAGTATAATTTTTATGTTATAGGAATCAATATCCTGAATTATAACCCATTGACATTGGATCCCAAATGTGATTAATTTTTTTATAATTAATATTGACTAAAAAATATTAGAGAATTGATTAAAGGATAACTAAACCTACATGTTGGAAATAGGAAATGTTTATATCTATTATAAGTTGGAACATATTACCTATGTTTTACCTAGTGTACTTGTTATGAAAATAGAAAATTGTTATCTAGTTTAGAATATAAGAAGATATTTTATTTAAATGCCATTCTTATTAAATATGGATTAAACATTAAATGTTCTGAGAAATAGTTTATTTTTTCCTATGAAATTAAAATATTTTAATCAACTGGAAATATAATGAATTGTTTATAAATTCTAGATATAGATTATATTGATAATATCATTCAAGATAAGAAGTTTATGGTTTATTATAATGCCACTTTTCGTCATATTTATTTCCATAGACATATAAATGATAAAATAATCTGGAAAATCTATAGAGATGTATTACTATATTGGTTTTACTATAAATAATTTAAAAATTATGAAACTTATTTATTTTATAAATAAAAAAATAACCATTTAGTGTAAAAGGTGGGGCGAATAATGAGTTGTTAGATAAAACTATAGTTTTTTATATAGACCAATGAGTACTTAATAATGTGGTAGGTATATGTATATAACAACTTTTATTAATGAAATTATTTGATTTTTTATGTTTTATTATTATAAAAATGTTTTAATCTTTTGAAAGTTTATAATAATATTTAATTGAATTAATAAAATCTACAAGAAAAATATAAAAAGATTATTTTATTAGATTTGTATACTGAATAAATGAGCTTATAATTTAATAAAAATCATAGATAATGTGGAATTATTTCAAATATTTCTCCTCCTAGAAAAATATAGGATAATGGTGTGTCTAATATAAGGAATTATACTTTTTGGATCACATTTTGATTGATTATCAGTCAGTATATGCGTATTATATCATTATAGAGATACAATCTGAAGAAACCTCTATTAGAGTAAAACATGTTCCATCTATAGTAGTCAAAAATAAAATATATGAGATATGGATTTTTAGGAATCCCATTTTTTATATTATATGTATTCTTTGTTTTTATTTATATGTATGAAATTATTATTTTAAAAAATGACCTAAAATTAGGAAAATTCAGTTGTATTGGTCATTATAAAGAAATTACATTATATTAATTATATATTCTTTTTAAAACCACATATTTTCAGGATTTATTTGATGTATTATTCAGGATATAATGTTTAAATAGATGTATTAGTGGGATTTGAATTAAATTTAGAGATAATAAAAACTAACATTATGGAATGGCACATAATATCGATCTTTTTCATCTTTAATAGGAAGTTGTTGAAACAAAACTAGATACACAAGAACCATAATGGTTTGCTAATATTTCTTTAGTTAATGATATATATTAAAATGTTATGGAAAATAGTGATAAATTAATGTTCATTTAAGGTGAACTTTCTTCTCACTTAGAGGTCGCTGAGTGTTCTTTATTATTAGACATGTTTAGTGGCATCATGATATAAGATATTCTCCATGTAGACTAACCAATATTAGAACATAATGTATGTAATTTAATGGATGATACCCATTGTATTCTTATAGGTTTTCTCTAATAAAACTAAAATTTATGGTCGAGTTCTAAACTGTAAAGATGACTTGGTAAAAAATGGTTATATATAATTTCATGGAATTAACTGTGATGAGATATTTTCACAATTAGTGATGAAAAATTATTTTTATTATTTCATTCTATATCATCTCATAATTATTATATGATATACCATCTGTATATAAAAACTACCCACTTTATAATTGGGAATTTTTTCTAGGATATATATGCGATTCAATATATAGTTTTTATAGTGAAATATAAATTTTATAATGTTTTCATGTTTCAATAATGCATTTATAGAAAGAATTATGCTTCTTCAAGTTGGAGTTAATAGTTTAATAATTAAATTAATGACATTGTTTTTGTTATAAACTTTGTTGGTTCTTATATATTCATTTGGATTAGTTTGAGTTTTTTTGGAATTTTTAGTGTTTTATGCAGATGGAACAATACTCATTGGAAAATATTGACTAAAATTACCTCATATAAATTTTTGCTTTGGAAAATTATTTCTGATGAAAGGAATGGGTGACGTAACATAAATTCCTTGAATAAATATAACTAGAGACAATCAAATAGGATTCATGAAATATGTTAGGAATCCTATGTTGTTAATGATTTAAATATTTAAAACTTGGAAAAGTACAAGAATGTATCATTTCTATTGTTTCATGGAATGTGGCTTATAAAAACACAATATCCTTTTAATGGGTAATAAAGGAGAAATATGGATAATATTCATTTTTGTATATTATAAGACCTGTCATGTAATTTTTGTTTCTCACACGACCTAGTGTATTTTATTATTTCATAATAACATGTAGATTTCAATCTAGAACCCAATGAAAAAAATTATATTATTGTGAAGAACATCCTTATGTAATTAAGAATATGTAAGGATGTAATAGTACACATTTGAGGCGATAATAATCACATTTAAAATGGTTACATTGATGATAGTTTCCAAATCAAGAATTTTTATATTAGAAATTAATATAGTTATGTGTTTTAACTTAGTGATAGATCCATCAGGTAGACCATTTCCACACATCCCACCATTTCAATCTCAATAATATAGGTAGATTAAATAAGTGAATTAGATGATTTTTTGATTCTATATTATTCAAGATTTTATTTTTTGAACATGGGGTGGGTGTTAAATTGTTGGGAGATATTAAGCATTACTAGTGAAATTATAAAACTATTTCCTAGGAAAAAAGACCTTAGTATCACTAAAGGAACAAACACACCTTTTAAAAAATAAAATTTTATTCATAATAACTTTGATAATATTGATTTAATGATATATTTAGTAGATAGAAAAGATAATTTAATGGAAGAATTTATGAAACCATTAAAATTATGGCTGTATAAGTTTAATGTAAAGTATATAGGAATTTGATACATGGGAGACTCGACATAATAGTTGTTTTCAATATAAATTCATCAAAGGTTTATAATAAATTAAGTATCCTTTATCATTAATTCTTGTGTAATGATTACTTCCCATGAACTGTGGAATGATAAAACACCTCAAAGTATGGATATGAGTTGTTACTAATCAATGATCATAATGGAGTATTTGGGGTTATGATGATATGGTAAAATTAGTTTGAATAGAATCATGTATATGATATATATGATATTCATGAGATAATAAGTGTAGATTTATTATATAGACTAATTTAAAAAATTATATCACATTTAATTTAAAACCATAACATCTCTAACCCCCACTTAGAGATCTGGTGCTAAAAACAAAATATATACATTTATTTATTTGATACTGATAAACATGAAGAAATTTTCTCCACCCAAAACATATAACATAAAATATAAATATTTTATCACTTAGATATCTATGGAACTTTTAGTTTTAGATTTTTATATCAAGAAAAACACATACATAAAAATACCCATGTGTTCATGTGAACATTTTTCCTACAACACCTAGTTTTATTATTTAAAAATAAGTCTCCAAACTGTCTGATAAAATTTTCCATCCACGAAACCATTGTAGACATAAGAAATTTAACATAATTCTTTGCAACCTGGTAAATGGAAAATATAATAAGGGTGAGAGAGAACACTTATTAAGGGTAAATATAATCATTAAAAATTGAATCCCATTACTGGTAATAAGAATAATATAATAGTATGATGACATAATCGATGTAAATGAGCATGACATAAGATAATTCATTCCCATAAAAAAATAAATCATAAATTTAGGGACATGGAATAATGAGTTAATGTAATATAATAGTCATATAAGTGAACAATCTTGAGCAGTGTGAAAACAATCCATGAATAATTTATCAATTAGAACTCCAAACAAGAATTAAAAAACTATATAGCTCTATTGGAACATCAAAAATTCATCATGGAATCACCTTACTAGATAATCAAAAAATATTTTAGGAGTAACCTTTATCATCTAAAATCCATTTCATCTTTGGAGTAAGTTTCAATTAGTTAATTCCATCATCTGTTAGTAGTAACATAAATCAATCTTCTATATGGGGAAAATTCCATCTAGTTAACTCCATCACAATACCAAATGAACTAGAACACTATAATGGTACCACCCATTACATATCATACAATTTCCATTTGGTATTTTGGATCAATCCCCAATCTCTCTTTCATCAATAATGTCTATGTATCTTATCCTGAAACAAAGCACATGGAATCTCACATTTCATCAAAAACTGTCATGCTTGATTTACCAGATAAAAAGAAATGGGTATCCTTAAAATCTATTAAAAAAATCTTCAAAATCCATTGAAATAAAGGGAGTGAATGGTATCATAAAATTAAATCTCTAATGAATTTTATAAATCATTAAAAGAAGATTTCATAGATGAATCCTTTTAAAAATATTGAAAAAGTCACTTGGAAAATAGCTGAAAATACTATTTGGTTTTAGTGCCTTTAAAAAAAATATTTCAAAATAATTAATAATTGTATTTTTTAAAAATAATCCTCAATTATTATAAATTAACATAAAAAATAATTTAATAAGGTTATAAAACCAATTAATTTCATTCCTTTTTAAGATAAAATCTAATTTCAAATTTTTCTAATGATATTCAAAGGTTATTAATGAGGAAGAAAGTAACAAATTAACTTTTTAAAAACCATTTAGTAGAAGATAAATTATCCTTGAAATAAATTCAGTATATATTTTTTTAAATAAAAATCTAGTAATTAGATAAATAACATAAAGTATGAGATTGGAAAAAAGATATTTAAAACCTTTCATGTAATATTATTAAATAAAAACCATTTACTCCCATTGAAAACCATAAAAAATTTAAAAAAATCAGAATAAGAAACATAAAATTAATTGATAATGAAAAGAGTCATGATATTAAATATATAGAGTCTATATATACACCATATAATTGAATATATGTTCATTGATCAAAATAAGACTCAAAGAATGAAGTCTGAGATTTGAAACCATTGCAAATTAGGTGTTACTGAAATAAAAAAGACACTGAATTAAGGAACATTACATGATTATTTGAAACCTATACTTTCTATGAGATAATATGTTAAAGTACATTCACATGGATTAAAGTAATTCATAAAAAATAAAACATGATGAATAATTATAATTATGCCTCAATGAATTGAAATTGAGTCCATTAAAAACCTTACATCTGTTATAACAATTAAACAAATTTCTCAATAAAGATAGAACATATAAATAATTTTATATATCATTATAAAAGAGTCATTCGTTATATAATATCTCAATATCTATCTTATATTCCTTATAAAATGATGTAGGTGTATAATACAAAACACGTCTCAAGGAAACATTGTTAAAAACAATAATCCTTACAATGATTGTATCATAGAAGTGAGAATTAATCATTGAGGTTACTATGATTTTTGATTTTAAAATTATGTATAAAAAGTTTAAATAAAATAAAATATAATGAAATGATATTTTACACATAATCATGGAATCTAGATGTAAATGAAGAAATGTTATAACCCAATGATTTAAATTGATTAATGAAACCCCTTACATAGAGTCATAACATTATATATATATCCATTAACTGGTATAAAGTAATCTTATATAATTATTTACATGTCTAGGAATATTTTACTAGTTCATTACTTTATCATTTAATTAAAAATTTCATTAATTTCAATGAGATATTTAATTAAATTATCAGTTTAGTCCACATCTATTTTTTAGAGGATGTGTCGTTTATAAATGAAAAATAACATTGGTAGTGTAACCATGGTTTAAGGGGTCATTATTAAATAATCCCCATAATAATAATAATTTATTAATTATCATTTTTATACATCATATTTTCACAGTAATTTAGTAAAAGATTAAAAATAAAACGATACACATAGCTTTGTGGAGGTGGTATTCCACCCATACACATGACAGTAATTATTTGTTTTTAACAGGTGGAAGGGTAATAAAGTATGTAATAGATTATATTTAAAAAATCATACTCATTTAATTAATGTTATATATTAATTAAATCCATCATAATAACTATCCTTATGTGGTGGTGATGAAAAATTAATCACATCTCTTTATAGAGGTGGTTATTCACAAATACACATGGGCAATATTTTCAATTACCATTGGATGACAAAGGATATTAATAATGTATTAATATTAACAATAATAACATTTAAATATTTGAATTAAAATTATTTTTTCATTTTATAATTGTTAAATAATATTTTAAGGATATAAAATAAGTAATAAACTTGAAATAGTTCGGTTAGGACTTATAAATTCTCATAAGACAATCTATTTGGATTAAACCTAAAGCCTTATAGGATTGATATTTTTAGTGAGACCAATACCTCAATGATTTAGGAGAATTTTTTCAGGTTATTTAGGAAGTTATTTTCCTAACAATTTTTCTCAAAATGTGTAATGAACAGAGGATAGGATATGCCATTTAATATGTGAGGGGAGAGACATCATTGGAATTACTTAATGTATTAAATTGATATAAAATAATTTTCTTATTTTCTTCTCACAAAAATAATATATTTATAATATTAGGTAAAAATAAGTCTAGATAATGTGATGAAAAAAATTTAGACATGATAAGGTTATTTTAAACCCTTATAAGTTAGTTTTAATCCACTATTAAACTATTTAACGATTATAGTGATAGCAACATTTTTTCACATTAATGTTAGAAAAAAATGAAAGGTGATTTATAAGTGGAATATTTTTTATATTCTATATAGTTTAACATTCACATGGATAATAAAAATATTCTTATGGATTTTAAATCATTTAGAAATATAGTAACTAAAAATAAAAAAACATTAATGACATTTTTGGTAGTATTTAAATAAATAAAATTAAAAAAAATATAATGATTTTAATTTAGTTTGAATATAAACTTTTAAAAACACAATAATAAAATATATTTATCTAAAAAAATTGTCAAACACTATAACTCACTGAAAAAAAGTCCTTGCATGTTTTTGAAACCATTTACCTGATTTTTGTACTGCTTGAACAAAGACTATTTGGACAGTGTGTAAACATTTAAGGTAAACATTTTATCATTAAAATGATTAATTAATTTCAAAAATTTAAAAATATAAATATTAAAATATTCATCATTAACCATTCAATATTTTTTTATCCCTATCCAAAAATATTATAGATATTAATAGCAAGAAAGAAACATTCTGATATTTTTCATTACTTAAAATATTATAAAGGTATTTAGCAAAGAAGAATGGATCCAAAATACCTTATTTTAGATTATTTTATAGTGGTGATTGAATGGAACCAATAAAAGTAAATATTGACAAGTGTAAGGATTATTTTGAATCCTAATTTACTAGTTTTAACCATGATCTACCCATTTTAGACTTACTGTGTTGGCATCTTTTTTAACAAGGTTTCTATCTATTATAACAAAAAAGTTGAATTACTTATCAAATTTACAAATACAGATTCCAAATATAGAATCCATCTGTAAAAATTAAATCATTCAAATTTTCTTATATTACTTTTTAAAAAATGTAGAGAAATGCAATAAAAAATTGTTTTTCATGAGAAATCATTTTTAAGTATAAAATGTTTTTATACCAATGTTAAGAATATATTCAATGAAAATGATATTAATTGTAATATTTTAATAAAAATGAACTAATTAAGAATCATAAAATTTTCAAAATAAAATGGGACTTTTTAAATACTTGAATGTAAAAGATAGTTATATATAATGACTGAATGGCCTAAAGGCCTTATTTCTTATTGATTTTCTAATAACCCCCCTTCCAAGGGATGAGGGGGAACCCTTAAAAGGCCCTTAGGCTTAGGAATTAAATTTCCTATAGGATTTGGGGACATTACATGACCTGTAGGTCTTAAGGAAATAATACAGACAATGACTACTTGAAACTGCTCCTCCCTAGCATCTGCATCGTGATCAACTCTCCACCATTGCTTGATTGTTAGGCTTGCATGTCCATGTGAAGGGGTGCACAGGCGCGGTACCAATGGAAAATTCCATACCCTATAATTCTTCCAAAGTCCTTTTATCCCTACTCTGGTTGATGTGCCCTGCTCTTTCCTCCTCTCGAGTGGTTCCTTGTAGAATCTGTCTATGCAACTGCAAATCAGGTGGCCCTACGAGCCTTGAGGTGGAACGAAGGCCATGAGGTGGCCTGAAAGTCTTACTGACCAAAAGGCCTTGGGTGGCCCAAAGGCCTTAAGGAATCCAAGCCCAAACTTGTGTCCCAAGGTGAATTGTCCCGACAACTACAATGCTGAACAGTACCTGCTACAGTAACAAACAATACCTGCTACAGTACTGCACTCGTAACTGCTACAGTAACTACTACTGTACCTACTATAGTACTTGGTACAGTAGCTACTACAGTGCCCCTGAAATTATGCCTCCACCTAGTTTTGAACATGGTTCTCGTTGATTCACTTAGAGAGACCTCACCAACTGGGCTGAGGCTCATGTTCATAGTTATATATAAAATTGGTGTTTTTCACTATTTATTGAAAAAGTAAAATTTTATAAAAAATATCAAAATATCATCCTATGATAATTTTTATATGATTATTAAGAAATTAATACCCTTTTTATAGAAGATTTTTTAATAAATTTGAATAAATTAATTACTATATTCACTCCTAAAAGGGAATAATATTTATTTTAAAAGAAAATGTTTTTTTGAAGCATAAATGACTTTACAAAAAATTGACTGGTTATTTCTTAATAATTAATGAACAAGTTTTTTTTTTTTTTTTTAGTATTTTTAGAATTTTTTTTCATAATTTGTTTTATCCTATTCATAACATAAAATTTTACAAATAGGTTATAACAACTCTATTTAAATAATAACACCTCGCAGTGGTTAAAGTTCGATGATATGTGTTCTTTTTGCTATCAAGAGTAATATTGTTTTAAAATATTGGGGTATTATATAATAACCACAAAAAATAATATTTTTCCATTCTATTTATCATGATCTTGGTAATTCATGGGTTTAATATATGAAAATCCATTTTTCAAAACCCATGTAATAAAATAGACATAGAGGAGAAAAGTGATGTCTAAATAATGAAGGGAAGTGATAGAGAATAAGATGATAATAAAGTTAACAACCAAATTTTTTAGAATTAATATGGAAAAAATGAAACATTATATCCATCATAAATGGATTTAAATAGATACAATTTTAAAATTATGGGGGATCCTTTTATTATCCAAACTTAGAAAATTTTAAAATATATATATTTGATGTTATTCATTTATGTAAATAAAATTTCATTCTTTTGTTTCATGTTTTAACAATATTACCCATATATCTCATCTAATATTCTATGCATTGATTATCCACAATTAATCTTTTTCATTCCCTAAGATTCATATTTTAATAGATTATAAGATATATAAAAGGATGAAATATAGTCCTCATATATTTTCTATATGAAAATTGTTTGAAAATGTAATATGATACCCAAAATGAATAAAACTACATATGAGGAAATAATAATTTTTACTCCAAAATTTCCACAATAACACCCATGGATCAACATATATTATTCCATAAATAATTAACCCTATATCTATTTTATCCTCAATATCCTCATCAATAATGAATGTGTTAACCTTAAAGGTTATATTATACCATTCGTCTTATATTTCCAAACATGCAATATCATTATTCCAATATAATACATCATATTATAACTAAGGGTTACATATTCCTGAACCAAAAAAATTCACCCAAAATAATATTGATCATCCTAAATAAAATCATTTTAAACCTCAAAAGGAGTATCTATGAATTTGAACTTATGATCATTTCTAAATTTATAATCCCATGATAATATCCATAACTCTTAATTTAACCACAGTGGAGACATCCTAATTCTCTTGTTTTGTCAACCCTACAATCATACTAACTATTACAGGCTCGAACCCACACTCCAGGATCTACTGCTAAAAATTCACTATATTTTTATCTTTAATAATGATAATAGTGGCCCAATTTTAGCAATCCATAACATATAACATCGAATATAAATATTAGCTCAATCATATACCCAAATTTCTTTTAGGTTTAGAGTTTAAAGTAATTTGGTAAAAATATTATATAAAAATACCCATCTCATCATGTGATCATTTTTCTATTAGATATTTCTTTCATTATATTACTATAAGTTTTCAACATCTCTCATTAATTTATTCACACATGAAACATTTCTAGACATAATTCATTTACCAAAATTATTCAAAACATGAAGAGGAAGAAAATGTTAGGAGGGTGATCTCAAACTCCAAGTAAGGGTGGACATAAGAATTAATAATTGAATGTCATCTATAAAAATTTGATGAGGATAAAACTATGACCACATAATCAATGTTCATGGGAATAACATAATAGTATTCATTACCATCCAAAAATGGATCATAAATAATAATATGTGGAATAAAGTTGTAACATAAGATAAGATTCATATAAGTAAATAGTCATGAACCATATAAAAAATCCTTGATAAAATGATATCTTATAACTCATAATAAGAAGGAAACATTGTATATGTATCTCAGAAATTAAAACATTCATCATCGAATCACATGACCAGATAATTCCATTTTATCTAATGAGTTTCCTGTAACTAATAAACTCCTTTATCTCTTAAGTGTAAGTAACAATAATGTAACTCCAATGTCTCTTGAGAGTAACATAACTTTGGTTTCTATTAAGAGTTACTTCCATCCACTTAATACCACCTCATTAACCAATACATTGGAGGGATATAATGAACCCACTCATCATATATCCGATAATGGATCTAAAGGATTTGGGATTACACCCAAATCCCGCTTTCATTAACAATATCTAAGCACAATTACATGAATTAATTATCATTTATTGTTTCATTTAATCAAAACTATCATAGATTTATTTACCAAAGATAATTTAAGGGTTTTCTTGAAAATATATTTAAAATATCCCAATAAACCTTTAAAAAAATAGAGAGAGTAAAATCATATTATCATATCCCCTATAAATCATAGAAATTATTAAATTTTGTTAATGTATATGAAAATAACTTTAAACTGATATTTAAAATGTTTATTAGAAAATAAAGGCATATACTATTTTATTTTAGTACCATTAAAGGAAATTCCAAAATTTTGAGAAAATGGGTTTCTTTGATGTTAATCATGTATTCTTATAAAAAAAATATTAAGATAGTTATGATGGTGAGAAAATCTATTCATGTTATATAATATAAATATAAATTTCTTTCTTAGACTTTTGTAAAGAGAGTCAAATATAAACAATGCAGAAAAAAATATGAAATTTCCTTTTTAAAACCATTTAAAATAATGAAAAAGATAATGGAAATTATATTTAAGAAATATTTTGTTTATTATAAAATAACAATATTGAAATAAGAAAAAAAAATGTTGGTATAGTTTGGTTGAAAGAGTTTAAAACCTATAAAGATACTTTTTAAATAAAAATCATTTATGAACTTTGAAACAAAAAAAACATTGAAGAAATAGAATAATAATAATTTTAAACTACTATGAGTATAAAAAGAATCACAATATAATATTTCATGAGTTTTTATATATTCTACATTGTTTAATACATGTTCCCAAATAAAAACATGAATCAATAAAATAATTTAGAGATGAGAAACCCTTACAACTTGGGTAAGGCATAACACTAAAATCAATTGAATGATAGAAGATAACATTATAATCTAAAACAAATAACTTTCAAGAGATAATATCTAAAAAAAATTAATGTAGAAGTATTTACACCAAATTAAATAAAACAAGCTGAATAATATAAACTATGTCTCAAAGAATTGAAATTGAAACCATGAAACCCATTAAAACTTTTATAACAATTGAATCAATGTATCACAAGATATATGACATAAATGTAAATTTAAATATAATGATAAAATATTCAAACAAGATCTAATGAAATAATAGGAATAATATATATATTATAAAATAAAGTAAGTGTATAACAGATAACATGTCATAAAGAAACAATATTAAGATGAATAATCCTTGAAAATATCATAACACTAAAGTGATAATAAATCAATGTTGTGACTATGTATAATAGTTATAAAAAATTGGAATAAAATAAATTTCTATAAAACGTCATTTAATGTATTATCATGGAATAAAAATTATATTGAAGAAATTATTGGTGTTGGTTCCCTACAACCAACATATTTTTACTTTATTTTTAACAGGTATTTGTATTTCAAAAATTAATAAAATACATATCACATCATAATTGTTCTTGTGGGTGACAATGTATGTGATATTTTTTTAAGAGTAGCTGTCACACTAAAAGGTTATTGTAGTTCCCCACTATGATGAGAACCAGGAAGTGCTATGACACTATTACAGAATATATGTTATATGGTAGGATGATATCATTTGGGGGATAAAAATGATATAGGCTATCAGGGGTGGAGACTCATAGGACATTGGCACATATTCACATGGTGTATGCCCTAGGTAATATCTAGTCGGAGATTATGAGAATACAACTTTCTTAGTAGAAAATAAAAATTCATATGCGTCATTGGATGTTCATATATGTGGACATGTGTATTGGTCCTTAGACTCTAAGATTATTATTGATGAGTAATATGATTTACAAACTTAGTTGTATTGAAAAAAACCATGTTGATAGATGTTCAAAATGAAGCAGGATATGTTGGGTTTGTCATGAGTAATATTTCATTATTGAATGATGAGGAAAAGTATTTTTCGCTTCTTTTCACGGATGGAAGTTAATATCTCACGATATTTGATGGAAATGATATAGCCTAAATAAATCCATCTCCTTGGTGTTCAAAAAGAAATTTCAATTTCTAGAAATTCAAATAAAGTGATATCAAGCACATAGGTTGATGGAACTGGAATACAACCTTCTCAATTAGAGATATTGCAATAAAGGGATTATATTACCTTATAAGCATCCATATGAGGTGACATGTCATTGTGACAGTAACTTATTTATCTATGGGTGACTTGACATGTTGTTAGATGCTTACCTTGGACTTTAGGTTCTATCGCCTAATCGCACTATGAACGATTTTAAGAGGGTCACACACTAAGTGTATCCATAATCTCAGTTAAATAATACATTATTTTTTATTATTTGAAAATTTGAATTAATATCATTTTGGTATGTGGTTTATAATAATTCATTTACGACTGATCTCATTTATTCAAGGACTAGTTATTTGAGAGAATATATTTCGAGTTCAATATTTAATAAATATTTATTTGTCGTTTAGTGAATATAATATTTATTTATTTTTGGAAAATAATGCAGGTATATTTATTTCATAAATAAATAGACATTATTAAAGGCGGGATAAATATTATGGTGGAATGAAGGACTGATTTTAATAGTCTAATGAAAAATAATAAAAATTGAATATTATTTAATTAAGTAATATCTAATTATAATTGTCATGTAAATGACTGTTGAGAAATAATAATATACTATAATTATTTGAAATGGATTTTTCTTAGATTAAATAAATAAATAAAGGCACCTGAGCAATTATTTTATTTTAAGCCTACAAATATAAAAACCCAATTATGTTATTTTCTCAAGATCCAATTCGGCTGTGTAGAATGATTCTTGGAGAATCCTCTCAATTCTAGAGAGATCCCTTCTCTAAGCACACTACCATGAATAGTGAGCAATCCTCCTCCACCAGATCAAGGAGAACACTTTGTATGTGATTTTTTGAGGTGATCAAGGTGGATTCCACAAGCACAAGGATCTTCCATGATAACTAACCAATGAATCCTTCAACGATTTCTAGATATTCCTGTAACACATGTGGATCAACGTTCGAAGAAATCTACACATGGTATCTACAACGCAATGATGGTGCATCATAGATCTGCCGGTAGACTCATCAATGAAAAAATAATTCCATATAGGTAATTATTTATCTAATTAAATTAATTATATACAATATATGTTGATCTCCCCTTACTTTGGTTCTGGTGTAATTAATATTTTCTATCATAGATTCAATTCCATTGATTATAGTGATTGAAAATTGTATATATCATGGATTGATAATCAAGTATGGAAAAAAGAAATTATGGGAACATCATATTATACACTTCCACTACACCCGGAACCTACACGTGGTATAAGAGTGCGCATGTAATTTTTTTTATAATTGTTTAATTTTTTTTGGTAATTTATGCATTCATAATTTAGTTTATCAGTTCTTTTTAACCATTATTTTCTTTTGAATTGAAATATAGGATTCTTCCACCTTCATTTTTTGTAAATCTAATCAAGATGATTAATTTTATGAATAATATAAAATAAGGGAACTCACATGAAGTTTCCAGGGTTTCAAGTCAGACAACATCACACTACACAATGTTTAACTGGAGTTACTGACAGTGTAGTCTCATTTAACACATCAATATTGATTCAAAAATTAGTTTGAGATTATGCATTAATTACCACATTAGTTTCAAAATTAATGCACCCGTGTGTTGACGAGAATTAAATGGAACATAGTAATATAAACTACGTGTTGTGTGGACCATTGGAAAATGCATGTAATCCATTTAGTTTAGAGATGGGTTGTGTCTTCCATACAAGGCCTACCTGATCGATGACCATTTATCACGGATTCAACACAACGTGTGGACCATTGGACCTCTCGTGTATTCCAAAAATTTTATGAGGTACGCTTCACACGCTTAGTACGTAGGTATGTATCTTGGATAGAAGGTGAAATATTTACACGTGATAGGGAAGACCATGTGATACATGTACCTAAATGTGTCCATAAAGATAGTACACACCATGTGATAGGTTTTAATATACATAAATATTAAACGGTTTAATTGATATCTATGAAATGTTCTGATCTTCATATCATGTATGATTCATATTATAAGTTGCTACACTATAAACATTGAAGAATAACATGTGACTGAAAAATCTTGTAATTGATGTAATCATTCTTGAAGTACGTGTTTTTAAAGTACATGATAATTATTGTATGCCATATGCCACAAGAGTAAAACTATATATGAGTAGAATACTTGTTAAAGAGATTTGGATGGGTATTCAACGTGTTTCCTCCAATGTAAATTTATGTACATGGTTAATTTTAAATGATTTTATTTAATTTGGTTAAAATTATAATGGATGAGAATCTCAGGGAAATTTAGATATGGATTAAGATAAAAAATATTTTCTAATAAAATATAACAATTAATAGGTTCGAGTATGATTTATGTTAAATAAGAATTATTAATAATTGAATGATATTTTTATTAAATTTGTAATTCATGGCATGCATGTGGATGATCTTGAGCTTGAGAAGACCATTTGTATATGATTGGTTTCATTTAATTTATTATTAAATTAAATTTTTGGCCTCCGTGCCTTCTCTCTATATTATTATAAATGGCCATCTTTCCCATGGTATCTTTTATATAAACCACGTTTTCTCCATATATGCATGTGAGTAAAATACATATGTAATGAATGGACCTTCCATGCTAATGGAGGTAGTTCATGTTAGGACCGATTGAAAATTAATTTTTTATTAATATAAACCCCCTTTTAAGGGATAATGGGATACTCATCATGAAATCATAGAATTAAAGCAAAAAAACTGGTCCCAGTGGTCCAACAACCCATTACCATAAAAACCCACAATAAAAGAGAAAATCCCCTCCCATAATCAAAACACATGAATTCCAACTTCCACCATCTATTGCTATTTGTCAAGACATCTCATGAAAAAAGATCATGGGATAGTTACGAATGGATAATCCATACCCTCCCAATAATCTAATTCTAGATAACAAAGGACACTGGAAACCCATTTCCATGAACCTCATTTGAAAAAGACTCTCAAAAATGGTCTTGTTGTAGAGTGCCTTGAACTTCAAACCACATAGGTCAAGGTAGGAACACAAAATCAAGAAATTTAAACCCCCATGAAATTAAAACCACTTTAATGATATCACCATAGAAACAAAAATTAAATCGTAGTACCACAAATACCATAGGGTCCTCCACCGAATCACACAACATACACAATCACATCCAGATCCAAATCAAATAGACAAAAAAATGAAAATAGAAACCATCATGATAAATCATCTGAATGCTCGCCTATGATAGAAGAATTCATGTAACAACACAGAACCATAACCCATTACCACCATCACAAATACCATGCAGACCACCATAAGCCACACACACACATGTGCATATTCCACCTGAGATGGAAAACCTCAAATATTAGAGTTTAAACTCAACTTTAGGATCTCACCGCACAAAAAAAGAACCCCTATCCACAAAAGGATTCCAAGTGAATGAAATATGCCAAAAAACGGCGAGGAAAGCCAAGACGACCGAGCCGACGAAGACCGATGCTGCCACTGAAGGAGGAACCACACCAAGATCACCACGAAGAAGAACCGAGTGGAAGAAGAAGTCATCCCGAAGTGGGGAAAATATATTTGAGGATTGGGGGAAACCAATACAAGGAGAAATAAAGGTGGAAATGTTGAAACATGTAAACATGAACCTCTGTTGGTTCAAGGTGTTTCTTCCATTGGCCAATGGTTAGTTTATTAACCTCTAGAAAAACTGACCATTATCATATCCTCACGATCATACCACTTATTTTATTTATTTTAGTTTCATGGTAATTTCATTATGATGTCTTTCCACAATCACATATTTAATGAATTAACAATCACGAAGGATAGAACTAAAATAAACTGGTTTATGTGTAAGTTTTATTTATGCCAGGGTAAATCACTTATGAAATCCCATTTAATATTAAGAATAATGTGATAAAGATAAATATTTTCAATTTACACATAAAAGTATAAAATACCTCATCAAAATATTATGTCGGTATATCCTTCCATTACTTCGGTTAGAATAGACCCATTCATTTTACTTGAACATCCAAAATTAGGGTGATTTAAATTATCAAGGAAATCTAACATGATATTTTGGGTAGACTTAACTTGGTTTACACAAAGTGTTGATTACCAAATTAGGACTTAGTGTAACTGAGAGGCAAAGGTTGGAAAAATGTAAATTATGATTTTAGGATTTGGGAGTACACACAGTAGATTAAGTAACTTTGAGTCAATGAAGTCGACATTTAGATTTCTTTTCTAAAACCATTCTTATTTATCGACCAACATAAGTTTGGGTAATGATAAGGGGAATATGGATCCATGGAACTAGAGTATCCAAGCCACATGATATTTAAAATCAAACTGTGAGGGATATAACATTTTTATAAAATAGTGGGAGCCTAACAAATATAATATTTAGTTATTTGCCAAAATTTTATCTAATAAAGTACTAATCTTATACTCATCTTATTTTGTAGAAACAAAAACAAAATTACATCAAAATTATCATTGTAATACATACTTAAGAAGGAAAATATTCTCACTAGCACAAATTTCCAAGAGTGGAAAAGGTACCTATGTGTCATCCTTTTTCATGAAAGTAAATTTTACATGGTGAAAGAACCATTGACTGTTGTATTGGGAAATGAGGCAAGTGATGAAGAACTATACCTCTTTGATAAACATCTAAATGATGCTATAGATGTTTAGGGATTCATGATATCATCCATGTATAATTATATTTTAAATAAACAAGAGCATATGGATGCCTATAGCATGATATCTCACCCTCAGGATTTATATCAAAGAGATGGCAAGACAAAGGAGGTATAAGATGTCCAATTGTTTGTTCACAAAAATTCATGGAGAGTGTATTCTAGTTGGGGCTCAGGTAGTCATTATTATTGGTTATGTTGAATTCCTATACATATTAGGGATTAAATTCCATGATGCGTTTCATACAGATCTCATAATTTCATCACATCCTAATACTTTCTCTAGTTTTATTTTTAATTACAATATTAGAAACAAGGAGTAGAGACTTCCAGAAAATCTTCCATTAATTCACTAAGTGGATTAGGAATTGGGGTATGAAAATCATGAATTCATTATGGTGGATAAGGAATGGAAGGACAAGAAAAAGGGGCCCACGAAAAATAAAGATTCTAATTCTCTTGAGAAACATCCTAAAAAGAATAATAAGATCTTGAGGAAGGGTAATGAAAAGGAAGAAATGTTTTTTTCATGTGGAAAGTCAGGAAACTAGAAGAGGAACTACACACTGATGGAAGGGGAAGATAAATGTGTGTCCATTATCAAGTGAAATATTTCC
Organism: Viscum album; assembly: GCA_963277665.1. Taxonomy (NCBI): domain Eukaryota; kingdom Viridiplantae; phylum Streptophyta; class Magnoliopsida; order Santalales; family Viscaceae; genus Viscum; species Viscum album. Next base: position 2,068,544,197 of record OY728121.1, read on the forward strand.
ATTTATACACATTGGGTATAAGATATATATTTTTGGCCCCAAATCTCTATCCAATTAAAAAAATCAAGAATATTTCGAATGATTTCTAGAGGATAGGTGGATCTGAGAGCTACAAATTGAGCGAGGCCAGATTCTCTAGCTGTTGGTGGCTACCACCTTCCATTCCCAACAATAATTATTTTGGTTTTAATTTATTGTTATGATCTACCTACAGTTTCCTGGAACATAATTTCAATGTGATGATTAGATATTTATGGGTTTATTTACAAATTTGGAAATAAAATTAGTTGCTTCTATAAGGACTGAATATGATATTGTATGGTGCATTTAAATAATGATATTTTTGTATTAAATTATGAAAAAATTATTGAAAAAAAATAATGAATCAGGTTCAGACTACTCATATATTACCCAATGGTGGAATCACCATCTTGGTAATGTGAATAAGAAGCATTTGAAAAAATCTCTTTCAAGATGGATATTTAGACTGTTCTGAGAAAAAACCACATGATCGATGGAATACTTGTTTACAATGTAAAATAAACAAGCCTCCATTCAGTGAATGGGGTAAAAGGTCCACAAATCCTCTTTTATTGGAACACACTGTTTTGTGAGGACCATTTCTAATAGAAGTTATAATTTTATATTCTTATATCACAACTTTTACTGATGTCTTGAGTAGATAGATCTATATCCAAATTCACCTACATAATTTTTAATATATGGTCATTCATATTTGTTTTAATTAAACCTTGAGGTGAGTAAAACATATTTTTTTATTAAAGATATGTTCCATTCATTATATTTTCATTAACCAATTTTAGGCTCATTTTTAAACATTTTCCGCAAAAAGAAAAGATGAGTAACTGGTGTAATTTTTCAAATACCCGCATATGGATCATTTAACACAGGTTAAATGAAATTTATGTTGAACTAAAAATTGATGGGAATAAAACCAATTTTTCATTAAAAATAGGTTTCATTAAAAATATTTTAATTCCACAATAATTTAATGCACATATTTTTTAAAATTTAGGGGAATAAAAAAACTTGTAATTTTAGTAAAAAATGTGTAATTTTTTTAATTTTTGAATATTTTAATTTATTTGTTGATTATTGTGGTTTTCAATGAATAGAATGTGTTAAGCATTATTTTTATTTAAATCACTATGTCACATATATTTCAATTAAAATATAGGTTATATGGGGTTATCATTAGGTGAATTTTAATTATGTGTAATAGTGTTATCATTAAATCTTTTAATATATAGCATAATGGAGTAATATTTTGTTATATAATGTTATCGTAAGGTGCATTACTAATATATGATCTAGTGTTATCATTTTATGATTGACACAGAAATAAAAATATGATTTAGGATATCATTTTGATGAATAGATGTATTTTTTGAGTGTACCAAATAGAATATATATGTTTTTTATACTTATCATTATTTCATATTGGAATTGAAACTATGTTCAATGTTACTGTAATGTTACCAGGATACATTTTCTAATATTTTATAGACTGTATTTGATATTGTAATTTAACCTATGTTAAACGTTATGGAGAGGAACTTTCCAATATGTTTTAAACTGTATTTCATATTGTAAAAATTTTGTAAACGTTACGGAGGTTAATTTTAAAATATGTTATAGAATATATTTCATTTGGGAAATATACAATAGAGGATATCATGTTACAATCTGTGAGTGTACCAAAAATAATAAGTCTACAATAGAGATTTATTATATTTGGTACACCCTAGTATCATGATTTCCTCTATCATATATTCAATAAATGAAATAATGACTATAACATATTGTAAAATTAACCTCAGTAATGTTATAAAATGTTTACAATATGAAATTAAGTCTATATCATATTGGAAAATGTAGTTCCAAAACATTGAACATGGGTTCAATTACAATATGAAATACAATCTATATCATATTGGAAACTACACCTTAGTAACATTTCAAAAACATTTAACACTCGTTAAATTCAAATATGAAATTTTCATAAGTATAAAAAACATAAATATTCTATTTGGTACACCAAAAAATTCATATATTTTTCAAAATGATATCCTAAATCATATTTTATATAGACGTGTCAATCATAAAATGATAATACTATTTCACATACTAGTAATTCACCTTAGGATAACACTATATAACCTAATATTACTCTTTTGTGTTATATATTAAAGGATTAAATGATAACACTATTTCAATTAATTAGAATTCACCTAATGAAAACCCCATATGACATATATTCTCATTGAAAAAATATGCGACATAGTGTTATAAATAAAAATAATGTTTGACACATTCTGTTAATTGGAAAACATAATAATAGACAAAATAATTAAAAAATTATAGAAATTTCCCCTTTTTTATACAAATTAAACACATTTTTTATTCCTATTAATTTTTAAAATGACTGCATTAAATAATTGTGGAATTAAAAGATGTTTAATGACCCATATGTTAAATAAACAATCTATTTTACTCCCTTAAATGTTTAATGCAACATAATTTTCATTTAACCTTTGTTAAAAGTTCCATATGGGGGTCTTTGAAAAATAACACAAACTACACATCTTTGTTTTCCACAAAATGGGTAATGATGAGTATAAAATTGGTTAATTAAATGAGGTTTAATAACACATATGTTCAATGAAAAATATGTTTTATTCAAATTAAGGTTTAATTGATCAAAATTTTAATTTACCCTATGATTAACATTATATATGTGAATTTTAATGAGTTATAAGTTTGAGTCCTTTGATAATTTCATGGAATTAAAGAATGAACTAGAGAATCCATCTGGTAAGAAGATAAATTAGATTCAATCGGATCATGGTGGTGAGTATCTTAACCAAGAGTTCATCAAATTTCTACGGGTGTATGAGATTCTATCGCAACTCACTCCACCTTACACACCATAGTGGAATGGTTCTATTGAAAGGAGGAATCGTACCTCAATAGACATGGTAATGTTGATGATGATTCACACAGATCATCCATTATCCTTTTGGGGATATGGATTACAAACTGAAAAATACACATTGAACTGGTTACCAACTAAATCAGAATATATAATTCCCTTATAATTATGGAGTGGAAGGGAAGCCATTTAATTGAATACACAAGTTTATGGATGCAAGTTGTTTGTTATGGCATTATCAGGCAAAAAACTAGAATCCCATGTACTAATGTGAATCTCTATAGGGAATCCAAATTAAACAATTGGATACTACCTATTCAACCCCTATAACAAGAAAGTGACATTTCTAGAAAACACATTTTTCTTAAGAGAGATCACATCCTAAAAAAGTATATAGGAAGTAAGATTGACTTCAATGAAGTTGATGCTCAAGATAGAAAAGCGTTTATACATGAATAGACTCCATATGTCCCTATGGATGAATTAGTTCCTAAAACACAAGTACTGTGTAGGAGTGTAATAGATATAACATAACTAATGAGATATGGATTCATGGTCACTGAAGATGGAAACTCATTATTGATTGAAAATGATAAAGATCTCTCCTAAAAAGAGGCAGTAGAGATCTTAAAATACGAATTATGTCTAGAAGCTTTAATTTCATGGATGGAATCCATGTATCCGAACAAATTTTGGGTTTTGTTCATTGTTATAGTTGATGTAAATCTCGTTGGACCCATGTTCCTTCTCCCCTCATTATTATGTAGGGCCTTCATGCTCGTGATCTCTTTTATGTTAACCCCATTTCCCCTATCATTATTTTGAGTAAAAGGCACATGTAATTGATAGAGAACCCATGTTTGTGGAGGCAAATTAATAAAGGTGATGGGGAGAAACCAATCCAAGTATATACAAAGGTGGATAGGTGGGAAACTATAAATATAATCCTCAATTGTTTCTAGGTGTTTCTCTCATAGTTCAATAGTTAGTTTATCAACTGCTAGATAAACAAACCATTAGTATAATCTCATGTTCATACCATTTATTTTATTTTTTTTTTATTTTCATGGTTATTTCATTATGGATTTATTATTATGATAACATATTTAATGATTTAACAAGAATACATTAATGAACTAAAATAAAATATCTTATGCATTAATATTATTTAAGCCATAGTCAATCACTTAATTAATCCTACTTAATATTAAAAATCATGTGATTAAGATAAATGTTGTAAATTTATGTATAAAAGGATAAAATCCATCAATAAAATATTATGTTGGTATGGCCTTCTAATTATTTGGTTAGAATCGAGCCATGGTTCAATGTTATTGACCAGCCAATGTTTGGGAGATTTAATTTATTAGGGAATTGTAACATGAGGTTTTGGGTTCAATTTACTTGGTTCACATCCAGGGTTGACTTCCAAAGTTGGACTTGGTGTAACAGATAAGAAAAATATGAGGAAATATATATTAATGATTACATGGTTGGGGAGTCCACTCAGTAGATCAAGGAAATATCATGTAATGAAGTTGTAATTTAGAATTCCTACCTAAAACCATTTTGGTTTCTTGACCAACCATAGATGGGGTTATGATAAGGGGAATATGGAACCTTCCCACTAAAATATCTAGTAAAAAGTATATTTAAAAGCTGATGGTAAGGGCCACTGCATTTTGATTAAATGATAGGAGAATAACATTGTGATCTATACTTGAGAAGGAAAACCATCTCACTGGAATAAATTTATAATAGTGGAAATGATTCCTATGTGTCATGATTCTCCATGGAAGGAAATTTTATGTGATGGATGAACCTTTACCAGCTGCACTTAGAAATGAGGATAGTGATGAAGAACAATCTCTCTTTGAAAAACATCTAAATGATGCTACAGATTTTCAGTGCTTCATGATACCATCCATATCAATTGGGATTTTAATGAAATATGTGGATATTGATTCCTATTGTATTATGTCTCACCTTCGGGATCTATATCAAGGGATGGAATGACAAGATAGGGATGATATCTGCAATTCTTTTTTCATAGCTAATCTTGCAGAGTCTACACCTGCGAGCCCTCATTTAGTCAAGATAATTAGCTACATAGAATGCTCAAAAATATTAGGGATTAAATTTCCAGATGTGTTATGTATAGATATCATACCATATTCAATTCACAAGACAATATCAGGTTTTATTATTAATTATAATATGATAAATAATGAGAATAGTCTTCCCAAACATCCTACTTTAATTCTCCCAGTGGATAAGGACACGTGGCATGACCAACCCACAGTTCCTATGGTGAATATGAAATAGTAGCATAAGGAAAAGGGGAAAAATATGTATAAAAGTTCTAAATCTCCCAAGAACCTTCCTTCTAAGAAGATTAAAATCCATGTGTAAGGTAAGAAAAAAGAGGTAAAATGTTTCTCAGGTGGCCAGTCAGGCCACTGGAAGTGGAACTGCACCAGATGCAAGTGGGAGTTAGAGGCATGATTTTAATCGATTGAAATGCTTCCATTTATACACATTGGATGTTAGATACTTCTTGTGGTGCTCAAATATGAAACCAAATGAATTAACCAACTTTATTTAGAAATATTTCCAGAGGACAGGTGGATATGGGAGCAACAAATGGCTTGAGGCTGACTTCCCTAGACATTGGTACCTACCACCTTTCATTGACAAAAATAATGATTTTGGTTTTAGGATATTGTTATTATTTACCTATAGTCAGAAAGAACATAATTTATATGTTATGTTTATATATATGTGTGTTTATTTTCCAATATGAAAAATAAAATCTGTTTCTTTTACAATGACAGTGAATGTTATGGTATGTTGAATCTAAGTAACTTTATTCATGTATTAAATTATGAAAACCATGTGTTTTCAATCAACAAAAAATTAGGTTCGCCCGACCCCGATAACACCCAATTGTGGTATCACCATCTTCAACTTGTAAATTAGATGTTCTAGAAATTTTTTTGTCAAGATGGGTATTTAAAATCTTCTAATCTAAAACAAGATGATAGATGTCATGTTTTTTTATAAGAAAAAATGACCACACCACCATTCAATGGATAGGGTGAAAGGGCCACCGAGTTTCTAGGTTTGGTAAACATTGATGCGTGTGGACCATTTCTATTAGTATCTAGAAGTGTATATTCTTACTGCATATCTTTTACTAATGACTTGAGTATATATGGATAGTTATATATAATGAGGTATATTTTTGAGTCCGTTGAGAAATTCAAGGAATTCAAGAATGAATTAGATAATGAACTATATAATAAGATAAAGAATATTCCATTAGATTGAGGTGGTAAGTATCTTAGCCATGATTTCATCGAATTTCCATAGAGTTTTGGATTCCATATCGGCTCACTCCACCTTAAACACCATAGTGGAAGAGTGTTAGTGAAGGGAGTAACTATACCTAGCTAGATATGGTATGGTTAATGATGAGTCATGAAGATCTTCCATTATCATTTTGTGGACATTAATTAAAAAATATGGAATACACATTATGTAGAGATACTGTTTTCTGGTCACCAAGGATGGTTACTCATTATTGGTTGATAATGATAAACCACTCTCCAACAAGTAGGTAGTTGAGAGGTCAAAAACTATAATATGGATATAAGCTATGAATTATGAGATAGATTATATGTATCTGAACCTTGTTTGGGCTCTGGTCGATGTTCTTATTGATGTAAAACCTTGTTGATGTAAATGGGTATTCAAGAGAAAACTATACATGGATGGTAAAGTAATTAAATATAAGGAAATTATAGTGGATAAAGGTTCTAAAAAGTTTCACGTAATTGACTTCAATGAAACATTTTTTACACTTTCCATGTTTAAATAAATCTGAATCATACATTCTATTACAGATTTCCATGAATATGAGATTTGGATGATGGACATTAAAACTGATTTCCATAATGGGAATCTTCAAGAATATGACTATAAGACAAAACCATAAGGGTTTATGACTCCATGTGATTCCAAAATAATGTTATAAAGATCCATTTATGGATTGAAGCAATCATCTATGTCTTGGAACTTTCAATTTGATAAGTCTATAAATGAAATTGGGCCATATTTTTAAAAAAGTTTTAATAGTAATTAAGTTGTTATCTTAATTGTGTATATCGATGAAATATTTTTTTTCTGAAAGGACATACCAGTATTAATGTCTATTAATAACTGTTTAAACAATTACTTCCCTATGAATGAATTATGTGATGTAGCCTATATTCTAGGGATCAAAGATCATTTATGATAGATCCAAAAAGCTACATGGACTATGAAAATTTATATACATTGATCAGATACAAAAGATATTTACTATGGAATATTCAAAGAGTGGATTTTTTCCAATGTCACATGGTTTATATCTTTATGAGAAAATTATTCCATATCCACAACAAGAGAAAGAGTGAATGAGTAATATCCCATACGCTTTAGTGATAAGATCACAAATGTATTCCATGTTATGTGCTAGACTTGATGTCACATATTCCCTAAGATTGGTAGAAAATATCAATAAGATCTAGCAGAAGATGAATGGAATGATGTCAAGTCTATCCTTAAGTATCTGAGAAGATATAGGGATATGTTTCAGGTTTATGGAGGCTAAGAGGAGGTAGAAATTAGGGGTTATAATGATTATCGTTTTTAGAAAGATTAGAATGAGTTTAATTCCCAATAAAGATATATTTTTTGTATCATAGAGAAGCTGTGAGCTTGAAGAGTTCAAAGTAGAAAAGTTTTCTGATTCTTTAGTGGAGTCTGAGTATATAGTGGCTTCTGATGCATCCAAGGAAGCCATTTGGATTCAAAACGTTTTCTAGGATATTTATTTGGTACATAGAAGTAATGACCCAATCACATTATATTGTGATAATACTATAGTGGTGGATCTTTCTAAAGGGCCAAGGTCACACCAATAGAAAATAGATACTATAGAATTATCACCTTTTAAGGGATTTATATCCGAGGGGTGAATTTTCAATGATTGGAGTACCCAAAAAAGATAATGTGGTGGACCCATTCATTAAAGGCATATCTCATAAGAAGCATGAATATCATGTGAGAGCTAGCATAATGAAGGTTGTTAGTAGTTGGCATGGGTGTAAGTGAGTCTATATTGGAGTTGGTACCCTAGAATCAACTTGATTTACTTTATGATAAACATGTATTCATTGTTTTGAATATTAAGAAAATAATTATCCCATAATGATTGTTCCTCTACATGGAATAGTATGTGATAGTGTCCTAAGGTTAGCTAATGCACTAAAATTTCAAGGCAGTTCCCCACTTTTATGAGAACCCAAATATTATATGACATGAATCTTGAATATATGTTCTATAACCAGATGATATAATTTGAGGGACATAAATGATATAGTCTATCATGGGTGGAGACTCCTATGATTTTGAAGCACCTCCTTAAGGTGTACTCCCTTGGTAATATATAGTAGGATATTATGAGAATGAGACCCACTAGTAGGTAATCCACATTCATACTTGTCATTATATGTAACTATCTACGGACAGGGTTATTTTTACTTATAATTTAATATTATTTTTAATGAGTATTATGAGTCACACACTTATATGTATTGATGAAAACCGTGATGATAGATGTTTTTGGAGATGTAGGATGTGTTGGGTGAATCACATGTAATATTTCATTAATGAATAATGTGGGAAAGGATTTATCCCTTCTGTTTGTCAAATAATGTGAATATCATTAGCCCAGTGATGGAAATGATATATCCCAAATAAATCCACCAGAATGGTGATCTATTGGAAAGTTTTATTTCTAAAAAGTGAATGAATGATATATCGAGAACATAGGCTGATGGTACTGACATGCGACCTTCTTGATTGCAGATATTGTGATAAAAGGGATTTTTACATGGTAATCTTCAGTATGAGGTGACAAGTCCTTGAGACATTAAATTATTTCCCTATGGGTTCCTTGGCGTGTTTCTAGAAGGGAACCATGGAATTTAGACTACTTCACCTAATGCCATTGAGAATGTGTCCTATAATACCACCAACTAAGTGTATCAAGAATCTCAGTAAAATAATATATTATTATTTATTTTTTTACATGGGGAAGAAATATTATTTCATAACATGGATTAACCATTATTCATTTATTATTGATCTCATTTATTCCATAACTAGTTATTCGAGAGAATATATTCTGAGAATAATATTTAAAGAATATATTTTTTTAGTGAATATAACATTTTTTTATTTATTGGTGAATAATGAGGTTATTTAATAAATAGTTATCCATTATTCATGGCATGATAAATATTTTAGAGGAATGGAAGACCAAGTTTAATAGTTCTATGAGAAATAATAAATTTTGAATAATATTTAATTAAATAATATTTAATTATAATTTATTAGTAATGTGCATGTCGAGAAATAATAATATTACTATTATTATTTGACAGGGGGTTTTCTTAGATTAAATAAATAATTAAGGGCACTTGTGCCATTATTTTTTTAACCCTAGAAATTTTAATACCCAATTATGTAAATTTATCAAGAGTCAATTCAGTTGTGCCCAACGAATCATGGAGAATCCTATCAATTATATAGATCCCCCTTCTACATGAATCCTCCCATAAATGGAGAGAAACCCTCCTCTATAGGATCAAGGAGAACTATTTGGAAGTAATTATCTAGGAGATCCGGGAAGATGATGTAATAATAAGGATATTTCGTTACTGCACCTGGGGACTCTTTTAGTGAGGTCTAAAGATTTCTAGAACATGTGTGGATCACCGCTAGATGAAATATACACTTGGTTTCCAAAAAGAAATGAAGGAAAATCACAGAACAATTACCATACTCATCAATTAAGAAATAATTCCTTAGAGGTAATTATTTGTCAAAGTAAAATAATTATAAACAATATGTGCTGATCTCCTCTCTTTAGTTTTGGTTTAATTAACATTAACTATATTTGATTTAATTGCATTGATCACATCTATTAGACATCATATAGTTCTTGTATGGATACTTTATTATGGTAAAAATAAATTTTGGTCACTGCCTATTTCACACTTCTACTATGCCTGGAACCTATAGAAATGTTATAACCTAATGAAAGGAAATTGTGTTAAGAAACTCATTACATTATGTAAAAAATTACTATTTATGTCCCCATAATCATGTATAATTATCCTATATTAATTATTTAATTATTGAATAATATTTTATAGTTTTATAAACTTTTCATTAAACCATTTATTTTATTTATTTCTATGATATACTTTATCATTTTATCTATGAAATCTATGTCCGGTGTTTTTTGGTCATTCAGTTCAGTATAAAAAAATGAAGTTAGTTGGTTGAAATGGGTCTAAAGGGTTCATTTTCCATCACATAAATAATTATATTCATGAAATAATTATCAATTTTGTACATCAAATACAATTTTATTATTATTTCTTAATGGATTATGTGAGAAAAAAATCACATAGCAATATTGAAGTGGTTTTTGACACGTACGTGTGATAAATATTATAATTTTTAATGGATGGAAATGTAAGTGATATAATATATTTAAAAAATCATTATTATTTCATGAATATCATCTATATTAATCAAATCTATCATAATTACAATAATTATAAGGTTTTTATGAACACAATACATCACTACGTTGAGGGGCTAATCCATAAATACAAAAGGGGAATGTTTTATTTTCCCATAAGATGGAAAAATTGTTGAAAATGGTTAACCATAATAATATTTTAATTTAATTACATTTTAGATTCTTATTTTGATGTTTAAGAAGGGTTAAAGAATAAATTTAGGTGTTAGAAGAATAAATTGTGTTAAAATAGTTCAGCTAGGACCTATACCTTCTCCTCAGATAACATCTTTTCATTACATATTAATCCTTATAGGTTTAATATTTTGGGAATACGAGGAAATTTATGATAGATTTTGGGTAATTATTGAGATATTTGGGTACTTCTTCGAAGCAATGTAATAATAAATATCTCTAAGGATGGGATGAGAGGAGGTTCCCTTTTATAAGTGAGAGGAGTGCCCCCCTTAGAATTAAATAAAGTACAAAATTAATATAGATTAATTTTATTATTCACATGGAACCAAACTAAAATATTTTTAATATAGAGTGATGATAATTTTAAATAATAACATAAAATAATATTTAAACCATTTTAGTTGTTGCTTTAAACTTTATGTATTAGTTTTGACCCCTGGAAACCTTATTTAATGGGTACTGTGATCACATGTTTTTTACACATTAGGGGTCCATCAAGAATAAACAATATGAAAGGAGACCCATAAGTTTATTTTTTTGATTCTATAGAGAATATATTATACAGTAGAACCAAAATAATATTTCTATGATGTTTAAATCAATTTATAATATAATATTTAATATAAAATACCATAAAAGTCATTTTTAGAAATATTCACATAATTGAATTTTTAAAAATATCAAGACAATAATGTTATAAAACCCCACCATTTTATGGTATTTAAATTCTTAAATAAATTAAATATATTGGATATTTAATGTTTTATGCAACCTCGAGATTAATCGAACCATGATATACTATTAAATATTAACATGACCATTGGAATCGTAATGTGACTGTTAGGAATAGAAATCTGTCCATTAGAATAAAAACCTCACCTAGGAAACTATAAATAAAATCTTGGTATCTAATAATTGAAAATATTATATATTTATATTTTAGAATTAGTATAAATGTTTATAAATTGTAAATTAGGTGTTCTTATTTTTGAGGAACGTGAATGTTTATCTATAATTTTATAATTAATATAATGATTTAAAAGAATTTAATTTTTCATAAAATAGATTAATAAATTGAAATTTTGTATTATTATAATTATAATATAATTTTATGAGAATGTAATTAAATTTTCAAAGTGTGGTAAAATCTTTTATAATATAATTTTTTTTTTGATTAAATGATTTTTTTTTAAATACAAAAAATAACTTTATAGTATTTATAAATGTATTTTAACAAAAAGGAGTGCATTGTTTGAAATATTCGCATCAAAAAATGGCCAGGGTGAATTTTTTGTGACATTTATGAAATAGTAGAGTTTTGGTGAATAGAGAAATATGAGAATTTACAATATTTAACATTATAAATAAATCAATGAATTATTGAGTCATGGATGATGTATGGATGAGTAATGAATGTATTATTTCGAACTCATATGCTATATTTAATTTATTTAGTCTTGTAAATCAGATATATTGAAATTATTTAGCCAAAATAATAAATAAATGAATAAAATAATCAAAACACCACTCCCCCTATAAATAGGACCCCTACCCCCCTTTTCCTCACATCTTACAAGACATTAATGTTGTTTTTATTCGACCCAATTATCATATGTAGCCTCTTCTCCACATCCAATACCGACCGGTTTACCAAAAGACCAAACCCAATTGCCTCAAGGAGGTTCCCAAGGAGACTATATTGAAGAGGTAAAATCCACCAACTTTCTCTTTTTTATCCAGTCTTCAACCCAATAAAAAGTGGAATGGTAAATTTGGTATCATATATATAATATATTTTTTTTCTAATTAAATATACATCATCAAATCTGTTCCCTTCTCCTTTTATTTTAAAAATGAAAACATCATCTCTGATGTGTCGATTTATCGGCTACCTGAACGACGAGTTTCGTTTTATTTCACCACCTTACAAGATTTTCATAAAAAAATATTATGGTTAAATAATATTTTATAATAATTATTATATGTTATATAATGTTCTATAAGAAACATTTAGACATAATATTATGTAAAATGAAACATTTTCTTAATGGTTGTAAAAATTGAAAAAATAAATTAAAACGTTTTCATCGACGTTTTATCTAATGAATCATCATCATAACATATGACCAAATGACACATGAAACCATTTAAAATTATTTATGTTCATTATTACTAAATAACTTGACTTATGGAGATGTTATTCCCATTTTAAAAGAACTCCCATAGTTATACTTACGGGAACGAACCATAAAACAATGAAATGAACGCTCCCATAACAAAAAAATAAAACATTATAAGTCATAATAATTGACATAAATGAACATAATAAATTATAAAAAATATAATATATTTTGAATAAGTTTTTAATTAAGTAATTAATGAATCTAATTTGATTATCTAATACATTATGGTCTAGTTCCCAACACTTTCGTACACAAGGTAAGGGTTTTCTTATGTCACTTTTACTTTTGGGAGATATATTCCTTATTAAACCATTATTTATTGTGTTTGGTTTATATAATACTAATTAATATATCATATCATGAATATATTTATCTACATGAAATTAAATGTTTAATTTTATGATCAATATTTTTTGGGGAACACAATTTGTCATATTGCATAGTGGTTAGGGATTTATTAACTAAATTTTAAATCATTAGGATAAAATTATATTTCATTGATTATTTCATGAAAAGGTATGGGTAAAATGAATTTTTATTATATTTTTTTTACTTAAACATGTTATATATATATTTATAGTGAATACACACAATTAATTTATTTGATTAATGATTTGATCTTTGTAAGGGACTTTGTCCCAATTTTAATTCATTAAGGAATATTTTTGATTTTTGACACCAATTTTCATTTCCATGGTTTATATACTTGACTTATAATAAATTATAATCAATAATTAATGATTTAAATAAATATAAATACATATTTTAGTAGGCATATGGTTATTTTCTAATCCAAATATAATTTTTACGTATGGTTTTTATTTCGAATGTGATTTTAATTGAGAAATATTGATAAATATGTATCCTATACTCAATTGGTATATTTTTGTTAAAATAATTATCATGAATTAAATCAATGTATGAATAATTATTTGGACTTGCAATGATGTTTGGGGCCTAACTTTATATATCCCCTCGATGCATCAACCAGTCTCATTGTATGAAACAGTTAAGACAAACCCTTCATTTTTCACTTCCAAGATATAGACATAAACCATCTTATGAAAGGTGTTGATAGTAGTGGTTCATTTTTAGGTACATGAATTCCATGAATTATTCATTTTATTCATTCAATTTTATTTTATTATTATCCATGAGATTTTTACTGTAAAAAAATCTATGGATATATTTTCATTATCCATTTATTGATTAAATGGAATGTGTATTTCAGTTATTTATCCTTCCATATTGATTTTGGATTATTTTTTATTCATCACATATTATCAATTTAGGTTTTTTACATAACCCTTAATGAGAATTTGAGCTCACTAATTAATATTTTTTCGTTCCCTAGGTTTTAAAGATGAAATATTTACATAAGTTCCAAGGAAGAATATTATATTCATTTGTTATGTTCAATGTTTAATTAATAATGTAAAAAAGTGAACCATTTATTTATCTACATCTTTAGGACCACAAAACTCATCGATCTTTGGAGATGAAATCTCTTGTATCAGTTCAGTTGTAATAAAATAACTTCATACATCATGATAATGGGTTGGGGGTTTCAAAACATTCATTTGAATATAAAATTTTAACACATCAATAATAGATTATATTTTTCTAAAAAACTCATGTAACACCATAACTAAACAAAAAAAATTACTTTCAATGTTTTCAAAATAATTTCCTTGATTCTTATGATACTTATAGAAGCACTTTTTCAGCGTTGTACTAGAATTTAAGGTAAATATTTAAATACTAAAATTTTAAAATAAATTACTGTAAAAAAAAATATTCAACTTAAAGATATCCTTTTATTACAACTCATGAACATTTTTTATAAATTTTATAAAATATTATTGATATTTAATGATTGAAAGAGACATATCAGAATCTTCCATTACATAATAAAATATTGAGGTCTTTATCAAATAAAAATGGCATAGAAAAATGCCATATTATAAAATATCCGATTTTCTGTTGAAATAAACTCATCCAATTAAATAAAGAGAATATTATAGATGATTTTGAAGCTTTATTCCATATATTTTCCTTATTCTACTCGTTTTTCCCCTATAGTGGTGATAACATTTGTATCGAGGTTATTATTCTTTATAACCAAAAAATAAGATGACATTTTTTTGTTTAAAATTATGATTCATAGTACGGAATTAATTTTTTCAAATTCAATCCCTATAAGTGGAAAATTTACTTTTTAAATAAACTCACAATAGATGACGAACTATAATTTTCCTAAAAAATTAATTTTATGTACCAAAATGCTTTTATAAGAAAATTAAGGATAAATTTTATTACAATGAAATTAATTGGACTATTTTTAATAAAAATGAGCTAATGAAATTTTAAAATAAAATCAAAATAAAGTGGGACCTTTTCAATACTTTAATATAAAGGACACTTATACATAAAAACTTTATTTTTTAATTATATATTGAAAAATTAATATTCTCCTAAAAGTTCGAAAATTTCATCTAAGGATAAATTTTTGTTTCATATATCTAAAATTATATTATTTTAATAAAATTAATATTAAAAAAGGTCAATAAATTAATTATAATATTCTCTAAAAAAAGGTAATAAACATAATATAAGAAAATTCAATTTTTAGCATAAATGAGTTTACCAAAAATTTATTTCTTATTTCCTAAAAATAAGTAAATATTGTTTTTAGTAAGTCATTAATATATATCTTTCACAATTTTATTACCCCTATTCATACCTTATAATTAAATTTCTAGGTTATAACTATCATATTTAAATAATAATTGTCCGCCGTCATTAAAGATGGTTGTGGAATTTCCTATATGCTATAAAAATAGTCTTATTTTAAAATATTAGGGTATTACATATAAGGAAATTGATACACTAAAGGGTTTGTAATTTATATAAGTCGCCATTTTATGAGGTTTAAATGATACTTGGTATGAAATCCTTCATACTCAATTACTGTACTTATTCCATACTTGAGAGTGTGCTAATAAGAGGATTGTTGGGTTGGTCATTGATCATATAATCAGTTTAGTAGAATAAATCCTATTATATAAAAAGATAGGTTTATGATACCTTAATTTAATTTGTATGAGGATATTATTGACAAATATTTTTTGTCTTATGATGCTCTTTAATACTTGAATGCATGAAATTTGATGTTTTCATTTAAACTAGCTACTCATATTATAAAAATAATGATCATTTGAGATGGGTTATAGAAGATTGACATGTTACATATATATTGTTAAATCAATGTGTTATATAAGTTGAATAATAATCATGTATATAAAATATGAGGATACATATTTTAATAGACATATTCATATGGATATATGAGTGTGTTTGAAAACGATCACACAAACCTCATTTATTAATTATAGATAATTGTTTTTATAATATGTGGATTTTTTCATACATTTTTAGGCTTATGAATTCAATGTTTTTTTAATAATACAATTTCTTGTATGATTATACATTAGTATTTGGAGCAAGACATAATTTTTTTAATAAATTGTTTTTCACAAATGCTGGTGAGTATATATGATAATAAAATCCAATGTAGTTTGAAAATATTCAAAAAGAGTTATAAATTCTAAAATAATCATTGTGAGGATTTAGTGCATGTGTGAGACATTTGGTAATATAATTTAAATAATAAGCAACTATGTTGTATGATTCAACATATCATGGTCTTGTTGGGTCATGGTTATCGATACAATGTTATAGTGTATTGGAATTTTATGGGTGATGTGGCCACTTTTTCCTATATTTTTCCTCATCACATTTATAATTTAAATTATGTATTCATTACTCAAATATGATTTATTTAATAAATTATTATAAGGGGATACTTAGTTATCATATTTTTAAATTAATGAATTTTTTTTTAAATCTGGTTTTTTTGTTTAAATTAAAAAACTCATTGAGATTTTAGAATTTTATTTAATTACTATTTTGTTAATAATAATTTTTCTTATTATTGTTTATTTTTTATGTTATTTTAATTTCATCTTTAATTTCATTGTTATTGATTTAAATTAATTAATAAATTAATTGAAGATTATTTTAATTTTTAATACCAAATATTAAATTCTTTATTAATTTGTAACAATAATTTAAAATTTAATTCTTGAGTAATTTTTATCATTATTTATTTTTAATAAATAAATTAATTTATTAAAGTAATTTGAATGTAATTAGTTTTTTAAAATTTATTGATTTAACATTTTTTTACTTGTTACTAGTTATTAATTATTGAAGTTTATTAATATAATTTAATATGTTCGTTATGGAAAAAGAGGATGTATATATACTCCATACTAAATGGAATAATTCTTATGTTTTGATCTAGAGTGTAATACTGATAAAGATCACTATGTTGTGGATGATCACTAAGAATATAAAGGTTAGTGGATCTTTACATATTATTTGAGAAATGAAAATGTTTTTCTTCACTTGAGTAAGAATAGAGAACATATTCTTCCAACTCAATGTAATAATTTAAATAAAATTTTATAAATTTTAAAAAATATTCTACAGATATATTATTGTTTCCACATCACTAGAGATAATCAATTCCACCACATTTCATTCTCAATTTTTTTTGTTTTCTGTTATGATTTGTTTGTTTTTAATTATTTTATTTCCTCAACCTTATATCTATATGGATTCTACACCACGATCATCAATTTATGAGGTAGTTGTTGTTGGGTTAAATAAATAATTATTTTTAGTCAATGCAATCGTCATGACCCATCACTCAGGCCCGTACCGTGACTACCCCAAGCCCGCCTTCCATAGGTAAGGGGCTGGGAACTAGCACCGTAATGGAGTATCCCAAAAATCGGGAAGGCATTGCCTTTAAACCTGTAAACTCAAACAAACCAAGAACACAACAATACACAAGCCAAAAGTAAACTAAATAATAAACATGGTGTGTATATTATGAAAAGTGGTTGGAATACAAGCCCAACTGGAAAGTACATGTAAAATTGAGAACAAATCCTGTGAACACCTTCCATGGATCCTACCTGAAGGGTATGTACAACCCTCGAATGGTCATATCTGCGGTGCGCCTCGTCTAAGGTCCACCTCCAAGAAGCCTCCAGACTTGGTACCCTCAATCTTGATCAGTGATGTCCATCATCTGCAAAAAACACAACAGGGTACGGGTGTATCCCGTTCAGGGGTTAGTATAACGATACATAGTAGTGTCCCTGAGACCTTGGAAGGTCTCTTAGAATCCACAATGGATAAACCAAAAATCAAGACATCAATCTCAATGCTCGAAGCAATAGTAATCAACACTACTTAGGTATATTCCCATACATATACCTATGTTTTCAATATATACTTATATCACACATGAGGGAACAATACCACAAAGGTAACACCACAAAGATAGAAGTACTACATAGGTAACACCCCGAAGATAAAAGTACCACACAGGTAACACCACCAAGGTAAGTACCACAAAGATAATGCCACATAGAAGAATACCACGAAGGTAAGTACAAAAAATTTAACAACACACTGAAGAATACCATGAAGGTAAGTACCACAAAGGTAATGACTCAGCTCACTCCAAGTATAACTTACGTATGGAATTATAGATGATTAGTTGTGTCGCTAGATCGTCTTAAATTGCCAAGAAGCTCTGATATTGACCCACACAGGATCGTAGATGACCCACACAGGATTTGAAAGAGTCCCACACAAGATCTGGAGACGACACACACATGATAGGTATGTGTTGACCCACACAGGATCACTGAGCGCTAACCCACACATGATCCAAAGATGACCCACATAGGATCCAGAGATCTTCAAGCACACTAAGCTACAGGGTTCCTGCACTAAGCATGCTTGATTCAGGGAGGTTCTGTGACTCAAGACATCGGATGATACTTCATTTACCAATAAATCCCAAAAATAAGTATCATGAATTTACGTCACGTCAATTGGATCCCAACGCAACAAATGGCGTGTCAATTAGACGCTCGGTTTGAATGTTACTAGCATTTCCATTCTGAGGGCCCGGTTGGATTTGGGTTTGATCGAATCAAGATGTACTTAAATTTTATCCAAAAACTCAAGTGGAGTATACCAAAAGGAATGTCTCGATCCAAGAATCCTATTGACATAGACAGTTCTTCAAACGGATGTCATATTATCAATATATGGCCAAAAAAGAGTATATGGGTCTAGATGGGCCTGGGTTCGGTCCGACCAGGTCAGACCGACCTAGACCGACCCAGCATGGGCCGACTAGACTCGATCCAGCTCGGGCCCTGATGGGCCAGACCTCAGTGGGCCTGGCCCGCGAAAGGGGTGGCCCACCAGGCTTTCCCTCTTGGCACGGCCCATGGGGCTTGGCCCACTCGGTTGGGGGCGGTCCTCCTTGGCGGGGCCTGCCCTAGCCGCTACATCGGTGGAAGGCACCCCCCAGTATTCCAAATGGTCCATTGGACTATTCATCTTCATCGAACCCAGCGGCCCCAAGTGGCTCCACCAACTGGCTTGCGGGACCTGCCGGAGGGGTCCCCCTTGGCATGATGCGGCCTGACGGAAGACTGGACGACTCTCCTCCTAGCTGTACAATGGCACCGTTGTCCTCCTATGGCAGGGTGGGTGATAGCCGCCCTCCAGGTGCACAACTATGGCTAAGAATCTGGGACCCTCTCTTCTACTAGTGGCGTGGAAGTGTTCCGCCTTGCCTCCACGTGGCTAGCTGCCGTACTCCTCCGCCGCCAGCTCAAACTGCGGTCGGTCAGTTACCGGCCACCCTCCTCATCCGAAGGACACCACAACTTCGTTCTAAGCCCGAAAAATATGACGACTACATATTCGCGATCCCTGGTTGGAGATCTCCACATGCATTTGTTGCGCTCAAAAAAACATTTTGATTTTACCACACTTAATTATTTTGCATTGAAGAACAAATGATGAACGCTTGATGAACAAATAGAAAAGATCATGGTATTTTGTAGGATTAATGGCCAGGTTTGTTTTTCTATCGTCGTTGAGAATCAAGAATATGAAGAATAAAAAAAAGATAATTATCATATCTCAAAATAGACCCCTAACTCAATATTTGGAGACGGTGTGAGGATGAAGACGAGGGCAATGAAGAATCTGGCGTTCGTCGCTCCCGCAACACGCTCCCGATCCGAGCTTGTGCGTCATCTTCATCGGAGGTTCCTTCTTCATTGGAGGATGCTCTCCCAAAGGCTCTCCCAATTCTTCTCTTTACCAATGATCCACCACCACGTGAGGTAAGGGGCCATCTTTAATTGATTTAGGATTATTAATTCAATTAATTTAGGCACATTAATTGGGGGAATTCCAAGGGTTTCCTCACATTGAAGGAGAGTTCAAGTGGTCCCCACACCCATGATTAAAAATGGAGGTTTTCAAGAAAGAATAATTAAAAGTTATTTATTTTATTTTTCTTCTCCCCTGAAAATATGAAAAACTAACTTTGACCCTTGACCTATTATTGTCAAGGGGAAGGTCTCGTTAAGAAAATATTGACGCTGCGAGTTCAACGATGTCCTCAAATTTCAATTCTGAGCACCTGTTCAAAAGTTACAAAACGCCGCTCTCGCGTTTTCTGAACGTACCCGAATAAAATTTTCATAAATCATTTTGGGCAGAAATGGCCTCGGAATTACATGCCTCCAAATTTCACCAACTTGTAATAATTCTATACAAATAAAAAAAATACATGGAAAATTCTGGGCCATTAAATTGTTCGCACATCATGTCTTTGCATCCCTAAATGCGACAACACAAAATTGGGAAAAAGAGGGGGTACTGAGCACGAATATGAGTCTCCCATGAATGACTCTCTCTTATTGATCCTCAATCTCAATTGGAACCCCCGAAAATGTCTCCACATCGTTGATGTCGAGCTCGCCCTAGTCAATGATGTGTGAAAGATCATGTACGTATCTCCTTAGATGGGATACGTGGAAAACATTGTGTACCAGGTGTAACTGAGGGGGAAGAGATAATTGGAATGCCACCTCGCCAACTCTACTGAGGACCTGAAAGGTCCTTTGAACCTCCAAAATAACTTTCTTCCCTGGCCAAATCTACAAAAACCTTGTCGAAGTTAGACCCGTAGGAAGATATGGTCACCATCCTTGAACTCAAGAGGTATCTGTCTCCTTACAACATATTAATTCATCTAGCTCTGTGCAGTCTTCATCTACTCCTAGATGATCTGCATCTTCTCCATGGTATCCTGTACCATCTCTAGTACCATGTGTACTGACTCGCCGGGGTCAGTCTAGCACAGAGCTGATCCGCAAGGTTGACCGTACAATGCCTCAAACGGTTCCATAACGATAGTGGAGTGATATGTGTTTTTGTATGCGAACTCCACCAACAGTATGTGGTCCTCCCAGTAGTAGTTGAAATCTAGGATGCATGTATGCAACATGTCCTAAAGGGTGTGAATGGTCTTCTCTATCTGACCATTCATCTGAGGATGGACGGTGGCGCTCAATCAAATTTGATTCCCGAACACCTCCTGCAATCCATTCCAAGGAGTATAGACTTTCTCAAAGTCATAGTCCGGGAGGAAATCAAGCCAACACCGCTATCTCTAGTTCATTTCCTTCTGAGAGAAGATATACCAAAGAATTTTGTGATTAGAGTATACTGTAAAACGTTCACCCATCATGTAATGTCACCACATCTTCAAGGTGAAGACCCCTACTGCTAACTCCAGGTCGTGGGTAGCATAGTTCTACTCATGTATTCTTAGCTATCGAGAACCATACATGATAACTTCTCGGTCCTACATTAGGACACATCCATGCCCAGTCTTTGATGTGTCGCAATAGACTATGTACCCAATGATCTCCTCCAATAACCTCAATATGGGGGCACTCGTCAGTCTCTACCTCATCTCCTAGAAACTCCGCTGGCATTTATCTGACCACACGAAGGGTTGCCCCTTCTTTTTCAATACCGATAAGGGTGTCGCAACTCTGTAAAAGTTAGGCACAAACCACCGATAGTAACCAGCCAAACCCAGGAAACTTTGGACCTCCACCACACTCCTCGGTGGCTCCAATGGAATAAAATCCTTGATCTTCATTGAATCCACCACAACTCCAGCCTTCGAGATGAAGTGTCCCATGAAGTGAACCTCTCGGATCCAAAACTGACACTTCAAGATCTTACCATAATGTTGGTTCCCACAGAGTGTGTCTAGAATTATCTACAGATGATAGGAATGCTCCTCCACCATAGCTTAGTAAATCAGGATGTCGTTGGTGAAGACTAGCACAAACAGATTGAGGTATGGCTATATTATTCTGTTCATGAGTCCCAGGAACACTGCTTGGGAATTGGTCATGCTGTATGGAATTACCAAGAACTCATAATGGCCATACCGACATCTGATGGACGTCTTCTGCACATCCTCATCTCGTACCCTAAGCCGGTGATAGCCTGATATGAGGATGACCATCAAAAATCATTGTTGTCCCTTTAGATGATCAAAAAGATAATTAATCCTCGGTAGTGGGAACCTGTTCTTCACAGTCACCTATTTCAGGTTATAATAGTCCTCATAGAGTCTCAAAATCCCATCTGCCTTCTTGTCGAACAAAATCAGAGCTTCCCAAGGAGAAACACTGAGCCAAATGAACCCCTTCCTCTACAAGTCCTCCAGCTATACTCGCAGCTCTCATGGATCTGCGGGAGACATCTCATATGCTAGTGTAGATATCTGTGACGTCTCGGGGTACATGTCGATATAAAATTCCAACTCATTGTGAGGAGGAAGACCCAGAACATAATCAGGGAAAACATAAGCGTATTGGTCCACCACAACAGGATAGATTAGACTCTCAAAATCAACCCCTCTGAGGGTAAGGCTAACCAACTGATGTGTGATCGGCTGTACCCACCTCCGGGTAAGTCCATCCCGTGTTTCAAAGGTTCCCCTCTTGTCGGTGAAGGAAAACCTCATCCCATATATGCAGAAACACTGTACTTTGTGCCTAATAAAATCAATCTGAGCATGCACTCTAGATAACCAATCCATACCCTAGATGGAGTTGTATGGCCTCAATGCCGCTACTAGAATATCCCAGCTGAAGATCTCACATTATAGAGTAAGCTCACACTATTGGAACTATTGTGTAATCGTTGAATCATCTCTTGTAGGAGTATCTATCCATAAGGATCATGCAAATGGCTCCACCAGAATCTCCGAGCTCCGAATGAGGGAAGTGGCAATAAAAGAGTGACTAGAACCTGTGTCTATAAGTATTGCAGCTACGGTGGAGTAGACACAGATCATACCTCATATCATCTCTGGAGCACTGTGGTCATAGGCCTCATATTCCTGGAGTTGAGCACATCCCGGTCCACATACTCCCTATGGTCAGGGAGGAAGACCTGGAGGTGGTGGCTGTAGAACTTCGAATCACCACCTTCCGCCTGCTGCACGAACATCCCCTTTGCTAGGTCCGCCTACTGCCTGCAGACCTTGTCGATCGAATCTTTTACTCTACCCAGGTGGTCCTTCATCTATATATTGGTTGTCCATGCGGAGGGTTAGGTAGTCACGAGCCATGTGACCCTACCCGATGCACGAGTAACACTTCCTGCTCCTTTCCTGTCCAACTCTATCTTGAGAGCACCACACAACCGACCTTATATCCTACGATTGTCCACCTGTAGGTCTGGTCCTCTTGGAACTTTGCATCATTTGTCTGCTTCCACCTATAGATGATTATACTACAAGACGTCTGGTGGTGGGTCTCGCATCTGGTGACTGTTCAGCAAGGTATCTCTCCACTAATAGTGCTTTCTCTTACACCCCCGCTTGCATCAGGATGCTGAGAGAAATCATTGACACTCTAATCTCCTGTCTAATCCCCTACTCGATGGTCTGTGACCTAAATAAAGATTCCCACACTATGTCAGTGGAGTATCTTGAGAGGTCAGTGGACCTCACTAAATACCGATCCACGGTCACTCTATACTACTGCAAGTGGAGAAGCTTTTGCATATGCACAAAGCATAAGGTCTCAGGGACGAACTCTGCCCTGAAAAGGCTGTCAAAGTCCACCTAGAAGAGAGTAACCTCATCATGACCCTAGAGCATCAAGCTCCACCATCATCCCACTACTCCCTGAAGAAGACTGGTGGTAAGGATCACCATGAGATTAGCTGGTGTCCCTACAAGTTGAAAAACTCTAACCACGACCTCCTGCAAGTCCTTAGCCACCTGTGGGTAGTGGTGTTGTTGGTACACCACACGTTGGTACAACTTCCAAAAGGGGGCCATGCACTGATGCCTCATCGCTCGGTGGGCTATCATCACATACTCTTCTTGGAACCCTTGCTGGTTGACTTCGTAGAGGCATCCTGGAAAGAAACTAGTGCACCACAATCAATATTCATACATGGTGAGGTGAATCAATGTGATCACAAGGAAAAAATTTAAAAAACACACGCAATTAGTGATTCTTGCATTGATTCGGAAATATGAAGTGAAGGTCCTGGTGTATGGACACATCGTCCACCGCACCAACACTAGATTCCCCAAACAGATAACCACACTCATAACACTTAACACTATTTCTTATTAAAAGATCAGAGTTAATGTTATTCAGTAGAACCTACCTATGATACCAATTTGTCCCAACCCGTCCCTCTGGGCCCGTTCCGTGACTACCCCAATCTTGACTTCTATAGGCCAGGGGCTGGAAATTAGCACTAGAAAGTCATATAACTAAAACTGGGAAGGAATTGCCTTAAAACCTGTAAATTCACACAAACCAAGCACACAACAAGACACAAGCACAAATTAAACAGAATAGTAAACCGAGTGTGTACAGTAATTAAAGGGGCTAGAATACAATTCTAACTGAAATGTACAAGTAGAACTAAGAACATATCCTATGAAATCCTGCCAAGGATCCTACTTGAAGGGTTGGTACAACTATCGGATGGTAGTCTCTACGGTATGCCTCGTCTAAGGTCCACCTCTGAGTAACCTCCAGACCAGGTACCCTCAACCTCGATCAATGTTTTCAGTCGTCTACAAAAGACACAGTAAGGTGCGAGCGTATCCCATGCATGGGTAAGTATAACGATACTCAATAGGGACCTCGAGACCCCCAAAGGTCTCTCAGAATCCACAAAGGATAAACCACAATGCAAGACATCAATCTCAAAGCACGAAGCAATAGTCATCAACACTACTTAGGTATATGACCATAGATATACCTATGTTTTCAATATATACTCATCTCACACATGAGGTAAAAATATCAGAAAGGTAACACCACAATGGTAGAAGTACCAAAAATGTAACACCACAAAGATAAAAGTACATTGCAAGTAACACCGCGAAGGTAAGTATCATAAAGGTAACACCACAGAAAAAATACCATGAAGGTAAGTACCACAAAGGTAACGACACACAGAAGAATACTATGAAGGTATATACCACAAAGGTAATAACTCAACTCACACTGAGTATAACTTACGTATAAAATTATAGATGATTAGCTGTGTCACTAGATCATCTTACTTCATCGAGAAGATTTTATTTTGACCCACAAAAGATCGTAGATGACCCACATAGGATCTGAATGTGACCCACACAAGATTTTGAGATGACCCACACATGATCATTATGTGCCGACCCACACAGGATTGTTGTGCACTATCCCATAGAGGATCCGAAGATGACCCACATAGGATTTAGAGATTCTTCAAGTTTAGCCAGCCATAGGGTTCCCACACTAAGAATGATTGATTCGGGGAGGTTCTACACCTCCAGCCATTATAAGATACTTAAACTACCACTTTTTTTCAAATAATAAGTATAAAGAAATTCTATAATGTCAATAGGGTCCCAATGCGACAGACAACGCTTCAATCAGACGGCCGGTCTGCAAGTTATTAGCGATTTTGTCTCGAGGGCCTGGTAGGATTTGAGTTCAATCCAACTCAGATGTACACCAACTTTATCCCAAACTCAAGTGAAGTATACCAAAATTATCATCTCGATCCTAGGATCCTGATTCCGTAGACAGATCGTCAAATGGATGCCCGGTTCTCACGATATGGCCAAAAAGGCGTATGTGGGTCTAGATGGGCATGTGTCCAGTCCAACCCGGGCTGGGCCGACCCGACCCGGTCTGGGTTCGGCCCACTGAACCGTGGACTAGCCCAGCCTGCGAAGGGGGTGGCACGACCCGAACTGATCTGGGCATGGCCCGTTGGGCACAGCCCGCTTGGTACGACCCACGGGGCTCGGCCCACTCAGCTGGGTGCAGACCACCTTGGTGGGGCCTGCCCGAGCCGCTACCCGGGTGGAAGGCACCCCCAGTATTCCGAATGATCTATTGGACCATTCAGATTCGGCCAACCTGGATGTGCCATGTGATTCCACCTGCTGTCTTGTGGGACCCTCCAGAGGGGTCCCTCTCTGCATGACGTGGCCAACCGACTCTCCTTCGGGCAGCGAGACAATGCCACTGTACTCTCGTGGCCAGCCGAGTGCTGGATGCCCTCTGGTTGCACCACCATGGCTATGTAGCTGTGGCCCTATCCACTACCAGCGGTGTGGATGCACACCTCCCGGACTCCAGGCATCCGGTTAGCATGCCAGCTGATATCCTTCTCCGCCGCCTGCTCAAACCATGGTCGACCGGTTGTCGGCCGCCCTCCTCTTCCGTGGGACACCACAGCTTCGTTCTAGGCCTAAAAAATATGGTGAACACATATTCATGATCCTCAGGTTGAGATCTCATCGCCCATATGTTGTGAAAAACAAAACATTGTGTTTTAGCGTGATTAATTATTTTTCATTGAATAATACACGAAGAACGCGCGAGGAACAAATAGAAAAGATCATGGTACTTTGGCAGATCGATAGCCAAGTTTGTTTGGCCATCATCGTTGAGAATCGAGAATATGAAGAATCAACAAAAAGATACTTATCAAATCTCAAAATAAACCCCCTACCTCAATCGTTCGAGGTGACATGAGGAAGAAGACTAGGATGAAAAAGATGCCGATGTTCGTCGCTCCCACAACATGCTCCCAATCTAAGATCATGGGTCATCTTTGTCAAAGGTTTATTCTTGGTTGGAGGATGCTCTCCCAAAGGCTCTCCCAATTATTCTCTTTACCAATGATCCCCCCACCACGTGAGGTGAGGAGATGACATTAATTTTGTTACGTTCAATAATTCAATTAATGTGGACACATTAATTTAGGGAATTCCAAGGGTTTCCTCACATTAAAGGGGAGTTTGGGTGGTCCCCACCACCATGATTAAAAATGGATGTTTTCAAGAAAGAAAAATAAAAAGTTATTTATTTTATTTTTCTTCCGCCATGAAATACCGAAATCCTAAATCCCACACTCGACCTACGGCAGTCGAGGTGGGGGCCTCCTTAAGCAAATATCGGAAAAACAAGTTCAATAGTGTCCTCAGATTTCAATTCCAAGCACCGGTTAAAAAGTTAAAAAACACCACTCACTCATTTACTGAACGTACCCAAAGAAAATGTTCATAAATTAATTCCGTGCACACCAGGCCTCAGAATCACGCGCCTTCAATTTTTGCATACTTTTTATAATTCTATATAATTAAAATAAATTACATGGAAGATTCCAAGTCTTTACAACAGGTCAGGACATAGAGACTCCTCAATGAGATTTTATTCAACTATAATTCTATTTATGATTATAATATTCATTAAATTTTTGATATATTGTATCATGAAGAGGGTAGCTGAAAACCCTAGTAAGTGGAGGAACTATATAGTAGGAATAAGAAACATAGATTAATAGTACATGGTCGAGAATAATAATCAATATCATATCATATGGAAAAGATCATAATCATAATCTAGATGGAATAATATGAATGGAAAATTTAATGTGGAATATCAAAAATAATGAAACATCATAACATTATCATAAAATCAAACACTTAACTTATGAATAATTATAGAATTATTTTCCAGAATACTATATGTGTGCAAATAATTAATTCAAAAATCATGAACAAATGCATCATCCTAAAAATAAATAATAAACATAATCACATGAGATATATGAAATTACCTAATGCATTGGGGGTTTATATTATCTGGGTCCCATCTATAACATCATAAACTGCTCATAATAATGTAGTCCATATAAAATAATATAACAATCATAAACATTAGATAAAACTACAAAAAATAATGAGATTCATAAAATTGTTTTAAAGAGAATTTTATTGATTAACATTTTATATTACATATAGAATGTGGAAAGAAGTATTATTTTACATTAACCTTTTTATATAGGATCATAGGTCTTGGAATTAAGAAGAAACATTTCTAGATAAACCAATGAAATGATTTTGAAAATGAAGCCCTTTGGAAAAATCATCAATGTGGATTCAAAATCAGCACTATGATATAGATGAATGAAAATACCATAGAAATAATATGGTAAAAAATAGTGAAAAGGAATTTTTAATTGTATTTGGGATGAATCTTAACTTAAAAAGAGATAGAGTTAGTAAACAAAAGAAGGAAATCGTTGGGTTCCAGAACCCCCTTACAAACATTCTGTGGTTTGATACAAATGATAATCATATGAGATCAATTTAAAAGTATTATTTATATCTCATTAAAAGGTTAGTAATAAATTTAATAATATTTTTAGATAAAAAAATACATTTATAACATTTTCAATTAATATTTGATAATGATAATGAATCCAATAGTGAGTGCTTGAGAAACATTTCCTTATCTTATGTCCAATTTTTTCATCATGTTTATGACACTTGTATAACAAAAACATTTTTTAAAAAACATGAAATTAGAAGGGATTTAGGTTCATTTTGTTAAATTTTTTTTTTGATTTATAATCATTGAATTTATTTTTCAATATTAATTATTTAAATGTGAGATGTATTATGTTTTTAAAAAAAATTATCTCATCTTTTTTCAATTATGTAATTATGATTATTTTCAATTTATATCCATGTAAAATTCTTTCCAAATTTATAGAATAAATTAAAATAAATTTATAAATAAGATATATTATTTTCACTAACCACTTTTATATGTAGTGAAAATTAAAAAATTGGCAACTTCTAGATATGTGGATGTGACTGACCATTAACAATACCTGTTAAAAGAGAGGGGGAGATGTATGAAATATAAAAATATATATTACATAAAATATTCAAAAAATATATTTTTCATAAATAAGTTGTTAATATACTATTTAAATTAATTATAAATATTTTTTATGGTGTTAATTTGAAGAATTTAAAATATTTAATGGTAAAAGTGAACTGAATGAAATGGAAACATATTTCATTTTTTATAAAGCCACTCCTTTTTATAAGACCATAACACATTGAGTGCATTGGGTTGAGTAACTAAATAAAATCCATAGGATTACCAAAGCTAATACGATAAGGGAATTGGGAAGATATTTTTCATTATAAAGTGGAAGGTATGTGGTTTTCTACGAGAAAGTAGATGAGGTATTTGATGTCGAGGATAAGGGATGTTTTGTGTTAAAATATCGATTAAAATATAATTTCCAAGGTAAACAATTTAATATTGATATTTTCTCATTATGAATCATATTTTTTCAGTTTTTAAATTGATTTTATCTTTCTTAAATTATATAAACATTTGATATAGAATTTTTTATGGTGTATAAATTATTTTCCAGCCTTGTTAAAGTAACAATTGTGGTCTCATCCAAGTATTTATGAAATAGGATAAAAATATAGTCTATGAATATTATAAAAATTTCACATGATAAATAAAATAAACAATTTCCCAAAAGTAATTATAATAGAAAGAGTTTATTGGTTAAATATACTGATTACTACTCTATTGGATAGTAAATTATATGTTTTTATGAAGATAAATTTAGTGGGTCGGTAATAGATTTATATTGTTAAATCAATAATTATCTAAATAAGGTGTCTTTTCGAAGTAATCCCATACATATCATAGAATTTTGTGTTGAGAATTCATAGCTTTCAAATAAAGCTGATGCAATGGAAGTGTAATTAGATCAAAAGGTGAGTAGATGCAAAAAATTCAGAAAACACGTGAAATTTATAGAAGAATATGTTTATTTTTTCAATGAAAGTGTTTCATTGATTGATTATGATTTTTATGGGATTTTTTTAAAAATACATGTTTTCATGATTTTTTATCATGAAGTAGTCTATGAATTAGGGAAATTATATGAAATTTATATGGATTTGGAAGGCATATAAATTTATGTTAAAATGAAGAAAATAATAGATATCATCAATATATTTTAAGATATAAATGAAATGCATGAGAATGAAATGAATAAATTGAAAAATATTGTGAAGAATGTTTCAAATCCATTGAAGACCACAATTATAGGCTTAATATAAAATATCTAGAGTAAGATGTGATGTTGGAGAATCTTAATATCACCCAAGAAAATCTTCATATGAAGATGAGATAAGGAATGTTTCCTCACAAGAATCATAAGGGATTCTTGTTCCAAGTAATTATTTCCTCACCCATCTCAAAATATTAAATAAACCATACTATATAATTATTTATGCCATGGATCAGGAAAATAATGATGATAAGAATCGATCGTGTTCATTTTTAGGATATAATGATAAATATTTTAGATTTAGACTCTTGGAAAACAACATTTCTATTGTTACAAAATGTCAAAATGTGATCTTTAATGAATTAATTTTTTTTGTGTAGATAAATATTTTGTAGATAATTTTTATGTGAGAAATGTATCATTAGAGGATTATTTTCAATTGAATGGATATCCATAAATTATTGATGTTTCAAATAATTATGGATGTATATAAATATAAAAAAAAGGCTCTACATAATATATTTAAAATGAGTTTCAAGTTCAGATGAAGATTCATAGTCAATAAGTAAAATAGAGTTCAAGGAAAATTAAATCTCATGAAAAACCTCTAGAAAAAAATTGTATATTACAGTTCAAGAGGGAGTGAAAATGAAGAGGTAGTTATAAATATTTACTCGAGATAGTAACAAAGTGTTAAGGAATAGGGGTGATCAAAAAAAATTCTTATAATGGACAATGGAGAACCTGAGAGTAAAGAGAAGTTTAAAATTTTATATGAAATGGATTAATGGGAGTTATCTAGGGGGAATGAGATCGATTACCTCTATGTTCCTGAAACATGGAAGGTGATTAAAAAATATACTCAGAAGAAATTCATTAAAATTAAATATGTGTACAAGATAAATGAAATAGAAGATGATTAGTGGGGGTATACGAACAAAATATTCATTAATGAGTTTCAATGAATTCATGGTGTAAATTAATCTGACATATTTTCATTGATAGTGAAATAAAAACTATTTAGATGGTGTTTTGTATAGTTTATATTGTTCTTTAGGCCAAATTGACCACTATGGGGAATTAATCAATGGTTTATTTTTTAAAAATTAATTCTTCTTAATTAAAACTCCTAAAATTATTACGTTTATCAATAAACTCCGTGATATCTCACAGATTCACTTCATATGAAAAAACATAAAAGGGAACACAACACATGATATTTAAAAGGTTCCCTAAAAATAACTACTCTTTTACGTATTAGTTTTCCCCTCAACAGTTATTCTCCAATATAATCTTATAATAAATTAAAAATTTTCATGCAATTTCACATTATATCAATCCTAAATCAAAATAAGAGGTTCTATGCACTACTTCCAAAAGCATTACGATAATCCACACTAGCCTACTCTGGAATTCACACTAGATAAATCACCTACGGAATCAAACAAGAGACTTCTTTCCCCTAAATAGAATAAAGAGACTTCATCCATTCTTTAAGGCTTGATCACCTATAAGTTGATATGATTATCTTACTCCATGGGATTTCTGAATCCCACTTTGATGTTTACTTATTCATATACCTTTGCAAAGCATACTGGTATTTCTCACAAATCTATCATCACCAATACTTGATTTTTTACCTTAGTGAATTAATTATGGGGAAGTTATTCCTTCTCTCTGATAAATCCCCAACATCACATAATGAATAAAAGGGATACCATATACATCATTATGAATATTTATATTCAATAAGGATCTTCCCAAATCCCAATACACTGTCAAATAAGTTATAATTATTCTCTACAGATATTCTCCCTGGATTCATTCTCAAATAAAATTTAAAATTTATTCTTATTATTTCTTTCAAATTTACATTATTTTCTTAAGTGGTGGTATATAGGGTTATTAGAATGAATTGGGGGCATACAATATTTTTCCACACTACGCTATATCATGTGAAGCACATGATCTATCCAAGATTATGCATAGAGAATTATCTCTCCACTACCATTGTGTGACCCATGTGCGGATAATAATTTATCCTCCTTTAAGAAAACTATCCATCCAGGATCTTATAATGTTCCAGGGGTTCTACGAGCCTTAGAATGAAGGGATATTCATGTGACTAGTTTAGGCTCGCATGAACTATTACCCCAAGATCACACTACCTTCATGTAAGACAGTCACATGAGAGGAGGTTCTCCATAAAGTGTCTCCTCAAATTATATGTGTAATGGATTCTCAAGAGTTTCATTTAATTTCATTCTCCCCACATGAAATAGTATTTGTCTATGGGTTCCTTCTCTAGACAGTAGGTACTTATTTGGGTGTCTCCTTCACATGATAAGGTTCGGTTTCTATAGGAGTCTTCTTGTTTTATTCACATAACCAATAAGTCTACACATGAGGTCCTTTTCATGACATTGATTGTGTACACAAATTTCTCATCAAATTTCTGCATGATAATAAAAGACTTGTGGGATACCCATTCATGTGATTCAATCATGAATTATTTTTCTATTATTTATGAAATCTCTATTTCAAGGGGAAATGAGTGCTCTTTTGAAGTCCCGAATAGTAGCAACCCTTACAACTTATAGTTGTTTATATAGGAAATGACCCACTACCTATATATGATAATAGTGTGTTTCCCATACAAATTGAAATACGTGGATTTTTTCAAAATCCTAATGATCTCAGGATATCAGGGAATATTGAGACTCCCAGATTCTCCAATCACTATTGAGGTGATAATGATATCATGTGATAGCTTCGTATTATTACTTCATTGATCGTTCAACGACTTAGTGGAAATCCTTTCAATAATACTAAAATATTCAAAGAGAGATTTATTTAAATGATTGGATCATCTTTTAACCAATATTTTTTTGTTTGTGACGGATTCATACTATCACATGATCCATTAACATCAAGCGATGTCATGATGAATGTATTTAGTTCTTGAGACACCTTATCACAGTGGATCATTTATTTTAACCATTTGGTCTCATGATATTAAGATCAAAATTTCATGGAAACATGTGATTACTTATAGAAATTTTCACAATTAATTGAATGATCACCATGCATGAAAGATGATGTTTCCAAAATTGTGTCCATTCAATCGAGATGCCTCATTGATTCAGTTTGATCAATTGAGAAGGAAAAATATTTTTGTTCATATGGTAAGAATCCACATCTTATAATGGTTAAACATGATGTGTAAATTCAAACATACATGATATAGGAAATTAGATAGCAAGGATAGGTTCTATTTAGTGGCCCTCATTATTCTTAACTCTTAAATAATGGAATAATATCAGCCACTCTAAATTTGTCCCACATTGCATACAATGTCAGGATTCCAATTTCTTTTATTGTAACTCCCACTACAACACTATTGAGCTAGATACTGGTTATTGACTACCATCACATATGCACCACATGTCACAAAGGTCATCCATCACCTGAACAAGCCCACTAGAACCCTCTAGGTCTTATACATGGGCCCAACCATGCCTATTGGTTCACACTCCTCGGTGCCTTATGAAGGGTCCCACACATGGATAATACACGAAACTGCATGCTGCAATGTTGCCTCTCAGTATGGACTCTCCCATGGAGGATGACCCCTCAGGTCCCCCAATGAGTTGTTGAGGGGTAGACCTTGGGGGATTAAATGGGATGTCTTTATTTTTTATTATGACTCCTACTCATATATACAAAAAATAATTTAAATATAAAAATTGAAATCATAGCCTCCTTCAAAAATAAATTCCTCAACCTAATTATCTCATATTTACCAATCCACTCCTTACTAAATTGACTACATCACGAAAATATAATTTTACGGTCTTCTTACAATAATTTTCTTCTCCAAAATCAAAAATCATGTGAAATAAATGATTCTATTTTTTCAGGGGATTCAATTTAATCATTTTCGGGAAATTAAATTTATTTTTCATGAAAATATAATTCTTCATCATTGTAGTAAAAAAATTTCATCAATGAAACAAGGCCCGACACATAATATTATGTCATAAATCTCCATATTTTTCTATGGAGAGTTGTCTATGTGTGACATCCAATTATATTAGATTAATCCATACTAATTCTCTTTGAATCACCCCTTCACCCAATATAAAATATTTAATTATTGAAAATAATTACAATCCAAACTAAAAAATACCACCTTTTTATTTTGTTTTCAAAATCACCACATATCATAAGTCAACACGTGGTGCTAGATTTATCTCCCTTATTTGAAATTAATGTTTAATGGGTAAGTGGGTTATTATCCACTAATCATATTCTCAAAATGACGATCATATCCAATATTAGAAAATTTCATGATGATTTCTAACAAAGAAATGATATGGCATTGTTCTCTTTGTAAATAGGATTTAGTTAGTCAAATATAATACTATATGTGAAAAAATTGTCTTTAAAAGAAGAGAGATATAAAAAAGTATTTCTACAAAATCCATAATATACCATGTATGTGGAATATTTCAATTAATTTCTCAATTTTCTTATAGGGGTTGTTAATAATATGATTTATCAATGAAATTCTAAATCTTGCACACACTTAATCAAAAATATTATAAAATTCTATGTCAAAAATGATATATCTCCCCCTTAATTTTAACTTAACATCAGCCAACCACCCCTTGATCAATATAATTAATAATATTATGAACAAGGGTTGAATGTTTGAGTGGAATTCCCCATCTTCAAATTTTTTAAACCAGTTCTGATGTTCCACATTTACTTGGTTGTGATGATTTAAAAGCCTCATATCATTAACGCTCTATCTTAGGAGACAAAACCATATCATTAAATTCTATGTATTTTAGTTGGAGATCATTAATATATAATGGAATAATATGTGATATTATTTTTATTTTGTAGTAATATTTTGGCTGTGAACTACCTCTCAACCGAGGCAATTGTTTTCACCCAATCATAGGGATGCCCCTATGTGAAGTCTCATTTTCTATTGCATTCATTTGAGTACATGATGTCTTAGGTTCATAAATTATAATTTTAAATACCTCACACTGAGTAGGGAGAATCTCCATAAATTTGTGTAGATAATTTACCTTTTTAGTACACCTTACACGTAATTAACCATATTTTTGGGAATATATTTTTACACCTCAATATTTATTTACATTTTCATTCCATTAGAAATTATTTCAATTCACTCCAATTTTTTACGAAATTCCAATTGATTTGTATAGAATTTTTTCACTATTTATTAACAATTTCTATCACCTCAGAAACATCACATGAATTACCATTATTTTACTTCCATATACACTTCCCTTATCAGTAAAAAGCATATATCATGGAATTATTATAATGAATTTCTAAAATTTGTGACCATTCTAATTAGAAAATTCATGAAATTTTTTAAGCCTTCATTTCTATTTTTTCCTAGAAGTTAAGATAAATTTCTAGTTATATCACTCTTTCCTTGAGAGTATAGGATTGGTTGTTGAACATGAATCCAAATTTATTGATTATTGTTTTCAAGAAATGACTTGTTATACCCTAAAAAGTTTACTTTTTGTCCATAAAATTCACAAAACCTGCAAAAACCATGGAACCTAGATCTTCCACATTGATATGAATTCTATCCCGACACATTTTTAATTTACTTTATTAAACTAAGACTTATTTTACCTAGGGTTAGTGATTTTCTTGACTCATTTCATTCTTATTTTTATATAGTAGAGGATCTCTCATTTATATTCTTGGTGATAGTTGTGTGAAAAATATTCCTATTTTTTCACATCTCAAGACTAAATTTCCACAAAAGTTCTTTACATGCCTTACCTTTTGTTTTGTTATTCTCTTCACACCATCTGATGATTTGTGCAGGATAGGTACATTCCACCACTCATCATAACAGTTAATAATCTAATTGATGTACTCATAGAAATCTTCCAAGAATTAAAATATGTTCTTTGTATACAAATTCATTTTCTGTGAAATTTTCTTTTTCTTCAAATTGGTGCTCTATTGTTTTCATTAATTATAATGTTATGAAATTATTCTAAATCATGATGTCGAAACTATAGTATACACTATCAATATACAATGAAACTTCTTATCTAATTTTATGGTTTAATAAGTTAATTTTTTATAGATTTTAAACCTTTGTTTTTTTTAGTGTCACCACCACTCTTTGGGAAACTTCTTAGGGAATATTTATTCCTGATTATTTTCAAATTCACCCTTAATGTGGTGTATTTAATAGTATTTTACACCTTCCATAATTTACAGTATTTTGGTTTTAAATATGTACAAACACATTTTATATCTTTATTACATAATTTTTTTGGGTAATGGGATAACTCATTTATAGGGGAGTAATCAATTTCTCTAGAATATGATCTCTTTTTATTTATGGAATTAGGATCCTCTACAAAAAATGAGTGTTAGAATATATTTTAAGTTATTTGGAATGATATAGATTATGGAGATTATTAATTTTGAAATCTCACCTCTAGCTATAATGACTTCATGTAGAGTTATTTCTTCCCATCCTCAATTGATTTCAGTTTGGATTCCCAATCCTCATTAAACATCTTCATTTGTACTTCATTCATTAATTTTGATTATTTCTAATTATTTTCATGATAATTATACCTATTATCTCTATCATCCAGTTAATAAATTTTGACAACAGTAAAACATTGTTCTATTGTTAAAATTCATATAAATATTCTACAAATAGAATATCAAGAAATTACTTTATCACAAACAGTTAATTTTATTTATTTAATAGTTTTATAATATATTTTATGGAAAAGAGAAATATTTTGTTCCTTTTCATTCAAATTTTTTTTGATAGTGTTTGATTTCCTAACCCTTTTATCTAGAGCCTCTTCCATAATCTTATCCTCTTATTCCATCTATAGTTTTGCAACTTGAGGACATTAGGATCCTTCAACAATATTCTTTAAAACATAGTTGGGAAATTTCATGACATGTTATTTGAGTTCAATGGTTATATAAATATGTTATCCATCATCATCATAGAATGAAAAGGGTTCATTATTATAGTACCAAAAAAAATAATTACGAAAACATGTAGTATTTTGATTACCTTCACTTAGTGGTATATCTGGATGTACTCAAAAATTATACTTCCTCTTTCTTATCTATCTCGAATTTCTATTATTATTATTAATAGTAGAAATTTATTGATTATTATACTTTTAAGGAAATTAAATTTTCCCCATATGAGGTCTCTCACTCAATTCCAAAAATCATCAATTCATAAAAACCCTATGGGATCTTTAGAGGTGATCTACCCTATGATACCACTTGTAGTTCCCCAGACCTGATTCACCACTAGGGGGTGAATGCGTGCTATAAATTTGAAATATTATTTCTTTTTATTTCAATTTAGAGAACTTGTAATGGTTCTAATTCCTCTCAGTGATATCTCAAGGTCATACTTTGTATGAAAAAATAATAGAGAGAACAACAAATAATATTTCCAGGGTATGCTAAAAATACCAACTCATTGTTATTTCTATTGTTCTCCGATACATAGATTATATACTATAATAATATAATAAAATTAAAATATTTATATAGAGTCATAGTTTATCTATCATAAATTCACATAGGGTTTTATTTATATGGAATCTATTATTGTCACGAGAATCCAAACCAGAGACTTCTACTTCTGAATCAAATAAGAGAAATCTTACACCCTTCTTGAACTGATATTCTTCCTCCTTTATTGAATTATTGGTCAAATATTGGTTGATATATTAATATTTCTCTATGTTTTTTCTGGATCATTCTTTCTCATTAACTTATTCCATCACCTTATCAAAAAATGTTGGTATTTCTAAAATATCACTGATCACCGATATATTATCTGTTGCCTCAATGAAATAATTATTGGGGAATTATTTATTATATCTAATGATGTACCAAAATCACTTAATGTGTGTATGTGGTTCTCACCAATTCTTTAAAAATATTTATTTCCAACAAGGCCCCCACACAATCTTAATACACCAAAAATTTAGATACTTATTATTCTAGTGTTCACCCTGGATTTAGTCTCAAATTCCATTTTAAATTTATTATTATTATTTCTTTATAAAAAATCATGACTTTTTCAATGGTGGTATATAAGGTTCATATAATCCATGGGATTCAACTAAGGTATTTCCACTCTACACTATTTCATGTGAAGTGCATGGTCTGTATGAGATTATCTGAAGTGTCTGATCTATCCACTGCTTTGTGGAACCCATTTGTGGCACATGGACTGTCCTCCATCACACATACTATTCTTGGGAGATATGGAAAAGGTTCGTGGGTTCTACTCTTCCATATCAAGAAGTTATCTTGTGATATCACTGCCTCCTTCATGTTTCTAGGTATGGGTGAAGAAAAATATTCTCCATGGATTACATTTCCTTCACAAAATAGAAGCATGTGACATGAGGTGATTTCAAAGGGGTATCCTAAAATTTTACCCATTAGGGATTAACTAGAGTGTAACATGAACCCTTAGTCCCTACAACTGAAAAATGGTTGTGTCTGTAGGTTTCTTCATGATACATTTTGTATGTTCGTGGATTTCACCTTCACATAATAGTGTTGTGTGTCCATGAGTGTCTTATTCTTTTCTATATGTAAAAAATAAAGCTACATAAGAGTTCATTAGAGTGAAACTACTTGTGTGAGTTCCTTTATCCTCAAATACCTTTCTGAGATCACAAGTGTCACATGAAACTCATTCATGTGGTTTTATCATACGAGATTCGTTTTTTTCTTCATGAATGATATATTTAATGGGGAAACAATAGTTTTTTTGGTGTCCCAAAAAACAAAAAACTTTCATCCTACCTCCATTTATATAGTAATGGTTATACTCCCTATCTATAATATATTTTCCATGACTGTTAAAAAATAGAAAGAGAACGATAGTTACAAACTCTCAAAAGATCATGGGACCTCAATGAATGCTGGAACACTTGGATTATTAAAGAACTATCTTGGTGACCAAGTGATAATGTTATAGAATCCAATGGTTTAATCCTCTATCATGATATAGATAATTGGACATCCTAGTGATATTATGGAAGTATTCGACACTGATTTCTTATAAATGACGAGATAGTACTATGATGGTTATTTTTCCCGCAATGGTATCCTAAAGCTGTGTGTTTCATGAACATCATGGGATCTAATGGAGAATTTATTATGTTTTTAAGACACATTTTGTAGAAAAATCATTAATTCTATCAATTTTTTCACGTGATCTTTGGATCACCACACAATTCATCATTAAATTACATACAATAATCATGGTTTTTTGAGTGGTCATCATTCCTACATGATGATGTTGAATGCATTTATTTAGTTTGATTGAGTTGTCTCATTCATTTGGTTTGATATATGAATGTGTCTATCTATATTTTATCATGTGGGAATAAGACAAAAAATTTGAAGGTTGATGGAAACAAGGGAAATCAAAAATACGCGGTTTGGGAAATCAGGTAGCTAGGATTGATTCTATCCAATGGACCTCATCCCATCTGAATATTATATAGAAAAGAAATGGTAGACACTCTGTGTTTTTCCAAAATAGACCATGAGCTTGGTATCCCTCTATAATTTATTACAAATCCCTCTACAACACTACCTATCTAGCTCTGGGGGGATCAACACCTACCAAACATTCACCACACATTATAGAGGTCACACCTCACCAACATAGTCCCACCAACACCCTTATGGCCTTATAAATGAACCCAACTACACAAAAGGGTAATAAATCCATAATTCAATATACATGGACATACACAGGACTTATACATTCCACTGCATACCCCCATGCTGGCTCCTTGGGAAGGTTCTCCCATAGGGGTCAACCCCTCAGCTTCCCCTATAAGTAGTCGAGGGCTAGTCCTTGGGGGATTGAATGGGTATAGATTATTTTTTATTATGGGGCCAACTTATATAGACTTAGTAAATGTAAAAGTATAAAAATGTAATTCCAAGACTTATTGAAAAATAAATTCATCAAACCAATTCCCTCATATATTCTTATCCTAAAATATGTAAAATGGCTTCACCCAAAAAATATAATTTCATTGTCTTCTTAGAATACTTTTCTTCTTCAAAACATCATAATGAATAATATATGATTCTATTTTCTCATGGCCTTCAATTTACTCATATTCATGAAAATACCTTTATTATTCACTAAAATATTCTTCTTCATATTCTAGTAACTAATGTTTCATCAATGATGCAGGTGTTGGAACTTTATATCACTTCACAAATCATCAGAGTAGTCGAAGG
This sequence comes from Viscum album, assembly GCA_963277665.1. NCBI lineage: Eukaryota > Viridiplantae > Streptophyta > Magnoliopsida > Santalales > Viscaceae > Viscum > Viscum album. The sequence goes on from OY728121.1 coordinate 2,068,584,923, forward strand.
AGAAATGTCAAAGCATGACATTCAATTCCATTAGATGGATGTATAATGACTATCCACGAATCAACACTTCATCCACCAACACATATCAAAATATTAAAAATAAATGCAATATATTAACAATATTTTATAGGGATTTAATTCATCTGGAGTTATTGGATATGAAAAAATATTTCTTCAATAAGAATTACATAACAAAATTTCCACAGAGGATCTAATTGGTTTCATGGAGAAGTAGAATGAGAATCTTGTGTGAATGCTCAACCAGATACTTGAAGGTTCAAATAAAGCACCCAGGAATGTGAATCAGTAGTTCAATGAATTTATAAAGGATTAGAAGTTAATATAGGTAAATTTTGATGATTAATGTTACTAGAAGGTTTTTTATGGTTGGTGATTCATCATAATACTTCTCATTATTTTTTAAATGATGTTAAGAGGGATATTAAAATAAATAATAATTGGATTAAAGAATGATTTTTTATAAATATCTATGATAAAGGATATTAGGTTAGTATAATGGATTTTAGGGATGTGGTTAGTGAGAGACGTGAGTTATATCACTTTCTACCTAATCCAGTCATATTGTATCTCTAAGGTGGTGGCGTGATTTAGAATGGGAAAGGAAAAAAAGTCACCACATCCCAATATTGAAATTTCATGATAAGAAAGGGTAAGTCAAAAAAATAAAATATAGGGTCTAGTTGGATGAGATAACTCCATGTGGATCAGTTGTTGGAAGATTGATTCACACCACAGATAGTATTTTTTATAATGTTACACAGGTAGTGGGGCTTCATAGGTCAAATTATAGATTTGAACTCTAGGAGGCATTAATGTTTTTTCATTGGTACATAAATAGTTATTTGAAATTGGATAATTTAATAAAAATAGAGAATTCATTGAATGTATTCCCCTATAATGACTATCTAATATAGAGATAGTCTAAAAAACCTGAATTTATATGCATTCACAATCAATGGAATGATACTTAGAAGTTTATATAATCATAGAATGTTGATTTTAAAATTTTAAATGGATGTGGAGTATGTCAAAAATATGAATTCTAAGAATGACTTGATACAGCTTAAGGGGTAGAAAGAATATCCCAGTCAAAGAAAAATGAATAGGAATCAATTTTTTGATTAAAAATATAACATTAAATTATCCGAAAATAAAATATATCATTCAATAATGAAGAATATATAAGAAAATTATAAAATTATGTATATGATATGGTATTACGGGGTTATATATATCCAAAATATAGAAGTCACATGGAAATCAGTGGGTATATTAATAGTGTTCATAGTCTGGGATGTGCTATGGTGGTGTTGTCCCTCAGTTGGGATATGAGGACAAGAGTAATGGTGGGATAAAATTTTTATCTACAACTGAAGGTTTAAAAACAAAATTAATTCTAAGGATTTAACATAATTCATGGCGATTAATCTTGAAAATGATCTCCAAATGGTAGATTATTAGGGTTGGTTGTGAAAACCGTATTCCACCTAATGAAATCAATAAAATTGAAGGAGAAATTTCAATCAAATAATATTTGATGGTTTGTATTGTGATGGAGGAGTGGTAGAGACCAAGTTCTAGAATACTCAAATTAAGAGTATTCGGAAGTTACTATATAATGGATATTTTAATGGTGTAGTTGAATGATGTCGTTCATTAAAGGACCACATTGGGTAACACTCATCTTTGGGTAGATGAATCAGTTTTTGGTAACATTTAACTGATTATATATTTTTATCCTGTTAAGTATTTTATATATTAGGATCTCGACAATCCTGTTATCTTTTTGTATCTGATGTATATTTTTTAATTTAGTAAAATCATAACACATGATGTTTGCAAAAGTTATCTAATAATAGTATCCAATAATTTTCTTGTATGGTGACGATCAGTACAAAAATTCTCCAATATAATGAGATATCAAGTTATAGTATTGTGGATAAAAAAATACTTATCTAGTGTGGGTCCCTACACATTATAAGGGTGAATGGAAATAATCATATTCCTGGTTTTTGATTACATGGTCCAACTTTTATCTCCTCATTGTTATTAAATAATTCTTCAAAAGATAGTGTTCAAATTATTTTTTATGTTACATAGTAACACAAATAATGTAATCCACCAGAAGATAATTCATCTAAATGTGACACTGCTTCTTTATTATTCCACTAGCTTCTCCATTTATTACTTGATCAGTAGTAAGAAAGAAACTATTATTATTCTTCTTATTAAAAAATACCAAAAAGATACAATTATTCTTCCTCTAACATCAATCACAATAATATGAATATTCTGGGAATGATAATATCATAACGATTTTTCAAACCAACTGATAATTAGAAGTTATTAATTTTTTCACTAACACTTATTCAGTAAAAAATATTCTATATTGTAAATCATTATTCTTAGTTTTGAAATCAAAAACATATTTTTTTGATTGAAATAATGAAATATAGTCTATGTATTGTCAAATTATTTTCGTCTTTTTATTCAATTAAATCTTCAATAGGGAATTTATAATCAGTTATCCTTCATTATTCTTGGAGCCTTATATGTTTATTTAATTGAAAAATAGAACACTTTCAAAATTAATTTATGAAAGAATGACCTCGTACAAAATTAATACAATAAAAAATCAAATATATTGTGTTCTAATATTATCTCTTGATTCATTCTCTGATATTTTCCACAATAAATATGGGATTGTGTTTAGTATCATCTTCTTATTGACTGTTGTTCTCATTCATTTTGATCTTATTTATTATGATAAAATGTTGTCCACACCTATGTAACCTGAAATCAATATTTCATTTCATGTTGACTTCATGAAATTATTCGTGGAATTATCTTGAAATCCCTAGAATACATAACCTTGTTCTTATTATTTTATTTACATTTAATATTCCATTTGGGGTCTCTTTGAGTGAACATTCATTCATTTATGATATTACATATGCACAATATTCAATGATTATTCTAAATATGAACACTATTAATTCTCACACACTGTCTACTTCCATCAAGCCTACTGGGTAGGTGTATAGACCTTTACATAAATGTCACGTATTCATGTTAACATATGAATCTATATTGCATGAAAACCCTTCCTAAAAAACCGATTCCCTATCCCTCCTTCACATAGACCACAGTGTCTAATGTGGTATATCAGCGAGTTTCATGAAAACAAAGAAGAATATAAATTAATATATCATTCCTTACCAAATGGATTCAATGGAATAAAATCATTAATTTATATGAGTGTGATAAACACAAGTCAAATTCCATGATAATATTATCCTCCATACAAAAAACAAATATTCATGGAATGGTCTCTTCATAAAAAATCTTTGAGTGTGTTTTAGAAAAGTAGAAGGCTCAAAATTATAATTCTTTTCCTAAAAGAGTACACTAGTCTCCATTTTTCTATATATAAGTGAGTAAATCACCTCTTCACAATTCTCTAGAGGATCATGAATCTTATATACCGGTTCATGTAAAAGTGTGAGTGGAGATGCTCTATTTTTTAGAAAATAAGAGATCTCAAATGAATTGTGAATGACAACAACATTTACATCTAACTATATAAGTATTTATTGGAATTTGATAATTGACTTTGGTTTGTCTATCCACCGATTAAATTCATCTAAATATTCCACGTCCAAATACTGATTCATAGAGCCCAATATCTCAAAATTATTTTGAATGTTGGAATACTTCTTATCATATGAATTTTTGATGTCAAAATTTATAGAATCCCTTATTATGAAATAATGATGATAACATGCACAAGATTCACGTTCAATGCTATTTTAAACTTGAACACCCTCATGTAGTTATAAAATATTCACAACAAGACCTCAAAAACATCATTTTCGGTTGGATGAAGCATGTTCTTAGAGATCACCTTTGCATGAAATGTGTAGCATGAATGCATAAATGTTTGTTCCTTTGTAATCGTGAAATCTCATGAATTCATTCTTGGATCGGGAATAAATGTTGTCGTATATAGAATCTATGGAATTAATATATCATCCAATAAAGGATAAGGTTGAAGATGATGACACATATTGATCTGATGGACAATATAGTGTTAATTAGACAACATACATTATTTATATTTATTTTAAATACAAAGGAACAAGAACTCACATCACATACAACATTAAATACATCTTAATTTGTGATCTTCATAATTAATCAATCAACTCAACCAGTTATTCAATCCAAGACATGAGGGTTAGATCACGAAACACCTTCCACCTCATGCCCACATGGGATGCTCCCTTACATTGCACTATCCATAGGCACCCTACCGGTGTTATGCACCCTAAAGTTCACCTTAGTGAGATCCATGCACATGAAACTACAGTCACCCATGTGTGGGTTTACTCCCACATTTCTTGATTCTTACTCTCCATATATGGTTGAGCTGGCCTACAGGGTTCATTGTGGTTCCCCAAAATTTTGATTAAACACACATAAAAAGGGTTAGACCTTAATCAACATGTTCCATATAAAATATGGACTCCAAAATATCCTCTCAAAAAAAAAACAACATGCATCATAAGATATCTGAGGAATTTAAAATTAATGGTCACCTTTTTTTATTCCCTCATGTAAAATGAAATTTTTCTTGGCCTTAAAATAACATCCCTATGCAATAGAAATCTTATTTGATGGGATTATATTTTCATTTTGGAAAATAAAGTCCAATGACCTTTTCAACATCTTATCATCATCTATAATCACATGTATGTTATTTTTCTAAAAAAATGTGTCATGTGAAAACAAATTGAAACCCATATTAATTGAACATTGGACCAGTTAAAAAATCACCATAGATATAAATTCATTGTATTAAAAAATTAATATTTAAAATCATAATACATTATTATTTCTCTCACTTTCTTCTTCATTCAATCATTAACGTTATGACAACATTCTTATGATGCATGGTTATTGTTGATAATTCACAATCATGAACATATTTACCTCCAAATTATTCAATATATTGACATCAATGAAGTTTTACTATTTCATTTACCACCTTTGGAAATGAATTACAATCATTAACAAAAAAACACCTCATATAAAAAATGGACTATACAATCTCCCCTTTGTATTAATTTCAAATAGTTTAAATGTTATTTCCAAATGACAATGTAAATATGTGAATCTATCACCCCTAAATTTACAATCATTCAACTAACTTTTTTCAGACCATTATAGAAAAGAAATAAGGTTTTCATAAGAAAATGGTATCAGTTCATACTTAATTAATATTTCATCCATTAGTTCACTCTTTATCTATGTGATCCATTATCAGTGTAGGAAAAATGGGACCCTTTCAGACAACAATGCTATCCATTACTATATAATCTTGATTTCTCATGAAATGATAAATAATGCACTTTTATTAAAGTGTTTTTAAATTTTATTCCAGGATGAGGATACTAAATGATATATGAAGCAATTTTAAAGACAATCAACCTAAAACTCTTACACTAACTTCAATAAACATATAAAAAACATTGAATTATAATATTCAAGATAAGTGGAATTCAGAAACATTTATTATTACACTTTTATTTTGTAAATATATAATTAAATTACTCCCCTTTGTGTTAATATGGTAAATTTTGACAAATAATAATGTGAGATTCTGGAAAAAAATATTTTTTCAATGAAATGATCTTCAAGAAATATTTGGAATAACAAGATTTGATACAAATTGAAATAATTATTAAAGATGAAAATTCAACTGTCTTCATTAGTCTCCCCCTCAATATAAAATCTTTGAAATATATTCATAATGGTGAATATATTCAGGCATGAATTTATAGATTTTACAATTTGTAGAAAACTTCATGATGTTTATTAAACATGCAATTGTCTATATTTGAAAACATTCACAGCTCCAATAGGGATGTTATTATTCATTAATTGTTTTTTAGAAAACAAAATATAAGATCAGACCCTTAAGATATCATTTAAAATTCATCAATGTTTAACCTTTATTATTTTTTATTTGAATAAAAATTGAGAAATCTTTCAGGGACTGTGATTTATTTAGATATGCTATCATGAATTGAAAACTCTCACATATTCTCAGGTTCTCACCCAATGAACTCACTTCACCATTAATTACCTATATAATAATAAAAATACACTACAATAATATTAGGGAATATGATGGATCCTTATTTTCTTCTTAACGTGAACAGAAAGGTGGTGACAGTTTTCTCAACCATGTTTCTAAATTAAATTTACTCTCCACACTTTCATACATGATCTTATATTTTGATTGGGGATGTGGGGATATTATCACTAATTAAATTTCATTTTTTCTCAAGATGTTTTCTTCAATATGTTTTAATGAACTTGTGCTACATGGTGTAAATTCTATCATTATAAATTACTTTTCTTGTAATGTTATTATTGTAGAAATGTTTTGGGGAGTATGTCCAACCATGTTTTTCCATACAATTATAACTTCAACTCTATAAGGAAAGATTTACTTTTATTTTTTACTTGCCTTATCTTGATCTTGTTCCATTTTCATCATTCATTTTGACTATACTGGAATGATATCTAACATATTATTAGTTAATGTGGAATTATATTGGGATTATCCATGCAGATTCATATGAGGGGAATCTATATTTATTGTTCTTTTTGATTTTTCCATTTTTGTAAACTTCATGGATTTGGAATCCAAAGCCTTATCATTTTTCCTTCATGAAATTTTATTCGGATAATTTTTTTTTTCAATGTTAATTTTTTTCTTAACAAGGTTTATTTTTCTTTCTATATAAACTTTTGTGGTATTTTGTTTAACATCTTTAGATACACATTTACTTGATCATGCACCTTTCTTGTGACCACAATCATTGAAAAGATCATAGAAATTTTCAATAATTCCATATATGCTTATAGTATATATATATTTACTAATATTTGGATGTTTCTTTTTCATATCTCTCATGATCCCCCTGATATGGGATTCATATGTGATGTTTCATATAAATAATTGTACAAAAAATATGTATCATAATGACGAAATATATTATAGTACTAACATTGAACTACAAAAACTGATCTTCTTATTTCTTATATATGAGGTTTTAGAGTCCTCTTCCTAGAATATTAGACCCTTTATGGGGAACCAAATTCCACACTCTTTTTTATATCCACCCAAGTCATGCTGGTAGGATTATCACCAACTTTGTTCATCCATAATTGATCATGTTTTTTTTTCTAACTTGCACTATTATGTGAATATATTTTGAATCCATATTATATGATGGTATAGCTGGTTCCTATTTCATTACATTTTCATAAGATAGATCATCAAATAATGTCATGACCTGCTAATAATTTTTTTGGAGGTATTTTAGCATTATAATCATCAAGTGGGCGTTGAGTAGAGTCATAAACTATAACCTTATTTAATGAAGCGTCAATATTTTCCATCCCCATATTTTCTAATTGATCTTCCACTACTAGAAATATATTTCTATGGATGATTTTATGATCTTCAATCATAATAAACAATTAATCCCAATCTTTATTCATTATTTCAGATTGATATTCATGTTGATTAACATTGTTTTGTAGAAAAAGTTCAAGATCATTGATCTTGTTAAAATTTTCTTCCAACACTTAATTATTTCGAGATACCTATTTTTCCATTTCAATTTATTTCCCAAATAATCAACTTTATGTTCAATTGGGATGATTTATTCATGTATATTTTAATAGAATATAAAAAATAGATAATTATTTTCTTGGAATTCAATGCAGAATATCTATTAAAATATGAATATATATTTATTGAGAAGTTTTATATTGACCATAAACAAAACTTAATCAAGATTCATCTTCAATATTGTTTTGATAAGAGTTAACACATGACTACTAGTCATTTGAATGTCTTGATCCATATGAGGTAAAAGTACTATCCGTCACTTTGATTGAAACTTGATCCATATGGTCCTCTATTTCAAATAATAATATGTATTTATTATTTGGAAGGAGTGGATATACTCTCACTTACTCTTATTAATATAAAATGGTATTATTCATTAACTATATTTCTATTTATTTACTCTTTTCATCATGATCTTTGTAGGAATAAAAACATATTAGAGATATGTTCAATGAAATTGAACTTCATTGTTAACATAGGAAAGAAAAAAAAATACTCAAAAGAGAATGACTACCAAGTACCAAATCAAACAGATGTGAACCATGGATCTAATACCAATTGAGAGGACCACATTTTGATACAGTCATCACAAATTGGGGGGGGGGGGGTAATCAGTGTAGAAATATTTTTAACCAATTAAAAATTTTAATCCATCTACCTCTTAGAGATGTTCAGATCATAATTATCTATAATCAATTTCTATAATCAAATGTAATTATTTGAATGTGGTAACAGATAAAAAATGATTCTTTTACAAGTTTATCTAACAAATAAGAGTATCTAGTCATTTATGTGAAAGATGATTACTAGTACATTGATTCTCCACTATAATGAAATGTCATGGTAGATTGGTGTGTCAAAAAAAATCCACACTTAGTGTGGGTCCTTACACTTTTTAGGGGGGAGAAAAACAATAATATTTCCTAGACTGGGATGACCAAGTCCACCTTGTAGTTTCTTGCTGGTTATTTATACTTTCTTTTAAGATATTATTCACTTTCGATTTTATGTTACATGGTATCACTAAGACTATATTTCACTAGATGTGACTTCGGTTTTTTGTCACAATGCTTATTTTATATTCTACATGCTTCTTCACTGGTTACTTTCTCAAAAGAAAAAACAAAAATATTCTTCTTCTTCATAGTAGAAAACTAAAAGATGAAGTTCTTATTCTTCTAACATTATTCACAATATTATAAATATATAGTGGACTAATAATCTTAGAGTTCCCCTTTAACCTATGTTATAATCAAATGTTATTTACTCAGTCACTAACTATTAGTTAGTGTAAAAGAAAATTTAGTTGATATACTTCATCTTCTTGCTAAAACCACCGAATTATTTTATTATTATTGAAGCAATGAAATATCATATCTACATCATCACATTAATTTCATCTTATGTTAATAAATTTTCAATAGTGAATATTTTATTGTATCCCCTTTATTCTTATTGGTGTAGAATGTATTTATTAAACTGAATCATACCACACTTTCAATATTAATTTGTTTAAAATTCACTTAAAACATAGATATATGGTTTTATATTACACTATCAAGATTCAGTCATTAATATTGTATATATGAAATATGGGATATTTTTCAATATCAGTTTCTCAATCACTCTAGTGCATGATCAAGTTGTTTATCCATATAATAATTAACTATTAGCCTCACTTAATTTAAATGAGATAAAATTTACATGTTTTTTTTCCTTCATATAGTTCTTACATTGATATATTATGAAAATCACGATTATAAAAAATTATTATTATTATTATTTCTATTATTTTTTTGGATCTCTATGAATAAATACGTTTTTACATATGCATGTATATATTCAATATATTCATTTATTCTTTTCATAACATGGAAACCTAGTAGTCTCAAGCATAGTCCACTACATTGAAGATTTATGTGTAAGAATATCGACATTAACTTAAACCTTGTGTATTAATGATAATGTATGCATGAATATTTCATAAAAATAGTTTAGGAAATAGTGTTTCACAATATCTCCTTTGCGCTCATCATAAATGTTTATGTGGTATAATATTGAGGTTTTCGCAAACCAAGAAAAATAAAAATGATAATATCATGATCTACTAAATGGATTCATAGAACCAATTCATCACAAAGATATTTTAGTGTTTTCTGAAAAACCTGAAAAAGCCTAAGATATTCTCTCCCTTAAGAAAGAAAAATCTTCATAGAATAATTTCTTCTAAAAATACCATTGAGTATGGTTCACACATGATGAAGGTCTATAGTTCCTCTTCTTTACATAATAAAATACATGGATGTCCATAAATCTATATATAATCATGGAACTCCCCACTTCATGCATACTTATATGATCTGGGATCTTCCATTCCTATTCACATAAATGAGTGAACAATGAAGCTCTATTCCTTAGAAAGAAAGAGATCTTATTGTAATCATGAATGAAAGAGTCCTTTTATAATTGGTCCATAGGTATTTTTATATAGATAATCACAAATTTTTTTTGTATCCATTGACATATATTCGAATAAATATGAAATTTTAAGATACTAAATTAAAATTAAATGCATCATGAAATTATTTCAAAAACATGTATCCTTCTTATCACTTGGCTTCTTGATTCAGAAATTCATGGAATGAATTCACCCATGATGAAGATTATTATGTGAATTAGATGAACATCACATTCTATTTAAATCTAAAACTGTATAATGAATTTATAATGGAAGAACAATGATCCTCTACAACTTGTATTGAAATAGGCCAAAGCATGTTCTTCAAAATAACATTTTCATTAAAATCATAACACATCTGTACGAGGAATCATACATCAATAAAATTTAAATATCTACAATTCAATATTAGATTGATTATATAATTCATGAAATGTATAATATCTTGCAAAAAATATCCTCTGAAGAAGGATATTGTTTATGGTGATGACTCATATCCATCATACGACCAAGATAGATTTTATTGGATGATGAATGTTTTGAACACATATTTAAAATATGGAGGAATTATTACCGACTTAAGATATAATGTCAGATATATCTTCATATGAAATATTATTAATAAATCAATCCTTTCAATCTATTCACAGATCCATGGAACAATGGTCATCACATGGAACACCTTGAACCTCATTCCCACAAGGGCTTCACCACTCGATTTTGTATCCCATGGGTACCATATAGATGCTACACTTCCTACATTTCCCATTCATGTGCTACATGAAATTGGATCCAAGTATTAACATGAAGAGAATAGATTCCATGTGGGTTCATCCTTTCTTCTCATATGTAGTTGAGCTGGCCTCCTTGGGTCATTATTTTTAGCACCAAATTTTTAGTAAACTCCCGTGAAAGCAGTTATATTTTCTGCAATACATTCCATACAAAATATTAATTCCATACCAACCTCTAGAAAATAAGTCATCATAGGACAAATACTGTATTTATAATGCTTGTTTACCTTCATGTTACCTCATGAAATATAAAATTTTCTATGGAAATTAAATAACATCCTCATTCAATAACATTTATATGGTATGGGATTATTAATTTTTTTAATAGAAATTATAAATACCTTTTAATTATCAAATAATTTCCATTTCATAAATATTTTTCAATGTTCTAAGAAATGTTTCATGTTAAAATACTCAGTGAAACCTGTTCTTTGAAATTAGGTCTAATTAATCAATCATTAGAGTTATAAACATAGGGAATTATAAATTACTTTTTTAAAATCATAATCAATGAGTAATTCTCTTCCATTCTTTCTAATTCCATCATCCAAGCTATGCAAACATTTATATCATGATTTGATATCTTGGATACTTCACTTACAATAATTTCATTCCTTTTAACTTATTTAATGTATTTAAATCAATGATGTATTGATATTTCACTAACCACGTTTGGAAAATATTAAAAACCATAAATTTTTTTTAACTCACACAGAAAGTGAGCTTTAAAGATTTAAATATTCATTAAGGAGGATAAAATGTTTGTTTATATTGAAAGTTACATTTTTATCACTATAACTATAGGTTATATGGTAAAAAATGTATGTCATGTAGAATTAATTATTGAATATATACAAAACATGAAGAATATACTTGTTGAATGAGTTGTCATGATGGAGTTCTGTGATCAAATAGAGGGTTCTTCAGATGAAATTTTCCCTACTGTATTTCTTCCCACAAAGATCATATGATGATGACTATCATGTGTGCCAACTGGGCCATTATACATGTAGTAGGATAGATCACTTGTGATTTAGAAACCCTTGAGTAATTTTCATTTTCCATTATATAAATGAAAGTGTTTCAGTACTTCCCACTTGTATTATGACAAAAGGATGAATAATTTAAATTTTGTGTTTTTATTTTCTAATATCACTTTCTTTTGTTGACATTTAATAGTCGTGTATGTGTTTGAGTGTGTTTATTAGAGGTTCTGTATTGTGATATAATGATTTAGTTTTGTAGTCATCCATGATTCAATTGTTTTATTATGGGGGCATTACTGATACATTTCTTTGTCAAAAAGGAAATCATTTGGAGTGTCTTTTTTGGAACCTCCACACCTAGAAACCCCTCCCCATGAATAGGTCATCTGAATAAGCCCCAGAAGGGAAGGATCAATTGAAAGAGGATATGGGAGATCATCCCATTGGGTAAAAACCCGATCAATGAGGATTAAACCCAACAATTTGTCAGCTAGGTGGGTTGTGACATTCTTCCTACCGAATGGCAACATTACTAGTACATTATTTTTACATTTTGTAATGTCTAGTGGATATTTTCCATTTTATTAATTGGAAAATAACCATGATCCCAAATACTATGTTACTAAGAATATTATCTACGAAAAATAGTTCCATATTCAAGGTCAGCAAGACCATATCCAAGCTATATATCATCTATATATACATAGTATGCATGGGACAAAGCCCATCTATGGACGAGTATAAATATACATAGTATAAGACCTTTCAATAAAAAATTATGAGTAGATAAAAAAATTCATCTTAAAAACATGATATGTGGTCATATCTTAAAGTAAGATGGTAGAACAATCATATATGAAATTTTTAGAGTGGAAATGTAGGGTTATAGGGGAGTATCTAATCACCATATATCACCTAAAATATCTAAATAACCATGATTTCAAAGCATCCAGGTCCATGAATGTCAAAAGGGGCCTAGGGTATTCTTATTATTCATCCCAGCTATAAATCACACCTCTATAGTGATAAAAATTAATAGGGAGGACCATAAAATCACTAGGGTATAGTTCCCAATAGTTCACTCACATAAAGAACCGAATAATATAATATAATCCACATCATCCAAATAATGAAAAACCAGGAAATATTTTTTTCACTACTCTATAACAATTGATTTAGACTATTCCTCTTCCTAGAAATGTATATCGATCAAAGAAGTCAAAATCTATTGGTTCCTAACAACGAAAAGAAAGTTAAAGTACACTAAGAATTATGAAATCCCAATATATTACGCTATATCCTAAATATAATCTCCACATCATCACATAGTTGTATTATTAAAGGGGTACACATACCCAAAGGAAGAAACCTTAGTCATGGGTGATACTGACTCATATAGAGGACCCATACCCTAGAGGGTGCAGTGTGCGTCATCCGAAATGGTTTCAATATTAATGAGTGGTTGAACCATACACCATATATATGAGAGGGATACTTACTCAACAATATATGTAGTGGACCTGTATCCTGGAGGAAGATGTTATCCAAGAGGGTTACCAACCCCCTGGATACTCTAATTATCCACCACCACATTTCCTCATCTCTATGATTATATAAAAATATATTCATGGAAACAAGGTCTATTAACCCCATATGAGAAATATATATGTACCATTATTTTCTAAAAGGAAAAATACTCATTATAGACTGCACATATGCCTTTTTCCTCATTCATGTGTTATTTTTAGTGGTTTTTTTCACATCTTTTTCATTATGGATAATTAAATTCTATCATCTCCAATCCCCATTGCTATTCAGGTTGTAAGATACACTTTTACTATGATTTTTATTGCGCACTGAGTTTCCTTGGTTCTACCTTTTCCAACTAATTCTTTAAGTAGTTTCAACATAGGTACAATGAAGGGAATCTAATATATGAGGTGGTATTTTTTCAAAATAAATATTTCATTTGGTGGGGATGGAGAAGATGATGTTTATTTTGATGTGGGGTAATTTTTTAAGATCATTGTGTAATTTAGTATCCTAATGATCAACTATGAGGTGGATTTTTTCATTAATTCTTTGGTGTTCTTACATTTTTTTAGGATTGGATACCGGGTTCTATTATAGGACCCTAATTCTATGTAAATATTTGGTTTTGGGTGGTGTTGATTTGATCTAAGGAGAAAAGACGATGTAGTTCTAAGATTGTGGTTTACGATGATTGGGAGGTTTCAATGAATCATTCTTAGTGTATCACTATGATAAATTATGTTAGTTAATGATTATGATATGTTTTTACATAGGTGGGTAGAGGAATTTTAGTATCTATCATTGTGTTATGTTGAATGTCACAACCCGTCCCCTAGGGCTAGTGCCATGACTACCCCAATCCCAACTTCCATAGGCCAAGGGTGGCGACCAGCACCGGAAAGGCATATCCCTAAAACTGGGAAGGCATTGCCTCTAAACCTGTAAACTCACCCAAGACATGCACAAAACTAGATACCAGAATGTGGTAAACTATATAGTAAACAGGGTGTGTAAAGTAAGTAAAGGGGCCAGAATACGAGCCCAACATGAATGCACAAGTAAAACTAAAATACAGCTCATGTGAACACCAATCAATGACCCTACATAAAGGGTAGGTGTAGCTCTCGTACACTCATCTCTAAGGATCATCTTATCTAATATCCACCACCGAGAGACCTCCAGTTCTTATACCCTCGTCCTCAGTCAACGTTGTACGTCGTTTTCACAAGACACAACATGGTGTGGGAGAAGCCCATGCAGGGGTGAGTATAACGATACTCAGTAGGGACCCCGTGACCCCCGAAGGTCTCTCAGTATCCACAAAGGATAACCGCAAAAAAACTCCAATCCCAAAGCATGAAGCAATAGAGTTCAACACTACTTAGGTATATTCACATACATAAACCTAACTTATAAGTATAAACACACCTCACACATGAGGGAAGAAAAGAACAATGGTAAAAGTACCACATAGGTAACACCACAAAGATATAAGTACCGCAAATGAACACCACAAGGTTGAAGTAGCACACAGGTAACCCCAGGAAGATAAAGACTCAGATTACAGAGGTATAAGTGAAGCATAGAAGTTCAGATGATCAGTCGTGAAGCTAGATCATCTTATTCTTTCAAGAGGTACTGCTACTGATTATGCAGAGTCTGACCCTCACATGATCGATTGGTACTAACCCCCGTAATGACCTACACATGATATGACCCCCATAGGATCTGTATGTGCTGACCCATACAGGATCGTTGAGCACTGACCGACACAAGATCTGTCCTACACAGGGTCGGTATGCGCTTACCCACATAGGATCTATGAGCGCTAACCCACATTGGATTTGACCCACATAGGATTGGCACTGGCCATCATAGGATCGCTCGGTACTAACCTCTGTATGATTTGTGTATAACCGCTACCTCATTACCAGCCACTGGATTTCTGCTAATAGAAAATTTAAGAGAATCGATCCTCAAGCCATTGGTCATACCCAAAATACCATTAAGTTCAATTAGAAAGTATCCCAAAGTGTCGTCACATCATAAAGGACCCAACACAACAGAGGGTGCGTCAATCAGACGCCCGGTCTGTAAGTTATAAGCATTTCCGCTCAGAGGGACAGGTTGGATTTGGGTTCGATCCATCCCGGCTGTACACCAACTTTATCCAAAACTAAAGTGGAGTGTACATAAAGGTCCATCTCGATCCAAGGATCCCAATTCCGAAGATGGTTCATCTAACGGACGCTCGATTCTCAAGTTATGGTCAGAAAGTTAAAACTGGCTCTAGATGGGCCCGAGTCCGGTTCGTCCCGTCCTAGTCCGACAGGACACAGTTCGGGTCCGACCTTGTTGGGTTGGGCTGCGGTAGGGCTGGCCCACTAGACCATGGACCAGCCTGACCCGCGAAGTGGATGGCCCACCCCGGCCCGTTGGGCACAACCCGTGGTCGGGTGGACCGCCATAGCGGGGTCCACCCTGGCAGACTCCCAGGAGGGGATGCGCCTCCTAGGTCACCCGAACGGTCCGAATGAATTTTCTGTTTTTGGATGTAGGACCCGTCGAAGTGGATCATGCTCAGTGTGTCACGGCCAACCAAATCCCTGGCCGGTCCTCCTCCCTACATCACGTCGGTGCTGCTATCCTTCTCAGCCGGCTGGGTGTCGGCCCCCCTTCTACCTCCCCTGCGGTCACACGGCAGCGGTCTCCAATTCCGGCGGTGCGGACGCACGTCGTCGCTTCACCATGCGACCTACCGACGTGCCGACCATTACCTCACACTTTCGAGAATGTCGGGCCATGGCCTCCTGCTCATTCGGGGGCGGGGACATGCGCCACCCTATCTCCATGTGGCGGGCTAGTGTGTCGGCCGCCCTCTTCTTCCGCGGGTCACCGCAGCTTTGTTCTATGCTCGAAAATTATGTCAACCGCATATTCTCAATCCTCAGTTCAAGGGATCTACGTCCATATGTTGCACTCAAAAAAAATTGTGTTTCCAACACAATTAATTATTTGGCGTTGGAATGCATGAATAACATGTGAAGAACCAATGAAAAACAGGCAAGGTATTAGTGCGGGATGATGGCCATGTTGGTTTGGCCTTCATCATTGTGAATCATGAATTCAAAGAATCAGCCAAATAGATTTAATCATAATTCAATTTAAGACACATTTTGTGACGTTCTTTGGTGGCGGCACGAGGAAGGAGATGAAGTTGATGAAGTCCTCGACGTCCATCGCTCCCGCAACAGGCTCCAATGTCAGTTCCTCGTTCTTGATTCGGAGAACATTCTTCATTGGACTGGTTCTTTGTTTGGAGGGGTTTTCCTCAAAGGCTACCTTTTTCCAATCCTTTTCCCTACAAGAGGCGAGGTGCCAAATTAACAAGTTAATAATTAATGACGGCACATCATTGGGGAGATTCCAAGAGTTAATAAAAACTAACTCTTAATTAACCAGTTGATTCATTAATTCATATTCAATGAATCCTATCAATTAAAGAGGAACGTGGTTACACATTTTGTGTAACCGAGAATTTAATGCTCAGTATTAAATGCTCGACCACTCTCGTGTGGTCCCCACCTTCATGATTCAAGTGGGAGGATCTAATAATAAAACAAAAGAATTTTTTTATTGGTCTAACCCTCCCATGAAAAACCTGAAAAACTAACTTCTACACTCGACCTATTGTGGATAAGGTGAAGGTATTATTAAGAGAATATATGTCTGGCGAGGTCAACAATATGCTCATATTTTAATATCGGGCACCAGTTCAAAAGTTTCAAAATGCCGCTCGCTCGTTCACTGAACTTACCTGAAAAAAAGTTCAGAAATTCATTCCGGGCGCACCAGGCCACGAAATCATGTGCCTTTAAGTTATGCGGATTCGTAATGTTCTCATATAATTAAAAAAAATACACAAAAAAATAGGGGTCTTTAAATTCTCCCCATCTCATGGATTTACGTCCCCGAAATCCACAACACAAACTAGGGAAACATGTGGGGGTACTGAGCATGAATATGAGCATCCCGCTCCCATGTGCTCTCTTGGAGTTTCTCGTGCTTCCAACGAATGAAAACCAGAGGTATCGACTATCCACGAAGGACCCTCTCTTGTCGATCCTCAATCTCCACTAGAACCACTGAAAACGTCTCCCTATCGTCGATGTCCAGCTCTCTCCAGTCAATGATGTGCGAAGGATCGTGTATGTATCTCCTCAACTGGGATACGTGTAAAATATCGTGCACCCAGGGCAACTGAGGGGGAAGAGCTAAGTTGTAAGCCACATTTCCAACTCTGCTGAGGACCTGAAAGGGTCCAATGAACCTCAGAGATAACTTTCCTCCCTAGTCAAATATCCACAAACCTCAATGAGGTGAGACCCGTAGAAAGACATAGTCTCCATCCAAAAACTCAAGAGATCTCAGTATCCTATCAGCATAGGACATATACCTGCTCTGTGAAGTCTTCATCTGCTCCTAGATAATCTGCACCTTCTCCGTGGTAGCCCATACCATCTCTGGTCCCATGAGTGCTGACTCCCCTAGACCAGTCCAACACAGAGGTGATCTGGAAGGTCGACCGTACAATGCCTCGAATGGTGCCATTCTGATGGTGGAGTGGTAGATTGTGTTTTATGAGAACTCCCACAAATGTATGTGATCCGCCCAACTGCATCTGAAATTTAGGATGCAAGCAAAGAACATGTCCTCATGGTTCTGAATGGTTCGCTCTGTCAAACCATATGTCCGAGGATGGTAGGCAGTGCTCAACAAAAGTTGTGTCCCGAATGCCACCATCATCCCCTTAGATAGTTGGGAAGTGAAACATGCATCACAATCGGAGACAATCGCATATGGAACTCCATGAATCCATACAATCTCAAACATGTTGAGAAGTCCCATGCTTTATACAGATCCCTGCTCTCTGATAGGTAGGAAGTGCGCCGACATGGTGAGTCGATCAAGGATCACCTAGATTGAATGATTACCTTGGACATGCATGGAAGTCCTGTCACAAATTCCATGGATATTCCATCCCACATCTACACTGGCTCCTATATTGGATGAACTAATCGTGATATAAAATGATTTTTTGCATTTACTTGCTGATAAGTGAGGCACTGTGAGACAAAATCTGCCATAGATTACTATATTCTCTACCACCAGTGCTGACACCGAAGGTCCTGATACATCTTTTCCACTCATGGATTTACCGCTAGAGGGGACTTATGGAACTCCATCAACACTTCATCCATAAGCACCACTGGTACCATAGTACGCCTTCTGAATAGGATGACGTTCTCCACAACTTCAAAAAATCCATCAGGTGCTTGTCCTATGGATATCTGAGCACATCGAGCCTCGCAGTCAGTGTCCCAAAGTTGCTCCTCCCCAAATCACTAAAGGAGTGGGGGAGTGACTATTAGAGATTGAAGATAAGCTGCTCCATCTCGATCCACGTAGGATATCCACAAAGCGGCTATCTGCTCTGTTGCCTCACTCCACAACTGTATACCAGATCTCCTACTGAATGCATCTGGAACTACTTTCCCCTTCCTAGGAGTATAAAATATCTAAAAGTCATAGTCCTAGATGAACTCAAGCCAATTCCACTGTCTCAGGTTTAGGTCTTTCTAAGAGAAGATATACCTGATACTCTTGTGATTAGAGTAGACTATAAAATTTTTTCCCATCAAGTAATGCCACCACATATTCAATGTGAAAACCATTTCTTCTAAGTCCAGATCATGTGTAGTGTAGTTCTTCTCATTCTATCTTAGTTGTCAAGAACCATATGTGATGAATGCTCTCTCCTACATCTGGAAACATCCTTGTCTGGTCCCTGATGCACCGCAGTTGATGAAGTACCCAATGCCCTCCTCTGGTAGCCTCAAGATCGGGACACTCTTCAGTCTCTGCCTTATCTCCTAGAAACTCCTCTTGAATCTCTGTGACAAACCGAATGATTTCAACTTATTTTTCGCAGTTGATAAGGGTTCTAAAAATTTGAAAATATCAGGCACAAACCTCCAGTATTAACTGGCCAAACCCAGGAAATTCTGCACCTCTATCACACTCTCGGGTAGATCCCAAGCAAGCACAACCATAATCTTCACTGGATCCACTGCAAATCCAACATCCGATATTTCGTGTCCCATAAAGTGAACCTCTTGGATCAAGAACTGGCACTTCAAGAGCTTACCACAAAAATGGTTCTCTTAGAGTGTGTCAAAAACATTCTACCGATGATAGGCATGATCTTCCTCTATAACTGAGTATATCATGATGTCGTCGATGAAGACTACTACAAAGCAGTTAGGTTAGGCCTGGAAGATCCCGTTCTTGAGTCCCATGAATACATATGCATTAGGTCACATCCCAGTGGGATGGTGATGGGTTCCCCTTTGACCAGGGATCGAGGGAGCTATGTGCATATATTTCAGTCATAACTATTTTACTGTAAGGTGAACCCATGACATTGAATTATCATACATCTTGGAAGATGACCTTGTTGCACGTTACTAAATTCTTTGATATATCTCCCCTTATTTGTAATATATTTTTAAAATTCCATCTGAATTTATATGATGTTTTTATATAAAATGTTTATTAATACATTGTTTAGAAATGTTTCCATCATTTTAAAAGTAAAGAATGATTGGTTTAAATATTATTTTGATATTCAATGAATTTTTATTTAATATTTCAAGCATTATCTGGTCAATTAACCGTTCCATATTATTATGGAATCCATGGTGAGACCCTTTTGGGATTTTAGCTCACACCCAACATACGCTGTCAAGTGTTTGTAGATTATATTCTTTCATGATTTATTAATGTTTAATGGAAACATTGATGTGGTAATAGTTGTTTATACATGGTACAAGAGAGTTGTACCCATTGGTAATTTGGATAATATCCTTTTATTTGGTACTTTTTTGTTGTAATTTTGTTTTTTATGATTTCTGTGACTCTGGTATTGTTATCTCAATGATGTTTCCTTTATTATCATACTGACTTGTATCGATTTCTTCTATTGTTTTTGGTGAAATGTTTTTCCCACTTTAATATTGTATGATTCCCAGTTCTTTTCACTAACTAGTGGGGATTTGGTACCTCCTTTGTTCTATGTCAGGACTAACTCGGTTATCTGGGTATCATGGTATGTAGGTTAGTTTGTGACTAAGTGGTATTAAAGGTGATGGTTGAGCATCTTGCCTTGAGGTCAATATGCAGTTTGAGTAATATTATTGGGTAATAGGAGGTAGTTATGACTGAGTTTTGGATATATCTCACAATAATTAATCTTAAGTCATTAGCGATGGGTTGGGAAAGAAACCTTGAGTATCAGTTCAAGTATTTTCACTAATTTTTATTAGGATAGATTGAAATAAAGACCATGTTTATCTATATGATGGGATTAATTTACCTGTTGCTGTAGTTTTTGTGTTAATCATATGTTTTCAATGTTGGATGTTGTTTTGTGTAGCATCATTCCATTGAGACAACATTTGAATCCGATCTAGGAGGAAGCTACTAATGAACTACAATGAAAAAAATCCTCTTATGGACTTGAACCTGGTTGAGGTTATCATGCATGCTATCTATGCTCTAGGATAGTCTCCCACACCCATTATAATTTAGGATCCATCTATGGAACCTCAAAGGAATGATTTACATAATCGTGATCAGTCATTCCATCATCAAAAGATACCAGCCTTCCAAGGCTCTAATAATCCTTATTTGGCTTATCATTGGTTGAGAGATATCAATATTCTGTTTGAGTTCTTGGAGATGATATATGAAAACATGGTGAGATGGGCCAACTATAATATAGAGAGACCAAACAAGAGATTATGGGACATGATGGTGATGGTGAAGAAGTGAAAAGGATCAGAGTAGAAGGAATTAAAAGATTTTTCACTGAACAGTTCCATCAAGAGTCAATGGTGTTTTCTAATGATTTATAGCATTTCAAATTCGAGTAGTTTGACATGACCATGAATGAATATGAAAATAGTTTTGTTGATCTTATACCATTTTAAAATGAGATTATATCGAATGAGATAATGAAGACTCAGCAGTTCAAGATGGGACTTTGATTTGATATACATTTTTAGGCCTTCTTACTAAAGGCACATTCTTATGATGATGTACTGGATATAGAGTTGATCATCTAAAAGGAATTGTCTAGTAACTTATTATATATGGGAGTTCCTTTTTCTCCCAGTGGAGGTGAAAGTTTCATTAATGTAAAGTGGAAGAATGATGATTCTCTAGGTGGTTATCGATAGTAGGGTTCTTCTAGACCTCAATCAGTTCTGTGAATAGGAAATTTTATTTGTAACCAGTGTGGGAAACCTTGGAACTCAAAGAGGGTTTTCACAGAGGTACTCATGATATGTGGTTTCTAGGGATGCTTGGGTCACTTGAAGAAGTTAACCCATGTCTATTATGATTAGTGTAGGTGGACAGGATCATCTACGCATAATAAAACTACAGTTCAATAAGGTTCATCAAAAGAAAATGGGTTCCAACCACAAGAATCCCCAATAAAGATTATTCACGTTGTAGAAGAGTCTCTAGAGAAAGCAGATGTAGGTCCAATAACTATAACGTCCCAGTTCGAGAAGCCACCCAGAGGCACCCCATACCTAGTTGGTCATATGGCCTCAAGCGCATTTCCCCAAACGCCAGAGGCTGCCGACTAGCAGCAATGGCCTTTTGTGTGATAGTGGGGAAACTATTCCCTCATTGGCAGAGTACACAGCAGATGTAAATAAACATGAAATAGCAGAAGAATTAAATATAAAACATTAATAAACACTAGAAAAAAAATCAGCAAACAACTTGAGAACATATGTATAAATATGAAATGGTGTATGATACATATCTAGGAAAGCATCCAAACAAGTCGCATTGATGAAAAATAAAATAGTACCAAAACAAGTACAAAAGAAAGTAAACAGCTCCTCAGCATCGCAAGCCAAATCTTGGTCCCATGCTCTCCTACTCCAAGCAATAAACTACCAAAAGTCGAAGGGCGCTTGACCTTGTTTATACCTACAACAACATAGTCTGTTTGGGAATAAAAGCGTGACCCAAACATTGTGTGAGACTAAATCCTAGTAGGAAACCACCAAAATATTTGTGCCTAACAGTCAGTGAGTATATGGGAGGTAATAGTACGATAAGCAGTAAACAGCAGCAGCAATAGCAGGAAGTAATAAGTAAGAAGTAAAAAAGATGATATACAACAGTGATCAATCCACAGAACAACAAGTAGCAGTGAATAAACGGCTAACAGAAACAGGAAAAGCGCTGGGAAGTACTCGCAGCCATCCCATATGGTCTGTCCAAAAAGTACCACAACCCCCTCGATAGTGCAATCAGCCTTAACCCTCTGGTTTGGTCATACAAATTATAAGACTCTCTGGGGAAGCTTACTTGTTCAATTAACCTTATATTCTAGTGTAGTCAGGGAATCTCTAAGGGAGTTCACGCGGTCTAAACCTCTTGGCCCCACGATCTAGAGACTCTCTGAGGAAGATCACTCGGTCAATCCTCTTATAGCCTCAGGTATACCAAAGACTCTCTGAGGAAGCTCACTCGGTCAATTCATCCTCTAGCCTAGGAAGGTTTTAAATACATTCAAACAAGGTAAAGACTCTCTGAGAAAGATCACTTGGTCCACCCTCCTGTAGTCTATAATAACTAAGACTCTCTGGGAAGCTCACTCAGTCTATCCCCTGTAGTCTATAATGTCCAAGACTCTCTGAGGAAGCTCACTCGATCTATCCCCATATAATATATAATATCTAAGACTCTCTGGGAAGCTCACTCAGCCTATCCCTTATAGTCTGTAGCACCGGGTTCTCACGGTCCCATGCCAGTCAGTGCATATTAATGTAATAAGGCCATAGCACACCTATAGAGCTACTTGGCTAACCAAAGTACACCTATACAGCTACTTGGCTAAATAGTCTAAAGAGCAACAAACAGGTTTACAACAACATTCCGTCCTACGATCACAAGGTATGGAAACTGGTACAATGACCAAATGCTAAAGAGACCCAAAGGTTGAAACAAGAACAAAGCATGGACAAAACATCCAAGCATGATAATTATCCACAAACATGATCTATTTACCTCTACAAAAGCATGCAATCTAGGCAGGAATAACCACAAGGGAAAAAAGGTAAACACACAATACCCTGCTCATGGGTATTGGTGAAATTTTCACATAAAACTCAAAGACATTTAATGTTAAGGCACAAACCACATACCTTGATCCTAGGAGATCGATATACTTGAACAAAGAGGCTTGATTCTCTTTATAATGACGTAGATCTTCGAAAATTCACAAAAAGATCAACCCATGATAACATACGAAATATGAGGAATTGGAAAACAAGGCTCTAGGAGATGGAAGAACTCACCGCTTCGGTTCCAACGCAATAAACGGCAGTCAAAATGGAGAACAGATGAAGGCTCTGGAATTCGGAGAAGTTCCGTGGCCATACGACGTCTCTCGGTCTAACGGGACCTAGAAAAAGATGATTATGTCGATTAGGCGTGACCCCGATCAATTTAAAGAAAAAAAATAAAATACATGGCATTTACTTCATTAGTACATAGTGTGTACTCTATTTTTTTTTCATACTCCGCTTTAAGTGGCCTCCAATTTATCCCTACACACCGTGTGTGTGGCCCGGACACAGCCAACACACAGCCTGGCGTGGCAAGAGAGTACACATCGGGTACTCAGAACGTACATGGCTTGTACTTAAAAAATTTACAAAAACTCCTCTTGTCTCAAAAATGACCAGAAAAGGAGAAAAGTACCAGAAAAGAAGATCTGGGTTCTTCCAAACTTGCCCCTTAATGAAATTCATTCTCAAATTTCCCTATAAAGGCATTGAAGAAGAAACCCCAAACAGCTCCGGCCACTGCAATTGTACATCGACCTCCTTCTCCGAAGTCTCCTCCTTCACTTGCCCGTGCAGCCATAGCACCCGTACTAGAGGAACAGACCGGCCATGGAGATCCTTTGTACTACGATAGACAATACAAATGGGATTCTCCTCAAACAATTCATCTGCTTAAAGCTCAACCTCCTCAGGTTGAAAGACATGAGACGTGTCTGAAAATTAATGTTGGATCTGGAAACGTGGATGACATCGTGCATAGCCCGGTACCTCTGAGGTAATTGCAATTGATAGGAAACTGACCCAACTCTCTCCAACACCTCAAACGGCCAGACGTATCATGGTGAAAACTTACCCTGTCTATGAATCCTATTGTGTCCCAACCTCGGTGTGACATGAAGGAAAACCGGATCCCCGACCTCGAACTCCAGAGGTCATCTCTGCCAATCAACATAAGACTCTTGCTGAGACTTTGCTGTATCCATCCTCTTTGAATCTACTCTATATGCTATGAGGTCTCCTGAACAAGATGAGGTCCCATCACAGCTTCCTCTCCTGCCTCCAGCTAGCATAAGGGTGATCGGCATGGCCTACCATACAAAGCCTCGTAAGGTGATATATGAATAGTCTCCTAGAAATTGTTGTTATAGGAAATCTCCACAAGAGGGATATGCTTCTCCTAAAAACAACCAAAGTCTAGAATTCTAGCTCGGAGCATATCCTCAAGAACATGGATCATGCGCTCGAACTGGCCATCAGTGTGGGGATGGTATGTTGTACTCAAAAGTACTTGCATACCCAAAGACTTCTGAAGTCCCTGGAAGATCAGAGAAGTAAAGCGTACATCCCTATCTGAAATAATGGAGTGTGGAACAACATGGAGACGTACAATCTCTCAAATGTAAAACCATCCCAGCTCATCAACAATGAAGGTCTCCTTGATGAGAAAGAAGTGAGAAACCTTCATAAGCCTGTCAACGACAACCCAAACAACATCACTCCCTCGAGGTGACCTCGGTAACCTGGTCACGAAGTTCATAGCGACATTGTTCCACTAACACTCGGGAATGGGTAACTGCTGTAAATGCCCTGCTCGTCGCTCATGCTCTGCTTTCACCTACTGGAAAGTAGAACATCTCATGAAAAAACCAACGACATCTTACTTCATACCTGGCCACTAGTACTAGTGTTGTTTATCACGATACATCTTGGTGACGCCAGGATGAACATCCCAAACTGAGGAATGGAAATACCGCATCATCTCCTCGCGTATGTCTTTTTGCACCCATACGCGTGCCTAGAAACACAAGATCTCTTCCTCGCCCACTGTCCATCTAGGAAGAGGGTCCTCTCCTGACACACTCTTCCTCAGGACTAAGCCTTCTGAGTCTGATAGCTGCCTCATTCGTACCAAATCAATAAGTGAAGAGGTAAAAGCTACAAAAGATAGAAAAGTATGTCTTTTTCTGTCATGAACCTCCAAGTGCATCTAATAGAACAAACCCATAAGCTTCCACTCACTGCTGGCCTCATGAACTGCCTGAATCGAAGTTCTCATGCTCAACGCATCTACCACTGCATTGTCCTTTCCCGACATATAGGCGAGCTCGAAGTTGAAATACTGAAGATACTCGACCCACCAACGCTGCCTTAGATTCTGATCATGCTGAGTGAAGATATACTTGAAACTCTTGTGGTCAGTGAAAACCACAAAGTGATCTCTCAGAAGGTAGTGTCTCCAATAGCATAAGGCATGAACAACAACTGCCAACTCCAGATCATGCGTCAGGTAGTTCCTCTCATGTGACCTCAAATGCTGAGACTCGTAAGCAAATACCCTATCTCCCTGCATAAGCACAACTACCATCCCGATACCTGAAACATCACAGTAAATAGTATAGCCCCTGACGGCTCTGGAAAGACCAGTATTGGTGATGACGACAACCTCCCCTTTAGCTCCTGAAAGGCTGACTCACAAGTATCTGATCATAAAAACTTCTCCCCTTCTTGGTCAAACCTGTCTGTGGTGCTAATATGCGTGAAGAGTTCTGTATGAAATTCCTTTAGTATCCAGCCGGCCCTAGAAAACTCCGCACCTCCAACAAATTCTTCGGCCGATCCCAGGAAACTATAGCTCTCACTTTCTTTGGGTTCACTCATACTCTTGTCTCTGAGATAACATGACCCAAAAAGTGAATCTGATCCATCCAAAAGTGGCATTTCGAGAGCTTAGCATATAACTAATGCTCTCTCAGTGTACTCAGAATGATTTCAAGATGAGTGGCATGGTCGTGTTGAGTGTGAGAGTACACCAAGATGTTGTCCACGAAAACCACTATAATGGAATCCAAGTAAGGATGGAACACTCGGTTCATCAGTGCCATAAAAACTACTGGCGCATTCGTGAGACCGAACGACATGATCATATTCTCGTATAGACCATAACTACCCCTGAAGGCTGTAAGAGGTATATCCAATGGTCTAATGCATAAATGATGATAACCGGACCTCAAATCGATCTTCGAGAACACCTGGTCTCCTCGAAGCTGATCAAAGAGGTCATCGACCGTCAGAATGAGATATTGGTTCTTGAACGTCAACTGGTTTAGCTTCTGATAATCCACACAGAGCCGAAGGGTGCCATCTGCCTTTTTTGCAAACAAAACAGGCGAACCCCAAGGAGAAATACTGGGTCGGATAAAACCCTTTGCTTGCAACTCCCCCAACTGCTTCTTGAGCTCCTATAACTCAGGTGTATCCATCCAATAAGGAGGAATGGAAACCAGTGCCGCTCCAGACATGAGCTCAATCGAGAAGTATAACTCACACTCCGTAGGAAAACTTGAAATGTCCTCTGGAAAGACATCCCTGAAATGATCCACCACTATAGGAAAGTATAACTTTGAAGTCCCCTGGTCATCCAGATAAAGGCTGGAAATCTGGACTGTAACTCCCCCTCGCCCATGATTCTCTCGTCCAGCTCTACCCTCCTGGACATCCCACTTGCCTCTATGAAGTAAAGATCTGTCCTCTGGTGATAAGAAACTCACCATGCGGAGATAACAATCGACGTCTTCCTGGAATGGGACCAACCAGTCCATCCTGAAAATGACGCCATATCCCGTCTTCTCTAAGACATAGATGTCCCATAAGAAAAGACACCCTGAAACCTCAAGAGGGAACTCTCTGTACTGACGTACGCTAGATTTTCTCGTTCCCAACGGCGTGTTAAGAGTCAAAAAGTCAGCAGAAGAAAATATACAGTGCCGAAGGCTCTCCACAATAGCAACAGAGATGAAACTATGTGAAGCACCAGCATAAAAAAGGGATGAAGATAAAAATGAGGCTACTAAGATCGTACCTCGAACTGTAGAGGGGACATGATCCTACTCCTGATGGGTATGCTCCACGGTGAAGGTCTAGCCTATACCGCGGCCCTGCGCCCCTGGCTGACCACACTGAGTTAACCCACTCTACTGTCGCTAGTAACCTGGTGGCTAACCACCACGGCCGTGACCTCTACCTTGGCCCGAATGGCCGGAAGAAGTCCAATTCCCAGAATGGTGAGAAACTTGCGAAACATCTCCTGAACGTGGGGTCATATAAGAACCCCTACCACCAGCTGAAGGTGAGATGATCTAACAAAATCGTTGAAGATGGCCCATCTTTCTGCATGATCGGCACTCCATCGGATCTCGCTGATGCTGGCACCTAGTATGCCCACTCCTACCACACTGGTAGCATACAAACTAGCTTCTATAAGATACATATCCCCTACCCTGATCTCCTCGAGAAGACTCTCTGCGGCACTTCCAACTATCCGTAGGAGGAACACCAGCTCTGGACTTCGAACCGCCCTGGATCACATCTCCAGAATCCCTTAGGTTGCCCTCAGTGATTAGCGCCTAGTTGACGGTAGAGGATATCGAATTCAACCTGAAGATATTCACCTGGGAACAGATCTCCTGCCTGAGATCATCCTCGAACTTCCTAGAAAGGAACAACTCATCACCTGAGCGCTGAAGCTCTGTGAAGTGGGATGAGTACTCTATAACAGAAAGAGTACCCTACTTTAGACTCATAAACTCCTAGGCTCGGTCTTCCCTCAAGGTATCTGGGTAAAAGTATTCATAGAAGGTGCGGAGAAACTCATCCCAGGACATACTCTGCTGGCGCCCTGACTGTGAGATCACCTCCCACCACCTCTTGGCGGTGTCTCGGATAATATAGGTGGCCAGGTTTACCCTTTTCTCTGGGGGTATCGCCAGATTTTTAAAGATCGTCAGTGTGGCCTCTAACCACGACTCTGGAACTTGGGGTCCTCTATCCCTTGAGAAATTAGGAGGATGTTGTTGCTAGAAAACCCACATCAACTCAGCCATCGACGGGGTAGGAGGCGACACTCCTTGAAAAGTCATCATCATCCTCAGGAAGTCCTTCCTGAACTACATATCAGTGCCTGCGACGGCTAAGACTGCTGGTTCCAAGGCTGGAACAACAAGAGGATCTTCAGGAGGTTCCTAATCAACCATATCCGGTGTCTGATCACCGTATGGAAACTGACGTACAACCAGATGATGTCTCAGAGGCATAGATCTCAAAATATTAAAAGCACACCTCAGATCAAGATTATCAAAGTCTTAGAACAGAAGAGTATAAAATGGGAACAATAGAAGAAAACATTCGAGTTTACCCAACACGACTACTCGGCATTTAGAGAAACTACACGGTGTGTTCACATGAACCAAAGACCTATGTGTGTACTCCTGCCATCTCTGGTCGTGTAACACCCCAACTACACAGCATGTTGTCCCCACACAGGGTGTGTACTTGAACTCTATTCTCTTGCCCGAGACTCCTTACATGGTCCTCTGAACCCTAGACTACACGGCGTGTTCCCTAAGGACACAGTGTGTACTAGAAAAGGATTCGGAAACCCGTGTTGTTAGTTACACAACCGGCTACACGGAGGACCCTTACATGGCATGTTTCGAACAAACACGGCGTGTATAGGAGAATATAACACCGACCCGTGTTGTTCGTGAAACGGCTGTGTACCTGGAATAAAACTACACGGCGTGTTCTTTACCAACACGACATGTTTTACTCGAGCTTCCCCAACCCATGTTCTTAGTAACATGGCCGGGTACACAGCTCTATACTACATGGTGTGCACCTACCATACACGGAGTGTTCCTAAAGGCATTTCCACAACCCCGTGTTCCTACTCACATAGTTAGTGACACGGTCTGAAACTACACGGTGTGTAGTCATAAAGTACACGACGTGTATTCTGGGTTTTTCTGAACAGTAGCTCAAAAACTGCACTGAAGCCCAGAAACAGAGAAAACAAGGCAGAAGCTGCCAAATTTCGATCCATGAGGGCCCATACTTCCCACGAACCAATGCTTTACATCCAAAACAGTCATATATATGAAAAATTGGGCAATGATCCACAAATTTCTGATTCAAGAGGGCCCATAACACCTCAAGAACAAAAATTTGGCATTCATTTAAACAAATTAAAATACAAACAGTCCTCTATCAAGTAGTAGAGATTCTATCGAAGCATTTATCACAAAAGCATGCATAATCTATACAAGGTCTATCACAATAACATGAAATCGCTAATGAACCCTAGAGGGAATGGCAAGAATGCATGGCATGTGATTTCTAACAAGTTCCTATATGATGAATGATATGACATACCCTCATCTCATCGGGTCGCGATAGAAATAGAACCATAATAGAAACTACAATATCAACACAAGTCATGTGAATCACTCTAGGTGAAATCATATCAACTATAAAATCTCAAAACCAGAAAACTGCAATAAATGAGGTAGTATGGATTTTCCCTGTACACAAGTTAGCTACTCCCAGGCACAACTTATTTCCAAGTACCGAATCCGTCCTATCCCTAGATAAAGGCTCCAAATAGTAAATCAAGAGAAATGAATTCTTCTAATACCACTTTGTAAAGTCCTAGTTATGGAAGCCACCCAGAGGTGCCCCGTACCCGGTTGGTCACATGGCCTCAAGCGCATTAACCCAATCGCCAAAGGATACCGACTAGCAGTGAGGGCCTTGGGTTTGATAGTGGGGAAACTATTCCCTCATTGGCAGAGTACACAGTGAAAGTAAATAAACATGCAATAGCGGAGGCAATAAATAACCAACAATAATAAAAAGCGAAAAAGTAAATCATCAAACAACTAGAGCACATATGTATACATATGAAATGGTTCATGATACATATCTAGGAAAGAATACAAACAAGTCACAATGCTGAAAAATACAATAGTACCAAAAAAATTACCAAAGAAAGTAAACAGATCCTCAGCATTGCAAGCCAAATACTAGTCCCATGCTCTCCTTCTCCAAGAAATCAAGTACCAGAAGTCGAAGGGCGCTTTGCCTTGTCTATACTTGAAAAATCATAGTCTGTTTGGGCCGAAAAGCATGACCCAAATAGGGTATGTGACTAAATCCTAGCAGGAAACCACCTGAAGATCCATTCCAAACAGTCAGTGAGTATATGGGTGGTAATAGTACAATAATCAGTAAACAATAGCAGCAATAGTAGGCAGTAATCAATAAGCCGTAAACATGATGATATACAATAGTGATCAATCCATAGAACAACAATTAGTGGTGAAGAAACAGCTAACAAAAATAGGAAACCCTCTGGGAAGTACTCGTAGCAATCCCCACTGGTCTATCCGAAATGTACCACAACCCTCTGGGTAGTGCACTTAGCCTAACCCCTCTGGTTTGTTCATACGAATTATAAGACTTTATGGGGAAGCTTACCCGGTCAACTCCCCTTATAGTCAGGGTAGTCAGGGACTCTCTGAGGGAGATCACGCTGTCTCACCCTCCTGGACCTAAGGTCTAGAGACTCTCTGAGTAAGATCACTTGGTCAATCCTCCTATAGCCCCAGGTATACCAAAGAATATACGAGGAGGCTCACTTGGTCAATTCTTCCTCTAGACTGGGATGGTTTTAAAGACTTTCAAACAAGGTAAAGACTCTTTGAGGATGCTCACTCGATCCACCCTTCTGTAGTCTATAATAACTAAGACTCTCTGGGAAGCTCACTCGTTCTGTCCACTATAGTATATAATGTCTAAGACTCTCTCATGAAGCTCACTCGGTCTATCCCCGTATAGTCTATAATATCTAAGACTCTCTAGGAAGCTCACTCGGTCTATCCCTTATAGTGTATAGCACAGGGTTCTCACAGTCCCGTGCCAGTCATTGCATATTAATGCTATAAGGATAGAGTAAACCTATAGAGATACGTGGATATCCAAAGTACACCTATAGAGCTACTTGGATAAAAAGTCTATAGAGAAACAAGTAGGTTAACAACAACATTCCATCCTACGATCACAAGGCATGGAAATAGGTACAACGACCAAAGGCTAAAGAAACCCAAAGTTTAGAACAAGAACAAAGCATAGGAAAAATATCCACACATGACAATTATCCACAAACATGATCAATTTACCTCTATATAATCATGAAAGCAAGGCATGAATAATCACAAGGGAAAAAAGGTAAACACGCAATACCCCGTTCACGGGTATTGGTGAAATTTGCACATAAAACTCAAAGACATCGAATGGTAAGGCACAATCTACCTACCTTGATCTGAGGAGATCAATATACTTGAAACACGAGGCTTAATTCTCCTTATAATGGCGTATATCTATGAAAACACACAAAACGATCAACCCAGGATAACTTACAAAAGAGTAGTAATTGGAAAACAAGGCTGTAGGAGAAAGAAGAACACACTGCTTTGGTTCTAATGCAATCAACTACGGCCAAAATGGAGAACGGATAATGGCTCGTGAATTAGAAGATGTTCCACGACTGTATGGTGTCTCTCGATCGAACTGGACCTAGAAGAAGATGATTATGTCGATTAGGCATGACCCCAGTCCGTTTAATGAAATAAAAGAAAATACACAGCATGCACTTCTTGAGTACACGGTGTGTACATTATTTTTTCCATACTTCGCTTTAAGCGGCCTCTACTTCATCCCTACACACCATGTGTGTGGCCTGGACATGTCCAGCACATGGCCTGGCACGTCAAGGGAGTACACAATGTGTACTCAGAAAGTACACGGCGTGTACTTCAAAAATTTACAAAAACTCCTCTTGTCTAAAAAAAAACCAGAAAAGGATAAACATACCTGAAATGAAGATCCGGGTTCTTACAAAAACTATAAAAGGTACCATCAATATAAATTCATCATTAGTGACTTCTTTATTTGATATTGGTGAATCCCAGTCATTTATTTCAACAATTATTGTGAATATTCTTAATCTTCCTATATTTCTTTTATCTTATGAGATGGATATTACTACACCCCTTGAAACAAAGAGTGATCAGGGTCCCCGTAGCACATATTTGTTTCTCTCTATCAGATGTTGATCATAATTTGGATATTCTGGTTCTCAAAATTAATCCAATTGATGTCATTTTTGGTTTGGATAATATCAATTATAATAAAGACCATTTTGATTTTCATATAGGATAGGTCTTATTTTCTACACCTATTGTGGTGTGTTGTAGCTTTCAGTGAGAATCAAATCTAAGGTTTTGTAGAGATGAGATCTATTTTCTATAGTTGGGGAGGCTAATATCATTGTTTTCTTTTGATCTAGTGTGATAATCCTTGACCAGTTGTATCCCTGCAGTTGTCTTTGAGTTTCCTGATAATTTTTCTTCTAATTCCTCTAGTTTTCAAAGGTGGGGGGGGGGTGTATTTTTAAATTAATTTAGCTATAAGTAATCAACCAAAATCTATTACTTTTTACTATATGGAACTAACTGAGTGGAATGATCTGAAGACTCAATTAGATGACCATTTAGATATTGTATTTATATGCCTGAGTGTGTCACCTTGGGTGGTGCTAGTTCTCTTTGCTATGAAATATGACTGGTCACATATACTCTGTATTGATTAATGAAAATGCTATAGTATCATGGTGAATAAAAAATGTCTATTTCAATGGATTGACGACCTGTTTGACTAGTTCAAATGGGTGAGGTGGATCTTGAATATTTTTCATCGATGTAGTTACCATCAGTTGAGAATAAAATGACATGACACTCATAAAACAAACTTTTATAGTAGGTATGACCATTATTACTTCCCTATGATGATATTTATATATTAAATTTCATGTAGTATTTATGGATTTAATGAATAGTATTTTCCTTAATTATCTTGATACTATTGTGGTAGGTATTGTGGATGTAATTATTATTTATTCTATGTCTGAGGAGGATCATGTATGTCATCTGAGAGTAGTTCAAGAGTTATTGAGAAGTCACCAACATTATTCCCTGATATAAAAATTTGATTTTTGGATTTGGGATGTGATTTTATTGGGACACATGGTTTCAAAACATGTTATTTTAGTTGAACCTAAGAAGGGGGATGATTTTATGAAGTGGGAGAAAACACAAAATGTTTTCAAGATTCAAATATTATAGGGATTAGATAAATATTATCAAAAATTTATAACAGATGATTAAATGTTGGATTCTATGGTGAAAAATATAAATTTGAATAGAGTAAAGTTTACACGGAATGATAAATTTTAGAGTTCTTTTATTGTGATAAAACATCTTTTGAATACTATGATATTGTTGACTCTTCTATAAGCTAGGCAGGGCTATGTGGCCTTCTGTAAGGCATCATGTTCAGGTTCAGGCTGTGTTCATATGTAGGGTGATCATGCCATTTCACAGGGATCTCTATATCTTAGGCCACATTAGATGAATTATCCAACCCATGACCTTAAAATAAAATATTTGATGCAGATGTTTAAGAGTTGGTGGAATTACATTTTAGAGAGAGGTTTACCATGTTTTTAGACCAAAAGTTTTGGAATTATAGATTCACTAAAAAGGACATGAACACCAACAAGAGGAATTGGGTGGAATACATGTATGCTTTTTACATGGGAATTTCCTACACCTAAAGTAAAGGTAATTTCATTGAAGATGATTTGAGAAGGAAATTTCTAAATCAGGCTGTGAAGGAATCATTAGAGGAGTTGAAATTGATGGTTCTTTTTACAAAGTTTCATATTATAGTCTGGGAATAAGGGGATGAGGTTTCCTTGGAATGTGTTCAGTTTAAATCCACTATTATTATGATGATTCATCAGGAATAATTTATTTTTGATGAATTATATAGTATTAAATACTCCCATTATGGTTGGAAGACAATTGTTAATTCGAAATTCTACATGGAGTGAATTTTATTTCATCAGAATCATTTTTTTGTACCATTATCAGGCTGGAAGGTTTTGATGGTGTATTTATATAAATACTAGTGGTAAGTGCACCTAGGAAGCATGGATATGTTCAATAACTGGTGGCATCAATTATGGTGGCTAGGTATGAGACATGGCATTACTGATTTTTCACTCATTATTATACGTGTCGTCATGTCATGTCCGAGCACTAGATACCTTCGATTTTGCTTCATCCTCTTTTGAGGCCGACTTATTAGTGGAATGGGATATCTAATTACATTTTGGTGGGTTTTCCACATACCCTAACAAAGAATAATGCGATAGGGGTTGTGATTGATTGGCTAAAAAACATAGCATAATTTATACAAAGATGTGGTTCAACCATAGTTGAGGTGCTGGAAAATCTATATTTGAAAGAAAATGTTCATTTTGATGGAGTTCCAAATGCTATAGTATTTGATAAGGATACACATTATCTTTTTTTAGAGTCCTTCACGAGGTACATGGATCTTAAGTTGGTTTGATTATAACATATAATTTGATGTCAAATGGCTAGATAGAACTACCTATACATATTCTTGGGAATATGCTTTTTTCTTGGGTTCTTAACTTTTTTGCATCTTGGGATGACCATCTCAATGTGATTGAGTTTTCTGGTAACAATAGTTCCCATTCAACAATCATAATTTTCATTTTTGTGGCCTTGTATGTCCAAACGTTAAAATATTCACTGAGTTGGTCAATGAATGATGAAAATTCCTTGGTTAGACCAAAATTGGTTCAAGAGATTCCATCAAGGATTTAGTTGATTCATTCGAGAATATAGACTATAGAAAGATTTTATAATCCTTATTTTGATCATCATTTTAGACTACTGAAATTATCAGTTGGTGATTAGGTGGTTTTGGTAGTTTCACCTTGGTTGAGTCATTGATTACTTAGGAGTCAAGGGAAACATTCTCCCCATTTTTTTTGGAAGATTTGATGTTGCTGAAATGGCGGGGAGAGGTTATTAATGTTTATAACTTCCTCCTCAATTGAAGTTTATTTTCAATGTGCCCTATTTATCAAAGCTCCAAAAGTGTCTATCTGATCCATATCATGATCAGAGATGGAGAGATCTTAATATTGTACTTGATTGTTCCAAGATTGAGTATCAAGTCATTATAGTCGATTCTAAAACCAAGGTACTTCATGGGAGGATGATACCTTTGGATCGAGTTCAATTGAAGAATGGTTCTGATAATCATGAGATGAGGGAGATAGATGCACTAATGAGAGAGAAATGGACTCATGTTTTTTACATGGAAGCTTCTGAAAAAGCATTTTGGGGGACCATAAGTTCAATAGTGGGGAGATTGTTAAATCTATTTACTATTTTAAAATACATTTTGTCCCATATTTTGATCATTATTTGGTTGGATTTTGTTTATTGGTATTTCATGAGATATTTTTAAAATTTTGAAGAGCTTTTGGGTAGTGCACGGTTGGTGCATTGTTTGACCAAACCATGCACCTTTCTAGTGAAAAATGTGTAAACAGAGGCAGTGAGGGTTTTCATAGTTTTTGTACAATTTGAAAAACCATGCTTCTATCTAAGAGAAACCACTTGACCCAACCATCTAGGACTGAAGTTTAGGGGGCACGATTTATCAAACCATGCGGCCCTCCCATGCTAACTGTGTACACAACTCTTAATTAATCAAAATATTGATTTTTTAACCCCTATTTTGACCCCTTCTCAGCCCTACCTAAGGGTTGAAAGATTTTTAAGGTATGTGTGGATCCAAATATAGAATTATTTCCCCTAATAATGCTCTACAAGGTGGATTTATGGTGGTAGATATTTTTTCTTCTTTTCTTGATAAGATTCCACTCGCCGTTCTCTACCACCCACTCTCACCTTCTATCCTCCCCCAGGTTTAATCGATTTCCATATTGTTGGAGGATCTAATACCCATTGATTCAGATCCTGAATAGAAAATTGATTCTTGTATCTTCATTGTCGATGTTATTAGTTATGGTTTCCCATTTAAGGCTTTGTGATTCGTGATCACGTGATCCTCTGGTAGATCATTCCATTTATAATTTTACAATTTATTTAACCCTACATTTTCTGATTTAAATTCAATTTATTGGTTTAGATAAAATTTGTTTCTATTGTTTTATTAAAAACCAATTCCAATGAATTGGGGACTTGAATATCATTTGGAACAAAATTAGGAAAAATATTATTTCCAATAACTTAGCGTGGTTTTCTGAAGTAGATGGAATATTGTAGAAATTTATTTGTTGAATTTAAATTGTGGATTTTAAAATTAGAAATTGAATTGTGATTTTTTTTGAAATTTATTTTAAATTGTTATTTGGAAAAAATGATTTAAAATATTTCATATAAACCTAATGGTTTTATCTGAGAAAAGGCTTTATTTGATTAAATTCCAATTTTGATTTTAAATATAAATGGTTATATTGAAATGGGAAATAGGTTGAAATGCATGTTCAAGAGTTTTGCAAAAAAAATCCAATTATTTAAATGATGATAGAGAACTTGAAATCATTGGTAGTTAGTGAGTTATTTGGGACATAACTATATTGATGCTTTACGACACTAATAATACATATTGAGTTGGTCACATACCAGATGGGATGGTGATGAGTTCCTCTTTGACTAGTGTTTGATTAATGTTAGTACACATATTTCCATGATAAATATTTTAGTATTATGATATCCCATAACCAATACTATAACACCTCTTCAAAGATGACCATGTAGCTCATTTATAAATTCTTTGATATATATATTCCATTATTTGTAAACTATTTTACAAATTCCTTCAAAATTTATATAAACTATTTTAAATAAAATTTTTACAAAAACAATATTTAGAAACTTTTCCAATATTTGAATTGTAAATATATATTTTGTAAATATTCTTTAGAAATTTCATGATTATTATTCTTAAAAATAAAAGATTTATATGGTCAATTAACTGTTCCATCTTGTTGTGGAATCCTTAGTGAGATCATTCTAGGATTTTAGCATAAACACAACATGTTCTTTTAGGTGTAGGTATATTATATTATTTTAGGTTCGAGGAAGGGTAAAGCACCATATTGAGGTTTTTTGGTTGTCGGTCCTTGGGATTATTTTGTTTTTTACATTGAGACATAAGTTTATATAATATTATTTTTGTACTTTATTGTTGTAATTTTGGGTGTTTATGCATGTTTTACTTATGTTATAGTACACTCTGTGTAATTTCCTTTTTGTACAAACTGAATTTTATCTCCTACTTCCATTGTGTGTGTTGAAAATTCATTCCAAATTTCTTATTGTATGATGTCAGGTGCTTTTCACCAACCCGTGGAGATTAGTGAAAACCTTCGGGCTATGTGAGGATTAGATTGGCTATCAGGGTACTAGTATAATCAGGCTAGTTTGAGACATTATCTTGGAACAAGGAGAAGGAACCTCAAATTTATATCCCACTTATTTGGAAAATGAAACATGAATTTTTCTTTTATAATGATTACTTTAATATTAATATGCTCATGTTATTTAAAACTATTTTGAGATTACATTTCTTGAGGGTGATTTAGTAGGAAAATTATTTTCTAAAATTTTGAAAGCTCATTATTATATTGGTTTATATAATTAGAAATGTTACTGAATTTACTCATTCTCTTATATCATTGATGAGGCATTGAACTTTTATGTTTATTGGAAAAATTTTATATTTCACTATCATTGATTCAAAATTATAATTTCAAACCATTATATCCTATGTTTAGAAAATCAAAACACACACATAATAAGTTTTTTTAAAACATTATAATTTCTAGTTTTTTAGATTTTTATAGAAAATAACATATTATAAAGAACATTGATATAGTTGTTAAAAATAATAATATACCTTTCCATACAATTCTAATCCATCATTCAAAAAAAGTCTAGTCCATTAGTCTAACATAATTCTGGTTCATCTGATTAACAAAAGATTAGTCTATCAGTATGACTATATCTAGTCTATCAGTATTACTATATCTAATATATCAATATGTCTATATATATTCTACATGTATAATGGAATCTGATTTATTAGTATCCAGTCTATCTGGGTAATAATATCTAATTTACTTGTATGTAAATATCAAGTCTATTAGTGTAATAATATCTATTCTATTGGATTGGAAATATTTATTCTTTCTGTGAAATGATATATAATATATCAGTGTGGAAAAAATTAGTCTATCTATGTGACAATATCAAATCTATTTTTTTGAAAATATTTTGGGTATTGGTTTGATATATTTTAATCCATCGTACTGACATATTGTTTTTCATCGAAATATGATGTTTATAATCATAATTAGAAATATCAATACCTATAATAATGAATTGTAACAACATTGTAATGGTTCTACTGAATGACATCAGATGAAGATATAATTTGATGTGGTATCATGTTAAGAAAATATCAGTCTTTTGTAACCAACTCATTGAATAAAAAAAAAATCTGAAAATCAGTGGGATTTCAATAAACAGGAGTTCATTCGAGTAGATGTTAGATGTTTTTTCTTCAACTCAACACATTTGAAGATATCTCTATGTGAATATCTTGTTATTAGACCTTTTAATATTTACGAGTGTTTTTGTTTTATGGAATCCATTGTGAGGATTTTTAAATCTTTTGAATATTTTTTCTTTTATAATCACATGTTCTGATCGGGGTTACAATCGAGGAAATCCACAAATAGTAAGACTACTGATACCAATCAGTATTATTGAGTGCTTCTAGTGTATTGGATGATGGAGATGATAATGATCTTCGAAGCGAGGGATTCTAGGGTATTGGAAGATAGTTTTGATATTGATATTATAATTGTGGTTTTCTCAGGTATTATAATATAAATACAATAACAACCATTGATTTCAGGGAATTCTTATTGAGGTAGGAGAGAATAGACTATTAGTTTGAAGACCATGGACATCCATTATCTAGATTGATAAATTTCTTAACTCTGAAGATTAAAGTGTAGAAATATACTATAACTAGTTTAGTAAACCATTTTTTAATTTAATATGTAATATTATTTAACTTGTTCTAACATTTTTTTATTCCTATGTTAATTTATAGTAAATGTTTTTTACTAATATTTTGTTTTATTTTTTATTAAACTATCTATAAGCCTGATTAGTTACTCTGATTTATTTAATAACATCTTAATGTGATTGACATACTTTGATTGTCAGAATATTTGTAATTATAATCACTATAACAAACACGGTTTGGGATTTATTTTAGTTTATTATTTTATCTACAATTCAACTCCACTTTTAGCCATCTTATAATCTTACGATCCAACAAAAATCTTCATCATTGAATCACCATACCCTTTCAAGGGTATCCAAATAGTCTTTAATATAAATCCAAAAGTTAATGAATTAAAAATTGGATGATATATGTTTACCAATACCCATCACAAAGATAATAAGTGGATTATATATAAAGTGAAGTATTGGGAGATCCCAATAATAGATTTTAGGTGCTAAATAACCACTCACCATAGATATAAATGTATAATCAATTACTCTAGATTTAATACCATTAACCAGGAACTTAGATCATGTGAATTTCACCACAACTATTCTGGTCTCATATGAAAAACATGTTAAAATAGATGACAGAATTTCAAAGGATTCAATACTAGTAAATTTTTCCCAATTGATTATTTAAGATTCGGGATCGAATTGAAATCACCAAATAGGATCCCATTATGGGTATCCATGGAATATATGTAAAAAAATATTTCATTAAATATATCTCTTTATAGTGTTTCACGAGTCAGCCTAAATAAATGAAAAAAATGAAATTTGAGTTATCAATAACACAATTAAGAGACAACTATTATTGAACAAGATGAGAAACAAATAATGTAATATCCATTTTCCAAATGACCCACATAGTCTACGACATAAATTTATTGATATTATATGAGACTAGGTCCCAAAGATACATAAACCAATTAAAAATAGAAAAGTTATAAAAAATAGTCTCAACAATACCAATTGCAATGGGGTTTTTTTAATTGAATTAAATTCTTATAGTATCTGTAAATTTAATTTATGTTAAACCCATTATAAATTCTACATAAAGAAATTAATTCAGAGGAGGAATTTCCCCGAGTGTGGATAATTTTCTTCTTATCTAGCTAAAAATTTTACTTTTTAAAATTATTATACCTTTCTAAGAATGGTTAGCATTTTTCTCCTTATCCACCTCATCAACCTCTTTATTGCATCTTTTTTTTCCATTAAAAAATCAATATTATTTTGTAAAATAAACGAAATTTTCAATTGAATATTTAGATAAAAATATTTTCATATAATTCTTTTTGACGATATATTTTATGATACCTTAGTGAAAGAGTCACTCTTATTTATTGGTTAATGAGTTAATAGGTTTTGAGATGCTTCATCATTTATCTTCATTGGTGGTAGTCCCTGATTAGTAGTAGGAGAACTCACAAGACTGTGCACTACACCATCAAGGACAGAATGAGATAATGGCCTAGGATATGAAAGAGTATTATTCAATGTACAAGACAACCCATTTTTTATGAATAATCATCCACAAAATCATGTAAAGGAGTCCCCACATTGATCAAATAACATAACAAATTGAGTACATTCTGGTTGCCAACATTAATACTCCAAGGTTAAATAGGAAGAGGGTATTTATTAGTTTTATCCCCTTGGGTGTCGACAACATCTGGGGATGAAATTTCACTTGGGTTATTACCTCATTTTCATGTTCATGAGAGATTGGTGTAGTTTCTGTAATTATAGAGTTATATGGATCTGTAACTTTTCACACATCCATAACCCTATATCTTTTTGGGTAAAAGGGGATACTATCTCAATTTTATCTTCTAGATACATATAAACTCATCATAGACATTTATTTTTAGAGATTACTTGTCATTGACCTTCTATAATTATATAAAACATGACCATTGATTTTTAATCAAAACAAAATTTGGGAAAATTATCTTAACAAATTATTTGATTTAGACTACCCTACATTATAGTCAAAAAAATACTACTATAAATGATTTGTAATGGAATTAATCATGAAAAGTATTTTGGGAAAGTGAAAAATATAGGCATGTTAGTTTCTCTATTTATCTTATTAGGAGTTTTCATTAAAAATGTTATGCCCCATAAGATTCTAAAATTCCAATAATTCTTTTTGGGACCCTAAATCTTTACCCAATGATGAATATGATATTTCCTTATGTTAAAGGGGAAGAAAATATTATTAAATTCTAGGATCTGAAGGATAACTTGTATAAGAATAATGGAATTGGGGCCCCAAAACCTCTTATTTTAGTCATCTTATAGAAAATAATATGAAAATATCCCTTTCCAATAACAATAATATTACTATCAAAGAAACACCTGGATTTAGAAATTCACTAAACAAGGTTAAAAAATTCCCATGGGGATTCTTCCCTACAGAAGAATAATCCATGGAATTGTGGAAAACATACACAAAGTCAATCATCAAATGTTCACATCCTTCACCATTATATGTTTTAACATTATTCATATGAATTTTATTGATACTGAATTTATATATATATATATATACATAATTTCTAAAAATATATAAAAAACTTATGAAAGAAAAAATCATTAAAATACAAAAAAGTTTATATATAAATTTTGAAAATAAATAAAATTTCTATAACATTCTCTATTTTTTAAAAAATAAAGATATTTAAATACAATTTTCAGCCTCTTGTTTTAGATACTCCATCACATAACAATATATATATATATATATATATATATATTTATTTAGTTTTTTAATAAATATATACATCATTTTAAAAATTAATTCAAGTGATAAATTGACAAAAATAATGTGTTAGATTGATTTTATCCATCCTTTGATAATCTATTCAATTATAAATTTCAGAATATTAATATTTTAACAAAATATTTATAACTAAAATAATTTATTCATAATTTTTATATTAATTTCCAAATTAAGAAATGATAAAAAAAATAGGGAAGAAGATTGAATGAAGGTAATCAATGGAAACTGTAACTATAAAATATGAATTCATGTCCACTTTCATCGTTGAAGATATTATATAGTAGGAGGAATAATTTTTAAGATCAAAGAAAAGTAATTCATTTGACATGTTAGTGATGTTCGATAAAATAAATATCACATGTAGAAAATTTTTAGAATTAGTTATTTATTTCCTTTTCTATAAAATATAATTATCATAAATGATTCCCCATAATGTATTACATGATGCGAAATAATAAAAGTTAAAATGAAGGAATACTTACAAAATAAAAATAATGAATCATTATATTTAAATTTTCAAACATTCCTTGAACATTTCTAGATTTTATCACATTCTATTAAAATTTGTTTGTGAAAAATTAATTCACCAGCGATTTTTTTCTAGTTTGTGTCACGTTGGATTCCTGACATTTAATAATATGGTAAAATAATTCAATAACACATGATGTGAGTATAGAAAAAATATGAATGTCCTACCTTAATGGTTTATCATTGTTAATTTATTGATCTCATCATGGAACTCATTCATTGTTGAAACCACCAAAAAGTACACCAATGAACACAATAAAATCATTTAATACTATATAGATTCATGTTTTTATTGATTTATATACCTTGATAAGATTTTTTACATTGTTTCTATACATGAAGTATAGGTTAGAATGTTAAAAACCAGGTGTTGGTTGGAGTGGGACACTTTAGAGTGGTGTGAATTGAGTTTCAAATTAAATTTTATGTTTAATGAAATTTAAGATTAAATCCCTCGGTTTCAAAAATAAACCTAGATAACTAAAAAAATGGAATTATTAAATTTTATCAGTTAAAATATTTCTTAATAGTTTTATTATAGTGCTATTAAAAAATGTTTGAAAACTATTTATATATTTTGAAACTATTTTAGATCAATCAAACAACGTATATACAATAAAAATTAAAGATAATAATAAAACTAATGTTTTGTTATATATTTTTTGAAAATATATACTATTTTGTTAGATAAAAATTGTATTACAAACAATAAAAAGACACATATCAGAATAAATAAAGTGTTTAGTCGCATTCCGAGACCTAATCCCCTCTTTTTGAAAATCAACCTCAATCAAGGTGTTTATTAAAAAATATTCTATTCCAAAACCTAGATTGGGTTTTTCAATATCACATAATGTTGTTTGGATTCAAAAAGTATCTTCCAAATTTTATCATGGTATAAATAAGATAATATCTTCACACATGAATTCCTATATGAAACCCCTTTTCCATTATTCTTAATGGGAGTAGTTTAATTGAAATGGGAGAGTCTCTCTTACACTCCCCAAATTAGAACACGAGTTGGGGATAAAATATTAATCCTACTACACTAAAATAAATTGTGTGTAAATAATGAAATAGGGTAATAGAAAGGGAAGAGTATTCTCCAGTGATGTATGTTATGTTGTTTTATTGGTTTCTCTTCTCTCACCATAGTTGACTTTTGATTTAGAATAGGTGTGTGAAGATGTTCAGATGTTCTCTTGGTAAGACATAATGGATATGGTGATAAGATGATATCACAGATGTTTCAAAACAAAGTAAATGATCTTATTTTTTTCTTTTTGAAAATAATAATAAATTATTTATCTATGTTACACATACATATTATTCTTTATTTTATAGTGGGGATGTTTTTTTATTTTGACCGTCATTTTAAAAAATATGGAGCTGTAGAGAAATGTCCATTAAGAAATCCTTGTGATGATCTTCATACATTAGTAAGAAATATAGGTTCATTAAATGATTCTTACTGTCATTTAATTTTGAATAAATTTTTTTGTTAATTAACATATTTTAAATATTTAATAATATTATGCATACCATTTGACATGGTTGATTTAATTTTTCTACATTATTATATCAAATCACTTCTATAATTTGAAAAT
The DNA here is from genome assembly GCA_963277665.1 of Viscum album. Taxonomy (NCBI): domain Eukaryota; kingdom Viridiplantae; phylum Streptophyta; class Magnoliopsida; order Santalales; family Viscaceae; genus Viscum; species Viscum album. The sequence continues at coordinate 2,068,629,669 of OY728121.1, forward strand.
TTATGATATATTGTATATTTTTTCACTTCTTCATATGGTTAATCATTTATTACTACAATTTATTTTCTCATACTTGCATTCGATCCTATTTCACCATTGATCGACCCACATACACATGTAATTGACTAACTTGTACTTTTAATTAATCACCTTATAAATATAGTTGATTTCCTTGTATTTGTAGTTGATACTTTGTTTCATTTCATCTTATGGTCAAATGATTTTTCATGTTTTAAAACAAACTAGATTTTTGGTCTACCTGTTATGTGTTCACACAGACCATGATGATTTCAAGAGAAAATATGAAATTTTAGTTATTTATAATAGTCTTTTGATTAATTTTTCGTAAATTCACCATAGCTGATCAGGTGATCATGCTTTTTATGAAATACACCCTTAAGTCAATTCCAGATTTATAAAAATATTTAATCTTGTCCACAAATTTAGGTCACTTTCATAAAACAAAATAGTAGAATAGAAATATAAAAAACTTCATTTTTTAATATTAAAATAATTAATTGCTGGACTAAGCCTATAATCTCCTCTTTTGGATGATCATTAATCATGTAATTAATTTTTATCCAAATAATTAATGATTAGGAATTAAATAATTTAATTTGATATAAGAACTGGATATACTGAATAATTATTGTAATTTTTTTAATATTACATTAATATTACTCCCCCTTTGAGATTACAAAAAATAAATCATAAAGGGGAAAATTATAAGAAATATAATGTTAGTATAGAAAAAAAAGGAAATATAATAAAAATAATAGACACAGAATTAAGAGTAAAATTATATTCAATTATATGCTGAAAAAATATATAATCAATGTTAAGGTCTAACAGGAATATAAATCTAAAAGCTTTGTATATGTATAAGGTCCAATGTGATCATACCCATTTCAAATAATTGAACAAACAATAGGGAAAGAAATCTAAGTAATTTTATTTTGTCCTCTATTAGTGATTTATTTATAAATAGGAATGGTATGATCACAATATTGGGAAATACTGAGAACAAAAGGTCTTTTTTGAGTTATAGGTGACATAATGCTTGTAATAGATGCATTATAAATTGGGTCTTAGGGAAGGGAGGAAGAGAATAATTGTAGAGGTAAAGTATGTGGTCCTAGCATATGTGAATTAGAAATAAACATCCACAATCGTATGATACTTGTAATATCTTCTATATATCTATTTCCAGGTTCCATATCCAGAAAAAAATTAATCCTTTTTGGACATGAATTTATTTATAAGAGGATTAATTACCAATATATTTTCTTCTATATATTTAAATGAAACCGTCCAAGGTGGTATTTTCAAATCTATGGACAATGAAATTAAATGATTCTTATGGCCTTCTTTAGTATAAATCTATTTCATGTAGTTATTTATGGAGACATTGATTATAATTTTTCATCAAATGGATTAACAGATTTATCCATAATCAAATGAAGTTTCTTTTCTAAATTAGCACAACATTTCATTTTAATATGGTTTCAAAAATCATTTACACTATCCATATCACATTGATTCTCCTCATGGATCAACATTTGAATTTAATTATCATTAATATTAATATAAATATTTGGATATTCTGAATTTTATTAGAATGTATGGATGGATTTTTTATCACTTAAATGTTATTATCTTCCATGGTTTAAAACATGTGAAAATGACCCACAAGAGAGGATCCAATTTTACATAAAAACTATCCATTTGTCTTCTGAATGATCATGATTATTAGTCAAAATGACCTATTTTTATAAACACTCTTGGATGACGGTGTGCAATAACTGATTGAATTATATCTTAGAAAACCTCTTCCATGTCATTTTTATTATCCCATATGATACTAAAAAAACATAAATTAAGAATTAAAATATATTATTCTTGAATTAAATGAATTATATTAAATTTATTATAGTGGGTTGAGTAGAATAGGGTCCATATTTTTGAGTTCTAGTAGATCAATCATGGGAAGAATCTACATTGGGAAAGAAATCATCTACATTTTCATATTAAGAATTCTCACTAAACAAAAGATTATTTCACTAAGAATATTCATTAGGAGAAGAAATCCAATGAGGTATTAAAATTTCCCTTAATTTTGTATTAAATTTATCTATATAATCATCAATGGTCATAATCGTTGTCATAGAAAAGTGTTTTTGATAGGCCCTTGTTGTGATAGATTAAGTTGATCATTTCCATGGAAGGTGGGGTTTCCAACAGATTAAATTTGTCTTTATCAGAACCAATCCTTAGATATCTCTCTAAAATAGGTGTATAAGGTTTTAGATCCCTAATTTTTCAGCAACTACAATAAAAAAGAACTGGTTTATCTAGAAATGGGTTATTATCATCAACATTATTTCCATTTTTTCAATATCCTTATACTAATTTTCATCTTCTTTATCACCCTTTAATCCTTATTTTACTTATATCACTAGTAAATGATTCACCAAAACCAATGAAAGGGTTATCTATTGGGGTTTCTTCTTGAGAAGGAGAGGTATAAAATATTTTATCTCCCCCAGTTTCAAACATTGGTGGAATCTCCACTATAAATAGATTTAAATCCAAATAATTTTTAGAATCTATAAGAATTAGTCCATATAGTATAGACCTAGTAAATCTATTCACATGATAAGGTACATCTTCCATTATCAATTTTTCTATCGTAGGTAATTCACATTATACAAAAACATCAATTGAAAAATCACGAGTCTTTAAAACTACATGATTTGATGATTTTTATTCAATAATAGGTTCTCATTCTGCAAGATTTTATTTTATTTAAGCATTTTTTATTCTTTTCTCTAATTAATTTCTACATTCCAAAAAAAATCTACGTACTTGGATTTCTCCCCATTAGATGAAGCATTAACATCATTGAATTCATTTGGTTCCAAACCATGATCAATTAAATCTTTTGTCCTAGGGGGATGAGATAAAAGATTTAATTTTTCCTAAAAAGTATCATCAGTTATACAAACCATTTTCCTGGGATTCCAAATAATATTTTTCCTCATATATATATCCTCATTAAAATAGAGACACTATAGAAACATAGTCCTTGAAACTCCCATAGGGACTAAGATACACTATTCCAACAACATAGAATTAAACATTGGTTAAGGAAGTCTGATAAACCCTAAATATGGATTATTAAATATCTCTATATTTCACTACAGGAAATTTGGAAGATTAATATGAATTCCATACATGATAAGGTATAAAAATAACTACTCCCAATACCATAAAAAATTTCAATCTTAATTGAATGGGAAGATATAGTGCTGATTGAACTTTAAAAAAATCATTCTCCAAAAAGTTCATTTGAAACCAGTCTTATATAGTTTTCTTCGCATGTTATCTCCCCCAGTGAATTTCCAATTTTGATATGTGGGTGATTCACATTGTAATATCTCTATTAGTTCTTATATTCTCTAATATATAGGACTCTAATAAGGTCATACCCAAAAGTGGAAGTAAAATCACAATATTGACCATCAATGTCACTTTAATTCAAACACGCATACTCTCTAGATTTAACCACCTTGATTAGATAGAATTCATTTATATGAAACATATAGAAAGTGTGATATTCATTTAAAACCCATCTTTTCCAGTTTTGATGTTGAATAACTCTCTATAACATAGATTAACTTGTCATAATCCATTCAAAATCGACATCTATTTTATCCATGTGTCTAAGTGAAAGAATTTGGGGTTTAAAAATATTCATATTCTTTATCTAGATGGCCTTAGATCTCACAGATTATTTTTTGAGAATCATCACTATATTATCTCTTCATCTAGGAAAATTAAGCTAATATATTGAAGACAAAATCATGGGAAACTAAGAAGATGTTAGTAAAAGGGTTTGAAATGTGGGTATGTTTCATTTAAAATATGTGATATGATTCAACTCAGATTTGAAATTTTAATCACTTATAGATTTACATTTACAACAATGCATGAGAAATAAAAATTAGCAATTAAAGTATTTATTAAAATTGATTGATCTATTTTAAAAAAATAATTGAATAGAATACTCAATAAAGGCATAACATATATATATATATATATATATCTCTATAAAAACATTAAATGTGATATACAAATATTTCATAAAAATATTACTAAAAATTTCATTCATATATAATTTATGTTCGATAATTTTCATTCTCCCATAATTTATAGGATTTGTGAATATTTCAGAAAGTTGATGATCTATGATAATAAATTAATGGGTGATATGTCCTTTTTGAAAATTATATCTTAGAAAGTGATGTTTAATTTCAATTTTTTTCTGATTAGTTTGATATAGGCTTCTTATAAATGTTTATCGTTCATCTATTTTCACGATTTATAGGGTCAAGTCAGAATTTGTATCCATAGTCCAATAATGTGTGTTTCATCTATATAATTTATGCACAATAAAAACCTATAACTATATACTAAACTAAAGAAGTAGATAATTAAAATAGTAATATTTCTAAGTACATCATAAAACTAATGGATTTCATAAATGGTGATAGTTTTAACGAATTTTTTTTCTCTATCTTACAACCAAAAAACTAGAATTTAAATAAACACATAATTCAAATTCAAATCAATTTGGGTAAAAGAATCCTAAGGTGGTATTAGTTCTGAGCTATTTCAAAATCATATTCACATAAATAAAATGGAAATATTTATAATTCAGTTGGAAACATGTACACATCGACACACTATTTGTAATATCATGTCGACTAACTATTAAGAATATAAAATGTAAAATTATAACTCTATAAGTGGTTCGATCAATGGTTTTCCTAGTTTCATCAAGATCCTATTTACATACCCATTAAATTACTATAAAATTAATATTGAATAATTTTATATAATTTAATATAGAATTAATTTTTATATGGTCCAAAAATATTATCAACAACACAAATTATAACTACTAGAAGAAATTTTTAAATTTTTTATATAGATATATTAGGGTGGGTAACTCATTTTTCAAAACTATTGGAAATTAGAAAAGTGATGAGCCTATCTTACTATGCTCTAAGAGCTTGTTTTAAAACATATAAATATTTTTTTTAATTCAGAATCTTGATTTGGACAATGTGGTTTTTTGAAACATAGGGTTTTTCAAAAAAATAAATCATTAATTATATAACCATTTCAAAAATAATTCTTAATAACTATCTAAAATAATTTGAATGCTAAATGTTCTTTATTGGAAAACAAAATTCTGATGTATTGAAATCTAAATAGTAGTGAAAATGTTTCCTCATAGTAAATACCTTTATCATGAATATTAAATTGTGCAACCAATATAGAATTTTTGGTATTTATTATACTACATCCATTAATATTATTTCTAAAAACCCTCTTAGCGCCAATGGTTAGGAATACCTTGTGTGTTATCACTAGTTCCCAAACATTTTTTCTATCAAACTGGTTATGATATTCCTGAATTTCCATTAACTAGAAATCATAATATATTTCTTTAGTGATGTTCTTTGGTTTAATATATGATTTTTTTGGTCAACTAGGGTTCTAAATTAAGATTTAGTATGTGTTACTCTATTTATGTCTCAAACAACTACATCTATTTGATGGCCTGTGTGAGTTTGAATAGTTATTGGAATTAAAATAATTGATACATCATTTTTTTCCTATAGGTTCTGGTTCGAACAATAACTCATAATTTGTATATTTTTTCTAGAATATTTCAATGAATTATCACTAGGTTTGGCATTGATATCTAAATTAATAATGGTATCCTCCAGGTTTCTTAATGTGGTCATAGGAACATATATATCCATTTAATAAAATTTTACATGCATAGATTATTTAAAGAATTTGGACCTTTTATTAAATACCTATATAATTTTCTAAATGATTAACATAAAAATAAAATAACAACATGTCTTTTAGATTTAAATTTTTTGTAGATGTTTCCTTGTGTTGAGTATAAAGACATTACAACCTAAAAATATAAAGTAATTAACTTTTAGTTTTCTATAATTACTTAAATCATATGAGATTATATTTAGAAGATTTATAACAAAAAATCTATTAATAACATAGAAATATGTATTCATAGACTCTTAAAAAACTCAAATAGGTAAATCCTACTCATAGGGCTTGGTCAAGGAAATTACTTATGTAGTTCAGTTTCTTCTTTCTACTACACCATTCTATTGTAGGGTCATAGGTTTGTAAATGTTATGACTATATACATTTTTTTTAGTATAGTGATTTAAAATATTAATTTCCATACTCAAAACCATGATAAATTCTTAATGTTTTAATTACATGCCTACTATGGGTTTTTACTAAATTTTTATATTTTGAAAAATTGAATTTGATTAAATATTGTGAGTTAGAAAAAATACACTCTAGTATCTAAAAACATATCTACTAGAACATAAGAATAGTGATTGAAATTTATGATCAAAACACTAGAGCATCTAAAAAATTCCATGAAAACCGATGAATGGGATTGATAATTTTACACTCCTTTCTTTGGTTTGAATAATATCTTACACTGCTTCCCTTTTTGACCTGGGTTATAGGATTTTTATGTTGGGAATTCTAGTTTAGGAAAATCCTTGACTAATTATTTCCATGTGAGATTTATGAGTGATTGGTAGTTTCAATGAGCTAATATCTTATGGAAAATCAGAGTCTCTTTATTAAATGAAATTATAAATGCAATATTTTGTGAAAATAATTAATTCAAATCAACAACATAAACATTTTCATTACATAGGGTAGTATACACTAAAGCATGATTAGAATATTTTTTACAATAATTATTCTCAAACAAATATTAATATCCGTTATAAAATAACTATGAGATTCTAATAAAAATATAGTTTAATACATCTATAAAAACACTTTATAAAATAAAAAAATAATTGAATTACTAATATTAATGAGTCAAATTGTTTTTCCTATCCTATTGTGAAAAAAAGTTACATGTCCACCTTCCACATTGATAATATTCATGAAGGTCTAGTAGTCCCTAGTCATGTCTATAGAACATCAACAATCCAGATACCATACATGTTTATTGGTACTCTTCATTTATGTTTCTTACAATAATATTGACCTGAAATTATTTTAGTACACAAAATATTTTTGGTCCATAAGTGTTATTGATATGAGCTTTAAGATTCCAATGTTGATTAATAGTTTTTATATAAAGTAACATTAGATTTTTGGACATGAAAAAATTTTTTGGTTCATAAAAATATGAACTATTTATTGACCTAAAATAACTATTACTTGGAATACATGTGTTCTTATAAATAATTATTTTCCAAGGATGATACTAATCTCTGTGGTATTTTTAAGATTTTATTGTTTACCAATAATCCTTGTTTGAGTTTCTCTACAACATAGTAATATTTCTAGATCCTTTTTCAATTTCTCATTATTCATCATAAGTTCAATATTTTCATTTTTAAATGATCATTTTTTTACTTTTCTATAGAAAAATATGTTTTAGTGTGAATTTTAAGAGAGTGTTGTTTTATTTAAATTTAATATTTATCCTTAAGTTCATTAAATATTTCCTCTAGCATCTTACAGTAATCAAACAGATCATCACTTTAATTTTTTTCATCATTATTATAATTTATAGAATGATTATAATGGTTTAGTAGATTATAGAATAATATTTAGTACCTCATATGTATTTTTTCATGAAACATGGGTTAACTCTATCATTTCTTCCTACTATTATTGTGTCAAAGCTACATGAGATATCTTTAGAGGCACACAATATGGATTTAATTTCTTTTTTTGGAATCAATATATTTTTATTCATATCATTAATTATATTTTACTTTGGTACAATCTTCTTATATGTTTCCTTCTATTTTCAACTTGTAATAGATTACCACATCAGTGGAATGCTCATTTTTCCACTATTTCCTCTTCTATCCTCTATTTTTATACTTACCTCGATAATTTGATTTATTGAAGAAAATATTTCTCATCTTGAATTTTTTAAGCTTATAGATAGATGCCCACTTTCATCAACTCTATATGTAGGTGATTTATCTTAATAGGAATAATTAATTTTGATCTTTTCATTTATTTTATAGTCATATGTCATGAAGGATACTAGTTTACTCATGGGTTTTTATTATTCTTATTTTTTGAATTGGAGTTCCTCTATATACATCAGAATATTTCCATTGATTTCCTTCACAGTTAGTGTGATGATTCACAAGATTCTTTGATGAGATCAAAATATCATATCCACCAATCCAATTAAAATTTTATTAGTTAAATCACTTGATCTTCATCTATAATTTTCTTTCCATGTGCATGAATTGTGTTCAAAATATCATTTAACCTAATATATATTTCAAAAATGGATTTATGAGGATTGATATTGAGTATATCATATTTAATTGTATATGTATTGAGGAATATCTCGTTAAAATTTTAGGTTCCTTCTTGAGATATAGATAGAGTACCCAAAAACTAAAAATTAGTACAATAAAAAGATAGTATGTTAAATTAATATTCTCAAAATTCCTGTTATAATACAATAATTGTGCTAATATTGTTTTAATATGTTTCCATAGTGGAATATCACCAATATTTTTTATAATATTGTGGATATTTCATGTTTTCGTGGATAAGATTCTAAATATAATTTCTTATTATCACTAAAATAACTTTTATTTTTACCTTCGATTGAGTATAATTAGTTCTATTTAAATAAGGTGGTAGATATGCAGTAGTTAATTGTTGTATAATATAATCCATAAATGATAAAATTTATAATCAACAAATAAAATTATGATATTTAAATAAAATAGAGCATTGTAAAAATTATTCTAGAAATTCATTTAATACCAAATGTTATCTTGATATAATCATCAAGAGGGGGGGGGGAATTGAGTTTCCAATTAAAATATATGTATAACAAAATTTAATATTTAATATTATAATTTTTAAAATATTCTATGTTAAATAAAATCGTAGAATTATATACTTCAATATTTGAAAATATTATTCAAATGTTTGACTAGTACTCAGTTAAAAACAATCTTGGAAACTATTTTTAACTTTTGAAAAAAAAATTATTTTAGTAAAAAACCGCATATAAAAAAACTAAATCTAAATATTAAAGTAATTATATATATTGGAAATATTTACCACTTTTTTTTTTAAAAACATAGTTGAAAATATAGATAAAATCCCATAATAGTATAAATAAAGGTTGAGTATTAATATTATATATGTTACCCTTCACATGGAAATTACCCACTTCCAAGATATTATTTATTAAATAATCTGATTCAAAAATGGGATTATGTTTTTCAATAGTGAATAAGAATTTGCATATGACCCAATCTTCTACATTTCTACATGGGATAAATAAAATAAAAACAGAATGCATGAGTAAATGATAAATGGAATCTTTTATTTTTCTTCATGGGAGTAAATAAATATAGATTATATTGATTGTGTTGGATTCCTTATTTTAGTTTAGAAGATATTTATAAAATAGGGAATGTATAGCACACACATAGTTCTTAATTAAATATAAATATACCGTAAGAGAAAGTACAAAGTTTAGCGAATTAGAGTGTTTTCTATTATTCTAACATTATTTATTTTATTATCATAGTGGTAATTTTATTTTTAATAAGTTTGTTATGATGTTAAAATTTTTTCTTGATATGTTATTAAGGATATGGTGATAATAATATGTCACAAAATTTTGAAAAAAGTAAATTTTATTCATTTTCTTTCTGGAAAAAAATTAACTGTGATAGCCCATTATTACAAAATCCTATTTTTTCTACCTTTAAATGCATAGGTTTTTCTTAATCAAGTGATCCTTTTAATGAAAAGGTGAGATATTAATAAATACATTACTAAATCAATATAGCTATCCTAATAAATTATAAGGAAAACTCGGTTGGTTTAATCCCCAATACGAAAATTTAATTATGCATCTAAGAGCAGTTGAATTAAAATATTTAATTATATAATAATGAAACACTCATCTATAGAAAAAGTCTATTTAATTTTTCCATATTAGAACCCATAAACACTTCGATTGTTTGGGAATTTCCTGATATATTTTACGGTTGGTGACTTTTTATTAGGGTAGATAATTTTATCTTATGGTGGATCCTCATGTGCTTGGGGAAATGATATTTATCTTTTAGTTTATCCACATACAATTGAATTAGATCACCTGGTACGTATGGTTGATCACCTTTTACTTGTATTTGATCACTTAATATTTTCTGTCAACACTTTGTCTTTCATTTGATCCTACAGTCAGATGATTATTTGTGCGGACGAATGAACTAGATTTAGAATGAATCTATTATGATTTCTCTTTGATCCTGAGTATTTTTTGAGAAAATATCTAGTAATTTTGTTCTCTATTATGTTCTCATTATCCTATATCATAAATTATTCATTTTCGATTATGTGTTCATGCGTTTGGTCAAATATATCATGCGGTCTACTCAAGACTAAGCGAAATATTCATTCATTTCCACAGAATGAATATTACATCACAAAACATATATTTAAAATGAAATAACATAAACAAGACTTTTTATTATTAAAATAATGAATTTATAGAATAAATCCACACTATATTGTGAAAAAACACGAATATACTATGTCAAAGGGTCAGTGCTAAATCACAATTCCTACGCCCCTGATTAGGATAAAACCTCAATCCAAACACAACCAAGATATTAGAATTTCCAATTTATCTCTCATTTAAGAGATATTATTGGTTGTACTCCCAGAATAAATTTAAATTATTAAAAAATATTCCAATTATCCTATGAAATTAATAAACTTCTCCTGATTCGTAAACATCATGTTCCGAGTCCAATGAAACAACTACAATATTTTTTTAATATAATTTACTATGATAAAATTTAAATTTTACTTTCTTTATGATCCTAATAATTTAAAACTAAAATTTTATCTATTCCTTTTCCAAATGAAAATGTCAACTACTACAATGAATACTCTCTTAGTTTTCATTAAAAAATTTCCAATAAGATAACAATAAAAATTACTCCACACTCTTAGAAGGGAAATAACCATAGATGTCAAAGTCTAATAGGACAAATTTAATCCATCCATCCAAATTAAATTTTTTTATTAAAAAGACACTTTAGGGAAAAGTGGGAAACCATTGTTCACAAAACATAGATCACTATGTGCTGAAGGAGCTCACAAAATTATTAAACACAAGACTAAGATGATTCAAGTCAGACACTCTATTTAATCATGTTAAATTTTTTTTTGATAAAACTATAGTTAATTTATGTAAATATTACCCAATTAAATATTCTAAATCATCCCATATCATACATAAAAACCCATCCACTAAACCATTACTGATGAAATAATTTTACCAATGGCTAAGTGTTGTTTGTTGACTTATAATTCATTCTGTTCATCTTTCAATGAGATTTATTTTCCCTATTCAGTTTTTAAAAAATTCATACAGGGAACAATCTTAAAAAAAAATCATATTAATTAAATAAAAAAATAAGAGTTAATCATTTATTACACAATTAAAATAAACAAACAATGAAAGGTATTCATAGATATATAACCATATACATTTTTAACCACTTCAAATTGTATAAGGATGTATTTAAATGACCATTTCACCTATTAATCTACGTATGAATCATTATAACAATTTATTTATAAATAACTTATCATTTACATTGAAATATTAAATGAATATGGAATATAGTATATTAAACAAATACAATAAAACTTTCTCCATTGAAGATTTAGTAAAATAAGAATTCCATTTAATATGAAAATATACATAGAACATATTTCATTTTTATTTCTTAAAAAATTAATTAAAAATTATTATAGAACTAAAAAATAAGAATAAGATGCATCTTAGAAGGTATAATAAAATAAAATGTTTAAGGGTAGGTGAAACATATGAAATTTTTCCCAGAGTGATCTCATCAAACTTTTGTGATAAAAAAAATCTTATAAATGAATTATTGAATTCTATAAAAAAATATTTCCTAACATAATAAATAAAAATCATTGAAAAAAATTCATAAGAACAACCAATAGCACAAATAAAAAATTCCCATATTATATAAGAATTATCAATTATAATAATTATCTAGATAAATATTTAGGAAACCCCACAATGAAAAATTCCTACAATGAAACAACCATCACCATTATGAAAAAATCATGAAAAATATCAATTATTAACTATTCTTAAAATCAAAATTTTTTGGAGTTATTTTAAGAGGAATTTATGAAAGTTCACTTCTAAATACCTAAGTATACCAAAAGAAATTCAGAAAACGGAGAAGAGGTAAGGGGGAACCTAAGGGAGTGTTTATATTAGATCTAATGTCCAAAACAACTAATACTCCTTAAATTGAGAATGGAAGGAGTGAGGGATTAAAAAAGTATAAGAGAGTGCTCTCCCATAGTTAAAGTGGTCTAATTTGTAGTGAGAAAAATGATGCCCAAAAGGGGATGAATAGAATGGGCAGGGGACTAATATCCCCTAGTATTTAGAAAAACAAATTTCAATAACACATCCACTATCCATCTTCTAGTAATTTAATGGCCAATTTGGTTTCATGTTTTATTCTAGTCGGAAGACCAACATTGATTGGATCATCGAATTCATGGTGTCCCTCTATCGATTAATAAATGGCTAACTATTGCTACTTGTTTAATGTTTCTCCTAGAAAACAATCCAAATTAAAATTTTTTATTTTCTAATTACATCACCATCACAAAAACAAGTTTTAAACACCCCAAATATATCAATAACGATTATTTTCTCAGTCAGTACACTAAAAACTAAACAATATTTTATTGATTCTAATAAAATTAAAATTAAATAATAAAATAATTCACTTATCCATTAAAATAGAATATTTTTTATTAAATTAGCGGACTATATCAAACCACTGGTTGATCACATGGATCATTACAGAATCCACCATACTGTGAGTGGATTGCCATGTTCTTATTTGATCATGGAAATACTCCTGATGTCACTCTAATGTATATATTCCCTTTTACCATCCCAATAGACTCTTTGTTGGGAACAGTAGATTCTTGATCACCTCATTTAATGACTCTATGAATATCAAAAAATAATATCTATATACTTCCTCATCATCTTTTATCATAATCTTAAATTAAAATATAATTTTATTAAAATGAAATACCAAATCACCAAAAAGAATAAATATTAACTAAAAAAAGAAAGCTATAGAATAGAAAAACCTTCCACTAAATAAATTATGATCCTTGAGTAGTATCACTATGAATAAATTGTCAAAAAATATGAAAACTAAGGCATTATGTCCACTTAACACTAAAAAAATTACTATTTATAGAACCAATGTTCTAGAATACATGAATAGGTGATAATATCTTCCCTGATAGAATAACCACTATGTGATAAAAAATTCACACGAGATTCTTAAAAAGAAATCTATATATAACCATGTATCATCACTATGAATTATATGAAACAATTTTGTCTATATATAATTATATTTTATGGATAAATTACATTATTTATTTTGAAAAAAATATTTATTCAAATCTAACTAATACAAAAACCATGCAATCCACTCAATAACCAAAAATGTCCTTACCAAATAGAGATACAAATTTCACTTTTCTAAAAATCATCTTATATCCCAATCAAAGTAAAATTATAAGGAACACATAATCCCTCACAATTTACTAAATTATCCATATAATTTTATCCACATATGTCTTATCTCTGCTCTGAATGATATAAAACCCCTTTCTGATCATTTGAATATGATAGGTGGCCTCTTTTGTATTTTTACATTTTAGATTTGATGAGGCTACCATATTCATCTAACACCAAAGTGATCTATATGGTTTCTTATATAGAGGATCATGTTTTTTTATTAGAAATGATTTTTTGATTGTGATTTTAGATAAAAACTATATAACTGGTGGATAATCCTCTCAATAATTGATGGAGTGAATAATACACACTCATATTATATCCTAAAAACTCTTGAATGTATACTCATACTAACCATCAACCTATATATGATATGTGTAATTTAACTTCACTAGATTACCAAAATCCATATATCTTTCCTACCTATACCAAGAATTAAATCTAGAATCTATATTTTAAACCATTCTAATAAAAATAAGGCAAAATATAAAAAATTAATTCAATTGTAGATTATATCGATAATTATATTTCTCTAAACCAATAATCGATAATTAATCAGATAATTTTAAAACCTAATAAAATACTATAAAATATTTATCTCTTCCTTTTGAATATCATGAAAGTACCATGATGGAATCACCAAACAAATTATCCAATTTTCACATTACCATAGAAAATGATTATAACATACAAAAAAATTTATACTCCACCTTTACCAACTAATTGGTTTGGAATATCATAAAAAAACCATCAATATATCTCTTCAAAAACACTAATAATAATGATAAAAATCCTATGATATATGTTTCTTAAACCATGATTCACTACCCAATGATCCATTTATAATAAACATAACCTATTCCAAAACATGTGATTTAATCCTAATTAATCAAGGAATCTATTGAAAAATTAATTTCTCACAGTCTACCTAGGTTTCATCTTTATTAAAAATATCAATCCTAAAATTTAATAATACTTAATGTATAGACTATAAATCCCCATCGCCACCTCCATCAAGGATGAATTAATAATAAATGTTTCAAACACCACCCTGCACTTATACTATAAAACACCCATATACAAGTTTCTTAAAAGTATATTGAGATTCCCAAATAGTCTCTAAATGATATTTCTAACTTAGTACATCCATAATTACATTCCTTTTAGCTTGGGTATACACCATATAAATGTAAAATAAATGGAGATACTCCTCCCATATACTTTTCCCAAGTATAATTTCACAAAGAGAAATGATATATTTTGAACAATTTTAGTTTTTTTGAATTGAAAAAAAGTTCCCCCCAATAAAAAATTTAAAAAAAATCATTACAGGAATAAAAAGATTTAACTTAATATCGCATGTTTGTTAATTTCCACAATGGCTCTTAATATTATAACACTCATAAAAAAAACAGTTACTCATCCTATATTATAAAAATTGTTTAAACCACTCATAAAGAATCAGAATATATGATTTATGAGTTACCCCACATGGATAAATGGTGAATGGTTTTTGATGTCATCCTCTTCCATAGTTATTGAAATGTTACCTCATATGTTTCGTTCTAGAGGAATTTCCACAGATTCTTAGTCTAAGAGAATATAGAATCTTATTAACAGAATAAATCATTAATAAATCATTTATAATACCCCATGACTTTCCAATATTTAATCTCTATGAAATTCATTACAAATTACTTATCAAAGTATCATTTCTAAGATAAATTAAAAATATAATTTTTATTAAACATCCTCTTGTAATTTCACCTTAGTATTCTAGATGATAAATTTATAATTTTTTGAGTAGTTTAACTATAGAAAACTGAATTTCTATTTTTAATTACTATAATATCAATAAACATATGATCATATAGTAATGTGATAATTTCTTTAGAATATGTCATAGAATTAAATGTTATAGTAGTTCCATAATATAACAATATCCATGAAACACTATGATAATATTACTAAATATATACCCTATATTCTAGATAATATCTTTCCAATAGGACATAGATGACATTGGACTATTAGGTGACGAGAGATCATAAGACATCAAGACATCTTCTCATGAGTTTCTCACATTGTGATCTCTGAGAGGGGAGGTTTTGAGGATAACATACCAATACATATTCTAAATGTTTATGTTTCATGAGATATTCCTATCCATGAATACATGTATTGGTCCTATGAATTGATATTGTTATTAATGTTTATTATTTACAACATACATAGATTTATATATGAATCATATCATGACATATTGTTGTGGTGAGGTAATATATGTTCGGTGAATCATTAGTGATATGGTATTAATTGAATATTTTGGGAAGGATTTTCTCATTCAATGTTAATGGAAAAATATATCATTGTACATTTGATTTAAATAATATTGTCAAATTAAATCCATGTATATGATAGTTCATTGACAATTACATTTCAAAAAGTTAAATAAGGACAAGTAAAGAATATAAGGCAACAACACAAGTATGAATCATGGTTGATAAGATAGAGATACAAATATATTTAATTATTTATTAGTAATCATTGGAATGTTATTATTAGTACTATCTTCCTTATTTCTCTATGGGTTCCTTAATATGTTTCTAGACATTGATGATCAAATTTATGTACATTCACAAAATACAACTGTGAAAGTGGAAAAAAGTTTCACACATTAATTGTATCTAGATTAATAGTAAATTATATTAGAATTAGAATAAAGAATAAATATTATTCAATGCTTGTGGAATAAAAATTATTCAATTATTATTGAAAATAAAAATTCAATCATCAGATATATGATTTTATAATATGTTAATTAGATATTATTTATTATTTATTATTCACAATGTAATAAATAAATATTATTTTATTTACCAATTTGTTAATATTTTTATAAAAATATTTATTTAGTCACATGAAGTTGAAAATAAATATATATTCATGACTTTAGTGAATATAATTTTAGTTTATTTATTTAATTTATAATATTTATTCTATTAAATATTTTACTATTATAAAGATCCTTAAAATATATAGGGAATTGAAAATATGAGCATAGGCTCGATGCAGAGGATTCATTTTATTTAATATCATTTAAAAGAAAAAATATTTTTTATTTAAAAATAGTTTTTAAATTAGTGAATATTTTGAAATATAATAACAATAATATTAATTGTATTATTAAAAATTAGGAATTAATTGGAATAGATATTTGATAATGTTCGATTACTTGAATTCCAATATTTATCATATGTATAAATTCATGCTTATTTTTTAATGGAAGAGGGTATTTGGGCACAATAGAGAAATTCTTGAGAATTCTCTTAAGACAAGGATATAAAATATTCCTCCTTCGCACTCGATAATTTTGAGTGAATAAGTTAACTCATTAATTCAATCAATGGTGAATGATGGTAAGATCATGGTTTCTCATTTTTATCCGATTGAATACCAAGAATGTTTCTATTAAATATTTGAGAATATTTGGATAAACTAGGGAAATAATCACTTTAATTCTATAATAAAATGATGAAATGGTAAGAGTAGAATCCAAAATTGATCAAAAATAATACTCAATTTTCATAATTTCTATATTTTAATTAATTTTAAATTAAATTTAAAATACCCCATCTTGAATATTTTGGGATTTCATTCATTATGTTCATTGAATTTATCTTGCGAAACCGATGAAAAAAATCAATCTCTCTCCCACCACTTCCATTATTTCCCGAAACCATTATGTGGTATATGAGATGTTATAATATAATTTTAATTATTTATAGTTTATTTTATCAATTCCATAAAATTTTTATAAGTTCTTCATTTTTATAATTTTTGTCTAAATCCAAAATTCTAGAAAATGAATGTATCATAAATCATATATGAATGAAAATGTCTAGAGATAAAAATATTGATCAAAGATATCATCCTAAGGTTCCATGTTTAAATTTATCCTGACACAGAAATGTGATGTGTAATGGTATATTACACAACAAGTACACTTGGTCGAGCACCTAATGTTTGGGAATCCCAAATATCGACAACATGTTTGGACCAGTACATGGAATTACTACAAGCCACACATTGATTTCCATATGGAAACAAGTAATTATTGGGATTACATAACATGTAGTACGTTTACAAATTGTGTAATACCTCATGGTTTTGACCCTGTAAAAATCCTAAAAATCAATGTGGTTAACTATATAGTGACATTATATGCATGTATCGACTGCCAACCTAGTGGTGTAACTTGACATTGAATACAAGGTTTGTTGATGGTTATACATTAGTATAAACTATAACTAAACATAAAATGTATATATTGAGACTCTAGGAATTCCTCTTGGGTCAAAATGTTGGATAATATATATGTGATCAGAATTTTATAATGTGTAGCTGGATATTTACAATTTTGGAATGTATTGTTCTGAATTTGGTACACATAGGGTTATTTTTGGCAGGTCATGTGGATATGAATGAATAAAAATTATTATCTATTTAAACTCTATAGCTACATGATGTTTAGTGTTTTTTGTACACACAATATACATTATTTTTGAAGTAATTTTCACACATCCTGTATAATTATTGCATGTTTTGTGGTATAACACACCATTGAATATTTGTATTAAACCGTGGACCCAAATTTCTTGTATATAATGATAAAATGGGTTGTAATACATTCTTTATGAGTTATTTGTACATATAAATTACTATACATAGCATGAGAGAAAAGTAAATTAGCGTGTCTATCCATGTAGTGTATGTTTTAAATCAAAGAATCATATTTAATTTTATATCGAAGGTACACAACATAAACTCTCCTTAATACACCCCATGAACATAATGTTTCTATATATAAAATTAAAAACATTTAATAAAATATACGATTGAAATATTATCATATCTCAAGGACTAGTTTGATATAATATAATAATTTTTAATTAACTAATTAATTTATTCATTATGTATATTAAATTCATGTTAATTAAAACAAATTGGAATAAATGGTAGAAATTATAAATTCATAGTTGTTTCAACTTGTGATTGATCATGAGATTAACAAACCAATGTATGTGTTGAATTTATTTATTAAATTTAATTATTTATTTCATGGTTTTAGGTGATAGTTTAATCTTAATATAATATCACTAATCTATGAATCATATCTCAAACATTTATTATGTATGGCTCTATATGTCCATGATTTATGTTCAATAACCCTATACCCCAAGAGGGTTCACAAGAAGTGAAAGTTCTATTCTTTGTTTTCCATGCCCTAGCCTCTGATGTCCCCAACAAAGACGCATCCACCCTCGGTGGGGGAGGGTCCTCCTGTGACCTTTGAAGGTGGTCAACCCCTGTCTTTTATACATTTATCAAATCCTAACTATCTCTCCTCATACACTTATATAGATATCATCCCTATGGTTCCAGAAATCTTCAATAGAGCTCCAAAAGTGTCATCATGGAATAGGGAGTTCACCAAAGATTCTTCCCTGCATCTTACTTCGATTTCCCTTTTTCAGCTTCTTCGTCTAGTAGTGTATGTTTTTACCATTTTTCATTGATTTATGGGGCCATCAAGAGCACGTTCCAATGAGACTTATTGATTATAAGAGAATCATGATCATGTTTACTTTGCAGGAATTTTTTATTTTGGTTTGGTCGAGTTCCCCTCTCTCATGTTCCACGTCTCACATTATTTTCATCAGATGGTTTTACAACTACAATATGAAGTGAGATTTATCTTCCATGGAGGATTGGGAAAGGCTCACCAAATATCCCATTCCCATTAACAATACTTTAATTATTTGTATTCTAGATAATCTTGTAGATCATTATTTGTGCTCAGATAGCTGAATTCGATCCTTATGTCACCCAATTTCACCTAGGATATATGTTGATGTCTATTTGTCAAATCAAACTATTGAATTTTATTATTATTATTAGTGAAGATTTTAGGTATAATCGATCTCTTATTTTTTAAACATTGTATGATTTATGTTCTGTGAGAATGAAATTGGGACAAGGATAGAAGGAATACATGCATTCAATGCAGGAGGAACCTAGAGTGACTTCTTCTTGGAAAGAACCTATCAGATATGAGGTGCATGCATGTTGTGACAATTCATTGGTTGTGAATTTTTTAGTTTATTGTGGGTTGTGAACTTTATTGGACTGATGGTTTTGAATTGACATTGAACGCTGAGTGCAATTCCCCATCATTGAATAGGGGTATTGCATATTGTATTTTTATCACTCAGATTAATGACATTTCAAATTCTAGTGATGTTTCCTAGGTAAGGCCGGATCTATCTAATCATATACCTCATGATCTGAAAGGAAATAGTGTTTTCAGTAAGATAATAGGTGTTCTAAATGGATAGAATCCTCATGTGGCGGTGGCACCTAGAATTGCACTGTTTGTGGGTTTTTTAGTGATATTGATAATGTCACTAAATTGAGGGTGCAATGGGTGATATATTCATTTCATCCTGTTTTGGAAAAGGATGAACATACAATACATTAAACTAAATATAAGATGGAATGATATGATCCAATTAGATAAGTGGATCAAATAGTAATTATTGTATCTTCCAAGAGTCCCTTGGGAGCATCATTTTCATAGGTGGTGTGCTTAGAGATAGTCATTTGGATGAATCCTAGTACAGAGGTGGTATAATTAAAGTTGGATAATCATTTTTGAACAGTTACAACTTGTTGATCTAAGCTCAAATATTGAGGGTGAGAGAAATTCGAGTGTAGGTGAATTAAAGGAAGAGGTTTTGGGAGCTATATATCTGAGCCTGGGGAGAAATAGGTAACATAAGTGAATTTATAAATAGAGGAATAATTATTCCTATATGCCACCTCCAGAGGATACATGCTCAATAAAGAAATTGATAGCTAAATATGGGGGTGAACAAAATGAATGAGATGCAAATGAGTATCACAAAAAATGTATATGTGTTGATACTAAATATTGGGGTGAATAAAGTGAAGGATATATAGATGATAATGGAGGGATAATTCCACTTAATTCAATGATAGGCTCATGGATTTATTTCCTATTGGGGCAATGATTTTTTATCTCCACCTTGTAAACTAACCAGATGATAAAATATCATGATCATTCACATATTTATTTTCTTTTTTTGATCCATTGTGATATATTTTTTGATTCATCGTTTATTTGGATTATTAATCATAATAATATAAGGTAAATAACTTAACTAGTAAGTTAAATTTAGTATTAAATACAAATTTTATTTATAAATTTTTCTATCAAATATGGTAAATTAATTATTTAAATTCCTTATATTATTTATGAGAATGAAAAGAATAAAATAAATAATATATATAGATAAGTTAAATTAAAATAATTAAACAAAATATTAAGTTAGAAAACACATTTCATCTTCTAAGTTAAGATGTAATAATTGTTAAAGGAAAGATTTTATGAAATCCTAGTATAGGATTTCTGGATCAGGTAGTCTACTTAATAGATCATTTAATTGATAGTTAATAAAGTTGGAATGTAAATATGACATAAATACCACTATATAAATTCCAAGGGTGTAGTATGAGATATGATAAGGGGATTATGAATCCTTCATACTTGAATATTCAAGAGACACAATATTATTAATATAATAGTTTTGGATATTATGTTTGATAAAATATTGGTAGAGTAGTTATATTAATTTATAACAATGTTATCTGTAATCAAGATAAATACTAAAATATATAAGAATTAATTTTAGAAAAAATACTTATAATATTCATAGAAACACTTTCGTCATTCCATCAGAATGTTTCCTCACCAATAATAATATTCAAAATTGATTCAAAAACATATGTATTTAACTACGATTCTAACATTTTTTTATTTTAGAGTATTATATTAATTATTGGCCACCTTATTGAGTGATAAAAGGTGAAATGGAGGAATATAATATGAGTGTAGAGGATGCCTCAAATATCTATTTAATCATATCATTATAAATTTCTTGATATAATAGGAATAAATATAATGACAAAGATTCATACTCCTCGATAACTCAATATCATGAAATTGAAAAAGATACTGTCAGACTAAACGTAATCGAGACAATATCTACACTATAAATATGTAAATTGAATGTGGGGTACCTAGATAGTGTTTTCTAATTCAATATGTTGATGAAAATAAATCAGTGAGAAACATTGTGATTCCATATGGATAAGATATTATCCATTAATCTCATATTATAAACCTCACCTCATAGTTTCTCTATAGTTATTAGGGATTCAAAAAATGAATAGTCTTGAAAATAAACTCTTGAATATTTTGAAAATGTTATCCCAAGATTATGGGTATTAGATTGGAAAAGGTTTCTCACATCATATAGATATCAAATAGAGGGACATGGTTGATAATCATTTCAAAACATTAGATTAAATGGTTTTATCACAACTTCCATCAAACAGGTAAAAGATTAAAAGGTAGAGTATTAAATGGGTCAATATTTTATTCATTTTAATGTAAATAAATTTGCGTTTATTCAATAATATTATATAAATAGATGATATATTTATTATATATATGTTAAAATTTGTTAATAAATGTATCAAGTGATGGTTAAGCTCAATATTTAACATAACATTTTCAACCAGTCATCATACTAAACTCTATTAGAATTATACTTTTAATAGATGCATTATATAACCATTAAATTTAAAAAATTTATGTTAGAAAACCTTCCTCAAAAGAAACCATTTAAAATATGTCTATATAAAACAAATAAATGTGTTTTACATTAATAATATTTACAATCCAAGAAAGTTATAGAGATCTATTTATGGATTAATGAAATCATTACGATCACAGAATATTAATTATTATTAATCCAAAAGAGTGATTGTTTTTGTTATGAATCAACACTATCCATGTTTATACATGATTTTAGTGTGAGATTCGTAGTTTTCCAAGTGAAATATATTGTTCAAATATTGAAGACATATATTTATTCTTATGGGGTTTTAATACTAAGATAAAATTATTTCTTCAAGAATGACTTAAGGATGAATCATGGGATCTATGTAACAAAAACTACTAACATATATCTATGATTTTATTATAATATTTCATATTATATAGATTTAAAATTAATTAAAAATTAAATAAGGAATAATTAAAGAGAGTGTTTGTTACCATGTAACCTGATATACATTCTCTAGATGATGACGTGTTATTGAATGAGATTTATTTTGATGAATAAAATTCAATATGATTTTGAGTTTGAATCTATCATGTATTCCACAATATATATTAATATTTTATATCTCTTACGCCTAAATTCTTGTGGTAAAAATAGAAAATTCAACTAATATAATTTCATATGGTTTAGTCAAAACAATTTAATAGTGCATGAGAAAGAAGGATGCATGAGTTTCTTATAAGCAGGGAAATGGGAATTATTATTTTTTGGGTGATAATAAACTTGTTTTACAACTTAGAAATTGGATTTTATATATCATATAAAGGTTAAGTAAATATAAAAGGAAATATTTTTAAATCTAATGGTAAGAAAATATATATAGACTGAGTATGTTGTATCTTTTTATGTAACTTAGCACAAAGTTTAGACAAAATTTATTCTAGATTTTTCAATACTACCATGATTATAATATTTTTTTATAATATATATTATGATATAATTATGACTATGTGAGTATTCAATATTTATCTTTTACAATATATGGTAATATAAATAATTACTGATATCACCCCTTATGAGTTTATATCAGAAATTTGAAGTCATAGTAAGTGAATTAGAGATAGAAAAACCTGGTATGTCCTTTAAAAAAATAGATAACTTTATAGAAGCGTGTTTATATTATGGGAGATAATATTTTTTAAATTAGTAGTGGTGTTAAGTAAAAGTGGGAATCTATTTGAGATTTTTCCCTATAACCAACTAAATTTATACTTTAGATTACCAAAATATTAATAAATATCTTATTACATGATTATTAATGTTCATTGTAACATTAAATTGATATTGAATTTAGAGGACTTGTAACATATAAAGGATATGAAAATTCCAAACCATAATGATAACCTAGAAATTCTTTGAAAATATTCATAAACATTTATCATTTGGAAAAATAAAAATATTTTTGATGTGGCATGAATGACGTTGTATTGTCATGTTTCATGGTCACACAAGACATTACGAATTCTTCTCAAAAAGTTATCACTTTGTGATCTACAATAAGGGAGGTTATAAAGATATATCTAACAATTTTAATTTCTCAGCATTGTGTGTTTTGGGGTAGTCTTTTCTATGACTGTATGTATTTGTTCGTAGACATGACATTATTATTAATGAATAGAAAGAGTCAAATACTTTACTGGATATATGAAATATATGAGGAAGTATACTCGAAATATGGAACATAACATTTATTACATCATAAGTGATATGAATTTTTTTGAATTTGTAAATAATAGATTTAACGATTTCATGTTAATGAACAATGATATCTAAATTCCATGGATTGAAATAGAGGTTCCAAATTATATCCATGACCTTGGTGGTTCTTTGACAAGTTCATTTTAGAAATTCAAAGAATGATAAATCAAACATATTGGGTGATGATACATGTATTCATCTTGCTTGACGAGATATTGAGGAAAAGGTTACATATTACATAGGATCACTCATATGATAGTTCCATTCAATGAATCATTATTTTCATTCTCTATGGGTGAATTAATATGTCACTAGATTATGATATTGGTCTTTAAGAATGTTCAGCTAATTCCATTAATAATGATTCCTAGAGGGTTAAACACTAAGGGATTCTATAATCACATTAAATTATATTTATTATAATATTATGAAAATATATTATTCCCATAACGTGGGAAAATTATTATTCAAGTATTATTGATTTTATAATTTCAATCACTGGATATTTGATTTTATAATATGTGAATTGAGTATTCTCCCATATTTATTATTAAAGTGGAAATAAATAAATAAATGAACATTTGGGAGTTTGGAGTGTTTATTTTTGTAAATAATTACCGAGTTACATTAATAATAAAATATATATTATGTCATGAATTTATTGAAGATAATATTTATTTTTTTTAAAATAATATCTATTTGATTAAAATTTTTTTTCCAATGGATCAGAAAATTTATAGGATGTTTGATGTGTGGATTTAATTACCTAATGTCAATGATATATATTATTTAATACCATTTAAATATATATTAATTTATTTATTTTAAAAATTATATTTAAATAATCAAATGTACTTGAATATATTAATAATAATAAAATCATTGTTATTATTATTAGATATAAGATATTATTTATGATAAATTTTTGATAAGGGACATTACTTAATAATAGAATATTAACCCTTAGTATAAATAAAAAATTATATCATTTTAAGGAAGTTATTCATAGTGAACAATGGAGAAGCACTTTGGAGTTCTCTAAATCCCATGAGAAAAAATCATCTACCCACTCTCTCAAGATCATATTGAGAACAAGAGAACTATTTCTTGCAATAAACTATGAATATCATAACTCTCTATGTTTGTATGTGATCGAAATTAGAATACCTAGAATGTTTTTTACATTTATTTAATAATGTGTGGATAAAATATGATGAATACTTTCTTAGATTCTCTACTATAATGATGACGTAAACATAGAAGAGATAGAAACTAATCGAAAGTAATTCCCAATTTTTGTTAAAAATAGTTTTAGATTAATTAAAAATTTATCTTGGAAGATTGTTTTTATATTATTAAGGGGTTTCATTCATCATGTAATTAATATTTATCAATTGAAATTGAGGAAAAACAAAAATTGGGGACTTACCCACCATTTTTTTATTTCAGAATGAAACCTATATATATAAATTTTTAAACAATACATGAGGCCCACAATACCACCAAGGTATATCTAAATACTCATTTTGATCCTCAAATTATCCCGAATATATCAATATATAATCCATAAATAGAATAATGAATGTGTTCATCAAAGGATGAAATGTTAAATTCATTAATTTCATAAAAACCACTGTTATATTCAATAAGAATATTGAAATTTTCAATAATTCATATTCCCTTAGAAAATAAAAAATGCAATATTTGGTATAATATTAGTCTACAAACTAAACTAATGAAATACTAACCTAAAATCATTAATAGATAACCATTAGGATTACCATAATTTATTAAAACATATATCCACATAAAGATAAGTATATCGGTTGTTAATTATAATTTGATTATGATTTCAAGAGTCTACACATATCAAGAATCATTCATTTCACTTTGAAAAAAATTACTAGATCAGTCTCGTGAGGATATCATTTACTAGTAATGATATAAAACAATAGATATTATAATTTTTATTCAAATGTAGGAATTATCTAGATTCAAATGATATAGTGGGATAACAATATGATCTGTACTCATAACCATTCCAATCATGAACTCCGCCATTATCTAAATAGGTATCAAGAAGATAGTTTTATAGAAAATAACCTATAAATGTTTTACAATAGTAGTGAATAAAACACCAACATACATCTCAAATACACTAATAACTAATCATAAAAATATGTAAAATAAAATATAATCCTACTTTTTGTAATGAAATTGGACACATCAAACCTATGTAAAAATAATATGAACTACATTGAATATCCCATCAAAAAATAAAAAAAATGAATCATTATTAGATGGATTGAATTGAACTTGTATATGGAAATAATCAACATGGAGATAAAAATGAATTAATAATTACATTCCCAAAATCATATCAATGGATATGTTCTCAAAGGAATAAAAATCCTAGAGATATCCATATGCACCGATGATGATCAAAAAATAAATACCCCTTTTTATTAGCTCATAATTAATACCCAGTGGAGTATCAATACAAATAGATTATATAAAAAATCCAAAATAACTCCAAAATAATAATAAAATTTTAAATTACCCTTTTTATGAACTAAAACATGATTAACAAAACTAACCATAACATATTACATGCTCATATACTTAATTAATATATGTATACTAACCATGTTCATGATACTGAGAGTGAATTTTTATATTTTCACCACCACAACATATATGTTTTATAGATGATATTTAACCATTGCAATGATATGTTCTAAAAGAAAGATATATTGGAATATAATGTTAAACTTATCCTCAACTCATCTAAAAAACATCATTAACAACCATTTAATATGACCAAAAATCCTATAAAAACTAAATATTTTTGGATCACTAGGATAATCAAATCACGTATAGAATTATTGATGTCCTTAAAACACCCCAAAATAGATCTCACCTTGATGAAAAGTTAATTAAAACCTTTAATATCTCACTAATTTAATTAAATGATTGTAAAAATCAAAAAACCCCTTATTCATTTCTATGAACGTCAATCATCACTCACAATTGACCATTTTCAACTATCTAATTAGTCTATTCTATCAAATTATTATTTATAACATTTTGGTAAAGGTGTAAAAAATCATACTTACTTCTCCCTAAATCAATGATCACTGCCTGTACATAATTCATCATGATGTTGATGACTCTCCCATGGTTTGATAAAACAACGTATAGTGTGCGATTTTAGTCTCATACTCAATAATAGTCTTGTCCATCAGTTTCAGATCCATAAAAACAAACATATATATATATATATATCTTAGGGGTCCTATGATACAATTTCATGTAAAAAACATATGTAATACCTTATAAGAAATTTTCAAAATCCACCTATTATGTAAAATAATTTGTTTATAGGTCTGAACATTCTTATCATGCATATACACTTGATGACCACCCTTTAAACTCTCAAGATCATTAATTATGTTGAATATTTTACAAACCATCTCCTGTTATGAATATTCTCAATACATAGTGGTATTTTTTATAAATATATAAGGATATTATGAATAAAATATCAGTTGATTTCACCCACAACATTCATTTCACCATTAATCATTCCACATTCTAAATTCTATATCACAAAAACAAAATTACCTTATATTTAAATAATTATAATTTCCTCCTAATTTGGAGTATCCTCTCCCTATCCATATCAAAGCACATTTATGAACATCCTGTAGTTTTCATCTCCTCATCATTTACTTAATTATGATTCATTGGAGATATATATTAATAAAATAAGAACTTTAACTAATATAAAATACTAAAATTATATATTTGAAAAAAATAAACAATTCACCATTTGCTATGATTTTATAAAACATAATATGTAAACTGTGATCAGTACGACCACATTGATTTTATTTAAATAATTTATTATTGATAATATTTTCATTAAAATTTTTAGTGTGTGTGTTATCCTCTTATTCTTCCCCTCTATTATACTTTTTTTCATGGTAGTGACTTGTATGGGGGACCTCAATGATGAACATTGGCTATGAATCCCCTACCATTTCAGTTGTTCTCACTACATTCCCTTATCATTTATTCCATCACCTACATTATTCCGTGGAATATATTTCCATATAGCCTCTATCCTAGTTTTGATTTCATGTCATCAAAACCCCTAGTTCTCATGTATTTTTAGATATTATCATAAATATGTGGTTATAATTCTCTAGCAACCTAGGATGCTTTAATGGTGTTGTCTCTTAGTTTTCTATTTAGTCACTTTGACCAAAGAGGCATCAATTCAATAATTTAGGCTACGGGGTTTCCTTCTTCATGGAAATAGTTTAGTGATTTTGCATGATGATTTATTTGGGACTCTTTGTGGAAGAATTTTCCGATTAATTAGGGACATGTTTATCAAATGTGTGTGGTTTTGATTCAACATCATTGGCACTTTTGTGTGATGGATGAATCTGATCATACCCTTATTATTGGTCTTCAATGACATAATGAATTATGGGAAAGGGATTAATTAAACCAATATATCTTCCCCCATGTAAAATTATTTTCATTCTACTTCCATTATCTTCTATTATGCAGGGTAATTATGGAACTTATATATGATAGAAGATGCATATTGTTTGTGGATTTGGCCTTCCAATAGAATTATGTTATGTTTTAGTGATGTGTGATTTTTTATTAGAGGATTTTTTTCATTGTTAGACTATTTTGTGATGGTGGAAATTTATTTAATAATGGTGACTTAAAGTTAGATATTTTTTTGTCTTTATAATAACAGTTATTTGGGTTTGTTTTCCTCTTGGGATTTCCTTGGTTTTTATATTAGTTTTGTAGTTCAAGTTGGTAGTGTTAATTTTGTTTTCATCATAGTGGGTGAGTGTGATGTGGTCTTGAACATTTTGTGTTTTCATTTTTTATATGGTTTGTTGAGTTCATCAACTGTGTTTAATGTATTTTATAATTTGTTATTTCTAGGTCTACAATTGATTTTTGGTTGTTGGTGTTGTATAATGTCCATGAGTGACCCACAATTACTGAAGTATTTTAGGGTATATTGTTGGGCTATATAAATAAATAATACTCGATGTGGTTTCATGGTTCATAGATTGTGATAGAGAGACTTCGACAAACTGGATTCTATGGTAGCATGATTTGTACATTTAAAGAAGGGGGTCAAAGGGAAAAAGGAACTGAGGCAATTGATTCACTATCAAAGAATCCTTGTACTCCCCATTATATTATTCATGATTTCATTAGGCTATATGAATTCAACCAATCCTTATAGAATCCCTTAGATTCATTATTGTTCTTGTTGGTTTTAGTGGATGAGTGACCCAATTTGATGTATATATTCACCAATATACACAATTATTTCAAATGAATTTATAGATCCTAATATTTCATTTATTTTTATATACCAAATCATAATCCTTCAAAATCAATCAACAATGTCCTATAATTATATGGATATTTGGATTTTTATTTTGGAAATATTAGGTATAGATGTATAGAATATATACAAAAGTATGAATAAATTTTATCTTTTCAATCATTTTATCCAAGTAAAAAATAAACATATTATTTGATAATATTTTTTAATGTGTGTTCCTCAGAAAACCATTCCACTGAGAAAAATTTACACATTCCCTCAAGTATGATCCACAATATGTTGAAGCTGGAAAATTATGAAGAAAGTATAGAGTATCATTTGGTGTATGATTTACCATTTAATAAAAAATTATAATAAAAAAAATTATAATCATAATAATATGTATACACATATAAAACTAATTCAAATCATGATTTATAAATATATAAAATTGACCCTAATAATTATTTATATGTCATATATCCAAAATTGTAACATGAAATATCATGAGTAAAAATATCACAAGGATGTAAAATATAAATGACTAAAATATATACAGAAAATAGACCCAACTACATAGGATTAAATTTCTTCTAGATAACATTATAATAGTATTGGTCACCACTTCTATGTAAAATTGGTAAAATAGACTTTCCGACGTGTAAATGAGTGAATCTCACACATTCACGAGATGAGAACATATAGGTTTTGAGAAATACGGATCAATAATATTTAAAAATATATCTAAAATGTCACATTGATCCATTCATGAGAATACTTTTATTATGAATTTCTATCCATGGAATTTTAGATGAATAATAAAAACACATATAATTCCATAATGTTATTACAATTATATCTTGAAAAAATGGTAGACATAGTTTTTCCGATGCAAGTAGGGAAAACCAATGTCTTTTTTAAAAATGCTTCCTAAAAGATTTTGGCATAGTCAAATTAATGTAAAAACCCATCACTTTGAAAAATATTGATATAAAAAAACCTAATGGTCAATGACATAACCTACCAATATCACAGCTTATATCCAGATAATTATCAGATAATTGACATAAAAAAACATTGATTATTCCCAGTATGTCCAAACACATGACATATCTCACTATTACCAAAATCATGACATAGAAAAACCAATTACCCATATTATTATTTTCAACCATGCATCATAATCATGTCAAAAAAAATCCATTGTTTGTTCCATATAAAAATCAAACATCTGTTCATTATAGCCTAATTTATGGGGGACCACATATTTTCCAAACAAAATATATTTGTAAGAGAAAATAAACCTAACACTATGTTATAACATCCCATTTATAATTTTCATCAATACCTCTATTTCTAAAAAAATAATTTTTCATCAAACAATTCTAAACTAATTATTTCACTATTATAAAATTCTAACAAAAGTATTTCAATATCATGAAGTCAATTTAATTATTTCTCAACTTAATTTAAATAAATTTTTATAACATTTTACCCATGTTAAATCCCATTTACATTAATTAGTCAGTTAATTTAAATCAAAAAAACCATTAAACCCAATAGTGGTTCAATAACTACAATGAAAGGATTCATAAGAAAATTCTAATATATAAAAACGAATTTCACATGGAAAAGATAATTTACAAGACTCTATATCCTATTGTAATTCATAATACATCATTTAAACCCATATTTTTTTATATTAATCAACCAATACATTTCAAATAATTATATATAATTTCAACATTCAATTCACAATTTTCAACACAAAATTTCATCAATTTATATTCTCATTATTCAGGAATATTCATCCACTGTTAGTCTCCATTTATGAATAATATTTTACAGAGGATTTAATTATAAACACATTTAATAATTATTATTAAATATATTAGTTAATTTAAGAACATTAAATTTTCAACTAACAATACTAGTTCACCCACACATTTTACCCTAATACATACACATTGCATAATCATTTTAACATAATCATCATGTAAAAATTCATATAAAATTAAATTAATTAAAATAACTAAATAAAAATAATTTATATAATAAATATTTTTTATAATTAATTAACAATATCATTCATTATAACTACTATATAGTAAATTTATAGTCCCTCCTAATCAAATTACATAAGTATTTGTAAATTAAAAAATCAAAAATTCACAAGAATATATACTTTGTATTAAATAAATAATTTGGAATATAAATAGAAGCCAAATATTTACTTTGTCATGAAATGAAAAATTTTCTTCAAAACTAGATAATAAATATTTTTTAGAAAAAATAAAAAAAATGAAATATAATCAGGATCATAAATTAATTAATAGATTTCAAAATAAATATATTTTTCCAATGAAACAAATGGATTTAAATTCCATTCAGAAGGAAAAGAAAAATCATAGAAAGATGATAGTGTTACATAAAGAGATATTTACAGGAAAAATCCTAGATAAATTTGAATATTAATATAAAATTATTTATTAAATCCATTGAAATTAAAACAAAAATGATAAAAATTGGCCTATTATAAATCGAGTTAGATTGTCGGATAAGTATCTCAGTGGACCCCATTGTAACATCCCAGATCTGGGTACCACTCCATGGGTGCCCTGAACCCGGTTGTTCACATGACCTCAAACGCATTTCCCCAAACTGTAGTGGCTGCTGACTAGTAGCGAGGGCCCAGGTCTGATAGTGGGGAAGCTATGCCCTCATTTGTCAAAGTGTAGTGCAGCGGAATAAAAGAACAAACATACAACAATAGCAGAAGAAGTAAAACATACATAAATTAAATGAACAAATACAGTAAAAATAACCAGTAGTAATATATATATATATATATATCAAGATGCAACATTTCACTATTCTATGAAAACAACCAGAACATGTTACACAACAGTACAATACGAAACAGCAGAAAGTACAGGTACAATAGAACAAAACAAAACATCTGGCAGCATCGCGAGCCTAAGCTCGGTCCCATGCTCCCCAACACCTCAGCAACAATCAAGTACATGTATAGGGACCCTTTCCCTTATCCACACCTGCAACAACATAGTCTGTTTCGGCTGAAGACATGACCCAAATAGGGTTTGTGAGATGAATCCCAGTATGCACCCACCAAAGGCCCGTGCCCAATTGTCAGTGAAAATGTGCAAAAATAGTGTGCAGTAGTATATGAAACATACTAAGAAGTACTCAAAAGTAAATAACATTACCAGTTATATTTCCATTTTTAATAATCATTTAATTATTCAATATTAGGAAAACACCACAGCGTATTTCTAAGTAAACAGCCAGTGTGTTCTGGCACATAAACCCTTACCCTAAGGTAAAGAGAATCCAAACCCACAGGAATATACCCACAGACATATCAAACAATTCCCTCAGGCATATGAAGTGTCACCCTCAGGCACATAATCTACTGCACACAAGCACGGAAGGAGTTGTTCTCAGGCTAAACAGAACATTGTCCTCAGGCTGAATATAACACTTCCCTCAGGCTAAATAGAACATTACCATTAGGATAATGTAACCGGGCCGAGCCCAACATATAAGAAAGAAATTACATACAATTACTCTCAAGGCAATTAATGAATGGTAAATTTTATGGCACACCCTCGGGAAACCTGGCGAAACGGATAAACAGTGGAATGCACCCCCGGGGTGGTCCTGTATCCAACCAGCGATTCCAAACAATAGTTATACATGTTCATTAAAATACCCACACAATTATAGGTATTTAGTTATGCAAGTCCTTAGCCATACGACACCCCATTCATGTGCGCGTATCACAACGGCACACAAATTCACCACAAAAGTAAGAAATAAACACTAGACCACCTACCTCGATCTCCACTGATCGATATATGTAGACGACACTCCTCAAAATTCCCGAGAATGACATAGATCTGAGGTGAACATAACCTCATTCAAATGAAAATAACATCCTTTAGAGTAATAACTAGCAAGATATACACAAGGAGAACGAATAATTCACCCGTGCGGTTCCAAGGAGATCGACGGTGCAGAAAACGGGTTCCAGGTGTGCGGTCGGGAGGTCCTCCAAGCTCCCTCCATCTCTCCCAAGTCCTCCTCCAGTTCTATTCCATCTCTGTGAATAGGGAAGCTACTTCCCATTTTAAGAGAAAAAATAGACTAGACAGCGTGTACTATTAGGTACACGACGTCTAGTTTTCATTTTTTAACTGTTCCTTCGGTGGCTTCTCTCCAGCGTGGAACTGTTCATCTGTCGACATGAGTACACGATGTGTAATACATGAGTACACAGCATGTACTATCTCTCATCTGGCCACCACTTTATTGTTTTCCTGCAGACTGACTACACAGCATGTACATACCCACTACAGAGCGTGTAGTCGGTTTTTTAACACCCATCATCATCGAACTGCCTATACTCCCTTTGTAATCATTCCACACGACCAAAGTACACGACGTGTGGAAAAGTACATGGTGTGTAGTGACATATTTATGATTTTCTCCCATTTTACTTATTTTCTCAAAAACACTTAAGTAAAAGAGAAAAGAAGAAACTCGTACCTCAAAAATAAGAACCAGGTTATTTCAAACTTCCCCTCTTAAATCAATTCGTCCTCTAATTTCCCTTCCAAGGGTGGTGAAAATAATGCTCCGAACAACTCTGGAAACTGAACACGTACATCAGTCTCCCACTCCTAGGTTTCATCCTGCACTCATCCATGCTGCCATAACACTCGTACGATAGGAACTGACTGGCCTCAGAGAACCATCGTGCTCATATCTTCGATATGAATTGGATGCTCCTCGAAGGATGCATCGACCTGAAGCTCAACCTCCTCAGGTGAAAAAATGTGAGATGGGTCTGATTGATAGAGTCGTAATTGAGATACATGGAAGACGTCGTGCATGGCCTGGTTCCTCTATGGTAACTGCAACCGATAAGCAACCGACCTGACTCTCTCCAAAATATCAAATGGCCCCACAAACCTCGGTGAAAGTTTACCCTCTCTCCTGATCTGCCTATGTCCCAACCTCGATGAAACACACAAGAAAACCTGATCCCTGACCATGAACTCTAAGGGTCATCTACGGTGATCAACATAAGATTTCTGATGAGACTGTGTAGTAGCCATCTACTTTTGAATCAACATGACCAGCTCAAAAGTCTCCTGTATGAGACGTGGTCCCAGTAAAGCTGTCTCACCTGCGTCTATCTAGCACAAAGGTGATCGGTATGGCCTACCATATAAATCATCGTAAGGTTCCATCTCAATAGTTTCTTGAAAACTATTATTATAGGAAAACTCGACCAGGGGTATATACTTCTCCCAAGATCCCCCAAAGTCTAGGAATTATGCACACAACATGTACACAAGCAGCTGTATCGTACGCTCTGACTGAACATGGGTATGCGGGTGGTATGATGTGCTCAAAAACACTTGTGTACCCAGTGACCTCTGAAAACTCTTCCATAAACTAGATGTAAAACTAGCTTCCCTATTTGAAACGATAGAACGAGGGACCCCATGAAGATGTAAAACCTCTCGGATATAATGCTTTCCGATCTTCTCAACACCGAAGGTCTCCTTGATCGGCAAAAAGTGATTTACCTTCGTGAGTTTTTCCACAACAACCCACACATCATCATTGCTTTGAGTTGACCTCGACAACCCAGTCACGAAGTCCATCGCGACATTATCCCATTTCCACTTTGGAATGGGTAACTGCTGTAATAGTCCATCTGGCCTCTTATGCTCTTCCATTACCTGCTAATAGGTGCAACAACTGGTAATAAAACTAGCTACTTTTCTCTTCATAACTGGCCACCAGTACTGATGTCTCAAGTCACGGTACATCTTGGTAACTCTGGGATGAACTACCCAAGATGAATCATGAAACTCCCGCATCACCTCCTTGCGTATATCCCCTGAAACCCATACTCATCCATAGAAACTCTGTACCTCATCATCACGTATCATCCACCCAGGAGGAGGGTCCTCACTTGCCACCAACTCCCGTGGAACTAGGCCTTCTGAATCATATAGTTGTCAAATACTCACTCTATCCAAAAGGGTAGAAGTCACAGCTAAAGATGAAATATAGGTTTTCCCCTGATTTTCATTCACCTCCAAATGAATCTCAGAGATCAAATCCATAAGCTTCCACTAACCACTTGCCTCATGAACCGCCTGTGTCTGGGTCTTCCTGTTCAGTGCTTCAACAACTGCATTATCCTTACCATGAGTATAGGCAAGCTCAAAATTGAAGGACTGAAGGTATTCGACCCACCATCACTCCCACAGATTCAAGTTCCAATCAGTAAAGATATACTTGAGAATATTGTGGTTAGTGAAAACCACAAAATTCTCTACCAAGAGATAATGTCTCCAACAACGTAACGCATGGTCAACTATATCCAACTCGAGGTTAGGCGTCTGGTAATTCCTCTCATGTGGCCTCAACTGCCAAGACCCATACTCAACAACTTGATCGCCCTACATCAACACAGCTCCCAGCCCAATACCTGATGCATCACAGTAAACTATATAGCTATTTCCTTGCTCTCGGAGTATCGGGATTGGTGTTGATGTCAACTTTCCCTTCAGCTCCTGGAAGGATATCTCACAAGCTTCAGACCAAATGAACTTCACTCCCTTCTTATTAAAACCCATAAACGACACTGCTATGCGGGGGAAGTCCTGTATAAAATGAATGTAGTAACTAGAAATCCCCATGAAACTCCGTATATAAAACACATTCTTAGGATGATCCCATGAAACTACTGCTCTCACCTTCTTTGGGTCTACTGCAACTCCTTCCTCTGAGATGATATGACCTAGTAAGTGAATCTAGTCCATCCAAAAGTGGCACTTCGAGAGCTTAGTGTATAGCCGATGCTCTCTCAGTGTACTCAATATGATATCAAGATGGGTGGGATGGTCATGTAGAGTGTGCGAGTACACCAAGATATCGTCCTCGAATACTACCCCAAAAGAATCCATATAAGGATGGACCACAAAATTAATCATAGCCATGAAAACTGATGGTGCATTCGTGAGTCCGAATGGCATAACCAAGTACTCATATAGGCCATACCTACTCCTGAAGGCTGTGATATGTATATCAGATGGTATTACGTGCAACTGATGATATAATGATCTCAATTCAATCTTCGAGAACAACCGTCCAGCTCGTAGTTGATAAAAAATATTATCAATCCTTGGTAAGGGATATCTGTTCTTGACCGTCAACTGGTTAAGCTTCCGATAATCCACACAGAGTCTGAGGGTACCGTCTGCCTTCTTCGCAAAAGGACCGAAGAAACCCAAGGAGAAGTACTGGGTTGGATAAAAACCTTTGTCTGTAACTCCTCTAACTGTCTCTTGATCTCCTTTAACTCAGGTGTAGCCATCCTATAAGGAGGAATGAATACCGATGCCGCTCCTGGAACAAGATCAATAGAGAAATCCACATCACGCTCTAGAGGTAGACCTGAAAAGTCGTCTGGGATGAAATCCCAGAAATGATCAACCACTGGAGGGAAGTACTTCTGACAAGTCCCATGATCATCCAGATATAAAGTCGCAATCTGGGTTGTGACTCCACCTTGCCAATGATTCTCTGGTCCTTCTCGACTCGCTTGAACATCACACTCGCCTTTGTATAGAAACTCTATGCCCTCTAGTGACGCGAAACGCACTATGTGATGATAGTAGTCTATAGAGGCTCAAAAGGGATCCAACCTGCCCATCCTGAGAATGACATCGTAGCTCATCATCTCCAAGACATAGAGGTCCCAAAGGAAGTGACACCCACCAACCTCAAGGGGGAACTCCTTGCACTGATGCACACCAGCCATTCTAGTCCCCAACAGAGTGTCTAGCATCATAACATCAGAAGAATAAGAAACACATAGCCCAAGGATCTATACAACATGAAAAAAAATACAAAACTATGTGTATCACCCATATCGAAAAGTACTGAAGATAATACAGAAGCTACTAGAATAGTACCTATGATAGTAGAAAGTCCGAGATCCTGCTCTTGTTGCACTGCATATGCCTACCCGGTGTTGCAGCCCTATGACACACCTGCCTAACCTGAGTTGTCCCACCCTGTTACCTATGAGATCCTGGTGTCTGTCTACCACGACCACGACCACCATCTCTACGAGCATTCCATGAGGTATTCTAGTTTCCCGACTGGTAAGAAGCTGCTGGTCCTGCTCCCGCACGTGAAGTCTGCACAGAACCCCTCTCACTAGCCACTGGTGGAAACACCCTGCAAAAGCACAGAAAATGCCCCATATTGACTCATGCTCGGCATTCCACTGGGTCACGTGGACACTGCGGTCTCTTGTGTCCCTCCTTACCACAATGGTAGCACATGACATGGCCACCTGAAACATTCATATGGCTGGTAATTCCACTGTGATAGAAGTCCATCTGGCTCTTCCTATTTCCAGTAGAAATTGTACCAGAAACTAGTATCGAACCTCCCTAGCCCACTCCACTAGTGTCCCATAGATTCCGCTCACTAATCAGTGCCTAGTTCACAATAGAATGTACAATAGGAAACCTGGAAACATTCACCAATGCGTGGATTTCATATCGAAGACCATCCTCAAAGAACCTATCCCTCAACGTCTCATCACCTACCAAATTGGGTGAAAACCCATGAAGCTCAGAAAAATGAAAGGAATAATCCATCACCTACATAGAGCCCTGCTGTAGATTCAAAAACTCTCGAGCTCTATCTGGCCTCAGCGTCTCTGGGAAGAAGAAGTCATAGAAAGCTATTTGAAAATATTACCACACCATGTATATGTGATACTCATACTGGGTGGTAACATCCCACCACCTCTTGGCAGAATCACGCATCATATAAGTCACGAGCTTGACCCTCTGCCCTGGAGGCATCTCAAGATGCTAGAAAATAGTCTGCAATGAATCCATCCAAGACTCCAATGCCTATGGTCCGCCATCGCATGAAAACATAGGCGGATGCTACTACTGGATGATATGAGTCATCTCATCCATAGATGTGGTAGTCGGTTGTGCTCCCTTAAAGGTCTGCATAAACCGCATGAAGCCTTCACAGAACTGCCCATCCGCGCATGTGCCCGGTATAACGGCTGGCGCCGCATCTGGCTCTGCTAGAGGATCCACTAGTACCCATGGCCTACCATCTCTGGATATAATCGTTGCCGCTCTCCTGGTGAAAACCACGTGGTCATCTCAACGGCAAGACTCTACAAGGTCAAACAAACACCTTAGATCAAGATTATCAGAGACTGAAAACAAGGAGATGAAGAAAAAACGTTTTCAAAATTTACAAAACCTGACAACACGGCGTGTATAAAACTACACGGCGTGTTCTCACAAGCATTCAAATGGGTGTGTACCCCAGCTTAAACTGGCCTTGTAACACCCCAAACACATGGCGTGCCTTCTAAGTACATGGCATATAATTGATTCCTCCCTCCCTTCCCAATTACTTCTACACGGATAAGCCATACAGATCACTTGAATAAGACTACATGGTGTGTATGACATCTACACGAAGTGTATGGTTTAATTTCTAACTGACCGTGTCATTCGTGACACGACTGACTACTCGGCTGACACCACATGGCGTGTTACACTCGCACACAGTGTGTACACCACCCCGTTTCCCATAGCCACATCGCTAAGTCCATACAGTCTCCCACTGGTAAGGATTACACGACATGTCCCTCAAGTACATGACGTGTTCAAGAAGAGGTCTCCCCGACTCGTGTTTGTTAGCTACATGTCCAGGTCCCCAGGTCAGACTACACGACGTGTTCCATGGTGGACACAATGTGTATGTTTCAAGGTCTCCTCCGTCCGTGTTGTTAGTTACACAAGAGGACTCCGGGTCAACACTACACGGTGTGTACTACCGGTACACGACGTGTTTTTTACAATCCTTTTCCTACCATGTGTCCCTGCCCACACGGTCTATGACACGAGATGAGACTACACGGCATGTACAGAGGGTACACGGTGTGTACTCAAAATGTTTTCCTCTCTTCCCGAACAGAAGAACACACGACGTGTGTCCATGGAACTACACAGCGTGTATCCAGGGTTTTTCGGACAGTAAGCCTTAAATACTACTCCGGAACCCAGAAAATACTGAAAAAAACACCTAAGTTCCAAATTCGGGTTCGTGAGGGCCCATACTCCCTACGAATCAAAGTTTGACATCTTATAATTGTTATTCATAAGTAAAAAAATTCAATGATCCACTAAATTCTAGTTACTGAGGGCCCATACTCCCCAAAAACCAATGTTTGGAATTCATCCTATCAACATGATTACACTAAAAAATACTCTATCACATAACAGGTATTTATCTGAGCAGCTATCACAACATCATGATTTTCTAGCATAACAACTATCACAACAACATTCATTTTCTAATGCACCCACATGGCATGGAACTATGCATGGCATGTGATTTATAGCATGTTCCTAAATGACTCATGAGATAGCATACCCTCATCTCATCGGGATACAAGTAAATAGAACCCATGAATAACATATAAACAGAACAATCCCAAGTGCATCCCCCAAAGGTGAAAATCAGATCAAATGTAATTGCATAATTCAATAAAATTGCAGCCCGAGGTAAATTGGATTTTCCCTATACACAGGTTAGCTACTCCCAGGAAAAGCTTATTACCAACTACCATTTCTGTCCTATCACTGACTAAGGCTACAAATAGTAAGTCAAAGAAAATAACCCCTCTGATACCACTATGTAATGTCCCGGATCCAGGTACCACACCACGGGTGCCCCGATCCCGGTTGGTCACATGACCTCAAGCGCATTTCCCCAAATGCATGAGGTTGCCGACTAGTTGTGAGGGTCTAGGTCTGATTGTGGGGAAACAATGCCCTCATTTTTCAAAGTGTAGCACAATAGAATACAAGAACTAACGTACAACAATATCAGAAGAAGTAAAACATACATAACTGAAATGAACAACTGCAGTAAAATGAACCAGCAGTCATATATATATATCAAGATGCAGCATGTCACTATTCTATAAAACAGCCAGAACTTGTTACACAACAGTACAATATAAAACAGCAGAATGTCCAGGTACAACAGAACAAAACAAAACAGCCAGTAGCATCGAGAGCCTGAGCTCGGTCCCATACTCCCCTACACCTCAGCAATAATCAAGTACCTGTATAGGGACCTTTTCCCTTATCCACACCTACAGCAACATAGCCTATTTGGGATGAAGACATGACCTAAATAGGGTGTGAGAGATGAATCCCAGTAGGCACCCAAAAAAGGCTCGCGCCCAACTGTCAATGAAAATGTGCTACAATAGTGTGCAATAGTAAATGAAACAAACTAATTAGTACTTAAAAGTAACTAACTTTACCAATTATATTGCCATTTTTAATATTCATTTAATCATTCAATACCAGGAAAAAACCACAGTGTATTTCTAAGTAAACTGTCATTGTTCTCATGAATGTAAAACCCTACCCTCAGGTAAAGAGAATCCAAACCCACAAGAATCTGCCCATAGTCATATCGAACAATGCCCTCAGGCATACGAAGTGTCTCCCTCAGGCACAGAATCTACTGCCCACAGGAATGGAAGGAGTTTCCCTC
Organism: Viscum album; assembly: GCA_963277665.1. NCBI lineage: Eukaryota > Viridiplantae > Streptophyta > Magnoliopsida > Santalales > Viscaceae > Viscum > Viscum album. Next base: position 2,068,670,932 of record OY728121.1, read on the forward strand.
AGGTTAAATAGAACACTACCCTCAGGCTAAATAGAACACTTCCCTCGTGCTAAATATTACACTACCCTCAAGGTAAAGTAACCGGGCCGTGCCCAATATATAATCAAGAAATTACATACAATTCCTCTCAAGGAAATTAATGCATGCTAAATTTTACGGTACACCCTCGGGTAACCTGGAAAAACGGCTAAATAGAGGAACGCACCCTTGGGGTGGTCCTGGATCGAAGTAGAAATCTTAAACAATAGTTATACATGTTCATTAAACTACATATTCAATTATAGGTATTTAATTATGAAAGGACTCAGCCATAAGACATCCCATTCATGGGCGCGTATCACAAAGACACACAAATTCACCATAGTAGTTGGAAATAAACACTAGACCACTTGCCTCAATCACCCCAGATCGATATAAGTAGATGATACTCCTCAAAACACCTGAGAACAACGTAGATCTGAGGTGAACATAACCTCGTTAAAACTAAGATAACTTCTTTTAGAGGAATAATTGGCAAGAGCTGCGCAAGGAGAAGGAATAACTCACCAGTGCGGTTCCAAGGAGATCGACGGTGTAGAAAATGGGTTCCCGGTGTACGGTCGAGAGGTCCTCCAAGCTCTGGCCATCACTCCCAAGTCCTCCTCCATTTATAAGCCTTCCCTTTGAACATGGGAGGCTACTACCCATTTTAAGCGAAAAAACAGACTACACGGCGTGTATTATTGGGTACACAGTGTGTATTTTTCATGTTTAAACGGTTCCATCAGCGGCTTCTCGCCAGCGTGCCACTGTTCATCTGTCGACACGAGTACATGGCGTGTAATAATTGAGTACACAGCTTGTACTGTTGCTCAGCTGGACACCACCTTACTGTTTTCCTGCCGACTGACTACATAGGGTGTACATACCCACTACATGGTGTGTAGTCAGTGGTTTTACACCCATCATCATCGACCGACCTACACACCCTATGTACTCATTCCACACGGTCAAAGTACACGGCGTGTAGTCTCAAATTTAGGGTTTTCTCCCATTTTTCTTATTTTCACAAAAACACTTACGGAATAGAGAAAATAAGAAAGTCATACTTCCAAAATAAGAACCTGTTTTTTACACCCACATAACCCCCAATGGCTCATCAAGTTCTAGATAGATCACCATATTAAACTCAATGAAACTCTAAGGGATACATTACTATTTTATAACACATCACACTTCTATTGGTTCCCACTATTTCTCTGATGGCCTCCTATAGTGAAAATTATGTAAATAAAACTTACAATATCAAAATATTTCCAAGTCTTATATCCTTCTACCCCTAAATTCAATAAAAAAAATTAAATAAAAACCAACATCATTAATAAAATATAAATTGAAACACACTTGATAAAATTGAATCCATTACAAACATCACACTATAAGGATTCCCATCCAAGAAAATCATCACCAAAAGTCGATAACAAAAAAAATTGGTCACTTAGAACTAATGTACACATATCGATCCAATGTATCCTCTTGACCATGAAAATGTTTTTATAAAATAGGGCCATGTGAAATGGTTTTTCAATATAAAATATTTTTTTATAAAAGATAAAATCATTACTCAATAAAGGATAAATATGCCCCCAGATCCACTTCTTCACAATGAAGCACATGGTTCATCAAACACCTTATTTCAGTCTAGATTAAATTATAATAACATTTTTTTTGTGATTTATAATTTCTAATTTTTTTGGATTGGAATATTATTTTATGTAATATTTTCTTTTATAGATAGTTTACGATGAAAATTTTAGGAGTGAAAGTGTAAGAAAACTATTGTGGATAATTATCTACTTTTTTTTGAATGTTAAATACTTGAATGTATTTTGTAGATAATTATTGAGGCAACTCTTATAAGTATCTATGAAACCTTTCCTTTTCATGAGTTTCCTAGAGCACGACTCTTAAACATTTAGGAAAACCATAAAATTAGTGTGAGATATATATATCTATAATGGGGAATTATCATTCGATATGGATAGTTCTTGGGTAGATTAAATATGTGAGTTTCCTCTAATAAACCATGTTAAGGACTATTTTTTTGGTAGTGCCAACTATATGTTCAGAATAAGATTTTCCAAACTGTGTGGTTTAACCTGTGATTTTCCATGATTCATATAAAATTAATGTTTCTTCTCAATTAGGATTTTAAGAATCCTTCCGTCTTCTTTTAATTCCTATCTTATTTTTATTATCCATACAAGGATACTAGTTTGTTCTTCCCTACCCCCTTATATTTTAGGAATTCCAAGATTTATTATTTTTGAGTTTCCAAGTTATTTATTACCATTTATCTTGGTTTTCTCCTCCATTACTCCCATATACCTTTTCCCTTTAATTTTAGCAACTCTCATGAACCATGGGGATTCTATTGTCTTGATTATTGGTTGAGGATGACTTACTCAAGGTGGTTTTTTTTGTTTTGGTCATAAGAAGAATAAATTTATTCTTGTTGAATCACTCACAATCATATGTGATGAATTTATACTTGGTTGAAATTAAAATAAGGTATTTTTTTTGGTAATTTTCTTAAATTAAACTTCTATTGAGTTCATGGTGGGGTACAATTCCCTATTTGTTGAATATAATACATGTGTGATGTATTGGATTTATTTTAAATTGGTTAAAGGAAAATAATATCTTTCAAAAATGTGTTTGAATTATAATTTCAATTTAGACATTAAAATCCATGTATTTATATTTTAAAAATGTGGTATGATGTTAAAGAATATATTTCAAATGTGGTTTAACCCTGTTTTGATCATGAAATCAAGTGGGGATTTCATTTTTGGACTTAGGGACTATTTTTTGGTATTCCAAGTAGTTCTATAAAATTAATATCATCTAAAATATTAAAATATATGTTTTAAACTAATAATGTAATTTGAAAAATCCTTGACACCTTTTAGATTATGATATTGATTAAAAAAAGGTTATTTTAAGAAAATTGGGTTTTAAATGAATATTTACTGGTTATGGAAATATTCTTTCCAATGGTTTCTGTGAAAATTGATTTGAATGTTGTTTATAGATTAATTTGGAGATATTAATTTTATAAATAGTTTAGAGTTGTAATTCAAAGTTTTGATAAGTGACTTGACCTTCAGAGACTTTTGATAAAGGCACATTTCACACTTTATGGATTTTCTATATAGTGTATGTTTGAGTGTGATTCCCTATTGATCCCCATAGTTATCTTACGAACCCATGAGAGTTATTACAAGTTTATTTTTTAAAATAGTATCATAAGGTGAAGTCATGCCTTTTTTATTTTATAATAAAACTAGAATTGGTTGTTGATTATGAGGGTGTGAGATATGAGGTGCAATTTTTTTATTTTTCATATAATGTTTTATGCATGTGATTTATCACCTCTATTTTCTGTTAGTCATGGGTGTCCTAGTGGACACAATAGAGGTATGGAAATTTTGAAACCCTATGATATGTAGGGTGTCAAATTGGGTGTGTTTTTTAAAATAATTTGAGATGGTTATACTAAAATGGATAATAATAATTTTGAGGTATTAGCATCCTTAGGATTCTAAATGGACGAAACTTTTAATATTTTTATTATAGTCGGTATGATCAAAATACCAAAGATGATAGAGATTTAGTATTTTAGGCTTGGGGATTGTGATTTTAGTTTATATTATTTAGCTTGAGACAATGGTGGTTTTCCATATATCCTAAATATCAATTATTAGATATTTAATTATTTTATTTTATATGCCTCTTTTATATCCCCTTTCAACAATTGGATTATTATACATTGACTTGTCTGGATTCATTGGAATATTATTTATTTTATTCTAAGTACCAACTTTGTTTATTCATGAATAATTACTGGGTTTATTCACTTGAAAATTGGTTTATGAATATGATTTTTATGGTGGGATCTGTTAGAAAAATTATGTTCTTTTGAAATAGAAGTTAGGTAAATGTTTTTAAAGAGGAAATACTATTTTTACATTTTTTATGGATTATAGAAAAGGATCCTCTCTTACTGATTGAAAAATGTTTTTTAGTTCCTCTCTTGATTAATTATTAAAATGGGTGAGTGTTTTAGTTAAAAGAGGGTAGAGGTTCAAAAGTTTATTTAAAGTTATAGTATTTACTTAAATGAAATAATAATAATTTATTACATGTGTACGTTTGATTTTTTATTTGAATACTTGTTTATTAAAGAGACAATGTCAATTATATTTTTAAACAATAAGGAAATGTAATTTGTTTTTAAATGAAATATAATCACTCTATAGTGCCTACCTACAAGGATCAGATTCACTCACAACCTTCATATACCACTCAATATATATAGTGTTTTTATGTTTTGTTAAAAGGTTCCTTATGTTTTGTATTCATTTAAGTGTGATATAGTTTGTGATGGATATTTGTAATGTGGGGTGGAGGGTGAATTTGGATCATGTAGAAATTTTGGGTTCATGATTTTTTGTTTCCTTTTGGGGTTTATTTTTATCAACATTTTATTTATCCCATTACCTTATAAGGATATTTTGTTTATTCATTTTTATACATGAAAATATTTATGTACTCTATGATTTTTATGAGTGTTTATTTTAGTTTTATTTAGTCTCTAATTGATTCCTTCTATGTATATTTCTTACTATTATATAGTGGTTTTATTGTTTATTTGGTTGTTTTATAATAGGGTAAATCATTCCCAATATTTATATTTTGACACCCTAGCACTGGATTCCAACTTGAGGGAATTTAAGAGTGCATATTCTTGGTTACTTAGACTGACTCGAGAGTATGATAGATGGAATCCCCTTATAGGTTCATAAAAATGTTTTCAGATAATTCAATCAAGTTATTTTCATAGTTCTTAGGTTGTATGACTACTAGGATAATCCTCAAGGCTTGGGTGGAGTGTGTGGTGATGTTCTTTGAAAACTCCTCATCATACTAAACCTCATGTTTCCTTGTTTTTCAAGATTGAGTAATATTTTTTAGTATGTATTTTTTTATCTATTATGGATTTTGATATGTAGTGAAGATGATTTGATCTCCATTTAGTGTAACTATCATTTCTAGATTTAGTTCGAGATTAATAGGTGAGAATATAGAATTAACCAACACTATACTTTTAGCATTCGTTGTCTGGTAAACTACATTGTATCCATATAGAATATATTTGTAACCATGATAGTTCTTATTTCACGGTTGGTACCTAGTTTACAATATTGTGTGTCCAATCAATGGAAAATGTAGTTTCTCTTGTAAATTTTCCCAGATCTTATTATTATATTGAATTCAATATATTATTACATTGGCGTGTTATTTTATAGGGGATTTTTTGAAAGGAGTTTATGATTTTTTTGGTTTAATTTTGTTTTATTTGAGAGTGATGCTAGTGTAATTGATTATAAATATCCGGGACTTTTTATTCTATTATGGAAAATGGTTTTTGGAATGGATGACATGAATTCAATAAGGAGTCTTGTTTTTGAAACCCTTTTTAATAGTTGTGAATTGATATTGGATTTTTTAAAAGTGTGTTTTATTTAAAAGTGGATATAATGGAAATATTTTGTGTTAAAAAGTGGTTGAGATTAAAAATCATAATTTTTTGGTTGATTTAAATTTGTAATTAGTGTATTCTAATAATTGGTTAATGAATGTGATTTCAAAGAGGTGATGGATTTCAAAATTGAAATTTGAAATTACCTTAGATAATAAATGGTTTTGTTTTCCAAGGATTTTTGGATTCCATTTGGAATCCCATGATATTTTTTATTATTATATTCCTTGAAACATATTATAAATATATATGTAAAGTAGGTTTTGATTTCTTATTTGATGATAATTTGTCTGATAATTTTACAAAATAAGATGTAATCCCTTGGTTAAAATGATTTATACGAGTAGTGAGTTTTACAAAAGGTAAGAAATAATTCGTTATGGTGTTTCTAAAAATAGTTGGAATTCTGAATGAGACTTTAATAGTGTTTTGAACATTTTATTTAAAAATATTTTTTTAGGAATAAGATATTTTTATTTATTCTACTAGTTCTGGGCCACTCATTTTTAAGGTAATGAGTCGTTAGGCCCATGTCTTGTGTTGGTTTATATGTGTCTCATAGAAAGGCCTTGATGAAAGAGAGGGTGTTATTTTTAGGAGTGCTCCTTTGAATGTTTCATCCATTTTCTAGATTTCTAATTTTCTATTATGGGATCAACCAAAATCACAAGTTTATTTGGGGGATATAGAACATATTTTCATATATATATATATTCTTTTATTTTTACCCTTTCTCTCTTTGACATGGTTTAGAAAATAGTGTTTGGTATCTCCCTTATATGAGTTAAATTTTAGAAATATTCTTGGTAGTAATGGCTTGTTTATATTTATTAGGGATCACTTGTGTTTTTCATAAATGGGTTTTTCATTAAAAAATTTATTTTCTAAATTTTAAGATTCTTATATCCTTATATTATGGCAATATATTGTTTTTTGGACCTTACAATTGATAATGTGTGTGGTGTGGATGTATTGGGGATTTTTGGGTTTGGTGCATATCTTTTTGTTTTTGTGGGATTTATTTGTGGATTCTAGTACATTCTTTTGTTGTGGAAATTTTGAGGAAATGTTCATGTTTTTATGGGTGTGAGTAACCTATTGGTCAATTATTGGGTATTGGGGATGTATGTTTCCTTCAAGAAATTTTCACCTAACGAGTTAGAAATGGTTAATTTGTGATTGTTCTTGATTGATGAATTTGAGTCAACTCTATGGAAGTTATTGGGGATACAACATCATATTAGATGTTCCATTGAAAGTGTTATCTCCTTTTATACTCTATTAAATATATTTATAAATTTTAGGGAGACAGATTATCTGTCTCCTTGTTTAGATAATATTCGAGTGATCGTGGTTGACCATGAAGATAATATATCTCATAGTTTTGTGGATATTATAGTTCAGTTTGGAGGAATATTCATTGATTGAGACTATATTCACTTATATCCTTTCTAGTTTTTGGACTTCTAACTCACCATGCTCCTCAGGTTATGGGTAGAGACTCATTCATTTTACATCTTGATTAGGGACATTCTGTGGGAATAAATAATCATAGTTGGTATATTTTAATGTATACTGTCACTTTATATTTTATTATAACTATTCGTTTTTAGGGTAATTTTAAATTTATATTTGTTTTGGATTTGATTTGAAATTTTTATACTTTTTATTTCTACACATATTATTGGTTGAAGTCCTTATGAGTAACAGTATTGGTACCCATACGTGGGAATTTTTTCAGTTGTTTTTAGAGATTGAAAATTTAACCATCTTTTTTAGTGTGTGGTCTAGGTGACTCTTAGTCATAACCATATGAATATTATTTACATTTAGCCTCCTGGATCACATATTTCTTGTTGTTACGAAAAAATTACTACAAACGAGAGAAATGGATCTTTAATGGGTGTTATAATCCTCAACACGGTTGGCACTTAGGTAGATATACCATTTTATTTTTCATGGAGAAACCATGTGAAGCAATTTTTCATTGGTAGAAATGAAAACATAATTTTTTCAGAATATATTGATCCTTTGAACTAAACCATGTCAGTTACCATGAATCAAAAAATGTAAATTATTGGTTTTTGACTTTTGGGTTTATGATTCCTAAGGGATTACTTTCTTTCCACCTCATTCTTATACTCTAGGAAAATGTCATAGGAGGTTCCTACCTCTGTTCTCTTCAATTATAAGGCATTAAATGCATTATTAAATTGAGGACTCAAGTAAGATTATTTACATTTCAATTGGAATCATTTAACCATCCTCTATATTATCCTTTTCATTTGATTTCCCCACCTCAATGGACCCGAAGGATGTTAGGGTTTTAATTAGGGGTTTGAGATTGGATATTAATGGGTGTTTGTTGTTTCCAAATAAGGGAAACTTTTGGCTGGTTAAAGTGCTCCCCTTCATAAGTAAGTACATTCGACATGGATTCCATTGAACCAAGATAGGGGTTTTGTGTCTTTTCATAAACCGATATACCATTGTGTTCCTAATGGATTAAAAGTTTTTATTTGATAAATATTCTTCATGTTTTATGTATTGGTTTAATTTTAAATAGTATTTAGGTAAATTTCCACTTGAAAAATTAATTTCACTTGAAATTTCATTTAACTGTATAAATTCCAAGTAGTAATAATTTATGGATGAGGTTATTATGTAATAGATAAAATTTTAAATGTTTTTTGAACCCATTTGGGATTAGAATTTAATTGGGAAGTGTGGTTTTGGGCTTGTAGAAGGTTTGCTTGGTATTAAAAGTGGTGCATTATAATGAATATTTTTGAATTATTGAATGAGGTGTTTTAAAATGAATCTAATGTTTTATGATGAACTTACTTCATTTGTTTCATGATGTGAATTAATAAAGGTTATTATTTAAGCATATTGATGGTTTTAAATAAAAATGTTCTGGTTCTTGAGATTTCACATTTAATGGTTTTTGTGAAAACTAATTGGGATATTTTTTTTATAAATTGACTTCAAGAGATTGATTTTAATGAATGATTTGGAGTGGCTCTTCAAACCATTCCAAAATGAATTAGAATTCTGAGTCATTTTATAATGGATTATTTAGAGTATTATGTGTTTTCCAAATGTTTTATGTGTGAGTGTGAGACTCTCTCGATCCCACTTGTTATCATATGAACTAGTTAGGGGTTATTTATTATTGATTGAATTCAAATGTGACTGCAGAGGAATGTTTTTTATTACATGTGTTATGAGATAAATTTGAAGGCGTTGATGATTTTGATTAAATGAGAGGTGAGATGTGAATTATTTCTTTGATATACAAATATATACTGTGGGATGTAGTTTCTAAAATCAATTTTTGTTGGTCCTGGGAGTCTTATGGGACTTAGTAGAGGTATATATTAGTGAAAAACTTAGAATAGAAAAAGAATCAACTAGATATTTGTTTCCAAACACTTTAATATAGTTAGACCAGAAGTGGTAGTGGGCCATGTGAGCTGTAAAATACCTTATTTCACTATAGAAAAGGTTTCTCTAGTTTGGTTATTTCTAGTTGGACCAATGGGATTTATAAGTATGAGGTAAATTCACTAGTTCCATCCAGGGGATTAGGTTACTAGTTCAGAGCCTGTAAATTGAGGTTGTGAAGGATTCCCATGACTCTTTTATATCAATTATTGGATAATTTAGTGGATTTTGGTGTTTCTTCCTCATATATATCCCCATTTGCTGACTATATTATGGAACATTATCTTTTTAGATTCTTTCACGTTTATTTGATTAATTCTTGATACTATGTTTGGTAACTCTTGTCAGAGTGGTGGTTTCATTAACATTAAAATTGGTTTAGGAAAAGGATTTGAAATTCATATTTGGTAAGAATAATGATGTGCATTTCTTAAGGGTGTTTCGAAAATTGTTTTAAAAAAGAAAGATTATTTTTTAAATTATTTAGGGCTTATAGAAAATTTTCCACCTTCTAGGTTATAAAAAGTGTTTAGGAAATGGTTTTATATTCCACAATTATTTCTTTATTTAGAAGGGGGTGTTTTATTAAAAATGTTTTAGAGGAATTGAATTAGTTTTCAAGTGATAATTTGAATTTAGTTAAATAATATTATTTTATTAAAAATGTTTTAGAGGAATTGAATTAGTTTTCAAGTGATAATTTTAATTTAGTTAAATAATATTATTTTATTAAACTTGTTTTTTAATATTTATTTCTTAACTCTGTGTATTAAAAACCAATTTTCAATTATATTTTCATATAGAAAATGAACTTTACTGTATTTTGTATCAAAATTCAAAAACACTATGGTTCTTTCCTACATCGAATGGTTTCACATACACCGTTCATTTACCACAAATTATATGATTTTTTATGTTCTTTTTTCACAAGTTACATGGAATTGTTTTCCATATGTTGGTAGTGGGTCGTTTCAGATTTTTGGTATGAGATATGGTGGGTGACTGTGGTTCATGGGGAGTTTTCTAGTAGAAATTTTGTTTTTTCCCATTAGGTTATTTTTGTATCAAAATTTTCCTTTTCCCCATTATTTATATGGATTTGATATTTATTAATTTATATAATACTCCACATTTATGTATTATGTGGTTTTGTAGGTATGTGGATTTTATATTTATTTAGTCTTCTATTGTTTCCATTAATATATATTTTTTACTATGATGTGGATGATTTATTATAGGTATATTTTTTTTATCATTGGATAAATTATTTCGAGTTGTTATGTTATGTGAACCTATCACTAGTTTCTAGCTCAAGGTATTCGTTAATGTGGCTCATGCTTTTTAATGATTTAATTAGGAGACTAATGGATGGTCGTCTTGGGTTAGTTCATGAATGATGTTATTTATATCTCTTGTATATGATAGAGAAAAAAATCATGAACTCTATATAACCATTAAATATATGTCAAATAATACAAGACATACATAAACATTTGAGGAGTGAAAAATTGTTTTACAAACTTATATATTACTCTCCCCTTCATTCATATACTCTTGAATTCTAGTCCTGGTGAAACATGTAAGAAAACAAAAGCCCTATTAAAATGATGATAGAGTATTTCATATCATATCCACATTATATTTAATCATACAATGACCTATATCTAAGAAATTAATTATTAGATAAAATTTATCATCAGTATTAAATTCAATGTTGGGATTGATCAGAAATGAATCACCCATCTCTACCGTATTCAAAAACATTTTACATATCCTTCCATAAAATTATTAATAGAGTGAGATCTAAATCGATGATTTTTGATGTTATTACACAAAAACTATATTAATTCCAAAGGATAAACACACACACACATGGAAAGAATTTAAAATAATTTTATTCAATATATCCTCTAAATAACGTGGGTTCCCATATGATGGAAATCATTTTGTAGATGAAACACTGTGATTTACTTCCAAAAATCATGAAAATACCACCAAAACCCAAACTATAATAAAAAAGTAAATATTGAATTATTGTAAAACCTTATACCTATATGTATATAATATATAAAACTACATAAATATATGTGGAACCCAATCTATATTGAAACCTGATTGGTCTCTAAGGTTATATTAATGCTTACTAATCAGAATGAAGTTCATTAAAAAGCAAAAAAAACAATATCACCATGCATCAAATAAGAATCCATCTATAAAAAAATTAATAATTTTTATGTTTTGTAGCTTACATTGAAGGAAAAATGAATCCTTTTCAAATATAATATGTTGATAAATATCGCCACGAGGTAGCGAAAGGACTAACTTTTAAATGGTTTATCTCTCGAATAATGTGCATCACTCAACTATAGAGAGAGACTCTATTTAACTCTATGGAATTCTTGAGCCTCACATAACAAATAAATGAGATTAAGAGAGAAATGGGAAGGGGGAGAATTTGGAGGATGTAGGGTAGGCTTTATCAACTCCATCTCAATGGTGTTATCATTTGTTAAATATCTACCGTGACACATAGATTAGCTCATATGTTAATATTGTATGAGTTGAACAATTATTTAACCATGAATTAATCTCATTAATACAATGATCCCTCCATGAATTTCATTATACGCGACATTTATATTATTGATATCCCAACATGTAATACTTCATAATGTTTAAAATTATCATTTGATCACAATTTAATTTTAATATTTATGTGTATATCATACATTTTGATTATAAATTTAGCATGCTATTTGATATGTTCCAATAAAAAAATATGATTCAATAAATTAGTGTATTTATATTTATATCTTATCCCCAAAGATACCCATATCATCAACTATGATATTGAAAAATACACTTTGTGCATACTAGATTTGGGGAATATCTCCTTCAATATCAATATTACACTAAAGCCTCAAATACTTAGATATGATTTACCTTATAATGTTTCATTTAAAATAAATTATTAGTCCATATACAAAACTCTTTTTAGATATCAACCAAAGTAATGTTATAGGGTTATCATTGACATCACCTTATATGATATTTTATATATTAACTTCGGAATACTTATAAAAAATGAATTGGTAAAAAGTTCAAAACATTTTTAGGTTAGCACTATGATTCAAACTAAATTCCCATTCATCCATGAATAATGTGTGTCCCCAAGGCCATCATTTAATTGTCAAAAAATATGACTATACAAACCTATAAAATCTAATTAAATGAAATCCTATAAAAAGAATCAATAATATCCATATTATAGAGGGATCTGAAAAGATTTCCACTAAGAATATGTTTCTATATAGCTATATCCACTTGAAACGTAATATTCTATACCCAATTTTCAAATAATCACTTTTCCTAAAAAATAATTTAATCATAGGAAACCATATATTTTAATCCCTTACACATAACTAACATATTATTTATTATCTTATTATAGAATGATCAAGGTGATGAATACATAATATACCATTAACCTTTATAGAGGATCACATCATATTCCCCTCTCTCAATATATCTGAATATCATATATACTGTCTATGTATGGCCATACACTTCCCCATTTTCTCTCAATAGTGGGGGTATATGGAATATTGATTATATAAGAGGTCAAATATCATATTGGTTAAACTCCAAGGGACTACATGATCTACAATGAACCATACCATCCATTTATTATAAAATAATAAATGTTTTACTAATAAATGTATCAATTTATTATGGTTCTCATGTATGGTATCTCTCTAAACATAGATATGGGGAAATAATCATATGATAAATGCACCCCTAGTTTGAAAAATACATAGCGTATGACACTCCAGGCAGTATATACATTTTGGGAAATGAAGAGAACACAACTTTTTTCCCTCATGAGAATATTATGTATCTTGACACAAGAATCATACTCACACTGATCTTAACAATTATACACAACCTATAATACATCATGATGATCATAGATTATGGATAACTGAAATTCATACTATGGTAGGGTAATTATCACTTTACTTATATACATATATGTGCATCCGACCTGAAGGAATGATAAAATGGAGAGTTAATTTTGTATAAAATGATACATTTCATATTCATAAAATCCTTTAATAAAAAATAAAAAAAAATAATAAATATGATTGTATCCAACTATATAATATAAAATATAACTATAAACCAGCTTTATATTCTTCCACATCTTGATGCGACTAACTGATGGAACCCTTACACTAAACTCATAGGGGAGTGACATGTATAAAGAAAAATAGTTTGAATAATAGTGACACTTATGAATCATATTACCAATGATAAACTCCTTGAAATAGTGTTAAAACTCTTTATCATTAGAAAATAAATTGTAATAATGTTAATAATATCTATTTTCTACATAGAAATATTTCAATGTTTATAATCATCATTATCTTAGGGTACTATTCAATTAAATTTTTCCTTGAAATATTTTGGTTATTATATGTACGTTTTTATTATTTTTCATTAGTGAAACATCTTAAACACCATAGATATGATAAATTACATTTACTTTGAATTGAAATTGACCATATCCTTTATTTTCTATCATTGAATAGTTTTATGTATAAAACATGATCCCAACCACCATTTAAACAATATATTCTTTCCATACAATCTTACAAATAAACACACTCCCCTTCATGTGAAAAAAAAACACTTATTTTTTTTATGGGAATATTAAAAAAACTATTATCTCCATATCAAATATACAATATTATATGATTTTAGTGTATTTTATTGAATTTATGTGTATTCATTAATATGTTACACAGATTGTGTTACAATCAAATCCATTTTTAACCAAAATTTTCATAAAAAAAACTATATTGGATAAAACTTTTTTATTTATTTCTCATTTTCAAACATGTTATAAAATATGATGAATCATAAACCATGTGTATTTGGTTCATCATCAGATATTTTTCATAACAACACATTGTAAATGAAGATATTTTCTTATTATAAAAATGAAAACATATGAGTATACACATCCTTAAATTAAATTCATTTATACTTGATATATATTATTTTAAATTAATATCCACAATTTATAAACTCTATTCTTTTTCATTTGAATGAAAACTACAATATTTATAAACTCTGTTCTTGGTTTTAAGTTCCTATAGACTTTTAACGATTGTAAAATATATACACATTATTATATACCCTTCTAAACTGATGAATCAAATTCTACAACACTATTATCAAATATGGACACTACATAGAGTTTCTTAAATCCATTTAGATATTCAATATAATTCCATATTATAGGATGATAACCCTCATTTTCTCATTTCATGATTAGGATTAAATAAACTTGAGTGAATACTTGATGAAAAATTTTCTTTTAATTTTAAACAAATTTTTCATATTCTAGTTTGAAAATTAACCCAATATTATAGTCAATACAATACTAGAACATGTAAATCACTTTCCTTGTTCATCTATTCTCAATAATATAAGATTAATAGGTAAAATTTTCCTAAATTCACACTTTCATAGTAAAATTATAATTATAGTAAAAGATTGAATTTAATATATTGAAAAGTATATAAGGATACCTTTACAGAATTCTTCATTAAATCACACAATAATCTAGATTCAATTATTGAACTACCTTGACAGTTGGTTTCTCAATAAATGGTTGATAAAATAGAATTTCCTTTCATAATAACTTTAATTAAGTTACTATCCTTGGTATGTTACAAACATGTGGATGCTCCATTCAAATATTGACCTCACACGCATGTTATATGGTGATGGTATCATTTATCTATAATGAATTTTTTTATCATATAAGTATTATATTTGAAAAATAGTTAATAAGTAATTTTATTAAATGTTCTCCCAATAAAATAATGACCACCATTTAGAATTATTATAAATATTAGCGCATTAAAATCGATATTTAAATAAGATTTGGGCCAATTTTATTGTTTCTAACATCGCATAGATATTTTGGTTATTCAATACCTTAATCATATCTTATAAAAACATTGGATATTTGAGTGTATAACACTATATCAAGTCAATTATATAGATTATATTAACTCTATTCCTATAGTAACCTAATCCTTTTATGGTCTCTATGCTAGGTGTAACCCAAAAAAATTCCAAGAGTAGGAATCAAATATTATTTGGGTCAACAATTACATTCATTACTTACATAAGATAATCCAGGGGTACCCAATTATTTCATGACCTACTTGGTTGGAAGATTGTTGCCTTATAAAGTGTTTACTTTGGATGGAATCTAATAGTCAATATTATTAAGGGTAATTTAATTTCATTATCTTATCACAAGTATTCCATTTACTTATAGATATGATTTTAATGATTTTTTAATCTTACTCCTTCCACAAAATCAATATTAACAAGTAATATTGACATTAACTCTTTACACAACTTTTGAATAGGTTATCATTGAGGATAAAAGAAAACTAAATTAGTTATCTTACATATCATATAATTTCTCAAATAATTTAATGATAATTTATAGAATCAATTTAAAATTTTAAACTAAATCATACATCAATTCATTATATAAATAGTTTATATCTATTAATCCAGTTAGACTCTTCACCAAATACTCAAATAAAAAGAAACCAAAGGTGTTGATCCCAGGATGTTCACCCCACACCACCTCACCGAAACCACATACTCTAATACCATTTAATTTATATCTATTAATAATTAATAAGGGAACAAAGTAATTAAATAAGAAATTATTAGGTTTAAATCCTATAATAACATATATGAACAAATCATCAAAATAATAATAATTTATTTATTAGTTATGTACATTCCAAAATAATATAAATTTATACACTTTATACTTATTTTCAATAGAAAATCCGTCGTATTATTCATTATAAGGAATTTTACTTTATTGATATGATATTATATGATATTTAAAGAACTTATATACCATTTTTATTATGTAAATAATTTTACGTAATCTAAATGTATTAAATTAAATATTATATATGTCTTTATCAAATCAATAACCAATACTCAATTTTATGTGTTTTATATAATTTCTCAAAAAAACCTTTAATTTGTACATTTCAAATTAAATATATTAATAATATAAAATATATAATACTTTATTTTTCTCATTTTGTAACATTAAAACACTTTATAAGTCATACTTTATAATTCTATATAAAAAACATATATCTAAATTATAATTTTTTCCATATGATTTTTAAAACATATTTTAACATTAATAATTAATATCATGTAAGAATTATTTAATAAACGTTTCAAAAAAATTTAATTAAATATTGATAAAATATTTAAAACTAATTAATTCATTGACATTTTATATGTTAAATAATCTTTCAAAAATACAATAATATTATATTAATAAAAGAATTTATAAACCATTAAAATATATTTAAAATATATTTTTATAAAAATAAACTTTTCTTCCATATTGTTTTATTGATATAACCATATAAAAATAGGTCATCGATATCCAATTATGCACAATGAATATTTTCAGTATGAACGGTATTTTATAATTAACAATCCATTTTCTAGAAAGCATATCCCATGACAAGCATATGCATCTAATTAACTTTGCATGCCCTACAAACACATTTTTTCATATAGTTCCTACATATAATGAAAACATCAACAGATGGGATGTCGCTGATTATGATATCGAGTATATAATATTTATGGTACGATACAGTGATTTATAGACACTGAGTGGTGCTATTGTGCCTTACAACATCTAGATGTCACATAGTATGACAAATAAAAACCCAAGGGATTTATTCTATGATGTTTTTTATAATATCATATATCATATTATATAGCCCCAAATAGTTTAGGTTATATCATAATGTAATGAAATCCATTTAATTTTCATTATTATAATTATTATGATACCCATTTTCTCAGAGTAAATACAATATCGAATCCTATGATAGAAAATGTAATATGAATAAATATTTCATATTTCACCATATTCAACATGATTTCCAGAATATAAGACCATTATAAATCCTAGATAGCACTAATGGGCTTCTAATGATAGATTAATTCTTAATCAATGTAGAATAATGAATTAAAAACTATAAAATCAAAATAATTATGTATAAAAACTAAATAATTTTATATTTAAAAATGAAGGATTATTGTGACGTGTAATTTATACCTATGGGAATGGGATTCCATACGTTCTTGAAATATATGATCCTGATAAAGACAAGAAAGTGGTAGGAAAAGGGATCCCTCCACTATATTGTATCCATGGGATGATGTGATTCACCAATCACATGGGATATACTATTCTTCACTCCATGTCATGTTAGGGATTCTCATAAAAAGAAGGATTTATAAGAGGGAATCAAGGAGAGGGTGAATTCAATGCCCCGACCCCAGTTACCAAGATTCAGAACATTATTATATAACATTGGCATGATCCCAAGGGATCAAATACCGAAAGACCGATCAGTTTAGTAGACTTGGGATTACTAGAAATATTCCAAAGTTTTACATTAAATTATAAAATGAAAACATCAAAAAAAATTCTCCATTAACCACATTCATATCCCTTAGACACTCCCTTTAGGTCAGTCATAATATACTTCTTCCCATCCTGGATAATATAAAACATAGAAATGGGTGAGCCCAGATGCTCAGTAAGGATAAAAATATAGAAGAAACATTAATAAATAAACATAAACATTTATGTTAATGTATAAGACTAAAATATAATCCTGTTAAACATATAATTATACATAATATGGCCTATATAAATCAAATAATTCCATTTACTTTTTCACATGGATATTCTACTAGTCGAATAATCACATGAAATATCAATTTCCAATTTCATAATGATAGAATGCATAATTCCAGATATCATAACCACATATTCATGGCCTTGGGACCAAACTACAAATAATATTTTTTCAAGGCCTTGTTCCAAGAATCTAGTTTGTCTCATGAGACATTATGATTCTTCGAGGAGCTATAGCAGGCTCTCCTCGTCACGTACTAAGTCCAATGGATTCATCATATGAAAAAGTTTAAACATAACATAAACATTTTTCATTAAAACTAGATTAAGAAATGTCAATAAATTATTCATAATCCACGAATGGTCTAAAAATAAAACATCAATATTCAAATATATCACAAAACCTTCAATACAATATCGAAGACTTGAATCATAATAAATCAACTTCAAACTAGTTTAAAATCCATCAAAGGATGTTGACATAGATGAAATCAATCCTTATAGATATCAATATATATTCCAATTTTGAAATCATTTAAAATGTAATTTAATTATAAAAGAGAACATTTATTTAGAAAATATTCTTATAATCATGTAAGGGAAGCTTCGTAGGTGTTATAATGGCAGAAAATAGCCACGACTGCGGTATAAGTTAAACACAATTCTCCCCTTAATTTTGTAAAAAAGGTCGTAAAGGAACTTGTTTGGAAAACGACGAAAATATTCCTTTATAAACATTTTCTAAAAAGTCAAAAAAGTGTATAAATTAAAGTAAATAATATTCTAGAAAATATTAAAAATGTTTTGTAATAAATTTTTAAGAAACACAGTTGTGGATGATAAAGAGGTCCCAGTAGATACTCACATATAAACAATCTCGGATAATGAAGAGATTGTGGAATTAACCATTTACTTGTGATTTTCCATAGTTGATGGTATGTTAAGCTCCTGTATAATAGTAAAATATTTTTATTAGGTTATACATACATTATATACATAAATATAATAGCAAATATGATCCTATAATATTGATTTGTTAATAATATTTTAGTAGTATCATCTTTTCGGGTGTTAACTGATTCGTTTTCCATTAAATGCTTGTTCAAATAAGCCATGTTTGATATGGATATGATGTATTTAATTCATATACAGAATTATATTATTTTCATAAACATTATTTTTAATCCTAAAATGATAATTATTCAAGAATTATTAAGATGGGAAATGAATCTCATCACGTTCGTGGAGACGGTAATCTGTACGTACGCACGAGTGACAATATCATTAAATTGATGGTGAAATAATTTTTAATTGGATGGTACATCATATATTCATAATCATTAACATGTTATATTTATTATTTAAATAATCTATACTCATTATTATACCCATCTAAAAAATCAAGTGGTTTAATAACAAACTACACCACAACGTGGAGATGGAAGGCCGTACGTACACACGTATGGTGACTTGGTCATTTATTGGATGGATAGAATAACAGATATGGTTGTACCATATTTATAATAACATCTCATTATGTAAAAGTTATTGGAGTAATTATTTTGGTATGTAAACACCAACGAAGGAGGAAGTGGAAGAAGAAAATAACCTGAATGTGGGTGGGGAAATTATTACCTCTACTTCGGGTGTTTCCTTTTGACATGATCAAAAGGACTCCAAAGGATGGATTTTTGATAAATTTAAGGGATATAGGTTGATGTGAGGGATGTTGGGAGGATATTTGGTCAGGTGTTGTCCGATCCAGATGGATTTGGAGGTGAGAAATAAACAGAAGGGGAAGTACCATTTTAGAAGAGAGGTTAGGGTCACTTTTGGAAAAGCTTCAAATAGTATTTTATAATAAAATAATTTTCAGTATATAATGGCTCAAAAATGAATTATTTCTTGGATATAGTAGGGATAGGTCTAAATACTCTCAACCAAAATGTTTTAGATTGTTTTAGGTTACCACATTAATCTTATCTTTTAGATTTAACTCTTAGTTAAATAGTTTGACATTTACCATGTCTCTTTGTATTTTTTTTATTTTATGGTTAATAAACATAATATAAACTGCCAATAAAACCCAAAAAGGTTCATTATTAATATATATTACCTTATCTAAGTCCTTTTTCCAATCCATATATTTTTAGGAATAATATATCAATTATTAATATAGTATTTGTTTTAAAACTCAATTTTGTCAATTTTGAAAAAATTTAGTATTTGATTTTTTTGAAATCCATAAAAACATTATTTGCAATGACCCGAAAATTTCATGTAATTTATTTTAATTACATGGAAATATTAAGAGTCTGTGAAAATTGACAGCACATGATTCCGAGGAGCGGTGTGTACAGAAGGAATTTATGAACTTTGTTTCGAGTACGTTCAGAAAACGTTCAAGCGGGTTTTTGTAACATTTGAACCGGTGCTCGGAATTGAAATCTGAGGACACCGTTGAACATGAAATGCCAATATTCATTTAAGGAGACCTTCAAATTGACCGTGGTAGGTCTAGGGTGGAAGTTAGTTTTTCACTTTTTCATGGAAGAATAGAAAATTAAAAATATTTAACATTTTTATTTTTCTTGTAACCTCCTTTTGATTTATGATGGTGGGGACCACAAGATCTTTAATCAAACCAATTTTAATTCAATGGTGGGGACCACCTGAACCCTTCATTAATGTGGGGGAAGAACCATATAATTCCCCAATTAATTGTGCCAACTATCCCATTAATTGAATGATCCATTTAATTATTGTCCTAATGTAAATTAATTATAAAAAACTATTTTAATTTAAGATGGAATTTCACCTCTTGGGTTTTGGGGGGAAGCTCTAGAAAAGGGTGTTCTTGGAGGTTCCTATTGAGGAAGAAAAATTCTCACCAAGGAGGTACTGAAAAATGGAGGATCATCAAACAAGCAATGTTGTTGGAGGAGGCTTGTTTCGGGATTGACAAAGGCAAATCCGTCATCAACTGTGGTCAATCTACAATGGAACCTTTGAGCCGGGTTTGTTGTTTGTATACCATTTAACCCATTATTTAAATTTATCATAATTAAAGAATAAACAACCCACTTGCTACCGTTCTAACGCGGAGGGTGCGGGCCAAACGAACATGGCCCGACCTCTCCATAACCTATGTGGTTTTGATGCGATCTTCATGATGGAGGAGGACGGTGACCAGTGCCAGCATTTGGAACAAGTGGGACTTGGGAGTGGTGGTCAACCACGATGAAGGAGGTGGCGCGACCAGGCTACTTGATAAGAGTAGTGTCCCATCGGCCGCGACGAAGCAAGGGCTGCGGCCGGCGGTAGCCGACCACATGAATGGGAAGCAGCACGCATCAGTGCTGCCCGATGGAGAAGTGTCATGGACTTATGCCATGGTGGCAAGGTGAGGCAGGGCCGGCTCGGCACTGATTGCTGCTGAAGGTGTGGCGTGTGACCACGTCATGTGGAGGAGGACGGCTGGCCGACCGGCGAGCCGCAAGCCGAGCGGACGCCGCACAAAGGGTCACCGCATTGTGGGCCGCAGCACTGCAGGCCGCCACACCACGGACCAACACACCATTGGCCGCTACCCAGCGGGCCGGGCCAGAACTAGTGTGCCGGGTCCGACCCAGTGGGATGGGTGGGACCCATCATGCTGGGTCAGATCCTGCAGGCTAGTTCGGACCACACCCAGACCAACTTCATTCCTTTTTTCTCTTTCGTCCATATCCTGAGCTATGGGCGTCCGTTTTACCAACTATCTGTGGGGTCAGAAACCCTGGCTAGAAAAAGTCTTTTTGGTATAACCCACATCAGTTTTGGATAAATTTGTGGGGGGGGGGTGGTATGGCTGGGTTGGTTCGAGCACGAATCCAACCGGGCCCTCGGGACTAAAAGGCTAACAACTTATAGACCGGGTGTCCGGTTGACGTACTGTGTGTTGCGTTGAGACCCCCTTTACGTGGCAGTCCTTTAAGATAAATCTTTTTTAGACTTCATGGAATTTAGAGTATAGACATGTGACTTGAGGAGAAGACCCTCCTAGAATCATGCGAGCTTAGTGTGAGAACCCTATAGTTGGTTATAACATGAGAAAGGGATCCTCTGTGGGTATGTGCTTTGGGATCCTTTTTGGGTCTGTATCCGAGAGTCTCAATTGGATCCACACTAGGAATCTTCATGGTACTACTCTAGGATCCTATGTGGGTCTGCTGTATTAGGATCCCATATGGGTCTGATGATGTACTAGGATCTTTTGTGGGTTTGATGATTTAAGATCCTATGTGGGTCTGATGATTTGGGATCCTACATGGGTTTGCCTCTAAATAGAGTAATATGATTCAGTAGTTACATATAATCATCCTTACTACCATACCTAAGTTCTTCCTAGTGTGGGATGAGTCATTACCTTTGTGGTAATCTTCTTTGTGGCATACCTTTCTGGTACTAACCTTCGTGGTGATACCATTGTGTTATTCTTCTATCTGGCATACCATGTGATACCTTCGTGGTGATTCCATTGTGGTATTATTCTGTGTGGCATACCATTTTGGTACTTACATTCTTGGTTATAACTTTGTGGTATTATTCTACGTGGTGTACATTTGCGGTGTTACCTTCGTGTTATTCTTTCCTTCGTGTAAAATTTGTAATTTGGCTAAGCATTTAGTCCTTGTGTTTCCTCATGAATGAGATGGATATTCTTGAAAACTTAGGTATATGTATGGGAATATACCTATGTAGGGTTTACAGATGTTTTAATGAATTTTGGTTTATCCTTTGTGGGTTTTGTGAGACCTTTGGGGGTCTTGGGGTCCTTACTGAGTATCGTTTTACTCACCCCTGCACGGGCTACGCCCGCACCTCATTGTGTATGGTGAAGATGCCAGGCAACGCTGACTGAGGACGAGAGTACCTGGACAGGAGGTAGCTCGGACTTGTACGCTAGACGAGGCGTACCGTAGTGACGACAGTTCGAGAGCTGTACATGCCCTTTAGGTAGAGTCCTTGGTGGGAGTTCATAGGAGTTGTTTCAGTTTACTTGTACCTTTCATTTTTCTTGTACTTTCCAGTTGGGCATGTATCCTGATCCCTTTTTCTTACTTTACACACTCTTTTTACTATATAGTTTAGTAGTTTTTGTATCCTGCTTTGTGCTTAGCTGTGTGAGTTTACAGGTTATAAAGCAAATGCCTTACCGGTTTTAGGGAATATACCTTTTGGTGCTAGTCGCCTGCCCCTGGCCTATGGACGGTGGGATTGTGGTAGTCACAGCACGAGTCCTGAGGGACAGGTCGTGACATTATCATTTTAAGTAGAATTTATTTAATCAAGCCTAACATGTCATATTAACATTTAATATTTGTGTAATTCATCACAAGTCTCAATTTACATTTATTTGGATATTTATAATATCAATTATTTGAATATTTCATTAATATAGTAATTACTGAATCATCAATGTGTCATAAATAAATTAAATTATTTAATGAAAAAAATTATAAATAAAATACCATTATGTAGGAACTATTTTTATATTTCTAATGAATATTTATAGTCGAATTTATATTGTGTGTAACCCAATATTAAAAATTATTTAGTTATTAATCTTTGAATTTAACTCTTTTAACCATTCTTTATATAAAATAATAATAAATGTCCTCATCTAATCTAAGTTGACCAAAAGGGGGATCATATTTTATTCCTATGTATTTTTATGGTCGAATTATTGTAATCGATTTGAATTAGAACATCTGTAAGGGTAATTATAATATTATTTTACCCTTAATTACCCTATTTACTTTTAACTGTGGTAAATAAAAGTCAAAAGTTACTATTAACTAAAAATTATTTTCATCTTATTGAACTACATTTATTGATATTAACCATGTCTCTCATATTTTGTATATTAAACTCACATAAGTGGTAAAATTATGTTTTATGCAAATTTTCAAACGCTTCTTGAAGGTGGGTAAAAGACGGTAAAAAGATCGATACAATTTAATGTTTCTAAAAATATTATAAAAAGACACCAATTAATTACACTGAACATATATAGGTATTATGTATCTATTTTGAACTATGATAAATTAAAAAAATTAACTAATTCTATAAATAAAAAGTCAATTTTAAACAATAATGTAGTGTTTTCACTATTCATGGAAGATCGAATGTTTTCAGAAAAATACCAAAAATTCACCCTTCGAAAATTTTGATATTCCAAATCCAAAAAACAAGTCCATTTTGAAATTTTTTTT
The DNA here is from genome assembly GCA_963277665.1 of Viscum album. Taxonomy (NCBI): domain Eukaryota; kingdom Viridiplantae; phylum Streptophyta; class Magnoliopsida; order Santalales; family Viscaceae; genus Viscum; species Viscum album. The sequence continues at coordinate 2,068,695,011 of OY728121.1, forward strand.
ATAAAATTTCAATGTGGGTATTATTATTCATAATTTCTACTTTGATTGGTCATGGTGTGTAAAAATTCAAGGTTGCCTATAATGCAAGATACCACATTATTCAAAGGGAAACGTACTGTGGAAGCTTGGGGTGTTACATTCTCCCCTCCATATAATAATTTCATACTCGAAATTCCTATAATATTACTGCATATAACAATTTGTGTGGTTCTTCATCATATGTTCCTCGGGCTCCCACGTTGCCTCTACCTGCTTATGGTTTCTCTATAGAACTATTACGAGATGAGTCGCCCGATTACTCAGAACTTGTTCTCTAGTATCAAGATTTTTGAGAGGCTCTTCACAATAAGATATATCCGGTTCTAGTTTAATTTTCTCGTAGGTGAGTACATGCATTGGGCCACGCATGTATTTTATCAACAGTGATATGTGGAACACATCATGATCTTTGGATAGACTTGGAGGCATTTCCAACTGATATGCTACAACTCCAATTGGTTCTATAATTTTGAATGGTCGGATGTACCTAGGACACAATTTACCCATCTTACCGAAACATATAACCCCCTTTCATGGAGATACCTTCATGAAAACATGTCCACCTACTTGAAATTTCAAATCCTTCCTTCGGTTATCGGCATAGCTCTTTTTCTTACTTTGGGATGCTTTTAGGTTGATTTGGATAACCTTCAACATTTCCATTGTTTCCTCTACAAGTTCTGGGCCTACGAGTTTTCATTCACCAACATCATCCCAACAAGTTGGTGTGCGACATCCATTTCCATATAACACATCATATGGTGCCATCAGGATACTTGAATGGAAGCTATTATTATAGGAAAATTCTACCAGAGGTAAATATTGATCCCACATCCCTTTAAAGCTTAGTGAGAATGATCTTAACATGCCTTCTAAGGTATGAATAGTATGTTCTGATTTTTCATTGGTTTGAGGGGGTAGGCTGTGCTCAAATGATGTTCAGTATCTAGGGCCTTCTGAAGAATTTTCCAAAATCCTGATGTAAAATGGGGATCATGATCAGAAATAATCGATAGGGTTACTCCATGATGTCTTAGAACTTCATTAATATATAGTCATGCCATAAGTTTAGGTGGTAAATCTTTTCTTATTGAAAGAAAATATTTTGACTTGGTAAGGCAATCAACAATGGCCCATATTGCATCATCCCTTCTAGAAGTCTTTGGTAGACCCATGAAAAATTCCGTCGTAATATTATCCCATTTCCACTCAGGTATGGGAAGAGGTTGCATGACTCCTCCAAGATAGTGCCTTCTAGCTTTAACTTTTTGAAAAACCATAAATCTTGAAACAAAATCAGCGATCTCCCTCTTCATGTTGTACCACCCTAAATGTTCATTTAAATCTCTATACATCTTGGTGCTCCTAGGGTGTATAGAGAAATTGGACCTATGTGCATCATCCGACAATTTCCATTTTAGACCAGGCATGTTAGGATTATAAAGTTTGTTCCTGAATTTCAAAATTCCATCTTCATAAATGAAGTCACTAAATATCCCATCATTCAAAGCATTAATATTCCTTCGAAACTCCTCCTCATCAGTCTAAGAACTCTTCATCCTTTCTAGTAGATATTGTTTGGAAACCATTTGTAATGTATTGATGTATCACCTTCCATGGTTATTCTCATATCCATCTTTACTAGATCGATGAAAATAATATCCCTTTCAACTCTTATCTTGTTCAAATATCTATGATGATTTCTACTCAAAGAATCTTCCACCATATTTTCCTTCCCCAAGTGGTAGTTTATAGAGAAATTATAATCCTTGAGTAGTACAAGCCATTATCTTTTCCCCATGTTGAGTTTTTTCTATGAGAAAATATACTTCAAACTCTTGTGATCAGTATAAATCCCACATTTTCACCATAGAGATAGTTTCTCTATATTCTCAATGAAAATATTATAGCTACTACCTCATGATCATGAGTAGGACAGTTTTGATCATGAATTATCAGATGTCATGATGCATAGGCAATAACTCTATCATTTGGAATAATGAGACAACCAAGTCCATTCTTTGAAGCATCACTATAAAAAAACCCACTGTTCCCTGATGGTAGAGTCAAGATAAGAGAATTTTCTAATATTCCCTTCAGTTCTTCAAAACATTTTCACACTCTTTTTTCCAAACAAAATTACCCCTTTATGTGGGAGCTTGGTTAATGGGTTAAAAAACTGGGAAAAATTCAGGATGAAACATCGATAATAGCCTGCTAAACCAATAAAAACGCATACCTCATTTATACTCAGCAGTGCTGGCTATTCTTGGATTTCCTTGGTGTTTGAAGGATCAACAAATATTCCATCCCTTGAGAAAATATTTCCACACAAATAAATCACTAAAGCCATAATTCACACTTGCTAAACTTCCTATATAATTCATTTATTCTGAGGGTTTTCATAATAATGTGCAATTTATTTTCTATATTTTCATATATTTTTGAGTATACTAAGATATGATCAATAAATACCACTACAAAGTCATCAAGATATTCCTTGAAAACTCTATTCATTAGATCCATGAAGACAGAGGGTGCATTAGTCAATCCAAAAGGCATTACTGTAAAATCATAATTGCCGTACCTATTTCGAAATGTTGTTTTCAGAATATCTTCCTTTTTACCACACAAATGATGATATCAATATCAAAGGTCAATATTTTATAAATACTGAGTTCAATGAAGTTGGTCGAATAAATCATCAATGTGAGGTAGGGGATACTTGTTCATTGTTGTTATAGCATTGATCATCCTATGGTCAGTGCACAATCTCATAGATCCATGTTTCTTCTTAACAAAAAGGACATGGGAACCCCACAGTGAAATGCTAGGGATAATAAATCCCTTGTTACTAAATTACTCTAGTTGTTTCTTTAGTTCCACTAATTCCTCAGTGGCTATTTTATAAGGGGTCTTCGATATGGTCTTTGAAGCAGGAATTAAATCAAGGGAAAACTCACTTTCTTGTTCTAGAGGATGTCCAGGAAAATCCTCTGGAAACACATCAACATATTCTTCAACAATAGGTACGTCCTCTATTTTAACATTATTTTCCTCACCCATATTAATTTAATTCTCTTCTTCCTCAATAATTGAATTTTTTAGATCTACTAGGGGTGGATCTAGATAAGAATCTGGTGGTGATGTCTCTGCTCTAAAGATAATGTACTCTTTATCATCATTGAAAATTGTAACCTCCACCTTCTTATAATAAATTTTCACATCATGGTCCAAAAGATAATCCATTCCAAGGATTATATAAAATTCAATCATTAGAATGACGATGAGATCACCAGATAAAGAAAATTTATATTCCCTAATGTGAATTGATTCACAAAACATTGTTACGATGATACTTCCCTTAGGTGTTTTGACTGACAACTCCTTTGTTATGTAAAATTGAAAATATCTAATTTTCCTAGTAAACTAGGAAGATATGAAAAAATGTGATGATCTAGAATCAAATAAAGCATTGGATAAACTTTAGGAAACCATTAAATTACCTACTACCACGTCTTTCAGAGATTTATCCTCAGCAGTTGTGATTGCATAACCTTGTCCTTTCTCCCTTGGCCTTTAATAAGGTACGTTCCCTGGGTGCTTAGGTCATTCATTTTCATAATGCCCATTTTATTTAAAATTGTAGCATTCAACATTGATAGCTTCCTTCTTCCCCTTGAAAACAATATCTTGGTGGCCACTTTTAGCCCACATGTAACTGACTCACATTCCCTTTAGGCAAGTACCGCGTTGTTTCTTCCCACATATACCACAGGATGTATTTTCAACATTTACCTTCTTCCCCTTATTTCCATTTCCATAATGTTTAGAAGATCTCTTTTTCTGTTGCTTTGCTTCAAAGTTATAAGACATAGAGAATTCCATTTATGACTTGATAGTGCATGAGACAATTTATTCATACGATGAGAAGGATTTTGAGACTAATTCCCGATGGAGAAATGGTTTTATCAAATTAATGAATACATCAATATTAATCTTTGGGTTATGTATATAATCTACTGAATGCCTTTCTAACCTCTTAAAGTTAACCTCATACTTTGCCACACTATCATCCTCCTTTTTCCTCAAACCCAGAAATGGTCTTTCCATATCCGATCGATGGTCACGAAGAAAGTATTTTTCTTCAAAAATCTATTTAAACTCTATCCATTTAATGTTTGATACTTCTTCATCTTCCTCTGTATTTCGGATTTATGACCACCATTGATCTGTATTTCCAATGAGGTGATAAACCGCCATGACATCTTTTTCCCTTTCGCTACGCCCTAAAGCATGAAATATTTTCTCTAAGAAATTTATCCATTTCTCAGCTACTAATGGATTTGTTCTCTAATTTAATGTCCATGGTTGTTATATCATAATCATGTCTAATATTGATCCTCCACATTGTGGATCAGGGTGCTCCATATGGGAATGGTTATTATTCATAACCTGAGTGAGTTGTCCTAGTATGGTGATAAGCTGATCAGCACTAGCTGCATCACCCGCTCCACTATAATTATCTTGAGTATGAGGGAAATCCCTACATGTATATGCGCATGGATATGGTTCCCATTACTTCCACTGGGTTCCATTTCTAAATAATGGCATACAATAGATTATTTCTGAATTGTAATACATAATTCCAAACATGTAAAACACATAACCTAAATTGAACAGTTTATGGATATAATCCATAATGATAAAAAAATTCTTTGAGAAGATATATACTCATATGTACATCATAATTTTTTGTAAACAAAATGTGAATTACCATAAGAATTTCCCCCATGAGTGTCGTATCCAAGAGTGTAGCAAGGCCCATTTTTGTGCACTAGTTTCCGTTGGAGTCTAGCTAAAAGCAGTGTTTTTGGGATTTACCCATATGTGGAACTTTTTCCACAGCCACCTCTACATGCTCGTATCTAGGAAAATATGTATTACTTGGAAAACTAACAAAATATCAACATTACAAAAAATTTAGGAAGTACATCTATACTAATCCTTGAAATCTATCTTTGGCTAGTTTTCTCTAATCAGATTTTTTATAAATCTACCTTCCAAGGTTGGTACTAAACTTCCTATGATACCAGTTGTAACACCCAGACCCCAGTAACCCATATTCGGTCCATTATTAAATATCATTATCATGTTCTCAAGGGATCAAATCCTGAATGACCGATTGGTTTAGTAGCTTGGGAAGTACTAGATACATTCATAAGTTTTACATTACATTATAAAATGAAAAACATAAAAAAATTCTAAACTGACCACATTCATATCCCTTAGACTATCCTAATAGGTCTATCATAACATACCTATTCGCATCGTAGAAAATATAAAACATAGAAAGGGGTGAGCTCAGATGCTCAGTAAGGATAACAATATAATAGAAACTTCAATAAATAAGCGTATACAATGAAGGCAATGTATAAGACTAAAATATAAGCTCTTTAAAAAAACTTCTACATAATATGGAAAATATAAGTCAAATAATTCCATTTTAATTATTCACATGGTTATTCATCTAGTCGAATAATCATTTTCAATATTAATAGCCAATTTTATTATGATATAATGCATAATGCCAGACTGCATAACCACATAGTCAAGGAATTGTGACAAGACTACAAATAATATTTTATCAAGGCCTTGTTCCAAGACACTATTTTTTTCATGAGACCTACCGATGCATCAAGGAGCTATAGTGGTCTCCACCCACCACTTACTCAGTCCAATGCATTCCTCATATGAAAAGGTATAAACATAACATAAAGATTCGTATTAAAACTAGCATACGAAATGTCAGTTATTTATCCATAAACCATGAATGGTATAAAAATTACAGATCCACAGTCAAATTTATCCAAAAACCTTCAATACAATATCTAATACTTGTATCATAACAAATCAACTTCAAACAAGTTTAAAAAACATCAAAGGATGTTGACATAGGTGAAATCCAAGCTTTTTTAGAGAAATATCTTTTTCTATTTAGAAATAATTTATAAGTCATGTAATTATAAAATAAAACATTTAATTTTAAAATATTATCATAATCTTGTAAGGGAAGCCTAGAATTTGTTACAATGGTAGAAAATATCCACACCCTTTGTATAAGTTAAAAAAACATTCTTTCCCTAATTTTTCTGAAAAGGTCATAAAGGACTTTGTTTGGAAAATGACGGAAAGATTCATTTATAAATATTTATAAAAAGTCGAAAAGATGAATAAATTACTTTAACCCATAATCTAGGAAATTGTAAATTTTATTTGGAAATATATTTTTATGAAACACGGATGTGGATGATAAAAATGTCCCAGTAGGAACTCATGTATAAACAACCTCATATAATGAAGAGATTGTGAAATTAACACTTAACTTGTAAATTTCCTTAGATGATGGTATTTTAACCTCCTATATAATACTTAAAACATTGTCATGAAATTATTCATGACCTATATACATAAATATGATCTCAAATATGATCTTCTAATATATCTTTGTTAATGATATTTCAGTAGTATAATTGTTTCTCATTTTAACGGATTCGTTTTCCTTAATATACTTGGTTACGTAAGACATGTTTGTTATGGATTGGATGTTTTTGATACATATAAAGAATGATATTATGTCCATAAAATTTTTTTTAATCATAAAATGAAAATTATTCTAGAATGATTACGATGGGGAATGAATCTCATCGCATTCGTGGATACGATAATCTGTACGTACACATGAGGGACAATATCATTATATTGATGGTGATATCGTATGTTATTCGATTATATATAATATATACAGAATCATTAACATGTTATAATTATTATTTACATCAATTATAATAAATATTATACCCATCCAAATAATGATGTGTTTGAATAACAGTCGACACCAGGACGTGGAGATGGTAAGCCGTATATACGCACGTATGGTGACTTTGTCTTTTATAGGATGGATATAATAATGAATATGGTTGTACGATATTTATAATAACATCCCAGTATATAGAGGATTTTGGTGTTATTATTTTGGTATGGAAACAACAAAGAAAGAGAAAGTGGAAGATGAAAAGAACTTGAAAGAGGGTGGTGAAAGTATTACCTCTTCTATGGGGGTTTCCATTTGAGTTGATCAAAAGGGATCCTTAGGTTAGCTTTATAATCAAATAAAGGACTCTAGTTTGATTTTAGGTAAGCTAAGAGGATATTTGGGCAGGGTTATCAAGGAAAAATGTCTTGGGAGTTGTGAAATTAAGAGAAGGGGAAGTACCCTTTTATGAGAGAGGTGAGGGTCAATTTAGGAAATGTTTAAAATATTATTTTATAATAAAAACATTTTCAGTTTTTAATGTCTGAAAAATGATTTATTTAGAGAATAAGGTGTGGAAGGGTTGAAAAATTCTCAACCAATATGGTTTAGACTAATTTAGGTCACCATAAGAACTTTATATTTTAAATTTAACTCTTAGTTAAATACTTTGACATTTACCTTATCTCTTTGTATTTTTATGTTATATGGCTAATAAAATTACTATAAACTAACAAGAGAACCCCAAGTGGTTCATTATTAATATATATAACCTTAGTTGTGTCCTTTGGATGAACCTTTTTTTTAAGAATATTATATCAATTAATAATATAGTATTTATTTTAAAAACTCAATTATGCAAATTTTGACACTATTCGGTATTTTATTTTTTTGAAATCCATAAAAACATTATCACTTCGAATAAAATTTATTTAATCAACCATAACATGGAATATTAACCTATAAAAATAGTGGAATTCATCAAAAGTCTCAATTTTAATTTATTTGGATATTTATGATATCAATTATTTTAATATTTCATTAATAAGGTAATTACTACATCATCGTTGTGAAAAAAATAAAATAAATTATTTAATGTATAAAATTTATAAATAAAATACCATTATGTAGGAAATATTTTTATATTTCTAATGAATATTTATAGTCTAATTTATATTGTTTGAAACCCTATATTGAAAATGATTTAGTTATTAAACTTTCAATTTAACTCTTCTTTAAATAAAATAATAATAAATGTCTTAATCGAATCCAACTGGACCAAAGGGGATTATATTTTATTCCTATGGTGGTTTTTGGTCGAATTAAAATTATCCAGTCGAATTAGGACATGTGTTATGGTAATTATAATATCATTTTTACCTTTAATTACCCTATTTACTTTTAACGGTGGTAAATAAATGTCAAAAGTTACTATTCACCGAAAATTATTTTAATGTTATTGAACCACATTTTACTTACTTATATTAACAATTTCACTATTATTTTTGAAATTCAACTCACAGAAGCGGTAAAACTACGTTTTATTCAAATTTTCAAATGCTCCTAGAAGGTGGGTAAAAGATGGTAAAAAGGTAAATAACATTATATATATATAAACTTATTATAAAACGACTCCAATGAATTAAATTGAACATATATAGGTATTTGGTTTCTATTTTGACCTAAAATGAATTAAAATAAAATAACAAATTATTTAAAAAAAAGTTGGTTTTAAAGAATAATGCAGTGTTTTCCACTAATCCTCAAAAATTGAAAGTTTATAGAAAAATACCAAAAATTGACCCACAGCTAATTTTGATATTCTGAATCCAAAAATGAAGTCCATTTTGAAGAATAAAATTTATAAAATTTCAAAAAGTGGGTATTACTATTCATAATGGCTAGTTTGATTGGTCATGGTGTGTTAAAACTTCAAGTTGCATACAACGCAAGCTACTACATTATTCAAAGGGAAACGTACCATGGTAGCTTGGGGAGTAATAGTTAATAGGAAGGATGAATGGTAGTTTAGAACCAATCTATTTCTATAGTGATCTATTTTTTATTTTCCATTAGGACACTCCAATTAATTAACACATACATTTATATCATATGTGTTAATTTTTTGGCTAAGCACACATTCTTCTCATGTATGTAATGATCCTAGCATCTATTTCAATATATCAGACACTTATATTAATGACAATCCAATATTGAAGATTCCAAAATGATAATAGTCAGTATTCTACATCCATGTATTCAGGGTATGTAAGTGTATATAATATGATGTGATTATAAGTATACCACCCATCATGAAATTTTAAAATTATAAACTAATATTATATATAGAAGTGGGATGAACTATATTTTTTATGCCTTATGATATAACCATATTGTGGAATATGACTTGTCCAAATATATTACATGTACAATGTATTTAGTGAATATCTTCTACGAAACCTACATCATGCATGAATTTTCATATGCTAGATGTTTTCAGGAACTGAGGTTCATATTATATCCTTTTAGATATATTATAGTGTAGTGAAATTAGAAATTTTAGGTAGGTTACATGTTTCTTTCACCCCTTCATTAAGTTTTTTAGGTTATTATATGTTTAGATGAAGTCTCAGGTGACTTCTAGGTGTTTTTAAGGGTTATAGAATCCTTTAATGGGATAAAGGTTTAAGTATAGAATGGGTAAATCATTTGGTTTTCCCCAAGAAACCATGTTTTTTATTAGTGTAGGGTAGTTGGTGGTGTACTGTCTTATAAACCGTGTGAAAAAAAAGTGTTCCTAAAATTAATTTGTCTAAAATTTATTATTTTTACCCAAAAAAACCCAAAAACCACTCATTTTTCCTACCATAAGTGGGGCTCTCATGTTTAGGGACTCCAATGTATCTTCATTGAAATTCCTTCATTCCAGAGTGAAATTATATAGAATATGCAGACAATAGACTAAAGGATTTCAATGTATGTGAAAATTTATCCAATGTTTTTTGTTTGAATACAAGATAGTCTCTCTTATCCTTATTGAATATCCCATATTAAGACTATCATGGTTGGATATAGTAATTCATACATGATCTATTATGATTACATTATGTTTATAAAGAAAGGGTTTTGGAAATATTTTTTTTTCTTGACTACTCTTGGATTCATCTAGATCCTTATATTACATTGGATGTCATTTCGTAAGTAATAACTATTCCCAATAATTAGTATGTTCTTATTCATGGATTTTATTGAATCCTCATGCGGTGATTGGTGTATGGATCTTGGGTTTTTAAATTTTTAATTATATTATAATGAAAATCCTTGATATTGGGAATTGATTATCTTAATATTAGAGGATACTTACCATGTTCCAACAATTTTATAAATTTTTGATATGATATTATTTTTTGTGTTCATTTTTATCATATGAGACCTTTCTGGACATGTCAATATTTACCATTTTTATAAATAAATTCTATTTTTATTGATTCTTAGGTATGTTTATATATGTATTCGCATAAACATCGGCTATTTTGTATCAAAATGAAAGATGGAACATTCTTCGATTGGTTAATCCCCTAGAGAGGGAGCATGTTTGACATGAAACATGATGATTGTGGTAGGGTTATGAATGATATTTTTGGGAGGTAATGACGAAATTATTTCCTAAACTATGACTACATGTGGGTTATGATAACATTGTGGCTTGGCCTTTGATAGTTAGTGGGATTGGGATGGGTATGTGGCCTTCCTTGAGACTTGTTGTAGGGAATGATGACCTTGTGGCCAGACCTGAGATAGTTGGTGGGAAATGATGATCTTATTGACTAATATGAGTCATATCTTGTTCATGGACTCATTCTATCCTTGGGTCATATTTTATGATTTATTGAAATCTAACGTAACTTCTCTTCTGATATGAAACTTAAGTAGGTAGGGATTGGGTTCTTAGTGTCATTGTTGACACATGCTGATCTTCCAAGTTGTCTCTTACAATTTATTTAATTTTCTACAATTACATACACCATTTTATAAATGTCTCACTATGTTTAAAATGATTTTTTTTCCTCATATGATTAAAAATCAACCATATATGTGAATATTTGTTTGAATATAAATATTAAGGGCATGGATACTATAATAGGAAATGTCCTTTTTTGAGTAGCTGATCTAGATTATCTTGGCCTATGGGTGGTGTTATGTTGAACTTTGTTTTAAATTCCATTCCATATATTGTCATCTTACATTTTTTTTTTCTACAGTACATGACTTATATTTGGAAAATTGTTAGTTTTATTATTTAAAATATTCATACAATATGGTTTACTTCATTACATTATTTTTTTGATTATCTAATTTTATTATGACTTTATTATGTTATTTGTTATTTGGATACCTGTTCTGAGGGAATATTATCCCGTTGTTCTGATTTAGGACTTCACTTCTAGTCGGTGGCCTCTAGTGCATGGGGAGGAATGGATGTGGGCATATGAAACCTTTTCATGAACCTGATGATTTTGATCCTTGCAATAAAAAATGGTATTAGAGCATTTATTAAGAGATATAATTTATGAGTTATGATTAAAATTGATAGGATAGTTAGGGATTGGTATTGGGAGTTATGGATGATTCAGGCAAACTCATGTGTAATGAAAATTCATGTTTTTAGGGAACGTGGGATATGTAATGCCTATTACAGTATTAATGTTTTCAGTTGATCTTGACTAATCTTATAAAATTATTTTTTTAGATATGGGTGTCTTAATTCATCATGATTAGGAATACAGTTTTACATGTCATTTGCCTATTTCCTTTTTCATTTATTCAGTTTTAATTAATTAATTTCCAGTTATAAACTCTGTTATGTTCCATTTTGATGTATTATTAATTAAATTTAACTATTTGTTCCCAATAATTCTATATCTTTTCATATGTACATGACTATGAATAACATGAAAGTACTGTACACATGGGCGTAGGGTTTGAGTAATGTAATGGGTTATGCATTATAGTTCAATGTAGCCGCATAGGATGAGTGCCCTTGAAGTGGTTTTTACGTGTGGGTCTATTTAACACTTAGTTAGTATTTCTATTTAAGCAATTAATTGTGTTTTTATGTGTTTATTTTGTAATTTCAGATAATTTTTCTACAATTAAATAATAGTGGAGTTCCTAGAAAGTGGGTTAGGAAGATCTATTTGCGGTAAATCCTCCTCTAAACCATCTATATACATAGAAGATTGTAGCTGAGCATTTTATCATAGGCACTCTAGTTTCCTAATTAGTGGATAATAATTTGGATGGATTTATTCTCCATTTACATGTTCAAGGAGGTGTAGATCATAGGGGTGTGACGATTATGGTAAATTTTATCATCAGTTTTCATGTAACTTTATGCCCCCACATTCCTTGGCACTAAAGGACACTATAATTTTAAGGTATTTATAGAGATCATAATTGGAATTTTTGATCTATTGGTGACTCCTGGAGAGCAGTGATTGAATTTGGATGATTATATACTTGAGATGACTTCTTGTAGTTGGTGTAAATTGAGGAATTTGGCCCTAAGGCAAGGGGGTTGACATTGGAGACCGTAAAGGGATAATTTATGAAGGATATATTTCTAGATTCACTGAAGTTAGATGGGGACTAGGAGTATATGTAATTCAAAAAGAGAATGAGGATAGTGAATGAAATATTCCTCCTATTTTGTAGAGTTTCTATTATTTTCTCCACATTTTCTATGTATTAAGGTTGGGAAGCCTGACAGTTTGAGATTGGATTATAGCTTGAGCTGGGGAATCAGGTCAAGAACTATGAGTTCACCACAAACTCAGATGTTCTATGAAAGGCCATATAATTGAGAAAGGTTAAGGGGTGGATAAAATATATGATAATCATCCTATCCTATATATACCTGTAGGTGTGTTCCTTAGTCCTACTTTGGGTACCAAATCTTAAAAAAGGAGAAAAGATGAAGAGATTCTCCAAGGAGATGATTGGAAGATGGAGAAGAAAAGGTTTTCTTCATCTCCCTATCGAGGAGGACATGATTATCAATTATTTAACTGTGGAATGATTATAAACATTCAATAATTAGTCCCAGATTTTTATAGGAAGTGTCATCAGTGTGATAATATAGAACATCTCTGGCATATTTATTTGAAATTGATATAATTTATATTTCATAGGAATGTTAGGAAGATGCAGCCTCCATGGGATTGGCTAGGAGAACATCATATTTATAGTTAGAAAACATCATTATAACCATACCCTAGGGTAGGTACAGGTGGGGGTGTCTTATTATATGATAGAGACTCTATAGGGTTTGGTGAATTAGGTGAAACAGGGATCATTGGAATAAGGTCTTGATTTTTATATGGGTAGAGTCTACAAAATAGATCATATTTTAGATGATGATAGACATGGGCTTTTTATAGTTTTAGGTATTGTTTTGATTACATATATGTTATCTACTCCCTTGATAGATATATTATATTTTAATTTTTTTATATATTAATGTAATTAGATTGTGTGTATTACCTATAATCTTTTTTACTAAGTTGTTTTTACTTGATACTCCTCTTAGAAAGAGGATAGATAATACTCCATGATGTAAATGTTTTTTTAGTGGGTATAGGGTGTGAACATCTATATGATTTCCTATTTTTATAGATGAATATATTTGATGTGATCTTTGGTATGGGCTGGTTGACTAAATATATAGAATGTGTCAATTGTTGTTGGATATGGGAGATCTTTTCCTCCCATAAGGCGGAGAATCATGTACTAACGAGATAATGGGATCCTAGAGTATGTAGAGTGGGAAAAGACCTCACCTAGATTAGGACTATTATGCCTCTAGTGGTGGGGTATGGTTATTAGACTAGATCCGATAAAAACTTTATCCACTCTTTTGCTTTTGTGGGTAATATCTGATTATTTATTTACAAACAACATCTTAGAACTCTCACCACGTTGAGAAAATGAGTTTGATATTTAATACATGTTTGGTGCCAAAACTATATCTATTCTCTCATATTGGATGACAGCATCAAACATATAGGATTTGAAAGTGAAACATGAAAATCTTAAGGAACAATGCCTTACTTGGCAGAGAAATTCCTCTTTGGTTAGTAAAGTTATTTTTTACAAGAAGGAAAATTCCAACCTAAGGATATGTATGGATAAATGAAAATTATATCATGTAATAGTGGAAAAATAATATCCATTTTCAAGGATTTATTAGTTGTTTCAGTAGTATTAGGGATCCTGATCCTTCTCCAAAATTAATATATGGCCAGACAATTGCAAACATCAACATAGAATAGAAGATATATCAAAGAAATCATATAGGGATAGATATGGGTTATAATAGTACATTGTGATACTTTTTGGGTTGAAAAATGTTATATAAGTTTTCATGGTCCTCCTAAATATAATTATTTACACATAAATGTATTTTCTCATGGTGGTGTCTGCTGAAGATATATTTTCTTAGGAATTTTATTTCTGAGATATTTATTTTTATTCATTCACTGAAGGTTGAGGTGGTAACATCATGGATGTGAAAGTGGAATATGTTCATGATTCATAATTTATTTGGATAGAATGGGTTTAACAATTAGTTCATCGATGATTTATCTTGTTTTTCAGAACATACGTCCAGACTTCAAAAGATTGAGGTATTATTTTAGTGGACTAGCTAGTGTGAGGAGTACATCATGGAGTAGAATTGAAGGTTGGAATATTCACCAATTTTATTTCTACTGGAATATATATGTGGTAATTTGGTGTCCTATGAAAATTTTGGAGTTATTTTATGAGTTTTCTATATGTATAATGACTTGGTAGGTGTTTATCATCCTCTCCAGCTAGTAAAAAAGAGTTAAAGTACCCTAATCATGACCAGGAATTAACTAATATCATTAATTACATAAAATTTTCATGTCACTATATCTCTATGAATATATGTTTTTCCTTTATAGAACACCCATTATTCTGGTATATCTTCACATGAAAATAATTGAATCAGAAGTAGAATTATTTTATCAAGTATCTATAATCATTCAATTTCAAGATGAAGTATAACCCTATAAATTGTTATATTGTTAGAGATTATGTTAGAATGAAGTCACACAAACTAGGATACTAGACTTTAGAATATAAATAGAGGTCAATGTGTCCTCTTGTTTGTTTTTAGGTGGAAGTATCTATGGTTTAAGAGGAAGCATATAGTATACCATTGGTCATAAATTCTTTGTTGTTTGCTTGATTCAATGTCAGTTCATAGAGAAATCTATATTTTTTTAGTTATGTAAGAGTAGATGAAATGGGATGATATTATTCAAATATGATCCTAAAACAAGAATGATGTGCTTAATATCCTTTTTAGAGTGGTATATCCTACTTCTTTGAGAGTGGAATTGATGAGGGATACACAAACATCAAGATGAGTGGTGTACCCAATATTGAAAAAGATATATAATGATATATGTCATCATTTATAGGGGCCATGTATGAAAAAATTCATCACATGGAACATCATTTGTTGCATCACCTTCTAGAAGATCAGGGAGGAACATCAACGAGTCCTTGATTTAATTTAACCACTTCCTTGTCCAATTAGGAAGTTGTATGATGTAGCGACTAAAATTTTCATGTGGATTCCCTAGACTCATAGGGGTTAGGATGCATTGTGGGCTGTCTACTACAATATTAAAAGTGTTTCTCATTTCATTACAATTAAGGAAACTAAATCCATAGATAAATTTGGTAGGATATATGTTGAGTAGATATAATTATTTCATAGGGTTCTTATGATTATCATGTATAATTTAAAATACTATTATAAATTATGGTTTAGTGAAGCCTTTAGAAATGTGATGGGTTCAAAAAATAATTGGAGTAAAACATATTATCCATATGAATATAGAAAATAAAAATACTATCATGGCTCTTGAAGATATACTTATAGATTGTGTGAAAGTCATTTTTCTAGCATTGGATGACCATAAGGATTTATTATAGTTTGTACATAATAATGGTTTTCAATATTAAATGTTGATCACCCATTTTTAGGATCTGTATGTTCAATGAAACATTTCTCTATAATGTTGGAATGAATCCAATGAGCTAGTAGTTATTAAGCTAAATTAGGTGTAGGAATCCTCAGAGACTGTTTCGTTAATAAAGATTTATATGGTTACCATTTATAATAGGAATCATTTTTAGGATGACTAAACATGGATAAATTAGGTGTTCTTTATGGGTAAATAATTTTTCATGTTATCAAATTGGTTGGAGAATTAATGATTATTGTCTAGTAGAAATTATCACTACAATTTTTGTGATTGTTTGACTATGTGGACCAAATTGTTAAAGTAGATAACTGATTGGGTATTTATAAATGACATTTATGTATAAATTATGTCTTCCATGTGTCTTTTAAAAAGATATTATATTCCATAATTTTCATATTATTTTATAGAGAGGACACTGAGTTAGTGGAAGATGCTTTGTTTGAGGAATTTATAGTGCTAAAATTAAATCGAATAAGAATGTACAATGGGAGAAGAAATTGCATGTTGTTTTATTTTTATGGAATTTCATATATATATATATATATATATATATATATCCATGAATAAAATTGGGAGATTGATTTTATTTTTTTGGATCAATGGAATGAGTTTGTCATGCAGAACCTATAATGACACTTATCAAGGATGAGAGTTCCTTATAAGTGGATATTATTGAGTCAATAAGGTTTTCCTTATGACTTTTTCCATTCCTCCTTGTTTTGAAAATCACAAACACCTTATCTTTAAGAAAAATGCTTTCTTAAGGAAAATTTCTTTTATAAGAAAAATTGCTTTCTTATGGAAAATTGCTTTTATAAGGAAATTCGCTTTTATAAGAAAAACTATCCTTATCATATTTTCATAAAGATTTTTCTTAAGTATAAGATTCAAATTCATTTCTATTTTCTCAGAGTTAATTGAAACTTTTATATGAAGTATTCTGTTTTAGGATCCGAATTCTGGATAAGAACTGTGATAAAGTTTCACTCCGAAATCCAGAATGAGAACTATGAAAAAGTTTCATTCCGAATTCCGGATACAGTTTTAATCCAGATTCAGGATACGAATTCTTATGAAGATCGATGAAGAATTCTAATTATGAATTCTAATGAAGAATTCTCATTACGAATTCTGATGACGAATTCTCATTCCGAATTCTCATTCCGAATTCACCTAGTAAACAGAATCTGATTATCTTTGTTTTATACACTCTGAATTAATTCAGACTCTGAAAAATATTTTGGTTAGACTCCGAACTTTTATTCTACTTACACTTCTATAATTTTTCTACTCTTTGTTATTTTCATTACAATCTGAACCCTCAGTCTGATGCATTCATTCCGAACTTTTGAGTTAGTTTTTAAAACAATGTCGTACATTATACTACACTTGTTTTGTTATAAAATGACTCCATCTATTTTGTTATAAACTAACCGTTTTCTAAGTGACTCGTGTACAGGTCCCTCTGATCATTATGTAAAATATGACCGTTGGAGAAGGAGTCGACCTTACCTATAAATAGGAGCTCATTTGAAAGATCTCGGTTTGGAAGTGCTGCTGAAAGGCTGACTAATCTTCTTGAAGTGATTTCTAGAGAGAGAGGCTCTTATTAACTCTCAAAGCATCAGGTGACTCCGAATGTTGGTGATTAAATTCGAGGGCTTCCGGGGATAGGAAGACAGAGGTGCCGACAACCTTGAAGTTCGATTCCTTCCTTGCTGAGGAAGACAGAGGTTGCCAACTACCTTGAAGTTGAGGGCTTGCGGGGATAGCAAGACAGAGACTCCGATAATCGTATCGAGGGCTTACCCTGGTGTGGGTAAGACAGAATTTCTTGGAAGTATAAATCAAGGGACCTTTATCCAAGGTTGTTGGATACCCTTCTCTTTGGGTTAAAAGACTTATATCTTGTTACTTGTAGTTTAACTACTTGTTTTATTTCCGCTGAATTTTGTATTATAAGGAAAGTATAACTTTCTTATACTTCTTTATTTGTACTCTGTTTCATTAGGTTCTATACGCTTTAAGGTAGAATCTCATATTGTAATCTTTTGTTACGTATCAATCTCCGAAACCATATTTCCGAAACCTGCTTTCGGAATCTCTTTCCAAGTTTGCATTCGGTGTTAGAGGTGTTGTGAATTTGCTTAGTTTAACTTTGTTAAAATTAGCCCTTTCCTTTGATTAAGGAAAACATAGCTAATCGTAACTAACTTTAAAGGTTCCAAAGGAATTTTTAAAGTATACAATTCACCCCCCCTCTTGTAAATTGAGCATCTACATCACTATTTCGATCCTACAATTGGTATCATAGGTGGTCTCTGAAATACTTATACTTACGAATAAGTTTTTATTGCACACTTTGTCATTCCGAACTTTGTCATTCCGAACTTTCTCATTCCGAACTTTGTTATTACAAAACTTTTGCTACTAACAAGTTTGTGTTCCAAAGGTTATTTCTAGTATGACAGAAATTAATGTTGGTTCGATTGATAATCTAAATCCTACAAGACCACCTATATTTGATGGCAATGACTATGAGTACTGGAGAGATCGAATGAAGACTTCTATTATAAATACTGGAGCAGACAACTTTGTTATGCTTACTGGTGATTATAAAATTCCTGACAAGGAAGCTAGAAGTTTCACTAACCATGAAAAGCAAGAATATAAACTTAATTATAAGGTACGCAATACTCTACTATGTTCAATGACTAGAAATATATATATCCAAATTTTTTCTTGTGAAGCAGCTAATTGTATCTGGAAGAAGTTAGAGGTTACACACTTTGGGACTTCTAAGGTGATTGAGAATAGAAGAGCTATGCTTAGTGCTGAATATCATGGCTTCAATTTTCCTTATGGTGAACCAATCTGTAAATTGCAACAGACATTCATGACTATAGTCAATAGTCTACAATCTATGGGAGAAAAAGGTTTAGATGATGAAGCTCTTGTGGATAAAATAATTGATATTATGACCAATGAGTGGGAATCCAAGAGAACAGCTATAGATGAGAACAGGAAGGTCACTTAAATTACTCTTGATGAGCCTTTTGGAACTCTTCTACAACATGAAACCAGAATGAAGAGAGATGTAGACAACATCAAGAAGAAGAATGGAAATGGTACTATTGCTTTTACTACAACTTCAAATCAGATGAAAGCTAAGACTCCTGAGAGAGTAACCAGATCCAAGTCTAAGAAAGTTATTTTCCAATATGAATCTAGTGAGAGTGAAGTCTCAGAAAATGAACTAGCAAATCTTTCTCGAAGGATGAACAAGATAGCTGGCCAGAGAAATTTCCAATCAAAGTATAAGAAAAAGGAAAGGAAAGATAATAAAGATGGAGAAGTTACTTGTTATGAGTGCAAAAGAGCTGGACATATTAGACCAGATTTCCCTATGCTCAAAAAGAAAGAAAGGAAGCAAAGGCATTCAGACAGGAACAGAAAGAAATATTATAAAGCCAAAGCTAAGAACGTTCTGAAAGATAATGACACCTGGAGTGCCAGTGGTGGTGACACTTCAGATGAATCTTCTGATTATGAATCTTCAGGACAGAAGAATCTTATTCTTATAGCCAGATTACATATTGATAATCATTGTTTTATGGCTAAGGTACGAAATGCTGAATCATTAACCAATGTTTCTTAAAATTCTAATGATAGGAAGTATTATAACTCTTCTGATGAAGAATCTTCTTTTGATGAATAAAATACTTTACCTACTTATGAAGAAGTCTCTAGGTTTGCTGAACTTCTTGAGATTGATAATTCCAAACTCAATAAGAAATTTGATAAGGAAAACTCTAGTAATTCTATTCTTACGAAAGAGATATCAGATCTTTCTAAAGATCTTGATAGGAAAAATGCTGATTTTGAAAATATTTCAAAAAATATTGAGGAAGTAAGTTCTGAGAAGAAAAAACTTTCTAAAGAATTAGAAAAAGTAATTTCTAAGAAAAATGTTCTCGAGCCTAGCTCTAGTTCTAAAACTAATGATTTTGAGGATAAAAACTTGGTTGTAAAACTCAAGTCTGAAATTTTTTCCTTAAAGAAGTGTTTCTCAAACTTAACCCATGGTAAAAATTTTTTTGCTAAAATATATTCCCAAATACGACCTTTAAGAAATAAATCCGGATTTGGTTATACCCATGAAAAACCAATTTTCAGTAACAATTATTTTGTTCCTCAAAGTGTCCCATTTTGTACCAAGTGTCAATGTGGTGGTCACTGGGCAAAGAATTGTTCCTTAAACAAAACCCAATCTTTAGGATTTCACAAAGCTTACTTCTCTATGAAGATGTGGGTTCCTAAAATTTTATTATCTGGAAATCTCGGATCCAAACAAGTTTGGATCCCGAAAGTCTAATTTTCTTCTTTATTTCAGGAAAAGAAAGAGAATACCAGCAACAATACATGGTACATGGATAGTGGATGTTCCCGGCACATGACTGGTAACAAAAGCTTTTTTGAAAAGATTATCAAAACAAAAGGAGGAAAGGTAACTTTCGGAGATAATGCTAAGGGTGAGATTGTTGGTATTGGTAATATTGTTCTTCTTGGTAAAACCTTGATTTCAAATGTTCTTTTTGTTAAAGGTCTTAAGCACAACCTCATTAGCATAAGTCAGTTATGTGATGAAGGTTACCTTGTGAATTTTAGGAATGATAAGTGCTTAGTTCACAATTCCAAGGAAGAATTTATTCTCTCAGCCAATAGGCAAGAGAATGTATACACTCCGAACTTAGAAGACCTCAGAAGCAAAGATTTACCATGCCTAAGTGCAATGGAAGATCATTCTTGGTTATGGCATAGAAGACTAGGTCACTATAACCTTAGGAACCAATGTAAACTCTCTAAGAAGAAACTAGTTAAGGATCTACCAGAGCTTAGATTTGATTCTTCTAAAGTTTGTGATCATTGTCAATATGGCAAGCAACATAAATATAGTTTTAAGTCAATCGGTGAAGTCTCAACAACCGATGCATTACAGTTAGTGCACATGGATCTTTTTGGTCCAACACAAACTGGAAGTATTGGAGGAAAATACAATGTGTTTGTTCTAGTTGATGATTACACTAGGTTTACTTGGGTCTATTTTCTAAAAAAGAAGTCTGAAGCTTTTTCCTATTTCAAAAGTTTTAGAGCTCAAGTTAAAAATGAGAAAAACCTTCCATTGAAAACTATTCATAGTGATCATGGAGGAGAATTTCAAAATTCTGATTTTGAAACATTTTGTAGTAAGAAAGGTATTACTCACAACTTTTCAGCACCTATAACTCCTAAACAGAATGGTGTAGTTGAAAGAAGAAATATAATTCTTCAGGAGATAACTAGAACCATGTTGAGTGAATATTCTATTGCTAGACATTTCTGGGTTGAAGCTGTAAGTACTGCTTGCTATACTATAAATCGAGTTTTAATTAGACCTTTTCTTAATAAAACTCCTTATGAGTTATGGAATGGTAGAAAACCAAGACTATCCAACTTCAAGGTTTTTGGTTGCAAAGTATTCATTTTGAATACTAAAGATAACTTACATAAATTCGCACCAAAATCTGATGAAGGGATTTTCTTAGGATATTCCACAACCTCTAAGGCCTATAGTGTTTTTAATAAAAATACTTGTACTGTTGAAGAAACAATACATGTAAAATTTGATGAGTCATATCCTTTTATTTTCAAACCATCCCAGCCTACATCTTCTGAGGTGTTTTCAAAAATTGATTATCAACCTTTGATAGAAGAACCTTCTGATAAGGATAATGTTCATGAAGATATTCCTAAAACATTTACCCAAGAAGACATTCTACCCTATGTTGATGAACAGGTTTTACAAAACCCAAATCAGGTGTTTCTTACGAATCATCTCAGTGATAGTATCATTCGTGATGTAAATCAACTTGTAAGGACTAGAAGTTCCTTAAGAAATGAAGTAGATCACCTAGAATTTCTTTCCCAATTAGAACCAAAAAGCACTGATGAAGCTCTAGGTGATGATGATTGGATCAAAGAAATGCAAGATGAACTAAATGAATTTGAAAGGATTAAAGTCTGGACCTTCGTTGAAAGACCTATGGAAACTTCTGTTATCGGAGTAAAATGGGTCTTCAGAAATAAATGTGATGAAAATGGAGTCATAGTAAGAAATAAAGCTAGACTTGTTTCCAAAGGCTATAATCAGCAAGAGGGAATATACTATGAAGAAACCTATGCTCCAGTAGCTAGACTTGAATATATCCGTATTCTATTTGCTTTTGCAGCATTCTTTAATTTCAAACTTTTTCAAATGGATGTGAAATGTTATTTTCTTAACGGTTATGTTCAAGAGGATGTTTTTGAAGAACAACCTCCTGGCTTTGAAGATACAAAACATCCGGATCATGTTTTTAGACTTACCAAAGCTTTGTATGGTCTTAAACAAGCCCCACGAAAATGGTATGATAGACTCACTGGATTTTTGCTTCAAAATAACTATGTTAAGGGAAATGCAGATCCAACCCTTTTTATAAAGAAAGATAAGAATTTTTTTTTGATTATTCAAATTTATGTTGATGACATTATATTTGGTTCAACTCAGCAATCTTTGACTGACTCTTTTGCTAGTCTAATGAAATCTGAGTTTGAAATGAGTATGATGGGTGAGTTAACATTTTTCCTTGGATTTCAAATTTCTCAAAAACCAGAAGGAACCTACATATCTCAACATAAGTATATTAAAGATCTTCTTAAAAAGTATGGTTATGACAACAATAAATGTATAAGTACTCCCATTGGTACCTCAAACTCTTTAGATCTTGATGAAGCTGGGAAACCAGTAGATCAAACATCTTTTAATGGTATGATAGGAAGTTTACCTTACATAACAGCTAATCGACCGGACTTAATGTTTTCAGTATACTTATGTGAAAGATATCAATCCAATCCTAAGGAATCTCACTTAAAGGCCGTAAAAAGAATTTTTCGCTACCTTAAGGGAACCATGGATCTAGGATTATTTTATACTTCTGGAAATGATTTTGTTCTAAAAAGATTTTCTGATGCTGACTTTCGTGGATGTCGAATGGATAGAAAGTCTACATCCTGAACTAGTCATTTCTTAGGAGATTCATTAGTTTCTTGGTCCTACAAGAAGAATCATTCTGTAGCACTTTCCACAGCTGAAGCTGAATATGTAGCAGCTAGAAGTTGTTGTGCTCAAGTGTTGTGGATGCAACACACACTCACAGACTATCGCTTGAGTTTTACTAAAACTAAAATTTTGTATGATAACACAAGTTCCATTGCACTTAGTAAGAACCCTGCACATCACTCCCATGCAAAACACATAGATATTAGGCATCACTTTCTTAGGGATCACACACTTAAAGGAGATATTATTCTTCATATTATTGGAACGCAAGATCAACAAGCTGATATTTTCACAAAGTCTTTGCCTTCTGATAGATTTGAATATATTAAACAGAAGTTAGGAATGATAACCTTAAGGTAATCCTCCTTAATTAACTTTCTGTTGAAAAAGTCTCCTTACAGCAATAAACTCATTTTCATAGGTGGAGTATTTTTTGTTTCTTAGAATAACAATGTTTTTTCAAAGTTTGTTTTCAAACTTTTCGGAACGAAGATTTCCGGAATGGAACTTCCGGAACTAAAATTTTTCTAGAATAGACATTTTCGTACAGAATACTTCCGGAATGGAAGTGTTCGTATTGAAAACATCTGGAATGGAAATTTTCGTACTTGTATTTTCCTAACGGAACATTCATACTGAATCTTCCTTAATAAGTTTTTAATTTTCAAAATTTTGTAATGAATTTTTCGTACTAAGTTTTTCCCTTACTAAGTTTGTTTTTCATACTGAGTTTTCTGAAATTGGTTTTCCGTAATGTTTTTTTTCTGAGTTTATTTTTCGTAGTAAAGTTTTTTTGTGAATATTGTCTTTTCGTAATAAATATCTTTTTCCGCGGTCATTTTTATATTACCAATTACGAATAATCCTCCTCATCCAATCCGAAAGGTATGATTTCCTTACTCAAGTTTTCGTAGTCATATTTTACTTGCTGGAATTTTCTATTATTTTGTTTTCAGATTATAGTTTTTCTTAATTCTTTGCTTTTATAAAAACCTCAAAAAGATCGGATTCAAGTTTTCAACCGTCAGATCTGATCTTAGCTTATCCCAACCATTAGATCAACAGAGGAAATTGAACCGTCGCTCCATTGCCTATATAAAGGGGACCCAAATACTCGTCCCACGTCGATTTCAAGCTCTCGCGTCCCAAATCTCTGCCTCTCTGTTTTAAAGCTGTTCCGAACTTCAGACTTCTCTGTTCAGAACTTCTCAGAGGACTTCAGTTCCGAATGTCTGCAGAGTTAGAGTCTCAAGAGATTTCATCCACCAAACCTATTTTACAATGGTTAGTTTACAGAGAATGGATAGTCCATCCGGATTTCTTCAACAACTATGATTCTCTTATTTCGAAGAATATTAAGTTGAATGGCTGCGAAGATATTGCTGTATCCAAACCAGGGAATCAAGACGATGTCTTTTCGGAGTTACTTGTTGAGTTCTATGAATCAGTTTCCTTCTTTAAGGAAGATAATAGGGAGAAATTTTCCTCTATGTATTATGGTAAGACTTACAAGATTTCTTATACCAAGGCAGCAAGTTTGGCAGGGCTGACGTATGAAGGAGAATCCGAATTTATTTCTCATGTGTTGCCAGATTCTAAGGGTATCTTCGACAAGGAAAAATCCCTGAAAACTCTCGGACTCTCAGATGACAAAGCTTCTAAGATTGCTAGTTTTCCTACAAACTTCCGGATTATGGAGTTGTGGGTACATGGGCTTATCATACCAAGGAAAGGTGATAAAGAAATCTTGAAGAAGAGTGAGATCTATATCTTATATTTCCTGATAAATCTAAGGAAGTTTAACTTCATGAGGTACATTCTTATAACCATTTAGAATCTTAAGAAAGGAAATATCAGAGCCCAGATCGTAATGTACCCAGCAATTATATCGAGGATGATAGTTCAGTGCCTTGAGTCTTTCAAAGAAACTTGTAGATCTAATCCAAGGGTTTGAAAAATTTTGTTGGTCAGTGATGATACTCTTAAGAGGATGGATGTGGCTTTCAACAAGGAGACTGGTGAGTTCTTCTATTTGCCTAATCAAGAAGAAGTTGCTCCGAAGGTTGCTGAACCAGTATCATCTAAGACAGTAAAGAAAAGAAAGTTGAAAGAAGTTGTAGTTGAAGTTGAGGATCCTAAAGCTATGGAAGCTCAAACTGCACCTCCCAAACCAAAGAAGAAGAAAGCCTATCCTGATGAAGTTGTTGCGAAGTGGAAAGAAGATAAAGAGAAAAGGAAAGAAGGGGATCCGCAGTTTGGATTGGACCCTGCGGAGGCTAAGGCATTGAAGGAGAGAACTGCTGATGAGCTTGAAAAACATGTAAAGGAAAATAAGGTCAAGAAGAAGATGACAGAAGCCGAGGCAATCCAAGCGTTGTTAAAATTTAATGAGATGGTATCCGGAAGAATTCCAGTTCCGAGATCTTTCTCCATGGAATCTCTACCTGAGACTCCAGGAAGAAACCTTGATTTTCCGGAATAGATTACAACTGAACATGTTGAGAAACTTGACCAGATTCAACAAGTGGGAGAGGAAGAAGTAGTTGCTGAAGGAAGTGGTGAAACATGAGATTTATTGAAAGAAGTAGATGATTATAAGGGGTCGCCTTCAGAACATCTGTCACTCCGAACATCATAGGCTGAATCATCTAAGTTAGTAACTCCAGAGAAAGATAAGAATGAGGAAGATGTTGTTCAAAAAGTTGTTGATGATATTATTCAAGTGTCTATTGGTGAGTAGAAAACTCTTGATCAAGAATCGATTCCGAAAGAGGACAAGGGAAAGTAACTCCTTGTTGAGACTCCGAAATCAGTGGAAATCAAGAAAAGAGAATTTTGTGATTCATCTAAAAGGAAGTTGGAGCTTATTGAGGAATAAAATTCTCCAAGTAAAGTTTCAGATTCGGAGTCATCCTCGTTGGGACATGACTTTGTTGTTCAATCTTTGAGGAAGTTAGTTGGTTCCATTCTGACAATCTCGACTATAGACTCAAGATGCCAAATGTTCCAACATGCTCTGAATCAGAAATCAGATTATGTATCCTTAGTCATGGATAAGTATGTCGAGATAGAAGCCAAATTCAAATCTTTTCTTGTTGGAAATGAAGCCCACAAAAGATCTTGCAAGAGAATGACGATCTGGTCGAGGAAGACTATGTAAGATATGAGGCTATTCGATGAGTTTCAAGACAATGTTAACGATTCTTTTGAGACCGTGGACAGGAAGATAAATGAGTTAACTTCATCCTTTGAAGAGAAGATGACAGATGAAAAGAACTTCCGGATTCAAGAAGTCAGAGATCTGAATGGGAAGCTGAATTCCATTTCTCAAAACTGGAAGTTTGAAAGGGATCATCAGATTGAGTTTGAACAGAAGATGAAGTATCAGGAAGAAAAGATCAAGGCTCAGGAAGAAAAGCTGATAGCCCGGGAAGAAAAGATTGAAGCTCAATCTGCAAGAATAGTGGTATTAGAGAAGCAAGCTGAAGAAGATCATAAAGACTTGAAAAAGATCAAGACTATTCTTAAGGGGATCATGTCGAAGGAAAAAGATCCGAAATAACTAAATCAGATCTTTTTGTTGTATCTAATTTTCTTTGTTGCCGAGATTTTAAACATAATGAAAATTGTGCCTCTCGTTTCTTTTGTTGTTATTACTATTTTTTTCAGGTACTTTGTTATTTTTTTTCCATTCCCTCGATTTCTTTTTGAAAATCACAAAGGGGGAGAAGGAAATGATCCTTAAGAAAAAGAAGAACTCAAATGAGAGTTTATCTAAAGAGGAGAAGGAAAATATCCTTAAGGAAAATGAACTCTAATAAGAGTCTATCTAAGGGGGAGTTTTTCATTAAAGAAGACATTCTTTTTCGTAATGGAATGTCACTCCGGAAATCTAGAATACGATCCTTAGTGTTTCAAAGCCTAAGGGGGAGTTATTCGTATTCATCAATTTCCTTAAAGCCAAGGGAGATAAGCCTTAATGTTTTTCTTTCTTCTTAGAATTTCTTTTTTGTAAGGATGTTTGTGCTTTCGAAAAAGGGGGAGATTGTTGAGTCAATAAGGTTTTCCTTATGACTTTTTCCATTCCTTCTTGTTTTGAAAATCACAAACACCATATCTTTAAGAAAAATGTTTTCTTAAGAAAAATTGCTTTTATAAGAAGAATTGCTTTCTTAAGGAAAATTGCTTTTATAAGGAAGTCTCTTTTATAAGAAAAACTATCCTTATCATATTTTCACCAATATTTTTCTTAAGTATAAGATTCGGATTCATTTCTATTTTCTCGGAGTTACTTGAAACTTTGATATGAAGTATTCTGTTTTAAGATCCGAATTCTGGATAAGAACTGTGATAAAGTTTCACTCCGAAATCCAGAATGAGAACTGTGAAAAAGTTTCATTCCGAATTCCGGATACAGTTTTAATCCAGATTTCGGATACAAATTCTTATGAAGTTCTATGACGAATTCTCATTATGAATTCTGATGAAGAATTCTCATTACGAATTCTGATAATGAATTCTCATTCCGAATTCTCATTCCGAATTCACCTAGTAAACAGAATCTGATTATCTTTGATTTATACACTCTGAATTAATTTAGACTCTGAAAAATATTTTGGTTAGACTCCGAACTTTTATTCTGCTTACACTTCTATAATTTGTCTACTCTTTATTATTTTCATTACACTCCGAACCCTCACTCAGAAGCGTTCATTCTGAACTTTTGAGTTAGTTTTTAAAACATTGTCGTACATTCTACTACACTTGTTTTGTTATAAAACGATGTCGTCTATTTTGTTATAAACTAACCGTTTTCTAAGTGACACGTGTACAGGTCCCTCAAATCTTTAAGGAAAATATAACCATTGGAGAAGGAGCCGACCTTACCTATAAATAGGAGCTCATTTGAAAGAGCACGGTGTGGAAGTGCTGCTGAAAGGCTGACTAATCTACTTGAAGTGATTTCTAGAGAGAGAGGCTCTTATTAACTGTCAAAGCTTCGTGCGACTCCGAATGTTGGTGATTACATTCTAGGGCTTCCGGGGATAGGAAGACAGAGGTTCCGACTACCTTGAAGTTCGAGGGCTTCCTTGCTGTGGAAGACAAAGGTTGCCAACTACCTTGAAGTTGAGGGATTGAGGGGATAGCAAGACAGAGACTCTGATCTTCGTATTGAAGGCTTACCCTGGTGTGGGTAAGACAGACTTGCTTGGATGTATAAATCAAGGGACCTTTTTCCAAGGTTGTTGGATACCCTTCTCTTTGGGTTAAAATACTTATATCGTGTTACTTGTAGTTTAACTACTTGTTTTATTTCCACTGCATTTTGTATTATAATGAAATTATAACATTCTTATACTTCCTTATTTGTACTCTGTTTCATTTAGATTCTATACGCTTTAAGGTAGAATCTCATATTGTAATCTTTTGTTAAGTATCAATCTCCAGAACCATATTTTCAGAACCTACTTTCGGAATCTCTTTCCAAGATTGTGTTCGGTGTTAGAGGTGTTGTGAATTTTCTTAGTTTAACTTTGTTAAACTTAGCCCTTTCCTTTGCTTAAGGAAAACATAGTTTATCGTAACTAACATTAAAGGTTACAAAGTAATTTTTAAAGTATACAATTCACCCCCCCTCTTGTAAATTGAGCATCTACATCACTATTTCGATCCTACAGATATTTTAACAGCCTCAGTCTTTTTAGGATTGTTATTTCTTACTCATGTTCTATATTTAATTGTTTTTGAGTTAATAATTTTTTGGGTGAATTATTATGTAGGTTTGGGTGGGTTTTGAGGTTTTTAGAAACCCTAATTGGGGTTCATGTGTTGAGGACATTTTAAAGAAATCATGTGGTTCTCCATAGGTAAACGTAAAACATGGTAGTGTGGGGTAGTAGGTGGTGTACTGTTGGATCAATGTTAGAGATTACCATGAGACATTCTATAGGAAACTATTAAATATGGAATTTATGAAAAATAATGGTTTGTTCACACTTTACCAAACTATGTGGACAAATCATGTGGGTGGATAAAAGAGGCAGTGACCCCCACACGATTGGTGTATGACTTAGTTAATTTTGAAAAGAAACCATAAATGAAAAACTACTTAATAAAAAATATAACAATTTACAAAAAAATACCATGAAATCCCACATTCTTCCACCAACATCTAGGTATCTCAATCCATAGGACTCAGATGTTTCTTTTGGTGAATTCCATCCCCCAGGAGAGAAATTCCATCAGATCTGGAGATGTTAGACCTTGGGATTTCAAGGAATGTGATAATTTATGCTATGTGTTTATTTTTATTTTTATATTTTATTGTGCATTCACATTTTTTAACAAACTAGATATATACTTTTATTGAAGAATAATATAATTTGGACACAATCAAATGTTATTCCTTATTTATGGTAAAGAAAGTGTTTTAGAAATCAATTTCTCTTTTGATCACTCTTGGATTTTTCTAGATCGTACCATTACATTGTATCTTATTAGGAATGTATAAACCAATTCTTGACCTTGTCATATTCTTCTTCTTTAATACTATCTCTTGAATTCATTTTTGGTTATTTAGGGTTGGTTCTGGGGATCTTTGGTGGGTGATCATTATTTGGTAGGAAAACATGGAAATTGTGTTTTGATATTCTTAAGGAAAGAAGTTCCTTATGATGTTATTGTAGTTGTATAAACAATGTAATATGACATGTTTTTTTTGTCGGTGTATATAAAATAAGACCATTATTGATATGAAATGATTTTTTATATGTATAACTTATTTTTTTCTTTGTTTTCACTTTGTAATGAATATATTAGTATGTCCATGGAATTTTTGTATTTCGTTTCGAAGTTACAAACAAAACATTTTTGTATTAGTTAATACCATGTATGGGTTGAATTTTTGATCCAATTTTTAATGATTATAGTGGGGTTATGAATTAAGGATAATGAGGAATGATAGACTTTTGGAATGACCAGATATCATTGACAGTGTATGATGGCATTGTGTCCAAACTTGAGATTGGTAGTAGGGCCTGAATAAAATCAATTCTAAATTGAAGTAGTTGGTTGTATAGATTATATTTTGGTCTCAATCATGGGATGGATTGTTCCATGACTCACATTGTCCTTTTGGAATATTTCTATTTTCATGGAAATATGATGTAACTTCTTTTCCCACATGGATCCAAAACATTTTATTCCTTGATTTATGGAGTCCTCTTAAGTACACAACTACTCTACATAAGAGTTTTTAATTGGGCATTGTATTTAATATGATTCCATAAATTATATTATAAATTTTATGAATATGATAATGATTTATTGTTAGTATCCTACTATATTTATACTTGAACCTTTCACATGTATATTGTTGTGTGTGTGAACTTTATGGTAAGGGATCCTATACTATGAAATGTTCTTAATTTGGGTGGTTGAGCTAGACAAATATGGAATACGAGTGGAGTTATATTGATATTCAAATTTATTTTGATGATTTCTTCTTTCATATTCCATTTTTTACATTCCTTGGTACATGACATATAGTTGGATGGTTTTAATTTTCACAAATGACATATTGATAGAATATGGTTTATGTTGTTACTTCTATTGCATGATTCAAATATTTTATTATTGCTTCAATTTACTATATTTCATATGTGTATCTGTATTGAGGGAATATCCTTAACATATTCTAATTTAGGGCATCACAAATAGTCCAAAACCTCTTACAAATGAGCATAAATGCATGAGGTCTTGTGACACTTCTACTATAACAAGGTGGCTCAAGACTGATAGTTACATATAGGCTCAATATCACCCCACATAACAAAAAATAAACCATATAAACACAAGTAAAATTAATATCAACATTATTATAACATTTAATCATATTGGAATGATAAATATATATATTTTATATACCAATGAAGCAAAATAATGAATTCATTCTAATCTATATTGGTCATGCATTACAATGTGGATTACATAATGATACAATCACATATATAGTATATATGAATGAAGAAAACAAAATAAATTTTAGAGACACTAAAAACTGTCCTCATCCATTCCATGGAAATATTTTCACATAAAACTACTTAACCCCAACCCATATACCTATGTATAGTCCCCTTATCTTAATTACATATGAAACATAATATCGATATAGATATATAGCGTATGGGCATAAAACATAGGTAGGCACTTCATTTGGGGAACTAAATATAAACATTTATATATTTCCATGAATGAATAATATGAAATAAAAGTAGTAACACACATCACACATAGATATTTCTTGTGTTCATGTCCATATGAGTATTCCATAATTCTTGATTATATCATATTTTTTCACTTTCAATATTTTAGGATGGTTTTTTGGGTTCATGTCTTTGGATAGATTTTTCTATGTCCCAACAATTAGGTATTAGACATCTCAAAAGATAACACTAATAGGTATCATATGGTGAATTTCTTCATAAAAATTCATAAGCATTAGTTTGACTATATATACTCAATTCACACTCATTAGGATCAAGAAGAAAAATTCTATCATATCTATTCTCTTAGGAATTTGGTTTTTCGATTCATTACTATTAATTCTCTTAAGGAATTTTTCAACCAAAGAAAATAAAAATTCTTAGATAAATCTCCCAAATGTATATGTAAAACCTGGAATGTAGATAATACACTATAATCTATCTCAAAAAATACCCTCAGTGATAGGGTACCCTATATCTAATATGTCATACTCGAAATAGGATTAAATATAGGCCACACCATTGAAATAAATTCATTCAAAGGAGGTAATATAATCATATAAAATCCTATTGTGATCACCGAAATTATAGGATAACCTTCCTCATCCATACCTTGGGTCAATTGAGGATCCAAAAAAACAAAATATTTTGATTAATTAATCAAAATCAATGCAAATTCCATTCCCAATATGAGACCTTTCATATTCACCCATCACACTTCATTCATTATACATCCAAAGATAATTATCATTTTTAAGTATATAATATTATTCATCCAATAAAATTTGTTGATCACACCAGTAAAACAGAACTGGATAATCTATCCCATGATGTACCCATAATTCAATTTAATAACCCTACTGGTGATGTGGCCATTTGGCCTAAAACATCGCCCAGTTTATATTATCTCGAAATAGTTATATATTTTCTCACATGTATAAAAAATAGCCAAGATAGATTAATAATTTTAATTTATAAGATACCATCCTAATATTATATCACTAATTTATTTCCTCCTCACTTTAAACCCCTTTAGTTTTGGATTGGTTTTAATGGGGAATGATTTACAGTTTAATACATTAACACCAAAAATAGATCATTTATTATGATATTATAGTTGGTTTTCTAGAAAAAATTATTTTTCATTTTATATTACTTGTATATTCACAACCAATTATATTAATAAATATTATATAAAATATTGAATTTTCTACATTATAATCCCATCATAATAATGTCCCAGCCTATTTATCCAATTGAATGATCATAATTGTTCCCTGTTACAATGATAACCATGAGTTGTTGTGCTGATATTCTGAAAATATTGTTCAATGGTCTGATAACAATATAAGATGTGATATAAATAATATTTTATTGTCCATTTATTGATACATAGAAGTGGATGCGACATAATCTCATGAAATTCACACATGATAATCATTATGTTAGAAGGTTTTAAGAAAAAATGTAATAGTAGGATTTTTATATGATTACATGTAACTAGCAATTTATATCTTGGAATACATGTAATAATCCTTGTACATTAGATTATTAATAATGTATGTTACATGTTAGGTATTTTGATGTATTTCCAAAAAATTTAATAACTTACATTGATAGTGATGTAGGATATTTTGGGTGCATCAGGAGTGATATTTCATTAATGAATAACTGAATAGAGTATTTTTTTACTTCTATTTAAAGAAGTTGATATCTTAATAAATTTTATTCAAATGGAAATAAATATCTAAATTCAATAGAAATGGTATATTTATGGGTTCATTTTAGGAATTCTTATAAACATATTTCAATCATAAAGGTTAATCAAACCTATAAAGAACATCTTTTATTTGAGATATCAAGTGAAAAACATTATATCAAACAGTGAAAGGTTTTTTTGTTATAATCACTCTTGAATTAACTTATTCCACTATGGGAACCATAACATGTTTCCAGAATGTGATACTATAATTTTGAAAATCCCACATAATTTTATTTAGGAGCATTCTTAAAGGGCCAGAAACATAGTTTATCACAAAATCTCAATTAAATTAAACACGAATCTAGTGATGGAAATAAATTTTAATTTCATGAAAAAGTAATTATATTTATTTAGGATATTTTATTTTATTTTATTATTCATCCAATAATTTTAGTTAAATAACTAAATAATTATTTATTCACAAGAAATCTTAATAAAGTATGTATTTATTTATTATTTTATTAAAGAGGTAATAAATAATATTTATTGTTAAATAATTAGTTATTTTGTTACATGAATATTAATATTAATAGTTATTATCTAGAAAATGAATATAATATTCATTTATGGAGTGTATAATATTTATTACTCAAGGTTGTGTAAATGGTGAGGAAGAAACATGAACCAAGTTAAATAGTTCCATTAGAGCGATATTTTAAATGCCATTTTAATAAATAATAATTTATTTAAAGAATAATATACATTTTGTTCATGAGATATGAACATGTTAATTAAATAATAATAATAATAATGATATTATTATTTGAAAATAGGTTCACTACAAATTAAGGTAATAAAAAAGCGTCTATGTGCAATAATTTTTTATTTAACCCTGATCTATATATACATGGTCATATCATTTCTTAGGTTTAGTTTAGGAGACATTTTTGTTCACAATAAATCCCATATAGATAATTATTTCTCAATGAAGAAAAAATCTAGGGTTTCTCTCAAGTTGGATAGTATTCTTGGACCATCTCCATTCCTCTCAAGATCATGTGAACAAGATAAATAATCCTTCAATGCTAGAATATTGGGTTTTGATCAATAAAAATAAATAAGATGATCAGTTTTTCAACACCAGAACCCATCATTTGATTAGTTACGTTCATTAATCAAGGTTCATACGTGTATCACTGTAAGAGAGATTTTATTTCTGATCCAATTAGTGCAACAATGGTTTAATTAAAATGGGGTTAGATTGATCAATATATAAATGAAAGAGAGATCTCAACGATGATGTATTTTTTATTATTAATAAATTGAATACAAATTTATCATGAAATATATTATTTATTGTTTCAAATATTTTTTTTTCTAGTTTCCATAGGTACATTCAAGGAAATTAATTTTCTTAATTATGATGTTCCAAATTATTCATTGAATCATATAAAAAACATGTTGGGCATCATCCCACCACTATATATATTATTCTAAGGTCCTTCAATTGGTATCAAAAAATTAGATTTTAAATTTATAATTACATATTATTCACTAAATGAAAAACCAATTTGGTGCTCATTTTCCATTTATGTTTCTTTTTTATATTATCTAATTGTTAGGATATCTTCATTATTCACATTTATAAAACCAAAAACTTGTTAATGGAACAAGAATAACATCCACATAATTATTCTGATGTTTCTAGAGATCCTTTCTTGATAACATGGGACTATACAATAAGAATTTTAAATATACGCATTTTTACTCGTTTTCACAACTCTAGGCAACAATAGAGATAAATATGACTGTATTTGTCGAAAAATGTGGAAATACATTACACACATTATATTTGATGAAACTAGTTATCACACTATTTTATGGACTATATATTATGTATTTGGTTTACATTTTTCATATTCCTATATGGTTTAGAAACAATGTAGTGAAATACACTTCATGAATTTATTACATAACATGTAACTATGAAATAGGAGCCATATTGAAATATATTGAGTATAGCTAGTTTACACACTATGTAACCCATAAATGTCAAAATAAATTACATGTTGAGTCCCTATCTGTTTATCAAAATTTTTTTTACATGGCATGTATCCCTCTATACACACCATGTAACACATACATGGTTAGGCGGAGCACATGCTAAGCTCAGCTACACTCCAATTAAATAAAAAAATTATACTACAAAAAAATAAAAACATGTCCTTGTGTCATAAATTGATATTACACACCATGTAAATTGGATTATGGAATATTAAATTTTTAATTAATTAATATATTAAACTTAAATCTAAATATCGTGGATGGTTGTTACACACCATGTACACAACATGTAGTAAAAAAAGTACCTTCCAAATCAATCCACACATGTCAATGTGTCCTAAATAAACAGTACTCTCTACATAATTTTGCGAGAAACTATGTATTATATATTTCTTATAAATTCAAAAGACATGATAAGGAAAATTCCAAAAGCCATGTGTTTCATAAATTTACACACCATGTTTCGACAAGTACAATTCATAAAATAAATTAATTGTAAACAAAATAATATTTTTTATAAATTTAAATGTATGGGAATCTCTAAGATAGTTTGGATGAAAATTTAGATAAATGAATGAATGAATGAACAAACAACATAGATAATTAATTTATTAATTTTGTAAATTTATCTTGATAAATATTGATTGAAATGAATTCTACATAATTTTATTAAAGGTGTATTAATTTCATGGGTGTATGACCATGATATTTACCGACTTATATATGTGTTTTACAACATTAAATTTAATTATTGTTAAATATTTATTTTAGTAACTTTTATTAAATTAAAATTTTGGTATTCATATTACACCCTCCACTTATTATGTAATAGTTTATATGTCAATCATTTCTTTATTATAATTTAATACCCACTGTTCCCCACACCTATTATTGACTAAAAAATATGTTAATGATGGATCTTCCAAGTGAAAGGAGTTGGTTCAAGTACATATTGAATGTGAAACAATCCTAGGTGATATACAGGAGAATCAGTGGGATTTTACAACTCATACCTTGTTATGGTACTAGTAATGTTTTCACAAATGTTAAGGTATATTTATAATTTTATCAATAAATTGACCATTAGAAAGGCATTGATCATTCCAAGTTATTATATATATATATAATACATGGGTATTTTTTATTGATTATTTATCACGATCACAATAATAATTGAATTAACATGCATGATATATTGAATTAAAATAAAATCTATTATGCATATATTATTTATTCAAAATATGGTTAATTAATTATATAATAACTTCATTATATAATAAAGGCATTTAAAAGGATAAAATATGCATATTTACACATAAAAAATCCCCCAAGAAAATAATAACTCATAATATTTTTCTATTATAAATGTTAAGATGAAACCATAATTAATGTCTCTATCAAACAATAGTCAAGGAAACTTTTAATCATTATGGATAATAAAAAAAATTATGTTGGGACTACGTAAACCACATTATAGTTGATCCAATGGAAATAATGTATTTAATACAAATTTGGACTAATGTGATGTAGAAATATGAGTTTTAATTTTTGTAATAATGATTATACATCATAGATCAATGATTTCTTAGTTTGTAGTTGGTCAGACTGGCGTCAAAAATACATTCTCATGGACAGAATGAACATAGTATGGGCTATGAGATGTAAAATATGGATTTTTCCCATTGAATATCCGAATAATAGTACATTCTGACTCTAATAGTGTGGGATTTTGGGATATGATAAATATATTTAAGACTAAAAAGATAATTAAAGTTAGTCCATTCTATATATTTTAGTAATCAATTTTAAAGTACTTAATCATATTTAATGATGTTGTAAAAAAAAGAAATTTGATCAACATAAATATCCCTATAATTTTTAGAGTATAAGGATATCCTTATAACTATATATAAAATAATGGAGTGTTATAGGAACACACAAATTAAACTATGAAAAGAGTAGAACTTGTAGGTGAAAGATTCCCCAATTTTTGATCCACCTACAAAAAATGTGTATGAAGAATATCTTTATTTCAATTTAAAACAATTGGTTGATGTGATATATTTTTATTGTTTAATTTTATCATACAAAACATATAAATTTCATAAGTCTAAAGATAACATGGATATGTATAATATGTTCATACATCACCATGATCTATATTTGGATAATTCTAGATAGGATCAGTTCATGTTCTTCATGGAACTATTCACAAGAAAAATTAGAGTAGGTCTTATGGACATGCCTTATGATGTCAAGAAGACTGGATACATTGTGTGTCTATACATTCCAATCCTTAATATTCCTAATTAATTATGTTATGATCTCATATTTTATTCACTTAATTAATTATTATCCTACTGTATTGTTAATTTTTATAATAGAAACAATTGAGAAGTCAATCTTAGGTCTTATTAATGTAGCTCAGAAGGTAGACAAGGACAAAAAATATGAGAAACCTTCTACTAAAAAGGTCTAGGATTCGAAAAAAATCATTCTAAAAAATTTATTAAGAGAAATGTAGATATAAATTCTCATTATTAAAAGGTGATTATGATAATGATAGTGAGATACTTCTTATATATATACATCTCCAATAGGTTCGTAGTAATTCAGATCTCTAAAGGACCACATAGTTCTCATTTCTATTATATATCTCCTCATGAATGAATCCTTCACTTGATTTGACTCTCTGTATACATATGAAACATTAATGTTGGGATGAATGTCTAATTTGAGACGTTAAATACAATAAGGTAGGATTTTACTATGAAATTTCTTGTTCTTGATTTATGAAATTTAAGAGAACATTCAGAATCTGATTCATTCCATATGGGATTTTAGTTTGCATGGAAATCATGCATGATGGAATATATTATGGATTATTACATATATTTATATGGAATTATAGATACAATAATGAGATGAAAATAAACATTTTCAACAACATGATGTGTATAGAATAAACCTCCACAACATGAGGTTCTTGGAATTCCAGAGGCCTCAACAATAACCTTTAACTACATCCATGAATAAATCAGAGGAATGAAACTATGATATATTATCATATATACTTCCTCAGTGTTCTAAGAACACCCATAATTCTTAGGATATTCATATCTGTGATATTATTCTCCATTTGAATGGTCTTCACCATTATAACAGCCTATAGTTCACTATGAAAGGTAGATATCCTAGAATGAAAGGAGGTAGACCCATTATCATATAGTATTTCCTTCAAAACTATTCACGAAGAAATAAATATGGATGCAATAGAAAAATGAAGGAGATTTGGATTATGGTCATTATGTCCAGATTTACAGATGAGAAACGTTATGTTGTTAAGCTACCAGCATGTACCACAATCAATAATGAATAGGTTTCCAACATACATTCACAACTAAAAAACAAAACCACATCCCATAATGAGGTGTCAGATAGCCTCCTCTACCATTAATAATATATGGCATGCAGATACTAGTTTCTACCCAACCCTCTTCAATTTATCGTGAGTGGGAAATATAATTTTCATGATACAACATAAAATAATAAATATTTTGGGTTTTATGAATGGTACCTTGAATTAAAATATCCATGGTTGTGGTAAGTTGGATATATCACAATCCATCATGTAATTTTCCTTTAAATTAAGTCATACATTTCAGTTGGGCCTCTAAATAAGATTGTTACCATCCATTAAGATACATGTCTATATTTCAAGGCCATATTGAATAGTGAAAATATCTTCCAGATTTTTGTTTGTCTGGAGGTCATAAATGGACATTTATGTAATTATTGAAGAGGTATTTGGGGTTTTTAGAAGGTTTTCTAACAAGGTATTGACCAAAAAATTAATATTGGCTTATTTACTCAAAATCAATTATGAATGGTTCCCAAGAAGTAGTTTCGTTACAAAATGGTTGGATAAAAAGACAATGTAAGGGTCATTAGCATTCAGAAGATTCCAAGATAATTTATATTATTTCCAAGGCATAAAATTTATGAATATTACATAATTTTAGATAAATATTAATCACATAACAAAATTACATGCCTGGGGACTGAAATCGTTCAGTGTCCTTGGAAATTTGGAACACATTCTTATAATTTTTCGAAATATCTTCAACATCCCCCATAATGATCTTCCCGTTTTTGTACTCATACTTAAAGCCTTTCTTCATAAGCCATGGGATGGAAACATAAGAAAGGGTGAGATAATAAGCTGAGTAAGGTTAAAAAAGGGAGATATGTATGCATAATCATGTGAATAAGGGTATGAGAATATGATGATAACATTAGGAGATCACACCCTGCATATCAATGATCATTATCAGGAGTCACGACCTAACTGTTGGAAGTTCAAAAGAAATTAATCATAAGATAATCATGAACATAATATGTAGAATCAAACATAGGAATAATATATGGAATTATTACATACTCATTAATATATAAAATGATTTTTTTGTAATAGATTTTTACATAAAAAACCATCATAGTGGAATGGGTTCTCTCCCAAAAACATCTTAGTAATCAATGATCACTTCTCAGACTATCTTCATGGATAAATTCCTTTATAGAACTGGGTTCACTCCCCTTCCATCCAAATATTACTAAAATAGGTTCACATAGTATTATAGTCCATTATTACTAAACCATGTTTAATCTACATTCATACTAAGTAGTACTGAGTCGAGATCACTCTTCATTCTAAAACTATATTACTAAACCAAGTTCACTCCTCAGGCAATCCTCATATTACAGATCCATGTTCACTTCCTTTTCCTTCCCTGTATTACTGAACTATGATCACTCCTCATTCCATCCATATATTTTTTATGAGATATAAATCATTTCCCAATAAAATATAGGAATATATATTCCCCAAATGTCACTGAATTAAATCATACATATGGTTTCGAAAAGATAAAAGAATCATTGAATCATGACCTATAAAAAGAGATAGGCTTCATAATCATCATATCATATCCAATGAAAGGATCTGGGTAACATAAAAATTTCATCACATAATAACATGTGTAAAATAGATAGGTTTAATAATCATATAATATCAAATGAAACGAAATTTGTTTCAAAAGTTTTTTACCATGACATATCCTAAAGATGAAAAATCTGTTTTTTATACAAATTTTCATCATAATAATGAACCATTCAATGATGAAATAATAATGGTGTACTTGTATTATATCCTAAGTAAACATAAACATATACCAAAGGATTTCAACTCACATGTAAAAATAATTTTTAAGACCATTTACAAATATTTTTTTATGAAAATTTCCTTTCTTTTTAGTAAATGTTGTCTGAAATAGAAAACATTCTAAAACCAATTTTCTTTGAAAAAAACGTGACAAATATAAATAATATTGAAAATGTTTTTATTTAATTTTCAAAAAATATAAATTAAAAATATTTTTCAAATAAAATTATATTTAGAATATCATTTAAAAAATTTATTTAAATTTTTTTTAAGAAGGCATAGCTTTTTGAATAAGACAGATTTCCATCTGTGTGAGAAATAAAGTCATAATTTTATAAAAATATTTCAGAATTATATGAATTAAAAAAGTGTGTAAAAATAGTTCCATTACACGATGATATAATGAATATCCTAATGAGAATAAAATTCATGATATTTCATGATATGTGGACCATAATTTTTTATCAATGGAAACATAATCATAAACAATCCCAATAAACGATGAGATTGTAGAAACAGAGTCTTAAAACATTGTTAAAATTGAATCATAATATGAAAGGGATAATAAAATTACTTGATTCTTAATATATCCTTAAATTAAGGATATTCAAGATAAAATATGTCAACCTAAAATATATACAGCTCATAGAAGAATATAGGTCCATAAAAGAACATGTATCTCAATGGAGGCAAATTAAGTTAAAATCACCTTTTCGATTTGGTAACTTTTGAACAGTAATCCCCATGAATGTGAGATAATAAAATGTATATGTAAATATAAATAATTTTAAGTAAAATTACCATATAATAAATTAATGGGAATTATATACTCTGCAAAAAATTAACGAGTGGTTAATATGGCTTATTACTCACATAAATTAAAGTGAGACTAGAAACCCCCTTACTACGTGAGTAACGATTGAATCATGATACCTGAGAAATAATAACATGAATTGAAACATTGAATATCATGGAATAAATTAAATATATGATATAACATGTAATAGGGAATTATATAATTGATATAAAAATAAATATGTGTATAATAACAAATAATTCTCAATTTAATTTAAATTGAGATGAAACCGCTTATCTTCAGTGTTGACATCCTTCGTAAACATTCAAACCTATTGTATAATTAATATAAGTTAATAATAAATCGAAACAATAACTGTATTATTATTTATCATACCATATATTCTTTTATTATTATGTTATTTTATCAATTTATTAATAATTCAGGGATACTATTATGTTTTCAGTAATAACGGATTTGTTTTTTTACATGTTATACCATCTCATTATTAGTTATTTTTAATTGATCATCATTACACTTATTTATAAAATTAAAATATTGATTTTAATAAAATATATATTCAGTATATATGTATTTATAATAATAAATAAAATATATATAGTAAATAAAATAGACCATTCATGGATATTATAGGTCGTATGTAAACCTTAACACTATTATAATTTTCTTGTTTTTTAAATGAAATAATGTAAATCACATATATATATATATATATATTATAATAAAATTATAATTATTATGTAATTTTATGCACATATTTTAATTAAAACCATCCTTAATATATTCCATATAATGTATGAATGAATCACATCGCTTTGAGGAGGCGGTAGTCCACACGTCCACAAATGTTGTTATAGTATTCTCAAAAAAATGGAATGAATGATGTTATGTGTTATATAATAATTAAAAAGTACTAAATATAAAATAAATATCCAATATATAATATAAAAATAGTATTTACAATATTATTCCAACCATGACAGGCTGTAATGAAAGAAAAAATGACATCAGTTTGCGAGGTTGTATTTTGTTGTACACACGAACGATTATTGTGTATACCATTTGATGAAATTGTGTGAAGGTGTAGTTTGTAAAATTACCAAAAAACAGATAATTATATTTATTATATTTAGGTTATTATATAATAATAGAATAATAATAATGTATAAGGTGTAGAAATAAAAAAAATGCTCGTTGAAGAATGTTACCTGTTCTTCAAGTTACTTCTTTTGGTTTTCACCAAAGAACTTTAGTGGATATATTTAATGAAAAATTAAGGAATTTTGGATTATAGCAAGGAATTTTGGAGAATATTTTGGTAGGTTTTATATGATAAAAATATCATGATAGGTTTTAAAAATTGAGGGGTTGGGGTGTGATCCCTTTTATCAGTTGGGGAGTGGACACATATGACATTTTTGAAATGAATTGTGTGCTCTAGATGTTTATACAAACCAAGAGCTTCCATGACACAAAATATTTTATCTATAGAGGTTTAAAGTTAAAATATTCCCATAAAAGGGGTTTTGGAAAGGTTTATGGTTAAATTTACACATTATATTCAAATTTTAGTCTTTAAGTTAACTTGTTATACCTTGATCACTACAATTAATATTAATTTAATTAAATTATTAAAATGGTAAAAAATTAATTTTGGAAATATTATAAATTATAAATTATTCAAATTAAGAACATTAAATCCATTTTCCATATTATAATCACATATGTGGTTGGAATAAATTTTAGAATAACCCCGTAGACAGGATGAAACAATGAGTTTTTAATGTGAAAATATTCAAAAGGATGAAATGTTTTTATATCCAATTTCATAGGAAAATTGATTCCAATTACATAAATTGGATACATAGATTTATTATTGACATAAATATACATTAAAAACAAAAACAATAATTTAATTGTAAAAATAAATTAGATGAATAGTCACTTTTCAATTAAAATTCATTATTTTTCACTATTTTTCAAAAAATGAAACATCTTAGAAAAATACCAAAAATTAACCCAAAGTTAATTTTTTATATTAATAATTAAAAAAGAAAGTATATTTTTTCAAATAAATATTATAAAATTTTAAATAATTTGTTATAAAACAAATCATCCATTAAAAGATATAAAAACTGACTTTTAAGAAAATTACATTTTTTATACCTAAAATCATATTTTTTCTAATTTTATTCCTATAATATTTATTGGATGAATTTGACAACAATTGTAGGAATTTATTATGTTAATTTCATTGTAATATCTCAATAATAGGGATTAATTTAAATTATTAATGTAAAAAAATTTCCATAATAGAAATTATTTTTTCATAAAACACATATCATTTATATTCAATTGGGTTGTACATTCATTTCTAATTAATTGATCACAAAATATTTATTTTTATATACATGTGTAAACCATAGTTTCAAATTTTTATTATTATTCATATAACACATTCTAATGGGTGGGTTATAAAAACAATAATATGTTAATAATAATATTAATAATATATTGTAGTTTATTAAAACGTTGTATTGCATTTACCAAAAGCTATCGAAGGAACTCAACATTGTGTATAAAAAAAATCCAAATATTGCGTTTCATGTTACAAAATATAAAATATGTTTTCATGCAGTATAGGTATAACATTTTGTCACATATAAATCAATCATTACTTTGTGTAAAATTCAATGCATTCCACCAAAGAAATTTATTTCATTTGAAAAAAGATTAATACATAAAAAATCGAGGTGTTACATTCTACCCACCATAAAATTAATTTCAACCTCAATATTCATATGGGATATCAAAGGTTTAATTCTTGAATGTTCCTTTCATAGAATCCCAGAATATAAAAATTGACACTAAAAATCCTTTGAAAAATGAAATGTTGGAAGCATAATGGGTACCATAAATTACCTCATAATGAGGATTCCACATTGTTGAACATTTTTGGGATGTGAAATAAAATGACATTGAAGGAAAATCTAACTATAAATTTATGATGGTGGGTGATAGGGACCATAGTTAGGATATTGTTAACAATCACAAATCA
Source organism: Viscum album (assembly GCA_963277665.1). Lineage (NCBI taxonomy): Eukaryota > Viridiplantae > Streptophyta > Magnoliopsida > Santalales > Viscaceae > Viscum > Viscum album. The sequence continues at coordinate 2,068,739,211 of OY728121.1, forward strand.
ATTAACCAAAGATGCTTGAAAAGTTCATAGATAGAATACAAATGATTATATTGAGATAAAATTTTATTTCAAGTCCTTTTCAATTAAGTTGAATAAATTTGATAAAAAGATATAATTAATTGATTTCAGCATAATCTCCCCAATTTTTGCAACATGATCAATTTACACTTCATCTCTTATTCCATGTAATGAATGTGAATTGGTGATTCCTAAAGAATAATCTGATCATGAGATCCTTAAATAGAATGGTTAGTCATTCCATCCATCTTTATAAAAAATGGTTATCAAATGTTATTTAATATGCATAAATCCTCACATAGAGAGATAATACATTAACATCAAAAACCTCTTGGTTGTCACATACGAACCATGTGAATACCTTCATCATCATTTCTCATGAAACATGGTAATAACTATAATTTCCCTAAACATTAATTGAAAACAATTCATTAATTATTTTTCAAAATTTGTTTTTTATATTCCTTAAAAAAATGTCATAAAATCAATCCAAGATAGCCTAAAACACCTTTTAAACAAATCATTTATTAGATCTGTGGTCATCAAAACTATAAATGTTACAACCCAAAGTCTCATTAATGGAAATCCCTCTTGATCTAATTAAATGACTCTTTATGTTTATATAAAATGTCAACTTCTTTGGTTTTATGTTAAGAATTTTGGCAGTTTCTAATATAGCCGTTGAACAGTGATAACATGATTAGTATAAATATAGGGTTTACCAAATCCGATTTACTCAGGAAAACGAAGCGATGGCCTCGTCAAGTATAATTGCTCCATACGAAGCCCATTTGTTAGAGCTCGAAAAATAGGTGGCATCTTTGGGCTTCACTCTTGACCAATCCCTAGTTGAGCTTCATCATGTCATGCTCGGACGGGACCTTCTACGGAAAAAGTGGAAGTTGAAAGAAATTACCACTCGAACGATTTTATCAGAGCCCCCACAAGAGACTATCACCATCGCACACCTTACCCTTATGTCTAATGTGGATGTTTTAAGGGGTTATGTAAAAAATCGCTAGTACTATGTTCATGTATATTTTTTTATATAATAATGAATATACCTCCTTGTCATTTTTGATAAATTGTAAATAGTTTTTTATGTACAAATAGTGGTTTTAGTTGTTATTTAATTAATAATTATTTTTTATTAAATTAAGGGATTTTTGAATTAAATAATATTTTAAAAAAATATTATTATTATTATTAAATTAATTTTTATTAAATATAAATGATCTTATAATTTTATGAATGCAATTATAATTTTTATTAAGGCTTGAAAGTCATTTTCTGTCAAAACCTATGAATTTTTTATAAATGTATGTTTTTATTTTAAAAGTGAAAATTAACATATTTAGAAAATTATTTAGATAAAATAAATGTTATTTCTGGAATCAGGACGTCGAAATTTTCCAACGGTGAATTTTTCATAATTTTCTGAGACAGTCAAATTTTTGGGTAAAAATTAAATACTGTTTAAATATATAATTTGTTTTATGACATCATAATGACCCAATAGTTATGTAATAAAATACTATAATCTTTATGTTCGGCCAATATATGTTTTACCATTAAAATAATGTTATTTTGGGTTTTTTTGACTTACTTTTCAAAGAATTAATGGACCCCTCAAGACTTATTAAACACCATGTGTTTTTATATTGTTTTCCCTGGGAGTGTGACTCACCTTCACATAAGCATCCCTATTATATTAAGAAGTTTGGAATTTGGCCATATAAAATATTGTTTTACTCTTCCCTTTTCCAAAAACCATGTACAAAAACCATGGGATGGTTTGTGGTTTTGTTTAATTTAATATAAGGGGTTCCAAACCTAAATAATAAAGAATTCTCTCACCTTTCCTATATAAACCCATCCAATTTCCCACTTCCTCCTCAGTAAAAGCCTTTGGAGTTCATCCAAACTCTGACCTACTCTCTCTAGTATCCTCCCAAGGCACCCAAGCTCCCAAGAAGCCTCTCACTAGCCTCTCTCTAGCATTTGGAAGCACACTTCCATGTAAGGGTTTCTTCTTCCTTTCTCATTTTTTTCAATTTTCTTTAAGTTGTTTTGCAATTTTAATTTCAATAATGAATGTTGGGGTATGTTTTCACACCTCCCTCATACTTTCCTATATATATTTTAATGATGGGAGAACCCTTTATCTCTCTTTAAATGCCTCCCATGTACACCTGTTACTATGCCGAAATTCGGAAAGGAACTTCTCTCTCCTCTTTTACATTCTAGAAATACTTTTGTATCATGAATCTAAATTCCATTACAATTGTTGGTACATGAATCTATATGACCTCCTTACTCTCCGTTACGTGTAAATATGATGAGTATCCCCTTTCTCTCTCATCAACCATTTTTATGAATTCTTATGGCATGTCGTTACGCTACCGAAATCACACCGATTTTCAAACCCAATGCCATTGTGTAGTGAATACCATGCCCATTTCTCCATCAATGGTATTCTCCTTTATGAACATTTAATTATTTATTATAAATATTCATGTATAAATTACACATTCCTTTATCATGGAATAAATAAATATGTTTTATGAAACCATGTTTTATGATCCATGTGGCACACTTATGCATGAAATGAAATGTTTAAGAAGGGTGCTCCATTATTGCGCTCCAATGCATTGGGTAAAGTATATTATCACGATACATCATGTGCAATGAGTGTCGACTCATGATAATTCAAGTGCAATGAGGGTTTACTCATGCTTCATGTGCAATGATGATTTACTCATGCTCCATGTGCAATGAGCCTTGGCTCATGCTAATTCCATGTTAACTGTTGTTGCCACATTTCCATGTTATGATTATCATGCTTTATCATGATTTTATGTTCAAGTTTCTCATGTGATCTATTTATATGCCTAATGTATACCATGTATTGTACTTCTCATGATATTCCATGTGTATTCCCTTACTGGGCTTTATAGCTCACCATTTTCTTCTGCTTGTCCTCAAGTTATCCGATGCAATGCTAAGTACAAGGGAATGTAGTGGTCATGTAATGGAAGTTTTCAACAAACATGTTATATTTCATGTTTTAAGTTTTTATGTAATGATACTAATCCCCAAAGACACTAAACCTCTCGATCTTATTTGTTGTATCAAGTGAAGTTTTATGTAATAGATCATGTTTAAGTTTGTAATAAAAGCAGGGTTGTCATAGTTGGTATCAGAGGATAGGTTTAGTTATTTTTGGGATTAGGATTAGAAAACCCTATAAAATCCTTAGATACAAGACTAATTACAATAAATACATCCCTAAATTTTTGTGATTATTGAGTAAGTGGGTTATAAAGAAATTAACTTCCCTGTCTGGATACGAGCAGGTAGAGGCGGCTCTGGAACAGATGTATCCTAAGGGTAAAACCCAAAAACACCACTTTGATCAAGAATTGAACGGGAACTGGTATATGACAACGGGTCTTGCTGCACTCTTGGTTACGACACTCCAAGGGGATATGCTTTGGTAAATTCACAAGCTTAGTATTAACCCTTATTAAGGGAATAAAAAATGACCCTACGAATACATGTTAGAAAGTAGATCATGAAAAGCCTAGATTGAAGCCTATAGAATCATGAGTTGAGGAAATAAAAGTTTATTTATAAGTCATAAAATTTTGTCTTTGGATTACCCTTTATGTGTTACCCCTAACATTCCATTTATTCTAGACAATGAACGGTAATAGGAGGACTCGGGCTAATAACCGTTGTGAAGATCAGTGTGATGACTATACTAATGAGATGCCCAATCCAATGGGAGCTGTCACGACCCATCCTCGGGGCCCATGCCGTGACTACCCCATGCCTGCCTTCTATAGGACAGGGGCTGGCGACTAGCACCAATGGTGTAAATCCTGATAACTGGGAAGGAATTTCCTTTATAAAAATAAACAAAACACCACAGAGTACAAGCGGAAGCAAAACACTAAGTACAAAAGAAAGTGCTGAAAAGTAAATGGGCCAGAATACAAACCCAACTGAAAGTGAAACTACAACTAAATGAAAGTACAACAGAAAAAGACAACAGCTGGAGGGACGGAAGAGGCTCCTGGGTCGTCCTCCTCGGATCCTACCTGAAGGGTAGGTACAGATGGCGCAGCTCCTGGATTGTCCACCACGGATCCTACCTGAAGGGTAGGTACAAATAGCCTCCACAATGCTCTCGCCCGTCAACCTCCTATGAGTGTCATCTCGCCATGAAGTCCACCTCTGGATACTGACTCGTCATGGAGTCCACCTCCGGGTACCGTCCAGTCCTCGAACACTCGGCCTCCGTCAGCACTGCCCGTCGTCTGCAACCAACACGACAAGGTGTGGGCATAGCCCGTGCAGGAGTGAGTATAACGATACTCAGTAGGGACCCCGAGACCCTCAAGGTCTCACTAAAACCAACATGGATAACCACAAAGAATATCTCAATAGATAACCTCTATATAGGTATATGCCCATGCATATACCTAAGTTATCAAGTAACCCATCTCAATCATGAGGAAAACAACAAGATCATGAAATCACCAGATAACCACTACCCAGGTATATGCCCATACATATACCTAAGTTATCAAGTGAACCATCTCAATCATGAGGTAAACCCAAAGGTCAAAAGTCTCAGCTCAAACCAGGATTTTCATTATCGAATCCATAACTGCTGAAGAGCCCCGTCTCTGGAGTGTACAGTGGTCCTTTCATGACTCCGAGGTACTGCTCACTAACCTAAGACTGCTGAGGTACTCCTCCTATCGAGTACCGCGGGTCAGCCACCCAAACACAGTAGTGCTTCCCGCTGGGGTATGCCACCCAAACATAGTAGTGCACACCCCCTAATAGCCTGCAGAGGTACTCTCCGGACCAGTACCGTGGTTCTGCACTGTCACAAAGGTAGTGCTCCGTCCTCCATGGGTCTGCACCTCAGAAAGTAGTGCTCCGTCCACTGGGCTAGTCGACTCACTCCAAGTCGAGTCGGTCAAGCAGTCGTCAGGTATCAGTCGGCTACACGGTCTCCATACTCTGCACGCTCGTCTCTGGGAGGGTCCGCTCCATGAGCTACAGGTAGATACTCCAATTATCTCAAAGTCCCACGAAGAAGTATCTCAAAGGACTGCCTCGTCATAGGGGTCTCAACGCAACAGACGGCACGTCAATCAGACGCCCGGTCTGTGAGTTACTAGCGTTTTCGTCCCAGGGGCCCAGTTGGTTTCGTGAGTGAACCAATCCTGGCTGTATCTCAACTGTACCCCGAACTCTCATAGGGTATACTCATAGGGACTGTTTCTCAACGTGATCAACAACGCCGCTGACGGTTCATCAAATGAATGTCCTGTCTGAAAGATATCAGCTTTTCTGTTCCAGGGGCCCGGTTGGATTTCGGGTGCGATCAAACCCGGCCACTATCCAATTGTATCCAAAACTCGGGCGAAGTATGCCAAAAGATCTGTCTCATCAAGAGAAAATCAACGAGACAGACTGTGCGTCAAACGAACGCCCGGTCTGTGAGTTATTGGCTTTTTCGTTCCAGGGGCCCGGTTGGTTTCGTGAGCGAACCAACCCGACCGCACTCCGACGACATCCAAACCTCAAGCGGAGTAATCCAAAAGATCCGTCTCACTTAGAGGAATCCATCAAAGTTGACGGCACGTCAATCGGACATCCGGAACTCAAGATATAAGTGTTTCCGCTCCGAGCGCCCGGTTGGTTTCGTATCCGAACCAACCCGGCCGAACCCAAAGCATTCCGAAACCTTGAGTGCAATATACCAAAACGATCTTCTCGTTCCGAGGATCGCTACGCAACTGACGGTGCGTCGATCGGAGGTCCGTAGCCCATGATATTGGCGTTTGAACCAACTCAGTCTGAAAATAGGGGGTCTGGGCCCAGCCCGGCCCGACCCAGTACCCCCCTAGGTTGGCTGAACCGGGTCGACCCGGCCTAAGCGGCGACCCAGCCAGACAACCCGGCCCGGAGTCCCGGCCCGGCCGGCAGCGCAGCCAGCGCAGCGACCAGTGCGGCCTTTGTGCCGCACGCGAGCCAAGGGAGGGGCTTTGCCCCTCCTTTATGGAAAATGGCGGCCCCTTTAATTGGGGCCGCTTGAATCCAGCCGGGGGAATTTAATTCCCCCGGTTCCTCCCCTTCTGGCCGGCCCGACCTGGCCGGCCGGTTCCTGCTCAATGGGACCGACAATGGCTGGTCCCCTTCCAGCTCCGACGCTGGCGGCCCGGTCCGGCCGCCGGTCACCTTGCTCCGCCGCTGCCCGGAATCGGCCGCGAACCTTGTCGTCCGGTGCGGTGTGACGGCACCGCGCCCCTCCGCTGAGGCCCCACTCCGGCCGTGGTGTCTTCGGTTTTCTTCGACGCGGCGCGACGACGTCGCGTTCTTGAATTTCTTTCCATGGCGCGGCGCGACGGCGTCGCGCAATACTTGCCGTGTGATTCCCGCGTGGTGCGACGACACCACGCCATTCCGCTCCATCTGCAAGGAAACAAACATGAACATAGGAGGGGGTTAGGCCATGTTTGTGCGGTCCGGCCCCCTCTTATTAAACGATGACATTTAGTTTATTAACCTCGATGTTCGACATGCTTGAATCAAGAACGGATATAATGTAATAAAATAACAACAATCCCCTACCTCATAATTGTCGTTCGTTGACGATCTCAAAAAAAGGGCAGATATCGATTCCTCGATTGTCGTGTTCTTCAGACACTCCCAATTCTCACGCTCATGCGTTGGAAAGGAAGAAGGGTACTCGTTGTTGGAGGACGAGCGTTCAGAGGTGACGTCGTCGTTGACGACGTTCTTCGCAGGCGACGTCTTCTCCTTCGACGCGGATGAAGGTCGTTGGAGATGTCTTGGGCGTCACTTCCCTTTCCTTGCCTCGGTTGAAGAACGATGAAGAATATGGCGTCGTCGTGCTTCAGTGGAGGAAGAGACGTTCTTCGTGTTCTTCGTCGTAGAGAAAGAAGAAACTCAGGATTTCCTATGATTTTTCTCCAAAGGCTCCCAATCAACTGAACTCCAACCCAAATAATGTAAGTTCTTACCTTGTTTTATTAACACAACAAAGCTTATGAATTTCAAGAGTTTGAAATTTAAATTAACTCTCATAATTAAATATCTCAATTTGTCAAATTTAATGAGAGGGAGGTGGAGAGACTCATTTAATGTGAGAGAGTTTCATCCACATAAATGGAGAGTTCAATAGTAAAGGGGGTTAAGGGGGTTTGATACTCATGTTGGACCCACCTTATAACATCCACCCAATGGAGGTTATGTGTGGGTGGGTCCCTCCACTAACCTCCCCTTGGAGGTTCTAACTACCACTTCAAATAAAAATATGGAAAACACATATTTTTATTCAATTTAATTAAAACCCCCCAAAATCTAACTTCCAAACTCGATAAAATGAAACTGCGGAATAGGTGTTCCGAAGCAAAAACCAGCGTTGCGGTTCCATCGGTGCCCTCAGAATTTGATTCCGAGCACCAGTTCAAAAGATAGAAATTCCCGCTCATTCGTTCACTGAACGTACCCGAGCCAAACTTTGGAAAATGATTCTGGGCACACCGGGCCTCGGAATCAGGCTCCGTCAGAAACTGTGTTCTTGTAAAATCCCAAAGAAAATTAAAAAAAATTCCTTGAAATTTACGGGTCTTTACAGGAGCAGGAATCACAAACTTTTTCATGCTTCTCTCTCAGATAACTCATGTTTTGAATAGAAACACGGGTCAAGAGGAATGTTCAACCCCCCCTAAGAAAGAACAAGTCACTATCGAGAGCATCATGAGACAAAGGCCTCATACATTTAGTGGATCATATAATCCCACGATCGCTGAACAATGGATCAACTCCATTGAAAAGATCTTCTCCATCCTTCAATTTTCTGAACAAGAGAAGGATCTCCAGGCTTCTTATCATATGGATGGTGAAGTTGATCAATGGTGGACGTTGATCAAAAATACAAAGCCTGAGGAGGAGATCGAGGCATTGGAATGGAAGGATTTTCAGAAGATATTTTTGGATGAATATTTTCCGTGCACCCTCCGGTTTATAATGGAAAGGTACTTCCTTTCCCTCAAGAAAAAAGATGAAGAATCTGTTGGAGCTGATGAGGAAAACTTCACAAGGCTTGAACAATACGCTTTTGGCTTTGTCGTTACCCCTGAATGCAAATTTGACAGCTTCTTTGGTGGGCTGAAGCCTAGCCTGCAGAAAGCATTGGCGATCTGTGACTTCAACAACTATGAGGAAATTGTCCGATGTGCCATAAAGGTCGAAATGAAGATCATGGAATCATACGGTTATCATGGGGACCTGAAGCGTAAGGTGGACTTCAATGCTGGTGATCCGATGGATAAATCCAATGGTGCTAAGAAGATCCAGCACCCCACATGCCAAAATTGGGGAAAGAAGCACCCTGGAAATTTCTTTAAGGGGAAGAGAAAATGCATCAGGTGTGGAAGAGAAGGAAACCTCGCTGTTAACTATCAGAAAGAAAGACCCGCAACTACAACATAGTATAGGAACATTCCATTCGAACCTCAACGCTTTGTTCAATGCTACAAATTCAATGAATCGGGTCATTTTGCAAATCAGTGCCCTAAACCAAGGGCTTTCGGAGGCAACCAACAACCTCCAAGGCATCAAGGAAGGGCTTTTTCCATTAGTTTTTCCGAAGTGAACCCCGAAAACAAATTGGTGATAGGTACGCTAGTTATTCATTCAAGAATAGCGAACTTACTTTTTGATTCAGGTTCTACACATTCTTTTATATCTCGAAGGTTTTGTTGAACAATCCCAGCACCACCAAAAATCATGGAAGTGAAGATGTCGGTGAGTTTGGAAAATGGGGCAATCATTGCATCCCATGAATATAAGTCCTCCCCTGTTATAATCTGTGGATTGAATTTCCTGGCGAATCTCATCATACTCCCTCTGGTGAAATTTGATGCAATTCTTGGCATGGATTGGCTTTTCTTATATAGAGCCAACATAAATTGTCGGGAGTTGGAAATCACAATCCATATAGAGAATCGACACACGATTCTTTACAAGTGTAAGGAGGAAGAGGAATCTCCTTTAGCTGCATCATCTCAAGCATGGATATTACTGCCCTATGAGTATGCGTATCTGGATCAGATGATTGATTCCATGGAAGAAACCATCCTTGAAGAAATGCGTATTGTTAGGGAATTCGTGGAAGTGTTTCCGAAGGAACAACCTGGTCTTCCTCCTAGAAGAGATGTTGATTTCTCAATTGAACTTATACCCGGGCTTTACCAATATCCAAGACTCCATATAGAATGGCTATTGTAGAGCTTGAAGAGCTGGAGAAACAACTACAGGAGAATCTGGATAAATGGTTTATACAGCCAAGTGCTTCACCATGGGGTGCACCAGTCCTCTTCGTCAAGAAGAAGGATGGTTCAATGCAGATTTGCATCTATTATCGTGAACTTAAAAAAATAACGATAAAGAACAAGTATCCTCTCCCAAAAATTGATGACTTGTTCGATCAGCTACATGGATCAAAATACTTCTCCAAGGTGGACTTGCGGTCGGGATATTATCAAGTAAGGGTGAAGAAAGAATATATCCCCAAGACTGCTTTTCGCACAAGATACGGGCACTATGAATTCATGGTAATGCCTTTCGGACTCACTAATTCTCTAGCAATCATCATGGAAATAATGAATAGAGTTTTTAGAGATTACCTTGACAAATTTTTGGTAGTCTTTATAGATGATATTATAATATTCTCCAATACAAAGGAGGATCATGAGGAGAATTTAAGAACTGTACTGGAGACTTTACGCAAGGAGAAGCTCTATGCAAAGTACATCAACTGTGTGTTCTAGTTGAAGGAAGTCTCATTATTGGTCCATATCATCACAAGAAATGGGATATCTGTAGATCCCTTCAAAACAGATGCAATTGAGGGATGGCTGATGCCATCATCGGTGACGGATATCCTTAACTTCTTGGGGTTAGCTAGATATTGTCGACGATTTGTGTTAAATTTCTCATGATTTTCCAACGCTCTCACAAAGCTAACTAGAATGGTAGTAATGTTTTCTTGGAGTGATGAATGTGAAGAAAGATTCAAGGAGTTGAAAATGAGGCTTATCACTGCGCCCGTGCTCACTTTACTCACAAGTGGGGAAATTTTTGGGGTATTCAGTGATGCTTCGAAGAAAGGCTTAGGCTTTGTGATGATGCAGAATGATAATGTTATATCCTATGCCTCAAGGCAGTTGAAAATACATGTGTGAAACTATCCAACGCATGATCTGAAGTTGGAGGGGGTAATCTTTTCCTTGAAAATCTGGGGGCATTATATCTATGGAGAGAAATGTGAGTTATATATGGACCACAAGATTCTTAAATATATATTCACAGAGAATGATCTTAATATGCGCCAGAGAAGATGGATAGAGATCATCAAGAATTGTGACTGTTCAATACATTATCACCCTAGGAAAGAAAACAAGGTGGGAGATGCCCTAAGTAGAAAGGACCCAGCGATTCTATCAATGATGAGAATTGAGAAGGATCCAATATTCTTATACTTGATGAAGATGGACATGGGAATCATTAAGAAGGGAACATCATCAATCCTTTCACAAATGATTTCTCAACTTTATCTTTTTTAAAGGTTAAAGGATGCTCAAAAGGATGATGTGGGAATTCAACAAAAAGTGGAATCTATCATAAAATGGAAATCCTCAGTGTTTAATATTAATGAAGAAGGAATTGTGTGGTTTGGGAAAAGACTATGTGTTCCATCATGTCCAAAGCTGAAGACGGAACTTTTGGATGATGCACCTAGTTCAAATTTCTCTATTCACCCAGGGAGCAGAAAGATGTATTGAGATCTCTAAGAAAACATTTGGTGGGATAATATAAAGAAGGAAATCGCTGAATATACATCAAAGTGCCTGGTGTGTCAGGAAGTGAAGTCAGAGAGGCATAAGTCTAAGGGGATGATGCAACCATTGCCCATACTAGAATCGAAATGAGATAACATCACCATGGACTTTGTCAATGGACATCCAAGGACATACAAATGCAACGATGCAATCTGGGTTGTCGTGGATCATCTTACAAAGACTGCACACTTCATTGCTATTTGGGAGGATTTCTCATTGGATCAAATAGCACAGATATATATCAGGGAAGTGGTAAGGCTGCATAGAGTACCACTATCTATTGTGTCTGACCGAGATCCAAGATTCACCTCCATGTTTTGGAAGAGTCTTCAAAATTCTCTGAATACTGAACTGAACTTCAGTACAACCTATCATCCTCAAACTGATGTCCAATCCGAGCGGACTATCCAAACACTTGAGGACATGATGACAGCATGCTTAATGGACTTTAAAGGAGGATGGGGTCAACGTCTTCCTCTGGTTGAGTTCTCTTACAACAATATTTTCTACTCACACATCCAAATGGCACCATATGAAGCTCTGTATGGGTAAAGTTGCAGAACACTGGCATGTTGGGATGAGTTCGGTGAACGTAAGCTGCATGGAGTAGAAATGGTCGAGGATATGGTGGAGAATGTGAAAACCATTCAGCAGCATATCAAGGCAGCCCAGAGTTGACCGAAGAGTTATGTAAATAACCATGGACGAGACCTTGAGTTCAATGTTGGAGACATGGTTTTTCTACGCATATCTCCATGGAAGAAGGTCATGAGGTTTGGAAAGGAAGGGAAGTTAATTCCAAGGTACATTGGCCCCTTCGTGATTCTTGATCATGTTGGGGTTGTGGCCTATCAAGTAGCACTTCCACCTACCATAGCCAAAGTACATGGTATCTTTCATGTATCCCTGTTAATGAAGTACATACCGGACCCTTCACATATACTCTCTTCTATGGTGGTGTAATTGGAAGATGATCTTTCTTATAAGGAGCAACCAGTGAAGATCTTAGATCCTGAGAAAAAGTTCTATGAAATAAGGCAATGCCCCTCGTCAAGGTGTTGTGGAGAAACCAAAAGTTTGAAGAAGCGACTTGGGAATCAGAGGAAATGATGAAGCTGAGTTACCCACATCTATTTTAGTGTGAGAAAAGGAAAACTTCGAGGGAGAAATTTCTTAAGGGGGTAATATTATAACGACCCAAAGATTAATTAATGGAAATCCCTATTTATCTAATTAAATGTATTTTGATGTTTATATAAAATGTCAACTTCTTTGTTTTTATTTTATGAATTTTGACCGTTGCTAATATAGTTGTTGAACAGTGATCATATGATTAGTACAAATATAGGGCTTTAACAAATCCAATTTACTCAGACAAAAGAAGCGATGGCCTCATCCAGTAGAATTACTCCTTACGAAGCCCATTTGTCGGAGCTCGGAAAAGAGGTGGCATCTTTGGGCTTCGATCTTGACCAAGCCCAAGCTTAACTCCATCATGTCAAGCTCGAACGGGACCGTCTACGGGAAAAGTGGAATTTGAAATAAATTACCACTCGAGCGATGTTATCAAAGCCCCCACAAGAGTCTGTCACCATCGCACACCATTCCCTTAGGTCTTATGCGGCTATTTTAAGGGTTTATGTAACAAATCTCTAGTACTATGTTCATGTATATATTTTTTTATATAATAATGAATATACCTCCTTGTCATTTTTGATACATTGTAAATAGTTTTTAAAGTACAAATAATATTTTTAGTTTTTATTTAATTATGAATTCTATTTTATTAAATTAAGGAATTTTTGAATAAAATAATATTTTAGTAATATATTATTATTATTATTAAATTAATTTTTATTAAATATAAATGATCTTATAATTTTATGAATTCAATTATAATTTTTATTAAGGCTTGAAAGCCATTTCTGTCAAAACCCGTGAATTTTTTATAAATGTCAGTTTTTATTTTGAAAGTGAAAATTAACATATTTAGAAAATCATTTAGATAAAATAAAAGTTATTTCTGGAATCGGGACATCAAAAGTATCCAACGGTGAATATTTCATAATTTTCTGAGATAGTCAAATATTTGGGTAAAAATTAAATACCGTTTAAATATATAATGTGTTTGATGACATCACAATGACCCAATAGTAATGTAATAAAATACTATAATCTTTATGTTCGGCCAATATATGTTTTTACATTAAAATAATGTGATTTTGGATTGGTTTTACTTACTTTTCAATGCATTAATGGACCCCTCAAGACATATTAAACACCTTGTCCTTTTAAATTTTTTTCGATGGGAGTGTGACCCACCTCCACATAAGAAACCCTATTATTTTAAGAAGTTAGGACTTTGGACTTATAAAATATTGTTTTAATATTCCCTTTTCCAAAAACCATTGACAAAAACCATGGGATGGTTTGTGGTTTGGATTAATTTAATATAAGGGGTCCCAAACCTAAATAATAATGAATTCCCTCACCTTTCCTATATAAACCCACCCAAGCTCACACTTCCTCCTCACTCAAATCCTTTGGAGTTCGTCCAAACTCTACCCTACTCTCTCTTGAATCATCTTAAGGTGCCCCAAGCTCCCAATAAGCCTCCCACAAGCCTCCCTCTAGCCTTTGGAAGCACACTTCCAAGTAAGGGTTTTTTCTTCCTTCCTCATTTTTGTCAATCTTCTTTAAGTTGTTTTTCCCTTTTAATTTCAATTATGAATGTTGGGGTAATGTTTCTCACCTGCCTCATACATCCCTATTTATACTGTAATGATGGGAGACCCATTTATCTCTCATCGACCATTTTTATGAATTCTTATGTCACACCGTTACGCTGCCGAAATCCCACCGATTTTCTAAGCCAATGCCATTGTGTAGTGAATACCATGCCCATTTCTCCATCAAGGGTATTCAAATTTATGCACATTTAATTATTGATTATAAAGTTTCATGTATGAATTCCACATTCCTTAATCATGTAATAAATGATTATGTTTTACGAATCCATGTTTTATGATCCATGTGGCACACTTATGCATGAAATGAAATGTTTAAGAAAGCACACCCTTATAGCGCTCCAATGCATTGGGTAAAGTATAGTATCATGATACGTCATGTGAAATGAGTGTTGACTCATGATAATTAAAGTGCAATGAGGGTTTACTCATTCTTCATGTGCAATGAGGATTTACTCATGCTCCAAGTGCAATGAGCCTTGGCTCATGCTAATTCCATGTTAAGTGTTGTTTCCACATTTCCATGTTATGATTATCAAGATTTATCATGCCTTTATGTTCAATTTTCTCTTGTGATCTATTGATATGCCTAATTTATAACATGTATTGTAATTATCATGCTATTCCATGTGTATTCCCTTAATGGGCTTTACAGCTCACCCTTTCCTTGTGCATGTTCTCAGGTCATCCCATTCAATGCTAAGTACGAGAGAATGTAGTGGTCATGTAAAGGAAGTTTTCAATAAACATGTTGTATTTCATGTTTTATGTTTTTATGTATTGATCCTAATCTCCAAAGACACTAAAACTATCTATCTTCTTTGTTGTATAAAGTTAAGTTTTATGTAATAAATCATGGATAAGTTTGTAATAAAAGCAGGGTTGTCATAATAAAATTTACTTTATCCAAATCAATCATCTCTTTATCAAATCATGACATAATGTTCCCAAAATTTGGAACACAATAAGGGTTACATTTTTGTGTTCAAAATTTTCCATTACCATTAAGCCACATTTCTAGGTCATAATCACCATTCACAATATATTTAAAAATCTAGGATAAAAAACATATACATTATGATTCATATAATATAATTTATGAATTCCAATACATATACACCTCAATAATGCATATTTTTTCATAAACCATTACACACGATTCATCAAATTATTACATAAAAACATTGCTATAATATGAAATATTAATCATTTCATTATGATCTTCAACCTGTTTTTAATCACGATTCTTACATTTAATATAAAAAACATTTAGAACATCACATACATTTCACACATCATTGGCGGTCTCCTTATCATCAATAGTATAACCAAAAATTGTAAAACATTATAGATTATCTTCATGATAATTCAATACATGCATAAATTTTATTAATTATTATACATTACTCACCCGAAACATTAAAAATTAACCACATTTTTGATATTGACTTAAAACAAGAAATCATACTCTGAGAAACACTTATCATAGCTGAAAAGCAAATAATCAGGAAAAATTACTTATAGGATTTCAAAATCATGAAACCTTATTTTAAATCTATGAAACCTTAGACTTATCGTAGATCATCCATGATCATCATATATTTAAATCAATAATGATGGTTTGTAAATATTTGGTGAATTCCTAAATCCTAACCCCCCAGATTTTCAAACTAAGTGTGCAGAAAGACCCATTTTAATAGACCAATTCCCATAGTATCTAGAAAAATACAATGATTTGGGGGGTTTTACACCTATGTATATATATTAAAGATCCAAATCCTCCTACAATATCCAGACAATGATTCAATTTCATATAAATTAGTCTCTCAACCCTTTACCAAAATTTCTGGACAATTTTTTATACATTGATTCAACCACATACTTATCCTTAGAGACATCCCTTGACATATGGTAATAAATATCCATTGGGATCAGATTTTTTTGTAATCCTAGTTTCCAATTCATTACTAAAACATTATATTTATACCATTTCATGTATCCCAATAAAAAAATAGATATTACATATTTTTATATTAAAATTCTACACATTACATAAGCACACACCCATGGACCATAAAAGTATAGTGTCCATGGAAACTGGGAACAAATTATTCTATTTTTGTGATATATCTAAATCATATTTCATAATTATCTTACACTTGTTGTAATCCTACTTAAAACCATTATTCATATCATGATGAAATTAAACATAATAAATGGTCTTCTAAGATACCCAGTAAGGGTAAACAAGAGTGATATGTACGAATTATAATGAGCATATGGGTATGAAAACATGATCATAATATTTTGAGATCATACCCAATATCCAAAAGATCATAATCAAGATTCTTGGAATAATGATTTGCAGTTCATGTGACTTGAATCCTAATCTAATTATGATTATAAGCCATGAAATAATAACATATGAATAAGACATGGAATTGTTGCATACACCTAATCATACAAAATGTTTTCTATTGTAGTCAAGAATTACATCCAATTCCAACTTATTGGAAGGAGATATCTCCCCAAAACATATTAGTAGTCAAGGATCACTCCAAAGATTATATTAGAGGAAAATTTGATTTACAGAATGAGGTTTAATCCCCATTACATTTATTTATTACTAAACAAACAAT
The DNA here is from genome assembly GCA_963277665.1 of Viscum album. Taxonomy (NCBI): domain Eukaryota; kingdom Viridiplantae; phylum Streptophyta; class Magnoliopsida; order Santalales; family Viscaceae; genus Viscum; species Viscum album. The sequence goes on from OY728121.1 coordinate 2,068,755,567, forward strand.
GCATTATAGCCCTATAATATTGAACTACATTCACTCATCATTCAGACACAATATTACACAACTAAGCTCACTCTTCGTTCTATACCAATAATACTAAATTGAGTTCACTCCTCATTCCTTCCCTATATTACTGAACTGAGTACACTTATCATTACAGACGTATATCACTAAACTGATTTTACTCCTTGTCCAATTAATTTCTATATAATAATATATAAATATTTACCCAATTCATTTTAGGGATATATATTCCCCACATATAACTTAATTTAACAAAAAACATGTTTCACATGATAAAGCATTCATCAAATCATGACCCATGAAAATATATGTGTTTCATAAACATCATATCATAACCTGTGATATGAAATGGTTAACATAAAAAATTCATCATATCATTAACTATGTAAAATATAAAGGATTAAAATTAATAGAATCACCTATGAATGAAAAGTGTTTTCATAAGTGTTTTATCTTGGTATAACCCATGGTATAGAATTGGGTTTCCTAAAAAACTTTTAATCGCAAAAATAAATAATTCAAAGAAAGAAAAAGAGTGGAGTCCTTAGAGAATATAACTAGTAATGCAAAACCAATATCATAATATTTCATCATATATGGAAAATAATTTTTAAATTCCTTTTAGAATCATATTTTTTGGAAATTATCCTTTCTCCTTTGAATTTTTTTAAATATAAAACATTTTGAATACCATTTTCATTGAAAACCACATTGAAATTTTATAATAGAAAATATGAAAAAAATTAACTGAGTTTGAGAAGATAAAATCTGTTCAAAAATAAATTTCTAATAAAATTAGATTAAAATACCATTGAATAAATATTTTGAAAACATTTTTATAAAACATCATTTTTGAATAAGATAGATTCTCTACCAAAGAGGGAAAAATGTCGTACTATCCCAAAAATAATATTATTAATTATATTATATAGAAAATATTGTGAAAAATGTATGATTACTTGAATATATCATGAATAACCATTGTAGAATCAATTTAAGAAGATTCATTGAGATATGGATTAGAAGATTCCATAAATGGAATCATAATCATAAACAATCACAATAAACAATGAAATTTTAGAAATATACTTTTACCGCATTGGTAACATAGAATATTAATAACAAAAAAAATAATAGCATTAAATTGTGCTTAAAATATCTTTAAAAGTTGTATATTGATGATAAAACATTTCAAATGGTAGTATAACTCTTAAAATAATATAGGGGCATAACATTACCTATGTCTCCAAGAAAGAAAATTGAGAAAAACCGGCCTTACTAATTTGGTTACATTTGACCTGTAAAACCAATGAAAGAGAGATCATAAGATGGATATTTAAATACCATTAAATTATAGGTTAGTTAATATAGAATACATTCACGGTCAAAATATGCACCACACAAAATAAATGAGTGGTGAATATGGCATATGTATCACAAAAATAAATATGAGAGTTGAAATCCCCATACTATATCAGTAACTTTTGAATGATAATACCTATTAAAGTATAACATCAATTAAAACTTTTAATATCAGGAGTTAATTTATATTCATGATATATCATGCCATAGTGTAGTATATACACCATATAAAATTAATTATGTGTGTAATAAAAACATGTCTCGATAGAATGCAAGTTGGGACAAAACCCCTTACCTTAAATCTACACTTTCTTCATACACATTGAAGATTAATGTAGGATAGATATAATTTTATTAAAGATATAACTCCTAAAAATATAATTATAAATAATACAATATATTATTTAATTATTACATTTTATTAACAATTTATTAATAATTAATTATTAATATTATTTTTTGGGAAATAACCGCTTTATTCGTACATGTATTGACTCATCATTATTAGTCACATTACATAGATAATAGTATATATTCTTTATGAATTTAAAATAAAATAGTAATATAATCTATATTTATTATATATGAATTTGTAATAATATATAAAATATCTGAAGATGAAATAAAATACACTATTCGTGGAGACCGTAGGCCATAAGTATGCATGAATGTGGTTTTAATTTTCTTATTATATTGAATGGAAGAAAGTAAATGAGATATATGTATATATATTAATTATAATTAAATTTGAATTATTATTTCATTTATATCAAATATTTTTCATAAAAACTTCTTTAATACATTCCATGTATAGTGTGACCAAATCACATTTCTTTGAGGAGGAGATAATCCACACATCCAGAAATAATGTTATCATATTCTCAAATAATGTAAAACCTAAAAGTATGTGTTATAGAATAATTATAGAATAATAATACATCATAAATATCATAAATATCATATGAAAATTGTAATTACATTATTATTCCAAATTTTATCGGTGGAAATGGATGAACGAATGACCTTAGTTCACTAGGAGATATTCCATCGTACACACTAACGATGATTACATATCCCATTTGATGAAAATGTATAAACATGTAGGTCATACCATTAACATAATCACATCCCATAATATCAATGATACTAACGATTTTATATAATATAATAATTTAAGTGGTGGAGAAATAAATAAAAAAATTCTCATTGAAGAACGATACCTCTTCTTCGTGTAACTCCTTTTGGTTTGAACGAAATAACTTCATTGGATTTATTTATGCCAAAATTAAGGTTTATATTTTGAGATTTAAGAATTTAAGAGATAACATGGTAATGTTTTTTATGATAAAAATGGATTTATTGGTGTGAAGAAGATGGGGGGTAGTTTCCATCTATAATGGGTTTTGGACATTTTTGGGGTCATTTTTACACCTTATATTCTTGGTCTAGGCATTAAGTATGCTCATTTTAACCTTAATCATTGTAATTAACTATAATTACCTTCACTAATTAATTTGTAGACATTTATTTTATTCGTATTATAAAATAAAAATTATTCTAATTAAAAATATTTATTATATTATCCACAAATATAATCACAAATGTGGAAGAAATTAATTTATTAATATTCCCACAGACAGGATGAAACAACGGGTTTTAAAAGATGAAATGTTCAAGAATTTGAGATGTTTTTATATTCTATTTCAATGTGAAATTGATTACGATGACCTAAATTTTAATAATATATTTATAATTGATATAAATATATATGATACCAAAATACATATATAATTTAAATAAATTAATAAATTTTTTAAAGAGATCATTTTCAATTAAAATTCAATATTTTTCATTATTCATCAATAAATGAAACGTCTCAGAAACTAAATAAAATTAAACCAAAGTAAATTCTGATACTCCAATTTCAAAATTTAATATTATATTTTAAAATAAAAATTATAATAGTTTCAAAATATAATTTGAAAACCAGTCTTCTATTAAAAGGAGACAAAACTGCTATTTAAAAAAATACAGCTTCTAATACCTAAAATTGGATTTCTTCCTATTTTATTCCTATAATATTATTTTATGAATTTAAGAAATTTGGATTAATTTATAATAATTAAATTTCATTATTATGTATCAATAATAGATATTAATTTAATTTATTAAATTAAGATTCCTTTTTGGGCACACAAATAGTTTTTATAAAAAAATACATACTTTATATTCAATTTGTGTTTATTTACATTTATAATTAATTAATAACCAAATAATTCCATTTATAAATATGTTTAAACCATAGATTCATATTTTAGTTAATATTTTTCATGTATTCTATTGTAATGGCTTGGTGATAACTATAATAATATTTTAAAACTAATATTTATAGAATAATGTAGTTCAGTAAAACATGGTGTTGTGTGTAACATAAAAAATTGAAGGAACTCAACATTGGGTATAATCCAAGCCACACATAGTTTTGTGGGTGCCAAAATCAAATATATGTGTGGAATATAGTGAATGAATAACATGTTGTTGCATATAAGTCAAATGCAACACTATTTAGCGTGCAATGCAATCCAACGATGAAATATAATTTGTTTAAAAATTTATGACATAAAAAAATATGGTGTTACAATTTATGAATAATTAGATCATTGAAAATCATGTGATATTTGATTTTGAGGCCCCCAATTTTAAAAGTTTTGATACATTCTTTCCATTAAATGGTTACCAATTTCCTTTCATGCATCAAGCCTATCCAAATGTGGTTTTTTATCACGCATTGAGGGTAGCTAACTAGACTTCTCAAACATCTTGAGAGAAAAAATAACTACAAAAATTTATAGGTGATAACTGAGTTGAATATGAACACCCTTCTAGCATTTGATGTAACGACCCGAGAAACCCTGTTTTGTTTTTTTCAAGTGAACCAATCAATAACAAAAAAACATCAAATGGATGAAAATTTCTTTTATTTAAATCAGCAACATTTTGGCTACAACATCCTCTGACCAAACGAAAAGATAAATTTACCGAATATTCCAACTAAGAACCCGATTACAATTATGGGAAGACTGCTTAAAACTACTAGGAGCCCGAGAATGCGGTAGGGGTTTCGAGCATCCATAATAAGTAACATAAGTATTGCTGAAGCCACCGCGACCGTGCTCAGCACCAAGGGGATCACACGAACCATCTTCCTTTTCTCCTTCAGTCACTTGGGGTAAGGGACACCCAAGACCAAACCCTTTTATAAGCACCAATATGACCGTTGGACTTCAAACGACCATAAATTTGACCGTTGGTTCCTAAAGAATCTTGTTTTTATTTTTGACCGTTGGGTCTCCTTATCATGTTTTATTTTGACCATTTGAAATAAAATAATTTACCCCAAAAGGATCGGAATGATGATTGTGTTTTTCCTGTAAAGTGTCGTCAATGTTAATTTAGTTTTCCCAAAATGATAATTTTATTTTATGTTTCTAGACGGAGAAAATTAATATTATGGTTTTTCTTCCGTTATACGTATTAATTTGAACAATTGAACTCTTATTTTCTATTTATATCAAACTTGAGGGATTTTTATGAGTTATATATATATTCCAACAAATTAGATACATTACTTCTTTAATAATTTTACCTTTATTAACCATTTTGGAAACTATAGTAAATTATGGTTTTAATTACAAATCTCACATCTTTAAGTTTACACAAATTCTTTTAAGAAACCAATTTATTTTTCTATCCTTAAAAGAGTGTATCCGAATGTTTTCATGAAATTATAAATTAACATAATTATTATGTAATTCAGCAAACTAAAAATAAATAAATAAATAAACATATAAATATATATTATGATGCTTTCTTTAATTGATTAAATGACAATTTAATTTTACAAAATATAATAATTATGGTTTAAAAATAATATACTTAATATAATAAGGCCAATAAAAAATTAATGGTATTTTTAAAACAGAATATATATATATATATACATATGTTTTTATAACAAGATGTTTTGATTAAACCAATTGACAAATGACTTTTATTAAAATAATGAAAGTTAATTTAATAATTGAGTGTAATAATGTTGTATTAAATTAATAATAATATTATTGAAGTGCCCAGATCAGTGTGAATCACTGAGAGGGGGAGGGGGTGAATCAGTGATCCCTTAAAACTTTTTACTAATTGATTCTTATCAATTAAACCTATATGGCTGGTTAAAGCCTCGATCCACTCTTCTTGTATCTCTCAACCTTTCCCGAATGATGCAGTAATGAAAAGGCACATGACACAAGGATTTACAAGGTTCGGCACCAAAGGCCTACATCCTTGCCATGCTCTCCAAGCATGGATTCTTCCATTATAATCGGTTAGTATTACAATGGTCGATACAGAGTCCCACTGTATCTCTCCTGAGTCCCACAGGAGGGTCTTTATACTGCGTCCCACAGTGTTACCAGAGTCCCACTGGCCTGCTCCAGAATCCCACTGAAGACTTCTTCTCCCTGAGTCCCACAGGGTCTTCTCCTGGCTACTCGAGTCACACGAGTAGCTCTTCTTCACTTTAAGCTTCTTCAAGTATCCTCAGCAGTCTGGGATAAAGACTGCTGGCCTTGCTCTTCTTCTGATCACTTGTGGTGAACAGGTCTTCTCGTCTAGCTCGGGCTTTATCACCTTCTTCTAAGGATGCCCCGGCTTCTCTCCAATTACTGAATGCTCAGACAAATAATATCTTTATCTTCGGTCTGGTCCAGTCTCAGTTCACTTCAACATCATGCACTGAGTGCATGGAAACTCTTCAAGATCTTCAAGTCTTGGACTCCTCAGATGCACACCACTGATTTAGCACTGTTCACGTGTGTACGTGCATGCATGCAAGCATGCACTCTTCCTTTCCTCTTCTTGGTGCAGTAGACCCACAAAGGGTGTAATCACTTTTGAGCACACACCTACTTCTAAAACTTCACACTCTTTATGCAATTTGTTCACACACTTAAAAGTGTGTTATACTTTGGTGTGAGTCTTCTTCTTCTTCTAAGTGTGTCCACTCCTCTTAGAGCACACACATAGGTTCGGCCACTTCACTTTGTTGTTTTGCACACACAAATTTGTTCTTTGCTTTGCACACACACAATGAGTGTGTATTTGGCCTCCACTATTTTTGCACACCCCAACCTATGCCTCGGCCTTCTTGCTTGCCAAGCACCCACAACCCGTAGGGTGTGGTCTTCACTTCTCCCACACAAGGTTCGGGTCTTCCTTCTCACTTGGCACACACACTGCCAAGTGTGTTCTTTTTTTCTTCTTTGCACCCACCCAAGCCTCGGCTTACTTCTTCAGTTTAGCACTTAAGGGGTGCAAGGGATCGGGTCTTCCTGTTTAACACATAAGCACTAAGGCCCTCGGCCTTCTCTTGCTCACAGCCGAACACCAGCTTCAAAGGAGGCGCGCAAGGGTGCGGCTTCTCCTCTTCAACACTGCCGCGCAAGCCACAACAACTTTGAGCACGCAAGAGGATGCGGCTCGGGTTGTGCAGGCCTCAAGAGTGCAAGAGCACCTTGGGTGTGCAAGCTTCTCCTGCCGCGCAAGTATGCGGGAAGGGAGAGCTCTTCCTGTCGCGCAAGTGATGCGCGCAGGGGACTTCCTCCTCCTCCTTATTCTTGTCGCGCAAGGGAGCAGCGCGCAAGGAACTTCACGAAGCCAAAATATGGCTCCGGGCTTCTCTGCCGCGCAAGGGGCGCGCAGGCTGTTCTTCGCGAGGCAGAGCTCTCGCGGGACTCCCAAAATTTTCAGCAGCGTTCCAGCAAGCTACACCGAGAGCATGGGCTCTCCTTTTATAGGCATAGAAACCTCAAAACTTCCGCGTGGGATATCTTGAATCCCCGAAGATTTCGGATCTTTGAAATCTTTCAAATCTTTATTTTTATCCTCGGTTCACGCGGGTTCTCCTATATTTTTCTCCTCTACGTGCATGCGACTCATAACGCATGCACAGCCTTCGGTTTAGGCTCATGCATGCACAGCATGCTCTCCACGTGGCCTCGGCAACTCCGTTTTCCTCGGCTGAAGTCGAAATCCTTCAAACATTGCATGCATGGTCATTTTTAGGCATTGCCGTGTTCAGTGTGGCCAGACGAGCACGATGGAGGTTTCGGATTCGGAAATGGTGGCCGGGAGCTCGAGAACACTGCTCGGGAGGCTCTGGTTCATGCGGGGACGTCGCGGGTGGCTTCGCATGGCGCGGGGAAGAAGACGCGCGGAGAGCCGTTGGATTAAAGATTTGGACGGCCGCGATCAGGCTGGGCCGCGGCGGATTAGATGGGCGGTCCAGATCGAGCGCGCGATGAATCGTGCGGCTGGGATTCGTTCCCGGTGAAAATCCCGCGTCCCACATCGAATTCTCTCGTGGAATTTCCGCGGCTTATAACCCAGCCGCTCCCTTGAACGGCCAGTTGAAACTCCTCCCTCCACGGTGCCGCCCCGCACCGTGTTCTCCCTGCGGGTGCGCTCTGCGCCCACTCTTGCTCCCGCGGGCGCGCTCTAGCGCCCACTATGCATCTTGGGCGCGCGGATTTCACCACCGCGTGCCCTCGGGGGCTTATACACGGCCCCTGCGCTCCTCCGGGCGTGCCCCAGGCGCCCATGCGGTTGTCTTGGGTGCGCCCCTGCCTCAAGGATATGCTGCCTTGGCCTGAGGGTTCCCCATGGGCGTGGTGACCTCGAGTCCCACATGAGCCTTGGGTGATGACCCTCGGCTGGCCTTCCTTGGTTGCTATTTTTTGCTAGTGTAAAACACTAAGTGACTTTGTATAAAAACAAAGTACCAAGTGTAATTTCCCAAATTCCACTTCACCATTTCCTCTTCTCCATTATTCTTCTTCTTCTTAGGAATTACCCATCTCCTCCTCATGTTCTTAATAACTTTTCAACATTTCACAACTTAGGAGGGAATTCCGAAGGGTCTTCATCTTCAACTGAGCTCCTAAATCACTTAAATTTTTCAATGTGCTTCATTGATCTAATCAGAGATCAATTGGATCAACTTCAAATTCACATGCACTAAGAGTTAGTACATGGACTTCATTAAACCACTTCATCCACTTAGAAGTAGTGAATGGATCATCTTGCATCTCCTCATGCATTGTCTTAACAATGCATGGTCTTCAAACTTTTGTTGTGACATTGTATCCAGTTGATACAAGTTCTTTGAACTTAAAGATCAGTTCAACAATCGTCAGATGTCCATGGAGAATGTTTCAACCATATTCTCCAATGCCACTTAGTGAATCTCCTAAGTGACATTCATCTTAGTACCATGGCCATTCTCCTTCATCACCATCACCATCACATCCTTTGACATTCACATCTTGACATTCCTTGACTTCCATTCATTCCAAGACAACTTCATGCCTCATTGACAACAAATGCAACACATTGCACTTCAATCTCCCCCTTTGTATTTGTTGTCAATACACTCCTTCAGCACATATGAATGGGTCAATATGTGTGCCAATATTTTCTCCCCCTTATTGGCAATCAAATGCAAAGGTGTGGTGTGGTTCACTTAAAAAAAATCTCTTCCTCCCTTTCAATAGCATCTTCTTGGAAATCACTAAGAGAGGGATGATGTCACATGTCCTTCTTTAGCAAAGAACCTTTAGTAAATCAGGTCTAAGTCTACTTGGGCTAACCCGGTGTAGAAAACAAGAGTGATATGACCAAGGTACTCAATGCTGTCCAACATTCACTATACATGTGAGATCATGCTTCAGGGGTTTGAAACTTTTTCAGATATAACAATGAATTGCTAAATCCTGCACATACTTCACAAAACACATTAGAATGTTCAGTGCAAAGATAAAGCTTCCCCTTTCATCCATTTGTCTTCAATCCATACTCCCCCTTAATTGACAAGATAGCCTCAATTAAGAAACAAGGGATGAAAGTATGATTGGATTACCTTCAGCTTTTCTCAAGATAGTATTAAATCTTAGAATACCATCTTCTCCAGATTGGCTCCCCCTCAAGGGGTGCTCTCCATTCTGTCCAAACCACTCTCCAGATGAGAATGATCATCATCTTCAATTCCCTGCATTGTTAGCACATGTAAATACCAATGGTATAAGGGAATAAGATGGAACTTCCTTGGTTCATCAATGTGAACAACAAGGTTGAGAAGATTCTCTCAACCGAGATGTCCCATTTTCACCAGTCTTCACACTTGCACATTTGATCTTCATTGATGATTGTGCTGGTGTGGTTCTCAAAACATCTTCATGTGAAATATTTTTCTTCCCTCTTTCCTTAGCAATTGCCAGAACGTCATCTTCAGCTCTTTTCAGATCTTTGGCAAGTTGCAACTGATTTGGCCATATGACTAGTAAGTCACTTGGAAGTGTGGCCTCAGTTTTGGAAATTCCACATGGTTCTTTTGATGCTGTCAAGCTACCTCTCTTAGGCAACTTGTTTTCAATCACTCCCTTCTGCTTCTTCTGGATTGATTGTCTGTTTGAGTTCAGTTGGCTTCTTTTGAATTTCATGTCTTCTTTACAAAGATCCATGATATGTCCTTTCTTTCCACAGTAGAAGCATGTCTTCTTGGTGGTCCTACTGGATGACTCACCCTTCTTGGACTTAGACTCCAAGGTCTTCTCTTCATTCTTCAAACTCTTCTTGGGAGCATCTTCCACTTTCTTCTGCTTGCTTCCCAAGGAATCTCTCTTAGCCAGGTTCAGTGATCTTTTCTTCTTTTAAGCTCTGGATACAGTTGGAGATTGACATGTATCTATTTGACCACTTTTGCAATCATCCCAGATGTTGTCAAGTAATCCAAATCTATTTGCAGTAAACAGATGTCTCTGGACCTGTGGATGTTGCTTCCTTCCTTCTGGCTTGCTCCCCCTTGGCATGGGCTTCCTTTGTGCTTTGACATTCAGTGGATTGTGCCAACAATCATTTGCACAGTGCCCATACTTATTACAATACCAACATTGACCCACAAATCCTGACCTCTTGTGTACTTCTGATTGCTGGGTACTCTTCTTGATTTTTTGTGCTGCTTCAGGAGAGCTCTGCTTCTTTACTGTCTTCATCCATATTTGTTTGGAATTATTCTTCCATCCTGCACTTTTTGTGGAAACACAATTAGAAGCATCAGTATAAGATGGTATGGATGGTACCTTCTTCTTAGAAGATGTTGCACTTTTACTAGAGGATGTCCTTCTCTTAGAATCATCCTTCTCAAAGCATACTTGAGTAGCAACATTTCTCCTTTCAGTTGACTGGGAGGCTTTGGCTTTGGGTGATTGCTGATTGTTCAATATCACCTCTAATTCTAAACACTTCATGTTGAGGGAGTTCTTCTCATCCTCAACTGTTCTTAGCCTTCCTTCCCATTTCTCTTCCAGCTGTTTCATCTGGTCTTCATGCACCTTCTTCAATTCTTGCAATGAATTGTCCAGCTCCTTCACCCTTTTGACTTTGTCTTCTAGTTGAGCATCTTTGACAACCATTGTCACTTTGTGCCTCTTTTCCAGTGCATGGAAAACTTCTTTGACCACAGTCTTAAATAATTCTTTCTCAGAAAGGCTTCTCTGCAATTCTTCAGCAGTGTCTTCATATCTTTCATTGCAAAGAGATATTGTTTCATCTTTGGCATTTACCAGCTTTCTGAGAGTGTTGGTTATGCCAACCCTTTTTTCCAATTGGACTTCTAGAGAATTGGCTTCATCTTCTAGCTGTAATTTTTCTTCTTGAAGATCAAGGAGGCCTGTAGCTATACACATTGCAACTTCCTTGGGGACTCTCTTCTGAAGATATTTGATTGCATTTAGAAGATCATTGCTCCTTCCATCTTCATCACAGCTAGAGCAGGCTTCATCAGAAGAATGATAAAAGGAATTGTCATCTGATGTGACTTTCACATTTCTTTCCATAGAAGGAGTTTCTCTGATTGCACAAGCCTTCTTCTTCATCTTCTTTGCCTGTTTCTTCTTTCTATTTTTCTGAGTCTTGGCAGATATCTCCATTTGAGGCTGGTCTTTCATTTCCTCAAATCTGCACGCCATATAGACTCTCTTGGATCTTTTAGAGGCAACCTCCCTCTGATACCAATTGAAGTGCCCAGATCAGTGTGAATCACTGAGAGGGGGAGGGGGTGAATCAGTGATCCCTTAAAACTTTTTACTAATTGATTCTTATCAATTAAACCTCTATGGCTGGTTAAAGCCTCGATCCACTCTTCTTGTATCTCTCAACCTTTCCCGAATGATGCAGTAATGAAAAGGCACAGGACACAAGGATTTACAAGGTTCGGCACCAAAGGCCTACATCCTTTCCATGCTCTCCAAGCATGGATTCTTCCATTATAATCGGTTAGTATTACAATGGTCGATATAGAGTCCCACTGTATCTCTCCTGAGTCCCACAGGAGGGTCTTTATACTGCGTCCCACAGTGTTACCAGAGTCCCACTGGCCTGCTCCAGAATCCCACTGAAGACTTCTTCTCCCTGAGTCCCACAGGGTCTTCTCCTGGCTACTCGAGTCGCACGAGTAGCTCTTCTTCACTTTAAGCTTCTTCAAGTATCCTCAGCAGTCTGGGATAAAGACTGCTGGCCTTGCTCTTCTTCTGATCACCTGTGGTGAACAGGTCTTCTCGTCTAGCTCGGGCTTTATCACCTTATTCTAAGGATGCCCCGGCTTCTCTCCAATTACTGAATGCTCAGACAAATAATATCTTTATCTTCGGTCTGGTCCAGTCTCAGTTCACTTCAACATCATGCACTGAGTGCATGGCAACTCTTCAAGATCTTCAAGTCTTGGACTCCTCAGATGCACACCACTGATTTAGCACTGTTCACGTGTGCACATGCATGCATGCAAGCATGCACTCTTCCTTTCCTCTTCTTGGTGCAGTAGACCCACAAAGGGTGTAATCACTTTTGAGCACACACCTACTTCTCAAACTTCACACTCTTTATGCAATTTGTTCACACACTTAAAAGTGTGTTATACTTTGGTGTGAGTCTTCTTCTTCTTCTAAGTGTGTCCACTCCTCTTAGAGCACACACATAGGTTCGGCCACTTCACTTTGTTGTTTTGCACACACAAATTTGTTCTTTGCTTTGCACACACACAATGAGTGTGTATTTGGCCTCCACTATTTTTGCACACCCCAAGCTATGCCTCGGCCTTCTTGCTTGCCAAGCACCCACAACCCGTAGGGTGTGGTCTTCACTTCTCCCACACAAGGTTCGGGTCTTCCTTCTCACTTGGCACACACACTGCCAAGTGTGTTCTTTTATTCTTTTTTGCACCCACCCAAGCCTCGGCTTACTTCTTCAGTTTAGCACTTAAGGGGTGCAAGGGCTCGGGTCTTCCTATTTAACACATAAGCACTAAGGCCCTCGGCCTTCTCTTGCTCACAGCCGAACACCAGCTTCAAAGGAGGCGCGCAAGGGTGCGGCTTCTCCTCTTCAACACTGCCGCGCAAGCCACAACAACTTTGAGCACGCAAGAGGATGCGGCTCGGGTTGTGCAGGCCTCAAGAGTGCAAGAGCACCTTGGGTGTGCAAGCTTCTCCTGCCGCGCAAGTATGCGGGCAGGGAGAGCTCTTCCTGTCGCGCAAGTGATGCGCGCAGGGGACTTCCTCCTCCTTCTTCTTCTTGTCGCGCAAGGGAGCAGCGCGCAAGGAACTTCACGAAGCCAAAATATGGCTCCGGGCTTCTCTGCCGCGCAAGGGGCGCGCAGGCTGTTCTTCGCGAGGCAGAGCTCTCGCGGGACTCCCAAAATTTTCAGCAGCGTTCCAGCAAGCTACACCGAGAGCATGGGCTCTCCTTTTATAGGCATAGAAACCTCAAAACTTCCGCGTGGGATATCTTGAATCCCCGAAGATTTCGGATCTTTGAAATCTTTCAAATCTTTATTTTTATCCTCGGTTCACGCGGGTTCTCCTATATTTTTCTCCTCTACGTGCATGCGACTCATAACGCATGCACAGCCTTCGGTTTAGGCTCATGCATGCACAGCATGCTCTCCACGTGGCCTCGGCAACTCCGTTTGCCTCGGCTGAAGTCGAAATCCTTCAAACATTGCATGCATGGTCATTTTTAGGCATGGCCGTGTTCAGTGTGGCCAGACGAGCACGATGGAGGTTTCGGATTCGGAAATGGTGGCCGGGAGCTCGAGAACACTGCTCGGGAGGCTCTGGTTCATGCGGGGACGTCGCGGGTGGCTTCGCATGGCGCGGGGAAGAAGACGCGCGGAGAGCCGTTGGATTAAAGATTTGGACGGCCGCGATCAGGCTGGGCCGCGGCGGATTAGATGGGCGGTCCAGATCGAGCGCGCGATGAATCGTGCGTCTGGGATTCGTTCCCGGTGAAAATCCCGCGTCCCACATCGAATTCTCTCGCGGAATTTCCGCGGCTTATAACCCAGCCGCTCCCTTGAACGGCCAGTTGAAACTCCTCCCTCCACGGTGCCGCCCCGCACCGTGTTCTCCCTGCGGGCGCGCTCTGCGCCCACTCTTGCTCCCGCGGGCGCGCTCTAGCGCCCACTATGCATCTCGGGCGCGCGGATTTCACCACCGCGTGCCCTCGGGGGCTTATACACGGCCCCCTGCGCTCCTCCGGGCGTGCCCCATGCGCCCATGCGGTTGTCTTGGGTGCGCCCCTGCCTCAAGGATATGCTGCCTTGGCCTGAGGGTTCCCCATGGGCGTGGTGACCTCGAGTCCCACATGAGCCTTGGGTGATGACCCTCGGCTGGCCTTCCTTGGTTGCTATTTTTTGCTAGTGTAAAACACTAAGTGACTTTGTATAAAAACGAAGTACCAAGTGTAATTTGCCAAATGCCACTTCACCATTTCCTCTTCTCCATTATTCTTCTTCTTCTTAGGAATTACCCATCTCCTCCTCATGTTCTTAATAACTTTTCAACATTTCACAACTTAGGAGGGAATTCCGAAGGGTCTTCATCTTCAACTGAGCTCCTAAATCACTTAAATTCTTCAATGTGCTTCATTGATCTAATCAGAGATCAATTGGATCAAATTCAAATTCACATGCACTAAGAGTTAGTACATGGACTTCATTAAACCACTTCATCCACTTAGAAGTAGTGAATGGATCATCTTGCATCTCATCATGCATTGTCTTAACAATGCATGGTCTTCAAACTTTTGTTGTGACATTGTATCCAGTTGATACAAGTTCTTTGAACTTAAAGATCAGTTCAACAATCGTCAGATGTCCATGGAGAATGTTTCAACCATATTCTCCAATGCCACTTAGTGAATCTCCTAAGTGACATTCATCTTAGTACCATGGCCATTCTCCTTCATCACCATCACCATCACATCCTTTGACATTCACATCTTGACATTCCATGACTTCCATTCATTCCAAGACAACTTCATGCCTCATTGACAACAAATGCAACACATTGCACTTCAATTATTAATAAAACGATTTTATTTTTTTAAAGAAAAACTAGTAGAAAACCGCGTTTTAAACCGCGGAGAACCCTAGGCCGTCCGATCCGGCCTCCCATGATCTTGGCCATTTATTCTTTTTAATGCCGCGTCAGCTCTGAGCCGCTCGATCTCCCTCTTATAATCTTTGCCGTCCATTTTTTTTGTGTTTTCCTCCTCTGCTTCTTCTTCTCCCCCCCCCCCCGCGTCTGCCTCCCCTTCTTCTCTTCGTCACGGAACCAGTAGACTAGGGTGCCGTTTTTCTCCTCTAGTCCGGTGGAGTTGGCCCGACTGTTCCCTCTTTTCCACAGCTGACACCGACCCCTCGCCTCGGCCGATGTTCTCTTCTTCTTCATTTTTTTAAAACTCCCTGCTGCACCGAAGGCCGAAGTATCGGCTCCCCTTATCTCTTCGGCTCCTGGACCTTGGTTTCTGCCTCTCCTCTCCTCCTCCTCGTCGAACAGGTAAGGGTGTAGTTTTGAAGTTTTGTTGTGGTTCATGTTTGAGTTACGGTTTCTTTTTTTTATATATACATATGAATATGTGCTTGGTATATATTTATACATCCGATGTGTATACGACCGGTGCCACTAGCCTCGCTGCTCCATTCTCCTCCTCCTCCTCGTTGAGTTTAGGTAAGGGTCGTGTTGCCCTTTTTTTCTCTAAGTTTTGTAAATACCAGGTTATATATATATATACATATATATATATATATGTACGTATATACATGTTATATGTATATACGTACACCTTCTGCATTTGATCATTCATTTTCTTTTGCCTTTTAGTACCTCCTCTCCAGGCAAGGAATGAAGTAGGTTTATTTTTGGTTGTTTTATCTTAAGCTTCAGTTTATATAAGTGTGTATTTATATATATACTAGTTATATATATATATTTTCGGGTGTGTGTGTGAAACTGTTACAAACCCAGGCTTTAAATCTCCCTCTCGACTTAGGGAATCAGTTGGGAGCTAGGGGGAAGAACCTCTTCATCGTTTCCTACATTTTTATAAGTTTTATTTAGTTATATACACTTGTTCTATAAAAACACACAAGACCAAATAAACCTATTTTACCTAGTCCTAGAACTGATCTTGACAACCTCTTTGTGAAACCATAAAATTTGGGGTAAAGGCCCGAAGGTTCTGTTTTAATTTTGGGTGCGGGTTCTTACTTTTCAAACCTTATGTTTATATAAGTATATATATATATATATACAGACATATGTATAAGATGATAAATTTACGTATACAACCGTTCCTCTATGTTTATATCCCTAATATTCTTTTTCGCCTATAAAAAAAAGAGATTTTGAGTAATCAAATAAATGGGTAAAATTATGCAAGTAAATGATGTATATTGTTGTTGTATATATATACACGTATGGGTATATACATTAATATGAACTCAGTGTCCATGATTGCAATTATTAAAATCAAGAATGATGAAGCTTATGGATTGGTTGGATTTCAAAATCATTCTTGAAACTGAGAATTTTCATTTATCACTACTTTGGATAATCAGGATTTTTCTTAAAATGGATAGTATGGAATTCTTGAACTTTTATAAACGTATACATGTATTAATAGGTATGTACTCATGTCTATTTAATGTGATAATGGAAGAGTTTACACAAATATACATGATTTCCCAAGATAGACTTGATTATGCACATTGTAACCTCAACTGCCTATATTAAAAGCCTAAGATGTCCATTTATCATCACATGTGTAATTTATGAGTGACCATTCTTTAATTGGGTATGTTGATGTATGGAATGTTAAGTGTTATTTATACATTCTTAAAACCCATGTTTTCAAATGTTAACTTTTTATGTGCACGAAGCATGAGCATGCATGTCTTAATTTTTTTAATGAAAGAACTGTTTTCATGTTATGAATACGTATGTGAAAATGGGGTTAAAGTAAGAATGCATGGAACCCCATTAACGAATTACCATGTCAAGATATGTGAGGGATGTATAGGACTTACATGTGACGGGTGCGGCCGGAATTATACTGTGCTCCAATGCATTGGGTAAAGCAGGAGTCTCATGAGACGAACATGTGCGACGGTCATGGCAGTTAGCCTTGACTTATGCTAAGGAAACAGGGCGGGCAGTGAGCCTTGACCTGTTAAGTATGTTATACGATCTTGATGAAAAGTCTTGACAAAGTCTAGTATTATACATTCCCTTTTCATGTAATGATAAAGGTTAACCAGGGGTTAGTTCAACTAACAGGATAACCCCTAGTTGAAATCTCACATGATCATGAAAATGTACTTTATTTGACAAAAACTGTTTTTCATATGGTAAACTGTTAGATGATCTGCATTTTACTCATGAACCATGATATGCATGTTTCCATGCTTAGCCACATAATTCTTTTAGAATTGAAGTAACCTTGTTTTAACATTATGCATTGTTTATATTGCGCACTCTGATCATGTTTACATTAAAGCTCATTTCAAGTACGTGCTTCTTTGTGCAAGAGGTTTTCAAAGAATGATGGATTTCATGTTTTTAAGAAATGATAATGTTTTGTTTAGTTAAGTATTTTTATTCTTTTAAAAGGACTTATTTAAGAAAGGATTTTCTTAAAATGTTTTAAAACCCCTTACTGGGAATTTTGCTAACCCTACATTTTGTTTAAAATTTTTCAGGCACGGTTGATACTAATGAAGTCAATCAGAAGAAGCTGGTTTCCCAGAATCCTGAGCCTCGCGATCTTCTGTAGAAATGGGACATGATATTTAACTTGTAATGATGTAATGTAAAGTATATCATGTCTCATTAAGCACCCCGGTTTTGGGGGTCGCTACAGTTGGTATCAGAGGATGGGTTCAGGAAACTCTGGAAAACCAGGTGATATAAATATTTTGCTAAGACTAACTAAGTAAAAATGTTATAACTTTCAGATGGCTGATGTACCTACCGACCTTTTGTCACTTCCCACTGAGGCTCTAGAGAACATTATATCTCTAGCTAGTCGCGAGAACTTTCTAAACTATGCCCAAATCCGCATGACGCGTAAGAACTTGTACGATGTGTCAAACTCATCTTGGGTGCTTAGTCTCCACTGGGGAATGGGGATGGATTATCTCCTAATGATGATGACCCAGTTTCCCTCGTATGCACGTCGGGGAAGGTATCATGAAGGACTCTTCCTAGTGTTTACAACTGGCGAAGAATTTGGCACAATGCTAGATAACCCTTTTCAAGAAGCTGCTGCTGCCGGAGACCTCTGAGCGGCTTATCTGTGCTAGGTCCTGCACTACGGCTTCTGGGGCCAGTTAATGGACTTCAGAGCGTTGGAAAATGAGTCCACACGTGTGACTCTTTGGCAAGAAGTGTACACCGATGTTTCCCAACTCCACACCCCTCACGCTAAACTCAGGAGGCGTTATAAATGTTCCCAGGAGTTTAGTCCTGTATGTTCATATTGTGTGTGGTTTGAAGAGTTAGGAAGTTTTTCCACTCTTTGTGGCGTACGTCTTGTAAAATCATACTTTGTCGCGTAAACATTTCATAAATGAAAGTTCCTTGTTTCCTTTCATGTCTTCACCATATCTATGTTGTTAAGAGTTTTCCTTCGATGATTGTTTTCAGATGGCTGGACAAATGAACTTCTCATCCCTTCCCTATGAGCTAGTAGAAGTCATCTTGATCAAGGCATGCATTGTGGATTACCCGTCCTTTCTCCACCTGCGAGGGTCCTGCCAGCGTTTACTCAATCTAGCAAACGATCCAGAGATTCTTCGGCTATGTCAAGAGAATGATCGCGTCTTTCACCTCATCGCTGCTGCTCAAATCCCCTGCTATAGGCGAAGGGGAATGAACTTTGAGGGCCTGTTCCAGTGTTTCACTCTGGCACAAAACTTTTCTGCCAGAGCGTGTTTCCTCGTGGCTGCCCAGGATGGCCAACTCAGTGCAGCTTACATGTTCCAAGTCTTGAACCTCAGTCTCCTCAACCGCATCATCCCTCCCGACTACCTCGAGCAGGATGTGGCCAGAAGAGTCATCAGGGAGTGCATCTACTCGGATGTTTCCGAGATTTGCATCGCACGAGCCTCCCTTTGGAAGACCGTGTGCAATACACATGAACAAGAGTTCAAGGAGCACTGTTCGAGGTGCATCTGGACTAGGGAAATGGAAGAGTTGTGTGCCAACTTTGGTGTCCAGTTAACCGAGCCAGATCTGTTGTTTCGGTAGAGTTGTACGTATGGGGTTTTCTGTTTTTCCTCTTTTTATGATAGAATTTCTAGGGAACAATTCATTGAAGGGGGAAGTAATGTAACGACCTGAGAAACCCTATTTTGTTTTTTCAAGTGAACCAATAAATAACAAAAAAACATCAAATGGATGAAAATTTCTTTTATTTCAATAAGAAAAATTTTGTCTACAACATTCTCTGACCAAACGAAAAGATAAATTAACCAAAAATTCCAACTAAGAACCCGATTACAATGATGGGAAGACTGCTTAAAACTACTAGGAGCCCGAGAATGCGGTAGGGGTTTCGAGCATCCATCATAAGGAACATAAGGATTGCTGAAGCCACCGCAACCATGCTCAGCACCAAGGGGATCACACGAACCATCTTCCTTTTCTCCTTCGGTCACTTGGGGTAAGGGACACCCGAGACCAAACCCTTTTATAAGCACCAATATGACCGTTGGACCTCAAACGACCATAAATTCGACCGTTGGTTCCTAAAGAATAATGTGTTTATTTTTTACCATTGGGTCTTCTTATCATGATTTATTTTGACCATTTGAAATAAAATAATTTACCCTAAAAGGATCGGAATGATAATTGTGTTTTTGTTGTAAAGTGTCGTCAATGTTAATTTAGTTTTCCCAAAATGATAATTTTATTTTATGTTTCTAAACGGAGAAAATTAATATTATGTTTTTTCTTCCTTTATACATATTAATTTGAACAATTGAACTCTTATTTTCTATTTATATCAAACTTGAGGGATTTTTATGAGTTATATATATATTGCAACAAATTAGATACATTACTTCTTTAATAATTTGACCTTTATTAACCATTTTGGAAACTATATTAAATTATGGTTTTAATTACAAATCTCACATATTTAAGTTTACAAAAATTCTTTTAAGCAACCAATTTATTTTTCTCTCCTTAAAAGAGTGTATCCGAATGTTTTCATGAAATTATAAATTTACGTAATTATTATGTAATTCAGCAAAGTAAAAATAAATAAATAAATAAACAAATAAATATATATTATGATGCTTTCTTTAATTGATTAAATGACCCTTTAATTTTCTAAAATATAATAATTATGGTTTAAAAATAACATACTTAATATAATAAGTCCAATTAAAAATTATTGGTATTTTAAAACAGAATATATATATATATACATATGTTTTTATAATAAGATGTTTTGATTAAACCAATTGACAAATGACTTTTATTAAAATAATGAATGTTAATTTAATAATTGAGTGTATTATTGTTGTATTAAATTAATAATATTATTATTAATAAAAAGATTTTATTTTTTCAAAGAAAAACATGTAGAAACCCGCGTTTTAAACCGCGACGAACCCCAGGCCGTCCGATCCGGCCTCCCCTGATCTTGGCCGTTGATTATTTTTAATGTCGCGTCAGCTCTGATCCGCTCAATCTCCCTCTTGTAATCCCTGCCATCCATTTTTTTTTCACGTTTTCCTCCTCCGCTTCTTCTTCTCCCCCCCCCCCAGCGTCCGCCTCCTCTTCTTCTCTTCGTCGCTGAACCAGTAGACTAGGGTGCCGTTTTTCTCCTCTAGGCCGGTGGAGTAGGCCCGACTGTTCCCTCTTTTCCACAGCCGACACCGACCCCTCACCTCGGGCGAAATCCTCTTCTTCTTCGTTTTTTTTAAAACTCCTTGCTGCACCGAAGGCTGAAGGATCGACTCCCCTTATCTCTTCGGTTCCTGGACCTTGGTTGCTGCCCCTCCTCTCCTCCTCCTCGTCGAACAGGTAAGGGTGTAGTTTTGAAGTTTTGTTGTGGTTCATGTTTGAGTTACAGTTTCTTTTTTATATATATATACATATGTATATGTTCTTGGTATATATGTATACATCCGATGTGTATACGACCGGTGCCACTAGCCTCGCTGCTCCATTCTCTTCCTCCTCCTCGTCGAGTTTAGGTAAGGGCCGTGTTTCCCTTTTTTTCTCTAAGTTTTGTAAATACCGGGTTATATATATATACATATATATATTTACGTATATACATGTTATATGTATATACGTACACCTTCTGCATTTGATCATTCGTTTTCTTTTTCCTTTTAATTCCTCCTCTCCAGGCAAGGAATGAAGTAGGATTATTTTTGGTTGTTTTATCTTAAGCTTCAGTTTATATAAGTGTGTATTTATATATATACAAGTTATATATATATATATTTTTGGGTGTGTGTGTGAAACTGTTACAAACCCTGCCTTTATATCTCCCTCTCGGCTTAGGGAATCGGTTGGGAGCTAGGGGGAAGAACCTTTTCATCGTTTCCTACCTTTTTATAAGTTTTATTTAGTTATATACACTTGTTGTATAAAAACACACAAGACCATATAAACCTGTTTTACCTAGTCCTAGAACTGATCTTGACAACCTCTTTGTGAAACCATAAAATTTGGGGTAAAGGTCCGAAGGTTCTGTTTTAATTTTGGGTGCGGGTTCTTACTTTTCACACCTTATGTTTATATATGTGTATATATATATATATTTATACACATATGTATAAGATGATAAATGTACGTATACAACCGTTCCTCTATGTTTATATCCCTAATATTCTTTTTCGCCTATAAAAAAAGAGATTTTGAGAAATCAAATAAATGGGTAAAATTATGCAAGTAAATGATGTATATTGTTGTTGTATATATATACACGTATGTATATATACATTAATATGAACTCAGTTTCAATGATTGCAATTATTACGATCAAGCATGATGAAGCTTATGGATTGATTGGATTTCAAAATCATTATTGAAACTGAGAATTTTCATTTATCACTACTTTGGATAATCGGGATTTTTCTTAAAATGGATTGTATGGACTTCTTGAACTTTTATAAATGTATAAATGTATTAATAGGTATTTACTCATGTTTATTTAATGTGATAATGGAAGATTTTACACAAATATACATGATTTCCAAAGATGGACTTGATTATTCACATTGTAACCTCAACTGTCTGTATTAAACGCCTAAGATGTCCATTTATCATCACATTTGTAATTTATGAGCGACCATGCTTTAATTGGGTATGTTGATGTATGGAATGTTAAGTGTTATGTATACTTTCTTAAAACCCATGTTTTCGAATGATAACTTTTTATGTGCACGAAGCATGAGCATGCATGTCTTAATTTTTTTAATGAACGAACTGTTTTCATGTTATGAATACGTATGTGAAAATGGGGTTAAAGTAAGAATGCATGGAACCCAATTAACGAATGACCATGTCAAGATATGTGAGGGATGTATAGGACTTACTTGTGACAGGTGCGCCCAGAATTATACAGCGCTCCAATGCATTGGGTAAAGCAGGAGTCTCATGAGACGAACATGTGCGACGATCTTGGCAGTTAGCCTTGACTTGTGCTAAGGAAACAGGGCGGGCAGTGAGACTTGACCTGTTAAGTATGTTATACAGCCTTGATGAAAAATCTTGACAAAGTCTAGGATTATACATTCCCTCTACATGTAATGATAAATGTTATCCAGGGGTTAGTTCTACTAGCAGGACAACCCCTAGTTGAAAGCTCCCATGATCATGAAAATGTACTTTATGTGACAAAAACTGTTTTTCATATGGTAAACTATTAGATTATATGAATTTTACTCATGAACCATGATATGCATGTTTCCCTGCTTAACCACAGAATTCTTTTAGAATTGAAGTAACCTTGTTTTAACATTATGCATTGTTTATATCGCACACTATGATCATGTTTACATTAAAGCTCATTTCAAGTACGTGCTTCTTTGTGCAAGTGGTTTTCAAAGAAAGATGGATTTCATGTTTTTAAGAAATGATAATGTTTTGATTTAGCAATGTATTTTTATTCTTTTCAATGGACATATTTAAGAAAGGATTTTCTTAAAATGTTTTAAAACCCCTTAATGGGCATTTTTCTCACCCTACGTTATGTTTAAAATTTTTCAGGCACGATTGATACTAATGAAGTCAATCAGAAGCAGCTGGTTTCCCAGAATCCTGAGCTTCGCGATCTTCTGTAGAAATGGGATATGATATTTAACTTGTAATGATGTAATGTAAAGTATATCATGTCTCATTAAGCACCCCAGTTTTGGTGGTCGCCACATTTGAGATATCCCGAACTTTCACCTATTGAATTGATTAAAGATTCCAAAGCATATGACCCAAATATTTTATGTTT
The DNA here is from genome assembly GCA_963277665.1 of Viscum album. Lineage (NCBI taxonomy): Eukaryota > Viridiplantae > Streptophyta > Magnoliopsida > Santalales > Viscaceae > Viscum > Viscum album. Next base: position 2,068,778,862 of record OY728121.1, read on the forward strand.
TCACCTTTTACAAAAACTCGTGGGAGCTATGATTGTTGAAAGTAAGGGATCATCCCTTCAAACTAATAGTTCTAGTGGTCTTGTTTTTTTTTCAAAATAAATTATATAACAACCCCTATCTTTATTTATCACATAAACATAATTTCTTACAAAAAATATTCACATGATAAAACATAGACAAAAGAGATTTCTAGTGTCTTTGGGGATTAAGAAAATTACATACCAACTTAAACCATTAAACTAAAAATCTTTATTGGAAGATTCTTTTAAATGACCACACACATTCACTACTACAAAAATGGGCAAGAAAAGCACCACCTTAAATCATCGCTAAGAAAAAACCACTTATAAAGAATACCTGTATCAGCGCTAAAGAAGTGCTGATAAAGAGACCCTTTATCAGTGCTAGAAAATCACTGATAAAGATTCCCTTTTTCAGTGCTAAAATTTTAGCATTGATATAGGAAGGATTTATCAGTGCTTTTATAGTGGTGATAAAGGTAGTCTTTATCTGTGATTTTTTAGCACTGATAAAACTGTAGTCTCATATTTTATAAAATTGGTCGCACAATGTCATCAGTTTATCGTGACCTAAAGCTCTCGATGTACTGTAACCTTGCCACTCCCCTCCGCCGCCCTCCGATATTCACGTTGCCGGACCCCCGCCTCCCCAAATCTTCACGTTTTCAGACCTCCTCCGCCATCCCTTCTCATAATCCGCCCCCTCGAACCCCTTCGGTGGATCCTCCACCCCAAAAACCTCCTCTTCGCTCAACCCTACACCCCACGAACCCTACTCCTCCATTTCTATTAGGTTGGAAGCTCCTCCCGTGCACCTCCACCTCTGGCCGTCATGCCTTCCCCTCCCAATGTAGCATAGAAGGTTCCCTACTTCTCCTCCTATAAAGTGAATTTATTTTCTATAGTTCTTGATTCTCTTCTTGAACATTCTTCGTAGGACAGATGTGAAAACATTTCTGATTCGGTTTTTGTGTTTTTCTATTATGGTTTTAATGGTTAATGATCATAAATAGAACATTTAGTGTTAATTTCTTATATGTTTTCCCTTTCATGCTACTATGTATGTGGTATTTATCACTATGATAATAAGGGTTATGGTTGATTTATGTGGTTGGATATGACATGGTAGGTAAGAGATATGTTTTTGGGACATAACTAGTAGGTTATGAGTGAGTGTATATATAGTATTTATTGTATTAATCTTTAAGTTACCATGGGTGGTTGAAAAAGGTGTCTTTGAGGAATTAATTAATCTAATTCAATAATTTTCCCAAATCCTAATATGAGGTTTTTGGTCCCCGGTTGAGTTCTAATTGATATTGTCGATGTTCTTTTGTCTCTTGACTAACGTTTCCTTATTTTCTGTTAATATTGTATAGTACCATGACCCTAAAAACACTTTTAATCATGCTTTATTGTGGATCTTCTAATGAACCAAAAAACGGAATCATACTATCAACTTGAACCTCGTCGAGGAAGTAGTGCACATAGTTAGAGCTATGGTCTAGGGAGAGGCACCATTTCCATTTATTTTTCTCTAGAGTATGTTTTATTTGATATTGTTTCCCATCATTATTTCAAATCAAACCTCAATATAGAACTATTGAAACATATAATAGATCTCATGGATTATGTGATAGAGATTGTAACATCTCTCTGGATAAAGAGGGAGTAAGGTCCTCTCATGATTTCTCTTTTTCAGATATTTAGATCATATGATATTTTTTTGGTTCTTAAAATGATTCCCCTATATGTTAATCTCAGAATGGACTGACCAGTTTATAATAAATCTTTTATTCACTATTATCATCGGTGGGTGTCATTCACTTCCCCCGATGGGGAATTCCATGTTTCCCATAGAGAATCAGACCTGAGGCCTAGTCGAGCTAGATATCGTCTTCTAGAGTTAAGTGGGATGATATCCTTTTAAACTATTGAACTGTAGTAGGAAGCTTATTATAGTGAACTTCCCCTAGTAGGTATTTAATTTCCAAAAGAGTTTCCTTTATTTATTTTGGGTCTACCACTAGAGAGGAAGGTGGAGTTCTCTATCAACCTGGCGATGAATACAAAACCAATATATATTCTATCTTACCATATAGAACTAGTTAAATTGAAGGAACTAAATAATCAGTGTGATGAATTGGTTTCCAAATTATTTATTTAACCTAGTGTGATGCCTTGGGAAGAACTGGTTATTTTCACCAAGAAGGTCATTGGAACCCTTTGCATGTGTGTTGATTACAAGAATATCAATCGGGTTATGATCAATAAAACGTATCTGTTGAACTATATTTATGATTTATTAGATCTTCTAATGGGGGGAGTGGTTCTCTATGATCAGTCTTTAGTTTGGATAACACCGGCTCAGGATCAAGGATTTTGATATTCCAAAGACCTCATTTAGGAGTTATTATACCCACTATGAGTATTTTTTATGCCATTTGGATGAATCAACACTCCATATATGTTTATGGTGATGATGAATGGATGTATCATTCTTGATTATTCTTATGTTTGGACTGGGGTGATTTGAGGAAACTATAATGAATTTAAAGTAATTATATTTAATGAATTCCATATTGTAGAGATTATGATAATCCTTTCTTTACTTATAGAGCTGGGTACTAGTTTTCATCTATATGTATTTTTGGATGGTGTGTTATAAATGGATGGGATAGTGGGGTATAGAATGGTTGATCTGATAAGGGAGGATGAGCCATAGAGGATGATGTTGTGTGAGTTTTACCATCTATGACACAAGTGATTATCCCCACGAACCCCTTTGTGTTTGGAAACTGTGTTAATTATGATGGGGGGTCTATCTTGGTTCTGTTGATTTCCAAATCGTTATTGGAAATGGTTAGGCTCTATTAATCTCTATTTTTATAAGGAAGTGGTTATCTTCTACTGTATTTGAAAGTCATGTTTTGTGAACTTGAACCATAAATTCTAATATTTGAGATTCAAATAGGATTGAGATGAGTAATGATTGGATGGATGCTACTAATTTGACAATAGAGTATGAGAACGGAGTGAAAGAGTTCATCATGTTTGCAAAGGATCACTAAAAGGACCCTTCTCAAATCCTTTTTACATGTTTACGTTGTTGTTATTCTAGACTACTTACTCCAGAGGATTTGGAAGGACATTTTATATGTAACAGAATAGATTGGAGTTATAAATGTTGGAATAAACACGGAGAAAAAGCGAATGTAGCTACTAGCTGGGATAAAACTGCATTTTATAGATCATCATATATGAATAAAATTATGGATAATGAAGAATAAAATATGGAGGATGTGATTACATATGTCAACGATGATGAAGATCGTATGAGGAAATGGAAAAGACAAATGAAGATAAACTCCATGATTAACCAAATTTGTTTGAGAAGTTAAAAATTTGTGCAAAGACACCATTGTATACTGGTTGCACTAAATATACAGCATTTCCAACTATAATGAAGTTGTATAAATTGAAAGCAGGCAACGGATGGAGTGATGTCAGTTTTACAGAACTACATGCTCTCTTAAATGACATGCTCCCGGAGGATAAGGAGATCCCAATTTGGACATATGAAGCTAAAAAAATGACACACTCAAAGGGTATGATTTCTGAATGAATACATGCATGCTTGAAAGTCTATATATTGTTTTTCAAGGAGAACAAATCACTTACAGGATGCCCAAAGTGGGGTGCTTCTTGATACAATAAAGATGAATCCAACCCTATAAAAGTTGAATGGTACTTTACAGTAATTCCAAGGTTTAGGCATCTATATGGAAGTGAAGAAACTGCAAGAAAATTGTTGTGGAATAAAGATAAAAGAAATAAATATGGGAAATTACGTCATCCGACCGACTTTCCTCAATGGAAACAAATTGACCATGAGTATCCTGAATTTGGAAATGTTTCGAGAAACCTTCGTCTTGCGTTATATACAGATGGAGTGAATCCTTTTGGTTTTCAATCCATAACTCATAGTATATGGCCTGTTATGTTGGTAAATTATAACTTGACACCCTGTTTATGCATGAAGAAGAAATTAATCATCTTATCTATGCTTATATCAGGACCAAAACAACTAGGTAACGATATTGATGTTTACCTGGCTCCTTTTATCAAGGATTTTATGTTTTTGTGTGATTCATGTGTTATGTTTTATGATGCTTATAAAATTGAATACTTCACATTGAGAGTGATTTTGCATGGGACAATAAATGATTTCCCTTCTTATGAAAACTTTTTAGGCTCTATCATTAATGTAACTCAAGGGTGTCCTGTGTGTGTAGAATATACAGAATCAACTAGGTTGAAACATTAATCGAAATCTGTGTTTCTAGGAAATTTCATATTTCTACCTCGTAGGAATAAGTACCGATATTGGATGACATCATTTAATGGATGTTCAGAACAACACACAACACCGTCTCCACTAATAGGTGATCAGCTGTTTGAGAAAGTAAAAGATGTGAACACTGTTTTTGGTAAACCATTTTCGAAAAACCTTAGGAAAATCAGTTGAAAAAAGAGATCAATATTTTTGGAATTACCTTACTGGAATTTTTTGTACGTCAGACATTTTCTTGATGTGATGAATGTGGAAAAAAATATATGTGATAGTGTTATCGGAATGTTGCTAAATGCCCCTGAAAAAAAAGGATGGAATTAAGGCAAGGTTGGACATGGTTGACATGGTAATACAAGAAGAGTTGGCTCCTGTGAAGGGTGAAAATCAAAATTTTCTTCCTCCAGCTGCTTATACTCTTTGTAGGGAGGAGAGATATGAGTTTTTCAACTTCTTCAATGATGTAACAGTTCTAAAGGGGTATTCAAAAAATATCAAGAACATTGTGTCAATGAATGATTTGAAGTTAAAAGGTTTTAAATCACATGAATACCATGTTTTGATGCAAGATATAATTCCTATAGCTTTATGTTGAATTTTTTCCAATAATGTTCATCATACATTAACCAAACTTTGTTTCTTTTTCAAAGCATTATGTAGCAATGTTTTAGACCAACTGAAATTTACAGTAATAGAAAAAAGAAATTTTCATCATATTATGTGAATTAGAAATGTTCTTACTGCCAACATTATTTGATATGATAGTTCATTTGATGATTTACTAGTTGAGATAGATTCGACTTTTTGGTCCTTTTCACTATAGATGGATGTACCCCGTTGAACGGTATATGAAGATTTTGAAAGTGTATGACAAAAATCAAAGTCGGTCATAGGGTTGTATAGTAGAGAGATATATTGTTGAGGAAGCCATTGAATTTTTTTCATAAAACATATCTGATATGGAAAGCATTGGTCTCCCGAAATATCATCACACAAGACACATTGAAGGTGAAGGTATTTATAAAAGAGATGTTGTGACAACCAGTATTACATATCGGTAGCTGGACCACCATTATGTTTTTCATAGAAGTTGGGAGGTTTCTCCATATATTGAAACTCACAAAGAAATTATTTGGAAGATGAATTCATCAAGGATTGAAAAATGGTTATCAAATACACATAATCACCAGTTTAGAGGATGGTTTCAGGACCATATTTTTAAGGAGTTGGATGAAAATCCGAATTCAATTTCAGAATGACTTCGATGGATAGCCTCTGGACCAAGGGTGTATGTATTATCTTACAACTATTATGTAATTATTGGTTATACATTCTATATGGATGAACATGTTGAAGATAGTACCATGAAAAATAGTGGAGTTACACTAGTGGATGAAGCGATGCATGTTTCTGGTAGTAAGGGAAGAAATCCAATTTATGAAAATATGTAATACTTTGGAATTATCAAACAAATATGGGAGTTGGATTATATGACATTCCAATTACTGATTTTTCAATGAAAATGGGTTGATAACAACAATGGTGTTAAAATAGATGAATGAGGATTTTTTAAAGTTGATTTATGTAAAGAAGAGTACAAATAAGAACAGTTTATAATAGAATCACAAGAGGTATAGGTTTTTTATGTTCCAGATCCCGCAAATCAAAAGTGGCCAATCGTTCTGTTATCGTCCAAAACTACTGAAGTGTCCAATGAAAATTCAGTTGAGGATGATCATTTCAGTTGTACGTCACAACAATTTCGCAGCAGTCCCAATGTAGATGATTATTTTTATGTTAGAGGAGACCACAACGAAGGGATTTGGATAATCGATAGAGGTGTAAAACCACTTCAGCCTTTGAAAAAATGAAAGAGAGTTCAATAAATAGGTTATATTTTGTTTGTAATAAAGATCTTGGTATCTCCTGTTATTATCTTATCATTACTGAATCTATGTAATCTAAATTAACTGTTCAACAAATTTTTTAGACAATGACTTCTGCATGTTTGGGTGCTCCTAACCTTGAGGCTGAACAAGTCTATCAAGAGGCTGCTGCTGCGGCTGTTGCCGCTCTTGCTACGGCTGCTCACAGTGCAGAGCAACAACATGTTTCTGAACCTATTATTGCTTCTAGTGTTGAGGTCCAACAAAAATCATCACATTTCATTGCTACCATTTTAGATAAACATATAGATGATGTTGATATTGATGAAATGGTCGGGAATGAAGGACTGATTTCGCAGAAAACACAGTTGCATCATAGTTTGACGGTGTTAGCCAAAGTTCATAAGGTGAAAAGAAAATGAATCAAATTTGATGTTGGATGGAATGAACGAGGCCAAAATGTGAATCCCAACAAGGCTATGTTTAGTATTTACAATGGAGTTGTCACTCGGAAACACGTGCTGATTGACATAGATTCATGGAACCATGTTGTGTCCAGGCTGAAGGTTGCGATCTGGGAAGAAATTTCAGTAACATTATGATATTATTTCTTTAATTTACTAGAAAATAAAATAATGAAAAAATTTCTTACTCTTATAAATCTATTGCAGAGTAAATTTATAGAAGATTATTCACACAACGATTATGTACTAAGGCTTGTAGGAAGGATTCATCGAGGTTTTTGTACTATTTTAACAAGATGTCACCTGAAAGATTCCAAAGGTAAAATAAACCTACACCCACCCATTGTCAACACTCTCCTGATATCCCATGAAGCATGGGATGCATTTATTGGCCACCATGGGGAAGAGAAGCTTCATGAACATTGTGGGTGATAATACATTTTTTAGGATATGAGTATTCATCACTTTGATTGTCAATATTTCATTTTTGAAATAGAAACTCTATACTGAAAATAAGGAACATCCATCAAAACCAACATACCCCTATTGTAAAGCAAGGATGGGGTACACTTCACTACAAAATAAAATGGTACATATTTTAAATTTATAGTAATATTGTTAGGTTACAATAAATAGCATCATAATTATAATTCTATATTTATAGGTAGACTGATGAGTCTAAAGCCAAAGACACTTCCATCCCACATCATGTGATATGGAAGGAGGCACGTGTGAATAAGGAAGTGATGCTAGTAGATGAGAACACACAAATGTGTGGTAAATATGTGTAAGTATGAAAAGATGAAAAAAATATTTGTTTTAAATTGATATTACATAAAAATAATTAGTTATTTTCCAATATCTGATAGTTACAGGAATGAGCTACTCCTGCAACGGATGAAGATCTATTATCGATGGCTTTGAAGCAATCAGAACAATACAGACATGTTAGAGGTGCGGGGTTTGGGGGTCACACCCCGAGTATATTTTGAGAATAAAAAACAGATGATAGAGAAGAATAATTGAAACAAATGAGAAAAATAATATCAACTCTAGAAGAATGTTTGAAATTGCAGGGACTATTTCTAGAAACTTTTATGGGTGGGAAGAAAGGAGAAGACAAAAATCAGGGACAACCAGCACGTGAAGATCCCGCCCCACCCCCCACCAGCATCGAGGTGACCCATTCCCCTAAAAGAGCTATCATAGTTATGGTAATCAATATTCTAATAATTGTTCCCATGAAATGCGAATCAGACAAAAACTGATACTTTTCTTGTACTGATCTTCTATAGGATGATAATGATTGTGATTTGTATCTATCAACACCCACCTATCACCTTGTAGCGAGGGATACAGTGTTCAACATCCCAGATGACATGATGAATAATAGACCACTTCTGAAAGATCATCTAAAAGTGACGATTACTGTAGCTGATGATCCAAATTAAGAGCTACCTATTCTACTTGATGACGATGATATTCATATGGTCAAAATGGATATTGGGACATTCATTTCATGGACATCACAACTTGTAAGAGTACATGGAGACAAAGAGGTATTTATTTCTATTTTTTTCAAGCTAAACCTTTAAAAATTAATAAAAAAAGTGTCTGAACCAATAAATGTTATTATAGAAGGAGAAAGGTATGGGGAAGACAAACATCGTCTCAAAACCATCTAAAGGACCGACCAACCGATCCGATGGAGATACTAAAATCATAATAACACCACCTATTCTCTATCCACATTTACTAGCATTGAAGACACATGTGGATACAAATCTAAGAGGTGGTAGTAGTCATATAGTGGTTTTCGAAAAGAATATATACAGAGAGGAAAGTAAAGATTTCGTTACTGCTGAAAATGTAAATGAGATCCTTGAAAACTATTGGCTAGGAATCATAGTTGTTAATATATATATGATGTTTGTTTTAATGAATGGATTTTCTAAAAGGCGATCTAATGTGAAAATTATGACTAAATACATTTTATATTGTTGACATATGTATATATGAAAAACAGTTGAAGGAATTTTCCCATGAGCCAAAATTCGGACTTGTTAGTCCCCATACAACATCAACACATCTAAAAAAATTAGAGCCATCAAAAAAGAATGAAATAGTGAAGGGCTTGCTGAAAACATTAGAAATAAAGATTATAGATGACAGACTCTTCCTAATACCAACCAGGTAGGGGTAAAACTCTACCATTAAAGAATATCAATTAGATTTTCACATCTTTTATTAAATATTCCCTTTTCTATTTTTAGGCAAGATTGGATGCTAATTGCAGTGAACTTGGATACTACAAAGATTTATTTTTTGGATTCAAAGCATGGATATACATCAAACCGACCACACATGATGATGTTTTTGAATTTGTAAGACAATACATCCTACGTTTTAGGTCTAAACGTCATGTAATATAATTTATATTATCTTTTACTAAGGATTATATTATGATAGGGATGTGTATAATTATTATCTAAAAAAGGAATGAGGACAAGGGCTAAGCCTAAGGAGGCGAGTAAGTACTACATCTGGACAAATATCAGGGTATATATAATGAAATTTCACTATCCAAACACATCTCAACACATGTTACTTGTTCTCCTAATGATCAATTTTTTTGAACTTTCCAAGACAAACAAATGATAATGATTGTAGTTATTGTGTTTGTAAATTTATTAAAGAGATCGTTGTTCATCAACAATCTGGCATCCCTAAAGAGGTATTTTAAAAAATAACTACTATTTCATTTAATTTATTTATTAATTCATTATTTTTATATTTTTCAATACTACTCGGACTTCCAAAAAGCCTCATAATCATAAAAAGATATAGATTTGTTCAGAAACAAGTGGGCCGCATACCTGATGGTAGATTGCACACAAATAGCATGAAGATCCGACTTCGGGAAGTCTACAATTGGAGGTCATTTTTGAGAGGGGTTAAGGGGATAAAAAGATAAAACATTGTTTTATGTAAATGTTCGTAGGAAAATTGTAATTTTTATTGAATAAAACATCCTTCCTCCTATGAGTCATTTCCCATTTTAACAGATTATATGCACCAGCAACATGCAATAATGATGAACCACTCAATGTGTTTCTATTTTGTTTAAAATGGATAGATTTTTAAGTGAAAACAACAACTAAAATACGAAAATCCAACCAAAAACATTTTTATTGTGTTCATTCTTTAGGATAATGATCCATGGGTGCGTTTGGGACACGTACGAGTCAACCGTTCCTATATCCAAGGTGCGATGTGGCCGGTATCACTCAAAGCGTCTGTCTTTTGTTTTAAATGGAATTAATTTTAAATGAAAACAACAAATGACCAAGGAAAATCTGATCAAACGCATTCATATTGTGTTTATACATTAAGAGAACTATCCATGTGTCCTTTGTGACATGTACGAGTCAACCCCACCTTAATCCGAGGCACGGTGTGGCCGGTATCACTCAAAGGGTCTCTCTTTTGTTTAAAATGGATTGAAATTTAACTCAAAACAAAAACTGATGTACAAAAATCCGACCAGACGCATTCATGTTGTGTTGATCCTTTAGGAGAATGATCCAAGGGTTCATGGGTGATGTGTATGAGTCAACCCCGACTCAATCTGCCACACGGTGTGGCCAGTATCACTCAAAGTGTCTGTCTTTTGTTTAAAATGGAAATATTTTTTATTGAAAACAACAACTGACATATGAAAATATGACTAAATGAATTCATATTGTGTTGATCCATTAGTATAATGATACATGTGTAATTTGGGAAGTGTGCGAGTTAACCTCACGTCAATCCGAGGCACAGTGTGGCCGGTACAACTCAAAGTGTTTCTCTTTTATTTAAAATGGACATATTTTTAAGTGAAAACAACAAATGACATACAGAAATCTGACCAAATGCCTTAGTATTTTGTGGATCCTTTAGGATAATTATCCATGGGTGTGTTGGGTACATGTACGAGTCAACCCAACCTCAATCCGAGGCACGGTGTGGCCGGTATCACTCAAAGTGTCTGTCTTTTGTTTTAAATGGACACAATTTTAAGTAAAAACAACAAATGACCTATGAAAATCTGACCAAATGAATTTTTATTATGTTGATCATTTTTGAGAATTATCCATGGGTCCATTGTGATGTTTACAAGTCAAGCCTACCTCAATCTGAGGCACAGTGCGGATGGTATCACTCAAAGGTTCTCTTTTTTTTTAAATGGACAAAATTTTAAGTGAAAACAAAAACTGACATACGCAAATCTGACCAAAAGAATTAGGATTGTGTTTATCATTTAAAATAACGATCCATGGGAGCGTTGGGGATGTGGATGAGTCAACCTTGACTCAATCAGAGGTACTTTGTGGCCAGTATCACTCAAAGTGTCTGTCTTTTGTTTAAAATGGGCAGAATTTTAAGTGAAAACAACAACTAATGTATGAAAATCGGACCAAACGCCTTAGGATTGTGTTGATCCTTTAGGATAATGATCCATGGGTCCTTTTTGACGTGTGAGTGTCAACCTCGCCTCAATCCGATTTAAGGTGTGGCTGGTATCACTCAAAATATTTCTCTTTCGTTTAAAATGTACATATTTTTAACTGAAAACAACAATTGACATACGGAAATCCTACCAAAAACTTTTGTTTTGTATTGATCATTTAGGAGAAGTATCCATGGGTGCCTTGGTGGCATGTACGATTCAACCCCGCCTCAATCCGAGGCATGGTGTGGCCGGTATAACTCAAAGTGTTTGTCTTTTGTTTTAAATTGACACAATTTTAAGTGAAAACAACAACTGACCAATGAAAATCCGACCAAACGCATTAATATTGTGTTTATACTTTAAGAGAATGATACATGGGTCCTTTTTAATGTGTACGAGTCAACCCCGACTCAATCTGAGGAACAATGTTGCCAGTATCACTCAAAGGGGCTCTCTTTTGTTTAAAATGGATAGAATTTTAAGTGAAAACAATAACTAACATACGAAAATCCAACCAAACACATTATGATTGTTTTTATATGTTAGAATAACGTTCCATGGGTGCTTTGGGGAATTGTATGAGTCTACCCCACCTCAATACGAGGCAAGGTGTGGCCGGTATCACTCAAAGTGACTTTATTTTGTTTTAAATGGACACAATTTTAAGTGAAAACAACAACTGACCTACAAAAATATGACAAAATGCATTCATATTGTGTTGATCCTTTAGGTGAATGATTCATGGTTCCCTTTTGAAATTTAAAAGTCAACCACCGTCTCAATCCAAGGCACAGTGTAACCGATATCACTCAAAGGGTCTATCATTTGTTTAAAATGGACAAAATTTTAAGTGAAAACAATAACTGACGTATGAAAATATGACCAAATGCATTTGTATTGTTTTAATTCTTTTGGACAATTATCCATGGGTGATTTTTGATGTGTAAGACTGAACCCTGCTTCAATATGAGGCACAGTGTGGCCGGTATCACTCAAAGTGTCTGTCTTTTGATTAAAATGGACACAATTTTAAGTGGAAACAACAACTGACATATGAAAATCCAACCAAAGACATTCGGATTGTGTTGATAATTTAAGAGAACGATACATGGGTCCTTTGGGACGTGTAATAGTCAACCCCACCTCAATTTGAGGCACGGTGTGGCCAGTATCACTCAAAGGGTCTCTCTTTTGTTTAAAACAGATAGAATTTTAAGTGAAAACAACCACTGACGTACGCAAATCCGACCAAATGCATTTGAATTATTTTGATTAATTAGTAGAATGATCCATTGGTCTTTTGTGACGTTTAAAAGTCAACCTATCCTCAATAAAAGGGATGGTGTGGCCGGTATCACTCAATGTGTATGTGTTTTGTTTTAAATGGGAACAATTTTAAGTGAAAACAACAAATGGACTACGAAAATCTGACCAAACACATATGGATTGTGTTGATCCTTTATGGGAACGATCCATGAATCCTTTGTGATGTGTACTAGTCAACTCTGCATCAATCCGAGACTTGGTGTGGCCGGTGTCACTCAAAGGGTCTCCCTTTTGTTTAAAATGGACAAAATTTTATGTGAAAACAAGAACTGACGTATGCAAATCCAACCAAACAAATATTGATTGTGTTTATCCTTTAGGAGAACGATACATGAGTCCTTTGCGATAAGTAAAAGTCAACCCTGTCTCAATCTGAGGCACGGTGTGGCCCCCCCAACCCCTGGACGCCCACACCCCCTAGACACCACCCCACCACCTGGACACCTCCCCCAACCCCTGGACACCCCCACCCCCATGGGCAGCCACCCCCATCCCCACCCCCTTGGATGCCACACCACCCCCCTTGGACATCCCCACCAACCCCCTGGACCTCTCTCACCCCCTGGAGACCCCCCTCCCCTCTGGACACCCCCACCCCCTGGACACCCCCAACCCTCGGGACACCCCCACCCCCTGGAAAGCCCCATCAACACCAAGACACCCCGATCCCCTATAAACGACCATAAACAACCCCCCACACCCACCTCAGACATCCCCTCAACCCCCCCCCCCCCAGACAACCACCACCCCAAGATAGCACCCCCACCCCTCCTAGACACCACCCCACCACCTGGACACCCACACCCCCTGGACACCCCACCCATGGGCGGCCACCCCCACGCTCACAAACACCACCCCACCCCCTTGGACAGCCCCACCGATCCTCTAGGCTACCCCACCCCTAGAAAGCCCCCCCCCTCCTTGGACACCACCCGACCCCCTTGGACAACCCCCAACCTCCTTGAATTCCCCCCACCCCTGGACTCCCCCACCCCCTTGGACACCCCAATCCCACCCTCCTGGACACCACCCACCCCCCATGGACAGCCCCACCAACCCCTTGAACCGCCCCCACCACCCGAACACCCCCACCCATTGGAAAGCCCCCCGACACCCTGTACAACATCCCACCCCTGTGGAAACCCCATAGATAGGCCCCCACCCGGAAACCCCCTCCTTGGACACCACACCAACCACCTTGGACATCCCCCAACCTCCTGGACTTCCCCCACCTCCTGGACACCCCCACCCCCTAAACACCCATATCCCATGGGATACCCCCATCCCACCCTCCTGGACACCACCCCACCCCCTGGACTACCCCACCACCCCCCTGCACCGCCCCCACCACCCTGACACCCCCACCCCCTAGAAAGCCCCCCCCCCAACACCCTTGACATCAGCCCATCCCCCTTGATAACCCCATGGATAGCCCCCCCTCACCTGGACACCCTCCCCTACAAGACACCACCCCACCACCTAGGCACCCCCACCCCACTTGGACACCCCCAACCTCCTTGGACAGCCCCACAACCTCCTGGACTACCCCCACCACCCCTGGAAACCCATATCCCCCCACACACACCCATCCCCCCAGACACCCCTACCCACCCCCTTGGACAGCCACCCCATACCCCTGAATAGCCCCCCATCCCCTTGAATTCTGAATTGAATTCATTATGTATTTAATTAACTTATGAATTATCTGTTAATTTAGTATGGGTATACTTTTTGTGTGGGTATACATGGTGAAATTACCTTATGATTTATGTGTTAATCTTTTATGGGTATACTTACTTGTTGAGATGCTTAATTTTTTTCAAGTGTTGTTTGGGTGTGATGCTATACATTTTTTTGTTGCAGAAGAAATGGAATTTATCAGTAGTAAAGGATCACTGAAAAACGCATTTATGAGTGCTTTTGTAGCACTGATAAAGGGGTCCTTTAACAGAGCCTTTTTTTTCACTGATAAAGTCTCCCATTATTAGCACTTTTGTAGACCTGATAAAGTACCCCATTATCAATGCTTTTATAGCGCTGATAAAGTACCCCTTTATCAGCTCCAAGCTTTATAGATCATTTTTAGCGCTGATAAAGCCCATTTTGAGCGCTGATAATGACCATTTTTTGTAGTAGTGATTCCTTCGTACGTAGCATTGCATGGGATAATATGAGGATATGAATAAATAATGGGTGAGTTATAAAGACCATTTAGGGTGTAAACAAGGAATTACCTGAATAATACAATACACAATAAGAAATAGGAATATCAATTCAGCATAATTGAAACATTAACATAAAGGCATGATATAGAAAGATTACCATAACATGGAAATTTGGAAACAACATTTGACATGATATTAGCATGAGCTAAGGATTAATGGTCAGGGGTCATGGGTAAAAACTTATTTTACTTGAATTATAATGGGTAAAACCTCATGGAACTTTAGGTATCCTGATACTAGACTATACCCAATGCATAGGACCGCTATCAAGGCACACCATTCTTAATCAATTCATTTCTTGCATAAGTGTCCCTCATGATTCATCTAACTTGGATTCATAAGTCTTCATCATATATTACACGATAAATGAATTTAGAGTTCATACATGAAACTCTATAATCAATAAGTAAATGTGCATAAAGGTGAATAAACTCAATAGAGAAATGGGCATGGTGTTCACTATATAATGACATTGGTTTGGAAAATCGGTGTGCAATTTTGGCAGGATAATGACATAACATACGAATTGATAAAAAATGGTTAATGAGAAAGAAAGGGGTGTCTCATCATATGTAAATGAAGTGGGTAGTAATGGGGTCATATATATATATATATTTCCCAACGTATATAAGGGAATTTATATTGAAAAAAATAATATAATTTCTTAAATATAAATGAGGAGTGAGAAATCCCTTACGGAATTTCAGCATGGTAAAAGGTGTATTTGGGAAGAATTAATTTGAGATAAAGGGTTCTATTGTCATTCAAACATAAGGAGGTATGTATAAGGGAGGTGAGAAATAATTCCCCAACTCTTTTAATTGAAAAGAAATTTATAAGGAATCATAATGAAACATGGACAAAAAATGAGAGAGGAAGAAATCACTTACTTGGATGTGTGATCCCAAAGGCTTGGGAGGGGTTTGATAGGGGCTTAATGATATCTTGGGCGCCTTGGGAGGATATTAGAGAGAAGAGGCCAGGTTAGGGTCATGATAAACGGGTTTTTAGTGAACATAGGTGGGATATTGGGTGGGTTTACAAAGGAAAAGGGAGTGAATTATTTATTATTTTGTTTTTGGGCACAACACATTAAACTAATCAAACGACAAACCCAAACAATGGTTTTTCCCATGGGGTTTTCCAAAGGAGAGTAGAAAACATTATTTTATAAGGAAAATGGCTGCAAATATTAAAATATTAGGCTTTCTTATGTGGTGGTCAGTCACACTCTCAGGAAATAATTTTTAATAGTAAAAATGTCTTATAAGTCTTGGAGGGTCCACTAAGGAACCATAAAATAAATCAATAAAATCTTAAAAACAAATTTTTTAAATTTAAATCATATATTTTCTAAAAATATCTTTTATTGTATTTTATTATATCACTATTGGGTTATAATGATGTCATAAAACAAAATATATTTTTAAATGGTATTTAATTTTTACCCAAAAATTCAACGGTCTCGGAAAATTAATTAAAATTTACCATTGGATAATTTCGACATAATTATGCAAAAAATAATATTAAATTTTTCTATAAAATTTTCAAAATATGTGAATTTTTACTTTTAAAATAAAATTTGTCAATTATCGAAATGTCATGGGTTTTAACAAAAACTACATTTAAACCCTAAAAAAAATTAAAATTTTATTCATAAAAATTATACAATAATTTATATTTAAAAAATTAACTTAGTAATTATATATTATTAAAATATTATTTAATTCAAAAAACCATTAATTCATCAAAATAGATTTTTTTAATTGAATATCAAATAAAAAAATATGTGCTTTAAAAACTATTTACAAAGTAACAATAATAAAATGAATGTATATTATTTATTATATACATAAATAATGCACATAATCATAGTGCTATGGAATTGTTACCTAACCCATTATAACAACTGCATATGACCTAAGGGTATGATGTGCGATGGTGATTGTCTCTTGGGGTGGCTCAGATAACATCGCTCGGGTGGTAATCTTTATTATCTTACACTTCTCCCATAGGCGGTTCAGTTAAAGATTTATGTGTTAAATATCATCTTGGGCTTGGTCAAGAGACAATCCAAGTGATGCCACATCCTTTCCATGCTTGAAAAAAATTGGCTTCGGATGGAGTAATTCTACTGGATGAGGCCATCACTTCGTTTTTCTGAGTAAATTGGATTTGTTAAAGCCCTATATTTATACTAATCGTGTGATCACTGTTCAACTACTATATTATGAATGACAAAAATTCTTATTTTAATTTTGATATCCAGAAACATATAACCATGTTAGTGCATATTTTAAATAACCATTTTACATAATAAGACATTTAATTAGATCAAGATGAATTTTCATTAATAAAAGTTTGGTTTGTTAAAATCTTCTCCTTGATAATTTTTCCCCAGAAATTTTATATTCCCACACTAATACAGTTATAGGTAACTCCACCTCACCACATCCTTCAGTTCCCACATTGCTTCTTCAAACATGTGGTTTCTCCACAACACTTTCACGAGGGGCATTTTCATAATTCATATAACTTTTTCTCTATTATATATGATCTTCACCGACTTCTCTTCATAGTCGTGTTCCTTATCCAATGGTACAACCTTTGGATTGAATACATGCGATGGGTCAGGTATGTAATTTCTAAAGAGTGACACATGGAATACATCATGTACATGAGATAGGTTTGGTGGGATTTCTAGTCAATAGGCTGGTTCTCTAATGTGATCAATGATCTCAAAAGGGCCGATGTACCTTGCACTAATCTTTCTATTCTTCCCAAATCTCATAATTATCTTCCACACCGATATGTGGACGAATTCCACGTCTCCAAAACAAAAATCTAGGTCTTTTTGATGATTATCAGCATATCACTTTTGTCGACTCTGAGAATCTTTAATGTGCTGGGGGATGATCGTAACCTTATCCACCATTTCATCAACCATTTCTAGACCAAGGAGTTTTCACTCCCCAACATCATCCCAACATGCCAGTGTTCTGCACCTCTTCCAATATAAGGATATATAATGGGCCATTTGGATTCTTGAGTGGAAACTGTTATTATAAGATAACTCATCCAGACGAAGACATTGATCTCATCCCACTTTTATGTGCATTTAACATGCCCTCAACCTGTCCTCTAGTGTTAGGATAGTCCACTCATATTGTCTATTAGTTTGAGGATAATAAGCCATACATAAGTTCAGCTTAGTATTTGGAGCATGCAAGAAAACACTTCCAGAACATAGAGGTGAATCATGGATCTCAATAGGATTTAATAGATAGTGGTACTCCATAATTCCTTAACACTTCTATGATATATATCTGTTCCATTTGAGCCGTCGAGAAACCCCCTCTAATTTAAATGAAGTGTCAGTAATTTTTATACGATCCAAAAAAACCTAGATATAATTGTTTCCATTAGATATCATGGATATCCAGTGACAAATACCATGGTGGTGTTCTCCCACTTCCATGCTGGTATGGGTAATGGTTGCATCACCCCTTATACTTATTCCTCTTAGCCTTCACATGATGACATACCAGGAACTTTGATGTGTACTCAACAATATCTTATTCATGTTATCCCACAAATAAGGATCTCAGAGATCTCGATACATCTTTATGTTTCCTGGGTGAATAAAGAAATTAGAACTACGTGCATCATCAAAAAGATCATTCTTTAACTCCAGATTTGATGGAACACATAGTCTTGAGCCAAATCTCACAATTCTTTATTTATTAACATTGAAATCTGAGGATTTCCCTTTTTTTATAGTTTCAACTTTCTTCTAAATTCCCACATCGTGATTTTTAACATTCTTTTACCTTTCCAAAAGAGGCGGTTGAGAAAACATTTTTGAAAGTATTGATGATGTTCCATTATTTTTGAATCCCATGTCCATATTCATCATATCTAAGATGATTTTATCCTTTTTATTTCCCATCAATGATATAATTTCTGGGTCCTTTCTACTTAGAGAGTCAACCTCCTTGTTCTCTTTCCCCGTGTGGTAATAGATCGAACAGTCATAGTGTTTGATCTTCTCTAGACATCTATGTTGGCCAATATTCAACTATTTCAGTGTGAAAATATACTTGGGGATTTTGTTATCCAGGAATATTTCACCCTTCTCCCCAAAGAAGTAATTACACTGAATTTATACAGTGAATATTTCTGTAGCCAACTACATATCATGTGTTGAATAGTTTTTCTCATGAACATTCAATTTCTTTGAAGCATAAATAATGAATTTTTCATTTTACATTAACACAAAGCGTAGGCCCTTCTTCCAAGAAATACTAAATACCAAAAAAATGTATCCACTTGTGGGTAATGTGAGAATAGGCATAGTGATAAGACTCCTTTTCAACTCCTTGAATCTCTCTTCGCATTCATGACTCCCAGAAAACATTACTCCCTTCCGAGTTAGCTTGGTAAGAGTGTTTGAAAATGGTGAGAAATTTCTCAGAAATTGGAGATAATGTCCAAGTACCCCTGGAAGCTACAAATATATATTACTAATTATGGAATTTCCCATCCTTCAATTACTACTGTCTTGGAGGTATCCATAGATATCCAATTAATTTTGATCATATGACCTAAGAATGAGACCTCCTTCTACTAGAACTCACACTTGTTGTACATTTCATAGAGCTTCTCCTTTTACAAGGTATCTAGTATATTGGTTAGATGCTCCTCATGATCCTCCTTGGTTTTGAAGTATATTAGAATATTGTCTATAAAGACTACTGAAAATATCTCGAGGAAATATCTAAAGACACTATTAATCAAGTCAATGAATATTACTGGAGAATTAGTGAGTCCAAAAGGAATTACTATGAATTCACAGTACCTGTATCTTATATGAAATGTACTCATGGGGATATCCTCCAACTTCACCCATACTTGATAATATCTCGACTATAGATCCACCTTTGAGAAGTATTGTGATCCACATAGCTGATTGAACAAGTCATAAATTTGTGGCATATGATACTTATTCTTTATTATGATTTTTTGATCTCACGATAATAGATGCGAAGGCACACTTACCCATCCTTCTTCATGAAGAAAAGGACTAGTGCACCCCATGGTGAAGAACTTGGGCATGTAAACCCTTTATCCAGATTCTCCTGTGTTTGTTTTTTCATCTTCTCAATCTCCACAACAACCATTCTATTTGGAGTCCTAGATATAGAAAACTCCCCAGGTATAAGATCAATTGAAAATTCAAAATCTCTTCTAGGAGGAAGACCATGAAATTAATCAGGAAACACTTCATTGAATTCCCTCACAATAAGAATGTATTAATGGATGGATTCTTCCTTAGACTCAATAATCTGAGAAATATAAGCATCCTCATTGTGCAGTACTATCCTTGCTTGAGATGATGTTTCTAAAGAAGATTCATCATAATCCTTTCACTTGTACAGAATCATGGATCGATTTTCCATATGTGGAGTGATTTCCCCCTCCTGGAAATTTATGTTGGATCTATATAAGAAAAGACAATCCATTACAATAATTGCAAAAAATTCACCCAAAGGGAGTATGAAGAGGTTATAGGGGCGGTTCAATCCACAAATTATGAAAGAGGATGAGTTATATTCATGGGATGTAATGATTTCTCCATTTTCCTTTATCATCGATATCTTTACTTCCATGATTTGTGGTGGTGTTGGGATTTTTCTTCTTAATTTATATGATATAAAAGAATGCATAGAAACAAAATAAAAAAGTATGTTCGCTATTCTTGAATGAATAACTAGTGTACCAGTCACCAATTCATAGTCGGGGTTCACTTAGGCAGTAGTGATAAAAAAATATCACCCTTCCAGCCTTGGAGGTTGTTGGTTTCCTTCGAAAACCCATGGCTTAGGGAACTGGTTTGCAAAGTGGTCTTGTTATTTATATTTGATGTAATGAACAATGCATTGAGGGTCGAATGGATAGTTCCTCTTCTCTATCTTAGTCGCATGTTTTTTATGTTGGTATTTAATGTCCTTGTGCACTTCACTTCCACACCTATATCATTTCTTCAGCCACTTAATGTAATTTCCAAGGTGCTTCTTTTAACAAATTTGGCAAGTGGGTTGATATATTTTCTTAGAAGCGTTGGATTTATACATCATACCGCTAGAATTATTGCCTATGTTATGCTTCATATCCCCTATATACCCCTAAGATTTTCTGATCTCCATTTCTATATGGAGGTAATATTTGGCAATTTACTCATAGCTCTCGATGTCACAGATCAATAGGGATTTCTGTAGGATACGTTTTATCCCACCAAATAAGTGTTCAACCTTGCATTTGGGGGTAATGACAAGGCCATAAGCATATCATTCAAGCCTTTTGATGTTTTTATTATACACTCGGATGAATTTTCCATCTTTTTTCGTGAGTTAAAGTAAGTCCTTTTCGATCTAAAGTCGGAGGGTGAGAGGAAAATATTTATCATAAAACATTTTCTGGAAATCCTTCCATTCCAATGCCTCATTATCCTCCCCCAGCTTAGTATTTTTTATCAATGTCCACCATTTATCAGATTCACCCTCTATAGAATAAGCAACCATAAGAACACTCTATTTTTCAGAACATTGAACGATATAGAAGATCTCAAAGGAGTTGATCCACTGTTCAGATATTGAGGGATGAAATGATCCATTAAAAACAGGAGGACATTTTCTCATAAATCACTCAATTGAGAATTGTTATTTCATGGGGGGGGGGGTGGTTGAACATTCATATTGACCCAAGTTTCCTTTCAAAAAAAGAGTTAACTGAGAGAGTATCATGACGAAGTTCACGATTACCTCTCCCATCAGATTGGGCATCTCAATAGATTAGTTATCACATTGATCTCCACATTAGTTATTAGCCTGATTCCTCATATTACTAGCCATTAGCTGGAATAAAATGAATGTTAGGTGTAACACATAAAGGGTAATCAAAATAAAAAAATGGATTTCTTAAAAATTACATTTATTTCCTTAACTTTTGAATTTATATGCTTCAATATATGTTATCCATGATCTACATCCCATGATATATTCTTAAAAAAATTATTCCCTTAATAATGGTTTGTACTAACCTTATGAATTTACCAAAGCATATTCCCAGGGAGTACCATAACCAACAGTTCATCAAGGCCCATTTTCATTCTCTAGTTCTTGTTGGATTATATCTTAATGCAATGTTTTCGGGTTTTACCTTTAGATACATTTGTGCCAGAGCCACCTCTACATACTCGTATTCAGTCAAAGATGTATTTTCTTGATAAACCACTTACTCAATACTCAAAAAAACTAGGGATTTATTTGTTATACATAGTATTATCCATAAGGATTTCACTAGGGGTTTCTAATACTTATCCCAAAAATAAATAAACCTATCCTCTGATACCAACTATAACAACCCTACCCTTTATTTCACACTTATACATAGTTTATTACATAAAATAATCACTTAATACAACATAGAAGATCAAGATGTGTAGTGTCGATAGGTCTTAGGAACATAAAATAACCACATAAAACATGAAATACACATCTTTATTGTAAAATTCTTTTATATGACCACATACATTCATTCATAATTAGTATTGTACAGGATTACCTGAGGACATGCATAAAAAAGGTGAGCTATAAAGCCCAATAAGTGAGAAAAAAAGTCATAAGTTGAAGAGTATAGTACATGATAGGAAATAGGCATATCAATGTAGCGTAAGAGAAACATGAACATAAAGTCATCATATTGAATGACTATCATAACATGAAAATGTGGAAACAACATTTAACATGATATTAGAATGAGACAAGGCTCATGGAACAGGGATCATGTGTAAACCGCCATTTAAATTTAATTAGAATAATTAAACCCTAATTTCACATGATGTATCATGATATTAGTCTTTAACCTATTCATTGGTGCACTATCAGGGAACACCCTTCTTAGTCATTTCATTTCATGCATATATGTGCCTCATGGATCACATAACATTGATTCATAAAACATCCTCATTTATTACATGATAATGGAATGTGGAATTAATACAGGAAACTCTATAGAAAATAAGTAAATGTTCATAATGGTAAATATCCTTGATTGATAAATGGGATTGGTATTCACTACACAATGACTTTAGCTTGGAAACTCACGGTGCAATTTCAATAGCATAACAATGTGACATAAAAATTCATAAAGAATAGTTGATGAGAGAGAAAGGGGTGTCTCATAATATCTACATGAAACGTATTGTATGGGGGGTCATATAGATACATGTCCCCACATTTTTAATTGAATTTATATTCATAAAGCTAAATAATTTCTTGAATGTAAAAGCGGAGAGAGAAAACCCATACAGAATTTCAACATGGTAACAGGTGTACTTGGGAGAAATTAATGAGAGAGAAAGGGATCTCTCATCATTCAAACATAAGTAGGGAAGTATAAAAGTGGTGAGAAATCATACCCAAACATTTTTAATTGAAATGAAAAGGGTATAGAAATATAAAGAAACTTGGGAAAAAAATGACAGAGGAAGAAATCCCTTACTTGGAAGTGTGATCCAAAAGGCTTGTGAGGGGATTGAGAGAGCCTTCTTGGGAGTATTGGGTTCCTGGGGAGAATTTTAGAGAGATAAGGTCAGGGTAAGGACATGATAAAAGGGTTTTTAGTGAATAGATGTGGAAGCATGGGTGCGTTTTCAGAAAAAAAGAGAGGGAATTCTTTACTACTTAGGTTTTGGACATTACACATTAAACTAATCAAAACCCAAAACTAACCCATGGTTTTTGCCCATGTTTTTTTTCCAAAGGGGTGTGGAAAAAATCATTTTATAAGTCCAATGGACAATATTATTAAACTATTAGGCTCACATATGTAGATATGAGTCATAGTCTCAATGAAATCATTTTAAAAAGTTAAAATATTCTATATGTTTGGGATGGTCCACTAAGGAACCATAAAAATAATCAAAAAAATATAAAATCGCAGTTTTTAAAAGTTAAGACATATATTTTCCGAATAACACATTTATATTATTTTATTATATCACTATTGGGTCATTATGATGTCATAAACCGATTATATTTTTAAATTATATTTCATTTTTAACCAAAAATTCGGTTGTCTCAGAAAAATATGAAAAATTCACCATTGTATAATTTCGATATCCTGATTCAGAAAATAATAATAATTGTTTCTAAATTAATTTCCAATTATGTGAATTTTTACTTTTAAAATAATAACCAACGCTTATCGAAAATTCATGGGTTTGATAAAAAACATCTTTCAAACCATAATATAGATTACAATAAAATTCATAAAAATTATATGATCATTTATATATAATAAAAATTAATTTAGTAATAATATTTTATTAATATATTATTTAATTCATGTATCCATTAACTCATCAAAATAGATTTATTAATTAAATATCAACTACAACTATACTATTTCTGTTTTAAAAACTATTTATAATGTAACAATAATAAAATGAGTGTATATTCTTTATTATATACAAAAATAATGTACATAGTCATAGTGTTGTGGTCATGTTACATAACCCCTTTTAACCCCCTCAAGAGACCTAAGGGTAAGGTGTGCGATGGTGACAGACTGTTGGGGAGGCTCAGATAACATCGCTTGGGTGGTAACCTCTATTAACATCCACATCTTTTATAAGCAGTTCTGTTCAAGCATAAAGTGTTGAAGCTTGGCTTGGGATTGGTCATGTGGGAATCACAGTGACACCACCTCCTTTTAAAGCTCTGAAAAATTGGATTAGTAAGGAGAAATTTCACTGGATGAGGTCATCACTTCCTTGGTCTGAGTAAATTGGATTTGTTAAAGCCCTATATTTATAATAATAATTTTATCATAGTTCAATTTATATAAAAGAAATTTACCAATTCTTAACGGTATATTGAAATTAAAATACATAAAACCAAGAATGTTTATATTTTATATAACCATTTTACATAATATAACATTTTATTAGATCAAGACGAATTTTAAAAAATAATAGTCTGGTATGTAAGGGATTACATCCCCAATGAAAATAATCTATTTGTTCCAAATGATGGCCTTTAAATCCACATACTCATAGTTTGAGAAAATATTTAATAAAATGGTTGATTTTTCATAAGGCCAATCGAAGGAGTGGTATGTCAGTCTCATACAAAATATGTGACAAAGTGAAAGTTTGTGTACCAAATTTGATTTTATTAAAAATATTATGGGCAAGTTAACTAATTAATCTACTCATATATTCTTCAGTGATAGAAAACACATGTCCTGAGAGTGGCCCCCCCTTTCCATTAACCCTAGTTCATTTGGAGAAGCCTATGAATGCTCCATTTTTTGAGGAATGATGGAATTTCTGTGATATGGATGGTGATAATTAATATAATTAATGTATTTCAAAACATGTATTTTCTGAGGAATGGGTGGGGGAAACTCCATTTCAGTGTGTCAAGACCTTGGAGATTTCAATTCGAAGAGAAAATACCCTTTTTTATTTTTCCTTTTCATTACATTAACACCTTCCAATGAAGCAATTAAGATGTTTTGAATGTATCTAATAGGAATAAACCAAAACTTTTTTGGGGTGATATTCTCTTTAATTGGACCACATATTATAGTCATAATAATTTTACTATTGAATTTAGGAATAGTGATCCCATGGGAAACCTACCTCAAATCATTAATTTCAATCATATTCTCCTTCTGTTTAGTTAGGAAAATAAAATTAGAATTGATACCTTATTGTATTGAGGAATTGTGGAAGAATTACTTGATTGAATCAGTTATTTCACCGCACAAAACATCCCAATAAAACAAGATGATTTTTTGGGGAATGTATTTAGGCTAACTGAAATCTCCATGTTGAGAGAAAAAAGGACACCTTGATATCCTCTTTAGATGGGTCCATGATGATGTCCCTATATTTTGGATCCTCAATGCATTGGAAAATGTTATCAATAATTTTTTTAGGCTACCCATCCTATGAATAGTGTACAACCCATTGAAAAACTCTTTCACAGTATGGGATATTTCAATCTATATTTGTGAATACACCGATTGGTTCTGATGGAATTGATTGATGTCTTTAACTACATTTACTATTTTATCCAATGAAATAATAGTGACATCCTATCACCAATTTTCAACAATTTAACATTTAGATGGTTCTAGTATAGCCTTTCCAAAACAATTAAGAGATCAGCAAGCTTGGAAAGATATATCATTTCCTCTTTGGAAGGGGTGTTTTGAGATTGGTTCCTAATTTTTATTCTTTAATGTTTTCTTCAACATAATAGATATCAAGATCCATCTTGGAAAAGTATTTTCTACACTATTCTATTAGAAGTCATTTGACATGATTTAATTTTATTGCAAGGGTCTGAAGTGGACTTCCAAGAGATTCTATCTTCCATTGTTCCATTATAATCTCCTTGTTTAATCTTATAACAAGACACACATTGTTGAATCTAAATTCTAGAGGGAATTACCATTAAATTTGAGTACATATCTAAAAAATTATGGGAATATGGCATGAATTATTTTTGTGGAGGGTTAAAGCTATGAAACCAGTGGAATTGATCCTATCATCAATTTTAACAAAACATTTATCCAACTTACAAGATTTCATACCATTAATAGAATACATTCGTTAAATTAATTCTTCTTCAGCAATGTTTACTTTAGAATGTGTGAATTTACAACGCCGAATGATAATTCCATGGAAGATGCCCTTATGAAATTTAGTCTAGACATTCCATAAGGCCCCAAAATAGTATTTAAATCCCCCTTAGTCATCCATTTATATATTATCTTTTCTGATATAAAATCAATATCTATCTTAATTTCCCTACTCATAATGTATGATATATAATCATATACAAATCATATATAAAGATTGCAACCTTGAATATGGAATGAGACTGAAACACATTATGGATTTTTAATGCTTGATATGACATTGATTCCATAATTCTTGGGTTCCCAATATGATTTATATTTATGTCATGTACATTTTTGGAGACAACGATATACTCATTGATTCCCATTTGAATTCCATCTATTTCCCAAAAATCATTTTTAGCTCCGTAAGTATAATAATCATTGGTTAATGGGTTATAATGTTGTGTTTAAGGGATTTTTCAATTTGGGAATTCCCTAGACCTTGAAAATTAGATTTTAGAATCATTGTGGTATTAAGGATATTCTACTTTTCAGGGGTCCTCCAATATTTGGAACATTCACATGACCATTTTTCATTCTACCTTTTCTATTTTATTTATTCATTTTGGATGTTTATACATAAAATCATTTTTATACATGGGATTTCCATCTATAATACCTAATAGAGGGTAGCTATGATAAATCTTTTTTTAGAATAGTGGTATCATCCAGTTGAATATACTTACCTCTACCTCTTTCTATCAGTTCATTATAAGGGGGAATATTCAGTGAGTCTTCCTATATAATCCCATAAAAAACATCAAATAAACCTCCTCATGTTGATCATGTGACCCTACCACTAATTTTTCCATTATAGATTCCACAGGTAGTGCGTCAATGGTATGATGTCCAGTTGAGGGTAGGGCTAATGGTCCTCTAGTGGGAAAATATTACTATTTACCTATGTTATTCAAAGATTCCTAGACATGTAGTAGGTTCCCATATTAGATAAAGATATCACATGATCAAGAATTGGTTCTTACCTCTCTTAGTTTCCATGGATAAACCTCAGCAATAATTCAGTTACATAGATTCCTTTTTCCTAGATATTGTTAGAAGTTTTAACAATTTCAATGATGGAAATAAAATATAGTATTCCATTATCTAAATCAGATTACTGAATCTGATGTAATGTTGGGGTATATTCAAGATTTTTGTATAGAACATTCAAGGTACGTTCCATCTATTTAATACCATCATTTCTCAGTTCCCCTTCCTTGGATGTTCCAAGCATTCTAGTTTTGACTGAATCAAAAAACTTTATTTTTCCTTTCATCATTCTCCTTAAATTGTCTACATCATCATGCCATTTTTTTCTATACAGAAGATTCATTTATTATCCCTGTTACATTAAGATCTCATATGACCAAATAATTTGATATGATGCAAAATTTTTGTGTCCCATCATAATTAATCATGAATATTATACTATCATCTATTGCTGTCAATACCATATTATCTACCAAGGTGTTGGACATACAAACATCCACCATGTTTTTTTGCATATTTTATAAACCTTGGATTCTATATTTTATTTTCTATTCTTTTTGGATTTCTTAAAGAGGAGGAAATGTTCCATAGAATAAATTAGTTTCCAGTAAATAAAATTCAATCTTCATATGTGTATCTATACTTGTGTGTGTATCTTGGAAATTGGAAATATCAGCATTCATGTCCCATTAATGAATTCTTAGGAATCGAATTTTCAAGAAAACTAATCCTATAATCCATTCCCTTCATTTTCAATCATCGAATGAGAAGACCAAATGGAGTTATCCTCACCCCATTTATTTCATCATCCAATTATCAAAGAATAAGACCTCTATATTCCTTTGGGTGAGGTCATTATATTTAAAATCTATTCCTATTTCAGTGTGTGGACTCGCACAATGATGGAATACCTACATGGTTTCACATTCTCTTCAACCGATTCATGATCAGCTAAGACATGAGAAACTCTTCCCATTATGATCAATGATCTAGGAGGAGGTGTGAAAACGTCTATGAAAAAATTACCAATATAAGCTTTCACAACATCCATGAAATTCTTCCCTGGTCTAAAAGCTTCTTTATGGGAAAATCCCACCACATTTGACATGTTGGTCATAAGATAGAAAATATCTTTGTTCCCAATATGGTCACCATGATTTTTATCCATACCTGATTCATTTGGATTCACAATCATTGTTTCCTTTCTTCTATCATCATGAAATTTAGATCTATGGGTTTTCCCCTTTTACTCATTCCCCACCACCTCAGGATAAAACATCAATAGATATGGTGAAGAATATGAAGGTCAACAAATTATTAATGTGCAATTCTATGTCTAAGTAATATATATGATGTCTAACTAAGATGATGAGGATCAAGGGGAATGAAAGGGATAAAGATTATTTAAGTATATCTTATGGTAATAAATTATAATATAATAATAACTACACCCTGACAATGAATCATGTTAATGATTCAAATGTATATATTATCAAGGGAAATATATCTATTTCTATAAATTGGGTATTATAAGTTTCATGTCATGGTATCCTTTTTATTAAAATATTGAAATCTTGTAGATTAAGAATATTTTACTAATGTTATATAGATCAATGAGAAGACAAGAAATTTTCAATGTACTATGTACTGGAGAATACCATCTCACCTTTCTAAAATTCGTGATCTTGACTTTGAAGAACTTTTATAATTGTATATGATGTACCAAAAAATTATTTTTCTATCAATTATTTATCTAAATGGGTTAACCTTCAAATATGAAAATTAATGATTATATATTCATAATGATATCATATGTTGTTGTATGGAACATATAAATTGTGGTTTTTATGTGTCAGAGTATAAACAAAGTGTATCTAATAGATAAAGAATATGGTTGAATTGAATCATATCATACCCAATGGTAGAATCACTTACTAGTTCAGGTAATTGAATTGTGTTTGAGAAAACTATATAAATATGGATATTTATGTCATTTTTAACTAAATCCAATTGGTATAAGTCATTCCCATCTTTAAGGTAAAATATATAAATATGAATTTTGTGTAAATTGTTAAATGCCCATATATCTTCTTCATTTAGTTCATATAGATTTTTGTTGATATTTTGTAATGGAAATTATGTTTGTATAATCTCAAATTAAAACATTTTTTGATAAATTTAGTAATTATGGACTTATTTACATGCTGAGGTATTACTCATAATTCTTTGGTTAAATCAAGTAATACAATGTTGATGTTGATATTCATCTTGGTAGGTAGTTTGATAATCTCCACTCATGACATAACATGGATTATCTTAACCCTAATTCCATTGATTAACTATGGATTTTTTGGATATTATGTCAAATAAATCCTCTTAATAACTGACAATTGAATGTGGTATGTGAAATGAGGATCCAATCCTTACTATACAATGTGAGATCAATAGTGACCCATACATCTATTCCATTATCCATTTTGGTTAATACAACATAAAAAAATGAAAAAATTACAAAATTGGATTCCAAATAATATAAAATAGTATTCTATGTGAACATTTGTGTGGATGTATACCCATGTATTCTCATATTAGATTGATGAATTATAAATTGTTTTAATGGAATATCTAGAAACAAACTTACACCTTGAGGCACTACAGGTATCGTTGTAGGATACCCAAATGAATCAAAAGGTTATTTCCAATATACCCCTTTATATAAAATAATTCTCATTAATAGATGACCCCCCATTATTGAGAGGTATCACATTTCCAGAGGAGATGGTGGAAGTGATATAAACCTTGATAAAGTAGAGATTTAGCTAAGCAAGAGTTAGTGAAGTAACAGATTTTTGAAATCCCTATGGAAGAAGGTATTATAGAGAGACATGTAACATATAAGATTAGTTATGTGGTTAGAGAACAAATGTTATGTGGCTTTCTAGTCACATTGAATGGTGACATGCTGTTATTTTATAATAATAATAATAATGTGACCTAAAATAATGTAGTTAGTGTCATAGATCCTAATTAATTCAATTAATCCATGAATTATAATAGGGGATCCGTATACAAAAACCAGTATTGGAATTTGGTAAAACCTCTATTGAGGTTATTTCCCATTGGATGAAATTGATCATTTAAGAATAAACTATATATTAAATTTATAATACGTACATAAAAGTCTATACTCAAAAAATGGTTTAAACAAAATTTATGAATTAACTATGATGAATTTTTTTTCTAGTTTCTATATGGAAATTCCTCAATATAATAATTTCCATAACTTTATTCCATTATTATTATAATTGGAATATTTATTTGAAAACATACATCCATAAGGTAAACCTTTTGTAACTTTTCTATATTGAATAACTAAATGGGTTTTTGAATACCAAGGAGGGAAATACGGTATTCAGGTTGTAGTGATACATAAATAGATTAATGAAAGACTCGAGCACTTTGATTATACTCTTCGATGAATCTATATGGTGATTTTGCTTCATAAAGTATAAATATGAGAATTATCTCTTAATGTTGTTGTGTTTGTTGAATTTTTTATAATATTATATGTTTATTACCTATTACTTATTAGAAATGTGATTCCAGTCTCATAGAATATTAACGAAAGGTTGAAAACATCCTTCTACATACAGGACATAGTTAAAGCCATAAAAGTTCCATGAATCAATATCTTTTATGATATATCCAAAAAACTATTTGCACTTAATCAAGGAACATTCATTTAAAAAAACTGAATAAATTAATTATAGAAAAAATAGGTGATTATTTCTAATGTCACAATTTCTAAACCTCTATAAAAAATGTGCCCTCAGAAATAGGTGAACAAATATTAACAGAAAAGGATCACATAGGAATTATTAATATATTCATTTATATATTATAGGAAATTTTTCATGACTAATGAAACCAACTCCCTGAACATGTTAGGTGGTAATCAAGATGATCCATGAGACATCCATTGGATGGAAGTCAAGACTATCCAAAAGTATCTAATCCACAACGAGGGAAGAGTTTTTGTTTATAGATGTGGAGAAATATATCCATCAGGGGATTTACGAAGGATAATTTGAAAATATACTAGGATGATATAAAATTTGATTCAGGATATATATCAATAAAATGTAGATTATTTTTAATAAGGATGACCTGGAATCATGTAGTGGTAGTATATTTTGTAGAAGATTATGTATATATGGTGGCTTCTAATGAAAATAGGAAATCACTGTAGATATAAATATTCAACTAATTTATTAATTGTATTCTTAGTAATATAGGATTCATCACATTATACTATGATAATAATATTGTGTATTCTCCCTTTAATTTCCTGTGTTGGGGTGCAACCCAAAGGTGCATGTACTCTGTTAGTCATATGGCCTCAAACACATTTCCCCAAATGCAAGAGGATTCTGACTAGTAGCGAGGGACTTGGGTGTGGTAGTGGGGAAATAATTCCATCATTGGCCTAATAACACAGTAAAAAACCATAAAATATAGTGGAAATATTTTTATCATACAAAAAAAGTAAACAACAGAAGAATGATAGTAAAAAACAACTGGAGAACATATATAAATGATTCATGTCACATATACCTTTAAAAATAGCCAATCAAATAAAAATGTCTGAAATAAATTACTAAACTAATGTACAGAAGAAAACAGGTAAACTATGGTAGCATCCCAAGATTCAACTTGGTCCCATGATCTCTATATCCACATCAATCATGTACCTAATGAAGAAGGGAGTTTACCCCTATCTATTTAGGAAACCATATAATCAGTTTGGGGCCAAAATTAGCACCCAAACAGGTAGTGAGATGAATCTCAGTTGGTAACCCCCAAAATATATGTGCCAAACTGTTAGTGAATATCTATAGCAGGAAATATGAAAAATGAAGAAATAAGCAAAGAAGTGCTCAAATGAAAACAATCATACAGTTTCAAATTACATTTATTTACATTTACTAATAATTCAAACCATTGAATAATAGAATATAAGGATCTAGACTAAGCTTTGTGCCCCATGGGTAATAGAAAAATATAAGTCTCAGAAGAAGATTTGAAAAATGGGTAAGACTTAGTCCATGCTCTTTAAATGGCTTGGTTGGCTCTTCAACATCAATTAATCATCATAAGAAACCCTCTGGGAATTTTTTTAAGTCTAACACCTCTGGTTCAACATATCATCAATTCAATAATGGTATAAAAACCCTCTGGGAAAGCTCACACAGTCTAACCCCTTGGGTCTTAGAAAAACAAAGACTCTATGAGGATGTACTCACCGTCAACCCCCCCTATGGTCTTTTATCAATATACTATAGACACTATAAGGAAGCACTCAATGTCAATTCCCCCTGTGGTCCCATAACTTTATACTATAGACACTCTTAGGGAGAAGTCACTATCAATCCCTCATACGTTCTTTTAATGTAAATATTGCAGACACTCTGGGGAAGCCCTCAATGTCAACCCCCCTTGAGGCCTAAATACACTAGGTTCTCATGGCCCTATGTAATATAATCGTGCACAAAAAATACCTAGTATCTCAAAGTATTCTCAATAACTACAAGGCTAAGCAGATAAAATCCATAACAAAGTCATTTAACAACAAGAAATAAGCAATCAGTTCCAACATAACAATCAAGGAAAGGAAATAAGGTCCTCCTCATAGGCAATCAGGACCAGACGACCATAAACATTAAAACAAGGAAACTCACAAATGGGGTGTCCCCTAGAGATGAAATATAGTATAAGGTATCAATGGAAGCATTCGATATATCAATTAATCTAAGGTAGATTATAACAGGGTTGAATTTTATAACTCAAACACCCAAATCATGTGTAATCAGCAATTAGGAAAATATATATCTACAAAAATAATTTTAAAGGGAAAAAGACACCTAACTCATTATTTTATGATGATCACTCATGATTGACAGCCCTTGAATAAGCCTAGAACATCACAGATCTATAAAAAGGTCAACAATGTTGAACGTTGACCACCTCAAGAAAGAGGAGAAAACTGGAAGTGAGGCTCTAGGAAAAGG
Organism: Viscum album; assembly: GCA_963277665.1. Classification (NCBI taxonomy): domain Eukaryota; kingdom Viridiplantae; phylum Streptophyta; class Magnoliopsida; order Santalales; family Viscaceae; genus Viscum; species Viscum album. The sequence continues at coordinate 2,068,812,445 of OY728121.1, forward strand.
AAGGAATCACTAGTGGGATTACAACACACCTGTTAGAGTTCAAATCAGATCTTGGATGGAGGAATAGTGGCTCAGACATTGATCATCGCCCCTAATCTCTCCAGGACAAACCAAGGTTAGAAGATGATTGTTAAGCTGATTAAAGGTGACCCGGTCTGATTAATCAAATAAAAATAAAAGTGCATAGTGTGTTCATATAATGTATAGACCATGTACATTCCTCAACTATCCCCTACATTAGGTGGTCCACATGGCCATGTAGTCGGCTATTACATAGCCAGTACATGACTACCTAAGACAACTAGGGTCATGGTGTGTACTCAAAAGATTTCAAAATTCTTCCTTTTTCATCAAGAGCACCCAAAATCAAGATTCTTACAGAAAATTAATATCCATGTTCTTATCCTATCATCGCCCGTGTTATCATAGAACCCGTACTAGAGGAACAGACCGTCCATAGAGAACCTTAGATCTATGATCCAAATTCCGAATAGGGTTCTCATCAAGGTATTCATTCATCTCTAACTCACCATCCATGGTTTGAAAAAACATGAGAGGTGTCTAAAAAGTAACATTTTAGCTAAGAAACATGGATGATTTCATGCATATCCCGGTACCTCTGAGCTATCTTCAACCGATAGGCAACTGGCATGACTCTCCCAAAACACCATAAACAACCCAATGTATCTAATTTTTAGCTCTGCATATCTTTTAATCCTTTTATATCCCATACTTTTTGTGAGATGTAAGAAAACCTGATCTCTGACCTTGAACTCTAGAGGTTGTATATGTTGATCAGAGTAATATTTCAGACAAAAATGTGTCGTTGAAATCCTCTTCTGAATTGACTTTACCTTCTTAGTGGTCTCCTAGACATGACGAGGTCCCAACAGAGCAACCTCTCCTGCCTCAAGCCAACATAGGGGTGATCGACATAGCCTGCCATACAAATCCTTATAAGGTTCTATCTAAATTGTCTCATGAAAACTATTATTACAGGAAAACTCTACTAGGGGTATTTTTTTCTCCCAAGTACCCGTGAAATCTTGGTCGCATGCTCGAAGCATGTCCTTCAACACCCGAATTTTGCACTCGTACTAGCCATATATCAGGGGATGGTAAGCTGTACTCAGATGTACCTATGTACCCAAAGCCCTCTGTAGTCCCTATTAGAAAAAAGAAGTAAAATGGGTGTCCCTATCTGAAATGATAGAGTTCAAAACCCCATGCTACCATAAAATCTCTTAGATGTAAACCCTTCCAAAATCACCATTGTTGAAGGTATCCTTGATTGGTAAAAAGTGTAAAACCTTTACAAGTCTATCAATCAAAACCCAAACTGCATCATTACCTCGAGGAAACCTTGGAAAACCTGTCACAAAATCCTTCATAACAACATTCCATGACCACTCGATAATGGGTAACTACTGTAAAATCCCTTCTGGTCACCGATGCTCTGCCTTCACCTACTGACAGATTTATCATATCATAAAAAAACTAGAAAAATCTATCTTCATACCTGGCCACCAATACTGATAGTGTACCTTGATACATCTTTGTGACACTAGGATGAACTTCCCCTGATGAGGAATGAAAATCATAAAAAATATCCTCGTGTATGTCTTCTGAAACCCATATTCATCCATGAAAACTCAAGACCACATCCTCGCATGTGGTCCACCTAGGATTAGGGACCTCTCCTGACACACTCTCATGAAGGAATAGGCCTTCATAATCTGATAGCTTCCTCATTCTCACTCGATCCAGAAGTGTAGAGTTAACCACTTCAAAAGAATGAAACACCTACCCAATCTGTATAGCACCTCCAAATGCATCTCAGAGAATAGAGCCATATGTTTCCACTCACTGCTGGCCTCCTGAACTACCTGTATTCGTGTACTCCTACTCAATGCATCATCCCCTGCATTTCATTTCTTAAATGTGTTGGAAAGATCAATGTCAAAATAATGAAGGTACTCAATCCAGCTTCGCTGTGAGAAATTAATATCACGCAGAGTAAAGATATACTTGAGAATTTTGTGGTCATTGAAAACCACATAATGCTCTCCCAATAGATCATGTCCCCATCAATGCAATACATGAACAAATGTAGCTGACTCGAGATCTTGTGTCAGGTAACTCTTCTTATATCGAATCGACTACCAAGAACCATACCCAATGACTCCTTCCCCCATCATAAGAACTAATCCCTTCTTGATACCTAATGCATTGCAGAAAACAGTGTAACTCATTCTCATCATTGGAAAAACCTGTATCATTGATGATGTTAAAATCCCATTTATCCCATTAAAGGCTAAATCACCGGAATATGTCTGCAAGTACATTTAACCCTTCTTATTCAATCCTGTCAGGGGAAATGATCTATTTGAAAACTCCTTAATAAGGTGTCTGTAGTAACTAGAAATCCCCATAATACTCCATACCTCAAAGACATTCTTTTTCGATTCCAGGAAACTACTGCTCTCACATTATCTTGGTCTACTGATTCTCCTTTATCTGATATAACATGACCTGAGAAGTGAGTCTTGTCCATCCATAGTATAATTTTGAGAGCATGGTATATAAATGATTATCTATTTTTTTACTCAAGACTCTCTCAATATGGGTTTCATAGTCTTGTTGAGTGTGTGAGTACACTAACATTTCTTTCCAAAAGACTAGCACAAAAGAATACATGTAAGGATGGAACACTTGGTTCATCAGTGCTATGAAAACTGTGGGCATATTCATGGGACCAAATAGAATAAACAAATTCTTGTATAGACCATACATGCTCTGAAAGGCTGTAAGTGGTATATTTGATGGTCTAACATGCGACTGCTGATAACCAGATCTTATTTATATCTTGTAAAACACTCAGGCTCCTTGAATATGATCCAAGTGATCATCAATACTCATCAAAGGATATCTGGTTTTGACCATTAAATGGTCCTACCCCTGATAATCCACGCTAAGCCTGAGGGTACCATCCACCTTCTTTGCAAAAATGATAGGTGAACCACAAGGAGAAGTACTGGGTTGGGTGAAACCATTTGTATGAAACTCCTCTAACTGCTTCTTGATCTCTTGTAACTCTAGTGTAGCCATCCTATAAGGTGGAAGGGATAGCGATTCCACTCATGGAATAAGATCAACAAAGAAATATCTCTCTTCTCAAGAGGTAAATCAGAAAATTCATATGGAAAGACATCCTAGAAACAATCCACCATTAGAGTAATGGACAACTGTGATGTACCATGGTCATCCAGATATAAACTAGCAATCTAGGATGTAATTCCTCCCAACCTAAGATGCTCAGGTCCCTCTATGCTCTGTTGGACATCCCATTCACCATTTTTTAGTAAATACCCACCCTATAGAGACATCAAACTCACCCTACAATGATAGAGTAAAAAAGGGCCTAGAAGGAGACTAGATTGTCCATTCTAAAAATTAAATCAAAGCCTGTCACCTCCAAGACAAAGAGGACCCATAAGATGTGACACCCACCAACCTCAAGAGGTAAATCCTTGCAGTAACGTACACTTCCTATTCTAATCCCAAAAAGAGTGTCTAGCATCATAACATCATCAAATGTAAAGATTCGGTGACAAAGGCCCTCAGCAACAAAAAAACATAAGAAACTATGTGAATCCCCTATATCAAAAAGTGCAGAATATAGAACTGAGGAAAAAAGAATCGTACCTCTCTCTTTAGAGGGTTTGGGATCCTTCTCCTACTAAGTATGCTCTACTTTAAATGTCTAACATGTACCATGTCCCTGTGACCCTGAACGAATACCTTGAGCTGGTCCACCCTACGGTCGCTGAAAACTGGTTGCCTAAATACCATAGCCCCAGCCACCTCCTCGACTAGAATGGCCTGAAGAACTCTAGTTACCTTACTGATGAGAAACCGGTGGTCTTGTTCCTGAACATGGAGTCATAGCAGAACCCATATCACCAGCTGCTGGTGAGAAAAACTGACAAAAATGCTGAAGATGTCCAATCTGGTCGCAAGATCGGCAGTCAACTGGGTCTCTCGAGCAATATCACCTCATATTCCCAGAGTTCTCACACTAGTAGCATACCACCTAACATCCTTAATAAGTACCTCATCTACTCATTTCTCCAAGTGTAGACTTCATGAGGAGATTCTTACTATCAGTCAGAGGAGTACTAACTCTAGATGTCGTGCCACCCTGGCTCACAACTCCAGACTCCTTCCGATTATGCTTGGTGATCAGCACCTAGTTGAATATATAAGATACAAAACTCAACCTGATGATGATCACCTGGGATCAAATTTCATGTTTGAGACCATCCTTAAACATCCCAGCCAGAAATAACTCATCTCCCCTCAGAATGGGTGTGAAGCGCTATAGCTAAGCGAGAAGAAAATTCCATGACTGAAATATTACCCTATTCAAGACTGATGTACTCTTTGGATAAGTCTTCCCTCAAGGTATCCGAGTAGAAATAGTCATATAAGGTCCACTAGAACTCATCCAAATCCATAAATTGTTGGCATCCCACCTGTGATATCACATCCCACCATATCTTGGAGAAATATCAAAGCATGTAAGTTGAGAGCTTCACCCTCCGATCAAGAGGTGTATGGAGATGGTTGATGATAGACAACATGGATTCTAACCATGAATATGCATCCTAAGGTCCTCCATCCCCTAAGAAACTGGGAGGATACTACTACTGAAAAACTTTAATCAACTCTGCCATAGACGGGGCATGATGTGGTGGACCCTGGTAGGTCTAGATGAACCTCTTGAATCCTCCTCAGAACATCTCATCAGCAACTATGTTTGGTATAACAGTTGGTGCCATTACGTCCATGACAGGAGGATCTTCTAGTAGTCCTTGACCTACCAATTCTAGGGTCGGATCATTACCTTATATCTGGCATACAACTAGAGGAATTATTGGTTTCCTGGATTTTTGAGGTCAATCGCACACCTTAGTTCAAGATTTTCAAGGATTGAAACATATAAGTACAATAAAGGAACATGAGAAGAAAAAAATCAAGTTATACTAAACAAGGGTACACGACGTGTATAACACCTACATGGTGTGTTCCCTTAAACTTCTACCTGAGCATGCACCTCTTCCCAACATGGTCGTGTAACACCCATACACGCGGTGTGTTGATTCGATGACACGATGTATACTTCATCTTTCTCTCCTTCCCGAGTTATTCTACATGACTAAACCACACGGTTCTCACCTAGAAACACCACAGGACGTGTTAACCGTAGACACAATGTGTACATCCTAAGCCTTAAACACCTATGTCCTTAGTCCATTGGTAAGAGACATTTTCAACTTCAACACAAAATGTTCAGGTTGTACATGGCATTTACTACCCAAAATATATCCACCCATGTCGTTAGTAACATGGTCGAATACATAGCCTCTACAACATGGTGTGTACTCAAAGTACAGTACGTGTTCTACTAAAAATGTACTAACTCATGTATCTGCTCACATAGATAGTCACATGGTTAAATACTATACAGTGTCTATATACAGTTCACAACATGAAGATAAGAAATTTTTTCCCTCCTGGACAGAAGAACACATGGTGTGCGTTCATAACACCACATGCCGTATTGTCTAGATTTCAAAATAGTAAGCCCCTAAAACTTCTCCAGAACCCATTAAAACTTAAACTTTTACCCAATTAATGAAAAATTATGACCTGTGAGGTCCCCTATTCTTCTGAATCAATGTTTGGCATCTTATTCCACATTAAAACATGAAAAATTCAACTAAAGATCATACATGATCCACCAAATTCTGATCGAAGTGGGGCCATAGTAGCTTAAGGACCAATGTTTGGCATCCACCCAAATGAAAGTTTACATGTTAGAAATACCCTATCAAATAGAATGCATTATATCAATGAATATATCACAACAACATGCATATCTACTCAACATCTATCACAACAACATGAAATCGGTAATGCCCCTGAAATGGAATGACAAGAATGCATGACATGGGATATCTAGAAAGTGATTATTTAGTGCTTGATATGGAATACCCTCATCTCATCAGGTTTCAATAGAAATATATCATCAATAAGATAAAACTATAAAACCACAATAAAAGTGATTACCCTAAGGTTTCAATCAAATCAACACTAACAACTAAAAAAACAGAAATATTGCAATATTCGAGGAAACATGTATTTTCATTATACACGGGTTAACTACTCCCCAAACCAACTTATTAGAAACTAATTATTCTTTCATATCCCTATATATAGTCTCCAAATATAAGATAAAGTAGAAAAGAACCCATATGATACCACATTGTAATTTCCTGGGTCTGGGTGCTGCCCAAAGGTGCCCGTACTCTATTGGTCACATGGCCTCAAACATATTTCCCTGAACTCAAGAGGTTTCCAACTAGAAGCGAGGGTCTTGGGTTTGATAGTGGGGAATCTATTCCCTTATTTATAGAGTAACACAGTGGTAAAAAATAATAAACAGTAGTAGAAATTGTGATACCATACAACAGAAGAAAACAAGAGAAGACTGATAGTAAATAAAAAACTGAAGAACATATATCGATGATGCATGACACATATGTCTAAGAAAACATCCAAACAAGTCAAAATGATGTAAATACAGTACTAAACCAATGTAAAAAAGAAGAAAAAGTAAACTCCTTTAGCATAGTAAGCCTCAGCTTGGTCCCATGCTCTCCAGATCCACATCAATCAAGTACCTGATTGTAACAGCCCGAGATTTTATGAAAAATATTCTTTTTAATTTTATTAATGTCTTGTGTTGTATGCTACACCAAAAGGATCTTGCACAACACGCATCTTTGACTTGCCTTGCATTACACGCAATCGCAACCTTCCTCGATAGCATGTGTAGTACACAATACTGAGTTTCACAAAACAACGATATGCTATTAAAATATTATTAAAACTAGCCGTTATGAATAGTAATAACCACTTTTTAAATTTTAGAAATTTTAGATCTCAAAATGGACATCATTTTTGGATTCGGAGTATCGAATTTAGCCTAAGGTGAAATTTTGGTACTTTTCGGATAACTTTCATATTCTGATGAATAGTGAAAATTACTAAATTATAATTAAAAACAACTTTTTAAATCAAAATAATTAATAGTGATAAATTATTAATTTGAGTGGTTTTAAAGTATATTTAGAATATATTTTTACAATTTAATACAATGTTGGTCATTGAATGTAATTTCACATTTAAACCAGACATAATCAAGTGTCAATCTTTTGATAGATATTGTTTCTTAAAAACACGCTATTTGTTTTAACAGCGGGATTTCATTATAAAATTAATCAATGAAACTTCTATGTTATGAATTTGGTAAAATAGACTTCATTTTTGAATTCGGAATATGAAATATAGCTTAGGATGAAATTTTGGCATTGTTCTGAAAAACATCAATTTTTGATGAATAGTGAAACTACTAAGTGGTAGTTAAAAAACTGAATTTTTCATAAAACATAATTTTACCGCTTCTGTGAATGGAATTTCAAAAATAAGAGAGACACAGTTGATGTCAGTAAGTAAAATGTGGTTCAATGAGATGAAAATAATTTTTTTGTGAATAGTAACTTTTTACTTTTATTTACCACGGTTAAAAGTAAATAGGTTAACTAAGGGGAAGAATGATATTAATATTACCCTAACACATGTCCTAATTCTATTGGACAAGTTTATATCGACCAAAAACAACCTTAAGTGTAAAATATTATCATTTAGGCGCACTTGGATTAGATTAGGACATTTTATTATTATTTAATTCAAAGAAAAGTTAAAAGAGTTAAAATCAATATATATTTACTAAAACATTTTTAATATAGGGTTTTACATAAGATAAATTCGATTGTAAATATTCATTAGAAAGATAAAAGGATTTCCTACATGATGGTATTTTATTTTTAATTTTTAGACATCAAATAATTTAATTTATTTGTGACACAATGATGATGCAGTAATTATCTTATTAATGAAATATTGACATAATTGATATTATAAATACCAAAATAAATGTAATTTAAGACTTTTTATGAATTCCACTAATTTTCTAAGTTACTATGACATATTATTGTTGATTTAATCAACTTGGTTAGAACATATAATTTTGTTATGACTTTCAAAAAAATCATATATCAAATAGTGTCAAAATTGACACAAAATAGTTTTTAATTCAAATATTATATTATTAATTGTTATTTTATTCCTAAAAATCTAAGATTCGGCAAAATGACTTAGATACGGATATATGTATTAATAATATACAATTTGGGGTTCTTTTGGCATGTTATAGTAAGTGTATTAACCATATATTAAAGAAAACAAAAGACACGGTAAAAGTTAAATTATTTAACTTAGAGTTAAATCTAATTGATAAGGTTAAAATAATACCCTAAACTTGTCTAAATCCTATTGGATGACATTATTTAGACCCATCCCCACTTTAGATTCGAAATAAGACCCTTTGGTACCATTATAAACCGATTTTGACTTTGATATAAAATAATATTTTGAGATATTCCTAAGGTGCCCCTCTCCTCCCTTATAAAAGGGCACCTCCTCCCCCTCCTCCTCACACCAATTTGAGCACTCAAGCTCGGCCAAACCCTGCCATTTTTTCCTCTCCACTTGCCTAGAATAATCCTAGAGGTCCTGGTCTTCTTCAAAGACCAATCTTAGTTCCCTAAGTGGAGGATTCAAAGAGGCGTTCCAAAGAAGAGGTAATATCCATTACCAATCTTTTCAATTTCTTTCTTCTTCAACTTCTTCTTCTTTAGTTGTTTCATTATAAAGTAATAACATCAGTATTACTTACATACTGATATGTTATTATAAATATGAAACAACCCTAATTCACCTTCTATCCAACCTACGGAAAAATGAAATCACCGCGCGTGCGTACATACAGAATACCGTCTCCACGCCGTGCTGTAATCTATTTTCCACCATCACCGTACAAGGATGGGTATAATGGTGTAATGAGTAACTATTTATGATTATTATAATGTAATATTGATACTGAAATAATATATATATACTCAAATACAATTCCACTATCATAGGAACGATATCATCACTCGTGCGTACGTACGGAATACCGTATCCACGATGTGATGCGACTCGTTCTACATGATCATCATTACATAGTAATTATATAAATGAATTGAATGAATAAATATGATATATGTTACACTAATACCATTCTGGATATAAGGTATCTATAACCTTAAAAGAAGAATAAGAATTTATTCGACAAAACACGCATAAGAACAAAAGGCAATAAGGACCCGAGTAACAAGTAACAATGAAATATTACTAACAAGAAGCTAATAATATAACCATATATGATATCATATCAATATGTATGATTCTGGAATAATCCAATAACATTATTTAAATCATTATACAGGAGGTTCGGACACTTATCAAGCAAGTCGGACCTAAGGTAAGGGAAATATCACAATCTCATTTTTATCCGAGATTGTTTATTCGTAAGTATTTACTGGGGTATATTTTATCATCCACATCCATGTTTCATCAATATGTAATGTTATTTCCATCCACCTACAATTTTTTAAATCCATTATTACCCTTCGGTGAGTTTTTAGTAATATGTATGAACTGAATCTTTTGTCGTTTTTTGTACGAGGTACTTTTTGACTTTTCCGACAAAAGTACGAAGAATGTTTTTTTTACTTATACTGCATGAATGAAATTTTAAGAAACTTCCTTTACAAGTTTTCAAGGTTATTTTTAATCAAGTTCTTTTATTTTAATGTCGTATGACATGTTATGAAAGGAAAAAAAAATTTGAAGTGGAAAGGATATTTTCCTCAAGAATGGAGTTCATGTATTTTATCAAAATTATTTTCCATCTAAGATAATAAAAAGGTTCTGTTTTTATCCCTATTATTACATTGGTTTGATTATGTTGTGATGGAAATATTTTTATGAATTCCTTTATCTTATATGAATTGTTTTCTGATGTCATGTTGTTTAATAATCCCATTTTTATTACATGGGTTACGCTATGATGTATGGTTTATGATTATGTGGCACACATAAGAAAGGATTCATTATAAGATGGGTGGGACCTATATCTCCATCCAATGCATTGGGTAAAGATTTTATATCTCATGAGATAGACATGGATGGAACGGTAGGTTATACCGGTTCAGTGAAACAGGACTGGAACGAGGTTGACTCGGTTCAGAAAGGGACTTTGTCCACTAAGATAGTTTTGGAAATGAGTCATTACTAACAAGAAATGATTTTCCATGATTATGTGTGCATGCCACAAAGTTTCAAGTTTCATGTTATGATTATGGGGATCTCATTTTCACTTCTATGATTTGTTCCATGTTAAGATATTACGATCTCTTTTGCAGGTTATGATTTTTAAAAAGATATGATATGATTTTTATTTCCTTTATTTGCCCATGCTGAGCATTTGAGCTCACCCTTTTATGTTTTCTTTTCCCCAGGATATAAAGAAAGGTTTTAGGTAAAAAAAGGGAAGATCTTTATAGGAGATATTGAAGATCTTTCACCACGATTAGAAGATTACGTTCCGAGTTTCCAAAGACACTAAACTATTACGATCCTTCTGTGTGTGTTTTTGTTATGTACCAAGTATTCCGCAAAAGTAATGTAATGTCCATATACGTCAAGCTTCGGGTCTCTACAGTTGGTATCAAAGGAAAGGTTTAGTCAACCTTTGGAAACTAGGATGCGAGAACTTTAGTGAGATCCATAGAGATATTTATAAGGTTTGTCTAGGGATGTCCCTAAGGATAAGTATACGTATAGGATACAGTCCTATAACTACGGTAACGATCTTAGAATTTAACCTAATAATTTAGATACTGAGGATACTCCCCCTTTATAATGTTGTTTTCCTTAGCATGATTTTTTCCTCTCAAACTATTCTTTTTGGGTTTTAGACGATGGCTGGAAGCCGAAGGAACCGTGTTGATCAATGCAATGGACAATGCAATGATTGTCCTCTTGAATAAGAAAATGTTATGGGAGATGGAGTGAAAAATCTTATTTCTATACTAACACAAGCTATGAATCATTCTGGACTTCCAAATGATCAGAGAAGGGAACAATATTCTATTGAGTCCTTCATGAGGCAACGCCCACCTTCTTTTAGTGGGTCTTCCGATCCACTTGTTGCTGAACAATGGATCAGTACCACTGAAAAGATATTTTCAGTTCTTCAATGTTATGAACATGATAAATTCATCTTAGCAGTATATCGTTTGGAAGGTGAAGCTGATCAATGGTGGAATCTTATCAAGAATACGAGGCCAAGAGATGAAATTGAGTCCATGGAATGGGACGAGTTCAAGAACTTGTTTTTCAGTAAGTACTTCCATCGTATTCTTCGAACAAAGATGGAAAAGGAGTTTCTTGAGCTGAAGTAGAAGGATTATGAATCTGTTGGTATATACGAAGCGAATTTTACAAGACCTGCAAGGTACGCATCTGGCATTATCATCCAACCTGAAAGTAAAGTTGATCGATTTTTCAGTGGCTTAAAACCAAGTCTTCGAAGGGCATTAGCTATAAGAGACTTCAGTAGCTATGAAGAAATTGTTTGTTCTGCTATCAATGTATAAATGGAAGTTGGTGTTTCATATCCATCTCATGGTTTTGACAAGAAACGAAAGATGGAGTTCAAGGAGAAATCTTAGAATAATGGTGAAAAGAAGATGAATGTTTCCTTATGCACAATGTGTGGAATGAAGCATGGTGGAGATTGTCTTAAAGGGACTAGAAAATGTTTTAAGTGTGGAAAAGAAGGTCATCGAGTAGCTGAGTGTCGAAGTAATGGGAAAAGGGTTTCTAATGATGTGAATAAAGAAAAGACTGCAGAGAACGCACCACCAACACTTAAATGTTTCAAGTGCAAGGAGATGAGACATTAGGCCAATAAATGACCTAATCCAAGGGTTAGTGATGATCAACATGAGCAACCACTTAAGGCAAAGGACAAAGGGAAGTCACATGCGATCAATATTGGCGATGTTGAATATGACAACGATGTGGTGGAATGATTAAGTGTTTATGTAATGGGATTCCAAAATAATGTTGTATATAGTATTGTGGAATATTGGAATATTTATGTTTTGGTCTATTGTGGTTTTCAATAATTTTATGGTACCGGTAACCATGAAAAGTGATTGAGACATTTTTTGGTAAACAGATGATATGATCATAATGAAGGGATAAGAAGATAATGAGATGTTTGATTGTATTCATGAGCTCATGATTGATATAAGGACTAAGTGATATCATGGTTTGAGTATATAGAATTTTGAGGATTTTGGTATGTGGAAGGTGTTAACTTTTAACTGCATACATGTTTTCACTAAGGTCCAATGGATATTCAAGAAAATACTTGATTAAGGCCTTTGAATGTTTGGAATGTGACCAACAAAACATATCTTATGATATATGGGGATCAACGATGGTATTAAATCTCTGGTAATCGTTTTCACTATGTTATGAGAGTGGACTGCAGTATTATGGATAAGCCTAAAGATTGGAATGGATTATGTTGGACATAAGTTATTATTGTTTAAGGATAGAAGTTTTCTCGATATTATTGATTGGATGTTATAGTAATATAGTTTTAGAAAAAGGACAACCTACAGGACGGGCGACAGCCCATCGCGTCGGACAAGGCTGTGGAAATCGAACCCACAACCGAAGTGCGACTGGCCTTTATCGCCTACCACTGGCCTACAGGAAGTCCCTGTTTAGTAAAAACTAGTTTTATTATATTAAGCTGTATGACATATGATGTATAAGTCCATTTTAGGAACCATATATGATTAATCTCACTATAGATCGACTTATGTATATAATTTTTTGCTAACCTTTTGTTTGAGACAGATGGAATGACCCATCATTCTATCACATGATCTGCTAACACTTCACGAATAACAAATTCAACTTCATTTATTTAAGAGATGAAGTGGAAATTGTTAAAGGCACGAACAACAGTGAGATTGTACCAAAATAAAGTAAGTATTTATTCTAATTCAAATTCTTTAACTTTAGGGAAACGATCTTGAAAACCAAAAATGTTGTCCTAGTGATCTTATATCTGATGAATTAGATGGTACCTTAGATCGTCACAAATTTATGGCTTTGTGATTTCTGGCTTTTCCATAGCCATGTTCTCTACCACTCTCCACCAGAACATGATGGTTGGATTCCTCTTCCATATCCATACTTTCAACTATGGGGAAACCCAGTGATTAGTTTATTTGGGTAACCATTAAGTTTCATACTTTTGTTTTTAAAGATTGGTTTTGGTATTCCTTTTTACGATGTGGGTTTCTATTAAAGAAACTTTCGAATAGTAAACCATTTATAACCCCGACGAATTTCGAGGGCGAAATTCATTTTAAGGGGGGTAGAATGTAACAGCCCGAGATTTTATGAAAAATATTCTTTTTAATTTTATTAATGTCTTTTGTTGTACGCTACACCAAAAGGAGCTTGCACAACACGCATCATTGACTTGCCTTGCATTACACGCAATCGCAACCTTCCTCGATAGCGTGGGTAGTACGCAATACTGAGTTTCACGAAACAACGATATGCTACTAAAATATTATTAAAACCAGCCGTTATGAATATTAATAACCACTTTTTAAATTTTAGAAATTTTATCTCTCAAAATGAACTTCATTTTTGGATTCGGAGTATCGAATTTAGCCTAAGGTGAAATTTTGGTACTTTTCGGACAACATTCATATTCTGATGAATAGTGAAAATTACTAAATTATAATTAACATCAACTTTTTTAATCGAAATAATTAATAGTGATAAATTATTAATTTGAGTGGTTTTAAAGTATATTTAGAATATATTTTTACAATTTAATAAAATGTTGGTCATTGAATGTAATTTCACATTTAAACCAGACATAATCAAGTGTCAATCTTTTGATAGATATTGTTTCTTAAAAACAGGGTATTTGTTTTAAAAGCGGGATTTAATTATAAAATTAATTAATGCAACTTCTATGTTATTAATTTGGTAAAATAGACTTCATTTTTGAATTCGGAATATGAAATATAGCTTAGGATGAAATTTTGGCATTGTTTTGAAAAACATCAATTTTTGATGAATAGTGAAACTACTAAGTGGTAGTTAAAAAACTGAATTTTTCATAAAACTTAATTTTACCGCTTCTTTGAATGGAATTTAAAAAATCCGAGAGACACGGTTGATGTCAGTAAGTAAAATGTGGTTCAATGAGATGAAAATAATTTTTGGTGAATAATAACTTTTTACTTTTATTTACCACGGTTAAAAGTAAATAGGCTAATTAAGGGTAAGAATGATATTAATATTACCCTAACACATATCCTAATTCTATTGGACAAGTGTATCTCGACCAAAAACAACCTTATGTGTAAAATATTATCATTTGGGCCCACTTGGATTAGATTAGGACATTTATTATTATTTAATTCAAAGAAGAGTTAAAAGAGTTAAAATCAAAGTATATTTACTAAAACATTTTTAATATAGGGTTTTACATAAGATAAATTCGATTGTAAATATTCTTTAGAAAGCTAAAAAGATTTACTACATGATGGTATTTTATTTGTAATTTTTAGACATCAAATAATTTAATTTGTTTGATGACACAAAGATGATGCAGTAATTATCATATTAATGAAATATTGACATAATAGATATTATAAATACCAAAATAAATGTAATTTAAGACTTTTTATGAATTAAACTAATTTTCTAGGTTACTATGATATATTAGTGTTGATTTAATCAACTTGGTTAGAACATATAATTCTTTTATGACTTTCACAAAAATCATATATCAAATAGTGTCAAAATTGACACAAAATAGTTTTTAAATAAAATATTATATTATTAATTGTTATTTTATTCCTAAAAATCTAAGGTTCGGCAAAATGACTTATATAGGGATATATGTATTAATAATATACAATTTGGGGTTCGTTTGGAATGTTATAGTAAGTTTATTAACCATATAGTGAAAGAAAACAAAAGACACGGTAAAAGTTAAATTATTTAACTTAGAGTTAAATCTAATTGATAAGGTTAAAATAATACCCTAAACTTGTCAAAATCCTATTGGATGACATGAATTCGACCCATCCCCACTTTAGCTTCGAAATAAGACCCTTTGGAACCATTATAAACCGATTTTGACTTAATATAAAATAATATTTTGAGATATTCCTAAGGTGCCCCTCTCCTCCCTTATAAAAGGGCACCTCCTCCCCCTCCTCCTCACACCAATTTGAGCACTCAAGCTCGGCAAACCCCTGCCATGTTCTCCTCTCCACTTCCCTAGATTAATCCTAGAGGTCCTGGTCTTCTTCAAAGACCAATATTAGTTCCCTAAGTGGAGGATTCAAAGAGGCGTTCCAAAGAAGAGATAATATCCATTACCGATCTTTTCAATTTCTTTCTTCTTCAACTTCTTCTTCTTTAGTTGTTTCATTATAAAGTAATAACATAAGTATTACTTACATACTGATATGTTATTATAAATATGAAACAACCCTAATTCACCTTCTATCCATCCTACGGAAAAATGAAATCACCGCGCGTGCATACGTACGGAATACCGTCTCCACGCCGTGGTGTAATCTATTTTCCACCATCACCTTACAAGGATGGGTATAATGGTGTAATGAGTAACTATTTATGATTATTATAATGTAATATTGATACTGAAATGATATATATATACTCAAATACAATTCCACGATCATAGGAATGATATCATCACTCGTGCGTACGTACGGAATACCGTCTCCACGATGTGATGCGACTCGTTCTACATGATAATCATTACATAGTAATTATATAAATAACTTTAATGAATAAATATGATATATGTTACACTAATACCATTCTGGATATAAGGTATCTATAACCTTAAAAGAATAATAAGAATTTATTCTGCAAAACACGCATAAGAACAAAAGGCAATAAGGACCCGAGTAACAAGTAACAATGAAATATTACTAACAAGAAGCTAAGAATATAACCATATATGATATCATATCAATATGTATGATTCTGGAATAAGTCAATAACATGATTTAAATCATTATACAAGAGGTTCATACACTTATAAAGAAAGTCGGACCTAAGGTAAGGGAAATATCACAATCTCATTTTTATCCGAGATTGTTTATTCGTAAGTATTTACTGGGGTATATTTTATCATCCACATCCATGTTTCATCAATATGTAATGTTATTTCCATCCACCTACAATTGATTAAATCCATTCTTACCCTTCAGTGAGTTTTTAGTAATATGTATGAAAGGAATCTTTTGTCGTTTTTCGTACGAGGTACTTTTTGACTTTTCTGAAAAAAGTACGAAGAATGTTTTTTTAACTTATACGGCATGAATGGAATTTTAAGAAACTTACTTTACAAGTTTTCAAGTTTATTTTTAATCAACTTCTTTTATTTTAAATTCATATGACATGTTATGAATGGAAAAAAAAAATTGAAGTGGAAAGGATATTTTCCTCATGAATGGAGTTCAAGTATTTTATCAAAATTATTTTCCATCTAAGATAATAAAAGGGTTATGTTTTTATCCCTATTATTACATTGGTTTGATTATGTTTTGATGGAAATATTTTTATGAATTCCTTTATCTTATATGAATTTTTTAGGATTTCATGTTTTTTAAGAATCCCATTTTTATTACATGGGTTACGCTTTGATGTATGGTTTATGATTATGTGGCACACATAAGAAAGGATTCATTATAAGATGGGTGGGGCCTATATCTCCCTCCAATTCATTGGGTAAAGATTTTATATCTAATGAGATAGACATGGCTGGAACGGTAGGTTATACTGGTTCAGTGAAACAGGACTGGAACGAGGGTGAATCGGTTCAGAAAGGGACTTTGTCCACTAAGATAGTCTTGGAAATGAGTCATGACTAACAAGAAATGATTTTCCATGATTATGTGTGCATGCCACAAAGTTTGAAGTTTCATGTTATGATTATGGGGATCTCATTTTCACTTCTATGATTTGTTCCATGTTAAGATATTACGACCTCTTTTGTAGGTTATGATTTTCAAAAAGATATGATATGATTTTTATTTCCTTTATTTGCCCTTGCTGAGCATTTGAGCTCACCCTTTTATATTTTCTTTTCCCTTGGATATAAAGAAAGGTTTTAGGTAAAAAAAGGGAAGATCTTTATGGGAGATATTGAAGATGTTTCACCACGATTAGAAGATTACGTTCCGAGTTTCCAAAGACACTAAACTATTACGATCCTTGTGTGTGGGTTTTTGTTATGTACCAAGTATTCCGAAAAAGTAATGTAATGTCCATGTACGTCAAGCTTCGGGTCTCTACACTGATGAAGAAGGGAATTTTCCCTTATCTACAACTGCAACCATATAATCTATTTGGGCCCAAAAGCATAACCTAGAATGGGTGGGAGATGAATCCCAATAGAAAACCACCAAAATATATATGCATAAATACAGTGAATATATATATTAGGAAATATGAAAAAAGAAGAAATAATTAAGGAATTACTCCAAAATAAACAATCCTACAGTTTGCAGTTACATTCAGTTACATTTATTAATTATTCAAACCTTCAAATAATGGAATATGAGGATCTATATTATTCTATGCTTCCCTTAGGTAATAGAAAAATGTATGTCTCTGAAGGCCATTTCAAAAATAAGTAAGACTCAGTCCAAGGTTGTGCTCGGGCATGGCATGCTCATCACCATCAGTCAATCATCATAAGAAATCCTTTGGTAATTCTCTCACAGTCTAACACATCTGGGTCAACATATCATCAATTCAATTAAGATTTAAGGACCCTCTAGGAAATATCACATAGTCAAACCCATTTGGTCTCAAAAAAAACAAATACTCTTTGAGGAAGCACTCACTTTCAATTCCTTATGGGGTCTTTTAATGATAAGCTATAGACTCTTTGAGGAAGCACTCAACAGCAATTCCCCATGTGGTCTTGTAACGGTAAAATATTGAAACTCCAAGGGAGAAGTAACCATAAATCCCCTCTATGGTTTCTCAATGTAAATATAATAGACACTCTTTGGAACCCCCCAACGTCAATTCCATCTATGGTCAAACTACACCAGGTTCATATGGATCGGTGTAATACAATCGTGAACAAATGATATCCAGCTTCCTAATTTAATCTCAACAACTACTAGGAAACACACCCATGGGGTGTCCCGTAAACATGAAATACAGCATAGGGTATCAATATAAACCCTTAATCTATCAATAAATCTTTTTTGGATGATAATGGGGTTCAATTGTTAAGATGAATATTGAAATAATGGGTAATCAGCACATAGTCATATATATCATGCAAAGAAAAACTTTGAAAGACAATAAACCACCTACATTGATGTTGTATGATGATCATTCATGAACTTAGGCCCTTGAATCGGCCTGAAAAATCATATATCTATAAATAGTTCAAAAACGTTGAACCATGGATAACTCAAGAAAGAGGATAAAACAAGAAGTGAGGCTCTAAAAGAAGGAAGGAAACACTGGTGGGATTCCAATGCACCAACATAAGATCGAATCAGATCTTAGATGGGTAAATGGTGGATTAGACTTTGATCATCACTCCCATTCGATCCTAGACAAAACGAGGTTAGAAGAATATCGTTCTAGAGATTATACATGACCCCAGTCGAATTAATCAAATAAAAAGAAAAGAACATTGTGTGTTCATTTAATATACAAATAGTTTACATGCCTCAACATGCCCCTGATTTAGGCAGTCCACACATCCATGCACTCGGCCATTACATGGAAAGTACATGGCTACCCATGATGACTGCGTACAAAGAATGTACTCTAGAGTTCATGGCGATTACTCCTAATATTTACACATTCTTCCTTTTTCCTAAAAAACACCCAAAATAAAGATCCATACTGGAAATGAAGATCTGGGTTCTTACCTTATCCCCATGGAGGTGAGTTCCCATCAGTAGATGAAGTACAAAATTTGGAAATATCCTATCTTGAGGGGGTTTTTCATAGATATGATAGGTTAAAATAAATAAAGTTTCCAAAATAGGAAATGTTTTAAATCCATTAACTAGATAATCATCTCAGAATAAACTTGAGTATCATGTGATATCAAATGTACTAAAATTCATGAGATATTGACTCTAGTATAAGTATGAGTATATTGGAGTTGATACCCATAAACCAAATAATTTTTATTTTAGATTACCTTTATGTTCATAGTCAATAATATTAATAAATATATTATCATATATTTTATGTTCATTTTTATAAATTTAATGTGATAATTTCCTAGAGTTTCTTCCACATTGAATGGATATTACAACTGCTCATTTAGATGTGAACCATGATTTTCTACAATGATAATATTAAAGACAATTTAAACTATAATATAACATTCTATGATGAGAAAGATTTTATTTTTTATTTTCAAGTGATTGATACTCATATGTGGATGATACATTTTCTCATGATGATAATAGTTAGTAGTATACAAGTACTTAGGTTATATGAATATAAATTCTAGTTGGAATTCCGTATGGTTATGTGTTATTGGATTTACTTATATGAAAACATGATTATAGATCCACCTACTTGAAATTATTATTTATTATTTTCATGAGTCTTGTAAATTATGTTTTCCTCAAAATTATGACAACCAAGGATTTTGGTGATATTAGATACATTGAGTGCATCATGATTGATATTTTAATAATGTAAAAAATAATGTATTTTTTTCATTTTATTTAATGATGTTGATTTCTCAATTCCTTTGTTTAGGATAAAAATATCAAACTAAATTCCCTATCTATTTTTTATAGTTAGATTTATTTCAAGATGTAAAAAATATTTATTTCAGGAACATAGGTTAATGTGAAAAGTATGAAAACTAATTTATTAGAGATATCATGAAAACGGTAATATATTATATAATGATTGATCATTTGAGGTTATCTTAATTGTGAAATTTACTTCTTCCACCATAGATTCATTTACATGTGAATAGACATTGATTTTGGTCTTTAGGAATTCATTCCTAATTCCACTGAGTAATAGTCCTAGAGGTCCACACACATAGCATGTCCATCATTATAAATTAAATTATATTGGAATTTATTATTTCGAATAAATATTAATTTTATGACTTATTGTTAATATTTATTTGATATAAGTAATTTGATTACAATTATTTCAGTCACTAATATGAGTTGAAAAATTAAATTAATATTTATTCACAAGGTCTAGAATAAAATTTTTAATTATCAGTTGTTTTATTCAATATGTCATACATAAAATTTATTATTATATAAATTAGTATTTAGTCAAGTGAATATTAAAATAAATATTAATTCACATGAATGTGAATATAATATTTATTTAATGAATAATTTTTATTATCCATCAATTCATAAATTATGAGGTGGAAATGGTCACCTATATTAGGGGTATAGTGGGAATGTTATATAAAATATCTTTTAAACAACTACTAAATTATTTAATTAATTATTTTTATTTATACCAATATTTCATGTGCACATCATGTTTATAATAATAATAATAATATTATTATTATATGTGGGGATCACTAATTATTAATAGAATAAGAAAAGGTATGTAAGAAATTATTATTCTCTAGCCTTGATATATATATATATATCTGTTAATATAATTTCCTAGCGTTAGTTTTAAGAGATATAGTTATGATCAATGAGTCACCTATAGAGAATTATATCCATATGAAAAACATATGTAGTGTTTTTATTAAAATTTAATGTATTCTTAGACATCCATTATTCCTCCCAGGATAGAGAGAAAAAGGGAGATAACACAAGGATCCCACAAAATTGTACTAAAATCAGGATAGAAAATGGTACATTATCAGATCATCTACTCCAACACCAGATATTAAATCAAAATCATATTTAGACCAAGGATTACTTATAGATCACAAATATTGGGATTCTTTTTTGGATCCTCTCAGAATAATGATGGTATAATTTCAATGTGTTTTAATTGATCAACATTTACGTCAAAGAATGATCTCATGAATTAGTTATTTTTCTTATTGTAAAATTAATTATACATTTTGAAATAATGATATTCTCTAATCGTTCTTGGATTTTTTATACTTCTTTTAGGTAAATTCAATTCTCTGAGTATTTTTATCATGATATTATGGAATATTCATTGAATCCAGGGAAAAAAATCTAGGAATCCTATTATTTCCAATTCCATGTTTCCAAGAACCTAATATTTAATAACTAACATACCCATGCTGTAATTATTCTAATGAGTATGAATATAATCTCAATGCCTATATATTTGTTAACCATCATAGTAAACAGATCACCGATTTTTATTAAGAAATACCCTATATCAGTGCAAAAAAGACCAACCACTCTACCACATTTAACTCACTAGTGTACATAATACATTTCAAAACAACACAAAATACATCACTAGCTCCATAAAAATATTACCCATGTATGAAAATATTAACAAGGTTATTCACATTTTCTCCCTTTCTCATCAACTAATCAGAGCTAATAGGTGATTAATATTTTATGGTAATGTTTTGGAGATCCCATCTAAATGCATAATATTCCACACCTATATTTAAATTTCGTTTTAATCATTTTACAATGAAAATTAGGTTTGTATCACCCACATAACACCACTTTAACATAACACAACACTTGTAAAAGAACATAAAAGTGGTGAAATTTGGGTTAAACTACCCTAGAATAGATTTATCTCCTGTATTGATACATGTACCATACCCATTAAAAACTACATTGATCATAATCCTATCCCATGATCTTCTCCAAAATATAATTAAATCAATCCTAAATCCTTTATTTAAAATTTCATAATAAACCCCATAATAAATTTATTGAGGTATATTTCAATCATACTCTGGAAATGATATATGGTCATTGTAATCTATGAAAATTTAAAACTAGAAAAATAACATATAGAATCTTACCACTCAATTATTGATAAACAAAAAATCTATATTTTCTCCACTAGTAAATTTACCTAAAAATTAATGAAAATCAATAAATATTTGAATGTGTGATTTAATTTTTAAAATCGTACAACCAATACATTTAAATGACCTTTCCGAGGCTTATTTGACCATGTTGTATGAAATCATCATAATTATGATGTTGTTATAAAATAATCTAGTTTAATTTCAAATAAAATACCTAATCTTGTTACATTAAAATTAGAAAATAATAAGAAGATGAAGGAAGAGTGGAGTTGATAAGGATATTATCTAAAATTAATGTGAAGGCCGAGTAAAAAATGATCCCTATCAAAGGGAATAATGTGAGGAGATAGAGGGAAAGGGATTCATGGCCTTTATTTATTTTTAGGATTCATGAAAAAAGAACCCCATAAGGGTGTTAGAATATAACCCCTATTAATTAAAATTATGATACTCATAAATATTTACCTTGGGTATGTATGGGTACCTATAGGGTACCTTCTATTTAGCCAATGTAAATATTGTGACCATACACTCCTTCTTTTTTCCACCATATCATTTACCTATTACAGCATAATATGGCACCTAATGGCATCTACTACGTATAGAAATGCCACCATAAATCTGACAAGGTACCTTATACAGCCCAAAATGGTACCAAATGTATTATTTTACTCTTTTAATAAAATTATATCCTTCCCTTTCAATCATATAATCCTCAAAAATTACTCCAAATCCAATGAATATTAAAAAACATCCAAAAATAGTTCAAAACAACTAAGAATCCAGTTGAAATATATTGACCTAAATATTTCCAGAGCACTATTCCCATTGGAGTCAGTTCTTCCTCATATCCCACTAGTATTTAATGATTATGGTTATTATAAATTATACACTAAACCTTCTTTTCAAATATTATAGGTTTCCTAGTATATATTTGTAAGTTTATAATGATATTTTATTTTTACGTATCCTCATAATTTCATTTGTCATAGTAGTTTGGTCTACACTACTATAACATCAAACCAAGAAATATTTTTCATCATTAAGGTGCATCTATCTCAAATATATAATATATAATCGTCATTATTCTAATAGAATATATTATGTTTATTCCATGTCTTTATATGTAATCAACCATGAAGGGCACCAATCAATTCCATGCCCTACCGACATTCTAGGAAATATCAATTTCATGTAAACTAAATTGTCGACTAATTTACTATCTCAATGATGATGTCCAAATCCCCATTAAATTCGTAATGTTATCACTCACCAGTTTAAAAATTCTATATTTAATTCAATGAATCTATGATAGAATAAAAATATTTTGGATCTATACTTGAGAATCTCCAAATTTACTATATCTAAAATTGTCTATCTTTATACTATTTATTTTAAGAATGACTCAATCTATTAGAAATATAGTCATACTATTCCAAAATTAGAAAATCACTATACTCGATCATTGGACCTTAAACATTCAAAATTAAACATATGTTAATTTATAAATATATGGGATTTGTTTGAATATCTCAAGTAGATAAAAAAATCAATCTATTTTTTTAGAATCATAGTAATACAATTCATTCAAATATTAATTTGAACCCATAGAAACTAGTACTTTGTATTTTTTAATAAAAACATCTATAAATTTTAAACATATTATTATAATATTATGTTCACACACTTATATAATTGATTGTGTTTCTAAACAACTATATTTCTATTATCCCATAACTTAAGAATTAAACGGATTTAAAATCCATCACTATCCAATAGTCATTTCTCATGGTTATCTTTCATTATAATATGGTTTACCCATCCCACAAGACACTCTATAGTGTCTATAGATTCCCTATTATCATATATTATATTTTATTAATTTCATCAATTATTAATCACTATAACCATCAAGTATAAAATAATATCTCTTAAGATCAATGACCGCACACACTCCCAAAACCCCTTCCCATTCCTACCATCTATAAAATTCTCACAATAGAACTAATATTTATAAAACCATCCCTAATATAACTTATCACTACTATTGGGATAGTCTAAAAATTAAAAGTGACATAATTTATAACCAGGACCACTAATATTCCACAAATTTCCATGATGATACCATCACCATGAAAATACATCATGTAGTCACACCAAATATTACATATGATGTAAATTTTTTTCTACACATGACAGTCATTCCTCCTCATTAATTTTAGATGAAGTCGATAGTGATTTCAACTCTCACACTGTTTAAATAATATTTTAATGGTTATTTGTTACTAGTCTATACTTGACCACCATCAAAGTAACTCATAACCCAACTAACATTCTATATAACATAGAAGGTTTATGTAAAATATCCTCTACTCAGTGAATAGAAGTTGTTTAACATCTAAACATATGATATCTCTAATTTTACCCAATAACCACACTTATATATCTATTTTAAAACATATAAACATTTCATAAATAAAATGAACAGTTATTAAATTAAACCATTACCAGAATCCTTGGTTTAGTATATTTTAGGGATAAAAATATAATACACAATTAAAAATTATAATATGAAAAAATTTATACAAATAATATATCATTTAATTCCTATGAGTTTAAAAAAAATTATAAATAAATTTGATCATGTATAGATATATATGATTGAAAAAGTGAGTTAGAGAATAGAAAAGGGAATTAAATTAATAAAATTATAAATTACATGAAATCATCATGTATAAACTGGGATCATACTATAAGATAATAATTTCAGTGAAATTTCACATTAGGGAATCCTAACATAATGGGTGGATTGTAACATCCCATCAGAAATTGTTAGCTTGAGAGGAGGTAGAGATGATACTAACATTAGTTTATTTCTCTAATACATAAAAGGCTTGTAATAAATTCCAAGTACGTTGTAAAATATTGTGGGAAATGTTTCACCAAATAAAAAACCTGTGAACATTATATAATAAAAAAACCAACTAACTGATGCATGGGAAAATAAACCCTATAACTCAATAATGATTCAATAAAATAACTCTATTAGATTAAAAATGAAAAAAATGAAAGATAGAAATATAATAATTATAAACTCCAACCACAATGAAATTAGCACCCAAGCATCACCACTGTAGACTAAAACATTGAAAATGCCCAGATCAAGCTCTTGTAATCATTATAAGGGGTATTATAGTAATAAAGTATGAATTATGTCCCTTATATGTATCTTTGTAAATGATATCTAAAAATGAACCAAAGATCCCATGAAGGGGGTCATAATAACACTATATTGGTAATATCAAAAAATATCCCAACACAATCCACTTGGATAAGACCAAGTTCAATAATCTAATATAAAATAGATGGAAAATCGATAGTTAGTTCCTAAATTGATTCACCACTTGTTCCATTAATAAATAGTCAAAAAAGTATAGAGTACTTCTTTAAATGTTATAATAACCATCCCATGTTCACACCCACCCAGACAAAAGACACACATAAATTCCATGGAATTACCAACACTTGTGAATGGAGATTCATTCTGTCACCAAGATGTCACTTTGTGACATAATTTGATGGTGGTACTTATGACCATGATCCGACCTGAGTTCATTGATATTTAAGGGTGATAATTCCTACCATTACCTTTCCAATGTTTTGATATTGTTTCACAGTGGCGCATTTGACCATGATCCATCCTACAAAAACAAGAAACCACACCAAATAAATTATTCAATGTTACCAACTAAATATTTTCCATAAAAATTCATATGTCCTCTTGTGCAAAATGTTTTTTTTATCATTTTCAAAAATAATATTTTTTAAATCACATTGTGAGAGTTAGTTTTCAGATACATTTCTATGTAGATTTATAAATAATAAATAATAAATAATTATCAAAACCGAATCCATCAATTTACATAATAGTAGAGTCGTATAGAATACACCTACCTTGAGATTTGTTAACATGAAGGATTGAGGACGGTTCCAAATATATAATCACTTCTTTCTATCTATCTATTAAAAACCAAAATTATTTTATAAAAATCATACATTTCCAAATATTTGGGTATTAAGACACAATAATATGGTTCCATTTTATAGGAGCCTAGAATATACAAGTTGAGAAGGAATAATGTGATCCTAACCACTAATTTTGATCATTATCCACACAATTATTTCTTGGAATTGGAGTATGAATGTAATATATTACATAAAATAAAATAAGGAAACCCGATAAGTAGAGTTTAAAGAAAAATAACCATATATTGATTAAAAAGTATAGGAAATGGAATAATAATGGCTGGACCTAACCATATTCAAGATGTGAATTAAGGGTTCACATCAATATTCCTTGAGAGGTCACACACAATGAAAATTTCATCACCTCTTGTTTTAATTTCTAGAAAACCCCTCACACATTGAATGGGTATCTTTCATGAATTCATTATCTATTCATATAGGAAAACACCTTCAATCCAACAATGAACTCAAAATATCTTCCTAAGATAGTTCCAAATCGTTAATGAGTTATTCATATTTTGAAATATTCTCCTATCTGGATTCCAAAATATTTTATCAATAATCATCTAATTTTTTGATTAAATTATCCCAATGAATTCAAACCTAAATTAATAAGAATAGAAATGACAGTTCACATCAAACTGGAGGTTACAGCTTTCTCCCAACAATAGTTATTGATATATATATAAATGTGGAAATTGGTGTTTCCATTAAACAAACGAGGTTATTTCCCCAACATAAACTTATCAAATTCCAATGTTTCCACTCAAACATGACATTGTTTGCATAAAAATAATTCCAAGTGTATAAATACTAATTGGAATAGATTTTACTATATTTTTAGTGTCTAAAGTAGTTTATGGATAAGCTTTACATTTGGATCAAGGGTAACATAATCCCATATGATCACATGATATGGATCCTGCATATAATTATTCTTGAATATCATTGTCAGAATAACTAATACATAACATTTCTAATTAATTCTGTAATGTCAAATGGGTTAATATAAAACAGATCCAATTTTACATGTTTTCCATAGAATCAATGAACATGACCTAGTGAAATATTCAAGAAGGTAGGGTCACCAATATCAAAAGATAGGGGAAGATGATAGTTTTATACATATGATTATTATTATATCTCATCATAATACATTCAATTATTGATAATCATGGTATTCTTAGTACTCTCATGGATAATATCTGGTCCAATCAATGAGGTCTCTCACTTTTTCACCAAACAATGTTGAAAATTTCATAGATATACATACATGACTCAAATGGGAAGATATGTATTGTCACCTGGAATCTATTATTATTGGGGAATTCAACCAAAGGATTATGATCCTCCAAGGAGATTCCAAAGTCCATGATATATTATATGAGAATATATTCTATGAAATTAATTGTGTTTTTTGACTACCCATATGTCTGTGGATGATATGTTATGCCAATGGTTTGTTGTGTTCTAAGGGCTTGTTGTAACAATAACCAAAACTGATAAGTGAATCAAGAAACTCTTTTAGAGGCAATTGAAACTATAACACCATTGAATATGACCAATTCTATCATATTCATCTATTTTAAATCCTATATTAATTTAGTTCGTTTATTAGGTCTAAATAAATCCTACTCAGGGATTCAATTCAAAAAAACCCAAATATCATCATTATTCCATAATGTTCTTAATATACTAGTTAAGAAGTATGTAGAAATATTATCACACTTACATAATATTATAGTAATAGATTTTATCATTCCAGTTGGTCATTTATGTTCATCCTTTACCAATTAACCAGTTAGATATTTCAAATATATATATAAATTCATGTGTTTCACACTTAATCACTTGAACTGAACATTCCTCAAATTTTATATCTTTTTAATACCATTATGATTAAAAATTTCTGAATTATGATAAAATGAATGAATAGAATATTGGAAAGGATGATGGGTAAAAATTAGGTTTTGATAATATAACAAGGAGATTTCAATTTTACCCAATCATAAGAAGTCTCCCCATAATTTATGTTTGAAAAAAGGGTGATAAAATGATTATTTTTCATTTGGGAATATTTGAAAAAATATATAATATCAGAAAAAAAATTAGTGGAATTAAAAATACATTCTCATTCTATTTGGAATATTTCTTATACATATAATCAATTATAGACATCAAATACCACTAGTCATTAGGTTCAATGACAGCTTCAACATGTGAATTATGACTCAGATCATATATTATAGAATTTCCATTCACATTTTTTATAAGAATTGAAATTTAAACATTTAACGATACTCCATCCATAATAATTGCTTAAGGATCATGTATCATTGATTAAATATTTATTTCAAATTCTTATGGTAACTGAAATAATGTGATTTTCTTCAAATAATTAATTACACATGGTCATTAAGGCATGAAAAATATTATTAGATCCCATATAAATTGTTTGATATTTGTTTCCATGTTTTCATAACTACATTGAACCATAAAATACAAAATTATCTCCTTTTATGAGAATAAACAAAAAACTTGTTCCAAATGCATCACTATATACCACATAACCTAGACCTGGTTCTGTAAAAATATTGGTATGTTATGATGTGAGAAAAGATTTATGTTCTAGATAAATTTTTGATAGACGTTATTTTAGGTGAATATTACTCCCTTTGTTGTTGGAGAAGTCGTGGGAGAAGCAAGCCTTGAAAAATCATAAAAAAGTGATGATAATAGCATGCTAATCCTATGGAACTCCATATCATGAAAAAAGTAATTGGTTTTTACCAGGAGAGAAATAATTAAATATATACCAGACCTACATGTATTCCGTCTTTAGAAATGATGTGCCTAAGGTGACCGATTTCTTAGATCTAGAAGCCACACATTTAAAACATAGATTATCGACAATGAACATGAAATGTTCTTAGAATCATATTAAAATGATCATAGTGCCCATTACTTTTTCAACATAAAAAATATATCATAAAAGATACCAAAAATAAATGCTTGTGTACCTGTTGAAGATATAGTTCATCATGGCCATGAAGACTACATGGGTATTTTTCTGACCAAAGGGCATGAAAACATAACAATTATATTAATATTCCCTCTATAATATTGTCTTCAAAATATCATATATTCTAACTACAATATGATTATTTATAGAGCATAGATAAATCTGTAATAACCATTTGGAACCCTTAAATTTTTCAAAAAAATCATCAATTCTAGGAATATGATAACACTTTTTTTCCATCATAATATTGATTTCGTTTATAATAATAAACAAATAATTAGATAGAACCATCTTAATTAATTAAAAATAATACCAATGATGACTAATTTGATGTAATCGGTATGATAAAACAATAAAATTATAACTCTTATTGATGAACCATTATCTCTCAAAATTCTATGAAATCCATTTTATAATATTTTAATGAGATAGGTCTTATTCATGATATTATATCGATAAAAAATTCAATTTACTGTTTGGGTTTTAATCTAGAGATTTCCTTTATAAAGACATCTTTTTATTGATCAATTATGGTAGGAAGAGTCCCTTTCCTAATTAATTTTGTCACCACTGGGGTCATCACTTCTAACTAGCTAGATATGGATCCATACCCAAACCTAGAAGGTTCAATTAAAAATTCATTTATAACCCAATACACCCTGAATAAATTATGATCTCCATATAAGGATGTGAAGATCACATTATGAGAATAGCAGTTAATACGATATTTAAACCCCACCATACAGTCCATCAAAAAGATCAAATAAAACATTTATCATTATGACTATAAACTTGATGAAAAACTATACTAAATCATTGGTAATTAAACATTATGGGAATTATTACCCAATTTAATTCTATTTTATAAGGTAATTTTTCATACTCATCATATGAGACATCTTTTCCACATATAGTTTCAATTTTATAATGATTAAATAGTAAAAGAAATAATTATATTCACTAATAAAAAAATAATACATTCATAATAGAAGAATTTAAAATAATGGAACCTAACACCATGGAGGGACTCTGTTGTTTAATTTTGATAACCTTTTTCTAGTGAATAAATCAACTAATGGGCTTATATAGGATATATTTTTCTTCTTTACTGAGGCTTTTAACTCGACAACCAAAGTTTCCAGGGGAGTTTCCGGATGCACCTTGATCTATAGATGGGAACAAGTCTAATGAAACTATTATATTTGAGTATACAATTCCAATGGATATGTCATTCATATTCCACCTATTTAACTCATTTTTTTGAATAATTATTATTAATTTTTTTATTTCTATAGAGGTGGAAATTTCTCTATTGTTCCATGAATTTTTTCCTCCTATAAATAAGAAAATATTGTTGGAACAAACTATATTTTATATCAAATATCAGATTTTCCTTATTTCATGAATTATAGTTCCCACCTATCCCCTTGGAAACTAGAATACTTCTTTATAAATTATTAGAAAAAGATATCTTTATTCCTCTTTCATCTTGTCAACCATCATTGTATAATCAAGAATACAAAGTCTATATATTTTGGATCAATTTTTTTAATCCTAACTCAAATGTTTATGCCTTCATGGAAGCACAAATTGCTATTTATGTAGAGAAATAAACAATATACATAAAATTATCTGCATACTTTTTAAAAAATATGTCTTCATTCTTTATGATGAAGATGTTTTTTGTTCATTAAATCTTTTTTGTGTGGGGATAAAATGTTTTATCAAAGAATTCCACATTGTTCTCCCATAGAATTTTTTATTTGGATTTAGCCTGGATAGTTAAATCGCACTATAGACATGAAATATACTCTAATATGAAGGATGTTATCTTAACAATTATATTTAATAGTTTACTAATAATGTCAAAGATTATAATTTTTTTACCAAACCGTACAAAAGATATATTAAACATGGAATCCCAAAAAAATCACGCCGAATATTTTTCTGAATGAACTCTAAATGATCCACTTTCCCTTGTTTATCATTTTGTTTTCCTTTTTCAGTAGTTTGAAAAGATTTCACAATGTTCATTAAAAGTTTATGGCTCTCCTATGACTAATGTGAAACAATGTTTTCCATAACATTTTTATGCTCACATCAATGACATGAACTTGCAAGAATTATCTAAACCTTGAATGAAATAGTATTTAGTCAACTCAAACTAGCGACTGATGTCGTATAAAATTACAAATTAACATAATCATCCAACATTACATAAGTCAACCATTTTGATAATTACATTATATCTTAAAAAATATTCAAATTTAATATGAATGATGCAGTAATAATTGGATTTCATAGTAAAAATGGATCATATAATACCATTATTAGTTAAACCAAGGATGATGACATGCCGACTTATCAAGATGTGTGTTAGAAAATTATTGTAAGAAAACCACCTTGGTAACGTGGATTTCAGAATTTAGAGGTTAGATATGAATTTTTTAGGATATGCATTTCAATTTATAACATTACAATAACCTTTAAACTGTCCCATATTAGGGACTAAACCTAGATCAACTATTATTTATAACACTGAACCCTAACTCATTATCTTGAGAGAAGAAAGAGGTGATAGTAAACATATATGATGTACCCAAGACACCAAATGATGGAAATAAATTAAAAGGGATTATAAAAACAATAATTCATGATTTTTTCAAAATAAAAAACCAATATGAAATGATGAAATTATTACAACAAATCCAATGACATGATGCATGAGAAAAATAAATCAAACAATAAATGATGCACTAATAAAAGAACTATGTTGTAGTAAAAATGGAATATGGAAAATAGATGTAATTCCAAGAAAACATTACCATTATAAATACTATGGAATCAAAGTGGAATCTCTTTAGACCAAAAAAACACATATCCCTTATCAAGATACCGCAATAATTACAAGGATGTAAAGGAACTCAACAAGTGAGGTAAGAAATTTTTCGCTTCTATGTATCTCAGTATATGAAAAAAATAAATGCTCCAATGTTCTCAATTAGTGGGTGAATATAAAAATAAATAGGCATTCTGAGGATACATAATATCAAATTTCCCTAGCATATAAATAAATAATAATATTTTATAAAAAAATGGATATTATACAGAAAATACATTAAAAATTTACCACATGATCCATTATGAAATAGTAAGTCAAATCATTTTATCTTTCATTGAAACTTGGCATAACCAAACCATTTTGACACTGGCACACACAAACACATGAATACCCAATAAATCCCTATTATTTTGAGTGGTGAGACATCCTATATTCAAGACTTCACTTAGTGAACAAATTTTACTAAGGAACATCCAACCACGACCCATCCAAACTTCATTACTATTTGAGGTTGGTATATCCAACCATTATCCACCTTGATTATTCTATTTTTAAGGTACATAAAACCATTATATTTCCCATTTTAATATTAATGTACACCTGCCCACTTAGGATATGTTATAGATTAATATTTCTGTAAACACATAAATTTATTAATCCTATGCAGGAAAAACATTTCTCTATCTTTAAGAACTGATTTTTTAAAATAACATCACAACCTAATTTTTTCCATATCAATTTCACATGGTATTTATTAATAAATTATTAGAAAAAATATCAAAACATAACCAATAAAGTTCTATAATATAATAGAGGATGATTTTCCACCTACATTGAGTTCATTTACCATAAAGTATCCAAGATTATTCCATTGATCTAAAATATATCATCTATTCCTTTATTTAAAAAAAGGAAGATATATTCATAACACATTCAATTCCATTGATATTAGTATTAAAATACCGATATATGGTTCTGTCGAAGAAGGACCTATGATATCAATTTAGTGAATGAATAATGAGATCCTAACCATTTATTTCCCTGATCTAATGATCAATGATTCCTTTCCATTGGTGTTTGGATGTTGAAGATCATTGAAAATCTCCTAAGGAAACTATTTTGGTTAAGAATAGGGAATATGAATCCTCTGATAATAAAAATGAATATTAAAAAGATTAAATTTGACTAAGTACAACTAAATTCATAGTGTGATTCAAGGGTTCACATCATGAATCCATGATAGGTTACATATGAAAAAAATGTCGCCTTATGATTGAATTCCAGATGAATAATCTGACATCATTGATGGGTTTCATGTCATTAATGCCTTAACTATAGACCCAGAATAACCATTTCACAAATTGAAGGAACTCCAGATATCTTCTTGAGGACACACAATCATCATGAATGACCAATTCACATTGTGAATTATTCCTATATTCATATTATAGACTTTTTTTCTTCAATGCTCATAATTATTATTTATATTTTCCCAACGACTCTAAATTTATAGTAAAAATCATAACAAAAGAATGTTTGTCTCAATCTAGGGGTACTTCTAGGCATATATGAATCATAAGAACTCTATAATGGGATATGGTTATCTGTGGGACATTAGATACCTTTTAATATTTGAGTGATTCATTATATCGAACCATAAAATTAGTAAAAGAAATATAAAAAATGAAAAATCAATGTGAAAATGAAATTCATATTAAATAAAGATATTAATGAAACATCATAATCATTTTTTTAGTCTTACTGCTAAGACATTATAATATAACATACAAAGTAATGTTAATCATGTCTATGTATAAAATTCTAGGAAAAGATAACTAAAAGAAGGGATGATTGTCACATATCGACCATTCAAGGTTCCAGAGCTCTACTAATGTGTATAACAACAATTGGGTCTAATCCTTGATGATGATAATTTTAATAGTGAATTGTTTTTAGTTTATTGTGTTGTGATTGGGGGGTTGTTTGAAGAGAATAATTGAAATTATTGAATGATTAAGACTTATTTAACAATTTGATAAATATTGGGCCGAGTTTATCATTTGGTATTTAATCTTATGATATCCTTAATCCCTGCTTTATATTGCATTAAATTAACACCCATGTCACAAGTTGACGTTGATTGGATTTAATTCAATCTTTAACTTAACATAGGGTTCTAATCAAAATCATATCATGTTTATGGAAGTGTATTAATGGTTCCAAAAGTCCATGGAAAACACATTTCAGACAATTCTTTTCATTATTCCATGAAATTTTATGTTTAATATACACAATTTTTATATAAATAATAATAATTTATAAAATACTCTAAATCACTTAACATCCCCAAATAATGACTCGCACCAATGGTAGATTTATTCAGCCATTAAGATGGTTATTAATATGGTAATATGTGTTTATGGTAGTTAATTATAAATAGAAAAAAATATCCTCATAAGAAAATAGTTTTGTGGAGAACACACACAGACACACACACGAAGGATGATGAGAATTAAAAATGAACATTAGATTGAATGTGAAATAAAAATAAAGGAAGGGGTTTTAACCTGATTTAATGTATTCTAATAGAATTAATATTTACGAATAGCTGGTGGATGATTAAATGAAAATATAAAGAAGAAACTTTTATTTATATAAAATTTCAAAAACAACACTTATGATATTACAAATGAAGAAAAACACAAAAGTAAATGAAATCAAAAAGAGGAGGAGGGGTATCTCAAGTGAAAACATGGGTTTGGAATGTCTTACCAGGTTTTTGGTAGATCCACAGTCATTCCAATTGATCCTCCTCTATTCTTAATTTCCATACTCATATAAGGATAGGAGGGGGTGTATTTATAGCCCAATGTTTTGGGATTTTTTCATTCCAAAACTACCCTTCCACAGGGATCGAATATTGGAAAATCCAGATATAATAATATTGAAATACGTTAATCCTACAAGTTACATATATACATATTTAATATCTACTCTAAAAATTGGGCAACCATTCTACTTAAGGTTCCAATGTTATGGAGGTTTGATTAATCAATGTTAATTAGTCCATTTTAATCTAGAATTTTTCAAGGCCAAGACATGAATGGGTTTTTGAATAGAAATACTCCCTCAAATTTGAAATATTTATTCAGAAAATGTGTCCACCTAT
The DNA here is from genome assembly GCA_963277665.1 of Viscum album. Taxonomy (NCBI): domain Eukaryota; kingdom Viridiplantae; phylum Streptophyta; class Magnoliopsida; order Santalales; family Viscaceae; genus Viscum; species Viscum album. The sequence goes on from OY728121.1 coordinate 2,068,847,639, forward strand.
ATGTACTCTTTCACCGTAAAAAAGCTCTGCTTGAATAGATGTTTCTTTTAGAATAAATATCAAATTTGATTTTCTGGTCTCAATTCCTGGACAAAATTGTGGGGTGGTTTTAAATGATTCATTTGGACCCTTTGTTTTTTGGATTTAGGTCTTGAAATTTTTATAAATGTATAATTGAATTGTTCCCACAATATTCGAGAAGAATAAATTCTTTTTGAACTTGGATTGAGTACAGTAATTCAATCATCATGGATGGTCCATTTTATTCACAGATTCGTTGGGCCTCCATCTGAGAAACATATGGCCCTTGATGTGGAGGAATTGGCCACTGGTTATTTATAATGATTTGTAAGAAGATGAATAAAAAATCCTAAAAAACAATAAAAACACATTTTGGAAAATAATTGGGATAATTATTATTAATACATTAAACATACATGAATGTAGATGAATTCAAATAGTTCTAAAAAATTATACATAATATCTAAAATTTAATATTTAACAAAAATTATGCACATTTCATAAAAAACTTGTAAAGCGAGTATATATTATGTTTTGAAAATATTAGAAACATCAACTCCCCCAAACATAGTCTTGTGCATGTCCTTATATGCAATAAATATAAAAAAACAACATCATTTTCACTTGTCAATAAATATTAAATCCCCCCCCCCTCAGTGTATATTTGGACTATTTTACTCATCCTTATTGAATTCCACCTCAAATTGTTACATAAACAAGTTTTAAAAAACAACTCTTTTTTCATGCTCATATTTTGAAAGAGAATATGTAGGAACTCGAAACATACTCCTATAATGATGAAACAAATTCATTCTATAGGTCCACTCATTCACCAACCAAAATTGAAAATCATAGAGTTTGAAACAGCTCCAAACTTCCATTATGTATCCTAATGTGCACAACAATCAAGAAGTATTTTGTTGGTGTTTTTCAATGGCTATGGTATGGTAGGAAAATGATTTCCAAAAGATATGAAAAAGGGGAAAACACAAACCTGGAAAAAGCAATGCACAATATTTTTGATGTAAAAAATGAAATGAAATGGAAACACATATTTACAATGGAATAATTTTCTGAATAAAGACACATAATTTGAAGAAATTTTTAAGGGAATGAAAAGATAGAATATTTAGAAAACGCAAAACTTCTCTCAATGACTTAAGAGTTATTTTAATTTTCATTTTTCAAAATTTTAACTTGAAGAAGATCTCACACTCATCCCCCAACCCATATTTTATCTCCTCGTGACACTAATTTTTCAATTTATAATAAGATCAATGGATGGGGAAGAGTCATTTTTGACCCACCCAAGTCACAACCCTATATTTTTTTCATTTTTAAGATTTTTTTGTTTTTTGGACACTTTTATGTCATAAGCATATATAAAATCACAAAACACACTAAATGAAAACCTCTCCCCCAAACTTAAATGAATTATTTCCCTCAGGAATATAAAAACAAATTGAAAATCATGAAAAGGGTACCCAAAATGTATTCCATTCCCCCCAAACATAAATTTCAATAAATAATTCCATGTAAATACATGTATATATTGGGTGGGATAGTTTATTGTCCTTCTAGTGTGGATTTCAAAGAAATGGTTTTCATAAGATTATAGGTGATTTCAAAAGAATGATTAACATAAGGGTAATGGGAGGCTATTTGGATATTGTGATTCTCATGAGTTTCAGAAAATTCCTCTATAATATTAATGCACACAAAATTCGGAAATTCAGGTCAAAGGTCCACAAATTCAAGACTCACAATCATGGGTAAAAAAGACACATTTTGAAAAGATATCCATAGGTGACCTTGGAATGAAATATAATATTATCCCTCATAAGTTGGGGAGAATAGTTTTCCAAATCTAAAAATAGCATTAAAAATTAAATATTAATGAAACAAAATTCTATAGCCAAAGACGTGATAAAAATAATAAAATATTTTAGATTAAATAATGTCTTTTGACTCCCCAAAATGGTTTGAAAAAATATCAAAACTATATGGTGAGTAAGTATGACTCTTTTTTTATGGTTTTGCATTTTTTTTTGTTTTTTTATGTTTTTTAGTGTGTTAAAAAAACAAAACTAGACAAAATATTAAGATGAAAAGAATTTCATTGTTGAAGGATGTGGTAAAAAATGGTAGTTATATGAAGAAGAATAATGTGTGAGAGAGAGTAAGTGATAGATCAAGAGAGCTAGTTAGATGGAATGAGGTGCCCCTTGTTTGGATTTGGTGGGTCATCATCTCCGTCTAGTGGTGTGTTTATTGTAGATTTCTTGGATCTAGTGGATATCGATGTTGTTCCAGGATTGTCCATCTTTTCATGGTGATTCGTTATCAAAAGTACATTAACTATGAATTTTATTTTTGAAAAGGGTTCTTGGAATTGCACTACACCAAATGGGTAAACATGATAAACAATAAAAGGACATTCCCAACGAGAATTAAGCTGAGCTGAGTGAAGTCAAAATCGAGAATTGAAGAGAATTACCCTTTTACCTTCATGAAAGACATTTTTAGGACGATTTCATCATGGAGTTCTAGGGATATTAATTTAGAGATTAGAATTATTTTAATAATCAAGTAGAAGCTCCTTCAGTTCAGCCAATGACAAAAATCTTGCATCACCAGATTTTTACAAATCTATATTAGAAGTTATCACAGCCCGAAATGACTTATGGTGGATTTTAACTAGAAAATGACATGATTTACCAAAAAATATCTTAAAAGGAGACATCCCAATAGGTGTTTTATAGTTAGTTCATTAATCCCAAAGTGCATGACCAAGTCTTTCAGGCCAGTCTTTTTTGGTGGGTTTTACAATTCTCTCAAGCACTCTTTTCACTTTTCCATTAGAAAGATCAGTCATGCAATTTATTTGGGGGTGATATTCAGTTGCAGTTTTTTGTACAACCCCTTTCTTTTTCAAAAGATATTCAGTGGTTCTATTATAAAAATGGGTACCTAATTCCCTTATCAAGTCATGTGGGGTTCCAAATCGGTGAGTGATGTGTGTCTTTTGGAACTCACTAATATTATGTGAATTATACTTTCTAGTGGGTGTGGCCTTGTCCCACCTAGAAACATAATCAACTTCCAGAATAATAAATGAGAATCCATTAGAAGGGATGATGGTCTCATGAAATTGACGCACCAATCAACGAATATCTCATAGAATATTAAGGTATTTTGTGGAATTTCATATCATTTCGAAATTGTGCCAAACTTTTGTCATGTGAGACATGATTTATAGTAATCAGGTGAGTCCTTGAAGAGTGAAGGCCTGAAGAATCTAGTTTCTAGGACATTTAAGTAGGTCCATTGTGGTCCAATGTAGCCTCCCCTCGGAAGTGAGTGAAAAAATTCCAAGATGGAGGAATGTTCATCTTCACCGACATATCTCCTAACTACCGTTCCAACCCTAGGTTTACAGTGTTTATTTACTTTCAAAAAATAGTATTTTGAATCACTTTTCAAATTAATTTTTTGTTATTTTAAAGACTTTTCAGGAAAAAAACCATACAGCAAGTAATTTACAGTTGGGGCATACCATGGTATTTTTGGAGTGAGAGACGAAAGTTGCTCAGTTGGAAATTATGGATTATGGATTTTAGAATAAGAATAAATAGAAATTATAATCAAGTTATCAGCCACATGGTTTTATTATCCAGGTCTATCTTTTATTTCAACATCATACTCTTGAAGCATTAGGAAACATGTTATTAGACTTAGTTTGGAATCACTTTCCTTGAGTAAGAACTATATAGAAGTATGGTCAGTGAGGATGATGATTTTTTCACCTAATAGATAGGGATAGAATTTTTCTAAGGAAAAATAAACTACTAAAAGATCTTTTTAGTCACAATATAGTGGTATTGAGTTTCATCCAATGTTTTTTAGACATAATTGATTACATGAGGAATATTTTCCCTTCATTTACTAAGAACAACCCCACTGGATCTGTCAAAATCATCACAAATCAACTCAAAGGGTAAGGACCAATCTGCGGTTCAGATTATCGGAGTAGATGTAAGAAGAGTTTTGAGTTAAATGAAGGCTCTCTTGCAAAACTCATAAAAATGGAATGTTACATCTTTTTGAAAAAACTGAGCTTGTGGGAGTGAAATCGTACAGATGTTATGGATGAATCACCAATAGAAACCCGCATGACAGAGGAATGAATGGATGTCCTGAAAAAAATTGGGTTTATGAATCGATTCAATCACTTCAATTTTGGTAGGATCGACTTCAATACCCTCTTCAGAATCTATGATCCCTAGAAAAATCCCACCTGCAACCATGAAGTGACATTTTTTAAAATTTAACACAAGGTTTCACTTGAAACACTTCTTAAGGACTAGGGAGAGTGAATTTATGCAGGATTCAAATGACTCCCCATAAATGGTAAATTCATCCAGGAAGACTTCCTTGTAGTATTTAATGAATTCAGAAACGACACTCATCATAATCCTTTGGAATGTTTCAGTAGAATTACAATGGGGAAAATGCATTATCGTATATGCATATATTCCAATAGGGCATGTGAAAGTAGTATTTTCTTGTTCATGAGGTGCAATTAGGATTTGGATGTAGTTGATGTTTCCATCAGTAAATCAATAATGTGACTTCCCAGCTAATACTTATAGCATTTGATCATGGAGTGGAAGGGGGTATTGATCTTTTTATATTTTGACATTTAGTTTTCTATATTCAATGTACACACACCATTAGTTCGCCACTCGAGTTTTTGGCTACCTCTCATTGTTCATTTGTGAAACAGTAATCCCACCATTCTTAGGTATAACGCGAATGGTGCTAACCCATTCAATATAAAATATTTGTTAGATAATATCATCTTGAAGAAGCATGATGATCTCTTCCCTAACAACCTCAAGTATGAGTGGATTGAGTATTCATTGTGGTTTCATAATTACTGGGGATGAATCTTTAAGATGGATGTGTTTCCTGAAAAGAGAAGGGTTGATTCCTAGTATGTCGTCTAGGGTCCAACCTATGGCTTTTTTTCTCTTACACCTAAACTAGTTTGGACCCCTTAATTACAATATGTTAAGAAGAGATAATGATAGGATAAAAGGGATCATGGAAAAGTAATGCATATTATAGGTGTTCAAGAAGAGGTTTCATATCAATTTCATCTTTCATTTATGGACTAGAACACTTGAGAATGGAAGAAGGTATTTCAGTTGGGTTTGATTTATTTTCCTTATTCCTGTCCAGGGTGGAGTAGTATATATAAGTTATGTTGTGGGATACAATAGAGTTTGCAAGATCCACTAGATTTATAGAGTCTATGAATGACATGCCTACATCAACTTCAACATTTATAAATTGGTTAATCACGGTGGAAATTTCATAATATCCTATCTCATTATAACATGATGAACATGATGGAATGTGGTTCAATTGACTCTAAGACGTGTCCTCCTAAATTTGGATTGAGAATGTAGAGTGATCCTAAGATGGGTATAGCATGGATTAGAAAATGTTGAACATGATTAATTGGTCACCAAATTTCCAAGATAAGATGCCTCAATTGACATAAATCTTGGTTCTCATTGTCGTTAGGAATGGACTTCCCAGAATTATGGGAGATCAAGAAGAGTAAATCTCACATTCCATGCCAAGGACATAGAAATTAGCAGGGAGGATAAGATTATCGACACGAACGAGGACATCCTCGACTATACCGTCAGGACTAGTTGTGTTTCGATTGGCTAATTTAATGACAACACTCGTTGCATGTATGGGACCTAGACCATGGTTGGAGAATATTGATTTGGGAATTAAATTAATTGAGTCTCCTAGGTCTATGAGTGAATCATCAAGTTGGATCTTCCAATTTTTCTTGGAACCATAAATGTCCTTGGATCGTTGCACCTTTTTGGGAATAAACTGTTTGGTGGAATAAATTTCGAAGGTCCTAAGATGCATCTTATGGGGTCACAATTCCTTAAAAAACATGGCATAGAGAGGGATTTTTTATGGAATCTAAGAGAGGAATGATGAATTCAACACTTCTAAAAATGTTGAGAATTTCAGGATTAGGTTCAAAGGAATTATTTGGATTAGAAATGGATTGAGTAAAAGTAATAGGGTTATGTAGTTGAATAGAAGGAGGTGAGGGAATTGATTCAGATTCCTTTTCCAGTTTCATTTTATTTTCATTTTATATGTCAACATTTAATGGGGAGATGGAGGACCCATCATAAGGAATAAAAATTTTCTTTTCTGATCTATTTGAAATTGCACTTACATTACCCTTGTGGTTGGTTAATGGTTGATTTGGGAGTTGGGAAGAATTTTATTGTTGTTTCTAGCTCAGGTTGGGTGAAATTTGACCAATTCGGGTTTCAATGTTTTTGATGATGGAATAGGTGAAGGAGGAATGATCTTTCACTACCATTTACCATGGTTTCATTGAAGAAGTGTCTTGTCCCATATTGGGATTGCATTTATTTTGGTTCTTGGGAAAGCGATTGTATTTGTCTGGGAATGGGGAAGTCTCGTTAGGATAGTGAAATCCAGGGGGAGAAAGATGAGTATTGATGCTTTCCGGTTGAGGAAAAAAAGAATGGATGTTGGAAGTTACCTAAAATTTGACTGTATTGGAATTCGTTTGGGGTTTTAGGAGGGAATTAAAGAATATGAGAAATGGTATTAGAATACCTCAAGCTTAGATTAAAGGTAGAAGAGAAGGGCTCAAGGTGTGGTTGGTTGATGTTTCAAATGAACTGACCTGATTGTTGAAGGTTCGTGTTCTTCTGAGAATATATTGCATTGAGCACTATTGGTCCACATGAATCAGAGGGATCCTCTTGATGTTGTCGACATGTGTCTTTTGGATAATATGGGGAGCTGCAGATTCCGCAGTTCTTGATATGTCCAAGGAATAGATATTGTGTAGAAAGTGTGGTTGGGGCGTTGGACACCACTACTAGTTTTTGAAAAAGACATGTATGTTCACTCATCCACTTGGCCATCTTGTTTGGATATATCAATTGACTATAATGTGATTTTTGAATTAAGAATGTTCTAGATTATGGAATTTTTGTGTGTTTGCATCCATTTTTATTATGAGATCTCTTGCCGCTGCGGGAGTTTTATCGACCAGAGCACCACCACTTGAATCATCAATGAGGGTTCTCTAAAAAGACAATAACCCCTAATAGAAGTATTGGATAAAGATATGGTCAAGGATTTAGTGTTGTGGGTAAGTCAAAACATTTTTTTTGAACATTTCCCTATATTCATGGTGTGATTCATTTGGGAATTGACGGATAGCACTTATTTTCTTTCGGATAGAAAGAGTATGAGAAGCAGGAAAGAATTTCTCTACGAAAAGTCTCTTAATGTCATTCCATGTGGTTATAAAACTCGGTGGGAGGTATTAAAGACATGAATTAGTAGGGTCATCTCGAAAGAAATGAAATACTCAGAGTTTGATTTTTTCCTCAGATACACCATGACGCTTTATGGTAGAGAACACTACTTGGAACTCTTTAAGATTAAGATGTCGATCCTAACTGGCTAGCCCATAAAAATTAGGTATAATTTCAATCAATGCTGATTTGAGTTCGAAGTTAGCCTATATTTTTGGATATCGAATACCAAGGGGATGGTGATTTATATCCGGGGCAGTAAGTTCATTAAGTGATTGTTCCCTAGGATTAGCCGTATCTAATTTAATTGGTTGGACACAGACTGGTTCTTGAAGGATTTAATTATCCCTAATGTTCCTTGTATGTTAGCAAAGAGTACGGTCAATTTTATGATCAAACATATTCGAGGGACTATTTTGCAGGCTACAAGGAATTACAAGAGACTCTGGAAGAAAGAGGAAGATTATTTTTTCTTTGTTTTCTTTTTCCATTTATCATTTTTATGAGAATATGGGTTTTCATTCCATTTTTTCAAAAAAAAATCTAATTTTAATTTTTATGATTTTTTACGATAACTATAATCTAAATACTAATTAATTGCACCATACCTAGAAATAGTTCCATTGGAAAGAATGACCGATTGTCACCTATCAACCATTAAATGTTCCAGAGCTCTCTTAATTTTTATAGCAGCACTCGGGATGAATCCTCACCATTGATAAGTTTTAGTAGTCGATTGTTTTTAGTTAATTGTGTTATGATTGGGGGGTTTGCTTTCCGATATTAAGTTAAATGATATATTTATTGAGATTGATTTTACCATATCATAAATATTTGGTTGAGTTAATCATTAGGTAGTTATGCTTCAGATACCCTTGATCCTTGCTTTATATTGCATTAAATTAACACCCATGTCACAAGTTGACATTGATTGATATTCCATGTTTTAAGGTTTTAATCCATGACTTAACTTTACATAGAGTACTAATATTTGTCATATTTTATTTTTGGAAGTATATTTATTGTTCCAATAATCCATGGAAACCACACATAAAACAAATCATGTCATTAATCTCTGACATTTTAAGTTTAACATACACAATGTAAATTTAAAGAATATTTCTCTAGAGAAAGTTATCAATCACATAACATCCTCAAATAATGACTCACCAAAATGGTAGATTTACTCATACATTAAGATTATTATTTATTTGGAAATATGTATTTATGTTGATGAATTATAAATAGAATAAAAATAATGACATAAGAAAAGAGTTGGGCATCAAACACACACACACAAAAGGTGATGAGAATTAAAAATGAACATTAGATAGAATGAGAAAGTGAAAGTTGGGAAGGGGTTTCAACTTAAATTATAATATATTTAGAGAATTAATATTTTTGAAAATATGGTGGATGATTAAATGAAAATATGAAGAATAAACTATCATTAAAAATTAATTACTAAAACAACACTTATGAGATTTCAAATAAAGAAACACAGAAATGTAAATGAAATCAAAGCGGGGAGGAATGGTCTATAAAGTGAAAAAAATGAGTTTTTTATGTCCAAAAAGGATGTTGGAAGAGCGTTTTTCATGCCAATTGACCCTCTTCTATTCTAAATTTCCAATCTGTTGTTAGGAGAGGTGGGGGATGTATTTATAGCCCAATTTTGTGGGTTGTTTCCACTCCAAAAATTATCATCCACTTGGATCAAATATTTGAAAATTTAGACAACATATCCATGAAATATCTTCTTATTACATGTTGTATATATACATGTTTACTCTCTACTATAAAAATTTGGTGGCCATTGGACATAAAGATCAAAAGTTAATGCGGTATGATTGACAAATGTTAATCTATCCATTTTAATGAAGACTTTTTCTAGGAAAAAATGTGAATGGATTTTAGAAAAAGAATTTTCCCTCAAATCTGAATGATTTATTCAAAATATTCAGCAACTATATACCCTCTTTCACACTGAAAAATATCAGGTCTTATATAAGTCTCTTTTATGAGAAATATAAATTTGGTGTGCTGATCTCAATTCTTGGACACAATTGTGGGATAGACTTCAATGTTTTATTTTTGCCCATTTTTTTGGATTTAGACATTGAACGTTGTATACATGACTCCTTGAATTGTTCCTATAATTTTTTAGGATAATAAATGAATCTATACCTTTTGATTGAGCCTAATAATTTAATATTCCTGGATGGTCCAGTTTCTTCACAGATTCATTAGGCCTTCTTGTGAGGACCATATAAACCTTCAATGGGAAGAATTGGACACTGATTACTTGTAATGATATGTTGCAAATTGAATAAGGAATCTTAAAAAATTAGAAACATACAATTTTGATCTATGGGGAGATAGTTATTATTAAAACATTAAATATACATGAATGTGCATGAATTCAAATAGTGATCAAAAATTATATTTAATATTTAAATATTAATATTTCACCCAAATTATTCACTTTTCATATAAAATTAGTAAATAAAGTATAAAATAATTTATGAAAATATTAATAACATCACTAACTGCATCATGTCTCTCTATAATGTTCACATGGGATATAAATATAAAAATGAATAATTACAGATGTATATAATTATGATCACACTTTTAAAATCATAATATGTTCAAAATATTTCATTCCAAATGGAAATGAAACATAATTCTAGTATAAACATTAAATAAATCCACATGAAAAGAATGAGTTTAATTATATTAATATAAGGTATATATGAAAACAAATCATAAAGGTAAAAAAAATATGAAGTGAATAACTTATTTTGAAAATGAAAGGGTGGAATATAATAATAAAAATTTCATTTTACATGAAAATTAGTTGAAATAACATAAAATAAATCAATGATATGATTCAAAAATATTTTAATTATTAAAATCATTAGAGGGTACTAGGTATAACACCTGGTTATTATAATGAAATCTACCTAGTGATCCTATCCATGGTGTTATATATAATAATTGGTATGTCACTTTTATGTGTTATAATTCACTCATAAACATCTAATTATATTGATCCAATGATAATTTCTAAGGATTTCCAAATTAGAGCACTTATATCTCACTCTTCATGACATATGGGATGGTCAGGGAAAGTATTCCACCCACCACATTTAAAAAATCACTTAAGTCAAACTGGAAAATATATTTCAATAAGATAACTCAAATTATAAGCATTATTGAATTGGAATATAGACATGGACTAAAATTTTCTTTACTTATATTCAAATTAAAATTCATTACTAATGCTAAATAAACAGACCTTTGATGGCAGTAAAATTAATTTCAAGGAACAAGGACCACAAACATTTATTAAAATTCACAATGAGGGGAATCTTATGTTGAGGTAGTCATCCTATGATGATAGAATTCAGGTTTCTATTACTATAAAAAAAATATCCATACGATTAATTTAATTATCAATTTGTAAGAGTCTCAAGGACGTTCAGGTCTGCAGTAAAAACTATATTATATAAAAGTCATGATATTAGTGGAAAAAAACTAAACCACATGACTTAGATTGGTTGTACTCTCCCTGTACATTATCGACATTTGAGTTATGTTACATTGAAATCAATTGAATAAATATCCAAATACTAGGAAAATAGTACATGATAACTTCTATGTATTTTTTATTCCATAAAAAAGTGATAAATTAACAATGTAATGAAATTAATTGAAGCACATGTCGTTATTTATACAACATAAATTGATGATAGATAAATTAGATTTTAGATAATGGTAGAGGATAAAATCCAAGATTGGAAGGAAAAGGGAGATCTCTATGAGGCTAGGAGGTACAAATAGATTTGGGAGAGGAAAATGGAAGATAAAAATAAAATAATGTATGGTAAATGGGAATATTAACACTTTTTACATGGGAAATAGTTGGGAAAAAATTATGTTCCAACCGTGAAAAACCATTGGATAAATGGTATTTAGTGTAAGAGCATATATAATAGTTTGCGAAAATTGTGTATAACATATGAAGCACTCTATAGACCATTATTATGAACTAGATGGTTTACCATAACCTTATTTACTAAGGGGAGTTGTTTAAACATAAAATATTCTTAGTCTATTTCCTCCTAATAATTGGATCTCTAGGATCTGTGCAAGACCTAGAATCTAAAAAAAATCACCCAAAATATATTGGTAAAATCCATATGAAAAAATAGTGATATTAAACCTAAATTGGAAGGATCCATAATTCATAAGAAAATTTCCATTAGTTCAATCTACCCATTATAAAAAAACTCATCCTCAAGTTTCCATTACAATGGTTGTAATGAATCTTCTGAAATTAGCTCAAACTATTGAGTATGTGCGTCAACCTCTAACTCTGAAGTCTCATCCTATATGTGTAATTTCATCCTTATCGCGCATGTGAGAGGAAATTTCTTTCTCGGATAGAATATGTGCTTCATTAAATGATAGGAATAAGATTATCCTCAAAATAATCATCATTACCTAACTCAAATTCAATTGGTTTTAGAATATTTGTTGGGTTGAAATAATAACGATGAACATGTGATACGTGGATTATGGATTGAATGGATTTGTATATCTGATGTATTTGTAACCAATAGAATACTGTCCTGAATCTTACAAGTATATGGAACAACACAATAAATATAGGCCCCATCATCTCTTATTCCCTAATATATCGATTCCCCAGACTAGGTGAATCATTTAAAAATACTCAATCCTATACCTCAAACTCCCTAGATCATTGATGTTGATCAACATATAACATATTCCTAGAATGAGATATATCCATATCTTCCTGTTAACTTCTACATACTTTGATGTCTCTTGAACTAGATGAGGACCCAGTAACACTACATCCCCTACCTCATACTAGAACATGAGTGAACAACATAGTTTACCAAATAAGTCTTCAAAAAGATTCATATGTATATTCTTGTCGAATATTTTTTTTAATTGATCCTAGAGAGAGGTTTTTGTTTCTCCCAATAACATATGAAATCTATGATTCATGTTCAGATAATTTCCTCCAATATATTTATAATACATTCAAGTTTCCCATCAGTTTGTGTGTGATAAATTGTACACAAGAGTAGCTATGAAACCAATGCATTATAAAAACCCTGCTAGAATGGAAACATGAATTGAGCATATCGACCTTATTCCATAGTGAATGACACTAAACTAATGCTTGTTAATTATCTATCATATATAAAACCTGGTTTTTACAATATAAAGATAACACCCTCTGACTTTGTGAATTTTTTTCAAATTATTTTAATTAATTTGATATTTTTCATTTCACGCAAAAATGAAAAAATATTATTTTTTTACCAAATATATTTGTATTTAATTATATAAAAAACCATGTTAATTTTTCATTACATAGAACATAAATTTTAGCCTTGTCTACCCTGAAAATGGAGTTTAGCTTATGTTACTTACAATACCAACTTTCCTCGATAGAATGCATAACATTAAAAACCTAGTGTTATCGAACAATAATTCATTATTAAAATATTATAATTTAACATGATATTATATGAAAATAAAATTTAATATTATAGTATTAAGTAAATTTCTAATATATATAGTAGAATGTATTGGTCACCCAATAATTAGAAAACAATATTGGATCCAAATGAATAAAAATGATGTTGATTTATACAAGTCTAATTTTAGTGAAGAAGTAGATTAATATAAATAAGTTAAATTAATTACTAATAGTGAATGATATTAAATAAATTTATATTTTATATAATAAAAAAAATATTTTTGATAATAATAATATATATTTGGTAGATATAAGATAAGAACAAACACAATTTTAAGCTCAAAAACCTATATTTTTTTGAAGATAATTTTGACACATTTTAATAGAGAAACCATTTTAAATCTAGTTTTTGGAAATATTATAGATTTAATATGTCAACATAAAATTCATATTTTAATTATAATCATACTTACAAGATTTTTATAAATTTTGGGAATTTTATAAGGTTTAATTTGGCATTGAATAGTTAAAATTAATGAATTTGAATTCAAAACTACTTTCTCATCTGATTCATTTATAATGTAAAAATATAATTTAAATTGGATGTAAAGTTTAAATAGATAATAATTTTATAAATTATTCCAATTTTATTCATTAGATTAAATTTCATTTTGGAATTGTGTATGAAAACATATCAAACCTTTGGACGTTTTACTCTAAAAACATACAGTGTCTTTCGGTATGTGTGATTATTTTTTGAAACTAATTTCATTCACATAAGTGATATGAATTTTGAAAAATGGATTAAATATTTCTAATAATTATAATTTATATTTTATAATAAGGTTAATTATGTTTTTGAACAAAAAAATTAGTGGAAGATATTACAATTAATTACAATGATTAAGAGAAAAATATATATAACAAAGTACTAAAACTCAAATTTAACACCGAAAACAACCTATAAACATGTAAAAACACATTTTATGGAAATAAATAGTATTTTGACATTCCTTTTTATAATTGTTTTGGTTTTATGTCTTTTTTATATAAAAACGTGTGTACCCAAAACTTTAAAAAAAATGCAATGTGTGTCCATTCCATTCCCTATAAAAGGCCACCACATATCCCTCTTCTTCAAACCTATAAAAACACATAGGTTTCACAAATATATTCCAAATACACCTAACAAATCCCTAAATTCCTCTTATAATCATCCCATTGGGAATGAATCAATCCAAGTAATCCATTTGGTACAAACCAAAAAGAGTCACCCGTTTAAGAGGTATCGTCCTCTTTCAAGATCATTTATTTTTTCAATTCCCCATAAATATGATCTAATTATTCCATGATTTTATAACAAAAACAATATATTAAATATAAATGTTTTTTCATTATATGTCTTATATTTACACTTACACACACCTCTATCTAATCGGTATCAAATATACAGTTTATGTGTATTGTGAACTACCGCCTCAAAAAATGATGATTGTTCATTTTTTCCTTAACAAATCTAATGGTATTCATTATAATGGAAAATATATTTATATATATTATAATTATTAATTTTCTAGGTTTATTTATTACTTTTAAAACACATACCTTTATTTTTCCATCTTGTGTAAATATTGTTAATTCGTTTGAGGAAGTCTGGACTACTGCCCCCTAAAAGCGATATGATTAATTCACACACTACATGGAATGTATTGAGGATGGGGTCAATGACACTATATTAAATATATAACATTATAATTATACTTAATTGATATTATATATATACATATATTTCATTTTATTTCACTCATTCAATATGACAATAAATATGAAGACAACATTCATGCATATTACAATTTACCATCTCCATGAATGATGTATTCCATTTCATAATTATATATTATTTAAATTATCATAATAAAAATATATTAATTATAAATTATATGTTTTATGTTTTATATTATGGAATCATGATGTATGTATATGGACTAAATATATAACAAAATTAATACACATGCAAATAACAAAGCAGATATTACCAAAAGTGAATCCTCAACATAGGATTATTAATAAGAGCATAATATAAGGTAATAATAAAATAATATATAGTTTTTTATATAAAAATATACCTATTTAAAATAATTATAATATATTTATATTTATTATACAGGTGGATTGATCAAATATGATGAGAGTCAATACACAAGTTTTGGGGACCTCATCTCACTTTTTATTTCCATGAGATACATGTCTTATTCCCCATCCATTATTTTTGTGTGGTGTGTATTATTCCCATGGATGTATACAATTATTTTTATAGTTAATATTATGGTTATTTTAGTGTCCATTATATGATATTAACTTAATGGGGTTTATGATAAAATAGATACCAAATCAATAAGACGGATTTGTCTCAATTGACATTTTTGGAGACACAGACCTTGTTTTGCACCTACATTTTTTTACATGACATTTAAATAATTCCTTTGAAATTTTATATCATTAATCATATTAATTTGATGATGTTTTAGTGTCTTTAAATGTAATTTTCATAAGTATGGATTATGTTTCAATGATACTATGTGATAAGAGTTTATATAAACAATCTCATCAATTTTCAAGAATGTTAATGATTATCCATTCCTTAAAAAAATATTATAATCCATATCAAAATTACATTCACTAAATTTATTATACTCTATTTATTCATAATATACTAATTTATTGATACAATTTTTCTATACATTGGTACATAATATTGATAATATAGTGTTTTAAGAATGTCTAACATTACATATCTCTTCAATTAGAAATCTATATTCTTTCAAAACCATGTTTTCTAAAAAGGGACTCAAAATGTTTTCAAGAATTATTTATAAGTATTCAAGGTATTTTAAAATAAATTCATTTAAAATATTTTTCAATATATATATATATGTTTTCAAATTATTTTAAAATAAATAGTATTATAAACATTTTCAATATTCCTTTAAAAGTTTTCAAATTAATTTTAATGAAATTTATTTCAGTGTTTTTCCGATATATATTTATACATTTTAAATTTTTTTAGAGAAATATATTTCTAATTTTATGAATATTAAATTATATGTTTTCAATGAATTTTTTTTTTGCAATATGTTTTCAATATTATTTTATATGTTTTCAAGGGAATGGTTTTTAAATAGTATTTTCAAGTATTCTATCTAGTTTTCAGAAGAATTTAAATGAAAATGGGTTTTAAAATGTTTTATATTAAAAAATAAATTTTCAATGAAGAAATAATATTTTCATCATGATTTTTTTTTAAAATATATTTCAAAATTATTTTCCATCCAAGATGAGATCGATTGATGTTACTAGTGCCTTTCTAGGATGTGATATAAAGGTTCCATTGATATTCTTTCTCGGAATGGTTTATTCTTGATGTCATGGCCTTTATGAAACCCATTTATTTTAACATGTTATATTTTTATGAAATTTGTTTCTATTTCATGTGTATTTATTTTGATGAGATGATTACTAAATAAGTATCCTATTCCACAGGTTATTGTATGATTACGTATTTATGATACCTGTTTCATTTCATGGGTTAAGATATAATAGGTAATGAATTTTTTGGAACATGTATATATGATTTCAATATGAGATGGGTTGGACCAATATCTATCTAAAATGACTTTTTTAATTATTTTTATCTCATGTGATTGACTAATAAGGTCTTTGGAGTGAATCTAGATAATAAAGATGGCCATGGGTGTTAACCATGACTACCAAGATGGTATGGGAGTGAAATCATGGAACAGAGATGTTTATGGGGGTGAACCATGACTACCAAGAAGGTATAAGGAGTAAAACCATGCTACACAGATGGCATGGGTAGTGCTACCTTGGATAATATGGAAATCATATTTTATGCTTATTTGTTTGCCCAATTTCTTGTCTTATTCTAATGTTATGATTTATTGGATGCTGTTCTTTATTTAATTATGATTCATGGCTTATAAACTAAAATTATTTATTCCATGAAACATGTATATCATCTTTGATATGCGGGGTATGATCTTATATTTTCATGATCATGTTATCATACCCTTATTCTCATAATTATGATTACATTTCTCCCTTAATTAACCTTAATATCATTTTATCTCACCCCATTTTATGTTTCCTTCCCCAGTTTAGGACGATATATATTATTTTTGATGTGTCTAAGAATGGTTCTAGTCAAGAAGAACTTGGTGGTAGGTAATGCAACTCACATATATTTCATTTTTTCATTTTTTTCATGTTTCCAAAGGAACAAGACTAGTACAGTATTTGAGTGTTTGTGAGTATAATTTTGTTAAGTATTTTTCAAATTTTATGTAATGTTAATGTATGGAAAGAGAGGGTCACTATAGTTAACATCAAAAAATGGTCAAGTTAATCTTCAAAAAATAGTATGAAAAATCTTTTTTGAGATCCCTATGTATATTAATATGATTTTTCTTTGGATGTATCTAAGAAACAGAATAAGGGTGACTCATCATTTTGGAAAATGTCATAGAATTTAAGTAAAGTATTGTGTGAGTGGTTATTAGAAATAGATCCCAATTTGGATACTAAAAGTGGATTCAGGTCTAGTGCGGATGTACCTAGGGGTAAAAACTCCGTCAAGATGTCCTGGGCCTGACTTTGGGTAATCAAGAACATGAAAACGGGCCTTGCTGCACACCTAGTTTGACACTCCCATGGGATATTCATTTAGAATTAAAAATATATATATAAACAATGATAAAACTTATAAATAGAGGATTAATATGAATAAACTTGGGTAAACATAAGGTGTGATATATTAATGAAGTATGAGCCAAGAATTAAGAACCCTATAATGTATTTTTCATGATTATATTGTATCCCAATATGATAAATATTTCTCACATTATGCTTTTGGGTTTTAGTTAAGGGATATAACTACATGGAAAATGGTTAACATTTAATATTTTTGATGTGGAACATATGGGCATTATGCGAGTCAATTCCTCAGGTTGAAATATCAATGTGAGCATCATGATGATGGTACACGTATTCATTATACTTCCACCGATAGTGTGACCACAAATGATATGTGAAAGGTATGTGATGTTCTATTGGTATTTTTACAATAAACATAAAAGCATGTCCATATTGAGGTTGAGGAAATTTTATAATAATTAATATTTCATATGATAAGAAATAGGTATCATGGAATAATTTGATCATGCCTCAGTAATAGTTTAATATTAAGTATGTATTAATGAAGTATTAATGTTTTGGAATTGAATGATTATGTTATATGAATCTTGAAATTTATAAGTATTTTCAGTATAAGATTTATTTTCAGATTGAAAATGAAACATTTAATGGTGTTGAAAAAAGTGAAATTTTGTTTCTTGAAAAGGTGATATTTTGATTAGGGGAAGGTAACCTTTAATTATTGAATTATTTTAAGAAAAATCTATTTTTGAAAATGATATGATGGGTATAAATAAATTAATTAGATGGTACAAATTACTCTATATATGATTATTGAAAAAATTTTCTATGTCATCAAGGATGAAGATTAAAACTTCTATGTTTTAAAGAATATATAAAATATTCATTATAATAATGAAGCATGCATGTTTTACAAAATGATTTATGATAATTAAGGTTTTTACTATATTTCAAGGGAATATTCGTTCTGGGTATTCAAATATTTGGAATCTTACTTCCAAATAGTATACTGTGATATACGAGGGATCAATGATATAATTATTTCATGATATTCTTTCTAACACTACAGGAAAAATGTCCTATACCCACGGTACAAAACCATGGTTATAGCCCCCAAAACCGTGGCGGTTTTGGGAACCATGGGCTGGAACAGCGTTGGTATAGGTCCCCAGCCTATACCCATGGTTTTCCAAATCCATGGGTATATTTGTCCTACCACCGTGTCACCGAAACATAGCCAATTTCCACGGTGTCAACGGCTTTTACCCACGGTTTCAAAACCATGGGTATAGGTCCTAAAATAATGCAGGCGCTGAGTTTCGATCCTCCAACCTCTTCGCTGCAAACACCACATCTAACCACTACCCTAACATCCCCTATATGTATATATATATATATATATATAAATATAGTTATAAAAAATGTGGGTATAGAGGGAAGTACCGTTGGTATAGGGTTCCCGCCAAAAAAAATTCCTTCCCATTGAAAAAAAAATTCCCGCGCACACCAAAGTGACCTATACCCATGGTTTTTCATAACCATGGGTATAGGTATTTTAGGCTAGTCATATCCCCACATTTTTCCCCAAAACCGTGGGGATAGGTACCCCTATTCCCATGGTTTTGGGAAACTGTGGGTATAGGTGACTTTTCATGACCTATCCCCATGGTTTTGGAAAACCATGGGGATAAACCCTCCTATTCCCACAGTTTTAACAAACCATGGGTATAGGTCGTGAAAAGTCACCTATACCCACGGGTTTCCAAAACTGTTGGTATTGGGGGGGGGGGGGGGTCTATCCCCACGGTTTTGTGGAAAACCGTGGGGATATGACCATTTTCTAGTAGTGTAAATATTTTAATTTTTATCTATTAGAAGTGTTATAAGGTTAAACATTTAAGGAATATTTAGTTTATTCTTTATATAAAAACATCCAGATTATAGTGCTATCTCTCCTTACCAAAATTTATGAATTTTGTAGAGCATGTTCAAACTACACTGTGTTAATGATAATTTAAAACAAATGTGATTGCATATCATGGATCTCATGATCTTTTAGCACGTTTGGAATAAATATTTCACCTTCAATTTTAGAGAAATGGGTGATGTGGTTAAAAAATGGGGACATTGCCTTGAAATCAGGCAATTACATCAATTCAGGAAAATTATTAAACTCTTTGAAAATGATCATGAAACCAAAAAGGATGTCCTAGAACATGTATTCTTCATGAATCATATTTTCCTTTAGGTAATTTTGGATTTATGGATTTTTACCTAGTAAAATTATACTAACCTTGTTTTATATCACCCTATACTAGAACAACATGGTATGACTTATCTTCCATGTCCTTGTTTTCAATTCCCACCTATATTCATCTATGTGGGAATATTTTTATAAGTGACTTCCAGTATCTATTATGGTTTCAACATTCCATTTTTAAGGGATGTTTTATTATTTATTTTTATGATGTGGGTTTCTATGAGTGAAATTTACAAGTATTAAACTTATGATAACCAAGAATAATTTTGAGTGAGAAAATTATTTTAAGGTAGTAGAATGTAAAACCCGGATATTTCATGAAATATTGTTTTTTAAATAATTTAATACGTTTGATATTTTTCATTTCAAGCCACACTGAAATTACATTATTTTATATTAAATCACTATATTTGGATTTTTTAGGTGCACAAAAAATTTAATTTTTCACTACACGCAACAAAAATTTTATCTGTATCTTCAAAATACTCCATGTATTTCTTATGTTACATGCAAGAGTGACATTCCTCGATGGCTTGCGTAACACGCAAGACCAAGTATTACTGAAAAAATATTCATTACTAAAATATTATTATTTAATAGAATATTACATGGAAATTAAGCGTCATATTATAGGAATAACTAAATTAGGAATATATATATTTTTTAATTCATTTTTTACCTATTAATTAGAAAATAACAGAGAAACCAAATGAATATAAATGGACAGATTTTGTAGAAGTCTTTGTTGTGTGAAAAAGATGATTTATATTAATAAGTTAAATTAATTAATAATTGGGAATGTTATTAATTAACATTTCATTTTATATATTCTAATAAATATTTAATATAATCATCCAATATATTTTAAAGATATAATATAAGAAAAAAATAAATTTTATACCTAAAACCTATATTTTTATAAAGGTTAGTTTACCACATTTTAATGGATAATCTATTTTAAATCCAATTTTTGGTACATTTGTAAATTTCATAAATCAAAATAAACATCATCTTTTGAAATCAAAATAGACAAATTATGTTAGGATAAATTTTTTGTGTTTTTTTGTAAGGTTTCATGTTTTAACGAATAATTAAAATACTAAATTTAAATTCAAAACATCTTTTTTTGTCCAATTAATTGATAAAGATAGATTATATTATAAATTGTTTTCAAAGTTTAATTAGATAATAAATTTTTAAATTAACACAACTTATGTCATTGGAATCGATTTCAATTTCGAACTTCTGTGTAAGAACATATCATACTTTTGGATGTTTTTACTCTAAAAACATAAAGTGTCATCCTTTAAGTGGGATTATTTTTAAAGTTACCTTCTGCCAGTTATGTGATTATAATTTGGAAATATGAATTAAATATTTCAAATCATAATAATGTATAATGTATAATAAGAAAAAAATCCAAAAATATCATTGGAAGTGTTAAAGATTAATGACTACGATTAGGAGAAAAATTAGGTTAACAAAGCACTAAACCTCACATTTATGACTAAAATGACATAGAAATATATCCCATATCTCGTTTTTTGGACATTAATTAGATATTGAAATTCCTTTATTGAGTTTTTTGGATTGGTATGACTTGTTTTAGGTAAAATTATGGTCACACCTAACTGGTTTTCAATATTTCCATATGTGTCCTTTCCCTTCATATAAATGGCCACCACCTCTCTACCTTCTTCACAACTCTCAAACCACTTGCGTTTATAAAATATCGTCCAAATACACTGTGATGAATCCCTACCTTACTCGTAAAAGCCTAATCATTGGAATAAACGCAACAATGGATGAATTTTGGTACAAACCAAAATTAGTTACCCTATTAAGATGTATAATCTTCTCTCATGATCGTTTATTTATTTTATATTTCCTCCCCTCCACTCTCATTATTACATTATTTTATGAAAAAACAATTATCTTAAATATACAAGTATGTTATTATTCTAAGGGTTATACATTAACACACACACACATCAATATAACTAGTAATAGGAAAATTGATTATGAGTACGGAGAACTGCAACATCACAAAAATATGATCGTTTATTTTTCCTCACAACCTCTCGTGGTGGGAATTAAGATGGAAAATCTATTTATATGTGTTATATATTATGTTTATTAATTATTTAATCTTATATAATAATTTTAAAACACCTAAAATTATGATTTCCTTTTTGTGTAAATATAATAATTTCATTTGAGGATGTGTGGACTACAATTCCTTCAAAGAGATGTGATTAGTTCACACACAATGTGGAATCTATTAAGGACAGGTTTAGTGAAATTATATAATAAAAATTAAATTTTAATTATTCTATAATGATATTATTGTAGGATCGAAATAATGATGTAGATGCTCAAAATACAAGAGGGGGGTGAATTGTAAACTACAAAATTGTCATTGGAACCTTTAAAGTTGATTTCAAATTACTATGTTTTCCTTAGATAAGGAAACTTCTAAGTTTAAAAACGTTGAAATAAGAAATTTCACAACACCTCTAACACCAATTGAAAAAATTGGAATAAGGAATGAAGTTACAAACTTCAAGTTCTATGTACTTGCTTAAAAGTAGAAAGAGATTCCGAAAGTAGGTTCCGGAAATATGGATTCGGAAATTGAAAAATAACTAAAGATTACAATATGAGATTCTACCTTAAAGAGTATAGAATCTAAATGAAACAGAGTACAAGTAGGGAAGTATAAGAAAGTTATACTTTCCTTACAATACAATATGCAACGGAAAAAAATAGGTAGTAAAACTACAAGTAACAAGATATAAGTCTTTCAACCCAAAGAGAAGGGTATCCAACAACCTTGGATAAAGGTCCCTTGATTTATAGTTTCATGGAAGTCTGTCTTACCCACACCAGGGTAAGCCCTTGATACGAATATCGGAATATCTGTCTTGCTATCCCCGTAAGCCCAAAACATCAAGGTAGTTGGTACCTCTGTCTTCCTCAGCAAGGAATCCCTCGAACTTAAGGTAGTCGACACCTCTGTCTTCCTATCCTCGGATGTCTTCGAATGTAATCACCGACATTCGGAGTTGCATAAAGCTTTGAGAGTTAATAAGAGAATCTCTCTCTCTCTAGACATCCCTTCAAGTATGTAATCACATGAGTCGAAGATCAGTATCAAGCTCTTTCAAATGAGCTCTTATTTATAGTCAAGGTCGGCCTCCTTTCCAATGGTCATATTTTCCTTAAATATCAGAGGGACCTATACTCGTGTCACTTAACCAACGGTTAGTTTATAACGGAATAGACGACATCGTTTTATAACAAAACAAGTGTAACAGAAAGTACGACATCGTTTTAAGTCTAACTCAAAAGTTCGGAGTGTAAAAAATATTAAAGAGTAGAGAAATTATAAAAGTGTAAGCAAAATGAATGTTCGGAGTCTAACCAAAAATAATATTCGGAGTCTAAATAAATTTGGAGTGCATAAAGTAAAGATGATCAGATTTTGTTTAATAGGTGAATTAAGAATGAGAATTCGGAATGAAAATTCGTCATCTGAGTTCATAATGAGAATTTCTAATCAGGATTCTTCATTAGATTTCAGTGATGAACTTCATGAGAGTTCGTATCCATAATTCATAGTGGGACTTTATTAGAGTTCGTATCCAGAATTCGGAGTGGCACTTCATTACAGTTCTCATCCATAATTCGGAGCCTAAAACAAAATACTTCATATCAATGTTTTAAACGATTCCGAGAATATAGAAATGAATCTGATTCCTATACATAAGAAATATATGGATATAGATAATGAAAATATGATACGGATAATTTTCCTTATAAAAGTGATTTTCCTTATAAAAGCGATTTTCCCTATAAAAGCAATTTTCCATATAAAAGCAATTTTCCTTATAAAATAAATTCTCTTTAAAGATAAGGTGTTTGTGATTTTCAAAACAGGAACAAATGGAAAAGTAATAAGGAAAACCTTATTGACTCAACAATATCCCCCTTTTTGGAAAGCACAAACATCCTTACAAAAAAGAAATACTAAGAAGAGAAAAAAACATTATGGCTTATCTCCCTTTGCTTATGGATGTTGATGAATACGACTAACTCCCCCTTAGGTTTTGAAACTCTAAGGATCATATTCTAGATTTCCAGAATGGAATTTCATTAAGAATAATAATGTCTTCTTTTAATGAAAAACTCCCCTTTAGATATACTCTTTTAGAGTTATTTTTCTTTCTCACCATTTTTAAGGTTCTTTTTCCTTTTCCCCCTTTGTTAGGGTTCTTTTTCCTTCTCCACCTTTGTGATTTTCAAAAAGGATTCGAGGGAATAGAAAATATAAAAAATTAACTGAAAAATTAGTAACAACAACAAAAGAAATGAGCAAGAAAGATTTTCATTAAGTTTGAATGATCAAAAATAAGGAAGCTAAGATACAACAAAAGATCGGATTTTTGTATTTTGGATCTTTTTCCTTCGAATGAGACCCTTGAGAATAGTCTTTATCTTCTTCAAGTATTTATGGTCTTCTTCATCTTGCTTCTCTAACACAACTATTCTTGCACTTTGAACATTAAGCTTTTCTTCCTGAGCTTCAAGATTTTCTTCCCGAGCTTTCAAAACTTGTTCTTACTTTAACAACTTCTCTTCAACCTCAATCTGACAATCCCTTTCATTCCTCCAGTTTTGAGAAACATAATTCATCTTCCCATTCAGATCTCTGTCTTCTTGAATCCAGGAATTATTCTCAGCTGTCAAATTTTCTTCAAAGGAATAAGTAAGATCATTTAGATTCCTATCTTCTTTCTCAAATGCATCTTTAACATTATCCTGGAAATCATCCAAGAGCCTCATCTCTTCTACAGTTTTCCTAGACCAACTAGTCGTTTTCTTACAAGTCCTTTTGTGGGCTTCATAGCAGACAAAAAAAGTTTTGAACTGAGCCTCCATCTCTACACAATTATCCATAACTATGGATACATAGTCTATTTCCTGATTCAAAGTATGTTGGAGCATCTGGCATCGTGAATCAATACTGAAGTTCGGAGCGACAAATGTTCCGAAGGTGTCCCCTTATAATCTTCTACTTTCATAAATAGAACTCCGGTCTCACCACTACCTTCAAAAACTGCTTCTTCCTCTTCCACTTGCTCAAACTGCTCAACTTCCTCAACATGATTAGCGTTTACCTTCTCCGGAGCAACATAATTTCTTCCTGGAGTCTCAGGTAGAGATTCCAAAGAGAAAGATCTCAGAACTGGAATGTTTCCAGAGGCCATCTCATTAAACTTCAATAAAATCTGAACCGCCTCATCTTTAGACATCTTCTTCTTAAGCTTCTTTTGTTTGACTTGTTTTTCTAGTTCATCCACTATCTTTTCCTTCACGTCCTTAGCCTCCACATGGTCCAAGCCAAACTGAGGCTCCCCTTGCACTCTGTTCCGTTTGACATCCCTCCACTTAGAAACTACCTCATCAGGGTAAGATTTCACCTTCTTCAGTTTTGGCGGTGTGTAATGAAATTCCTTGGTTTTAAGATTCTCTGCTTCAACTTCAACTTCTTTCAACTTTCTCTTCTTCACTGGTTTAGAATATTCAGGTCCAGTAACTTTCGGAACCACTTCTTCTTGAACTGGCAAATCAAATAACTCACCAGTCTTCTAGTCGAAAGCAATGTTCATCCTTTTAAGGGTATCATAACTCACCAACATAATTTTTCAAACTCTTGGCTTAGACATGAAAGCCTCCTTGAAAGACTCAAGGAACCTAACTATTAACTTCGAGATTATTGCTGGATACATTACGATCTGAGATCTCAGATTCCCTTTCTTAACATTCTCAATGGTAATAAGAATGTGTCTCATCAGATTAAAATTCCTTATGTTAATCAGAAAATCTATAATAAATATCCCGCTCTTCTTCAAACTGTCTTTGTCACCCTTTCTCGGTACGATAAATCCTTGTACCCATAATTATAGAATCCGAAAATTCGTAGACAAACTAGCAATCTTCAGAGCCTTGTCATCTGACAGTCCGAGAGTCTTCAAAGCTTTTTCCTTGTCGAAACTTCCCTTTGAATCCGGCAAAACATGAGTAATGAACCCATATTCTCCTTTATTTGTCACCCTACCAAGCTGGCTGCCTTGGAATAATAAAGCTTATACGTCTTGCCATAAGACTTAAAGGATAATTTCTCCCAACCATCTTCCTTAAAGAAGGAAACATTCTCATAGAACTCTAAAAGCAATTCTGAATATACTTCATCTCGATTCCCAGGCTTAGACACAGCAACATCTTCCCATCTGTTAAGCATTATGTTCTTGGATATAAGAGAATCATAATTGTTGAAGAAATCAGGATGAACCAACCTTTCTCTATATACTAACCAATGAGAAATTGTCTTATAGGTTGACATGTCTTGAGAAGCTACTTCCAAAAAAATTCGGATTTAAAGACTTCTGGGAAGTTCGGAACATGTATTACTAAAGATCAGAATGGCTTTAAAACAAAGAGACAGAGTTTCAGGACGCTGGAGCATGAAAAACAGATGTGGGACGACCATTTGGGGTCCCCTTTAAATAGGAAAAGAATTTGACCGTGGGTCTTCCAAATCCATCTAACAGTTGAAATATCTTTGATCTGATCTGACGGTTGAAAACCAATTCTCAAGAAAACTTAAATCCGATCTTTTGAGGTTTTTATTAAAACAAGGATTTAAGAAAACTAGAATCTGAAATCAAAATATCGAAAAATACTAGTTAGTAAAATATGATTATGAAAACATAAGTAAGGAAATCATACCTTTCGGATTGGCTTAGGAGGATTATTCATAATGGGTAATATTCTTATTAAATAAAAATTAACTATGAAAAATATTTACTAAGAAAAGACATAGTTCACAAATCTCACAACTAAAAACAAACTCAGTAGGGAAAACTCAGTACGAAAAGAATAATAATAAAAAAACTAAAAATCATTATAAAGATTTCAGTACAAAAATTTCATTACTAGAATATCAGTATGAGAATGTCCTTGTGAATGTCTCAATACGGAAATCTTACTACGAATGTCTCAGTACGAAATTCTCATTCCGAACATTTCAGTACGAAATTTTTTAAAACTCATTCAAACAAAATAAAAAAAATTACAAACATATGTACTCCCCCTATGAAAAGGATTTTATTACTATTAGGAGAATAGTTCAACAAGAAGTTAATGAAGAATTATTACCTTATAGTTATCATTCATAACTTTTGTTTAATGAATTCAAATCTATCGGAGGGTAATGATTTTGTGAAAATATCAGCAAGTTGATCTTGCGTTCCGATAAACTGAAGAATGATATCTCCTTTAAGTGTGTGATCTCTATGAAAGTGATGCCTAATATCTATGTTCTTTTCATGAGAGTGATTTTCATGGTTCTTTCTTAGGGAAATGGCACTTGTGTTATCACAAAAAAAATTGAGTTTTAGTAAAACTGAAGCCATAGTCTGTGAGTGTGTGTTGCATCCACAACACTTGAGCACAACAACTTCCATCTGCTACATATTCGGCTTCAGCAGTGGAGAGTGCTACAGAATGTTGCTTCTTGAAAGGCCAAGAAACTAGTGAATCTCCTAAGAAATGAAAAGTTCCAGATATACTTTTTCTGTCCATTCTACATCCACCAAAGTCAGCATCAGAAAATCTTTTTAGAACAAAATCATTTCCAGAAGTATAAAATAATCCTAGATCCATGGTTCCCTTAACGTAGCGAAAAATTCTTTTTACTGCCTTTAAGTGAGATTCCATAGGATTGGATTGATATCTTGAACATAAGCATACTGAGAACACTAAGTCTGGTCGACTAGTTATTAACTAAGGTAAAATTCCTATCATACCTCTAAAATATTTTTGATTTACTTGTTTCCCAGCTTCATCAAGATCTAGAGAGTTTGATGTACTAATAGGGGTACTTATACTTTTAGTGTTGTCATAACCATAATTTTTGAGAAGATCATTAATATACTTCTGTTGAGATATATAGGTTCCTTCTGGTTTTTGAGAAAATTGAAAACCAAGAAAAAAAGTTAACTCACCCATCATACTCATTTCAAATTCACATTTCATTAGACTTGTAAAAGAGTAGGTTAAATATTGCTGAGTTTAACCAAACATGATGTCATCAATATAAATTTGAACAATCAAAACATTTTTCTTATCTTTATTTATAAAAAGGGTTGGATCTTCATTTCCCTTAACATAGTTATTTTGAAGCAAAAATCTAGTGAGTCTATCATACCAGGCTCGTGGGGCTTGTTTAAGACTATACAGAGCATTGGTAAGTCTAAAAACATGATCAGGATGTTTTGTATCTTCAAATCCAAGAGGTTGTTCAAAAAAACATCCTCTTGAACATAACCGTTAAGAAAAGCGCATTTCAAATCCATTTGAAAAATTTTAAAATTAAAGAATGCAGCAAAGGCAAGTAGAATACGAATAGATTCAAGTCTAGCTACTGGAGCATAGGTTTCTTCATATTCTATTCCCTCTTGCTGATTATAGCCTTTAACAACAAGTCTAGCATTATTTCATACTATGACTCCATTTTCATCACATTTGTTCCTGAAAACCCACTTTAATCCAATAATAGAAGTTTCCTTAGGTCTTTTAACCAAGGTCTAGACTTTATTCTTCTCAAATTCATTTAGTTCATCTTTCATAGCTTTGATCCGATTATCATCACCTAAATCTTTATCAGTGCTTTTTAGTTATAATTGGGAAAGAAATGCTAGATGTTCTATTTCATTTATTAAGGAATTTCTGGTCCTTACAGGTTGATTTACATCACCAATGATACTATCACTGGGATGATTTTTAAGAAACACCTGATTTGGGTTTTGTAAAACCCGTTCATCAACATAGGGGAGAAAGTCTTCTGGGGTAAATATTTCAGAAGTATCTTCTTGAACATTTTCCTTATCAGATGGATATTCTATCAAGGGATGACAATCAGTTATTGAAAACACATCCGAGGATATAGGTTTGGATTTTTTAAAAACAAAAGGATCAGACTCATCAAATTTTACATGCACTGTTTCTTCAACAGTACAAGTATTTTTATTAAAAACTCTATAAGCCTTAGTAGTTGTGGAATAACCTAAGAAAAATCCTTCATTTTATTTTTGTGCGCATTTATGTAAGTTATCTTTTGTATTCAGAATGAATACCTTGCAACCAAAAACCTTGAAGTAGGATTGTCTCGGTTTTTTACCATTCCATAACTCATAAGGAGTTTTATTACGAAAAGGTATAATCAAAACTCGATTTATAGTATAACAAGTAGTACATACAGCTTCAGCCCAGAAATGTCTACATATAGAATATTCACTCAACATGGTTCTAGTTATCTCTTGAAGAATTATATTTCTTCTCTCAACTACACCATTTTGTTGAGGAGTTCAAGGTGTTGAAAAATTGTGAGTAATACCTTTCCTACTACAAAAAGTTTCATAATCAGAATTTTGAAATTCTCCTCCATGATCACTATGAATGGTTTTCAATGGAAGGATTTTCTCATTCTTAACTTCTTCTCTAAAACTTTTGAAATAATAAATAGCATCAGACTTCTTTGCTGGAAAATAGACCCAAGTAAATCTAGTGTAATCATCAACTAGAACAAACACATTGTATTTTCCACCAATACTTCCAGTTTCTGTTAGACCGAAAAGATCCATGTGCACTAACTGTAATGCATCATTCGTCGAGACTTCACCAATTGATTTAAAACTAGATTTATGTTTCTTTCCATATTGACAAGGATCAAAAACTTTAAAAGACTAAAATCTAAGCTCTAGTAGATCCTTAACTAGTTTCTTCTTAGAGAGTTTACATAAGTTTCTAAGGTTACAGTGTCCTAGTCTTCTATGCCAAAGCCAGGAATGATCTTCCATTTCACATAGGCATGGTTAATCTTGTCTCCTTAGGTCTTCTATGTTCAAAGTGTAAACATTCTCTTGCCTATTGGCGGAGAGAATAAATTCTTCCTTGGAATTGTGTACTAAACATTTATCATTCCTAAAATTCACAAGGTACCCTTCATCACATAACTGACTTATGATAATGAGTTTGTTCTTAAGACCCTTAACAAATAAAAAATTTGAAATAAATGTTTTTCCTAGAAGGAAAATATTACCAATACCAACAATTTCTCCCTTAGCATTATCTCCGAATGTAACCTTTCCTCCTTTCGTTTTGATAATATTTCCAAAATAGCTTTTGTTACCAGTCATGTGACGAGAACATCAACTATCCATGTACCATGTGTTGCTGTTGGTACTCTCTTTATTTTCCTGAAATCAAGAAAAGAATTATACTTTCAGAATCCAAACTTGCTTGGATTCGGAATTTCCAGACAACAAAATTTTAGGAACCCACAATTTCTTAGAAAAATAGGCTTTATTAAAACCTAGAGATTGGGTTTTGTTTAAGGAACAATTCCTTGCCTTGTGACCACCACATTGACACTTGGTACAAAATGGGGAACTTTGAGAAACAAAATAATTGTTACTAAAAATTGGTTTTCCATGGGTATAACAAAATCTGGATTTGATTCTTAAAGGTTGTATTTGGGAATACATTTTTCCAAAATTATCCTTACCATGGGTAAAGTTTGATGAAAACTTATTTATGGAAAAGATTTCGGACATGAGTTTGATAACCAAGTTTTTATCTTCAAAATCATCAGATTTAAAACTAGAGCTAGGTTCGAAAACACTCTTCTTAGAAATTACTTTTTCTAACTCTTTAAAAAGTTTGTTCCTCTCAGAACTTACTTGCTCAAGATTTTTTGAGATACTTATAAAATCATAATTTTTCTTATGAAGATCTTTAGAAAGATCTGATATCTCTTTTGTAAGAATAGAATTTCTAGAGTTTGCCTTATCATGTTTCTTATTGAGTTTAGAGTTCCCAATCTCAAGAAGTTCAGAAAAACTAGAAACTTCTTCATAGGTAGGTAAAGTATTTTATTCATCAGAAGAGGATTCTTCATCTGAGGAGTTATAATACTTAATATAATTAGAATTTAAAGATACTTTGGTCAATGATTCAGCATTTTGTACCTTAGCC
This sequence comes from Viscum album, assembly GCA_963277665.1. Classification (NCBI taxonomy): domain Eukaryota; kingdom Viridiplantae; phylum Streptophyta; class Magnoliopsida; order Santalales; family Viscaceae; genus Viscum; species Viscum album. Next base: position 2,068,878,678 of record OY728121.1, read on the forward strand.
ATAATGAAATGATTGTAAATAGGTAGTCTAGCTATAAGACCAAGATTCTTCTATCTTGAAAATTCATAATCAGAAGATTTATCTGAAGAGTCACCACCACTGGTACTCCAGGTATCACTAGCTTTCAGAACATTCTTAACTTTGGATTTATAATACTTCTTTATGTTCCTGTCTTAATTCCTTTCTTTACTTTATTTTTGAGCAAAGGGAAATCTGGTCTAATATGTCCAGCTCTCTTGCATTCATAACAAGTAACTTCTCCATCGTTCCTTTATTTATTTTCCTTTTTCTTATACTTGGATTGGAAATTTTTCTGGCCGACTATCTTGTTCATCCTTCGAGAATGATTTGCTAACTCATTTTCTGAGATTTCACTTTCACTAGAATCTGATTGAACAACCATATTCTTAGACTTGGATCTGGTTACTCTCTCAAAAGTATTAGCTTTCATATGATTTTATGTTGTTGTAAAAGCAACCGTACCATTCCCATTCATCTTTTTGATGTTGTCAGCATCTCTCTTCATTCTGGTTTAATGTTGGAGAAGATTTCCGAAGAACTCATCCAGAGAAATTTGAGTGACCTTCTTCTTCTCATATATAGCAGTTCTTTTGGATTCCCACTCATTGGGCATAATATCAATTATCTTATCCATGAGTGCTTCATCATCTAACCCTTTCTCTCCCATATACTGTAAGCTATTGACTATAGTCACAAACCTCTGTTGAACTTTAAAAATTGGTTCACCGTAAGGAAAATTGAAACCATGTTATTCAGATCTATGCATAGATCTCCTAGTCTCAATCACATTAGAAGTTCCAAAGTGTGTAACCTCTAACTTCTTCCAGATACAATTAGCTGCTTCACAAGAATAAATTTGGCTATATATATTTCTAGTCATTGAATATAGTAAAGTATTGCGTACCTTATAATTGATTTGATACTCTTTCTTTTCCTAATTAGTGAAAGTTTTAACTAATCAAAAAAATTTATAATCTCCAATAAGCATAACAAAGTTGTCCACTCCAGTATTGATAAAAAAAGTCTTCATTCGATCTCTCCAGTACTCATTGTCATTACCATCAATGATTGGTGGTCTTGTAGGATTTAGATTATCAATGGAACCAACATTGACTCCTACCATACTTAGAATAACCTTGGATACACATACTTGTTAGTAGAAAAAGTTCGTAATCACAAAGTTCGGAATGACAATGTTTGGAATGATAAAGTTCGGAATGATAAAGTGAGCAAGAAAAACTTATACATGGGTATAAGTATTTCAGAGACCTGCTCTAATACCAACTGTAGGATCGAAATAATGATGTAGATGCTCAAAATACAAGAGGGGGGGGGGGTGAATTGTACACTTTAAAAATTTCCTTTGGAACCTTTAAAGTTGATTACGAATAACTATGTTTTCCTTAGATAAGGAAAGTTCTATGTTTAACAAAGTTAAACTAAGAAAATTCACAACACCTCTAACACCAATTGAAAAACATGGAATAAGGAATGAATTTATAAACTTCAAGTTCTATGTACTTGCTTAAAACTAGAAAGAGATTCCGAAAGTAGGTTCCAGAAATATGGATCTGGAAATTGAAACTTTACTAAAGATTACAATATGATATTCTACCTTAAAGAGTATAGAATCTAAATGAAATAGAGTACAAGTAGGGAAGTATAAGAAAGTTATACTTTCCTTACAATACAATATGCAGCGGAAACAAACAGGTAGTAAAACTACAAGTAACAAGATATAAGTCTTTTAACCCAAAGAGAAGGGTATCCAACAACCTTGGATAAAGGTCCCTTGATTTATACATTCAAGCAAGTCTGTCTTACCCACACCAGGGTAAGACCTCGATACGAAGATTGGAATCTATGTCTTGCAATCCCCGCATTCCCTCAACTTCAAGGTAGTTGGAACCTCTATCTTCCTCAGCAAGGAAGCCCTCAAACATAAGGTAGTCGGCACCTGTGTCTTCATATCCTCGGATGTCCTTGAATGTAATCACCAACATCCAGAGTCGCACGATGCTTTGAGAGTTAATAAGAGCCTCTCTCTCTAGAAATAACTTCAAGCATGTAATCACATGAGTCGAAGATCAGTATCGAGCTCTTTCAAATGAAATCCTATTTATAGGCAAGGTCGGCCTCCTTTCCAACGGTCATATTTTCCTTAAAAATCGGAGGGGCCTGTACACATGTCACTTAACCAACGGTTAGTTTATATCAGAATAGAGGACATCATTTTATAAAAAAACAAGTGTAATAGAAAGCACGACATCATTTTAAGTCTAACTCAAAAGTTCGGAGTGAAGATTCCGAGTGTAAAAAATATCAAAGAGTAGACAAATTATAAAAGTGTAAGAAAAATGAATGTTCAAAGTCTAGACAAAAATAATATTCGGAGTCTAAATAAATTTGGAGTTCATAAAGGAAAGATGATCAGATTCTGTTTAATTGGTGAATTCGGAATGAGAATTCGGAATGAAAATTCGTCATCAGAATTCGTAATGAGAATTTGTAATCAGGATTCGTCATTAGATTTCGGTGTCGAACTTCATGAGAGTTCATATCCAGAATTCGGAGTGGAACTTTATTAGGGTTCATATCCAGAATTCGGAGTGGAACTTCATTATAGTTCTCATCCAGAATTCGGAGCCTAAAACAGAATGCTTCATATCAAAGTTATAAACGATTCCGAAAATATATAAATGAATCTGATTCTTATACGTAAGAAATATATAGATATATATAATGAAAATATGATAAGGATAATTTTCCTTATAAAAGAGATTTTCCTTATAAAAGTGATTTTCCTTATAAAATAAATTTTCATTATAAAGGTAATTTTCCTTATAAAAGCAATTCTCCTTAAAGATAAGGTGTTTTGGATTTTCAAAACAAGAAGGAATGGAAAAGTCATAAGGAAAACCTTATTGAATCAACAATTACGATAAAACCTCGAGATTTTATATGATAGATTCTTATAAATTTCATTGATGTCTTGTGTTGTAAGCAATAAGATGATTATCTTGTGCTATACGCAAAACAATATTAGATTACAGTATACACAACACTATTCTTGGATTGTGTTACAACAATTTCATGTTCTATTTATAGAATTAATTTCATGGAACATTGTGTATATATATATTTTAGATTAGGTTATACACAACACCAATGTAAGATTGCACTAAATGAAACACTGACTTGGCTTGATTTACATGCAAGAGTAGTCTTCTTCGATAACTTACGTTGTACGTAATACAGAGTTTCACAAAAGATGATATATTATTAAAAACTTATTCCTTAATGGGATATATACAAGCCATTATGAATATTATTTGCTAAATGTTTTATTTTATATGACATTAAAAATAATTTTATTTATTTTATACAACATGATAGAAGAAAAAATTTAATTTTTTGGGCAAAAGGAATTTTTTTAAAAAATGCAGTTTTGCTGCCTGTTGATGGCACACGAATTTTAAATATAGTTTGTAAAATTTTTATATATTATATTGGAGAAAATAAATGAATTATTTTGAAGCGGGATATCAAATTTTACTTGGGATGAATAGTTGGGTATTTTTCAGAAAAAATTCATATTTTAGTGAATAGTGAAAAATATTGCATTTTAATTCTAAACAGCCTTTTAATCTAATTTATTTATATTTTCAGATTATATTTTTAATTGTGTTTAAAGTGTAATTAGATTATTTTCTTCATCATTTAATCCAATTTAGTTCTTTTTAATTAATTTAAAATCTAAAATTTATATAAACACATGTAATTATTTTGATAGTTTTTACTTCTTAAATACCAACTTTCTGGTTTTGAAAACGAGAATTACATTTAAATTAATAAATTAAACTTATAATTTTTTAATTTTGAAAAACTAATTTCATATTTGGAATAATTGGGTCCAAATTATGTTAATAAGTTACATTTATTTTATTATGGGTATTATGAATAGTAACTACGATATCTTTTATTTACCATAGTAAAAGGTAAATCATGTAAATTAAGGCAGAAGAAAATATGATAAAGATAATAAAATTACCCAAAAACCTATCAAAATATAATTATATTAATTAAGGTCCTCCAATATCACCTAAGGGTTATAATTTATTCATCTAAAGGACTTTATTCCATGAATGTGATGTGATTATAATTAAAACAAAAGTAACTGACAGCATGTCACTCTCTTATCAATTACATTTATAATAATTTTAATATAGTGATAAAATTCATAAAACGTAGAACATAAATAGTTCTCGAAATATAATAAAGTTATCTACGTCATATGAATATAATTATAATTTTTCGAGATAAAATATTTACCATTAATGAGGACACATTAGGGATGTAGAAATTATTTTAATGATATAAATATGAAATAAATGATTTTAAAAATATTAAAATAAATATCATATTAACTAATTAATGTGATCAATGAATTTCCCGGTGATTATAATCTGTTAAGAGTGTATTAAAAAATTTTGTTCGAATTTATCTTCTATGTGGATTTTATTTAAAGTCAAATAAAAAAATAGTGTAAAAATTTAAACTATTGATATTTTTAAAAAAATATCATATTATTAAATTATATAGATTTCAAAAATATATATAAAAAGTACAAAGTGAAAATTATAAGTTCTAAAATTTGGTAATTTATAAAATTATATGCAATATAAAAGACATAGGAAAATATTTATATCCACTTCATATTTAGAATAATATTACCATAATTAAAATTAAATAGATTAAATTAGGATAAATCAAAATGATAAGGATTAAAATAAAATCATAACATGTCTAATTTTTATTGGATGAGATTATTTTCACCCATACACATCTTATCTTATAAATAAATGATTTTGGGGCCATTTTAAACAAAAAATTAATTTATAATAATTAATATTTCATGTCGTTCCTAATGTGACCCTCATCCCTCTTATAAAAGGCCACCACCTTTCTTCACATACTCAAACATTTCATGAAAATAGGATCATCCAAACTCTAATAAAATAATCTCCCAACATCCATCCCTTCCTCCTAGGGGCCAAACATCTGGCACAAATCCTTCCTACGGTGACCTTTTGTGAAAATCAAAGCAGATACTAGAAAAAATGGATTTTCTAGCACATACCGAAGAAATCAGACCTAATGTAATGGATAATTTTTCAATATCATTTTTTTTCTGAGATTGGTTATACAAATGTAATTATTGGGGGTATATTTATCATCCTTGTAAATTTTTTCTAAAATTGTTTTAATAAAATTTTTACTATCCATATATGTATTTTTAAAGTGATTTTTACCAATTTCTTACATTTACTACATGGTAGGGATGTAATCATTCTTATTCTTACCATATGATGTATTTTTAATTTTTTGGAAAACATATGAGGAGATTTTTTTTAACTTATATGTAATTATTGGATTTTTATGGTTTTAAAATTCCTTATTTCCATGAAGCTTCCTCTATACTATTTCTTGTTTATTTTTTAACTAAATTCTATTTTTTTAAATTTGCACTGAATTTTGAGAAAGAATTTTTTTTTGAAGAAGAAATGATATTTTCCTCAAAAGTTATGTTTAAGTGTTTTATCAAAATTATTTTCCATCTAAGATGATTCTCTTATATAGGGTTATGTTTCAATCCCAATTATTACTATGATTTTATTATGTTACAGATGGAAAGATATTTTATATGGATTATGTTATTATGGAATGATGTTTAAGAAAACCATTTTATTTCATGGGTTATACTATGATGAATGATTTATATACATGTGAAACATGTAAGAATGATTTCAATATGATATGGGTGGGATATATATCTCCCCCTACTCCAGGGGTAAATATTTATTTCTCATGTGATAGACCTGACTGGAACGAAAATTAAATCATGTTTAGTAATACTAGGAATGAAAGACAAGTAAATATGGTTTAGTAATACTGGAATGGAATGAAAATTAAATCCAGAATAGTAATATAGGGCTGGAACAATAAGAAATAAGGCCCAGTAATACCTGGCTAGAATGGAACGTAAACTCATTTTAGTATTCAATTTGTCCATGATGATAGTCTTGGCAGCAATGCATTGGATACTATAGAAATCATTTTATGTGATTCCTTTTTTTTGAAAATTCCAGGTTTTATGCCAATTCTCTATTATAATGGTTAATATTCCATTATGATCTATTCTTTAAATACTTCCTTGATTTAATTCATTACATGTGGTCTTGATATGTAATCATTATAATCATGCTTTTACAATCTTAAGTTTATGGTTTGTTTCTTGTTATCAATGTTTACCCTTTATGACCATTTGAGCCCACCCTTTTAATGTTTTCTTTTCCCAAAAATATAAATAAAGGTTTTAAGTATGAAAACAAAAGGGGATGATCATTATAGGAGATATGAAGATCTTTACACTAGATTAAAGATTACGTTCTAATCTTCCAAAGACACTAATCTAATATAGAACATGGATGTGTATTTGTGTAATGTATTAGGTATTATACAAAAGAAATTCAATTTCCATGTACATCAGTCTTGGTTCATTAGATTTGGTAACACATAGAAGTTTTAGTTGACCTTTATAACCTAGATTGAAAAAACATCTCTTAGATCCCTAGAGATATTTTTAAGGTATTCCTAGGGATGTACCTATGGGTAAGAATAAATATAGGTTAAATTCCTAGAATTATGGTAACAATCATGAATAATATTGGATTAAATTATATATGTTAGATATTGAAATTACTCCCTATTGATTATGTTGTTTTCCAAGTATTATTTTTTCTCTCACACTATTCTTTTTGGGATTTTTATAATGGTTGGAACCCAAAGGAAACATGTTAAGGATATTTGCATTGGGAAATGAAAGTATTTCCCTCTAGATCAACTAAATATTATGGCATATTTAATGAAAAATCTTATTTCTATAGCTACACAAGACATGAATCATTATGGACATCCAAATTAGTAGATAAGGGAACAACATTATGTTGAATCCTTCGTGACGAAACACCCTCCATCATTAAGTTGTTATTCTGATACAATTGATGTAGAACAATGGATCAGTAACATTGAAAATATATTTTCCTTATTTTAATATTTAGGACCTCAGAAATAGATTTTGGATGTTTATCATTTTGAAGGGGAAGCAGACCAATGGTGAACACTATTCAAGAATACAATCCAACAAGATAAAATTGAATCCATGGAATGGGACGAGTTCATGAACATATTTTTCATTAAGTAATTACCTAATATTCTTAAAATAATTAATAAATAAAGTTAATTGAGCTTAAGAAAAAGGATGATGAATTTTTTGGTACAAACAAGGAAAATTTTACAAGACATGCAAGGTATTCTTATAGCATTATCATACAACCTAAAATTAAAGTTGATCAATTTTTCAGTGGCATAAAACAAAGTCATAGAATGGAGATATATATAATAGAATTTAGTAGCCATTAATATATTTTTCATTGTGCTATCAAGGGGGAAATGGAAGTCGGTGTCACAAATAAATCTCATGGTTTTTACAAGAAATGAAAGATTGAGTTCATTGGGAAATCTCAAAACAATAGTGAAAAGAATATGGATGTTTTCTCATGATAAATGCGTGGAAAGAATCTTGGTAGAGATTTCCTTAATGGGAATAGATATTTTTTTAAGTGTTGAAAATAAGGTCACTAAGTAGTTGAGTTCTAATGTACTTCGAAAAAACTGCTAACAATGTGAATAGAGAAAATACTATAGAGAACAAACCACCCACACTTCAATGCCAAAAGTGAAATTAAATGGAGAATTATGGTATCCAATATTGAAATACAAGGGTTATGAATGATTATCAATGTTAACAACTTCTTAATTCCATAGAAAATGGAAATTCACATGCGATCACTATTGTTGATCTTGAGTATGGGAACGATGTGGTGGAATGACTAAGTGTTTATGTAGTGGGATTTCAAAATATTGTTGTTAAATCTATTTTAGGGTGTTATGGAATATTGGAATATCTATGTATTGGTCCATTTTGGGTTTCCATAAGTATATGGTACCATTAAATATGAAATGAGATTAAAATATTTTAGGAATGCATATGATATGTGCATAATGAACGGATAAGAAGACAATGAGTTGTTTGACAGTATTAATGACCTCATGACTTATATAAGGACAAAGTGATATAATATTTTTTTATAGAATTTTTGGTATTTTTGGTTCATGGATGGACTTAATTTTTATGAAATTCATGTTTTCACATAGGTTCTATGATAGTTCATTTTGTTACCATGTTTCAAGAGAATAAATGATTAAGGTATTCACATGTTTGGAATGAGTCAACAATGAACTACCTTATGAGATATTGGAGATAAATGGTATGTTGATTTAGTTTACCTATTTATAGTGTTTTATATTTTTATATCTTGGTAGGATTTTAATTTTATCTATTTTGGGATAGAATAATTTATATTTGGTTTTAAGATTGTTATATTAATGTATTATCTCACTAGAGGTGGACTTATGCATATGTGATAAACTGTGAAAACACTTTTGTTGAGATAGAAGGAATGAATTACCATTATATTTATGAATAACATGATCTTACAACACTTTAGTATTGAAAAATTATACATAATTTTATTGAATAAGAGATGAAGTAGAAATTGTTCAAGGAATGACCAATGGTGATATTGCACTAAAATCAATTAAGTATTTCTTCTCAGGTTCATCAACTGTAGGGAAATGATCTTAAAAACCAAATTTTTTTTCTTAGTATCTTCTTATATAATAAATCAGTTGGTCCATTAAATCATCATAGATTTATGAATTTATGGTTGTTATCTTTCTCCAAACCCTGTTCTCTGCCATTATCTATCAAAATTTGATGGTTATATTTTTCATCCATATCCTTGTTTTCACTTCCCACTTATGATATCCTTTGTGGAAAACTAGTGATGAGTTACTTTGTGTATCAAATTTTTTTCAAAATTTCCGTTTTAAAAATGAATATTTAGTATTTCTTTTTATGATGTGAGTTTCTATAAAAGAAACTTTCAAGTTTTTATCCTTTTATTACCCTGAAATATTTTGAGGGGGAAAATCATTTTAAGGGGGGGTATAATGTAAAACCACGAGATTTTATGGGATAGATACGTTTTAATTTATATGATTTATTGTGTTTTAGGCTACCCTAAGTTTAGTTTGTGCTATATGCAACACCATATTAGATTATAGTATACAAACAACTATTCTTGGTTTGTGTTTGACACAATTTCAAGTTCTTTTGATAGGATTCATTTCATGAAAAACAAATTATATATTTTATATTTATTATGTTATAAGAAACACAAAACAAATCTTTCACTAAATGAAACACTGACTTGGCCTGCATTACACCCAATGGTGAGCTTCCTCGATAGCTTGCATTATACGCAATACTGAGTTTCACTAAACAATGATATATTATTAAAATATTATTATTTAATAGGATATAAACAAGAAGTTATTAATAGTATTTACCACATTTTTAACTTTATATAACATTAAAATTCACATTATTTATTTTCTAGAACATGTTATAATAACAAATTAAAATTTTCAGATAAAAGAATTATTTTTCAAAAAATGTAGTTTTGATTCCATTTGTTTGCATACTAATTTTAAATCTTATTTTTAACACATTTACCTATTATATTTGAAAAAATAAATATCTTATTTGGAATTGAAACATACTAATTTAATTTGGTTGAATATTTTGGTATTTTTCTGAAAGAATTCATATTTTAAAGAATTGTAAAAAATACAACATTTTTATTCCGAACAACTTTTTAATCTAATTTATTTATATAGTTATATTATCTTTTAAGTTGATTTTAAATTAAAATTGGATTATTTTTTTATCATTTAACCAAATTTTGGTAATTGGAATTAATTTCATATTTTAATTGTATATAAAAAAATGTTAATATTTTGATAGTTTTTACTTCTTAAAAACCAACTTTCTCGATTTGACAATACATATTAATTTTCAATTAATTAAAGAAAATTATGAGTTTTGAATTTTGAAAAACAGATTCATTATTTGTAATGAATGGTTCCAAATTATGTTAATAAATTAGTTTAATTTTTTTTGGTTATCATAAATAGTAACTACAATAATATTTATCTATCATAGTTAAAGGTAAATTAGGTAAATTAGGGTAATAAAGAATATGATAAAGATTATAAATTTACCCTAAAACCTACTAAAATACTATTGGATGAATTTAATTCAACCATTATCACCTAATGATCAGAATTAAATTATTTAATGGTCTTTTTTTTATGAAAGTGATGTAATTATAATTAAACAGAAGAAAGTGACCACATGTCACTCTCTTATCTCTTATTAGAATAATAATTTTGATATAGTGAAAAACATGATAAAGCTTCAAACATAAATAGTTTCCAAAAATCTAATAAAATTATCTACATTATTTTAATTTATTTATTATTTTTAGATATTAAATAATTACTATTAATTTTAACACAATATTGATATAGAAATTATTTTATTGATAGAAATATCAATTAAATGGTTTTTAAGAAATTAAAATAAATTAAAAATGAACTAATAAAAGTTCTCTACGAATTTTATAAGTGACTATAACATGCTAGAAGTGTATTAAATATTTTATTTCGAATCTATCTTCTGTGTGGATTTTATTTAATGTCCAATAAATGAATAGTTTCAAAATTGAAAGTATAACTATTTTATAAAAATAAAATATTACTAAATTATTTAAAAATCACTAAAAACATTAAAAAAAGTTAAAATTATATGTTCGAAAATGTAATAAAGTATCCAATTACAGAAAATTGACCAAACATAAGTAAATATTTTTTACCATGTAATATTTATAATATTTTTACCATAATTAAAATTAAAATCATTAAATAAGGATAAATCAAAGTGAGAAGGTTTTAAATTAAATAAAAACATTTATAAATTTTATTGGTTCAGAATATTTCCATCCATATGCTTATTATCTTAGAAATAAATTATTTTCGGACCATTATAAATCGAAAATCAATTTATAATAAATTGGTACTTCAAGGCTTTCCAAAAGTGCATATCCTACATCTTATAAAATGCCACCACCTCCACTCACATTATCACACCTTTCAATTCTTTTGGATCATCCAAATTCTACATAAATAAGCTTCCAAAATCCCTCCCTTCCTCCTAGAAGAAATATATTTGGTAGATAGTCATTCTAGTGGGACCTTTGGTGCAAATCAAAAGGTGATACCCAATAGAATTGGAGTTTAAGACACATATGGAAGAAATCAGAATAAGGTATGGGATAATTTAACAATCTCATTTTTATCCATGATTGTTTATATGTAAGTATTTACAGGGGATATATTTATCATTCAAGTCCCTGTTTTCAAAAAAAAATTCAGAAAATGTTTACTATTCTTCTAATATGATTAAAGTGATATTTACGCATTTTGAATTTTACTACATAGTATGGAAGGAATAACTATTTTGTTTACCATACAAGGTACTTTTTGAATTTGTCTTCAAAAGTATGAGGATAATTCTTCTAACTTATATGGCTTGAATGGAATGCTTACGATTTCATGAAACCTTATTTCCATGATTCTTCCTCTACACTATTTCGTGTTTATTTTAAACTAAATTCTATTCTTTTAAAATTGTGCAGAATTTTGAGAAAAGAAAACAATTATGAAGAATAAAGTATTTATTACTCAATAATTAAGTTCAAGTATTTTATCAAAAATATTTTCTATCTAAGATTACTCTCTTAAATATATTTATGTATTTATCCCAATTATTAATATTATTTGATTGTGTTATTGATGAAATGATATTTTATATGGATTATGATAGTATGAAATGTTTTTTAATAAACCCATTTTGTTTCTTGGTTTATGCTATGATGAATTATTTATGTTTTTTTGGAAAATGTAAGAATTATTTCATTATGTGATTGGAGGGACCTATATCTCCCTCCAATGTACTGGGTAATGATTTTTATCTCCTGAGATAGAAATGATAGGAATGACAAGTAAATCGTATTCACAAATATAGAGATTGAACGTAAAGTAATTACGGTTATGTAATAAAAGGCTAAAATGACATTTAAGTCCAGTTCAAAAATAAAGGTCTAGAATGGCTATTAAATCTGGTTCAGTAATACTTGGCTGGAATGAAATGTAAACCCAGTTTAGTATTGGACTTTGTCCACTATGATGGATTTAGTAGCAATGCCTTCGATACCATAGAAATAATATTTTTTGATTATTTGTTTTCTACAATTCCATGTTTTTTGAAAATTTTATTTTATGATGGTTAATGTTTCTTTATGATCTATGCCTTATGTACTGCCAATATTTATTTCATGACTCATTATTTTAATATTTGAACTTTATGTTCATATTTTTACATTCTTATGTTTATGGTTTGTTTTCTATTCTGAATGTTTACCCTTACTGAGAATTTGAGCTCACCCTTTTTATGGTTTCATTTACCCATGATATAAAGAAAGGTTTTAAGTAGGAAGGTAGGGGAATATCATTATGGGAGATGTTGAATATCCTTCACCCTGATATGAGATTATGTTCCATGTTTCCAAAGACACTAAACTAATACGGTCATTGGGAATATATTTATGTAATGTATTATGTATTCTCCAAAAAAAATGTAATTTCCATGTACTTTAATATTAGTTCGTTGTAATTATATATAAAATTACATATATCAATTTCTTTAATTCAGTATGACAGTAAAAACAAAAACACTCTTCATGCATATGTATGGCTTACCTTCTACATGAACGATGTATCCCATTTAGTAATATTATATTATATTGAATATTATTCTAAAATTATACTGAATATAAATGATATTTATATAATTTATTACATTATAGAATCAGTATATATGTACAGGGAGGAAGAGATTCCAAATTAAGGAACATGTGAAGAAAAAAGCGGACATTACCTGAATTGAAATCTTAACATATCATTATTTACAAGAGGGTAATATAAGGTCATAATCAAACCATATAAGGTATTACATTTAAAAAAATGGTTATTCAATATATTTATAATAGATTTATATTTATTATAATGGTTTCTTTAATGAGTATGATGGTATTCAAGACACAAGGTAATATGATTTCATCTGACTTTATATTTCCATGAGATACAAGCTTTATTCACCACCCATTCCTTTGGTGTGGTGTGTATAATGATCATGGATGTATTATATGATTATTATAATTAATATTATCATAATTTACATATCAATTCTATGATATTAATTTCATGTAATTTATTTTTAAAAATTTACAAAATCAATAACAATGATTTTCCTCAATTTAACTTTTTTGAGACACATACCTTGTTATACTCCTATAAATGTTTTATATGAGGTGTAATTGTTCCATTGACATGTTATATCATGAATATACATAATTTTATGATATTTTATGAATAATATACATTGAAATTATTACATGGAGAGTATGGTTAAATGTTAGTATGTGATAATATTTTATTGAAACAATCTCATCAATTTTTGAGATTGTTTATGATTATAATTCCTATGAAGAAATATCATAATTTATATATGATGAACATTCATGAAACTCTTTTTATTCATAATATATTAATTTTCCGGTACACTTTTTCAACTGTTTAGTACATACTATTACTAATAATAATTTTTTATGAAAGTAATACCATACCTCTCTATTCGATCTGAAATCAATTATCTTAAAATCCATTTTTCTAAAAGGGGGTTTTTTGAATAATTTATTTATTTTAGGGTATTTTAAAATAAATGGTTTTAAAATAGTTTTCATGATTTCTTGGTGTGTTTTTAATGTATTTTAAAATAAATAGTTTTCAAAATGTTTTAAAGATTTATTTATATGTTTTCAAGTTATTTTAAATGAAATGGTTATCAAAATGATTTCAATATTTCTTTATAAGTTTTAAAGGTTATTTAAAAAAATGGTTTTAAAATGTTTTGATGATTATTTTATATGATTTTAAGGTAAATTTGTTTCAAAATGTTTTCGCTTTTTTATGTTTCAAAGGGAATAGGTTTTCAAAAAGATTTTCATTAATTATTTCTAATTTTACAATGGAAAATAAAAGAAAATGGTCTCCCAATGATTTAATCTTTTAATATTTTTTTTTCAACGAAGAGAGGAGATTTTACTCATGATTTTTTTTAATATATTTAAAAAAAGTCCCTATAAGATAACATATGTTGATGTTCCTCATGCATGTAACGCCCGATACATTTATGAGAAATATTTTGTTTTTATGTTATATAAATCATCAAAGGATTATTTCACTACATACAAGAGTATCTTGTCTTTCTTTACACGCAATCACGGCCTTCCTCGATAGCTTGTGTCGTACACAATACCGAGTTTCACTAAACAACGATATGCTATTAAAATATTATTAAAACTAGCCATTATGAATAGTAATAACCACTTTTTGAAATTTTGTAAATTTTATTTTTTTTAAATGGACTTCGTTTTTGGATTCAGAATATCGACATTAGCTTAGGGTCAAATTTTGGTACTTTTCGGATAACTTTCATATTCTGATGAATAGTGAAAATTACTAAATTTTAATTAAAAACAACTTTTTTAATCAAAATAATTAATAGTGATAAATTATTAATTTGAGTGGTTTTAAAGTATATTTAGAATTTATTTTTATAATTTAATACTATTTTGGTCATTGGATTTAATTTCACATTTAAACCAGATATAAACAAGTGTCAATCTTTTGATAATTATTATCACTTAAAAACACGCTATTTGTTTTGACGACGGGAATTAATATTTAAATTAGTTATTGTAACTTATTAGTTTTGAATTTGATAAAATATAAATCATTTTTGAATTCATAATATCAAATATATCTTAGGCCTAATTTTTGGTATTTTTCTGGAAACATTCATTTTTTGATGAATAGTGAAACCACTAAGTGGTTGTTAAAAAAACAGAATTTTTCATAAAACCTAATTTTACCACTTCTGTGAGTATAATTTCAAAAATCTGAGAGATACAGTTAATATAAAGGACAAAAATTTGGTTTAATGAGATGAAAGTAATTTCTGGTGAATAGAAACTTTTTACTTCTTTTACCACGGTTAAAAGTAAATAGCATAATTAAGGGTAAAAGTGTTATTATTATTACCCTAACACATGTCCTAATTCTATTGGATAAGTGTAATTCGACCAAAAAAAACCTTAGGAATAATATATGACCATTTAGGCCCACTTGGATTAGATTAGGACATTTATTATATATTTATTTAAAGAAGCGTTAAAATAGTTAAAATCAACGTTTAATAACTAAATCATTTTTAATATAGGGTTATACATAAGATAAATTCGACTATAAGTATTCATTAGAAATATAAAATGATTTAAAACATAATGGTATTTTCTTTGTAATTTTTAGACTTAAAATATTTTAATTTATTTATGATACAATGATGATGCAGTAATTATCTTATTAATGAAATATTGACATAATTGATGTTATAAATAACCAAATAAATGTAATTTGAGACTTTTTATGAATTACAATAATTTTTTAGGTTAATATGACATGTTAGTATTTATTTAATTAAATTTTTTCGAACTAATAATTCTTTTATGAGTTTCAAAAAAATCAATTACAAAATAGTGTCAAAATTGATAGAAAATAGTTTTTAAAACAAATACTATATTATTAATTGTTAGTATATTCCTAAAAAACTAAGGTTCGGCCAAGATACTTATATGATGATAGTTGTATAATTAATGGACCACTTGGGTGTCTCTTTGATGTATATGGTTATTTTATTAACTATATAATATAAAAATACAAAGTGACATGGTAAATGTCAATCTAATTAACTAAGACTTAAAAATAAAACATAAGGTTAATATAATGACCTAAAATTGTCTAAATTCTATTGGATAATAGGATTTAGACCCATACCCACCTTATCATAGAAATATATAATTTTGGTTCTATTAAAACCTGAATTTGACTTTATAATAAAATAATATTTTTAGTTATTCCAAAGGTGCCCCTCTCCTCCCTTATAAAAGGGCACCTCCTCCCTCTCCTCCTAACATCGCGTTGAGCCTTCAAGAATTGGCCAATCCCTTCCAATTTCACATCCCCACTTCCATAGAATCATCCTAGATGTCCTGGTCTTCTTCAAAGACCAATTTTAGTGCCCTAAAATGAGGTCTCTAAGAGGCGCTTCAAAGAAGAGGTAATGTCCGTTACCGATTCTTTCAACTCTATTTGTTATTCTACTTCTTCTTATTTAGTTTATTAATTATGAAGTAATAACATTGTAATCACTAATATACTGATATGTTATTATATGTTTGAAACAAACCTACATCACCATCTATACATCCTACGGAAAACAAAATCACTGTGCGTGCGTAGGTACGGAATACCGTCTCCACGCCGTGGTGTAATCTATTTTCCACCACCACCTTACTTGGATGGGTATAATAGTGTAAATAATAACTATATATGAGTATTGTAAAGTGATATTGATTCTTAAATAGTATACATACACTCTATTACAATTTCATGATCATGGGAACGATATCATCGCTCGTGCGTATGTACGGAATACCGTCTCCACGATGTGATGCGACTCGTTCTACATGATCTTCATTGCATAATGATTATATAAATGAATTTAATGAATGAATATTATATATATTACACTAATACTATTCTGTAAATGAGGTATCTATTACCTAAAAGGAAAAATAAGAATTTATTCGACAAAACACGCATAAGAACAAAATGTAATAAACACCCGAATAACAAGTAGTAATGAAATATTACTAATAAGAAGCTAATAATATGACCGGATATGATATAATAAAAATAAGTATGATTCTGGAATAAGTAAATAACATTATTTAAATCATTATACAAGAGGTTAGGACACTTACGAAGAAAATCGGACCTACGGTAAGGGAAAATATCACAATCTCATTTTATCCAAGATTGTTTATACTATGGTATTTACTGGGGTGTATTTTATCATCCACATCAATGTTTACTCAATATGTAATATTGTTTCAATCCAACTACAACTTTTTAAATCCAATTTTACCTTTCATTGAGTTCTTAGTAAAAGTTATGAAAGGAATCTTTTGTTGTTTTCCATACGAGGTACTTTTTGACTTTTCCGACAAAAGTACGAGAAGAATGTTTTTTAACATATACGGCATGAATGGATTTTTAAAACATTATTTCCAAGAAACTTGATTTACAAGTTTTCATGTTTATTTTTAATCAACTTTTTTTAGTTTAAAATTTTATGACATGTTAAGAAAGGAAAATGTTTTTGAAGTAGAAAGGATATTTTCCTCAAGAATGGAGTTCAAGTGTTTTATCAAAATTATTTTCCATCTAAGATAATATAGGGTTCTGTTTCTATCCCTATTATTAAATTGATTTGATAATGTTGTAATGGAATTATTTTTATGAATTCCTATATCATATATGAATTGTTTTATGATATCATGTTGTTTAAGAATCCTATTTTTATTACATGGGTTATGCAATGATGTATGATTTATGATTTTGTGGCACACATAAGAATGGTTTCATTATGAGATGGGTGGGACCTATATCTCCCTCCAATGTATTGGGTAAAGATTTTATATCTCATGAGATAGTCATGGCTGGAACGGCATATTAAACTGGTTCAGTGAAACAGGACTGAAACGAGGAGTAAACTCGGTTCAAAAATGGAATTTGTCCACTAAGATAGTCTTGGAAATGTGTCTTGACTAATAAGAAATGATTATCTATGATTTTTTGTGTATGCCACCAAGTTTCATGTTTTATGTTATGATTATTGGGATTACATTTAACCACTTTGATTTATCCCATGTTATTAAAATTATGATCTCATTTGCAGGTTAAGATTTCCAAAAGTTATGTTCTTATGTATATGATGTGATTGA
Source organism: Viscum album (assembly GCA_963277665.1). Taxonomy (NCBI): domain Eukaryota; kingdom Viridiplantae; phylum Streptophyta; class Magnoliopsida; order Santalales; family Viscaceae; genus Viscum; species Viscum album. Next base: position 2,068,896,752 of record OY728121.1, read on the forward strand.
TATTTCTTTTGTTTACCCTTACTGAGCATTTGAGCTCACCCTTTAGTATGTTTTATTTACCCAGGTCAGGAAGGAGGTTATTAAGTAGGATATTCCAAAAGGGACTCTATATATGATTAAATAAATTGGAGGCAAAGTAGATGCTTTATGAACCAGTTGTTTATGTTTCCCAGTTTCTAAAGACACTATACCTATACGGTCCTTTAATGGTTTTGTTATATGTTGTAATAAGTTTGCTTCAATTCTGAAGTAATAACAATGTATGTAAAGTATGGGTCGTTATAGTTGGTATCAGAGTAAAGGTATAGTCATCCTTTGGAAACTAGGATGTGAATGCCTTAGTAAGAAGCTTAAGGATAAGTCTAAACATAGAACAAAATCTTAGTGTTTTAGAAATGTCCATGAATAACCTAGTATAAGACATTAAGTGTGAAATTTTATTCTTGATTATGTGATTTTCCTATTATAATTAGTGTTGCTCACACTATTATTCTTGGTTTTAGTCAATGGCTGGAACCCGAAGGAACCGTGTTAATGCGGAATGCGACGAGCAATGCAATGATTGTACCCCTGAGAAACCAAACGTTATGGGAGCTGGAATGAAAAATCTTGTAGCCGTGCTCACACAACTTTCTCAAGCTATGAATCATGCAAGACTTACAAACAAGAAAAGTAAAGTGCAAAATTATGTTGAATCCATCATGAGGCAGCATCCACCTTCATTCAGTGGGTCTACAGATCCATTAGTTGCTGAACAATGGATTAGTACTACTGAAAATATATTTTCAGTTCTTCAATGTTCTGAACACGATAAAGTCATCCTAGCAGTGTATCGTTTGGAAAGAGATGCTGATCAATGGTGGAATCTAATTCAGAATATGAGGAAAATGGATGAAATTGAGTCCATGGAATGGGACGAGTTCAAGAACTTATTTTTCAATAAGTACTTCCCTCATATTCTCTGAATAATGATGGAGAAGGAGTTTCTTGAACTAACGTAAAAGGGTGATGAATCTGTTGGTACCTATGAAGAAAATTTTACAATACCTGCAAGGTATGCTTCTGGTATGATTATCCAACCTGAGAGTAAGGTCGATCGATTCTTTATTGGCTTAAAACCAAGTCTTCGAGGGGCCTTAGCCATAAGGAACTTCAATAGCTATGAAGAAATCGTTCGATGTGCTCTCAAAGTTGGGATGGATATTGGAGTAACCCATCAGTCATATGGGTTTGATAAGAAGAGGAAAATGGGATTCAACGGAAAATATAAAGAGCACACTGAAAAGAATATGAGCTTTCCCTTATGCTCAAAGTGTGGAAAGAATCATGGAGGGAGTTGTCTTAAAGGGACAAGTAAATGTTTCAAATGTGGAAAGAAAGGTCATCATGCATTTGAATGCCGCAATGATGGGAATAAGATGTATAATGATGAAAACAAAGGAAGGGATACACAGAATGAACCTATTACACTTCAATGTTTCAAGTGCAAGGAGTTGGGGAATTATTCCAATCAATGCCCAAACCCAAGGGTTGATGATGATGGTCAACGTCAACAAACTCTTAAGTCTAAAGACAAAGGAAAGTCACATGCAATTTCTATTAGCGATGTGTAGTACGATAACGATGTGGTGAAAGTTTCACTTACCATCCACTCTAAAGTATAAAATGTTTTATTTGATTCTGGATCCACCAACTCTTTTATTTGTGAAGAATTTTCTAAGGGTATCGCCGTATTACCTCAACAATTAGATGTTTAGTTAGCTGTGACAACTCCTAATGGCACAATAGTTTCATCAAAAGTTTATAATTCTTCCTCGATTGAAGTTTGTGGGAAAGTTCTTCCTGCAAATCGTGTGATCCTTCCTATAGTGGAATTTGATGTGATTCTTGGCATGGATTGGATTTCTTTATATGGAGCTCATATAAATTTCCAAATAAGGGAAGTCACATTTCATATTCAAGATCAATTTATGATCGTCTATCGATGCAAGGATGAACATAACTTTCCAGTGGAAATTTCTACCATCTTATGGGTCTTGATTCCGCTAAATGAGGGTTATTTATCTCAAATGGTTGGAGAGAAACTCACGATTAAGAATATTCCCGTTGTATGGGAGTTTGATGATGTCTTTCCGGAGGAATTGTCAGGTCTTCAACCAAATCATGAAGTTGATTTTTCAATAGATCTCATACTTGGTGCTTTTACTATTTCAAACACACCTTATAGAATGGCCCCAATTGAGTTGCAGGAATTTAAGAAGCAAATCCAAGGGAATATTGATAAGGGATTTGTATGCCCTAGTGCGTCACCTTGGGGAGCACTTGTTCTGTTTGTTAAGAAGAAAGATGGATCAATGAGACTCTACATTGATTATCGAGAACATAAAAAGATCACTATCAAGAACAAATATCCTCTCCCGCGCATTGATGACTTATTTGACCAACTACGCGGAGCTCCATATTTTTACAAGATTGATCTTCGTTCAGGGTATCATCAATTAAGGATCCAAAGGGAGGATATACCAAAGACAGCTTTCCGTACAAGGTATGGACGTAATGAATTTATAGTGATGCCATTTGGTCTTACTAATTCCCATGCTATCTTCATGGATCTGATGAATAGAGTCTTTAGAGACTATCTCGATCAGTTTGTGGTAGTCTTTATAGAAATATTCTTGTCTATTCAAAGAGTAAGGAAGAACATGAATATCACTTGAGAATTATATTGAAGACCCTGAGAAAGGAGATGCTTTATGCCAAATTTACGAAGTGTGAATTTTGGCTTCAAAAAGTTTCATTTTTGGGTCACATAAAAAGTGGGGATATCTGTGGATCCAGCAAAAACAGCGGTTATCGAAAGATGGTCGAGACCAACAACAGTAACTGGGATCCGAAGTTTTCTTGGATTGGCTGGATATTATTGACGTTTTGTGAAAGCTTTTTCCCTATTATCTAATCCACTCACCAGGTTTACTCGGAAAGGAGTTAAGTTTGTTTGGACGGAGGAATGTGAAGAGAATTTCAAGGAGTTTAAAAGAAGGTTATCCAGTGCACCTATGCTCACACTGCCTTGTAGTGGAGAAAGGTTTGTGACCTATAGTGATCCATCCAAGAAGGTATTGGGCTGTGTTCTTATGAAAAATTATATGGTGATAGCTAATGCCTCATGACAGTTGAAAATCCATGAGACAAATTACCCAACTCATGATTTGAAGTTAGCTGCTGTAATCATTAAATTAAATATTTGGAGGCATTATCTTTATGGAGAAGGGTGTGACATTTATACTGGTCATAGAAGTTTAAAGTATATTTTCACACAAAAGAAAATGAATATGCGCCAAAGAAGATGGTTGGAGCTGATTTAGGATTACGACTGCTCAATTCATTACCAACCTGGGAAAGCAAACAAGGTGGCAGATGCATTAAGTCGACAAGAACATGCTAGCTTATCTATGATGAGGATCACAAAAGATCCAATATTTATGGATTTACAAAGGATGGATCTTGTAATTATAATGGAAGGGGGAAAATCGTATGTTTATCAAATGAATGTTCAACCATCTATACATGTGAAGATTAAAGAGGTACAGAAATAAGATGTAGAGTTACAATAGAAGGTGAGAAATATTCCTGAATTCAACCTTGATTGTGATGGGATAATAAAGTTTTGGAATCGGGGTTGTGTTCCTCCCATCCCCGAATTAAAGAAGGAGCTACTGGATGAGGCACATAGTTCTTCATTATCTATTCATCCTGGAAGCAGAAAGATGTATAGGGACCTGAAAGAGTAGTTCTGGTGGGATGGCATGAAAAGAGATGTTGCTGAATATGTATCTCGATGCTTGGTTTGTCGACAAGTTAAAGCTGAGAGACAGAAGTATAAGGGGATGTTACAACCATTACCCATACCCGAATGGAAATGGGAAAACATCACTATGGACTTTTTCACACGACTTCCTAAAACATCCAAAGGCAATAATGCTATCTGGGTCATAGTTGATCATCTTACAAAGTCTGCACACTTCATTGCTATTAGAGAGGATTTATCTCTGGAACAGCTTGCCAGGATATATGTAAAGGAAGTGGTCAGATTGCATGGAGCACCACTTTCTATTATATCTAATCGGGATCCGAGGTTTACCTCAATGTTCTGGCGCTGTCTTCAGCATACTCTGGATACAGAGTTTAGTTTCAGCACTGCTTATCATCCTCAGACAGACGGTCAGTCTGAGAGAACAATTAAAACTCTAGAAGATATGTTTAGAGCTTGCTCTCTGGATTTCAAAGGTGGTTGGGATCAACAACTACCTTTGGTGGAATTTTCTTATAATAATAGCTTTCACTCCAGTATTCAGATGGCTCCTTATGAAGCTCTCTATGGAAAGAAATGCAGGACTCCAACTTGCTGGGATGAAGTTGGGGAAAGATAGCTATTAGGACCTGATCTTGTTGATGAGATGGGAGAAAAGGTCCGATCTATTCAACAACACATAAGAGCAGCTCAGAGTCGACAAAAACGTTCTGCCAAAAACCGAAGAAAAGACTTAGAGTTTTAAGTGGGTGATAAAGTGTTCTTACGAATATCTCCCTGGAAGAGGGTCATGAGATTTGGAAAGAAGGGAAAGTTGAGGCCTAGATATATCGGTTCTTTCAAAATACTGGATCGTGCTGGAAAGGTAGCGTACCGATTAGCGCTTCCACCGAATCTCTCTCAAGTTCATGATGTGTTCCATGTATCTCTCCTGAGAAAGTACATACCTGATCCTTCACATGTACTCAGCTCAGAAGTTGTACTGCTGGAGCAAGATATTTCTTATGAAGAACAACCGATAGAGATTCTGGATCATAGCGAAAAAGTCCTACTAAATAAGACCACTCGATTGGTGAAAGTTTTATAGAGGAACCACAAATTTGAAGAAGCTACATGGGATCTTGAGGATATGTTGAGGGAGAGGTATCCTCATCTTTTTGTTACAAAGTGACGAATTTCGAGGGTGAAATTTATTTTAAGGGGGGTAGAATGTAATGACCGAGACTTTTATGAGAAATATTTTGTTTTTATGTTATATAAATCATCAATGGAATCTTTCACTACACACAGAACTAGCATGGCTTGCTTTACACTCAACCGCGGCCTTCCTCGATAGCTTGTGTCGTACGCAATATCGAGTTTCACTAAACCACGATATGCTATTAAAATATTATTAAAACTAGCCGTTATGAATAGTAATAACCACTTTTTGAAATTTTGTAAATTTTATTTTTTAAAATGGACTTAATTTTTGGATTTGGAATATCGAAATTAGCTTAGGGTGAAATTTTGGTACTTTTTGGATAACTTTCATATTCTGATGAATAGAGAAAATTATTAAATTTTAATTAAAAACAACTTTTTTAATCGAAATAATTTATAGTGATAAATTATTAATTTGAGTGGTTTTAATGTATATTTAGAATATATTTTTACAATTTAATACAATGTTGGTCATTGGATGTAATTTCACATTTAAACCAAATATAAACAAGTGTCAATCTTTTGATAGTTATTATCTGTGAAAAACACGCTATTTGTTTTGATGACGGGAATTAATTTATAAATTAGTTATTGTAACTGATATGTTTTGAATTTGATAAAATAGACATCATTTTTTAATTCATAATATAAAATCTAGCTTAGGGATAATTTTTTGTATTTTTCTGGAAACATTCATTTTTTGATTAATAGTGAAACCACTAAGTGGTAGTTAAAAAAATGAATTTTTCATAAAACTTAATTTTACCACTTCTGTGAGTAGAATTTCGAAAATCCGAGAGACACGGTTAATATCAAGGACTAAAATGTGGTTCAATGAGATGAAAATATTTTTTGGTGAATAGTATCTGTTTACTTTTTTTTACCACGGTTAAAAGTAAATAGGGTAATTAAGGGTAAAAGTGTTATTATTATTATCCTAACACATGTTATAATTCTATAGGATAAGTGTAATTCGACCAGAAACATCCTTAGGAATAAACTATGACCATTTAGGCCCACTTGGGTTAGATTAGGACATTTATTATCAATTTATTTAAAGAAGGGTTAAAATAGTTAAAATCAATGTTTAATAACTAAATCATTTTTAATATAGGGTTATACATAAGATAAATTCAACTATAAATATTCATTAGAAAGATAAAAAGATTTCCAAAATAATGGTATTTTATTTTTAATTTTTAGACATAAAATAATTTAATTTATTTATGATACAATGATGATGTAGTAATTATCTTATTAATGAAATATTGACATAGTTGATGTTATAAATACCCAAATAAATGTAATTTTAGACTTTTTATGAATTCCAATAATTTTCTATGTTAATATGACATGTTATTACTGATTTAAATAATTGTTTTCGAACTAACCATTCTGTTATGATTTTCACAAAAATCAATTACCAAATAGTGTCAAAATTGACATAAAATATTTTTTAAAACAAATTTTATATTATTAAATGTTATTATATTCCTAAAAATCTATGGTTCAGCCAAGATACTTATATCATGATATTTGTATCATTAATGGACAACTTGGGTGTCTCTTGGATGTATATGGTATGTTTATTTACTATATAATATAAAAATAAAAAGTGACATGGTAAATGTCAATCTAATTAACTAAGAGTTAAAACTAAAAGATAATGTTAATATAATGACCTAAACATGTCTAAATTCTATTGGATGAGATTATTTTGACCCATCCCCACCTTAGCTTTGAAATATATCAATTTGGAGCTATTAAAACCCAATTTTGACTTTATACTAATATAAGATTTTTTGTTATTCCAAAGGTGGCCCTCTCCTCTATTATAAAAGGGCACCTCCTCCCTATCATCCTCACACCAATTTGAGCCTTCATGCTCGGCCAACCCCTGCCCATTTAATATCCCCACTTCTATAGAAAAATCCTATAGGTCCTGGTATTCTTCAAAGACCAATTTTAGTTCCCTAAAAGGAGGTCTCTAAGAGGCGCTTCATAGAAGAGGTAATGTCCATTACCGATTCTTTCAACTCTATTTCTTCTTCTACTTATTCTTATTTAGTTGTTTCATTATGAAGTAATAACATCAGTTTCATTCATATATTTATATGTTATTATTAGTATGAAACAACCCTTCTTCACCATATATCCATCCTACAGAAAACGAAATCACCGCGCGTGCGTACGTATGGAATACCGTCTCCACGCCGTGGTGTAATGTATTTTCCACCACCACCATACTTGGATGGGTATAATTGTGTAAATAATAACTATATATGATTATTGTAAAGTTATATTGATTATGAAATAGTATACACGCACTCCATTACAATTTCACGATCATGGGAACGATATCATCGCTCGTGCGTATGTACGGAATGCCGTCTCCACGATGTGATGCGACCCGTTCTACATGATCTTCATTGTATAATGATTATATAGATGAACTGAATGAATATGATATATATTACACTAATACCATTCTGAAATGAGGTATATATAACCTAAAAAGAAAAATAAATAATTTATTTGACAAAACACGCATAAGAACAAAAAGTAATAAACACTCGAATAACAAGTAGTAATTAAATATTACTAATAAGAAGCTAAGAATATGACCATATATGATATCATAAAAATATTTATGATTCTGGAATAAGTCAATAACATTATTTAAATCATTATACAGGAGGTTCAGACACTTACAAAGCAAATCGGACCTAAGGTAAGGGAAAATATCACGATATCATCTTATCTGAGATTGTTTATACTTTGGTATTTACTGGGGTCTATTTTATCATCCACATCCATGTTTCCTCTATATGTAATATTGTTTCAATACAACTACAATTGTTTAAATCCAATTTTACCCTTCGATGAGTTTTTAGTAAAAGATATGAAAGGAATATTTTGTCGTTTTTCGTAAGAGGTACTTTTTGACTTTTCCTACAAAAGTATGAGAAGAATGTTTTTTAAACTTATACGGAATGAATGGATTTTTAAAACATTATTTCCAAGAAACTTCATTTACAAGTTTTCATGTTTATTTTTAATCAACTTTTTTTAGTTTAAAATTGTATGAGATGTTAAGAAAGGAAAATATTTTAGAAGTAGAAAGGATATTTTCCTCAAGAATGGAGTTCCAGTGTTTTATCAAAATTATTTTCCATCTAAGATAATATAGGGTTTTGTTTCTATCCATATTATTACATTGATTTGATTATGTTGTGATGGAATTATTTTTATGAATTCCTTTATCATATATGAATTGTTTTTATGATATCATGTTGTTTACGAATCCCATTTTTATTACATGGGTTATGAAATGATGTATGATTTATGATTTTGTGGCACACATACGAATGGTTTCATTATGAGATGGGTGGTACCTATATATCCCTCCAATGCAATGTGTAATGATTTTATATCTCATGAGATAGACATGGCTGGAATGGCAGGTTAAACCGGTTCAGTGAAACAGGACTGAAACGAGGAGTAAACTCGGTTCAGAAATGGACTTTGTCCACTAAGATAGTCTTGGCAACGAGTCTTGACTAATAAGTAATGATTCTCTATGATTATGTGTGTATGACACCAAGTTTCCTGTTTTAAGTTATTATTATTGGGATTACATTTCACCACTATGATTTATCCCATGTTATGAAATTATGATCTCTTTTGCAGGTTAAGATTTCAAAAAGTTATGTTCTTATGTATATGATGTTATTGATATTTCTTTTGATTACCTTTACTGACCATTTGAGCTCAACCTTTTATATTTTTTATTTCCCCAGGTCAGGAAGAAGGTTATTATGTAGGATATTCCTAAAGGGACTCTAGATATGATTAAATAAATGGGAGGCAAAGTAGATGCTTTATGAACGAGTTGTTTATGTTTCCCAGTTTCTAAAGACTCTATACCTATACGGTCCTTTCCTGGTTTTGTTATATGTTGTAATATGTGTGCTTCAATTATGAAGTAATAACAATGTATGTAAAGTATGGGTCATTATAATGCATTTCATGGAAATGATCTAAAGGTTCTATTTATATTTTTTCATTCAATGTATTATATTGATGTCATGGAATATTTTAAACTCATTTTTTCAGGGGTAATAGGTTTATGAAATGAGTTTCACTTTCATGGGTTATGATTTCGATGATGTGCTTAAAAATCCTATATATTTTACCATAGTTTATGATATTATTACATGTTTATGAAACCAATTTCATTTCAAGGGCTAAAATATGATTTTTTTTTAAAAAAAATGTGGAACATGTATGTATATGATTTAATTATGAGAAATGTGGGACCTATATCTCCCTCCAAAGTATTGTGTAAATATTTATATCACATGAGATGGACTAATATGTCATTAGGAGGGATCCTAGACTAATATGATGGCCATGGGGGTGAACCATGACTACCAAGATTGTAAGGGGAGTGAACTCACGACACTAAGATGGCCATGGGAGTGAAAGAAGACCATAATGATGTTATGAGGAGTGAAACCAGACCACAAAGATGGTTTTGGAAGTGATTTCTTGGCTACATTAGAAATCATATTATATTATTTTTTTGCCACAATTCCATTATTTATTCCTATGTTATGATTTCTTGGATAATGTTCGTTATTCACTTATGATTCTTGTCTTATAAACTTCCATGAATTATGCTATGATTCATTTATATGATCTTTGATATGTAGGGTATGATCTTTTAGGTTCTTTATTATGTTCTCCTTCCCTTATTGTCATAATTTTACATAATGTTTTCCCTTATTTACACTTAATGTAAATTTTATCACACCATTTTTTATGTTTCCTTACCATGGTTATACGGATTTTTATTATGTTTTATGTGCCTAAAAAGGGTTCTAGTCAAGAAGATCCTAGTGGTAAAAAATGTATATCAACTATGTATTCGTTTTTATTTTTCCATGTTTCCAAAGGAACAAGACTAGTAAGGTCTTTTGGAATTTATTTTTATAATGGTTATGTATTTAGAAAATGTTATGTAATTATAATGTGTGAAAAATAGTGGGTCACTATATAAAAAGTCTATATAATAGTTAGATAGTGTGTGACCTTTTTCAATCTGTCTAAGATCACCCGTGACACATCACCACCTTTAGTTGAAATTGGTAAAACCAACATAAAATATATACTGAAATCATCCCATTTCCACTCAGGAAAGGGAAGTGGTTGTAGAGGCTCTACTGGTCACTGTTGTACCTTCTTTATATGCAGACATGTGTAACATTATGAAATTAAACTAGTAAACTATATTTTATTCATTTTCCACCAATACTGGCAATGTAGGTCATGAAACATGTTGTTAAGGCCGAGTTTTACTACCCATAAAGAGGTATTATAATCTCATATAATATCCATTAATATTTTTTAATTCACCATGATAATTCTGTGAATGTGCAAGATCTCATCCCCATTAATGACCCAACTAGGTGGTGGGTTCTCTCCGGAATCACTCTCCCTTATGACAAAGCCCTTTTCATCAAAAAGTTTCACCATCACTATATCCAGAAGTAATGTGGCCACTAATAATTCTATATATTTAGGATAATGATGATCCTCTATGAAATCAATGTTCATATTAGAAAAGAAGACCTTGAATTTACATTCACTTTTTCCCTCCCAAATTACATATTTTAAAATTTTTTAGTGTAGATAATCAGCAATGAAATTTACCATATAAGACATACAGGAAGTATGAATATTAAATGAATGCATGTATTCAAACTATCTTTATTTTATGAGATTAAAGTATCACTATTTAAAAATTTACCTCAGACTTTTTTGGTTTGTGTATACAGAAAAATTCTACCCTAATAAGTATTTCCTCCAAAAGAACAAGGTATATACGACATCGACATTCTTGAGATCATTTGTCTGGTAGTTATTATATGGATTCATAAATTTTCAAGACTTATATTCAATCTATCGATGTTCACTCAACAAAATGGATCCTAGGCTCATTCCAGAAGAATCACTACAATCTATATAAATTCTACCAAACTCTAGATCAAACACGATCGATGTTGAATTAAATCTTCCATTAAACTCATGAAATTTCATCTCAAACGATTAAATTCATAAAAACTAACTCTATTATTATTAAATCTGATAAAAGGAACTTCTATGCAAGAATAGTTTTTAGTAAAATGCATGTAATAACCATCCGACCCTAATAAACTTTATATATAAAATATGTTATTGGTTTTCTCCTAGGAAACTACAACACTCAAATTATTTTGGACAATATATAAGCCTTTATGTGAGATGATGTGACCCAGGAAGTGAACCTTATCAGTCGAGAAGTGGAATGTGGTGATATTAGAAAATAACAAGCTCTCTCTCAATGTATTCATCATGAAATCATGATATTTGGAATGGGTGTTATGAGTTCAAAATACACCAACTTTTTCTATGATGACTACCATAAATGAATATTGATTTGGGTAGAAAATAAAATTCATTAGATCCATGAAAACTATTTCCATGTTCATGATACCGAACTACATGAGTAGATAAACATACAATCCATATCGAATATAGAATGTTTTATTCAGTATGTTTGATGGTATAACATGAACCTGATAGTATAAAGAAATAAAATTAATCATGGATAAGACATAAAATCCTCATAGCTAGTCTAAGTGGATATCTAAACCAGGTAAATGATTTTAATTCTTCACCCTAATATGATTTAATTTCAAATAATCCAAAGAAGCCTGAGCGTCCCATCCTGCATCTTAAAAATGGATAGGTGAACACCATGATGAAGTATTATGTCATATAAAAGCCTTAGCTTCCATGTAATATTTCATCTTATTTTGTTTCTAATTATCCATAGGGTATAACCAAGAAAGAGGATTTGATATTAGTGATGCTCCTAGAACTATCTCAATAGTGAACTGCACCACTCTCTGTAGTGGTAACCAAGAAAATATATAATGGAATATTTCCCTAAAACGATCCATTACTAAAGGAAAATATATATTATATATCCCCTAAACATACATAAAAATACTACAATTCTGCTTTTCCACTACACCCATCTCAAGATTCGCTAATCCATCACGACTCACATAGAAATCATATTCATCCTTATGAATAAATATAACTTCTATGTTTGTCTAAATGACAGTCTTCAGGGATAAAAAAACAAAAAAAACGAAAAGATACTAACCTTTCCATCTTCAGTAAGAGGTTGAATCCCATCATATCAAGGATAATGAGGTTCCATACAATGATATAACCACCTACGTTAAGGGAAATCCCTTATATCAGCGTATGATTTTAGATCAGATCCACAACATTATGTTGAGATTAAATATTCCATAATATTAATTTTTCTCAAGGACCATATAATTCTTCATTGCTACAAATTTGATGTAATGTGAAGCACCTATATCAAACAATGATGTTATTAACATATAGGATACTAGAATAGTACCACTATATGTAGAAGGCCTAACACTCGACTCTTTAAGAATAAGTTTCACTAAATGAAACTAGTTGTATCAATGACACTGAGCTACAACCTGAATACCCTAAGAAGAACCACTTTTTTTTTGAAAATCATCTTGAATGACCAGATTCCTTGGACACGTTCCACTCCTCAGCATGATTGGATACTAGCGGTCCATCTACCTTAATAGAATGGAAGTACTGATCCCACTAAAAAAGGAGTGTCTGATACATATCATTTACCACTACGAACAAAATGGAAGGTCCTAAAAATAAAGAAGATTCCCCATATAACCACAATATTTCCACACAATAAGGTCATTCATAAACTGGGGATTCTTATGGAATGACCTACCACATCGATTACATGCCACATAACTTTCAGTGTATACCATCCATCCACCACTCCCAATGAATGTAAACTCAAAGTGACATTTCCTACCCCCTAGATGATCCACTTCCATACATTGGTGTTGATTCTTCCAGGACTACACCATCATCTTCCCTCTGGTTCTTCTCAGTGGTAAGGTCTTGGTTCACTATATCAAAAATATTAGTTAATCAAAAAACATTCATCTAGGATCAGATGGAATACATAAGCCCATCCTAAAAAAATCTCACAATCATCAACACATCACCATCAAGTGTTAGTTAATAGTGATGTGTATCAATAAATTGAGATGAATAATCTATTATAGACAAAACTATTTGTTTAATGTGCGTAGAATCCCTATCACTATCTTACCTCATCATATGTAGAACGAATTAATCATTTTATAACATATAGAAATACTTCCTAACCATGTCATCATGATTACTATCCTTGGTAATCACATCCCCCTAACACATAGACGAATCACAAAGTATAAAAGTCACAATTTGTATCCTATGCTATAGTGGATTTTCAAAATTCAAAAATATTTACAATAAAAATGATTTAATGTCTGTATGTGATAAAAAATGGGAATACATGGTAAAAAATATAAAATAATATAAAACATGATAAAAAATAGGACAAAAAAATTTAACATCCTCATGAAAATAGTATCATATATTTTCTCCCATACCCCATCATAGTATTAAAAATAATGCATAAAATGTTGGATGCTTCCCTTTGAACCTACATTCATCCATAAAGTCAGTTCAGCTACCAACAAGAGGCTCAAACATTGTATGAGATATACTCAATTGGCCCCTAAAAATGGTGTCAAGAAACAATCCAATCTATTAATATAAAAAGAGCCGTGTAATGGAAATAATTAATTTATAATATTAAAAAATATAAATCACATCAATCCGAGTTCCTCACGGGACATCTGACCAACACTAAATTCTTTGTTCTAAACCTGAATATCATTAAATATTTGTATCCTGGTATACGTTTATATACATGAACAAATATATATTCATCATATACATATGAATATATATTTGGGTATATATACATGTAAAACATATATAGGACCTAAGGAAGATAACAAAGGTGTCCATGCATGATAATAAGTGGTTCCATTAATCTCATAGAATATGATCTCATGATGGAAAAATAACTTAGTGGTCAAGTATATAAGGCATTAACTAAATAGAATTATGGTTTTCACATGGATGACTCATCAATTTATATAATTAAATTTGGATCATAATCCAATAAAAGGTAATTCGTAAAGAGGAACCCATGTGTTACTCCAATAGTACTATATAAACCGCTCATCATAAGAGTCCATCCTAGGAGTTCCATACTAGGAAATCTTGAATCCCTCATGGAAAGGTATAGATAATAAAACTGTGATACCAATCATGGTATTCCCAATATGGAACCAGGTATCAGTCATGGTATAATACAGTCACATTTTCCCACTGAGCCCGTCTATGTTAATCCACTAGGGAACCAGGTATCACACTAAGGTATTATAAAGGAATTCACCTAGTGAGGCCATACACAATGTTATATATAATAACCCTATCATCACTTAAAACATTTTATAACTAATTTTTATAAATATACATACAATGCATGATGATATCTTATAAGGTTTTCTGAATCAGGACCCAAATATATCCCTTAGAAAGAGATATTAGATAGTCATGGATATTATTCAACCCATATCATTAAACAATTCACTTAAGTCAAATATTCCAACTCAATTTCATAAGGAAAAAATCAAATTATAAGCACAAAAGAAATATATTATGCACATGGAATACAATTATCCTTTGTTTAATTCAAATTTCAATTCATTACAAAGTCAATCTATACACACCATTAGTGGTGGTTCAGATTTATTCCAAGGAACATGGATCGTGGCTTTTAAAAGTTACAAAACATAAGTGGTGTCTTGAATCGAGGTATACATCCTTTGCAGATATAATTTTGGTGACATTGGCATCCCAAATAAAGGAAATATATGTCTGTTTAATTTATTTATCTTTTTGAAGGCATCACCTGGAAGGTTTGGCACGCTGGTCAATGGTAAGTAATATAAATATGGAAAATATTGGGGAAAAAACTACACCACCTAACATTGTCAGGTAGTACTCTCTTAATATGTTTTTGGTCTCTAACAATGTCTATAATGGTATAAAATGATGAAATATCTAAATATATAGAATATTATCCACCATATCTCACATGTATTTCGGATACCATATAGTGAGTTAAATGATGT
The DNA here is from genome assembly GCA_963277665.1 of Viscum album. Taxonomy (NCBI): domain Eukaryota; kingdom Viridiplantae; phylum Streptophyta; class Magnoliopsida; order Santalales; family Viscaceae; genus Viscum; species Viscum album. The sequence continues at coordinate 2,068,911,929 of OY728121.1, forward strand.
ATGTATAGAAGAGGATTGAATCACTTACCGTCAGCTATCCAATGCAACCTATGATAGAAGAATCAGATTTCGAAAGATGGTGGAGGTTCAATTCCAAGAATGGATGATAAAGGGAGAGATCCACATAATTTAGATTCCATGAATTATTTGGGAGAAGAAAAAATGATATATATTCCAAAAAAATGTAGGGTAAAATGGTAATTTCACCCCATTTTAATGGGGTCATGGTTTGGAAACATGGTCTAGCCAAACCTTACACCTACCATGTGCACCACTCCCTAGATGAAACTATGAACCTAATATAGCAACATGGTTGGAAAAAATATTCAAAGATCATAATACCCTTTACAAAACTCGATGGCATCCACAAGTTTTATCCAATCCACGCTGTCGTAGGGGAATGCTTTGAATTTTTTTAGCCATGTTTATTTCCAGCAAATCATATAGATTTGGGATCCGAATGAGTCATGGATGGTTCCAAAAAGTACTTTAATCTATTAGGAACATTAATAGGGGGAAAATTAAGGATTCAAATAGAAATTTAAAGGATCTACACATCATACTAAAATGTTTAATTCTTTAAATACTGACTCACAATCAATTGGAAACACAGTTTATATGAAAAAGAGAAAATCTATCCATAGCCATTATCTTTAGAATGTTTATTTTAATTAAATTCTCAGATGAATATATCTACTATACGGATTATATATCAACTTAGTCTTATTTAGTACCTCAATATACAAAGATATTGTAAACAAGATGAACTGCTGTGATAAATTGAGACATAACACCACCAAAAATTGATATTCCGAAGTCTAATTATCTAGAACGTGGCCCAAAACATCACAAGGAGGGTCCTTGAACCTTATTATTATCTTTTAAACACTTTATGTGAACTTTCATAGTGATATCCACTCTTGTTCCCACATCACATAAATTTTTTAAAAATAAACACATCTTTAAACTAATTTCAAATCTATTAATTTGATATCATAAAATCATTCCTGTCGACAAAATTTTAATATCACAGTAATTATAAACTCACCTAAATTGAATAATGGAGAATTAAATCCAATTAAAATTCCGTAAATGGATAAACTAAATGTTAGAAAATGTTTCCCTAACCACAAATATATCTCATAATTATAAATCATGCATTCATCCATCTCTATCCAATACAACTGAAATTCACATAATTATTTCCTCTATGAATCATCCTTCCCATGATTAGCCCTTACATGATCAACTATTGTATCCTACAAAACCTCTTCACCTAAACCTCATATTCATTCCCTGAATAGGCCATTGATACAAAAAAACCAGAAATATTGTCCAAAGGCTATGTAATTAATTTTATTGTCATTCAGTTAAAATTCATTTTTGAAATTCATGGAATCATTTCAATTCCAACATGGGAATGAAAAATATGAAAAATGTACCACACATATGTCTCTACACTAGACATAGTATCCTCTTTATTTAGTATATTTATTATGATTAATTTCCATTTAGTGTATCCCAGGGGACATAAACATCTACAAATTATCAAGTATATCTTGTATAAATCATATATTATGTTCATTTTTTATTGTTTTAACACACAACACATTCATTATTTACTAGTTTTTTACATTAAAATCCTTTATTTCTATAAACATAAATTCTAGTACCACTCAGTAACAATATATTTCTACTAGAATCCTTCCTGGGATAATTGAGAAGCTGATTTTGACCACTGAATCCCTCCTCAAATAAAACACGGGTTAAAAATAGCATTGAGGGTATACATAATTAATATTGAGGGCATAACCCTTAAAAATCCATAAAAAAATAAATTAAACCCAAATTAACTATTTCATTTAACATTAAATAAATCCAATAATCCAAAAAATTCATGAAATTTCATATATTAATAATGTATCCCAAAAAATTCCCAAAATCTATCTTCTATTAATGTTTTCCATCTTTAGTTTTAACTTATTCACAATTTAATAACATCCATCCTGATCATAAATAATAGAAATTATATGAAATCATGTTATAGATGATATCTTAGAGTATACATGTATACTATTTTGGTTAATCTCATGAAAATTTGGAAGAAGTATGTTATAGTATAAATGTAAATGTTTTGTAGCTAACTTATTTCCTAGATTTGTAATGTACCAATCATAGTCACCAAGGATCACTCACCAAATCTGCAAACAATTATATTCATATAATAGTAAAAAAAATAGATAAAGGAACCACATACTCAAATTCCTACTAAACTAGTGTCTCTCACACCCCAATGGCATATATTAGGGAGATTATATAACTTCCATATCCAAAAGGAAATGGACCACATAAAAATATATCATCATCACAACCACAATGATATACCACCTCTATAGACCGCATTCCAAAATAGTATATAAAATTAACATGTCACTGTATACGATAACCTCAATCTGTCACAACCTATACTACATATGGACATGTGATTGTGTATGGGGGAGTAGTCATCCAGTCATGTCTCTTAAACCATTTGTGTTTGGGGTAAACCTAAAACCCAAAACATTATGTGTTCCTTTTCCGTGTTACATAACTCATGTTTTAGATCATATGTGTGGAATCCCGAAACCGGATTCCACTTAATGGCTACCCCATGATCGGTGGGTCATATGGCCTAAAGCACATCTCCCTGAATGGAAGAGGCTACCGATTAGTAGTGAAGTCCATGAGTGTGTCCATGGGAAGACAATGCCCACATTAGCATAGTCTAGCACATTAGAAGTAAAATAAATGAATAGCAAATAGTGGATGAAATTTAAATACACGGCAGATGAAAACTGATGCAACAGATAAATGAGAATAAAAATAACTGTATCAACTGAAAAAATTATGATGTAATGACATGTCAAAATAAAACAAGAAAACATGGATACACGATAGTAGGCATAACCTGTTCTACAATGTAATTGAAGAAAAGGATTCTCAAAGAATCCTGATATCCTACTCGGTCATCTGCTACCAAGCTCCATCCTATATTCATGCAATATTGATATGGAAGTAGTATGATTCCCATTTTCATTACCTAAAACCATGTAATCTTCACCTGGTACAAAAAAGAAACTGAGATAGGGTGTGAGATAAATCTCAGTAGGCCCCCACCAATGATGTCTATATTTCATTGGACCTATGTAATGGAATATAGATGTGTCCAAGAAATCATATATAAAGTAATGAAAGAATTAAAATATAACTATATACCAAGTTACTTATTTATCACTCAGCTGTTGTATGAACATATAAGCAATTCATTAATTATGTAATCACTATTTATTGTTAATAGGTCATGTGAGTCATATCCATCCCTGAAATGACCTTGTGGAAGTATAACTAGTGATGTTCCCAAGACCTATAATGGAAACCTAACAAAGATATCTAGTAAGGGAGTTCCAGGGTAATGACCAAGGTAACATAAATTTCATGGAATTATTAGTCAATAGTATCTTAGTGTTGCTAAGGGGTAAGAGTGTAATCAAAGGAGTGTAATCCAAGGAATTCCTCAATAAGGTGCCTACTGTGTCCACGGTGATCAACCAAGGTGAAATGGGGCCAAGGAAAGAAAGGTCCCTATGGGATTTCACCATGGAACCTACTAGACAAATTCTTGATCCATAGATTGTATTAGTGGGATCCTATAATAATGTAAAAGACCCTAAATTAGTATATAGGGAATCTGAGGAATAGAAAAGAATCAGAGTCTAGGTGGGTATAAACCTATGAAAGCTGTATCCTTGAATTGGAATTGGGTTTCCGAGACCTAAGATATTCTCCTCTTAGAATCCAATGTGTTCTCAATTTAGTCCATTCCTATTTGATATTGTTATCATGTAATAATTCATTAGGTTCAATTCTTTCCTTCTCATAGTTTGGATAGGAAAAGTATAGCTGCACACCATTTATTCATTTGTAAAATCCTTATTTTCCATTACTGTGGCTAGGCCATGTATCATGGAAACCATTTAATCATATCCTAATTAACCCTTATATAATATTCAAATAATATGTTCACTCTACTACCAACCATTAACATGGTAAGAGGTGATACAGACATGTAACAATTATTCAATCTCATTTGTTAAGGCAATGTTATATACTTAGTATATTTGCTATTTCACATTTCTCATTTAATAATCTTTGGGAAGGACTTACCTTAGGTAGGTCAAGAGGTGAGAATACATGGTAAAAGACATTATGCAATTCTCATTAATAATAAGTCATTCATTAAGGAAAGTCTCACCTTAAGGATAGTCATGAAAAGGCACACCTGAACAGTGGCTCAAATGTCCTGAAACACTAAAAACCCAAATATGGAATAACCTTCAACCAGATGAAGATTGTGTTGTGGGTGTAATTGCTAAAAAACTAATCACATATTTGGAAAGATAATAACCATATGAATCTTACATGTATCACCATGGAAAGTAAATTTAAGAAACAACTTCCAATGAAATGGGTGACCCTAACCCAAACATTCCAAAAACAATGAACATTATGGATATGTTATAGACCACCATACTTAGTGTTGTATGATCCTTCTCGTTCGGAATAGACCATTTATTTTCTTTATATTGGAGTAGATATATGAAATGGTGAAAAAGGATCACATGAGGCTATCTAGGTCGAGATCCAGAGAGAAGAATAACGGCTAAACAGGACTCGAGTACATACCATTGTGAATCCAACATGACAAACAAAAGCCTGATCAGATCCACGGTGATAGAGATCTCTTAATCCCTAGCTTTAGCATTAAAAAACTCAAAATGGGGGAAAAAGGGGGAAAATCTCACTGGTTCTCAGATTAGGAAGAAGGATGATGATTAATAGATCATTAAGGGAAATAGTAATATTATCAAGAAAATTAACATGTACATGGTTTGTCTGCACGGTTTGTCAAACCATGCATAAACCTTGTGAGACAGCTCTGCCTGAACGGTTTGGCCACAGATTTTGTTCAAACCATGTGCAAGCCCTGCACGGGTACCTGGGGGAAAGGGTCACTCACATAGTTAGGCCACATGGTCGTGCACCAACTGTGTGAGGTGTCTCTGTCCGAAAGAAGCACAATCCATACAGTTTTCCAAATTGTGCGGAATCCCACATGGTTTATTATAAACTATGCACAAAGTTTTTTTTCTCCAAAAACATGGGTAATAGGATCCCAAAAATACCCCGAATCCCATGAAAACTTTACTAACTCATTAGGAACCCACATTAGTTCCAACATAATGATTTAAACAAAAAATTAAGGATCTATACCTAAGTAAAAATTTGTTTCTTACAGTCTGCCCCCAAAAAAGAGCTCACCCCCCTAAGTTCTTCTTCCATAGATAAAGAAACACTTTATGAGAATTACTCTGGCCCCTTATCACGTACACCGGATTCCCCCTCCCAAGTCTCATCCTATACTCAACCATGTTTCCATAACACCCACAAGAGAGGGACATACATTCCTCGAAGAACCTTCATACTTCGTTCAACAATTCTTACTAGATACTCCTCAATGGTAGAATCAATATCAATATATACTTCCTTAGGATCAATCGTTTGATATGGGTTATAATTATAGTAGTGAATCTGTGATACCTGAAAGTGTTCGTGCATGGAATGGTACCTCTGAGGTAGCATCATCCGATAGGCTACTGGCCCGACTTTCTCCGGAATTGCAAACTGCCCAACATAACGAGGCAATTACTTTCCCTGCTTCCTTAACCATATATTCCATAGCATGGGAGATAACTAAATAAAAACACAATCCCCATACTCGAACTCAATAGGTCATCTATGGTGATCGACATAATATTTCTTTCTAGACTGTATTGTATTAATCCTCTGTTGGATCAGCTGGATCGGTACTGAAGTCTCTAAAACATGATAAGGACCTAGGAGGGATGGCTCACATGCATCTGGCCACCATAAGGGTGAACATAATGGCATACCATATAAGGCCTCAAAAGCATCTATATTAATTTTATCTTAAAAATAGTTATTATAATCGAACTTGATGAGAGGAATATTCTTCTCCCAAGGACTTCCAAAATCATGGAAACATGCTTAGAGAATATCCTCTAAAACATGTATTGTCCATTCCTATTTTCCATCATTCTGATGGTGAAAAATACTCTTAGAAAAACCTAATTTTCCATCACATTCGGTAATCCCTACCCGAACCATGAAGTGAAACAAGCATCTTTTTCTAAAATGATAGTATGTGGAACCCCTTGTAGTCGTTCAATCTCACAGAAAAACATTCTTCCCATTTCATTAGCTGAGAAGGTCTCATAAATAGGAATGAAGTGGGATGATTTTATTAGTCAGTCAATGAATTTATAGATAACATCACTACCACTCAGAGACATAGGTATGATGACTATGAAATTCTTATAAACTTCTTCTCAGTTCTATTTTGGGACTAGAATCAGCTATAATATGCCTGTAGGTCCCCAGTGCTCCACCTTCACCTTCTTACAGATAGAATACCTAGTGATGAATCATGAAATCTGACATTTCATTCCAGGACACAAATACTGGCTCGGTATATCTTGATACATCTTAATGATTCCTAGATGAACTTACCACTACAAAGTGTGGGAATCTTTCATAAAATCTTCTCTCATATATATAGGACCAGAAATACAACCACGTAGATGTAGGATGTCGTCTCTATACATAGGCCAATCCAGAGGAGGGTTATCTCATGATATTCCTTCAATGAGAACTAAACCTTCAGGATTTGAAAATGTCATACTCTTCACCTTCTCAATGAGGTAAATTGTTACTATTAAGTCTGAGAGGTAAGAATTCCAGTGACGGTCATGAAACTCTGGATGAAGTGAAGAAAATAGGGTTATTAACATCCATTCATCACTAGAGTCCTCTACATCCAGCGTTTGAGTTTTCGGAATCATTTCATCAGTGATCACATTTCCCTTTTTAGGCATATAGGAAAATTCAAAATCAATGGATTGTAGATATTTCACCCATATTTTCTATTTGTGGTTCAAGTAATGCTGAGAAAAGATATACATGAGCTTCTTGTGATCTCTAAAAACAAAAAATCACTCACCCAATAGATAATGTATCCAATAACCTAAGGCATGGACAACTTCCGCTATCTTGAGGTTGTGTGTTGGGTAATTTATCTCATGTGGACTCAACTGTCAAGATCCTTATGCAATGAAATCGAATTCCATCATCAACACTACTACAAGGCAAAATCTTGATGTAATTTAGAAGATTATATAACCTTTACCAGTTTCTGGAAGAATCAAAATTTCTTCCAAGACAAGTATCCTTTTCCGCTCCTAAAATGATTTCTCACATGCTTCTAACCATGAGAAATTGACAACATTCTATATACGACTAGTAAGAGTTCATGAAAGATGAGAAAATTATGGTATGATATGCTTGTAATGTCCAACAGTTGTTAAGAAACTCCATATATATATATGGTCTTGGGATGCTCCCCAGAAACTACAACACTAACCTTTTCAGGGTAAACAGATACTCTGGATTCTGAGATAATATGACCCAATAAATGGACTTTTTTGATCAATAAATCACCCATAGAAATCATGGAATAATGTTTATTCTCTATTAGTGCACTCAAAATGATCTCAAGATGTTTTGCGTGGTTGTTATGGGTGTGATAATACACCAAGATGACGTCCACGAATACCACGACGAAAGAGTCCAAATAGGGGTGAAAAAACATACTCATTAAAGACATGAAAATGGTAGGAGAGTCTGTAAGACCAAAAAGCTTAAAAATATAATCATATGAACCTTACCTTCTACAAAAATCACTATGAGGTATATTTGATGGTCTAACTCAAACTCGGTGATAACTTGATCTCAGGATGATCTTAGAGAACACCTTTGTTCTGTGGAGCTAGTCAAAGAGATATTCTATTCCAAGAAGTGGATACCAATTCTTCACTCTAAGTTGGGTCATCCTTTTTTAATCCATGGTTAGAAGTAATGATCCATCTACCTTCTTGTATAAAAGCATGTGTGAACCTCCCGAGGATGTTCTAGGTCATAGAAAGACTTTGGCTTCAAGGTTGTCCATCATCCGCTTGATGTCCTGAAGCTCATTAGGTTCCATCCTTAATAGAGTAATGGACACTAGAAATTCTCTTGGAAAAATCTAAACTCTAAACTATACCTATCTCATAATAGGTAAACTGTAAAATTCATCTGGAAAAACATCCATGAAATGATCAACTACAAGAAGGAAATCAGTTGGAATTAAACCATGATCCTCCAGGAAAATATTTTCAATATGGACTATCACATCACATCACCCATGATTATTTGTTCCATCTCTACTATCCTGGGCATACAACCTACATTTGAAAATATAACCACTTCCCTTTGGTGATGTAAATGAGATACTGCAGTGATAGAAGTCCACAAAGGCGTGATATTGGAGTTACCAGTCCATTCCGAGAATGACATAGAAGCCCGTCATCTTGAGGAAAAATAGATTCCACATGAAATGGTAACTACCAACCTCTAGGGGATAGTCCATGCACTATCCTATACCCTCTGTCCGTATTCCAAATAGTATATCAGGTTCATTACACCCTAGTGATACTGTATCTCTAGTCCAAGACTTTCCAAGATATATACTGAAATGAAGGAGTTTGAGTCACCTATATCAAAAAGGCATAGACAATAGTGGAGGCTACTACAATAGTTCCTCATACTAAAGATGGTCTCACAGCCTGATCCTTTGGTATTGGTAGTAAAGCATGCAACTGACATAATTCATGGCCCAATGAAACAGATGGACTACCACGATCATGCCAACTCTTCTGGCACAATTAGTGATTAGGGGTCGGACTATGACGACCATGACTACATCCTCGACCAAACCTGCCAGTGAAACTCCAACTCCCTACTGGACCCAACACAAAATAACTCTCTCATAATGTTGGAGCTGATGTTGATCCTTTTACACCGAAATATGGTGGAAAGGTCCTGCGAATGTGCTGAAGATGACCCATTTAGCTGCATTCCTGACACTCTTTAGGTTACCTGTCACATTGGGGCTTATTATGCCTTGTTCATCCACACTGATGACACACCAAAAAGCTATCAAACTGGATACTCTTGCTACCACATCTTTGAAGAAAAACCTCAAGGGTTCATTTTCTTCCACTGAAAGAACTACTGGCCTAAATAAACACTAATCCTTAATAATAGGTACTTGTGTTGTCCCTCATGTTATGTTCAGCGATAAGGGCCTAATCAAATATTACAGAAATGTTAGGAAGGTGAAATACATTCAACTAAGATTGTATGGCGTATTGGATCCCATCCTCAAAACGACTAGCACATTAAAGATCATCCCCAGCTTGTAGTGGTGAAAAGCATAGTTAATCAGTGTAACATGCTGAATATTCCATAGCTAACATAGATCACTATTAAAGATGTATGAAATCACTGGCTCTGTCAACTCTCAGTGCTTGAGAAAGGAACTGATCCTAGATGGGAGTCTGGAAGTCAACCCATAACATGCCCCATTGAGGAACGACCTGTGTAATGACATCCCACCAATGCTTGGACGAATCCCGAATAATGTATGTATCATGTTTGAATCTAAGATCTTGAGGTATTTATAGATTCTCAAAGATCTAAAATATTTCCTCTATACCTGACTCAGTAGCCCAAGAATCACTATCACCTAAAAAAGTAGGAGGATGTTGTTGCTGGAACACGCAGGCCAAATCATCCATCCTAGGTGCAATAGGTTGGAACCATTCATAGACTGCATCAAACATAGGAAACTTCATGGACATGATCATCAATGTTCAGATAAAGTACAACAGGCAGTGGATCATCTGGTTCTCTTAGTGGTAAGATTGGTATCTTAGGGCCCGCCATGTTTGGAGCATGATCGTCACCACGTTTTGGGCAAATGACACGAGGGCATCATGGTGGCATTAGCCTAAAAATTCCAAACACATTCCTCATTAAAATCATATAATTAAATATATAACATCACTAATAGAATATAAATGTAAGAAAAGACTCTACCCAAGGAATACTATCCAATCTACCTGCTTAGATGACTAGGTATTGGTAAGTTATCAAGTATATGTTTCTTATCATTTTGTAGTTAATTTTCCAGATCAATCCTTTACCCTTAATAAATAGGAAAAGGTGGGATACATATGTGTAACCAATTCATTTTAGATTCTAGGATTATTTTTTTTAATAGATTTTAATTTCCGATGAATCACTACCCTTCAACCTATCACAATAAACAACACCTATTTAATTATATCTTAATGGATTGAGTCGTTAAATTACCCATCCAAACACATGAGGGACCATAAGACACCTGAATTGAATCTAGAAATCACTTAATCATAAACAATAATTGTACATTATTAATAAACTATCACAACATCCATCAATGATCTCATGAATATCCAGAAATGAACAGTAGTGAAATGCACCGATATGTCACAACAGTATGCATGACATGTGAATTCTAGGTGCATATAATGACACATGTAGCAATAATCCTCTCCCCCAGGTCATCATGATAAGGTTTATATAAGACTCTCAAATAGATTAATAATCAACATCACCACACATCATGTGCATCACCCAGTGGTGAAATAATATCAACTATAATACCAAAAGGAAAAATAATAATTATAATTAAGGAAACATGGGTTTTACCCCAAACATGGGTTCTTGATTCCCTAAAAAGACTTTTGACCAAGTCCCATGAATTTTTATTCACCAATATATTCTATCTAAAATGTAAATTAAGAAAATAAACCACCTCTGATGCCACATTGTGACATCCCAAACCCAGAATCCACTTAACGGGTGCCCCAAACCTGGTGGGTCACATGGCCTCAAGCTCATCTCCTTGAACTCTAGAGGCATACAACTAGAAAAGAGGTTCTAGGGTGAGACCATGGGAATAATATTCCCTCATGAGCAGAGTTTATCACAATTTAAGGGATATAATGTAATCGTAAACATTGAATGTAGTATAAATAAACAGCAAAAAACTGATGTAATAGATAAATGAGAATAACAATAACTTTATCAAATGAAAAAATGATGATGTAATGATATGCCACAAGATAAATGGAAAACATTGATACACGAAAACATGCATAACATGTTCCAAAAGTTAATATATGAAAATTTCTACTCCATGCATCCTAATACCTTACTCGGTCATCTACTATCAAGCTCCTTCCTATCAGCATGCAATCAAGTGTTTCAAGTTGTATGCTTCCCTTTGTCAATATCTGCAACCATGTAATCTACTACATGTATCAAACAATGCCCAAAGAGGATGTGAGATAATTATCAGTGGCCCCCCACCAACGGTGTCTCTGAAATATAGCCATTTTAATGGAAAACAGCAGTGTGTATGCAAGTAAATATAAAGTAAAGAAAGAAATACACTATAACAAAATACCAAGTACCTACTTCATCCCCCAGAAGTTTCTGAACATATAACCAGTTCATTAATTATGTAGTCACCATTTAATATTCATCGTACATGTGAGGGATATCCAACAATGACATCACCTTATGAGAGTATCAATAGTGAAGACCCCAATACGTAACAAGGAATATTTGCAAAGATATCTAGTGAGGGAGTTCGAAGGTAATAAACAAGGTAACATAAATCTCCAGGAACACTAACTTAGTATTATATGAGTCTAGATAAGGGGTAAGTGGTCAATCCAAGTAGCATAATATAGTAAATTCCACAATAAGTCACCCTCAGAGTCCAAGGTGACTGACCAAGGTAAAGAGGGCTATGCAAAGGCAGGGCCCTATGGGATTTCGCCATCAAACCTACTTTCCAAATGATGGATACAAGGAGTGTATCTGAGGAATCGTTTAATAATTTAATGTACCCAATGGTAGTATATAGGGAATCATATGAATATAAAAGAACTAGAGTCTAGGTGGGTATCAACCTATGAAAATTGCATCCTTGAATCAGAATGGGGTTCTCGAGACACATGGTATTCTCTTCTCAAAATCCACAGTGACCATAAGTCAGTCCGTTCCTATTCGATATTGTAATCATGTAATAATTATTTATGTTCAATTATTGTCTTCCATTAGTGTGGATAGGTAAAGTAGAGTTGCACCATTTATTCATAGGTCAAATCCTTTTAATCCATTAGTGTGGATAGGCCATGTACCGTTTTATCCATTTAATCAAGTACTAATTAACAATTAAGGAATACTCAATTAAAGTGGTTTACTCTACTACCTTACATTAACATTAAAAGGGGTTCTATGTACATGAAACCTTTATTCAATCTAATTTGTTAAGGTGATGTTATATATTTAGTATAAATTCCATTTCACATTTCACATTTAACATTTTATAATCATTTGGAAGCACTAAACTTAGGCGGGTCAAGTTGTGAACATACATGGTTCATACCATTATTAAATTCTCATCAATATCAATTCATTATTTATGGAAAGGCTCACCTTTATGAGGTTCAAGAAAAGGAACACCCAAATGGTGGCACAAACGTGCCGACACTCTAAAAACCCAAATATGGAATAACCTTGGATGCAAGGAAGATTGATTTTTTGGTGTAAATGATAACAAAAAATAACATATTTAGAAATATAATAACCATATGATTCGGAAAATTATAATGATGGAATGTAAATTTATGAAACAACATCCAAAAAAACCAGTGGGCCCCACATGAACATTCCAAAACAATGAACATAAGGGGTAAGTTATAGACCACCCACCTTAGGGTTGTATGATCCTTCTACTTCGGTATCATCCCTTGATTTTCCTCAGATAAGAGTAGATCTATGAAATGGTGAAAAATTCCCACATGAAGATATCTAGGTCGAGGGAAAGAGAGAAGACAAACAGGTAAAGAGGACTCGAGTACTTACCATAGTGCAACCAACGTGACGATTGGATGCCCGATCTGATGCAAGGTGAATGAGATCTCTTGATCTCACGATTTTGCCTTCAAACTGATCCCAATGGGTGAAAAAAGGGTAATATACCACTGGTTCATGAATTAGGAAGAATGATGATGATTAATCTAACATAAATGAAAAAATTAGAAACTATCCAAAAAATTAGCTAGCGCACGGTTTGTCCACATAGTTTGTCAAACCATGTTAAAACCTTGAGTGATTGCCCTACCCAAATAGTTTGGCCACATGTTTTGATCAAATTATGTGAATTCCATGCTCGGGTACCTTGAGAAATAGGGCAGTCAGACGGTTAGGCCACACAACCATGCCCTAACCGTGCGTGGTGGCTCTGTATAAAAAGAACCATCCACATGGTTTTACTCTAAACCATATCCAGAGTCTGTTTCCCCCAAAAATATGGGTTCCAGGCATCGAACAAATTTCAGACACCATCATAACCTTTACAAATTCAGTAGGAATCTAGATTAGGTCAAAATAAATGATTTAGACCTAAAATTAAAGGATCCATAGTAGAGTGAAAAACCTATCTCTTATAATAAGAAAAAACAAGGATAACAATACGTATATAATATAATACTATAATCCAAAAACGGGTTTAATTAACTAAACTGATATTTCAATTACCATTTCCTATCTAGAACACTGAATAAAAATAGTCATTGTTTCCTCTATCAGAAAACAATCCAATACTAAGACTTCGCCATTTCCATAAAATATGAATCATTATTGAATTTCATATTTTAAAATTGAATCCAAATATATTTAATTTTATAATATATTAATTTATATCATTTGAATCTATTATAATTAATTTTCATAAAATACATATAATTCAATTATCATTACGTCAATTACATAGAACATAATTCATAATTTCTTCTTTGTCACTATCTCCCAAAACTCTATTCCACATTCATTTAATTAACTTAATTGGTTATATAATTTTGAATCACTAAATATTCATGGATAAATATTACCCAAAATCCTCAACCTCTCTATGAAATAAGAAACAACAAACAAGTTAACAACCACACCCTCACCTGTAATAATTCTATATTAGTTACCACTCCCTCATATTTCAACAACATCAAATACAATAAAAAAATTTGATATCATCAAAAATTTAAATTCCATAAAAAGAAAACCATAACAAATACACCTTGACTATAACATGAATGAATATAAATTATAGTTGAAAATTCAAAAAATACCCATGTTGATTTTTGTTTCCATATCACTTATTCAACTATTCATTAAAAAATAATATCATCATCAACTCAAGATTTAAACATCCTACATTCATTAATTTCATTAAATTATTTAACAAATTATAATGTTTTATAACTAATTAAAATATGTAAAACCAATAAAAAATTTTTAGAAAAGAAATAAAATAATAATAATTTAACACCAATATAAAGACAATTAGTTAAATCCACCATGATATTGTCAAATTGAATTAAAAAATACCACAATATTCCAAGGATTTGATAAAAGGAAAATAAAAAATGGTAATTCTTGAATCCTCTTAAATTTGTAATTAATATTTATGTGATGGAAATCAAAGTATGACATCCCTCTTCATGATGATACAATTATATACTAAAAAATAATAGTGTGATATCCCTTATTATCATGTTTAGTGATCATTAAAAATAAATGATATTAAGGAACCTCATAACATTATGGTCATAATGAAACCACAATTACCCTATCATTTATTTTAAATGAAAAAACCATGAACCCACACTTCACACCCAACAACTATTAGACCAAAAAAGTGATTTATTGAAGAGGATAATGGTGCAAAACCGTAAAAAGATATGAATTGAAATATCAGGGCTAGGACTTGAAGACACAACACAACCCATCACAAGACAACTTAAAAAATAACAACAGTATAGATAGATCCATCTTGTCTCCTTTATTTAGTTATTTTGGAAAAAAATCATGGTTCATATTATGAGATAGATGTTGTGATTTATATTTATAGGAAACAATTCATATAAAACACTTCATTTATGTCATCATCATCTTATAAACACATCCTTATCCCCTTAACCCTCGAAAAAAGAGAGATTATAATCTAGAGAAATCCATGCCTTTAATTTTAATCAATTCTACAATAGAATTTTCATTTATTTATAATCAATGAAAAATTAAATAAATTATCAATAATTGTTTTTGAATAGAATACATTATATTTTTTCACTATGAAATATCACATTTATGAATTTGGAAATTGAATTTACTCTTCTCAAACACATTAATTATCTCATTAAAAATATCATTAGTGAATATAGTCATTATATATTTCATTTTGTAAATTTTTAAAAAAATTAATATTTAAAAATGTCGTATTTGAAAAAATTATTTTTTTATTATTCATTAAAAGATTTATTTTTTTATAAAAAATAAATAATATTAATGGAAATTCTCTACATGTTGATTAGAAAAAATACACATTATAAAAATAATTTTCCAAATAAGTCAATTTTAGTATTTAATTTCAAAAATAAAAACTAATTTGAGTGTACGATATTATAAAAAAATGATATCAATAATAGAAACTTATATAATATTTTAGTTCCATAATACGAATATTTATTTAATGAAATTATAATTTTTTACTTTCTTTTTAATGATAAATATTACTTATCAAATATTTTATTATTCTAATAGATTATTTACTAATATAATGATCATGTTACTACTCTAAAGGTTATGTTACTATTAACAGAACTATATTACCACTATTATTTTTTTAAATAATTATTATTTCTATTAATAATAATTAACAATGTTTCTTTTACATTTATCTATATATAATTTTCAATATTTAAACCTAATAATAAATATTTTTTAGTTGTTATAGTGGTTTTCAAAGGAGTAATATTAAAGGGAGATCATAAAACACAATAGTTGAATTTTTTTTTCATAATTACTTTTATTTTTTTCTGGTTTTAATATTTTAACTTATGTAATATATTTATCCTTAATATTTGAATTTATGTACTGCTTTAATAAAATTCAGATTTTTTTCATTATATGGGTCATGTGATTTAATTATACTATACCTCATAGAAATATTAATTAGGAAAATTTCATATTTAAAAGTGTTGGTCATTATAGTTCCATACAAGATCACACCTTAGGTGAGACAATTCCATGTGTCTCAATAGAATAACAAAACATAACACAGAGGGATTGGAAAAACTATGGATTCATAGAATTCATAATTATATAGTAGAACATCTCATGGAATGGAACCATATATGGTTGTCAATATATCAGAAAAAAATCCTCGTAATGCCTAACCTACATAATAGAAAGGCATCATTTCAATCACCATGTATCAATGATCATCGTTATGATCTCATTGTAGAAGTCCCACGATGCCCATTTCATTTTCCAATCATGTAGGATATTTTTATAATGTGAAATAATTTATATTCTCAATATGATATCTTTTTTATTAAACCCTCACCAATCCCTAAATCAATTTACCAAGGTTTCACCTCTTTGTATTATCCTGCACACCGTACATGTAGTGTAAAAACCTACTCCCATCCCCACTAAAAATGGGAATTATCAAAATCCATCTCATGATTATTCATGTCATCAATTTTGTTTTTACTGATAATTATCCACAATTGGAATAAAACGTCATACGTCCATCTATACCACACAACATATACTATCTAAATTTATTTCCCATCATTCCTAGGCATACATGATTAATAATATAAGAATAAACCACAAACATGTTAGTCATAGATCACATAAAGGATTATTCATATTCTCTTTCCTAAACAATCCTATGGAATTACACATGTCTATACACTTATATTTGTCCCAAATCACCCATGTATCATTTATATCACATAATGTATCCACCCATGATTCTCATAGCTAAAAAATCTTGGTTCTCGGTACAATAACACTATCATGTAATCCCCGAAATCACAACCCATATTATATAGTAATAGGGAAAACCCCAGCCAACTAATACATTAAAATCATATATTTTTTTGTTTGGTCATCCTTTATCTAGACACCGCACATAGTGCATAGAGAATAAACCTAATATATGTCATATCATAAAAAAAATCCATTCTCTTATCTAACTTAATATGAGGTATCTCATTAGAAATACACCCACTATATTGATACAATTTCCAATGTGGTATCCACATACCTAACTACTTACTCTTATGTCATCACTATGACATCCACCTGAATATGAGAAAATGAACACTATAAAATTATATGTTTCAATTAAAAATATATTAGTTTATTTATATATGATATCACAAATAATTTATCATAAAAAACTAAATTAATTAATTTCGAGTCTTTTAATAACGTGATCTGGTATTAAAAAAATATTTAGCAGTCACATATAGTCATTAAAATATATTTTAAACCTTTTTGAAATGTATGATACATATATTCAAAACTTTATACATCCCAAACAAAGATAAGAGAATAAAATAAACTAATAACCATTAAATATTGTAAAAAATAAATCACATATAGTACAGAAAATTGTTCACCAAAAACACTACTCCTAGGAAACATGAATTTCAACATATACTTGTGTGATGTTTGTATAAATTTATCTTCAATATGATGTTTTTACATATAATATATCTATCAATAATACTAATTATAGAAATGAAACTAAAAACCATTCCATTGTATCATTATGTAACTTTATAGATAGGATATCATTTCCATTGACCTGAACAAGTGTAGCAGAAACCATAAAATATCTTCCATATATACCAATTTCTATAAATAAATACTAAACGCTTGGGAAAGTCTCATGGGCAGACTATACCCCTTGTAATAATGTGAACATAAATAGATAACAAAAATTAAATTATATAAAATAGATAAGAACATCACAATAATATAGATTCTTAGTGGAAAGATTAAAATATATATAACATACACCAATAGAATAAAAAAATAAACACATTCTATGAAAACTTTATCATATATACCAAGTAGGAACTTTTGATCGGTTAATTACATATATGGTATATATACAGTAAGGGAGAAAAAAAAATTGTGATATTACAACTTGACACCAAAATAATCTCAATATTCCAACAAAGACACTTAATCTTATTTACTATTTTTAGGAGATTTACCAAAAATGGAATGATAAACATAAGGTTTTTATCTCCCCCAACCTTCATGCATAGGGTTTCATGAAAAAACTTATTATAAATCATCTAATAGGGCCTCAAATATAATCGAATATATATAAAAAAGCATACATAAAATAAAATTAAAGAAATAATACATGACATATATGTATATATATTTCTTGGATTCCAAAACATGAATATACGTTTTTTAACCTGTTCATTTATTTTAGAATAATCATTATTAATTAAAAATTGTGGGATGTTGTTTTGGAAGGTCCAAAAAATAGGCATTGTGTTACACATATCCATCTTAGGAATAGTAATAGGGATCCAACATCCAGAACCACTTATATCTAAATATAAAGGGATTAGGTTTCCAATATATATTCCATTCATACTCCAGGATATTGATTTTCAGTTTATAAATTTTCTAATATCATAATAATTAGGTAGAACAATTCTATCCCAATCATGATCATAATGATCCATTGACCATTATCCATCCTGTTATACATCCAACTCTAAAAAATTTACATTCGCTTTTGGACATATGGATGGTCAGTCAGTGGTTGACCCACCCAACCTCCTTAGGGATAAGGTGCCCTATATTGAGCTCATATAACCCATAATGGGATCATTATAGGATCACACTTTTTGAACACATATTACAAATAATGATAAGAATATCATCTCAAGTATTTTGGGAATCTCTCAAATAGAAGTAGAAATGTCATCATATGTCCCGATTGTTTATCAACATCAAAAAATAAAAAAACTCATGCATAAATAATTATAATAATTAGACACATAATTACTAGTCATTGCTTTTGGATAATCATGCATCACACCAAACGTATCAAATAGAGTAACATAATAATATATTATCCCTCAACTAATATCTATTTTTGATTCACTTCTATCAAGAATACCAATGAACACAATATAACTCAACCATCCCATGATCTCCAAAAAACTCATGTAACAAATTTGAATTTAGTAAACAAATTCAAATGATTATTTATTACATTGGAAATAATATTATCACATTAAAAATAATCCCAATGATTATAAGTTTTATAATACTCGACACTTACATGAATATTACATTACATTTGATTCATAATCTATATAATTATAGTGCCTGAAATGTTATTATTTTTCTATTCATTTCATTACTGATAATTTAGTGTTATTTCAGATTTACTATTAAAATGACTAAAAAATATAGAGGGAGAGATTAAAAATCTATAAGGGATATAAAATAAAAAAATATGACAAGGAATAACATTCTCATAAATAATATGGATAGAATAAATAATCATATAATTCCCTATAAATGATAACCTGAGAATTACATATTATTATATGATATAATAATATAAATAAATAATAACATGGATAATAATAAATTAAATAATTTTTATGGAATACATAATGTCAAATATCATTACTATTTCATAAGGACTTATGTTAATATATCATGTATAAAGGGTAAGTTTCCCTACCAAATGTCATATATTATATTTGTTACTAATTAATTATGAATAAATTAATTAAATATTATTTTTATGATTTTAATATCATAGAAGGTAAGGATTTTTTCACATGGTGAAATACTGATACATGATGAATGATAAAAATGGTTTCATATATTGAAACCATACTTGGTGAAGGTTTCCTGGAATTGGAATACCAAAAATTAGAGAAAAAGTACTATTGAATGATTTTTACATTTTAAAACAATGATTAGATGGATTGGATATCTATAGTATCAATTCATATATTATTATTATAGAGTTTTACGGAATTTTATGAAGTATTTATCAATAAATATCAAGGATAGAAAAAATGAATATTTCATCAAGTGTGTTGTTCAATATCTAGTTGATGTATATTTTAAGAGTGTATTAATTTTTCAAAAGAGTAGGATGATTTCCTTGAAGAGTAATTAATTTTGATAGAAGAGTGGGAAAACAAGAAAAATATTAAGGTACATAATATTTTGTAGACTTATTTAATGGTAATATATGATAAAATTTAAAAATATGTAAGATTAATTTAGAGGTTCAAAAGGCTATATAAGAATAACATCGAGAATTAACTGTCAATGTATATATATATATATATATATATATTTAAATGGATCTATGTATAATAAAATTTTTAATCAATAAGATATGAAATTGTAGAAATGTAGAAAACAAACTATGAAAGATTAAATTGTAGTTTATCCCGGTAATGGAAGATTGAGATAGAGGTCGATTAGTATATGTAACAATAAAATGGATATGAAAGATTAATCTATGTAATAAACTAGTCACATATGGATAATATAATTATCATGCCGGATTATATTTAATATTCTAGGATGACGTATGATTTAGAAATATATAAAAGGCCCACTTTGAAAAAAGGATACATTGTAAGATTAAATTTGAAAGATAAAAAATCACATAAGAATAATATGGAGACTAAACTGGTTATTCAAGGTTAAAAATGTATTTAAAATTGTAATAAGAAAAATCTAGAGATATTTTTTAACATGTGATAAATATAATAAGAGTTAATTTTAATTTTTAATGTCTGTATTTGAGAAGATATAAATTGTTATAATAAAGGGATATTTGGGGATATATTTACATGTAATATCTAGTGGATAATGAAATGAATCCATATTTGAATAATAAATACATTATATTTAATAAAGATATTAGACATTATAATTTTTCATGAATTTATTGAAATTTATTTAAATATTTTTAGTGATAATAAAATTTAAAATTAATATAGACATGTCTAATAAAAAAGAATTTTGAGATAGGTGATTTATTTTAGGAAAAAATAAGATATATATATATATATTATTGATGTATTTTTCTTAGATGGATATGGATATAGCATAAAGTGGGAAAAATGGATTATTTAAATTCCTGGTTCTTCTGATGGTAAGGTCTATTTTGAATGGATTGTTTCTAATATTTTGGTTTAAGGTGAATAATGGTGTTCATTAAAATGAAAAATATGTTTAAAATGAATTGGTATATTCTATATGGTTATTTAATAAAATTATACATTAGTGAAGATAATTATTTTCCAATAATTATTCTAATCTGAATGATTTTTCTTATGATGTGATGATTTTTTATGGAATAGATTTAATTTTAAAAAATTAGTTGATCTCGTATGATTGTAATGGTGGCACCATGGGGGAGATGAAAGTTGAATTAATTTATAAACATATGATGAAAAAAAAGTATTCTTAAATGAAATTATATAAGATACCACTCATTTTATAAATTATTGAAAATTTCTCACAGTAAATTCCTAAATTCAATGAAAATAGAGTTACCCATTGGTTAGATGTGACAAAACCATCAACCGTTGTAAAGGTATTTCACCATGGTGTGGGGTGACCACATAAAAATCATTTATATATTGAATAGTAATATTATAGAGTATTTTTGTACACTAGAACAAAATTGGGTGTATGGTCCTTAGATATATCATAGTTCTAGTGGACTAAGTAATGTACATGTGTCCTAGTGTGCATTTTTTTATATGTGTTTTATATCTTTCATGACTATGGTTGAGGGGGAAATTGATTAAATGATGTTCCTTATAATAAATGAGTAATACTTGATTATGGGTGTGGGTTTCGAAAGAAAATTATTATTACAGTAGAAACCTGATTCAACACCCATTATGGTTTCCCTGGGATATTTTCAATAATAGGTTCATCCTAATAATATCTATGAAAGCCTAAAATATTTATTTGATGTTAAATCATTTAAATAAAATATTAAATTTTTTTTCAAGCTAAGATTCATATATAATATGTTCTATATTTAATATTTATATTACTTATGGATAGAAAAATAATATTTTTTGTTTCTATCTGTTAATGGTTAAAGAATTATACAATATATAATTATTTATTTTGTTTTCAGAATGTACCCCGAAATAGTTCATCAAGTGGAGAAACAAAAGATATTTACCAGAGGTATATTTGTTATGTTATTTATGAAAACTAATTATTATTCCACTGAACGTGATATTAGGACTTTTTTGAAAAAAATATCTTTGAAATAAATTATCCAAAATCATTGTAAAGAGTACCATAGGATCATGTAGTAGATATAGATTTTATTACATACCAATGATCAAATTTAGTGAGAATTTCGTTTTTTTCAATGGAAAAATGATGATTTAAAGGAATAAAATTAAGAAGAATGATATTCCATTTAAGGAAAGTATTGTTGATTTTTATGACAGATCATTTATTAATAGTTTTGAGGAAAATGGAAGAAAATATTTGAATTCAGAATCACATCCATTGACTTAATATAATTGTTATTTTATATAAGAAGTATGAATGATATTAAGTTTAATGAACCGACCAATAACACTATATGAACTGGACTCTTAACCGATCACCCCAAGCTTGAAAGGGATTGTTAATACCCATAGTCTATAGATATTCAATCAGGATTTAAGAAACGCAAGTTGGGAAAGATATCACCCTCTTAGAAGATAAAATAAATTAGATAATACAGTGGAAACATATAAATAATAATAAGAACTGACTCATATATATATACACACTCAGTAGAAAAGATACATGAAATCAAGGTATATAAAAAATAAAACACAATCATGATCACCCATCCCCTAATGGTCATTGACCACCCACCAAGTCCCAAGTCACCTTCCCTCACCTAAAAAATAAGAAACCCACAATTGAAGATGAATAGAACCTATGTACCGACAGTAAAACAAATAAAAGCTATATACACCAATTGATATATTAAGGGTATGAGAAAAAAAATACCATTATAGGATCTTAGTAAGAAGACTAGGAAATTTCCCAAGAATAAAATTTAGATATTCATGTCTGAAGATATGAATAAAAAAATTTGGGTTTTTATACTATAAGATATGATGGTAAAATCTAGAAAATTTCGAAAAAGGGAAAATAAAGAGACACAATGATAATTTATAAGAAAATGGAGTCCAAAGGAAAATATTTTACCTTCCAAAATCTATCTTTGAAATGTCATGAGGAAAAAATTTCAAAACAACTTTTTTAAAAAATAATCCTCTTTTAATAGTGATTTGAAAATAGATTCATATGATAAGGATAATAGTGCATAAGAAAGAAATGATCTAGTTCCTTATATCACATAATAATGTAACATATATATTTTTCATGAACTGACCCACTGAGGCCTACTTATCCAAAGGTAAGATGAGTGTGACACCCAAGACCTCCAACAATAGCTTAGTTTTGGGGGACAAACACAGAGTAGGGATAATTCATAGATGGGAGGGATTAGCCTATGGAACATGTACACATTCACACATATATAACTACCAATATAGTATTGATAGTTAGCATAAAAATTATAAAAAATATTTCATACACATATATCTCACGTAAATTTTTTATAATAGTAAGATAATGGAGAACGTGATAAATTCAATCCCATTAAAACTGTAATAGCCTACCCTTATAGTAACTAGGGGAAATATATTAAATAAAACTAATGGAAACAACCATGGTCCATGTAGCTCAAATGCGTTCCATTTTATCTAGGTCCACCTCAGATGAATTATTATGGTCTTTAATCTACATAAAAAATTGAAACTACGGGAAGATTTAAGGTCCGGAAAAGTATAAACATACCGAGTAACACACCTCGAAATCAAAAAATATAATTCATTAATTGAGAACTAATATCATTTTTACAAATTTATGTTAATCACAATATGAGAAAATAACATCTATTACATTGATATAATAAATATAGATAAAATATCTCAAAATAAGGTTTATGCTTCACTACTATCCTCATATTCTACTTGAGGATTCAAGGGAATGACCATCTAGGAGAACTTACTCCTCGGGTCCGATGACATTGATGGTGATCATCTGAGAGGTCATGCTCTTTGGTCCATTCCATGATTAAGTATATTCTGGAAGTTAAGATATTTCAATAAAATGATATAGGATCTGACTTCGGGAAACTGGGGGATACCCAACCTTACTCATTGTAATCTTCTAGTTTGGGGATCACATGGCCATGATGTTAGTAACGAGAATCCTGACACAACCTAGGTAGGAATGATAAAGGATTACGCCCCAACATAGACTGTGGGATACCTAATCCTTTCAAAAATAATAACCATACAGGGGATCAATCAATATATTATTAGGAAGGGATGCCTCATATTCTATCCTTGGGGTGTACTAATGGAACACACTGAATAGATACTTTCCTAGAGTGATGAGAAAAGGGGAATTAAATAATTTTTTTAATGGAAAACACCATGCAAGGGGGTGCACAATTCTCCATCTCTTTTCACGTATGATTTTTTTCTCCATCTTATTCCCATATACACTATCATGTTCTATTTTACATTAGTTGTTTCTATGTACTCTTGTAGTTCATGGGTGTTGTGGAAGTGTCTGAGTACCCTTTCCATGTCCTTTCTTGTATACCCTATCCATACCCTAGTTTTTGGCTAAAATTGTGCTCGTATAACATTTAAGAACAAGTCGAGTTACCATTTTCGATACACTAAACATGTGTTAATTTTTATGTGTGTAAACACAAAGCATCACATGAGGGGATTACAGGGCCTATATTCATCCAAACTACACAACGTATATATCATTAATTTACAATACCTCATGAAGATACCACATGTCTTTTCCAATACTATCAACACCTATGATCTAGTCATGAAATCCTCCACTAAACTCGAATATAATATTGGAAAATCATATATCCTCAGCATTGGCCAAATTCAGTCCACCAAATTTCTTTGGTAATGATTCTAATTTTATCTCATCAACGAGAGAAGAAACACATGAAAACAAGGTCAATAATCTATTAACAACCTTTAATCACACCACATTACATCTTGATCATGCTCTTGATCCCAAACTGAAACCCATTTTAGTTATCTATTGTGTCTAATATTTCATGTGCAATGATGAGTTCTTGATTATTTTTGAACCGCCTGTGAAAAAGAACACTAATGGTGAATGCATGAAGAATAATGGGATAAAAAAAACAACAGAGTGAGGAATGAAGATTGGAAATTTTATAGGTTTGAATAAATATATTGGCCAAGAAAGAGTCAAATGAACGTGGTAATCAAGGATCAACATGTAATATTAATGAATAATTATAGGGTTATAAATAAACACCGCTAAGTCATTGATCAACCTGTGAATCAATTTAAAAGAATGATAAATTAACCGACAACATGGGATAATAAATACTAGGATTAAAAAAAATATCTAACTCGGATTTGGATAATATCTAACGATGAATGGACAAAAATTAGTTTCATTGGTGAGATCAATGATCTTTATTGTCATAGAGGACACACTGGAAAACTAATCAACAAACCATGATCCCGACATCATCCACCAATCTAACCTCATGGATACCTTCAAAACTATATGGTTATGTGGATGAGCCTAAGGGGTTTCTATAAAAGTGATTATATAGAAAAGGGATCAGTGATCTCCATTAAATAAACAATAAATTGATTTATTGATTTATTCATTTATTATTTACCCCATGATATCTCTTAATCCAGTTACCTAAAACACAACATGGTTATGTTGCAACTAGAGTGAAACCATCATTCTAGATTTCATACCAGTGCTAAATTTCCCATTCAATAATATGTTATAGAGATATTACATTATTTCAGAATAACTTTGAAGGAATTATATAATATATTTAACATTTTTATTATATCAACACGGAGGTACCCTGGGCCCCTGGAACCTATGTTGAATCCATTCATTGCTTAGAAAATATTCTTTAAAAATCAAATGTTTAAAACGAAATAATAATGTCAATAAATTCTTCCCAACCTAGGGTTTTCCATCTTTAAATGAAAAAAAATCATACTCAAATTGGTGGGGTTATGTAACTAACATCCAGTTCTCCCACTCCTAGGAGCATTTTTGATGATTATTGTACTACACTTTGACACACACATAATGAATTACATGATCATGAATGCTATTTTCCTATAGTTCCTTTATATTTATGGGTTACTCTATGAATTTATCAAAATAATTTATTTATAGATTTCCTTATTTAAAAACTATTGAAATTTCATGCTCATACCCTTATAGATTTGGTACATAGAAGACATCATGCACCAGGTCTAACTTTAGCGATTGGGCTAAGTGGTATGCCTCCTCACCAACCCTACCCAATATCCAGAATGGGTCAATGAATATTAGAGATAAATTTACACCTTATAAATGTATATATAATCATCTCTAATTTGTGACGTTCACGAACACATCATCCCCCTCATATAACTCCATTGGAGTCCATCATCATGTAGTTGAAGACATATGATGGGTATTGTCCATCCTAGTCCACTTCTGGATGACCTATACCATCATTTTCATTCTTGAAACCAAATCTTGGTGAAAGAGTGCTAAATTCCCAAGACTATCCCTAAATAGTTATGACCTAAAAGAAATATTGTACAGGTCCTTGAATGGTTCCATAATAATAGTGGGCTTGTATATTTTTTTTTGAGAAAACTCCAATAATGTTATTAGATAATCATTAATTTGAACAAAATAAAACTTGATAAACCAATGAATTTCCTATAAAACATTAATGGATTTCTCAGTCTCAACATCTTTATGGGGGAGAAATAATGTGATCAATTGAAACAAAGTCCCAATGGCCTCTGATAACCCTATCCATAATTGTGAAGAGATGCAAGAATCATTTTTTAGAATGTTCTTCAAGGGAAATCATTGAATCCAGTATATATCATACATGCAATTTCTTACAAATCACTCAAATAAACTCTTCTATCTAATGCCTTTGAAGTAGGGCAACATCGTGATTTTGTCCATGATCACCTAGTCAGTTTCGTACCCTTTTCTCAATCCTGGAATCAATGTCAGAAATTCATTAGAGACACCATCCCACTTACACATTCGAAACTCAGGGGTGTGTGAAATCCATTATAGATTATGGTTTTAATATATCATCTGTTCACATGTGAGGAAATGAGAGACAATATTAGCTATATACATCTTCATCCCAGCCCACTAGAATTATTATAAAGGGCCTAGATCATATTCACCTCTATTGGATTCACCACTAAGGGTAATGTAAAAAAACCTCCAAACCTAATCTCATAGAATCACTAGAATGATCATATTTACTAAAAAAGAGGACATTCTCCCCACCTTCAAAAAATTTATCATGAGAATGTTCATTGGATATCTGATCACAAATGGCCTAATAATATATAACACCCAAATGATTATCCCACACACTATGAAAAAGAAGAATGGTAAAACCCATACATTGGAAGAAAACTACAACCTACTCATCCACTAAAGAAAACTATGACCAGGAAAAGTTCTCTAATGCCTCTCTCAACAAAAATGATCAAGGTCTCTTATTAATAGTAACTTCTACTATGTTAAAGTATTCACGCACATATACTATCTCAAATTAATAATCCCAAAGAACACACATGATAACTTATATATCAAGTCAATATATTTCTAATATTAGATATTCTTGTGACTCTTTTGGTGACAATAGAATTTAATCTAGTCTCATATAATCTTGAGTTCCCATGTATTCATGGTAATGAACACCAATGCTACCTCCAAATCATGGGTCATATTGTTCTTCTCATTGGTTCTTAGTTTCTAAGACACATTAAAAATCACCGCTTGCCCATATATTGTGAGACATCCAAGATTAGTTCTGAGAGCATCATAGAACACCAAATACTTCTAACATCCTGGATCTGGGTGCCACTCAACGGTTCCCCCGAACCCGGTTGGTCAAATGACCTCAAGAGCATTTCCCCAAACGCTAGAGGCTTCTGAATAGAAGCGAGGGCCCATGTCTGATAGTGGGGAAACTATGCCCACATTTGTCAAACTGTAGTGCAGTGGAAAAGATAAATAACATACAACAGCGGAAGTAGTAGAAAACTATACTACTGAAATAGGAAACTGAATTCAAATAGAACCAACAGTCATATACATATAAAGATGCATCATGTCACTATTTCTATGAAAGAATCCAAAATATGATAAACTGAAATCAAATACAACACAATACAAATCAAAGTATAAGATACATCTAAACAAAACAAATCTGAGAAAACAGAATGTAGCAGCATTGCAAGCATAAGCTCGGTCCCAGGCTCTCATACTCCTCTGTTATAATCAAGTTCCCATATAGGGTACCTTTCCCCTATTGACATCTAAAGAAATGTAGTCTTTTTGGGCCAATTACATGACCCAAATAGGGTGTGAGAAATAAATCTCAGTAGGCACCCACCAAAGGCATGTTCCCATCTGTCAGTGAATGTGTACAACTATAGTGGGAAATAGTAAATGTAGTAAACTAGTAAGTACTCGAAAGTAACTATCACTACTATTTTCATTGGAATTTTAATTATTACTTATCACCTCCATGCTTGTTCTTTGGTTTGGCAGGTACAACATACAAAATCACCACCGTGAATAATCTAAATAGTAGTGTCCTCAGACATACTAACCTTACCATCATGAAATTTAATGAAATACGCGCAGGTGATTTCCCTCAGGCATAAAGATCATTGCAACTATGAATACAAGATATGGCCCTCGGGCATTGAATCCACAACCCAGAAGCATCAACAAATTTTACCCTCAGGCTAACCAAACACTGCCCATAGGCTAATAGAACACTACCCTCATGCTAATAGAACACTACCCTCAGGATAATAGAACACTAACCTCAGGTGCAAGGAACCAGGTGGAGCCCACAGTTTAAACAAAAATTTATATAATATTTCTTTCAAGAAAATTCTATGCACAATATAATCATGGCATACCCTCGAAAATCATGTCGGAATGGATAAATAGAGGAACACACCCTCGGGGTGGTCCTGGATACAAGAAATGATCCCAAACAACAATTTTAATTTATCAATAGATTACAGATACAATTCTAGATATCTCCCAACAAAGGCCTCATCCATACGACACCCCATCCATTGGTGCGTAGCACAATGGTACACAATTTCAACACAACAGTTGATAATAAACATCAGACCACCTACCTTGATCGTCTCTGATTGGTATATGTGAACAACACCTCCCAAATCATCCATGAATTATGTAGATATGAGATAAAATAATTCCTGTTCAAAAGTAAATAACTTCCCTTATAGGAAGAATTGGTAAGAACAACTCAAGGAGAGAGGAGGGCTTACATGTGTGGTTCAATCGAGACTGTCAAAGAAGTATTCAGATTCCCAGTGTGCAGTCAGGAGATCCTTGAAGCTCTGGCCTCCTCTCCCGACTCCAAAAGGAACTCAAAGCCTCCTCTACCAAATGAGGTGGCTACTGCCCATTTTAAGAGAAAAAACAAACTACACCGCATGTACTCTCAAGTACATGTAGTGTACTTTTCATTTTTAAACTGTTCCTCTGGTGGCTTCTTTGCACCGCGGCATTGTTCATCTATAAACATGAGTACATGGCGTGTATTCTTGATTACATGACTTGTACTATCACTCCACTGGTAGCTGCCTCCACTGCCTTACTATTCACCTGTTGACTAATTACACGATGTGTAAATAATACTACACGGCGTGTAGTAGGTTTTTACACCCTTCATCGCTGACAGGCCTACACGCCCTGTGTACTCATCCCACAAGGCCAAAGTACACTGACTGTGGACAAGTACATGGCGTGTACCCATAAAATTTGGGATTTTTTCCCCATTTTAGTTATTTTGTCAAAAAAATTAAGGAAAAAGGAAAAGAAGAATCCCATACCTCGAGAATAAGAATCAGGTTCTTACAAACTTCCCCCCATAAATCAATTTGTTTCCGAATTTCCCTTCCAACGGTGGTGAAGATATAGCAGTGAATAACTATGGACACTGAGCATGTATGTTGGCCTCCTGCTCCCAGGTTTCGTCCCACACTCGTCCATGCTTCCATAGCACCCGTACAATGGGAACTGACAGGCTTAGGATAACATTCATTCTCCTATCAACAATATGAATCAGATTCTCCTCAAAGGATGCATTGATCTGAAACTCAACCTTTTATGGCTGAAAAACGTGATATGATCTTGAATGATAGTGGCACAACTGAGATACATGGAAGATGTAGTGAATGGCCCAGTACCGCTGTGGTAACTACAACTGGTAGGCAACCGACCCGACTCTCTCCATAATCTCAAATGGCCCCACATAACTCGGTGAAAGTTTACCATGTCTCCTGATCCTCCTGTGTCCCGACCTCGGTGAAACACGCAAGAAAACCTGATCACTGACCATGATCTCCAAGGGTCATCTACGGTGATCAGCATTAGATTTTTGATGAGAATTTTTGGTAGCCATCTCCTTCTAAATCAACTGGACCTACATAGAATTCTCCTCCATGAGATGTGGTCCCAATAAATCTGCCTCACCTGCCTCCCTCCAGCACAAAGGTGATCAGCATGGCCATCCATATAAAGCCTTGTATGGTGCCATCTTAATAGTTTCCTGAAAACTATTATTATAGGAAAACTAGACTAATGGTATATTCTTCTCCCAAGAGCCCCCAAAGTCCATGATGCATGCCCAATGCATGTCCTCAAGCACTTGTATCGTACGCTCTGAATGGCCATCAGTCTGAGGGTGGTAAGCTGAAATCAGAAGCACATGTGTACCCAGTGCCCTCTGCCAACTCTTCTAGAAACGAGATGTAAAATGGGCATCCCTATCTGAAATGATAGAACGAGGGACCCCATGAAGCCATACTACCTTTCGGATATACATCATCCTGAGATCATCAACACCAAATGTCTCCTTGATCAGCAAAAAATAAGCTAACTTCGTATGTCTGTCTACCATAACCCACATGACATCACTTCCTTGAGGTGACCTCGTCAACCCAGTCATGAAATCTATTGCGACATCATCCCATTTACACTCCATAATGGGTAACTGTTGTAATAGTCCAGTTGGCCCCTGATGCTTCGCCTTCACCTGCTGATAGGTGGAACATCTCGTAACAAACCCATCTACCTCTCTCTTAATACCTATCGACCAGTACTGACGTCTCAAGTCATGATAAAATTTGGAAACTCCAGGATGCACTGACCAAGATAAAGCATAAAACTCCCGCATCAGCTCCTCACATATATATCATGGAACCCACACTTGTATATGGAAATGTCGTACCACATCATCACCTATCGTCCATCCAGGAGGAGGGTCCTTACTTTCCACTGACTCCCGTAGAACTAGGCCTTCTGAAACTGATAGATGTCTCATCCTTACTCTATCCAGGAGGGTAGAAGTCATGGATAAGGAAGAAAGATAGGTTTTATGCGGACTTTCGTGCACCTCCAAATGCATCTCAGAGAACAAAGCCATAAAATGCCACTCACCACTGGCCTCCTTTACTACCTGTGTCTGAGACTTTATAATACGTTCTTCAACTACTGCACTCCCCTTAACAGGTGTATAAGAAAGATCAAAGTCGAAGGACTGATGTTATTCAACCCACCTTCATTGTCTCAAGTTCTAGTCATGCTGAGTAATGATGTATTTGACACTTTTGTGGTCTTTGAAAACCATAAAATGATCTCCCAAGAGATAATGTCTCCAACAAAACAACGAATGAACAACTGTAGCCAATTTGAGGTCATGTGTCGGGTAATTTCTCTCATGTGGCTTCATCTTCTGAGGCCCGTACGCAACAACTCGATCGCCCTACATCAACACTTATCCCATCCCAATACCTGATGTATCACAGTAAACTTTATATCTCTTCCCATACTTTGGATGTATCAGAATTTTGGATGATATCAACCTTCCCTTCACCTCCTGAAAGGATGTCTCACAAGCTTCTGACCAAACAAACTTCACACCCTTCTTATTCAAACCCGCCAACGGAGCTGCTAAGCAAGAGAAGTCCTGTATAAAATGGATATAGTAACCATCCGGCCCCAATAAACTCTGTATCTCAAATATGTTCTTAGGATTCTCCCTGGAAACTACTGATATCACCTTCTCTGGGTCTAATGCAACTCCTGTCTCTGAGATAATACGACCCACGAAGTGAATCTGGCCCATCCAAAAGTGGCACTTTGAGAGATTATCCTATAAATGATGGTCTCTCAGTGTACTCAAAATGATCTTAAGATTGGTGGCACATTCATGTCGAGTGTGAGAGTACACCAAGATATCTTCCTCGAAGACTACCACAAAAGAATCTAGATAAGGGAAGAACACATGATTCATCAAAGCCTTGAAAACTAATGGTGCGTCTATGAGTCCCAACAGCATAACCAAGTACTCGTATAGACCATATCTGCTCCGAAAAGCTGTAAATAGTATGTATGATGGTCTAACACATAACTGATGATATCTGGATCTCAAGGTAATCTTCTAGAACACTCGTTCTCCCTAAAGTTGATCCAAAATATCATCAATCCTCCGTAAGGGATATTGGTTCTTAACTGTCAACTGGTTCGGAATATGATAACCTGCGCAGAGTGTGAGGGTACC
Organism: Viscum album; assembly: GCA_963277665.1. Taxonomy (NCBI): domain Eukaryota; kingdom Viridiplantae; phylum Streptophyta; class Magnoliopsida; order Santalales; family Viscaceae; genus Viscum; species Viscum album. Next base: position 2,068,944,699 of record OY728121.1, read on the forward strand.
ATCCTCCTTCTTCGCAAAAAGGACTGGGGAACCCCAAGGAGAAGTACTGGGTCGAATGAAAACCTTTTCTTGTAACTCCTCCAAATATATCTTGAGCTCCTGCAACTCAGGTGTAGCCATCATATAAAGAGTAATAGACACCAGTTCCACTCTTGGCACAAGATCAATAGGGAAATTCACCTCATGCTCTGGATGTAGACCTGAAAAGTCATCTGAAAAGACACCCCTGAAACAATAAACAACTGGAGTGAAATCCTTTTAACAAGTCCCCTGGTCATCTAGATATAAACTTACAATCTGGGCTTGTACTCCACCTCGCCCACGATGCTCATGTCCATCTCAGCTCGCCTGAACATCCCATTCACCCATGTATAGAAACAATCTTCCCTCTGGTGATGTGAAAATCATCATGCAATGATAAAAATCCACAAAGGCTCGGAAGGGTACCAGGCAGTCCATATAGAGAATGACATCATAAACTTTCATCTCCTAGACATTGAGGTCCCATAAGAAGTAACACCCACCAACCACAAGGGGGAACTCCTTGAACTGATACATAACTGTCGTCCTCACCCCCAATGGAGTGTCTAGCATCATGATATCAGAAGAAGAAGAAACAAAGAGCCTAAGGCTCTCCACAATGGCCACAGATAGAAAACTATGTGTATAACCAGTATCAAAATGCACCGAAGCTAAAACAGAAGCAATGAGAATAGTACATCTGACAGTGGAAGGTCTGGGATCATACTGTTGTTTGGTCTTTTGCACTTCATATGCATGCTTAGTGTTGCGGCCCTGTGACCCAGCCTGGCTACACTGAGCTGACCGGCCCTGCTGCCTCTGAGATCCTGGTGTTTGGCCACCACGGCCACGACCACCATCTCTACCTGCATGCCCTGACATACCCTGAATTTCTTGACAGGTAAGAAGATACTGGTCCTGCTCCCACATGTAGAGTATATACAGAACCCCTCTCACTAGACACTGGTAGAAATTCCCTACAAAAACACTAGAGATGACCCATATTTCCACAAGCTCAGTATCCCACTATGTCACGTGGACATTGAGGTCTCTTGTGCGCATCTCTACCACACTGGTTGCAAATGACCTGGCCACCTAAAGTATTATTCAGGCTTGTACTAACACTGTGAGAGAAATATATCCACCTCTTCCTCTTACCAGTTGTAATAGTACTAGAAACTAGTGTCGAACCGCCCTGGCCCACACCACTAGCCTTCCGCGGGTTCCACTCAGTAATCAGTGCCTGGTTCAAAATAGCTTGTATGGTATGTAACCTGAAAACACTTACAAATGCTCTGATTTCACACTGAAGACCATCCTCAAAGCGTCTAGCCCTCAACGCCTCATCACCCACTAGAACAGGTGCAAGACGCTGATGCTTGGTGAAGCGAGAAGAATAACCCATCACTGACATGGCGCCCTATTGCAGATTCATGAACTCTCGATCTCGATCAGCCCTCAGCATCTCCAGGAAAAAAAATTCATAGAAATATACCAAAAAATCTTCCCAGGCCATGCTCGGTGATGCTTAGACTGGGTGGTAACATCCCACCACCTCTTGGAGGAATCACAATAAATATATGTAGAATGCTTGACCATCCTCCCTGCAGGCCTCTCCAAATGCTCGAATATCATCTGCATCGATTCCAGCCATGACCTCACTTCCTGTAGTCCACCATCCCCTTAAAACATAGCCAGATGATACTGCTAGAAGATACGCATCAACTCTGCCATAGATTTGGCAACCGGCAGTGCTCCATGGAAGGTCATCATGAACTGTATGAAGCCTTCATGAACTACGCATCCATGCCGGAGTCCATTATAATGGCTGACACCGCATCTGGAACTACTGGAGGTCCCATTGGTAGCCCATGGACCACCATCTCAAGAGTATAATCGTCACTGCTCTCCTGGAGAAAAACTGGTGGTTGTCTCAGTGGAATTACTCTACAAGGTCAAACCCACACCTTAGATCAAGAGTATCAGAGACCGAAAACAAGGATACCATGAAGGGAACATGAGAAGGAAGGTATTCAATATTTAAAAAAACATGACTACAAAGTGTGTATAAATACTACACGGCGTGTTCTCACAGGCCATCGACGTGGGCGTGTACTCCAGCTAAAACCGGTCGTGTAACACCCCAAACACACAATGTGTCATCTTAATACACGACATGTACTTGAATCCTCCTTCCCATCCAGAGTCCTTTTACACGGCTAAGCCACAAGACTGTCCTAAAAAATACCACACGACATGTCCCATGGGGGCACGGAGTGTGCTCGAAAAGATTTCACTAGATCGTGTTGTTCGTGACATGACCTGTATACTCAGGCCACACTACACGGCGTGTTCTAAAAAGACACGACATGTTCAATGAAGCCCCATACAGAACCATGTTTATCTCTACACAAATCGCTACACGGATGACACTACATGGCATGATACAGGCGGCCACGGTGTGTACTAGGAAGGAGAACACTGACCAGTGTTGTTCGTGACACGGTCGGGTGCCTGGGTTAGACTACACGACGTGTTCAAGGTCAACACGACATGTATGTCTTAAGATCCTGTCATCCATGTTGTTAGTTACACGGGAAGACACCATGTCAACACTACACGGTGTGTACAACTGGTTCATGATGTGTTTTACCAATCCATTCCCTACCTCGTGTCCCCGCCACATGGCCTATGACACGGGAAGAGACTACACGGCGTGTACTGAGGGTACACGACATGGACATAAAAAGTTTTTATTTCTTCCCAAACAGAAGAACACACGACATGTTTTCGTAGAACTAAACAGCATGTCTGTTGGTTTTTATAGATTGTATGCCTCAGAAAATACTCTAAAACCCAGGAAAACATGGAACAAATACCTACATGCCAAATTCCAATCCGTGAGGGCCCACACTCCCCACGAATCAATTCTTGGCATCTTATACATGTTATAACAAGGTAAAATCGTTAATGATCCACCAAATTCCAGTTATTGAGGGCCCATACTCACCAAAAACCAATGTTTGGTGTTCATCCTATCAACAACCTCCCTCAAAAAATACCCAAAAAAATATCAGGTATTTATTAAAGCACCTATCACAACAACATGGTTTTCTATCACAACAACTATCACAACTACATGAAATTCCTAATGTGCCTAAATGGCATGGAAAGTATGCATGGAATGTGATTTCAAGCATGTTACTAGATGATTCATGAGACGAAATACCCTCATCTCATTGGGTTGCAACTAATGAGAACCAATCCATAAAATATAAACAACACACTACAAGTGCGTCACCAAATGGTAAAAATCAAATCAATTGTAAATTTGCCAAAATTAGAAAAATTACAATGTGAGGTAAATTGGCTTTTCCCCATACACAAGTTAGCTACTCTAGATCACAGCTTATTACCAACTACCATGTCCTTCCTATCCCTGACTAAGGCTCCAAATAGTATGTCAATGAATAGAATGCCTCTGATACCACTTTGTAACGTCCTAGATCCGGGTGCCACCCAATGGGTGCCCCGAACACGGTTGGTCACATGACCTCAATCGCATTTTCCCAAACTCCATAGGCTATCGACTAGCAGTGAGGGGCCAGGTATGATAGTGGGGGAAACTATACCATCATTTTTCAATGTGTAGCGCAGTAGAAAAGATAAATAAAATACACCCGCGGAATTAGTAAAAAATATACAACTAAAATGGGAAACTGAAGTAAAAGGGAACCAGCAGTCATATATATATAAAGATGCAGCATGTCACTATTTATAGGAAAGCTTCCAAAACAGGATACACTACAATCGAATACAATACAATACAACTCAAAGTACAATATACAGCCAAACAAAACAAATCAGAGAAAATAGAACGTAGCATCATCGCAAGCCTAAGCTCGGCCCCATGCTCTCCCACTCCTCTACTACAATCATGTACCTGAATAGGGACCCTTTCCCCTGTCGACACCTGCAGAAATGTAATCTGTTTGGACTGAAGACAAGACCCAAAGAGGGTGTGAGAAATAAATCTCAGTAGGCCCCCACCAAAGGCTCGTGCTCCACTATCACTGAAAGTGTGCAACAAAAACTAGCAAAAGTAAATGTAGTAAACTCGTAAGTACTCAAAAGTGACTATCACTACCAGTTTCATTGACATTTTAATTATTACTTATCACCTCTAAGCTTGTTCTTCGGCTTGGAAGGTAGAATATAGAAAATTACCACCGTGAATAATCTAAACAGTCGTTTCCTCAGACATACTATCCTTACCCTCAGGTAATATATTCAAATTCCCGCAGGTGATTTCCCCTAGGAATAATTATCATTACCCTCAGGAATACGAGATATGGCCCTCAGGCACAAAAACCACTGCCCAGAGGAATCAACAAAGGTTACCCTCAGGCTAACCAAACACTTCCCATAGGCTAATAGTACACTACCCTCAGGCTAATAGAACACTACCCTAAGGCTAGTAGAACACTTCCCTCAGGCACAAGGAAACAGACCGATCCCAAAGCTTAATCACCATTTGTATAAAAATTCTCTCAAGAAATGAAATGCACAATATAATCATGGAATACCCTCAGGTATTTTGGTCAAACGGCTATACAGAGAAACTCCCCTCGGGGTGGTCTTCGATCTAAGAAATGATCCTAGAAAATAGTTTTTATTTATCAACATATTACCCATGCAATTCTAGATATCTTTCAGCAAAGGCCTCATCCATACGACACCCCATCCATGGGTTCATTGCACAACTGTACACAATTTCAATTTAATTGTGGAAAATAAACACCAGAACACCTACCTTGATCATCTCTGATCGGTATACGTGAATGAAGCCTCCCGAATCATCCAAGAACTACGTAGATATGGGATACAAGAATTCACGTAAAAATGTAAATATCTTCTCTTAGAGGAAGAATTGGCAAGATCAGCGCAAGGAGAGGGGATAGAATACCAATTCGGTTCAATCAAGACCATCAAAGAAGTATTCAGATTCCCGATGTGCGGTCATGAGATCTTCGAAGCTCTGGCCTCCTCTCCTGGCTCCAAAATGAACTCAAAGCCTCCTTTGCTGAATGAGGAGGCTACTGTATGTTTTAAGCAAAAAGAACAAACTACACGGTGTGTACTCTCAAGTATATGATGTTTAATTTTCATTTTTAAACTGTTCCTCTGACAGCTTCTTTCCACAATGGAACTATTCATCTGTCGACATGAGTACACGACGTGTATTCCTGATTTCATGGCGTGTACTATCACTCCACTAGCGGAAGCCTCCACCGCCATACTGTTCACCTGCAGACTGATTACATGGCATGTATATACTAGTACATGGTGTGTAGTCTGTTTTTACACCCTTCATCGCCGACAGGACTACACGCCATGTGTACTCATCCCACACGGCCAAAGTACACGGCGCATGGACCAGTACACGGCGTGTACCCATAAAATTTGGGTTTTTCCCCCATTTTCCTTATTTTCTCAAAAACACTTAAAGAAATAGGAAAAGAAGAAACCCGTACCTAGAGAATAAGAACTGGGTTCTTACAAAACTCAACACCCTCCCCTTGCAATCTGAATATGGGGGCAATCACCATCCTTTTTGAAAAATCCTATAAACTTTTCTAGAACTTTTTTTCCATATAAAATCCTACACATTTTGGTTTTATGTATTTAAGTGTGCCAAAGTAGTATATGAATTGAGAAATATTATCCAATAGTATCCTACCAATCCAATGAAGGTCTTCAACTAAAACATTCTCTATGGTGGATCCCATGCTAGGACTTCCCTAACCATTATTGGGCCGACTGTTACACCCTCATTTGGGAAAAAATGTCCCAGGAAGTGGGACTCTTCAATCAAGAATTGAAACCTGGGTATCGTCCAATAAATATAATTTTATAAGAATATGTACAAGACTAACCTCAAATGTCTCAAATTCTCATCCTATAATTCATGGTAAACTAGGATTTCATCAATGATGTCTATTATTATATAGTCTAATAAGGGATTGATGATCTAGTTCCAATGTACCATGAACACAATTGGGATGTTCATTAATTCAAAATTTATCACCATGAACTCATAGTATTGGTAGTGAGATTTGAATGTCATATTCAGTATATCCTCATCACAAACATGGAGCAGCTGATAGTTCAAATTGAGGTCAATCTTTGAGAACCGTCGGTCATATTTTGACTAATGAAATATATCTTCAATTCTTAGTAGTGGATACTTATTCATGAGTCTCACTTGATTTAGGCATTAGAAATCCACAAATAAACACAATCTCATATCTTCCTTCTTAGTTAAAAAAACCTGGCATCCCCTGGGGAAAACATTGTTTGCAAAATCCCATTATCTAATAATACACCATCCACAGCTTCATAAATCTATATATCTATGAGATAAATCTAATATAATTGTGAAAATAATGATGTAGTCCATTTTTGAAAGTATATATTTAATCTTATCTCTTGATGGGGAGGTGAGACCAATAGATCCTTTGGGAAAATGTCCTCATAGCCAGAATTCCCAGAAGGAAGCTAAATTCTCATAACATATATCACGATAAGGGAAACACTATCATTTAATTAATAATCAACTATATCATATTTTTTATGTCCCCATCATCCACAACATGGGATTACTTCTCACTAAAAAAAGAAAAAATTTCCCCCTAAATGGAGAAACACCACACTCTCTTCCTAAAATATCCAAGATATGCATGAAATGTATTATGAATTTCCAAACCGATAATAAAAAAATATCACTCATATGAAATGAAACCATTGGTAGTTATCTCCTCCAAGCATCATGCCACACCATAAACATATGTTTGGCACTGCAAAATCTCCTCTAGTGGGAGTCTCTATGGAAGATGGTCACCCCAATGACTCCAACAGAATATCTAGGTCTCGAACAACAGATGTGGAATGGAAAGTGTGAATTGTATATATATCTTTAAATAACTCCTCTAAAATATATAGGACAAATGTTATACAATTAATCATTCCTGGATCCGCTCAGTCATATGACTCAATTAACTATAGAATCCCAATCCCCAAGCTTCCGAAGCATGGATTGGACCACTAGGGGGAGTTGGAAACATATCCAAACATTAGAAAGATCATACTCCTCTCCTAAATCCTATAAAATTTATCTCACCTTGTAGACCTCCCTACAATATACGATCCATCTTCCTTGGTGGTCCATCAACCATTTCTTTGCTTGTCAAATGGTAGGACAAATAAGGCCACCAAAAATGTCTCCACCTTTTATAGGAGTGTCATCCCCTCTTCTATAGAACACTTGAACAATCCTCTGAGACCTGAACTGAAGAATCTATATTCTTAGAATTTCTCCCAAACTACCTCACATAAGTAGAATCCTAAATCTTTTATCAGCTTCTAGCTAATGAACTGTAAACTGTATGGTTCCCACAACCAGCTCCAACTTTAATTGTTTTCTTACGAGGATTTTCTCCCCCATAGAGGATCACTCTTGAAATACAATATAAGAAGGAAAGAAAGGAGATACAACTCAAGATGATATATATCAGAGAGGTCCCCACTCAATGTTATGAGATCTAAAGTACACATTAGAAACTATATCCCTAGATTATCATGAGAGGATAGTGAATCATGATGCATACTATACCACTATAATACTAATTTTATGGAGATCTAGAAGATCCATTATATGTTTTTTGTTTAATGTATCTAGGTTGGAGTTATCTATAAGGATGCACTCAAAATCTATCCATGATAGAGTTCCATCATTATTCATCTGAGTCACTAGATTTCACCATCACCCAATAGAGCCATGTAGAATACATTCCACACAAACCACCAATTGATTGGGAGGGTTCCGAAAAATGGGGAAAATCATCCATTTAACTCAAGACAATCCCCCAAAACATTAGGGTCTTTCACATGAGGAATCAAAATGAGTCATTACCTCAGAAACTCATGGAGTGAACACAACCATTTCACATCCTAAATTGTATCTTTTGGATAAACCTATTACTCAATCAATATAGGTATGATCGAAAAACCACTTGACGGAACCATATCTGATAAAATACACCCATCTGAGGCCTCATTACTAGTAATATCATCCATATGATCTTTATTTATGAAATTATAACTGGATTTCATCTTGGTGGAATCCTAAAAAAAATTATATACCATGGTAAGATAGTATATCAATAGAACTGACTCAAGATGGACATGGAAAAAATAACTCACTCTTATATGATGCATGAAGTTACTATTTAGTTAAAATTGTGCCAACATACAAAGAGTCAAAAATAAGGCTATCCCATTCTTACCTAAAAGATACATCATCTTCCCCAACAACACTGAGCTCCAAGAATAGATATATGAATAAAATAACCTTTGACACTATTTTAACAGATCCCAAACCAAAACTCACAACTAGAAAATATATAAACTTACGTCCTATGATGACCATATATGATACCTCTATGTAATGTCAGAACCCTCTTGGGCTTTCCATGCCATGGGTAATCTGAGTGTGACTCCCCAAGAATTCCATTAATAGGCATGGTTCTAGAAAAAAATTGTGGAGCAGGCACAACACACATATGGGGGGCCTTAGTCAATAGTTCTTAGAAAGACAGACACTCACACACAGATATATATATATATATATATATACTTGAACACCAATACAACGTTTAAAGGTAAGATTCCAATGATACAAAATTTCACATACACTACTATATACCACATTAGAGTACGCCACAAGTACATGAAAGGAAAAGGGCCAAATAAAATCCCACACAAACTATAAAAGATTCCAAATTACTTATAAGAAGGGGAATGATATCAAATTACTCTCATAGAATGAAAAATGTTATATATAAATATATTATAGTCCTAATGATCTATGTCCACCTATTAATCAATCATAATTTCAATTTTTCATAAAACATGAAATGTTTGTGTAGATTCCTTGTTGAAGAGAGTAAAAACATTCCTAGAAGGATGCCTCAATATCATTAAACACATAGCATTAATATTGAATTAAACACAACATTAGGAGTCAAGTGGGATATGATAAAATACTAATAATAACATAGAAACACTAAAAATAGATACCAAGTATCTATGTATGGTATTAAATAGACTACTAGCATAAGATTGAGCTCAAGGCTTTAGGAAAATTCTTTTCTTGGAGAACTCACTCCATGGGTCCAATAATGATGATGGATATCATCACAGTGGAAATATTTTTTGGTAATTTCAATGAATAAGGTCATGATAGAACATTGGATAAGTCGACACATAGATAGGGGATATCACATAGGGTATATGGGGGATACTCAAAAAATTATAGAGTAACTATCTTCGGTAGGGATTACATGACCAAGAAGTCAGTAATGGGATACCATACCCAATATTGGGAGGAATGGGAGAGGATAACACTTTATTCCACGTAGTGGGATACTTGACTCTATCCATGACAATCGTCTAAAGGGTATCAATCATCATATTCGCATGAAACCATTTCATATACACCCTCATTGGGATGGACTAAGGGAATAAGACCAATAAATAATCATATAGACTAACAGAATAGAGGCATAAACCATCTCGTGAAATGTTATATATTGAGTATTGGGATTACATGGTGGTCCTTGGATAGTATAGGTATTCCATTGTCCTCTTTCCCATGGACATGTAGTATAAACCATGCACGTCTACTTTGGGGATGCTAAATTACTCTATCCGTGTACAAGTGTTATGGTCTTGTATGGGTACTCTGTCCATATATGTTCCCATGTACATTGCTCATTCCCTCATACCATGTCTTGGTTGTTCTAGTGTACTACAAGGGTACACGTATGGTTTCAAGGATTCAGTCAAAGTACATATAAATATCCCACATTGAGGGTGATATTTGTTTTTCCATATAAACCAATGCCTCCACATGAGGGACTATAAGGTGTGTTTTCATCCAAAGTGTACACTATATATATCTTGATTTTCCCAAAACACATGGACCTATACAACATACCTTTCCATTAACTTCCACCTCCTACAATATGGACATGAAATCATCCATGAAAATCGTATCACATTTTTAATAATCCAAAAGCATCAATGGTGGCTAGATTCTGGCCACTTGATCCATAGGGTAATACGTCCTGTTGGACCACATTTATGACCACCCAAACCTACCAACCAATAGTCACATATCCATGAGAAATCACCCATCTCACCATGTAACACATTTATCTTGCTCTCGATATAAAACCTGAACACACAAAATTTATCGGTTATGATATAAATTTATTTTGCAATGAAATATTTCCTGATATTATTTTACGTTTAGTCAACCAGAACATCAATGATGAACACTAGAAAAAATAGGGTAGAAAAGAATAAATCCCATGAGTGAATACATGATATTTTCTATTATCTGGGTTGTTCTCAATACATTTATGGATAAATCATCAAACTCTAATGGTAATCAAGGATAAATATGCAATATAAATTCCAAATTCTCGGAAGTTAAATCAACACCAGAAAATATATGATCAAAGAGAGAATGAATTTGTTGGAAGGGTTGATTCATGTTCAACATGGGATAATCAAAATTAGAATCAGACAATCAAAAAAGAAAAATCCTACCTCATTATTAGATCAATCACCACCATATAATGGATCCACATTTATATTAATAGAGATATATAATAACTTTATTGGTGAATAAGACACTGTGTAAAATCAATTAGTGAACTATCATCCAATCATCATCCACCAAACTATCCTCACCAATCCCCTATAATTTATTAGTTTATTTGGATTAAACATTATTTTTTTATAATTTTATAATAGTGGTGGGATTCAGTCATCAAATTAAATAATCAATAATTTATTTAATTAACTAATTTATATTTTCATTAATCCATGCCAAAATAATCTCTAAAAAATACATGATGGACACAAAAGTTATTTCATTCCTTTGGTAACACCCACATTCTAGATTTAATAGAGGCATAAATTTTACCACTTGAGACACTATATGATATATATCCATTATCTCATAAAATAACCATTCCTATTATATAAATTATTTAATATATTTATTATATCAAAACCAGGGATCCTCAGTCCCCAAAATCACATGTTGACCCTATTCCAGGATCCAATATTTTTTAAAAAAATATATAAAAAATTATAAGAGAAATGTAGTTTTGATAAAATAGAAATCAATTAATATAATAAATGAATAAAATCATAGATAATATTGTTCCAATAAAATAATTATTTATCATAGTATTTTATCAAGTAAAATTGATAAAATTCAAAGTCACATGAAATGAGATAGTTGTAGATCTATTTTTGAGTCCTCTAAATTCATGAAAAAATACTATCATTGAATTTATTCCATTAAAAAATCTGTCCATTACAAAATCTTATGATCTCAGTTCACCCCAGCCCCTTTGGGTCACATCCCAAACCTAATTGCAAATTCTATAGAAAGACTCTTTTTGGAGAGTGACTGAACAATATAATAGTAGAAATCTATGTCCTCTTATCAGGATACCCATCGTTCCCATAGACTATCAATGATGTGAGTTAGATATCAAGAAACGAGGACCACTATGGGGATCCACAATAGAATAATTGGGCACATTAAAAATCCCATAGAATTAAATGATCCCATCTCCAAAATAAACCTAGGTTCCCTGAAATTATAAACCCCTAACTTCAACAACTATCATCATATTCATAAAGCACCATTCATCAATGAAGATTAAACTCAAGGGGTTAATCATGAATTTTCTCAATAATATAATTTTATTCATAAAGTTTCAAACATTCCTTTAGGGAAACCAAATTGATAAAACAATCCTTTATCGTTTTACCAAGAAATAATTTTGATTCATCCATTAAAAATGTCCAAACATACCCATTTACTTTGAAAACCTCTTTAAAGAATCAAATAGGCCATTGGAAAAACATAAAATAGTGAATCTATTTAGTATTTTGAAATAACAATACCACCTACATTTAAAAATCCCTCAAAATTTATCCACTATATAATTTCATAATACATTTCCAGAAATAAAGCATTTTAATCCTATTGGAAAAATCGACAAGGATCAACATCATTCAATTAAAACAAGGAATTAATTTTCATAAGATGAAACCATCTAGAATAAAAAAATCCATTTTGATTTCAAAACATTGGATCATTTCATAACATGAAACAATTCAAGAAACATATAATTTTCTTGAAAAAGTGTCATTTTAATCATCAAAATTATTTAACCATGATTAGAAACTTTTAAATGGAATAATCATTAATTAAAAATATACATCAATCACAATATCAAAAAAATTAAATTAAAACACATACATGGAGTATCTATAAGAAACCATCATTGAATCCTAGATATACCGCCCTCAATAGAGAACACTAAATCAAGTAATATAGATCCTTAGAGAAGTTATAAGAGATCCTAGAATCATAATTTTACAATCATCATTCTAGATATAATGAATCAATTGGATTTTGTGGCCTCTAGGAAGAATGAAATAATTTAAATAAGACACATAAATGGTTAAAATGAGAATGAAATACTGGAGTAGGATCATCACCTCTATTGGAACATAAATCTACCGAGAGATAAGGCCGGTAGAGAAAATGTTATCAATGTGGGCTCCAAAGGATCATGTGGATCATCCTTTGTTAGATGGAGAGAAGAATATAAATACAATGGGGGTTCCATGAATCAATTACTATACCACCCCATCCATATGACACAACCAACAATAACTCCATCAAGCTAGTGTAAATCATGGACTCTCTGGTAGCTCTCACAAGATCACTAGTGGAAATCCTACAGCTTTTCAAGATGTAGTTTTATGTCCACTTCTATTAAAATAGTCTAAGTCATCACATTAAACCTTAAGCATCCTAAAAACAAACTCAAAGATAAATCCATTGATGAAAGGGATTAAGGGATTTTACAATTATCCCAAATACATGACATTATTTATGTATAAATATTCCATTCAAAAATATAGAAAAGAGAGTCCACACAAAAAACGTGAGGTTGATAGTTCACAAAAAGAGGAATATTAAACCCAAAAAAACCTTCTAGAACAACTCCAAATTAAATGAAAAATCAAAATTATAATGATTCCTTAATGTAGATAATCAAAGATCATTACCCATATCTAATAGTACACTAACATCACTAAGATGACTGAAATCTAGATAAGGATGGAATCCCTCGCATAGGTATCCCAAAAATTTAGAGATTCACCAAAACTGGGGAACATGAGATGGAAATCCACCAATGACTCATCCATTTGTCCCAAATAAGAAACATTGATCAGTCGTGACATATATCCCTGAAGAATAGACATAGAAACCTCTACGGAAAGGTACACCCAAAACATTCCAACAATTCAAAAATAAATAACATCCACATATCCCAACAATGATTCAACTTTCGATAAAAATTGAATATGAATAACATTTATTCATACATCAATGATTTACCAAAAATAAACCAACAATTTAAAAGAATATATCCTCACACTAGAGTGATCATAGAAATGGCATTAACACCGCAAGGTTTTTCATCAATAAAGTGCTTTCACAATCATATTTACCTGATTATATTGCAGAGGTCTATCCATATCTTCCTTAATAGATCTCGAAACAACTTGGTCAGCACACAAATAGGTACCAACAAGATCTCAAAAGGAAAGCCATACAACACACTGAGAATTTTCTCCAACCAAAATTAAGTTAAAAGTAACATAAAAAAGAATAACAGGGAATCCAAAACTATATCCCACACTAACTATAGAGAGACACTAATTGAAAGAAACAATATAGATTTCAAAAAAAATCAACAAAAAATAAAACAAAATCCAAGAAAAAGGTTTCAATCCATCAATTATATCATAAAAACATCATGATTTTAAAACCATATAATAAAAAGGCCAACATAAACCTCCAATGGAAGCTCCTCCATTATGTGAGAATGATACACTCTAATAACAATGGATAGATCCATGTTTCCTTGATGATTCAATTTTTTCATAGTTCCCTTTGGAGAATATGATCTATGGCTCTTTATAGGTGCATCAAAACATGGTAGAACTTCTTGAGAATGATGGTCCCTAAATAATTTGTTAAAACTAAACTCCCCAGTTTTGTAACCAAATATACAAAAAAAATGTAATGGAATCCCAAAAAAAGGGTAAAAAACACCCATATATTTAATGAAGAACTATTTAGAATTACCATGATCTATATAATAATAGAAAAAGATATTCTTTTTATTTAATTTAGAATACGTTACCCACTCAACCTACATCCACAATCCACCTAATGTGAAATATTCCCCGAATACAACTATGAATTATTAGTTATCAACTTCCAATCGAGTTTCAATCCCCCCATAAACTGAATATTATATTTAATGTACCATTAGTTAAGATTTTAGATAGACCATTGATAAGATAGTTCCAAGTTATAAGAAATTACCTAATTCAAAACAAAGTACTTCATGGGAGTCATCATTAATGGGATTAGTTGAGAAATATTCCATACTTGGGAATTGATTAGAATACATCCAACAAAATTCTAACCATGATTAAGATCCATAGACTCTTGAACATTCTATTATTTTAATTCCATGGGATATTTATATTAGGTTAAGAGTGTATTGAATAATTATAAAGAATTTATGAACAGTAGTTATGGATGTACCAATCATTATAAAAACTCATGGCATGGTTCATAAAACAAATTAGGGATATAATTGACCTTTAGCACATTTGGATTCTTAAAAGAGTCAAATATTTCTTCATCATCTCTTAGTCACCTCATCACCCCAATAGAACTCCACTAAGCTCTATATAAATTCTTAAAAGAAATCATGATGTCTGTTTCAGGGTCTAAAATCATGAAGGACTTCATATCCACTATTGAATTCTGAGTCTAGGTAGAGTCAATAGACTAAGATTCCACTTTTTGAAAATATAAATTTATACTTAGATGACCAAAATAATAAACAAAATTCTGATCTTTTTTGGAAAAAATATTTGGGAAATTTATTTAAATAAAAAAACACATCATCTCAACATCATCCATTTGTAAAAACCAATGATAGAACAAAAAAACAAATTTTAAGTGGAACCCAAATCATATTTTTTAATACATCATATTTTTAATAAATAGTTTCTTCCCCAATAATAAAACATTACACTTTAATTTTGAAATGTAATGACATGATATAAACAATAAATTGTTTATAATATTAACAAGATCATGTAACTACTCCCATTATTTTAAAACATTACTCCCAAATTCTATTTTCAGAACTGTAAATATTTTAAATATATTAAAATTCATTTTTTCCCAAAAAATTACATTTAAAAGAAAACAAAAGAGTCTCTCAACATGTTTTTTACAAAAGAAACATTCATTAAATAATAAATTTTGGTAATTGAAAACATATTTCAAATATCCCAAACATAACCTATTTTTTTCTATTTTTTTTCTAATGGATTTAAAATCATTAAAAGGATTAAATTGATACAAAAAAGTGAATAAAAAGCACAACCATAATCATTAATTCAATTAGAAGAACCATAAAAACTAACTTCACAGAGATGGATTTATTTTGGAATAAAATGGAAAGGAACCAATGCTTAGGGTTAAAATAGAATAATGCATGGCTTGGTCAAATGGAAACTCCAACGATGAGTAATGATCTAACAAATAATAGTCTTAAATCAGATATGTTAAGAGATGTGGTCGTATTTCAATGGATAATCTCAGATATGTTAATGATTAATCCAAAAACAAGAATTTTTTTTGATCAATTTCATAAAATTTTCAAGTCTATAAAGTATACCATCTAACTAAATCGGCGCACACTCTCCTCCACTGAGATTATTCCTAGAATTAATCCAAATTCTATAGGGTGATGCTAATTGACATGTGATTCAGCAATAACATATCATACATATAAGGGATGTCATATTTCCACCCAAATTTCTCATGACCAATCCAGGTGGTGGGTGATATAATAAAAAAGGATGAAAATAGGGATCCACAATAACATAAACATGAAAAATAAAAATTCCATAATATACAAGGTTCTCATCTCATCATCACCCCAAAGATCCCTCAAAGAGTACAACCCCTATTTTCAATCCTATCATCATGTTCTTCAGGGAACCTTCATCAAGGAAGAGTATACATAAGGGGTTAACCAATAATTCTCACAATAAAAATATCTTCATAATGTACCAAAAAATAATTTAAGGAGAACCATATTGAAAAATTACAATTTTGTTTATTTAAAAATGCTTTACATTGAGTCATCATTTCAAAAAGTTTTTTCATACCCCTCTCCGTTAAATCATTTAAATGTTAAAAATATGCCTTTGAGTAAAAATAATAATGAAACCATTATATCTTTTACTATTTTAAAACATCATTACAACCTACCTTTTCAAAAAATATCTTATGTTTTCCATTAAGACATTCCAAAATATATTTCATTGAAAACAAACATTTTAATCCTTTTAGAAAAATCATAAATGATCAGAAAATTTTCAATAAAATAGAAATTTATATTTTATATTATAAAATAACCAAAATTAATAAAAATGAAACATCATTTAAAAAATAATAATTAATTCATTATATGAAAAAATTCATTAAATATACAATTTTCACAAGAAGGATAATTTTACGCGTTAAAATGATTAAAAATGGATAAACAGTTTCAAATGGAGGAAACATGATTTCAAGAAACCAATGAATCTAAAGAATACGAAATGACATTGAAACACCAACATTGAATATAAAAAATAAAAAACCTTTATTTTTCACCTATAATGGTGAACAATAAATCATGTAAGGGGGATTTACATAGAAGTGAAAACGGATTCTATAATCATAAATACACAACGAAAATTCTAGATACAATGAGTCCCATTGTGTTTATAGCCTACAGGAGGAATAAAAATATATAATGAGCTGAAATAAACGGTCCAGAGGATAAATACATTTTGGAATAGGATCATTACATTGATTATAACATGGATATATCACCAAATGAGGTTGGGAGAAGCAATGATGTCAAAGAGGTATCCACTAGTTCATGTGGTTTGATCTAGGACCGAGTGAGAATAGATGAAATGTTAAATTAGGGTTTCAAGGTGAAGTTACCATACCAATCCTATCAGATATCATACCTAGTGCATGTCATCCCACTGTTTTATTACATAAACATTTCATGAGTTAGTAAAAAGTAGATGATCATTTAATGTTAAGTTTATTGGAAACAAGGTACATAATAAATGAAAACATAATCCATTATTATAGAGAACATGAAATAATTCTTCATTGGTTAATCCTATATAATTTTAATGAATTTCCTAACATGGGGATATACACAAATGGAAATGGTGAGCATATGGCCCTCTAATTGAAAACGCGAGTAACAGTTCACATGTGATCATGAGGGAAAATAAATAAGAACATGAAGAATATAATTGTCGCATGAAAAAGATAAAATGTGGTATATTATAAATAAAATAGAATTAATAACAATTGGAAATGTGGATAAAAATTTTAATTTAAAAATGATTATGCATATGACCAAGGTTAATCACCGGGGAGTCATAAAAATTACGAAGGCTATTAACCAAGGTATCGTATAACACGCCACATCAAGAGATTACATTCATTACCAAATTTATTGGATCACCTTAAGGGAACACCCTTCATATGTTTTAATTAATATGATATATATACATATATATACCCCAATAAAACCTTTCATAAATAACACATAGAGAATAAAATAAAGGGGTTTAATATCAAAATCAGGGCATTTTAAAATGTGCTAAAAGATAAGATCCTTATGTCATATTTGTCCCAACGAAAGGAATTTTTGGGATTCAATTATGTTAATCCCGAAATAAGATAGATAATTTATACATATTTTTTAATACCCCTATAAAATGAATGTTTTGGTTATTGATAAAAAGTAATCAAAAAGGGATATTTCTTAAGAAAATATAGATATTATGAGAAGAAAATTGGGCAGCATGAGAGGAATGAAACATGGTTTTAGAAAATGTTAAAAAAGAGAGGGGGGAATTGTATATAATTATAAATAGTTTATTTATAAAATTAATGGATATAATTAATTGGGAAAAACAAATTTTGGAAATTTAAAGACCTACCACATAAAAATGGATCTTGAAAGTAAAAGAGAAGTTGATATTTCTCTTACATAGATGAGTAACTGCTGAAACATAATTATTAAGATATCGTGGGAATGATAAAACCTAGGGAAAAATCCTTGGGAGGTCAAAATATTATATTTTAATATAAGATTAATTATGAGTGAAATGAAATGGGGAAATGGGAGGGTATTTATATCAAAAGTGGGAGATTTTTTTATTAATTTCTTAATTAATTCCGTAGAAACCTAGGTAGTGGTAAATGAAAAACATTGGGATTTTACTAGGTATTTTCCCACTGTATTGGACCCATGAAACACATATTATGATATTTTAATCCTCAAATGTCTTCTAGTATTTTATATTATATACTTTTTCATAAAAATTTAAATTTTTCACAAATTTTTTTAAAGTCAAACATTCCTTTTTAGAATTCTGAATGTAAATTATATATTTGGAATTTATTAAAATATATTAAAATTCATGATATTAATAAAATAATATATTTTATAAATTTTATTGGGTTTAATTAGTTGTTATATCACTATGATAAAATTAGTATTCCATTAACATACCAAAAACTCAGACTATATGATTTAAAAAATGTTATTTATTTTATCATAATAAATCCAAAAATATGAAAATTATAATATATAAAAGAAACTTTATGTTTTCTATTCAAGACTACTATGATTTCCTTGATTTTTCATTTTATCTTAGAATAATACACTGAGATCGAGTTCACTCCTAGTATAGTGTCAAATTCCAACATGGGAATGAATACTAGATTTGTGATGAAATTATTCTAGAAAAAGACAATACTATAGTTTATATAAATTTTTGATGAATTGATAATCCCTCTAGAATTATTGACTAATAACTCTACAGGGAGAGCTTTACATGTGATTTTATATAACTAGAAAACATTGAGAAAATAAAGGAATTTGTAGAACCTAAATAAAAAACATAATCTCTAGATTTGAGAAAACAATGAGTACCAACCACCACATCATTTAAAGATTCACCATAAAAAATCATGATTAAAAAAATAATTTAATTTACCACTAGTCCAATGATGAGAGTTTTTGTGATTCCCCTCCACTATCTATGTATTTGGATAGTGAATTGAAAAGTGACCAAGTTTTCCATACATTATGCATTGGACATATGGACGTGCCAATACCATCTTACCTTTGTCTTCAGTGTTGAGAAACAGATTCTTCACCTCACTATGATAGTTTTGAGAAACATTTCCATATCTTCCACACATGTAACATTTCCTACTCTCGAAAATACAATTCCATGAATTCATCATTGCATATTTGTTTCATGTGGGAGTTTCATTTTTTAACACCACATACATGATCAAAGCTACTCCCAAAGATTGGATCCAATGATCTCTTACTTTAATTCGATCTATCAGACCATTAAATCTCCCTGAACCCCAGTTCAAACTTTATAGAACATCACATAGAATCTTTATAAATTTCATAGTCTCGACAAGCTAGAAACGTCTATATATAGGGTCTCAGTCCACCAAAGTACATATCTATCTTTCTATCAGGATCCATGATACATATAGAGGTTTAGCGTGAAAGAATTGTAATTTTAATCTCAGAGATTCCCACACATTCATTTTTCTTCTCATTCTACTATAAGAATTCCTTACCTATTTTAATTATCCACGAATGTGGGAATGTTTTATTAAACAAAGATCCCCTAAACTCTTCCCACTATATAGCATTAGTCTCCTTTCTTGGATTTGTGTTTTTAAGCAGTGTCCATCGTTGATAAGCTTCTACCTCTAAGAGGAATAGAGTGAGAGTGACTTTCTCTGGCTCCAAACAACAGAGTTCCTGAATGATATTTTCTATTGAGATTTATCCTTATTCCAAAATCAACGGGTCTACAGATCACCTCAAAAAAGGTGTTCATTGAAACATAACATACAAAACAAAAAACATTCCCTGTATAGGTTAATATAGTATCTAGGATTGATTCAACTTATTAATCATTACTCAAGTAAGTTTATTCAACATTATCTTGATGTTTTCCATTCTATCATCTATCTGAGGGCCATCGACACATAGTCTATTTCACGCACCATTTACATAGATCCTCTTATTTACCATAATTTTTTTAAAAAAAATACATAGTGATAAAAATGTTCATTTTAATAATATTATTCTTCTAAAACTATTTTATATCATAAAACAGTATTAATTATGATAATCATTAACAATAATTACATTTTATATAAATCCATCATAATGGTTCATAAAAATCATGCGATTGACCAAAAATATCCCCTGGGTGTTTCAAACTAAGAGTGTATAAAGAAAAATTGTCATGTAGTAGATCCCATTCTATTCTATATCTTAGTGGAGGTTTTGTGTTTTACTCCTAGATATTTTTTAAAAGCCATATCTTCTTGTTCTTATGCAGAAACTGATTTAATTACTCATAATCCACTTACTTGTTATTTCACCAAAATAAAAGTATATTTTCATATATTATATCATATCTCGAGGGTTAATTCTAAAGTATTCATATACTAATTTCCAAAAATAACTAAACCATAATGTGATAAAAAATATGGAAGCCCTAATTTTTATTACATAAACATGTCATTACATTTTATAAAATCGAGGATATTTTAATTCATAGTTTCTCAAATACTAGGTATATTATACATGAAAACATAAAATATTATTCGAAAAAATGTGAAAGGATTATTCATTTGTTCATCCTAATTACTTTACCCATATGTCATAACTCAGAGACATACATCAAAGTAATGTGTGAGCATAAGGGCCAATAATATAAAAGAAGGGAAACAATGAACATGTGATCTTGAGAAAAATCCATAATAACATGAGGAATATCTTTTTGGAATGAAAAAAATAAAATAAATAATATAATAAATAAATGAAAATGAATCATACAAGGAAATGTTGATATAAAATTTAATTTTTAATTTCGTAATCATATCATTTGGGTTAATAACTATGTTGTCATAAAAATTACCAAATTTATTCACAAAGGTATCATATTCCAAGTTACCTTTAGAGATTAAATCAGTTACCCAATAAATTGGAGTTCTATCATGGTGAACCCTGTATATGCCTTAATTAATTTGAGCCATAAAAAATATATTCAAAACATTTTATAAAAACCATGGGGAGAATAAATGAAATGAGTTTCATATCAAACACATTTCATTTTAAAAAGTGATTAATGGTATAATCATTATGTCATTTTTTGACCCTCAGAAATAAAATGAGGTTTTTGTGTATTTTAATACCTAATTAAATATTTCATGTTAAAATATAGGTGAATATGCCTAAAAAATAAAGAGTTTTGTGTATTCACAAATAGAAAACAAAAGGATAATTTTTTAAGAAAAAAATAGGCAACAAAACATGTAATGAACACAGTTTTAGAAAATTGTAAAAATAAATAGGAAAATGGTATCCCATTAAAGAAAATAAACCTAATATATTAATGTGACAAAATAAAATTCATATAAGAGTAAATTATGGAAATTCGAAAGGAATACCACAAAAAAATATTTCTAGAAAGAAAAAGGGAGGTTGATATTTCCCATACTTTGAAGAGTAACACCTAAAACATGATCATTGGGACCTTGGAGGATTTAGGGAACCTTTATAGGATTCATTGGTATATAAAAATATTAGGTCTTGAAGGAGGATGAATTTTTATTTAATGTAATTGGAGAAATGGGTTTGTACTTATAGAACAAGTTGAGGGTTGGTTTATTAATTTATAAATAAAGGGTCTGGACACCATGGTAGTGGTAAATGAAAAAAACATTGGCTTTAGCATGGTATTTTCGAATAGTATTGGAGATCTAGGACACCTATTATTTTATTTTAATCCACTATAATAGACCATAATTTCATATTCCTTATTTTTGTATGGAATAATTAAAGTGTTCACAAAATAAAGTTTCTATAGTTAAAGTATCGATTCTAGAATCAGGAAAGTAAATTATATTTTTAAAAATTGAATAAAATATATTAAAATAATTGATATTAATAAAATAAAATATTTTAATGTGTGGATTTTTGATAATTAATTATTTATTCACTATGACATAATTATGATGTCATTAACATACCAAAAAACTGACACTATATTTTTAGTGTTCACGAAAAAAATAATGAATTTTAAAAATTCTTATAAATTTACCCTAATCTAATTATTATGTTCAGATTTCAAAAAAAGATATTTATTTTATCATAAAAATTATGGAATTACAATAATACTGACTATTAAATATATAAATATGTATTTATTAAATATAATTGGGTATTGAAAATACATTGTAAAATTTTTCACACTCGAAAAAGTAAAACTAATTTTCCATTTATTGTCAAATAAGACCATTTTTATCATACCATTTCATTAAAATATGTCTTATTTTTAATATCTCAATTTATTCTATATATTTCAATCTTTTCTGGAAAGTGAAATATATGTCCGAAAAATCAATTTATCGAATTGCATCTGAATTTTATTAAGAATAACTATTCTTAATATAGAATTGATGGAATAAAACTTTTATTTATACAGTGGAATTACACATTAAGTATCTAAGGATGTGAAACATAACCCCTTATTACACCTTCATATCCACTATGATTAATTTTTATAATGGTGGTAATTTCATGGGGTGCCTCAGATAACATTGACTGAGTTGAAATATCCACTAAATAGAACTTCACCCATATGTGATTTTACTCAAGATTCACCAATTTATGCACTTATTGGCCTTGTTCATGAGTGAACCCCGTTGTTGGTACCAACCTCATATATTCTGATAGAAGTTCTTAAAAAGGAATAACTATACTGGTTGAGGCCATTAAATCATCTTTATGAATCAAATTTCATTTAAAAAACTTTAACTTATAAACTCTTATGAAAATATCCAATTTATTATCAAGATTATCATTCCCAATGTTCATATTGACTAGTGTTCATAATTGACCAATAGTGTGATGATAGAATCCAGATGATCACATTTCCCTTTTATATTTCCCTCATTAAAAACATATTTGTTTTTTGTGAATAATATAATAGGGCCCAACAAGAAACAATTATAATTCAAAAAGTCAGGGTCATTACACAATGGAAATATTGACTGACCAGTGGAGTCCCACTATATAGTTTTTGGATTCATCTGAAAAGGAGTCACCATTGTCTACAACACGAAAAGTCAAGTGGAGACCCACCAAATAGGAATTATCTAAAAACAATATCCATATTGATTTTCATGCACAGTAACCTACTAGTGGGTCTAATTGATGATATAGGAGAAAAACTATATATTTATAATCATCAGGTTCAAATACACTCCTTTTACATGGGTTTAGGTCATTCTTAGACCCCAGAATCTTCTCAAAAATAGACACAAAGAGTAATCCATTGATGAAAGTGATACCTGAATATTGAATTAAGTAACT
Organism: Viscum album; assembly: GCA_963277665.1. Lineage (NCBI taxonomy): Eukaryota > Viridiplantae > Streptophyta > Magnoliopsida > Santalales > Viscaceae > Viscum > Viscum album. Next base: position 2,068,968,485 of record OY728121.1, read on the forward strand.
AATATAGATAACATTGTTGTATCAATAAATGATATGTAAATTGATTAAATAAAAATGAAAATAAAGAAGATATTATACATAGAGTGGATTATATAGACATGTCAGAACTAGTAATAGATAACTAATGACTATTATAGGAGTTAACCATGAAGAAATTTATTTATAGGTTGGGTCTAGATAATGGAGGAAAGAAATTATTTAATAAAATAACATTTACATAATGCTGAATTAATAATGTATATGAAAAATGATTTTGAAAATATTTTTATTCCACTCAAAACTAAAATTCTATATAGGATAAAATCGAGAAAGGAAGAAAGTATGAGGATAGACTTCATGGATTCCAAATTTATGTATAATGGTATGCATACTAAGTACATTGGAAGAAAATATCGAATCCTGAATGGGGAATTAAATTCTAGATATCACTCCCATGTAATCCACAATATGCTAATCTTCAAAATAGGAAATTTTTTAATTTCTAATAATAAGTAATATTCTTGCCGAATCTTGAGGTAATGATTTTCAAAGAAGGGTTGAATTGATTTTGTAAAACTATGGAGTTATTGGATACACCATATATGTGTTTTTGGAGGAAAATTAACTAAATTGAGTGATAGATACTACAAAAAAACTCCTAATATCCATGACTACATGATGTATTAATTTATTGGGTTTCAATTATTTATATAAACAATTAAAATATTCTAAATTATATTTATAATAGAACAAATGGAGATTCTTATAAGAGAAACCATAATATGATATCAATAGAGAGGCATGTATTAGAGTAAAAATAATCCTTTACGTTGAAAATATATTAATTGTGATGATGTAAAGAGATTATAGAATAAAAAAGATAGTTTATTAACAAACATCGATTAATTTTTAATTATATCCCGTGTAGATAGAATAAAACATATATTGAAAAGAATAAAATTTTAATTATTTTTAATGGTCATTGATAAATATTTCCCTTAATCATTCCAATGTAGGGCCATAGATACAACTATAATGAAATAAGATATGATTGGTGGAAGATACATCACATGGTAGAGGAATTATGATGAATTATGTAATGAGGAAGCATAAGAAAAGTGATATAAAATGTGGGATTTCTTTAACAAAGGTATTGGATTTTAAAAAAATTAATATGAAAGATTATAAATAAAATATATTGGAAAAAGTGTATTCATGCGGTTTCATTCAATAGATAACCACATGGAAGGCTTGGAAGGATGTTGGAAATAAATGGGTGGTTTATCATGACCTATCATATTCCTCATCTTATTATTAATTAACAAGTACCCTTCACCGTATGTATTAAATATTAATAATTATTATTGGTGTTGTGTAGGATTTATGGAGAGATTTTATCCATGGGGTGAGTATATTGCATGACATGTCAAATGTAGAAATATTTTCAAAACAAAAGGGGTTATTTTTATAAATCTCGAAATGAAAATTGTGTCAGACAACTTCATGTGAAATATTTTTGGATTTATTAATCAAGTTGTTCAAAATATAAATTTTAATGTACCATGTGATATCATTATAATCATGCTATCCAGAAAGTGATATATTGATTACCAAGTGGTATTTGACCTTTAATATATAATATTAATGCGTAGTTGTAAAACAATGACACTAAAAATAAGTTTAATATTGTTTCATTTTTTTCATAACAATGTGGCATCACAAGAATATCATTTAGGATATAAATTTTTTTAGAGGATCATCCCATGATAGATATTATTTGAATAAATTTTTGCAACATGTTGTAATACTCAAGGGTAGTTTGCTTTCAAATATTCAAGGTTTTTTGGGCCTTATATGGATTAATGATATAAACCAAATGATGGAAGAATAATCATAGAGAATAAGTGGTATCCTATGTTCAATATTAAAAGTGGTATCGAATCTTTCAACAAGTGGTATTAAATGTACAATTTAAAAAATATTGATGATCACAATGTGATATTTTTATTAGGATCACAAGGAGAATTATTAATGGAATAGAAAATCATATTTTCAAAGGGATGATGGAATTAAGTGATTGTAATAAATAATATTGAGATTTTGAACATAAACTATTATTTCCTTTATTATATTTTGAATTAGTTGTCTTAGGGGATTTTATGATGACTATATTAAAGTTGTGATGTTAAATAACTAAAAAAAAATTTATAATACTATTTGAATCTGTTTTTATCTTAAAATAAAACCATGAATCATATTGAAAAATATATTATAGTGATTTGATTGTAATGAACTCGACCCCTTTATCCCAAATTCGGTTCCATTGTTACATTATCATAAATACAATGAATCACATCCCAAAGCACTGAATAGTTTAGTATTATAAGAAAAATGGTCAAATTTTTGAAATTAAAATTAAAATTTTATCATAAGATAAAATTATATATTCTTTGAAAATACCATTATCCCATTTTTCAAACCAATGTGTATCATTCTTAATAATATTCATGGAATCCAAGGGAAATAAAACGTAGGAATAAGGTGACATAAAATGCATTGTAAGGGTTAAATAAAGTGATGTATATCATAAATAAATAAAGGATAATCATCATCGAAATTTGAATGAATGAAACACATAAAAATTTATTAATATCTTCAAATAATTATTGCTGGAATAATGTATGGTAAAATATATCCATATTAATAATATCATGAGACTAAATATTTACCATAGAAAACCTAAATAATCGACTAATCACATATAATAACAAAAATTATGGAAAAAATATTGTTGAATGTCTAAAAATCATGAAATATAGTCTAGATAATTACTTAAAAGACTAATCCTTTTGCTAGTTTAATCCAGGGGATAGAAACCCATCAAATTTGTGTCAAGACATTTCACGAGACACTACTTTCCAGATATATCCTCCAAATAGTTTAAATATAGTTCGAAAAAATCTCTAGGGGATTTGTCCCACTAAATTTATCCCATGACATCACAGATGCATCGAAGGGATATATTAACTAGTCCACATCATATGTCGTTAATTTCAAAATTATTCCTCATATATCGAATAATTGATTTAAAAAGTGTTTTCTAAATGAAAGTGTCCCATACCACATTGGAAAATTTGAATAATACACCTCATATAAAAAAAAAATTTAAATGTTTTAAAAAACATGGGAATAAATTAATTAATTACATTATATATCAATGGAGATGTATATAGGCCGTGTAAAAATGGTGAGCATATAACATCAAAAAATACCCCAATGAGATGAGATTAAGACAAAGTCCCTTATAAATATTGTATCGTTAATCAATGAATCGATCCTACGAATTAACTCTAAATCCATATAAAATAACTGAAAAACAATATAACGTTATAAGAATCAATTTCATCCTTAATAGTATAATGAATGAAATCAATGATGTACATGTTTAATCGAATTAATGAAAAATGAGTAAAAATTCCCCAACCACTTTGTAACCTGTCAAATCATATACCCCATAAAAGTAATAATTTTTAAAAGTGAATTTTAATACCATTAAAATAACTATATTCATGATATTTATATATATTATTAGTATATACACCACACACAAGTCTTATGTGGTTATTAACGCATATATCATAAAGAAGCTAAATGTGAGATGAGAATCCCTTACCTCAAACTTCCCTCTGTGGACTGTTCCTTAACCTCACATATAATTGTTTAAATAATATTATTAACTCACTCAAGAACTATTTTAAAATTTATAATAACTTATGTTATGATTTTATAATATCTTTTGACCCATACATTAATAATATTTCATTATTTTAATGGTTTTAGTTGCATTCGTTTCATGGTTTCATTGCCAGTTTATTTGTGAATAATTATGTTTATTCTTGTAATTTATGTATAAAAATACAGAATTTTAATAAAATACTATTAATTAAATTATATAATTATAAATAAAGAAATATATAGTCTTTATTTCTTATATGAAGATGATTTATATGATAAAATGTTAGTGGCAAATATTTAGTTTATTTTGGGTGTTTTTTGAAACATCGTGAAATTGTTTCATTTTATTTACTATTTTTACTATATATTAGAACCATAAAAAAATTTGGTTATAATATACCAATTAAAAAATTATTTAAATAGAATAACATATTTATAACCATCCATGAATTCGGTAATAGAAAATGAGAAAAAACATTATTCATGGAGGCCATAAACTGACATAATTTGGACAATAGATTCGTTTCCTTAAATACGAGGTGGTAATAAAAGAGATGGATACAATGTAATCCATTATAAAAATATAATTAATTTAAAAAAAATTATATAATTATTCTAATTTAATGTATTAAATGAATGAATAGAAATTATATGATTAAAATAACATAATACAATTGTTTTGAGAAAATTACTTCTTGAGTATCACCTCTTTAGAGGACCCCTTTAAGAAATTGTATTTGGCCTTTTGGTGATAAAAGAAACACATGGAGGTGATAATAGTTTTTAGTATAGGTTTTGAGAATATTTTTATTATATTCAATTATTTTTAATCTAAATGGGGTGGTGATATAGGGTATTTATACTTGGGGAGTGGTGGGTTTTTGTGATTAGAATAATCATTATTTTATATTTTATGCCAACCATGTAGAGGGGGTATTAATTTCCATGAAATAGGATGAAAATTATAAATTTATAGGATGGTTAGGTTTGTTAAATACCTCAAAAACAACAAATTGTTTTAGTTTTTACTTATTCTATGCCTTTAAATATTAACATTATTGTTTTTCATTTTTTTAAATATACTGCGGTAAATAATTTTTTTTCCATGGTAATTTTTTTTATGAAATTGAAAATGGGATTAAATAAATAATTGTTTAATTATTATTAAAAACATGGAATCCATTTTTCAAAATTAATGTCACATAATGGGTAAAATTGTATTTTAAATCAACTATGTAATCGTAATGTGAAAATATGTTTTTAATTTGAAAACGTTTAAACGTTGGAAATGTTTTATATTCAATTTCATTGAGAAATAGACTCAAATTAAATAAAATGTATTTATTTGTGAATAATAGGCATATTTATTATTTAAAACCAATTTAAAATATAGTTTTTCTATACAAATAAATTAGACAATAAAAATCAATTTTCAAGTAATATTTAATATTTTTAACTATTTATAAATAAATGAATCTTCTTGTAAAAATACAAAAATTGAATTCTAAGATAATTTTGATATTTATATTTTAAAAATTAAATTTATTTTATCAAAAATAACTTCTAAAAATTTCAAATATTTATATTTAAAATATGTTTTCGGTCGAAATGGACAAATGTGGCCTTAAAAATATATAACTTTGTAGGATTAAATTGGATTTATTCTTATCCAATGACTCATTAATTTTTGTTCAATTTTCAAAAATATTCTTGAATATATGAAATATAATATTCATTTTTATCTTTAACAAATATTTATTAATTTAACATATTATGAGAAGATTCTATTTTTGGAACAAAATAATTTTTTATAAAAACACATCATTTATGTACAATTGGTCATCCATTTTTAGTTCTAATTAATTGGTAACCAATGAATTAAATTTTTAAACATGTGTAAAATATGTTTATGTATTTAATTTACTCTTATTTATTCAAATAAATCAAAAAACCAGGTGATAATTATCTTAATTAAAAAATACTCTTTAATATATTTTAAGCTTAGTGTTACATATAATGTAAGATGTCAAATGAACTAAATCTATACATGAAGAGACATACCATAAAAACTTGGGGTGTTGCATTCTCCCATTCATTAATAAATTAAATCCTCAAAATTTGAAATTACACATCGAAAACAAAATTTTGATACATGAAAATACCTTGGTGGAAAACCCACATCATAAATTGGGTTAATAATATGACCCCTTATTATGTGAGAAAGGGAAATGCGAAGGTCGCCACAAAATTAGCCATTCGAATTGGATATCATTAGAGTGAATTGAAAAATGGTACATGGAAGAGAAATCAAACTATCAAATTCTATTAGATTTTGATATAAGACATGGTAATTATAAATTTAACCATCACATTACTATAAATCTATGATTGGTTAAATTAACATTGACTTCAAAGAACGAAAATTAATCAAATAATGTTTATTTTCAAAATCAATTTCATAGAGTTAATGAGTTATCTTATTATCTAGTTAAATAGCCCTTGGAAATAATGTAACTTTATTTCATTCCATGTCATAAGAATAGTTATCAGCCTTTGGTTTTTCTTCAATCAATCAATGCATCATTTCATAAACTTATAGATTGATATGGCACACTATAACAGGTACGATAATAGCTTGGAAACTATAGCAACACCGTTCACCGAGGGGCCTTTGGGTGAAATATTTGGCCCATCAAGGCCATGTAATGGTATATCATTCCCACTGGGCCTATGTCCATGTAATGGGATCCCTAGACACCAGCCCTAGAGGCCATGTACTGAATAAATAAGGCTTAATGGGTAGTTATAACCTTGGGGGGATTATGGACTGCATTTGTTTAATGTATGTGAGGTTTGTTTGTTGGTTTAAATGCAATTTTACCCCAATGCACCAAATATATATAATATAATATAAAAATATTTCCCAAAATAATGTATATCTTATTTTCACATTCAGAATATGTATATGATGATCACCATTAAATCTTAATGAAAGCATGCATTCTTCCAAAAATAAATTCTCAGGTTGTTTAATATATTCCATACCTCAGAAAACTAATAATCCCAGCAAATATAACATAAGCCATAAAATTATTACCCTATTTCATGGTCACCCATACTATCCCATAATCATTTTTTTCCATTGGGAACATATTTTGAGTTATCTTTATAAAATCATGTGTTATCTAAAAGATCATCTTATACCAGAATCAATTCTCTAGGTTACTCGTACTATTCATCACATGCTTCCAAATCCTTCATGATGCAATGAAGTACAATATTAATATATCACATAATTATTATAACCAAGTAATCATTGATAAAATACTCACATAAAAAAATTCTAGAATCCAAAAAAATTCGTATTAATCATTCATCGTTGTCTTTGGTAGTAGAATAAGCTTAACCATGATTAATTAGCCTCTTTTGGGGTATATTCCTTTGATTCTTGAGTCATTAATTTATATAGTGTCCCATATCATGGTAGTTGAATAATTTTATGTTGTAAACCATTTCATTCCCTTGAAATAACATGTGTAGGGTCCTCTCCCTCCATAACTATAGAAAACACTCAATTTGTTTATGAAAGTATCGATGTGTTTCTTCCCACAATTATCTCATGTGAGAAAGTAATTCTTTTCCTTATTCCATTTATCTAAAATTTTTAAAGATATCCTTTTTTTCTCATTCTCCCATTTGAATCCATAAGTCTTTTAAAATTATGTTTTTTTCTTTTTATAACATGATATTACTTACTCATGTAATAATAATGTTTCCGAGACATCTTCTCTTCAAATTATTCGATTAATCTCATAAAATAAATTAGCATTCATACTATTTAGATCACATGCATTTTTTTTGGTTCACAATATTTCTACTAGGGCCATATAAAAATGATTGAATACATTATATTATATCATATCATTATGAAATATAACAAAATATCCCAAAACTAGTCAAATACATAACATAAATTGATACATTTATGCATATCAAATCTCATCATTATACACAAGGTATATTTGGAATGTAATTATATTATTACCATACAATTATACCATATAGTATTATTCCAAATTTTAAATTATCTTAAATCTAGATCCTAATGATTCTACTAAACATTCTCTAATACAAACTATAATGACCCCAACCCTTATAGACTGGACCCGATGCCTTATTTATTACCTTGGAATAGATACAAGGAATTTCATCCCGAAAGACTGAATAGTTTAGTAGAATTTGTAAAATTGATACATATTTGAACTAAAATTTATATATTAAAAATAAAATACAAAATGTATTTTCTTTGTGGAAACCACTATCCCACTTATCGTAACCCTGTTTATTAATCCAAATTAACTTCTTGGAAACTAGGGAAATAAAAAATACAAAAGGGGAGAGTTTAAATTCCTAATAAGAGATAATTACAAAAAATTCCATCATAAATCAATAATTTATTGTCATAATTTCCAAGTGAATGGATTATACACATTCCAATTAATTAATAAATATACCATAATACGATATGAATAAAAGATGATCAAATAATTCCATATAAATAATTTTATGACCTTGAATATTAACAATGGATAAATTAACTATAATATTAATCACATGAAATAAAAATACTGATGGAATTCATAATGTCAGATGTCTGACCAATCAAGATATATCCCCTTGATAGTTACTATCTTGACCAATCCTCTTTCCAGTTTAATGTTGTGTGTAGAAACCTATATAATTTGTGTCAAGACCTTTCACAAGACACTATTGTCAAAATCTATCATCCATATAGATTAAAGCCTCTATGAAACAAAAGAAAATTGGGTTTCTCCAACAAAATTAATCCCATGAGACTACTGATACTTTTTGGGTATTTCATTAATTGGTCCCCAACCCATGTCTTTCATGTCCATAGAATTCTTCATGTATCTAATAACAGATTTAAAGTGATATATTTAAATCAATGTTTCTAATAACACTTTGAAACATTTAAATCCTAACCCCCATGGAAGAATTGAGTTTAACAAAGTATTAAATGACATGAGAGTAAATAAATTCATGATATGGGTTTTTATAGGGGAAGTACATAGACCGTGTAAATGAATGTGGGTGTATAATATCAAAATATGCCTCAATGAAAGGATATTGAGACAACGTCCATTAAAAAGATTAAATCATAAATAAAATAAATGGATTATGTTTATTCACTTTATATCCACATGAAATAGAATAAATTACAATATAATCTAACAAATATTCAATTCATTCGTAATCATAACATGAAAATATCAATAATGCAAATGTTCGACCAAATGAATGGATATTGAGTTAGGAAATACCTTACCACTTTATAATCAGTGGAATCTTATACTCCATAGAAGTTATATTTATGAAAGGACACCTTAAATAACATTAATAGAATTTGATTCATGATATGATATATCAATGGTTAGTACATGCACCCCACAAAAGGAAAATGTGTTGAATAAGTCATATACTTTATAGAAGTAAAAAAGATAGATGAGAAACACTTACCTCACACTTCACTTTAGTGGTACATACATTTACCACATGTATAATGGTTAAAATAATATTACTAAATATTATTTAGTTCATATTTATAATATTTTATTTTATTACTTTATAACATCTTATGACCAATACATTAATTATATTTATTTATTATCATGGTTTATGGTATGTTTGTTTCATTATTTCTTGATCTGTTCATTTGTGTATTGTTATGGACGTTCATGTAAAATGTTATTATAAATAAATAAGTGGAATGAAATGTTATTAATAATATTCTTGAAGTCTAACTAGTCCCATTTATAATTTATCTTTCTTGTCTGAAGAAAATTCATCTGATAAAATGTTAATGATAAAAGTTTAGTTTATTTTGGTGGGTTTTCAGAACATCATGAACTTGTTTAATTTTATTTATACTAATGAATATATGTAAGTAACATAAAATTTAATAGGTTATAATATACATATTAAAATATTATTTAACTATAAAAATAGTTTTATGACCATCCAAGAAGCTGATAATGTTAAAATAACAAAAATATTATTGACGAAGGCTATTAACTGGTATAATTTGGACACGAGTTTCATTTCATTGAATAAGTGGTGGTAATAAATTGGATGGATATAATATAGTCCATTAAAACAATAAAATAAATGTATTTAATTTATTCAGGAATTATGCTTCTATTATGGATGGATGATATGAGGATAATGTAGAATATGAAAATAAAATAAGAAAATTGTTTTGAGAAAATTACCACTTGAATACCACCTCATTGGAGGACCCCTTGAGGACCTTGGATTTTTTCTATTTTCCAGAGTAGAAGCTCTTGGACATGGAGAGAGTGAGGATGAAAAATTTTGTCAATATATTTTAGTAGTTTTTTGTCCTTTGAGTCAAAATGGGACACTGTGGTGTGGTATTTATTCATGAGGAGAGGTGGGTTTAAGTGATTAAAAAATGATTATTTTATATTTAGATCCAACCACCTTGTGGTGGAATTAATTTTAAATACATTTTATTAAAAGTATTAATTTATTATAATTTTAGGGTTGATAAATTTCTCAACCAACCATTTATTTTTTTATATTTTGGTTATTTCAGGACTTTAGTTTTAAACATTAACCATTTTAATTATTTAACATATACAACGGTAAATAATATTTTTTACCATGGTAAGTTTTTTTATGACTGAAAATAAAATTTAATAGAAAACATAATTTAAAAATTATTATTTCAATAATTTATTCAATTTTTTGAAATTAAATTCAAATAGTTAAAAAATTTGGATTTACATTTAATCCCACAGATCCAATGAAAAAATGACGTTGTAAAGGGAAAACATTAAAAGTTTGAAATGATTTTATATCAAATTTCAATTTATAATTGATTAAGATGAATCAAAATAGATTTAATCATAAATAATTAAAATAATTATACATTAAAACCAATTTATAATGTAATTTCACTATATAAATAAATTAGTGGAAAACATAGTTTTGAAATAAAATTTGAAACTTTTCACTATTCATAAAAAATTGAATCTTATCCAAAAAATATAACTCTTTACCCTAAGATGGTTCTAATATTAATATTTAAAAATTAAAATAGTATTTTTCAAATAAAACTCATAAAATACTGAAAATTTAGATTTAAAATTCGTCCCTCATCAAAAGGTGGAAAAACTGCCTTAAGAAATATATAACTTTTTATGCTTAAAATTTGATTTATTTTTATCATAAGACTATAAAAACAATTTTATTAATTAAAAAATATTTAATATACAAAATATAACTTTCATTAATATATTTTAAAAATATTGAATAATATAATTTAATATGATAAAATACTATTGTGGGCATAAAATAGTTTTTTAGAAAAATACTACCATTATATTCAATAGGTTCCCATTTTTTTAATAATAACTGGTGAATTTATTTTATAGAAAAATTTAACTACATTTTCATATTTTGGATATTTTCAATCATTCATCCATTCTAATTGCTATGTGATAACTATCACAATTAAATAATAATACATAACTATTTTTTAAGCTGGATGGTATATATAATGTAAGCCATTGAAGAAATTGAAACTATTCAAGAGGATGAATTCCATAATATCATAAGGTGTTACATTGGTAAAAAATAAGTGTTTTAAAACATGGTTCTGGGTAGATGAAATAAATTATCAACCAATAAGGGGATGCTGAGGTGAAAAATATATTGTTTTAGTGATTTTTCATTACTAAATATTAGATCTATTTCTCTATATGTGAATTTTTATACATGTAGTCGAAGTGATAATGATTTATTTTTTCTGAATTGATGGGGGAGAAGAAAATAAAAAATACTGGTATTGTTTAGGAATTCTAGAGTTTTTAATTGTCTAACATAGTCTCTCTAACTCTATCTCCAATTTCTTAGTGATAACAGGGGGTGTGACATGAATGAAAATATTAGCAATCTTGGATATCAGTTTCATTATCAATAGTAAATATAAGTAATGAATTGAAAATCCATACATTTCCTTGATTGATATGGATTTTTTATGGAGATGGATTTATTGAATAATTAAAATAAAATTTATAATGGATTAACATTCTAACATAAAATTTTATATTGTATTTTTTTCAGCTAATGGTTGATTAATTAATTGTAGATCTATTAAATAAGTGCCAGATCATGGAAGATGGATAATTTTTTAAATGGTTAAATGGTGATATAAGATTAAAGATGATGATGATCACCATAAATGGAATCCATACATGGTGACCGTTTTATAGAAATAGAATTTATAGAATTATATCATGGGGATTAGACTATGGGGATTAGCTTATAAACTATTTATTAGGAAAATATGTGCCACCATAGAGACTCTAAGGAGAATATTAAAAAAGAATCATAAATAAAACATTGAAAAATTTATAGTTACATATTTGGGATATAGAATATATAAATTTCATCATGTGAAATGGTTGATCTGTTATAAAATGATATTTAATTATTATGCTATTTTTTAATGTATATGATGATGTCCCCAAGGAGTTGGGGATGTTTTGGAAAGTGTGTAGAAATCTTGGAAATAATTGAGCTATGTATGATTAATGCTTTTTTTAAATTATATATATTATTAAAATTTAAACTATATAAGAATAAATTGAAGGTCGGAAATTCCATTTATGGACAACCAAGAGAACCATGAAGCTATGAATAAGTAGATTTATGTAAATGGGTTTATATAATATTTACCTATAAAATCAATGTGATATATATGTTTATAAATATAGAAAATGTATAAGGCCCAAGACATAAACATCCCACAATCTTTAGTTAAGTCAATAATTCACATTGAAGATCTTTTCATGTTTTGATATTTAGAGAATTAGGGCATAACTATTACATAAAAAGATCTAGAGAAATACAAAGCGGACACTTCCAATAGTATCCATTCCATCCATAACACAAAAACTATTCAAAAGACACATGGTTTCTTTTTAGGTTTAATCATCATAACTTTTCCCTAATTCCATCCTTGCCTCTATTATCACTTTAATCCTATAAATTCACTTAAAAACATGACATGAGAAAAAAATGATAGTAAGGGACATAAAAAGAAAGAAATCCATCATTTGAAATAAAACATGGAGACCCATTTAATTTTCCTTGAGATAATGAAACAAACATTTTTAGAAGAATAATATTCATACTTTTTTCTCAAAGAAAAACATTAAAATCAACAGAAATCAATTGAAATTGAATTAGGGGAATTAAAGAATAATATAAAAAAACCCCTTTCAAACCCATTTCAATTGGAATAACCATATGGCTAACTTCAAAAATTATTGTTAACCATTGAATTGAAGATCCATAATGGGGATTACCCATCTTATAAGTTATATCAGACTCACCGGTGAGATATAATGGGGCTCGTCCCTTCGTATAAGCTATAACCGGCCCACCCATGAGGTATAATGAGGTTAAACCCTTCATATAAGCTGTGATGGGCTCAACCGTGATCTATAATGGGTATAAACCCTTCACATAAGCTTTATCAATCTCACCCATTTCATATTATTCTCGAGAACCATTTCATGAATAAAACACGTTCTTTAGAAAACCACTTTTGAAAAACTGTTTTAATCCCATATGGATTACATTTTCATATAAAAATAAAATTTTCATTTCTGTTACCATTTTCAATACCATGATACCAAAAAGAAATAATAATGGATTTCATTTCCTTTTGAAAATACATTAAGGTTTATAATGGAATCCAAATCTCAAATAACTGTTACGGTGACAGAGAAGTTATTTTCACCCTATACGTTAAAACAAAACATACATTATTTTTTCTTTTTTGTAAAGAGAGTAAAATTAATCATATAAAAATATTACTTTTTAAAACATTGACTAAAATTAAATATATATTCAAAATTTCTGGTATAATCATTCATTATCCAAATAAATAAATATGTAGATTAATATCATGGAGAAAAATATCTGATAATTGAATATTTAAATCATCATAGTTTCCCAGATCATTTTAAACATTTAAATATTAATATATTTAAATTAATACATTTAAAAAATCCTAAAATCCATTTTTTAAAAATTAAATATTGATATGAAATGTTGTAGTGGATGTATATACACCTTATTAAAGAATAAAGGTGTATATTATCAAGAAATTCATTAATGAATGGAGATTGAGATGAAATCTCTTTTCGGATGTCTAAATCATCACACACTATTTGTATACTAATTAATAATAAAATTAGGTTTATTTATACTTGATTTATATCATTTTTTAAGGTTTTTATTTATATTATATTATTAATTACCATGTTATAAGAATTACATAATAATTTATGTTCATATGAGATGTTCAATTGATATTCACAACGAGAGTCTAAAATGAACTTGGCCTGATGTCAATACTCCATTGTAGTCATAAGTCCATCATCTCAAAAATTACATTCATGAAATATTAATTATTTTTATTCACCAATTATATTTTTTAAATAAGGCCATTAATTTATGGTATGAAAAATGAACAATGTTATAATCATGGACACGGTAGGCCCTACATACGCGTGAGAAGCGTTTCCATTTTTCATTGATCATTATGAAAATATGGTAAGAATAAGTTTATCATGATAGAATTATAATAACTTAATTAATATAATATTAATAATATTAATATATTTATATATAAATATATATATTTTCCATGTGATTTGGTGATTAAAAATGAATCACATAGCTTCATTGAGATGACAGTTCACACGTTCACACGAACGATGTTAAAATTTTTAGGTGCGGAAAAGATAATATTGTAATTGATATATGTTTCTATTATAATTATAAATATTTCATTGAAATCATATAAAAACATTAATTATATAATTATGACCTGTCTTTAGAGTCGGTTATGGAAAAAATTAGATGGGTTCGTGGAGGTCATTATTTATACGTATGCCCAAACTGTTAATTTCATTACCATTTTTTTGAAGTGGAGATAGATTTAGGTGATGATATTAACATAATAAAATTTTAGTATATTGAGAATAATATATTTATCATTTCATCATGGGTGATGAATATTTGAATGTAGTGGATGAAAAAAAACATAGAAACACATAAATAAAAACATTACCCTTACTTCCAATGTTTATCTTTCTTAAAGCATTAACACCTTTAGGAATGGTTTTATTCATAATATAATGTCACACCATGAATTTTAAATTAATTTTTATTTTATTGTTTGATGGCTTCGGGTCCTCGCACCAAGGTTCGGGCTGGGTCCCTGTTTAAATTTTTTGTCGTTTAATAATTTTACTGGGTTTCGGACCCATGTGCGGTCACCGCACGGTGGGTGGTAGCTCACGGTCAGCCTAGGTGATGCAAAAAAAAAATAACGATTAAAATAAATAAATATTTATGTAAATAAAATGATTAAATTTTTTTAATTTTAATAATAATAATATTTCTATGTAATTAATAATAATATTATTGATCAGTTATTATTATTGTTATTATTTTTTTACTTTTTTATTTATTATTTTTGTTATTATAACATTTGTTATTATTATCTTTATTATTATTAATATTATTATCATTTCTAGTGTTATTATTATTATTATTTTTTCCTTTTTATTATTACATTATAATTAATTTAAATAATAATAATAATAAAACCTAGTGCTCCCCCAAGACGCCCCCCTCTTTGTTGTGCGTCGCACCCAGGAACCCTCCCAGTGCTCGCCCATCCTACTCGACACTATGGCCGACCACCGTGAGCCCTCCTGGTTTTTCCCCTCTCCACTCCCAGCCTTTTCCTATGGCCCCCTTTTCTCCACAACCTCATCCACTACAAGTCCCCACCGACTTGCCCTCCCCTCTTTCTCCCATTGCCCTGGGATTCTCTACCCAACCGCCCCAGCACCTTCTTCTCACCACCCTCAGGATCCAGGTTGCCTCCACCAGCCAACACCCACCCGCGTTGTACCTTCATCCAGCGGGCCCACCATGCATATCTTGGCCTCTACCTTCACCCACTCTTCATCTCCGGCCGTAGCTGATCCCAGCATCTTTGAACACCATATAGCCAATCTCCTTGCAATGCACCTCCAACTAGGTCGTGCTCCGAACCCCCTCATTGTTTCCCTTTCTCCAGAAGCCCGACACCCACCATAAAGTGCCACATCCTACTCCGGAACACCCTCCAATGGCCGCCTCAATCCCTATACGGCCTCCTTCTCATGCATTACCACATTTATCGACCCATCTATAGTCATGAACACCCTCACTGGTGCGTTTTTCTGTCAATTGTTTTGGTATTTTATTTGATATCTAAAATATAATTGTGAAAATTGTAATTCACTTATATTTATAATTGTTTAAGTGTATTTTTGGTCTATAGGTAGTTATTCTTCTTTCCACTGAAGCGGTGTCACGGTCGCTCGCCATTGAGGTAGGCGTTTCAAGTCATTCCTTTCCAAAATGATTCATTTATCACTTTCATGTCTTAAATTGATTCTTAAAGTTTAATTTCACCTCTATTATATCTATTGTTTGATGTGATTATTGTTTTTGTATTTTTATAACTTACTAAAAATGAGTTTTTCTAGGGAATTGTGTGAATTGATCATGTTATGATATCTGGGATGTTTATTTTAAATATTTTTGTTCCTCATAGTGGGATGGGGGGGATTCCACTATATTATTTGGTCCATTTATTGAGGTGTCTATAAATATTTTACTCTATTTATAAAATTTCTTTGTTTTTTTATAAAAGTGTTTATAAATTTTTGGGATTTAACATAGAACTATTTTCTAAACTAGTTTTTTTGTTTATAAAACAATTTATAATATATTTGGATTGTTTATGAAATTATTTACAAATTGTTTGTTCAGTTATGGTTTAATAGAAATTGGAATTTTGTGGAAAAATCATCTGAGTTTCTCTTGGGATTTTTGGGGTTCCCCTAGATGTTGGCACATCCATGGGTTCACTAGGTGCACACATGGATGTTTCATAAAATGAACGTGGTTTTTTAAATTGAAATTTCCTTAAAAGTTTGGTTTTCTAAATGGTTTGTGCCTTGCATATGAGGTTGGGTTTTTTGTGGGGTTCTTAAAATAAATATCAATTTATTTATTAAGGTAAGGATATTTTTCAATGAAACATTGTTTGGTGTGAGTTTGGAAAGAACCATGACCATTTGGATTTAAAAATAAAAAATCCATATTTGTATGATGTTTTGGGTAAATAGATTTAAACATGTCGACTCAAAGTCCCATTTAGAAATTTTAGATTTAGTGTAATATTTGTGTTGATTTATTTAAATGATGGTATTTTGATTACTGTACTGCTATTTAACAACATAAATTTTTTGAAAAAGGTATCAAATGTTTTTAATGATTTCATGGAATGATGGTCCGGTCGGCAATTTGTTAATGTGAAATGAATGAATGTGTATTTGGGGGAGATCCTGTCTAGGTTAACCCTTTATGGGTGAATTCATAAGAAGTATTAATGTTTGGGGAAGGCACGTGTGGTGAGATGAGTCACGTTTTCAAGGGCCTTATTATTTACACAGTGCTTTTTATAACCACCATGGGTTCCAGGGCATCTTTTAGATGACTGAGTGATAGTTGTTGATCAACCCCGATTAGACTGGTTGGTACCCCCTAGATTGGTTGTTAGGACAGATGGGCTTTGCCACTGGATTAATCATTTATAAGGCATTCAGTTGGTTATAGACTTAGTTGCGCCACCATATGCTGATAGGTGGTTCCAAAACCGAGTACATCCATGGGTCTTCTTGGGACGTTTAGGATCACCCATTGTTACTAGATTATTTTCATTGTTATTTACCATTCATTATAACAGTTTATTTATAGATTTCTGTGTTTACTTATTCTATGTTATCCTAGCTTTGGTATACTTTATTTTGGGTTTAGTTTATAAAATGAGAAATGGTTTTGTAAATGGTGTGACATGTGTGTTGTAATTTTAAATGAGAAAATCATGTTACTTATTTTAAAAATGTAAAATCCCTAATTTTATATTTGTATTTCAAACATGTGTTTGTGGAATGTTTTAGTAAAAGAGATGATGGATTATATGGTTTATATTGGAAACCCTACTAAGAAAATTATGTTATTGTTTACTTTATCCTTTCAGTTGTAGGTTCCCCTTTTCTCAGGTTTTCTTGGCTGAGTTTCTCCTTTCTGGAGCAAGGTTGGAAATTGGTTGGGTGGTGACTTAGAGGGTCTCATGGAGGTGTGTTGAGGTGTTCTATTTATTTGTTTTCTTCTTCCAGAGTTTCATTTTTGTTATTATGTTTATTCTTGTATATTTATTTATCTAAATTGGACAAATAATTCCGAGTGATTACATTTTTTTCGTGGAATTGGTTTTTATCACGTGGGGAATGGGAATGACCATTGTTACATGTGGAGGACTAGCTCGGATGACCGGTTCAGTGTCGACCCAATTTGGTTCATGAGAAAACATTATCAGAGGAGGCTCTTGTTATTTGGGGTGTCTGATAGATGGAGATTAGGATTTTTAGGTCTCGAGACGTAGGTAATGGAATTACATCATGAACCCTCACCCATTCCAAACCTCAAGTCGCCAAGGGTAGTCTAGGAATTGAGTCCTTGTTTCATTCTATTTTTTTTAGATTGAGGGACGAAAACAGAGGTAGTCCCTTGTTATATCATGATTTCACAAGGAGTAGTGACCCATGTAGAGTCCGAGTACACGGATTAAGTTTCTCCTAGTTGTTGAAACATTAATGGGGCATGGCCTATACCCATGTCACCGGGTTATGAATGACTATTAATCCCTCACTCTTGTAGATTAATGCAAGTTCATCGTTGTCTTGGTTCTCGTGGGTGTGACTGGGCTTTAGAAAATGAAAAATGGTTTTTTAAATTAGAATTATTTATTTCAAATGGATTTAAATCATTTAATGTGTTTTCAAACTAAATTCTCTTAGTCTAGAAATATGATGTTTGCTTCAAATTGGTAGAGAAATGGTTTGGGTGAAACAATGGGTACTCTTTATGAATGTTTTCACATGTTAGTGGGTTCATGAAAAGTGCGTGTTGATATGTGTGGATGAAATCAGATAAATACATGTTCAACTATTCATGGTATTACTCAGGTGTGTACTTGGAATTAAAGTCTTGAACATGTTTTTCTAATGTGATTTTAAAAAGGTAAAATCATTTTTGGAAATTGAATTTGTTTTGAAAAGTGGACATGGTATTTGGAAAGTGGCCTTGGAAGAAGGTGGTTTTGAAATCAAAAATGAAAATCAGTTTTAAAAAATGGAATTTTTTTTGTGGTTGTATTTGTTTGGTATTTGAACGGGTAGTTTTTTTATGATGGTTCTTTCAATGATGTTTTTACGGCTTGATATTGGTTTTGGATTTGTGTTTTATATGTATATTAGAAAATTAGACCTAGAAAGGTCCCCATGGTTTCTTATAAGTCATGCCCTATTTTTGGTCATTCTCAGACAATGCCAATCTTTAATGGTGATTGGTGCCCGTTGGAGGTAGTAGAGTGGATTGAAGATGTCGAATGCCTCTTTAGTGTATTAGGAACTCCTGGAGCTATTAAAGTGCGTGATATTTTGGGCATGGTTGAAGGTGTAGATCTGAATGAATGGGAGTTGTTAGCCCCACAATAAATACAATTTAGAATGATTTTGGATGTCTTTAAATCCGTCTTCAATCAATGGTTTATACCTAAAGAGATTAAGATGATAAAAAGGGAAGATCTCATGCATATTTAACAAGGCCAATAGGCAGCGAAAGCTTTTGTTGACCATTTCAAGGAACATGTGTCCTATTCACCAGAGGTAGCATCACATGATTTGATAAATACTTCCCTCCTCATCAAGGGTATTCATCTAGAGATTAAGTAGTGGGTCTTCCATTCTAAGGACCATCGTTTCGAGATACTGGTGGATGAGTCATTCTCAGCTGAGTTGGTCTCTAGAGTGAAGATGGTTGGAAATCAAGCATGTCCAATTAATCATGAAGGATTCACGTCTGGAAAGAAGGGTGTGGAAAAGGGACATGTTTCCATAGAGTCCTCTATAGTGGTTCTAGATTTGAGTTCATCAGACAGTTCAGTGGTGTACCACCAGTGTGGCCGGTTTGGGCATGTGAAGAGGTCATGTCGTATCACTCCAAAGATGTGTCATCGTTGTGGTTGTTTGGGTCACTTAGAGAAGTTCTGTAGTAGGTGTCAATGGAAGAGGACTCTATGACCAGATTAATTCTAGTTCATGATTATGAGGTTGGATATGCTTCAATCCTCAAATCCCCACCCACAGGTCTTGGGGTGATGCTCGTGCGTTGTTAGGAGTTTCTAGGGGTATGAAACCTCGGATTGGGTATTGTGTTCTATGTTGGAAGTGGATCATTTAATGTTTTTTGGCCATTTATTTTTCTGCTATTAATGTTTTTATGACATTGTATGTTCATTTTTTCATCATGGAATTATAATGGACATGTTCTATTGTAATCCAATAGTTTTTTTGTTTGATTATGGTTTTCTAAATCATGCATTTTCTGTAAAGGTGTTTTTGGACCTATATGGGTAGATCATGGTTTATCAGTGTTCTTTTGGAGATGAAGGTTCCTGTGAAGGTGTCATGGATTGTAGTTATTCTAGGGTTTAATTATTTTATTATGTTATTCTTGGGGGTAAACTCGTGTCAGAGGTTTTTGGTCTCTATCAAGAGTTCCACGTTTCAGTGGAGCTGTTTCTTCGCTCATGTTGTTGAAGTTATTTAGATTGGTTGGGAGTCCCCACAACGGCCCCCCTCCCGGGGTGGTATGTTTTGGTATTAATTTATCTTTGATAGTTGAGTTCTTATGGTGGGGAGAACCCTATCATGTAATTCTGTTCTCTTCTGTTGTGGTTTCTATCAGTTTTAATCAGTAATGGATTCTTGTTTGGTCTATTGTTAGGTTGGGTGAATTTCTGGGGGTAGAAACTATCTGTGGTGGGGAGAATTGTCACAACTTGACTTTTTTATTTATATTAATTTTAACATACCTCATGTTTCCAAGATTCAAAAACCCAAGACACATAATAATCACAATCAAATTTTTTTTGGGATCTCTAAAACCTCTATGTGGAACCTGATAATTTATATCATTTGTTGTAGGATGAAGAATTTTGAAAAAATATGTGTATCGAGTTAAGAAAATAATATTTGAATTAACTAATTCCCATTTCACAGTTTGGAAGTATGGTTAAGAAAACAACATGAAAATCATTTTACTATTTTTATATATTATAGAAGATATATAATGTTACATACCATGAACTAAGATTTTGAAAAACCACTATCCCAAACCCCCAAAAGTCGCATGGTTACCTTTGAATGCTACACATTTCGGAAAAACCTTTCTTCAACTATGAAAATTTATAGAGAAATGAAAAATTTACAAATATTAACATTGAACAACATGAAAATAGATAAAAAAGATGATAGTAAAAAATGAATATTCATACTTAAAAGTGAAACCAGTATGTGATAATTCATCCCACCATTTCACTCTCTTCCCCTTAAATGTCAAGCCAAAGAAGGTCGATCAAATAAAAGACGAGTGTACTGCTCTTTCATAATCGATTCCAATAACCACATATAATAAGAATTAATTTATGTGAAAAAAAACTGATACCAATGAAATAGACCTCCCATGTATAGTCTTCCCCTGAAAATCAAAATATTTTTCTATTTTTTTGAATATTGACATATTCGGGACATGTGGTGCTCGTTATGAAGTAGTAAAAAGAACACCAATTGATCTTGTTCTAGCCGATTTTATCAAACTATTCTAGAGAATAACCCATGATATTATGTAATTGGTAAAATAGTAATAATATTCCTGGATTCTAGGATGAATGAATTATTGGTTTCGGACCCTACTATGATATTCTCTCACTAGGTGATGGTTGTTCAATTTTCACCTCTGATGGTCAGGGATAATGGAAGAGAATGAGATTAAAAAATATACTAATATTTTTTACTAGACAAATGGTTACCATGTTTCAATATTTAGATACCAATTATGTTTGATTCACCCATATTGTGTACCCTTAACCATAAGTGGATTAGTAATGTTTATAGTCTATGATCAAATGAAATGAAATACTAAATATGGAACACATTATCATGAAGAAGTTCAAAAATACATCATTCAGTATTTATAATAAAGATCATAAAATATAAATCAATATAATTTCAATAAGATAGTCACACCGTGTGAAGAAAAAATAGTAAGAACCTTTTAATCATTAATTAAGAATGGCGAGCGGTGATAAAACATATATCGAAAATGAATGTGGAATTTCAATGGCCAAAGAACGAGATAGAATGATTTGAAACTCAAAATTTGTTTTCTAAATATGATATAGTAATAAATTGAAATAGGTTTGAAATTAAAGTAAATGAAACAAGAAAAAATATGAAAAAATGAGATAAAATGTAAGTATGTCGAGGGTTCTATATGTGGAGGGTGGAAAAATATTAATAGTCCTAAGAAGTACATGACATTTAAGTCATTCATGTCATGTACTAGATTATGTTAATTCTATCCTGACATCTACACATTTTGTATGAATCATAATAAAATATGAAATTTCTTGTTTATGAGTAGAAAATTAGTGTAACTTTCACTACTCCTTTTTTTTAACCGATGTCATTTTTATGGTTATAAAAAATATCCATTTTTTACCTTTGACATAATATTTTATGATTTTAGTTTTCATCAATAATAATTTTATTCATTCACTATCTTTTATATTGTCCATTCTATGTGTATTTAATGAATTTTAGTTTTGGAGGTCGATTTGGATGATATTTATTTTCACCCATTTAATTAGGTAGCCAATTCACATATATTGAAATTTTAGGTGGTTGAAATAATTATCTTAAACAGTTGAAACGTTTACTTATCCCTTAATGATAATTTCTTCCTTCTATCATCATATATTTTCAGTGTGTATTTTCATTAAATTTCAACATTACATGGGTTTTATCATTTTAGTTTATAAGAAACATTATTTTTTCTATTTTACCAATTAAATATGAGAATAATGGGATTATTTAATTTTCATTTCCACATAAAGAAAACATAAAATAAATAAATGATTTTTTTTATTTTGGGGAAAATTTTGAAACTATAAGAATCCATTGAATGTATTTTGAAATTTTCTTATTAGGTATTAGTGGATTTATCTGCCATTCTCACTGTGTTTAAGAATTATCTCTCTATTTTTAGTATAGAGTTTTAAGAAAATATTTATCAAAAAATATATTCTAAAACTACTCCCATTCCAAATAGTAAATTTCATCCTCATTACATGTATTCTAAACGAGATTCCACCTTTTATTTGTCTCATGTTACAAGTGATAAATGGATAAAACAACCCTTTCATGCTCTATGCACTGGAGAATGGAAAATATATTTTCTATCAAATTTTTCATTTCATGGAAATTAATGGATCATAATACCCAATAATGGATGGTAGATGTTAATGTATGAATGGATCAAGATATATTTATTTCTTCATTGGTCAATTTTGGAGTTATTCATTATTCATTTAATTATTCACCGGTTGAGAAAATTTGGTTAGCATTTTCATGTGATTTTTTACTCCAGCTCCATTCATGTTTTGTTACGCAACATGGAAGTCATTTTACAATATATCACACTCATTTTAAAATCAATTATTTATATACCGATCCATTGTATAAAACCAAAATGGTTATTAAAAGAATCTAGTAACATTAATCAATGTAATAAATCAAATGATAATTAAAATCAATCCTGGAATTTCCCAAATTATGACCCCTTATTTTCTACCCATGACATGTTTGGTTAATGTTACACCACTTTTGGTTCAATATAGTTTCTTTTAATTTCAATAATCTTTTTATTCATAATTTAATCCCCAAAAAATTACTAAAACCTTATCTAATATCAAATGAGATGACCCAACCAAAACATATATACATATTAAGAAACTAATCATTACATATCAAAATAAATCACACCATTGAGACATTAGGATTAGAATCCTCATACATTAGAAACATAACAATATTTTCATTTAATTTACAAAATATCCATTAAATATTATTATCACATGATATCCTTATAGATATATCATACATGATAATATTATTCACATCCTTTGAAATTGATACTTAGTAAATTTTGATCCCAGATGATCAATAAGGGATGAATATAAAATTCGTAAATCTAAAATCATTTTTATAAGAAGTCCATGTTGGTTTGAGAAAATAAAAAACGGTAAATGAACATATAAAAATGAAATCATACCAAATAATAAATAGATCCAATATTTGGGATCAAAACATAATTATTTTATCATAAACATGGGAATTGAGCCATTGGGGTGTTGAAACCTGAGACAATGATCATGATCCATGAGAACATAACATAGGAATGTGGAATAACCAAGAATTGTGGAAATATAATATGAGAAACATAAGAATATAAAATCATTTACTATGTCAAGGATCATAATTAGGAAAATCATAAAATTATGGAATTATTCCCATAGTTTATTGGGGTCAACCCAATTCCCATAATCATTGTTATAAATCCCAATCGTGGATTGAGTTTAATCCTCATTCCCAAAACAAAAGATTAAATAGCCCTATAAATGATTTGGTTCACTCCCCAATACCCTATATGTCATATATATTGACATATAAATTATTACCCAATATGTCTGTGGGATATATAAATGTTTCCCAAAAAAACCAAGAAAGACTAGGTGTAAGGAGAACCTGCTCAAACCAAATTTATTGAAAATGAAATAAAAAACTTTGATAGAGAGTGGAATGGTTTAAGAAAGGAAAATCCCTCATCCTAAAATATAACTAAAAAAGAGTAATATCAGGAAAATCCCCATTATCGGGGTTACCATCAGCTGATTCCCATTCTTAGTATTAGTACATCTGATTAAAAATCACGGAGTACCTTTCCTTGAGATTAACCTACACCAATGTGTTCTTTTTGGAAGACTACCTAGAAGATCGACCACTCCCATCAGCACCATTATCGGCCAAAATTAGTTGGATGATGAACATTATACAATGTCTTAGTTTTTTCAATCCCCTTCTAGTGTGTCCCTAATCTCCATAATAGGCTGCCCCATGTGAGGATATTCCCCATAAGAAACATATTTCAAAACTGGGGAGACATCCGAATACATCTTATTCATACCTCTTCTTAATAGGGAATTATCCTATAGAAATTCAGTATTAACTTCAATATGCACATCAATTTCAATTTCATTTTGACCGAACTCAATAGTATCCTCCACCGGATCATTAGAATGAATGGATCCTTCTTTGGATCCAATAAGAACATATTTGAATGAAAATTTTCCACCTTCAATTACTTGGATTCATTCATCCCTTTCAACAAGAAATATAATTCTTGAGTCGCATTCCACATGTTTTGGGCCTTATAAAGATGTGTCAATTCCTTTCAAATCAGTATCTATAAGTGATCCCCTCTCACCAGTGATGTTACACTTCACATGTTCTTTCATCAAAATATTCTTACTTCATGGTTGAGAAGTACTAGCTTGTTTTACCTGAATGTTTCTTTCATTCCTACATTTGGAGGCATCATTTCTTACAAACATAAAAACCTTACAAAATGAAGAAATGATTTCATATTAAATGAGAACATCAATTTGTCACTATATTCCACAAGAGTCGTATAATTACGGAGAGGATTTTTCATATAAATGTACAGAAGGACTCTAGATAAGTGACAATATTTCCCATCAATGATATTATCATCCATATTAGAGTGTTCATAAATACAATAGGGAAGATCATTTGGAATAGGGGATTCTAGAGCACCAAAATGAGACCCTAAATTCTAGTTCAGATCTATGCTACTGTATGTTTTTGTTAATGTGGATTGAAACTCAAATCCTAGGAAGAAACATGAAGGATCCCTAGATTAAGCACATAAAAATTGAATCTCCAAGAACAATACATACCTTTTGAAAATGTGAATAAAAATGGAATATACCCTCTTCCAATATGAACTATTAACCATGTGTAAATGCCCCAAATCTGAGATATATGTTATTTAATATCCCTAGAGTTAAATGGTTTATCACCTTTAGTAATAATCATACACCCAATAAGGGAAAAAATACAGGAATATAACCTCTACTTAAGAGAATGGGGATTTTTAAGGACTGTGAATGTCCTATAATCAGATCTCAAAATATATGGCACCACAGACAAATGATAACCACCTCATCTTGGATATTCATTAACAAAAGGGCATCAATAGAGGAATATACCTTACCCAAGGGCTTAAACACTCAGGAAGTAGGAATTGAACTCCTCGAATACAATACCTCACTCCCCAATAAATTATTAGATCCATAATATTATATTTATAAAGATAGAAATATAATTATAAACGCATCATAAAATTACATTGAATAAAAATATGAAATACCAATCCCATTTTATAAATATTTTAATTTAAAATAAAAGAATTTAGGAAAAAGTTCAATTTTTTTTAAAACCATGAAAACAAATAAATTAATTTGTGTAAGTAAAATGAAGAATATTGTGGGAATATATAATCACTTATAAAATTTTGTCAAAAAATACTTTTCAATATTTTTTAATGAAAATAATATATAATTGAAAATTGACAAAATAGAAAACGATAAAAAATCATATTTTTTAAAAATTAAATCTAATATAAAATTAAATTAAGAAATGGTATATATATATATAATGGTATTTATAAGAAATGTAAAGAATATTAAGATGTGGATAAATATTCCCATGAAAAATATGACTTAAGATAAACTACACATGCTGGAATCCAATCAATTAAAAATTGAGCCAAAGGGGGTTGTAATGATTAGAATATGTGTAAACCCATTAAATAACCATTGGATAAAAATATATACTGGGTAGAGAAATAATAAATAATTTTATACACTAAAAACATAAACATGGATAATCTTTATTTCTAGTTGAGATTGGACGAGTAACCCTTATGAATTTACTAACTTTTGAATAAAAATTATTTGAAAGAGAGAATATGAGATGGATTTGTAAATACCTTGGAATTATTGAAGATAATGATAATATAAATTTGTGTTGAATTAGATAAAACATATAGAATTACTTCTTTTGTCGAATATGGATATCACCTTTTTGAAGGGAAATTGAAATGATAAAACCTTACCACAAACTTCCATTTGGTCAAATGTGCTATAATTCCCTATCTAAAAAATTTATTTTTTATATATGTACAAAAAAATTATTGAAATTTATTTTAAATAATATTGTACATTTATATATCTTTATTATCCTCATATTATTTTATTATAGTAAAAAATTAATATTCAGGTGTTAATTGTTCTGTTTTACTCACACACTTCAGTTTGGTGGTTGTAGTTTTAATCTTTAAACCTGACTAAATAAACTTTATATGTTTGTGAGGATATATTATATAATTTTGGTATATTTTTGGATTCTCGTCTACAATTTAGGGAACTTTTGTGATAATTTACATGAAACACATAAAAGTCACCATTTTGTTAATTTAAATTCAGTTAAAAATAATTCATTTTATTAATGAATATAACTATAAATACTATCATTTTATAATTATGAAATCATAATTGATATATTTTTATTTAATATTATTACAATGTTTTACATGTTCATATTCATTCTCGATGTAAATGATTTAACACAAATCATCTGCATGACGAAACCAAACCAAACATGAATGTATTATAACAACGGAATGGATATGAATAATTATTTAATAATAATAATATAAATTTAATAAAATATTGATTATTTAAAAATAATTTTATGAAATTTTTAAACCATATTATTGAACATTTGATGTCTAAAATTGATAATAATTATTTTTAGTGGATAACCCTTATGATAAAGACCTAAATCATCTCTTACAGAGAATATTTGAAATGAGGGATTTATGACACCATATTGTGACAATAAGATCCGAAAACAATGATATAATTTCTAGGGATAGAATTTATATTGGTAATAAATATAAACTATAATTAAATTATTGGTTTTTAATGGTTACAATATAGTTCCTTTTACAATTGATTCTTGAAAGTCCTTTTTTCAAATACCCACTCTTTAACACATAATGTAGCGATTTTTTAAAGGAAAGAGACCAAAAACGAAAAAAATTATGGATAAGGGATGCTTGGAGGTAAATAATTCCCACATTAAATTTTTTTTATTTTACTTTTTATGATAATTGAGGACATTACCCCTCTATATTAAACACATTCCCCTTTTTCAGCTTTTATCATGGTGAGTAACTTTTTCCTTGGTAACTTAATATTATTCTAAAATGATATAGATATTATGACCTATTTTTGATATAAAGATTCTAAATATGAAATAAATTTTATTGATTTAAATTTATGAATGTTATATATATATATATATACATTTTAAAATAATAAATTTATAATTCTTAAAAAAATTCAAAAACTACATTTGGAATCCCAAAAATTATATTTATTCATTTTCCATACAAAATAATAATCATCAATTGAATGGTAATTTTTTTATTATATATATATAATCCACTTCAAGAATATTATTTATTAATTTTGATTATATTAATGTGTTAATATAAAAATAAAAATAATAATGAAAAATAAATCATTAAAAATTATCCATTTTTAAAATAATTTGACTAAATCTCATGATTTATATACGTAAATTCAAATAAAAATAATAAAACTTTTTTATTAGCATTATTTATATTTTATAACAAAAAATAAAATTATTAAATATAAAAATATATAATTAGTAAAATTATATATTTTATAATAAAATATTATAATTAAATTCTATCTTTTTTTCATTGGAAAATTATTTACCATATATGACTTTTGTATTTTTTAATAAATTTTTACTCTGAGTTACATAAATAAAATGTACCTATTGGATATAATTATATACAACATCTATATATCTAATATCCATATTTCTAATTTCCATAATTCTAGTGTAAATATATCCAAGGAATATATATCAATTGACCATGTGCCCAATTACTATATTTCCAACGACCATTTTTAATGTGACAACATGTCAGACTACAGCTAGTCCAACTACCATATGTCTAATGGACATATGTATAATAGAAATATTAAAATTTTATATATATCCTTACATTTATCATTAAAATCATTCATCATATTCTATACTTTCGTTATCAATATATTTATTATATATCTAATTTTTTTCATTTTTTTATAATTATCATTTGGAGTATGATCTTGATGGAAGATCATGATTACAAAAGTTAATCCTTGTTTTATTTTTAATAACACATGGTTTAATTAAATAATTATTTTTACTAGTAATTTTTCATTTATTTATCTATTAATTTATTTCATTTTGTACTGTAACATTCAATATTAATAATGAATTGTCGATTTTAGATTTTGTTGCATATATAAAAGCTATAGAAC
Source organism: Viscum album (assembly GCA_963277665.1). NCBI lineage: Eukaryota > Viridiplantae > Streptophyta > Magnoliopsida > Santalales > Viscaceae > Viscum > Viscum album. Next base: position 2,068,997,835 of record OY728121.1, read on the forward strand.
ATAGATGATTTATTTAATGATAAATCCCTAAAAAAAATTCAAAGTGTTGTAGGAGAAAATTGATTCAATATTTTTTGCATATAAAACATATATATTTAATATTTGTTTCCTGTAAAGTACTTTTTTTATAGCATGCGCTATAAGCAACACTGAGTTCTTACAGAAAATAATATAATATAACTATTCTAAATTAAATATGATAGTTCTTAATGGAAATTTTAAATGGGTGAATGAATATTAATTATCCAATTTTAAATAATATTTATAATTGTTTTATATATGGAGAAAATATTGAAGAAAGCACATACTTTTTATTAATGTACTTATATTCTTAAAAAACCATTTTATAATAAAATATGTTTCTATTTAATTCTCACAAAAAATTGTAAATGTTATATTTTAAAATGTTATTAAATTTATTGAAAAAATAAACATCAATTTTTGAAGTCTATTTGTCAAAATTATCATAGGGGAAATAATAATGAATTCTGTGAAAGGATTATTTTTTCGAGGAGTAATGAATAATACATGTTTTTGTTAAAAACTACCATTTCATTTAATGATTGTGTAATGTTATTAAAGATTTAAAACATTCCTAAAAGTAAAATTAGTATGATTATATGTTTATCTATCCAATTTAGGATATTGAAATCATTTTATTAATGAATTTTGATATAATTGTTTCTAAAAATGGGATAAATTTCTCTTAGGAAAACCATTTTATCATCACATCTATGGGTATAACTTTAAATTACATTTTTTATATTTTGTTAAGGGAATTTGTAAAAACGGATTCAATATTTATAATTAGATAAATTTATGTTTACTAAAAAGTTATAATAAATTTATTGACCATAATTAAAAGTAAAATTACTAAAAATTAATTACCACACTTATAGTTATAAAGTGTTTACCTGAGGTTAAACTAAGTTGATAATGGGTAAAATGACCTAAAAAATTCTCCAAAATTGTTTATGGAACATTAAAAACCATATAAAGTATATATTTTTTTATAATGAACCATTTTTTATTCTTTTATAATGTATAAAATATGTGGGTACTTTTTTACATTTAGAAAGATTCATGTGTGTCCTCTCCCACACTTATAGTTGCCCATATCATCTCTTATCTTCTTAATATATCCAAAACCATTTTGTTAAGCCAAGAAATATTTAATTAAATTACATAACTTCATACTATCATTCTATGTGACTTAATTTCATTATGAAACTGTTTTTTCAATGATTTATTTGCAAACCTAAAGATTCTCTCTGAAGAAGAGGTAAAATTATTAAACTTGTGTTTATATTTTATTTATTCCTACACCCCCTTAAAATAATTTTAAAAAATGCTATTATAAATACCAAATTATATTTCACATATTGATATTTTATTATGTTAATTTCATGACATATATTTTGTCTTCAACCCTCAAATAGAAAAATAACATATCAATCATCTGTATAACAAATTACTGCATCATGAACCGATGTTATTCATTTCCCATAATAACATATCATGTATTGATATAATTCTTTATTTAAAATTAATATATATGATATTTATGTCATTTATATGATTTTCTAATAATTATATAAAATACTACTTCTTAATTTCTTTTCTATGTGGATACGATAATGTCACTCAGGTGTGTGGCGAACTACCACCTCAGGGAAAAATGTGATTTGTTTTCACTAAGGCATTACAAGGAGGGTAACAAGGATACATTTAATTAATATAAGTGACATTTTTGGAATAATAATGAATATATAATGTTTATATATTATTTTTCATCCTTTATTTTGAGTCATCAAAAAATTAGAAATAACATTCATGTGTTCTTATAGATTACCATCGCCAGGAATGGTGTATCTCATCTTCTATATCTATCATTAATGGATTATTATAAAGAAACAAATAATAAATATATTATATATTTGTATCATGTATAAAATTACATTGAACATTTAACAATGGTCATGTAATATGACTAAAAATATCAAACCAAAACATAAAATAAAAATGACGAGGTTACTACCAGAAATTTGATTTTGGTAAGTAATTGTTGATAAAATGGTAATAAGAAGTCATAAAAATCATATGGGGTATGATAAAATTCATTACGTTCCATGATAGATATATAATTAACTTATATTTTTTATAAATTAGGTTTTAATCTGTATAAAGAAATTCAATACTTAAGGTAATGGATTATTGTATCAATTTCTCTTATTTGGGATATACAGTACATTACGAACCTTTATTATTTTAAGAGTTGTATATAAAGACCATTTTAACATGTAATAACATGAACATATTTTTTATGAAGATATTATAATTTTCATTTATTTTTATTCATTCACTGTGCTTAGGATTCATTATTACTGAATAGGTTATAGTTTTATATTATAATATCATTGTTTTTATAGAATGATTATGAATATTCTTCCAATGAGAAAATATAATTATTTATCTCTCATGAAAATCCTTAATTTACCTCATTTTATTTCATCAGAATGAATTTATCCCATTTATATTACTCCATTTATGAATTCATGATTCAAAATTAATTTTTTAATATAAACCAAGATTATTTATAACTTAAGTCGAAAAAACTTTCTCTTCCATATCAATGATTTATGAGAATGATTTTGAAAATGTTTTAAAATTATATGAATGGATATATTAACCTTTTTTATCCCATTTTATAATTTAAATAAAATATATTTTAATATTAGTGTCAACTTCCAAACATGGTCCACTAGGTATTTATATAATTTGTGATTAGAATGTTTGGTTTTTTGAAAATATGGAATTATAGTTATATCCCATGGACATGGCCAATTCATAATTTAAATATTAATTTATATTTTTACAATTTTTATTTTAATTTAAATGGATATAGAAATTTATTTATGAATTTTTAGTATTATAATGATGTTTTCAATTAGATATGTGTGTTTTCATCATGAAATTTTACAAGTTATTTATCCAAATTATTTTCCATTTAAGATGACATACATTGATGTTTTTTATTATTTAATGAGGATATGATCAAGGAACCCATTCTTATAAATTTTATTAACAATTTATGTTTTTGATGAAAATATATCTACGAATCCCATTTCTTTTCAATGGGTTATACCGTGATAAAATGATTGTGAAACCTGCTTATTTTTCCCTTGGTTATGCAATGAAGAAATGAAGAATTATATATGAATAATATTTATTTTCGATGGGTTATGATATGATATAATGATTATGAAACCAATTTTTTTCATGGGTTATAATATGATGAATTGTTTATGATTTGTTGAAACAAACATGTTTGATTGTAATTATGTGACGAGTGAGACCTTTAACTCCATCCAATGTATTCGGTAAAGACAGAAATATCATAAGATAAATAGGAATAGTATGGGGACTGAACCTAAATCAATATGTAATTTTATAAACTATGATATATATGGTACTATACATGGACTACTCAGATGTTTTGGGGAGTGTACTTGGCAATGAGCCATGAATACTACTGAAAGGATTTTATATGATTATGTGTATTCCATAATTCACTGTTTTATCCCATGTTTATGATCACAAGGATTGTGTTACTTGATTCATTTATGATTCTTGTCTTATAAAATACCAATTCTTATACCATGACTCTTGATGTTGTCCTCTACTACATAGGGTATGGTAATAATATTTTATGACCATGTTCTCATACCATAATTATCTTGTTATGTTTACATTTTTAACATATTTTAAATTATTAATCATATGATACCCCCCTTTCATATGTTTATTTTCCCAAGGGTATAATCAGAGTAATTTCTTATTTTATGTCGTAGAAAATTTCTTGTTACGAGGAAAAAAGTGTGAGACATTGTACAACTCTTATAAACTATTTGTTTATGTTTCAATGCTTCCAAAGAAACTACGACATTACAATCCCGATGAGTGTGTCTGTGGAATGTAATGAATATTCATCTAATCATTGTAATAAATATTTAAAAACTTCAAAGATTTTTATTTATGGTATTATTTTATAGGTTTAGTTAAACATAGTAATCTAGGATGAGAAAACATTAGTAAGAACCCTTAGTATAATCTTATGAATAGGGTAACAACAAAACGTTTTTTGATGAATATATTATAGGACTTAGCAAGAAATAAATCCCATTATTGATAATAAAAGTGTATTTAGTTCAAGAATTTATTTACCTAGGGGTAATAACTATAAAAAATGAATATCAGGTGCGACTCTAGGATTACATAGAACACAGAAATGGTCCTTCCATCGCATCTAGTTTGACAAACTTGAGGGATTTTCATTGGATAATTTACAATTTCTATATGAACCATCACGATGGATTTGATTATATGATGAACAATAAAAAAATGGTTAAAGGTGAGGTGTCATGGATTTAAAATAGGGTTTCCTTATTCAAAAATCCAATAAATTATTTTTCATGATCATGTATTTTCACACTATAATTATTATTTCTCACAATAGGTTTTTTGGTTTTATTCGACATCTAGAACCCAATGGATCCATACTGTTTTAGACATAAATATAATATGCATTTATTTTCCTCCAAAAAAGTGAATTTTATGGGATTTGGAAAAAAAATATTATTATTATTCTTAGATAAATTTCTCATTCTACTTATCATGATCAACTTCCAAATGAGCAATGAGTGGAATAAGATTCTATAATTTCCTTCATGAGGTGATTACCAACATATTTTAGTGGTCCTAATGATCCACTAGTTGATAAAAAAGGGATCAGTACCACTGAAATCATATTTTCCTTTACCATGTTCGCAGAATATGAAAAAGTAATTTGTGATGTCTATCATCTGGAAGGAAAAGAGGATCAATGATGGAATCATATTAAAAGTATGATACAATAAGATGAAATTTACATAGTGGATTAGGATGACTTTAAGATATTAATTTTTAATAATTAATTAAAATAAATTCATTATATGAAAATGGATAATGAATTCCTTGAGGTAAATTTGAAGGATGAATAATTGTTTGGTACAGCCAGAAAATTTATCAAGACTTGCGAGGTAAACTTATAAAAGTATTACCCAACAGTAAAGTAAGTATGATTATTAATGGGATTAAAACCACATATATTAAGGGTGTTATCTATAAGGGGCTTTAATATCAAGGAAGAAATCATATTATGTGATATCAAGGTGGAAATGGATTTTGATTCACTGAATAATCACATTGTTTTGATAACAAATGAATGATGAAGTTTAAATGAATCACCAAGAACTGTTGAACGAAGAAGATGATTCATTTTTAATGCTACTATGTGGTAGGAAATATATAGGAATGTAAAATAAATTAGATGTTATATATTTTTAAGTGTGGAATGGAATGTCATCCAGAAATAGAATGCCAATGGGAAGGGAAGATGTTAAATAATGATGTGAATAAAGAGAAAGCTCCACAGAATGCAGTTCCCATGAAACAGTGTTCAAATGCAAGGATTATTGAATCTATACTAACCAGGGCACATATATGAATGTTGATGGTGATGATAAATGTTATTATCAACTTACTTTGTGGTTTTGGGAGATACCAAATGAAATCATTATTTTTGAGGATGTTTGACATAATAATGTGGTGAATGGTACACTTACCATACACTTTAATACTCGTAATGTACTTTTTGTCTCTAGATCTACATATTCAATAATATCTTAATAATTTTCAATGTATATGAAGATTATGATCAAATGGATAGATATAGAGTTAGATGTGAAAACCCTTAATGATTTAATGGTTTCATCTCAATTATATTATTCCTCTATAATGGAAATTTTCGTTAATTTGCTTCATAAAATTAATTTGACAGTACAACTCAGTGAAATTTAGGTTGTCTTAGTAAAAAAAATTCTTCATCTACATAAATATGACATCAATTCTCTCGAAAGTGATTACACATTTTTTATTCCAAACAAACCTACGATAATAATTCAGTATAATGATAGATATAAACTTATAATGGGAATAAATTTCATAGTATGAGTTTTGATTCCAATACTATTTTTGGGGAGAGGTCCAGTATAGATTACATAATTTCTATGAGGGATTTTTTCGATGCCATTTTAGATGAGTTTCCTCATCTTCAACTAAAATTTGAATTTTAGTTCCCAATAGAACCCAAACATGGCATCACACTTATTTTAATGGATACCTATATAATTTTCTCAATTAAGTTACATGAATTGAAGAATAAACACTAATAGAATATTGAAAGGGGATTAATTTGGAAATATCATTATCCAAAACAAGTTTCCTCTACCCCATATTGATGGCCTATTCAATTAGCTATGTGGACCTCAACACTTTTCCATGATTGAAATTTATTCAGGTTATGAACAATTAATGGTAAAGAAAGAGATTACACCCACAATATCATTCCGTAAAATGTATGAACAGTATGATTATATTGTAATGTAATTTGGTTTTATTAATTCCCACATTATATTCATCTATTTAATGACTAAAGACATTATATGGAATCTTGATCAGTTTTGGGTTGTCATTATAGATGATATTTTAATCTACTCAAAGGGAATGGAAGACAATGATGGTAAAAATAAAATTATAAAATTTTTTTTAATGATGTAAAAATCATATGAAATATTTATAAAGTATGAATTTTGGATGGAAATGTATTCATTTTTGGGGTATATAATCTCAATAGATGTTATATATGTAGTTCAATCAAATATGGAGGTTATTGAATGTTGGCCCCAACCAACTATTGTGATTGAGATGAGTTGTTTTCCCGGTATGGTGGGATATTATTGACGGATTTTATGAAATTTGTAACAAATATCGTATCCACTATAAAAGTTTACTCAGAAGGGTGTCAAGGTCACCTTAATAATAAAATGTGAATAAAAATTATGGAATTAAATATAATATAAGTTAGTGCACCTATCCATACATAACCCTACAGTAGAGAAGGGTTTTTAATTAATATTGACGCATTCAAGTAATGATTGGGATGAAATATGTTGAAGAATATTATAGTTATATGTTATGAGTGATGATAATTTATGTTCCATGAGAAAACATTCCCAACTATATATTTGGAGTTACCTGTGGTAATTTTTACAATAAAGATTGATAGGAATTATAAATAAAGAGATATTTGTGATATATATATATATATATAATGATTCAAACATATTAATTAATATGTTCACATAGAAGGATTTGAACATGAACTGTAAGAGATTGTTATATTTGATTAAATGTTATAAATATTAAACAAATTACAGCCCTTGGAAAATGAATATCGTGGATGATTTATTAAAGTGGGACAATGTTTGAGGTCACTTCATGGATACCTTTCACTTCCATATTTTCTCTTTCCACATAAACATTTATGGTAAAGTCCATCATGGTTAGTCACAAATGAACTCATGTGGTTTTGGATATTTTTGGATTGTGTTTTGGAGGATTCATCTTTGACATGATTTCCATATTCTTCTTTTATTATACATCATACTTTTCCAAAAAAACAATTTTTTTAGTAGGATTGTGGTTTTGGTTGGTTTGGGGTGGTTTTGGAGGTTAAGAGTCAATGTTAAGGGATCCTCTGGACTAATGTTATCCCACACATTGGTTTCCTATATAATCAGACGGTCTAGTGAGGGTGTTCAACTATTTCATACTTTTGATAACGATGTCTGATTTGGTCCTAATATGGTGTTTTTTTAATGGAGTTGTGGTACTTATTTAACAAGTGATGATTTTCTGAATATAGTTTCTCGAGGGATTTATGGATATTGGATTTTCATGGATTGATGTAGAGATCCCATATGCTCTATCATTACTTGGGATTCAATTTCCATTTCCCCCTCCTAGATATATCAGGCGAGATGGGTTTTTTTTGAGGTTTTTGGGATGTTCTTGTGCGAGTGGTGGGGTTCTCTATGAGGTGTGAACTACATTGGTATCAGATGTTTTAGATAAATTCAATGTGATGATGGAGATGGGTTTTTACTGGATGATGTGGTGACAACTATCTCAAATCCACGAAACATGTACAGATATTCGGTGATGTGAATGTCAGTTATATGATTTTCTTTTTGATGGGATAATGGCTTCAAGGTTCTCCATGGTGATATTGAGACAACATAAATGTACTTACTGAATTATTGTACGACTATGAATCATATGTTCATTTTGTGAAGGGATTGAGGTTTTATGTGTTTAAGTTCAACACGATGGCATGTGATGTCAATGATGGTGATGTTTTAGATGGAATTGATGAGATGTTAATGATAGTGTAATGATGGTGAAAATGATTTGGATGTTGAAATATATATGATGTGAGGTAACTCAATGTAGAGATCAATGGGAGGGTATCATGATTTATAAGGATAATCGTTGATATGACATTCCCTTGGCGCATGGTTCATTTTTAATAGTGATTTTCGATTTTTTGACTTTTTAATTTGTGATCATGTGACCACTAAAATATGTTGGATTTGAAAAAACATTAGGGTTCCAACTCTAACAATGAATGTGATATTATGATAATTATAAAATATTTTGGAGTTATGAAGAGTTATATTGTATCATATGTATCTGAATGCATGGTTTTTTCAAAATGTCACCGTGGATTTTGTCATCAAGCTCCCCAAAATTTGAATGGTGCACAATGCTATATGGGTTGTAGATGATCAATATAAAATGTTTTCTCACCTCATCACTAGTATATAATATTTCAATTTAGATCACCTTTCTAGAATATAAATTAATGAAGTGGAAAGGTTATGTGGAGTGAATAATTTTATTTTGTATGATCATGATCTGAGGTTTACCACAATTTTATTGAAATGTCTTAAGTATGATCTTGATAAAGATTTTCTTTTCAAAACATTGTATCATCCATATATATATTTCTAGTCTGAGAGAAGAATTTAAACCCTATAATACATGTTGAGATATTGTTCTCTGGACTACAAAGGTGGTTGGGATCAACATAACCCTATATTTGAATTTTTGAACAACTATATATTTCATATTAGTATTTAGATGGATCCATATGAATACATATATAAAAATAATTGTAGAAATATATTATTTTTTGGAATTAATATATAGGAATAAAACAATTAGGACCGGAAATAACTGATGAAATGGTATAAAGGATAGATCTATTCTATCAAACGTATGGGATGCACAACAATGATGGAAATTTATTCTAATAATCATCAAAGTGATATTGAATTTAACATTAGTGAAATTTTGTTTCTATGAAATCTCCATGGAAAAAGGATATAATATTTTGGAATAAAGGAAAACTAAGACCTATGTATACCAGTCCCATTGAAATTTTAGATCGTATCTATACGATAACTAATTGGTTGGTGCTTCCACCAAACGACTATAAATTCCATAATGTCTTCCTTGTATCTATTTTAATGAAGAAAATACCTATCAATTAACACATATGGAATTTATATGTCATAATAGTAGAGAAATATCATTATTATTTTTAAAAACTAGTGGAGATTATGGATCATTGATAGAAATTCATATCAAACAAGATCACATAATCGATCAATGTTTTATGGTTAAACCACTAGTTTGTGAAATCTATATGGGAACTTGAGAATATATAAAGGTATTATTATTCTTATTTATTTATATCAGAGTGAATAATTTTGAGGGTGAAATTAATTTTAAGGGAGTATAACATAACAACTTGATATTTAGGATTTTTTTGGGAAATTATAATTTATTTGATACATTTTGAGAGAGACAACACAAACTTCTAACAATGATAAATATATTTTTAATATTACAATTTTGAAAGGACCATTATTACCTTTCTCTTATACAAGAAAAAATTAATATAAATAAGTATAATGATTTTATATAATGATAAATTATTTATAAAAAGTTAATTAATTTTTTGTAATGTCTTTTTATGTTTTTATTATACTATTTTCTGTGAAATATATATATCTTTTTGTGGAGAAATAATACAAATAATTTTTAAACTTTTATAAAATGTATTAGAAAAAATAAACTTATTTTTTAAAATATACGTATAAAAATTATCATAGGATGAATTTTTAATATTTTTATGAAAAGATTAATTTTTTTATGAATATTGAAAAACTAGTTTTTATTGAAAATAATCTTCTAATTTTATAATTAAATAAATGGTAATTTTAATAACATTTGAAATGAAAATAATATTTATATATGCTATTATTTTAAAGAAATTATATGATTTATTTTTAAAAAAATTGTTTTAAATGTAAAATTAGTTCAATTATTTATTTATTAATTTCCTATAGGTCATTGGAATCATTATCAAGTTGAGTTTGGATATAATTTTTTTTAACCAATTAAATATTTCCACTTTAAAAAATTGTTTTCTTGTCACGTGTGTGGGTCTAGTTTTAAAATACCTTTTTATAAATATTTTAATGGAATGTGGAATAATGGACTTTGTATTTTTTAATCATAATAATTAACATCATATAACAAATTAATTATAATTTGGACCAATATTATTAATAAATATAATAAAAATTAATAATTGTGGTTAAGGGTAAAATGGGTTTACGAAGGGATGAAACAAAAGATATAAGGGTTAATTTACATATTAACTTGTAAAAACCCTATTATAGGTAAATATATAAAAATAATATACTATAATGATATATATTGACCCATTTTGGATCCTTGTGACATGGGAAAATCATTGTTACACTTTACTCTTTTAAAAAATTACACGTGTGTCCTCTCAGATTCTTTTAATAGGCCACCCCCTTTCCTCTCATCCTTACATTTTAAAAACATTTTGGTTCAACCAATACATAAAAATTACATTAATAAAATACATACTCTTATCCTAGATGTTTTATAATTATTTTTAGACCCTCATATGAAGGCTTTGGGTATAAACATTAAGAGGCTCTCCAAAAAAGAGGAAATATTCTTATACTTGTGTTTTTATTTTATTTATTCCTCCACCAACATAAAATATTTTTAATAATTGATAATATAATATCCTAAATATATTCCATATATTAATATTTTATTATTTTAATGGAATTACTTTCATATTTATCCTCTTCCCTCAAATGGAAAATAAAACTGGCAATCGTTTGTATGACAAACTACCACATCATGAACTAATGTTATTCATTTCCTATCACCACCTCTAATGGTTGGAAATAATGATGTATTTATTATTTATGTATATTATATTTATTATTTTATTATTATTTTTTAATAAATATATGACATATTACTTATTACATTCCACTTTATGGGGATATGATAATATTGCTTGTGTGTACGGATTACCACGTCCTCGCGAAGCGATGTGAATCATTTTTCACATTTAATTTTCATGGATGGTAAAATACATAAATTTTGTTAATATATGTGATATATAGTGAATAATATTTTATTTTAAAGGGTTATATATTATTTAATTTTTTTATATATTGAGAAAATTCCAATAATGTTCCTGTGTACACATTACTTACCATTTCCATGAATGGTGTAAATCATTTTTTATATATAACATTAATGTATTACTATAAATACATACAAAGAGAATATTTATTATCTTTATATAATTCTTAAAATTATATATATGATTTCAACATGATAAATTTAAATGTTCCAAGAATTACCAACCATAACATATTCCAAAATAAGCCAATTATTAACCATCATGGGATATTAATAAGGAATTATTAAAAAACCTGTAATAAAAAGTCAAAATTAAATCATATATGGTATGAATATTAATAGTATTATTCTATAATAAATTTTAATAATGTTTTTATATATTAGGTTTTAAGGTTTATGAATGAAGTCGGGAATTAAGGTAAGATATTTTTGTCTACATTTGTATTCATTAGGGAAAATGATTTTTTATGTACCTATTATCATGTATTTGGTGTATATAAATTAAAAGTTTCATGTAATATCCTAATATATTTATTCTCATGATGTTATATGTTTCATTTAATGTTTTTAATTCAAGATTATTTTTTTTCATTGTTACTAAATGTTAAAATAGTTCTACGTTACAATAATATCATTTTTCAGGATTGTTTATGATTATTCTTCAAATGCTAAAATATTATGACATATCTCAAAGGAAATGAATGAATTTTACTCTACACATGTTGTTTAAATAAAATACATTTTCTCCATTCATCTTCATCTATTTATTTACCCAAAATTAAATAAAAATATTGTTTTTAAAATAAATTAACTTTATTTTACTCTTCTATTGAAAGTACATTTTCTTCCCTAATTATATTCCATAAAAAATTAAAAAATATTTTAACATTATATAAATTATTTACCAAAAACAAATTTTCCAAATTTATGTTTTTTTCAAAAATCATTAAAATGAATATTTGTGTTGTTTTCCAAACTAGACCTCTTTGGCATTTACTAGAATTATGAATGGAATCATGGTTCTTTTAATTGGTATTCCATGATAAATATTTCCTGCTCCAATGACCAATCAAAAATTAAAATCATCCTGTATAGTTTTCCAATTTTATTTTTAAAGAAAAGTATTTTGAGAAATGTTTTTGAATTTTTAGTATTAAATAATTATTTCTAAGTGAAATTTTTATTACTGATAAGTAATATAATATGTGATCATTCAAAATAATATTACATATAAGATAAATACATTAATGTTACTTATTATTTATAGGGGATATGATTCAAATATACCATTATTATTATTTCTATAAAAACATTTTGTTGATGATGACCATATGTTCATGAAACTTGTTTTTTCCATTTGTTATATAATTATAAATTAATAATTATAACCATTTCATTATACATTAGTTATACTATGATGAGAAGATGAAATGTATATGAAACACATTTCTTTTTCATGGTTTTTACTATGATGTAATTCTTATATCCTATTTTTCACATGTGTTCAGATATTATGAATGATTTATGTTATTGTGGCACAAATTTGTATGATTTTAATTATGTGATGGGTGGGACCCATTTTTCTCTATAATGAATTGGTTAAAGATTGAAATTTCTGGAGATAAATAGGACTGAAATGGAATGTGAACCATGTTCAATAATGGATTTTTTTCACTATAATAGTCTTAGGAGTGATCATAGACTACTATGATGGTTTGGGGAGTGAACCCATTTCACTATGATATAATTGGAAATGAGTCTGGACTATTATGGAAATAATATTCAATTTTTTTATTCCAAAATTCCATGTATTATTCATGTGTTATTCTCTCGTGCATTATGTTATTTTATTCCATTTTTACTCATGTCATATGAACTACCAATCACTATTCCATGACTAGAGATTTTGATCTTAGATATAAAGGGTATGGTTTTCAAATGTTATGATCCATACCTTCATACTCATGTTATATTTACGTTTATCAATTGTATAACCTTACTGAGAATTCGATATCACTCTTTCTTATATTTCTTTTAGCAGGTTATGATTATTGGTATTATATATCATGTGTATAAGAAGGGGTCTATTAATGTGTAACTAAGTAGGAGACAATGTAGAACACTTATAAACTAGGTTTTGAGGTTTTTATGTTTCCAAATTAATTATTCCTTTACCATACATATGTGTGTGTTGGTGTAATGTAATGAATATTCATCTAAAATATGTAATATATATTTATTAAAATCGTGGATCATTATTGTGGTCACAAGACTAGTGGCACATTAATATTTTCAATTTTCAATTTAATTCATGACAGTTTTGATAAAGTGTCTTTAAATGATTTTTCTTTGACTTTACCCTCTCGTCACTATCTTTTCTAACCATATGCTTTTACTTCTTAGGATCATATGTTCTCAATTCTTCTTAATATTTTCTCATAAATAATTTTTCATGTAGATTATTTTTTAAATTTATTTCCAATTAATAATTATTAACATAATATTTTTTGTCTAATGCGTGATTTTTTTTAATCCCTTTGAAGGATTGTAATTTCTCATGGACTTTAATAATGTTATTATTCAAAAATATGTTAAATTTATCATGAAAATACTAATTCCATATTATTTTTTCATAAACATTCTGATAATATTTTAGAATATCAATACCATATAAGTTGGGTTTTCATCAATTCAATGAGTATCTTCTTCAATTTGGGTGATGTCCTCCTGAACTCCTTTAAAAGGATAAAAACGATGAATTATCTTTAAGAAACATATACTAGTTTCCATTCAAAAAACACATACAAATCATTACACGAGTTCCTTAAATAATTACCATCCCTACTTAGACATTACTCATACAAAGGAATGTCTTTAAAAAATATTAGTTACATTACATTAATCTAATCACTATGAATCATATAAGGTTAAATTGTTTTTTATCTTACCTCTAACGGATTTGAAAATCAATTATTATTTATCAATACTAGATATAATTTATTTAGGATTATATAATATCAATTTTTATATTTATTATAATTTACACATGTGGGATGTCTTATTTAAATATCTAATTTCTTTTTTCATTCAATTATTCCGTTTATTTCTGGAGATAGAGTTTCTACCAGTAGCTGAAACACCTGTAATGTGCTATCTATTCATGATTAATTACAAAGAGAAACTCAAAAATTCAAATCTTTTAAAATTTAATGTAAAATAATGTGCAGAAGTTGAAGCTCCCATGCAAATTATTATTCAAAAAATATTTGTCAAGGAACATAGAGAGGGTGTATCATTGTGGATGGATTTCACAAAATTCGACCACTTTTTTCCTTTTTACCTATAAAAATATTAAATTATATAGATCGCATGATCTGATATTATATTTAGCTAATATTTATAATGTAAAAAAATTCAGGAAATAAAGATATATATGGTGTTAATTCACAGTTTTGTGATCTATTCCTTGATGTATGGTGCGTTTTATCCCAAAAACATAGTTAATATGTTATTTTCTCTAACAACTAGGAATAAATGGATTACATTGAACCCTTTATAATTGGATGAAAATATATTTTGTGCATGACACCAACCACCATTACTAATAATCATCTCACTCTTATCATATAATTGGCTTAAACATCTCTTTCATATTTATAAAAATATCTAGATTTCATCTTTATTAAGTAAGATCATCAAGATACACATGTTTCTCCATTGGAATAAACCAATTAAATATTCTTCCTTTTTTTCTAATAATAAAATGACTTACACTTGTCACTAATATTGAAATCTATTCATTATTTAATCAAACTATATTCTTTAATGTCATTGAATCTAAATATCGTTAATGGCGGTGTTAGTTTCCTAATATTTATATTCAAATCATTTTCATTGACCCACAACTTCTCCACATGTAGTGGGGTAGAATATTATCTTATCTTTCACTCTTCATTTATAACAAATATTAATAAAAACGTTCAACCACTTCATTAATTGACTGCTTGAAATTTTATTTAATAGGAAATACCAAAATAATCATTATTGAAATAGACTAATATTAAATCATGGAAATATAAATTAATCTGAGAATATATATTTTTAAAATTTTAAAAAAGGTAAAATGATAATATTGATATCCTCTAGTATTTTATCATCATAAATGTAGTTATAAATTTTAGTATAATCTCTGGAATTATCACAGAAAGAAATTTCGCTAATCTTCATTTTAAATCTCCATGAATCATTAGTTCTTATTTATGTGGATCCTTTAAATATTATATATCTTATTTTATATAGATGCATGTTAAAATAATATAATAATTGTTTTATGCAAGGTGTCATCTCTGGGTGTAAAGGCTTCCTCAAATATCATCATAATACATAGAAATTACTATGGATTACCCAAATTTAATATGATTTTTAAATCACCGAAGAATAATAATGAATCGGATATTTTATATCATATGATTGACCATGTAACTTATTTATAATATTTTTTAACCATAAAATAATAATATGTATACATTTGGAATCATAAATTTAATCTCACACAACATCATTTTACTCTTATGTAGACTAGTACAAAATCTGGTTCCATCTATGCCGCTTCAGGGTTATATTACCTAATCGTCGAACTATTCAATTTAATCATACATATATCCTAGTTTATGGTATGCATGATCAGATTAATGTTATACTCTATTTGAGTTCGATGAGATTTATTTATTCATATTCACGGTCACTCATAAATAGTACCATTTCCACAAGATGTACATTTATGCATGTGAATTCTAATATTATGATATTTTATGTTAATAATACATTCCCTTTAGATATCTAAATTAATTATTTTTCATCTCAATATTATTCCTACTCACCTACATGATAATTTTATGAGTAAGAAGTTTATTCAATCATATAGAGTACTATATAATGATTTGTGAAAAATCCATCCCAAAAAATCTCGAACTTACGCATATATTCTCTACCCATCTATAAAAAGTTCCAACCACTTTAATTCAATTAAAAAAATTATTTAAATCATTATACTTAAAGACCACTTAAAAATACAATAATCATGAAACATATATGAACTCTTATATTTTCAAATTAACTAAAAATTTATTCACAATATCTTTATCTATTTTAATTTATCTAATATCACGTTTGGAAATTTATAAGTTTTCTATATCCATATGAAAATGATAAAAAATATTTTCAAAACATTTTAAAAATTATTTTTAAAACATATATCAATTAAAAATGTACTTAAATAAATATTAGACTACATAAAATTCATCTGAACTACTTAAATTTATTCAATAATATTTATTATTCTCCACTAGTTGATTAAAAAAGGAACTAGATGCATAATTTCTACTCAAAACCAATTCCTAGACACATCATCATATATGAATATCATTCATATATGGTATAAATATTCTATTGTTGTAATAAAAGGGTGTATATAAAAAAATTACAACTAGCTTAATTTTTCTCCTAACATAGAAAGCTCCCAATATTATTTATAGCGATATTCTATTTATAATTATCTATACTCTATAAAAGTCATTAGTATAATTTATTTGAACATAATTTATCATAAAAAAAAGACTTAAAATATGTGTACCTTTATAAATATTTATATCTCATATTTTCTTTGCTATCATCATCCTAAAACATATATTTTTGACATGAAACACTAAAAATATGTGTGTTCAAACTACAGACAAATTTTACAATATTTAAAAGATGAATAATATCATTTTTTTATAATAATTGGAATCATACCACATAATGTATTCCATGAAGACATCCCCTTTAATTTAAACCTAATTTCATTTTATATTAAACACATGTTTACACCAATATTTATGATATAATGTATTCAGTAGAAATTATATATCAGTGATCATATGTGTTCCTAATAATTCATCTACTAATCACATATTTCCATAATTTCTTATCAAACACAAATATAAAAAAAATATTCTAATTTACCCATTTTAAGTGAAAACTATATTATATAATGTAAAAGGAACTCTTCATCATGTAATGAGGAATGAAAAAAACATTTTTTTTATTTTTGGATATTATAATTCTAATTAGTTTGGTGTCACTAGTGAATGAAACTAATCCTATAGGGGGTTATTTTTTATCTGAATAAGTTTTGTGACATATTTATTTTGAATAATGTGTATTTTACATTAATCCCAAAATATGGTGAGTATGTATATTCATCACAAGCTACAATATATACGATATGATGGAAATCACATCTTGTAGAAATGAGGCTGGATATTCCATACCGATTAGTAAATATTTATATTAATAAATTTGAAATAAATATTCAATGTATATAATACATCAGTTTATTTAAGTTTATATTGATAATAAGTATTCCAAAATCAAATATGTAGTGTAATTTTGAGATATTTAATTGGAAAATTATTTAATAGAGTCAGATGTTTTGAATATCATGAAAAGGCATATAATATAGGACGCGTTTAAAAACATTAGAGTGTTATTGAGAGTGAATTATCTCCCAAAATCCCAATAAATTTTCTAGTATTTTTCCTTTTTTCCTTATTTTTTAACTTTTCAAAATGTGGGAGAAGAAGATAATCATTTCTATAAATGTTTTAAGGGCTCTATTTCATTTTATAATTGATGATAAATGAGGATGATAGAATATGTTTCTTCAATACATGGAGAGACAAGAGGTATGATATCTAAATCTGGGATAGGATATCATATATTTTTTATTAGGTTTCCGATAATTGAAAATACATATATTGATGGGACATTTATGATTATATAAATTGATGAGTCTTAGAATTGGGGATCTCTTAGGAAGGTCCACTTCTAAAAAATTCTCCAATGATTATAGTCTTATAGCCTTGCTCATAAAAACCATAGCTTTAGGGTAAACTATAGACATGTCCAATAATGAACATATTGGTATAACCACATGTGATGGTCTGTGGTGGTGGTCATTTAGGATCACGGCTATATGACCATTGTAAACCCTTTAGAGACATTGGAGATTTTTTGGAAGGATAGGGTAACACCCATCATCCTCATAGACATTTACCATATATCTATTTTAGAATGGGGTACAATTATTTTCCACACATATCATGGATATAGGGGCCACCTTATTCAATATCTGATACAAAATTTGGTAATAGAGAAAACATTCAAACGTGGTCCATGTTGTCCAAGGCTATAGAGACACGTATAGAAATGTTCTACAAAGACAGTAACCCATGGACATATATCTCTACAGAGTAATTATATTTTTAAATATTTAATGACTAATATATTCCAGTATATTTTCACCCACATAAATTTCAATATTAATTATTTTACATTTTTGGTAATAAATTAGAATAATATATAGAATATCATAATATCAAAGCTATATGATAAAAAATTTCTAATAACTATCAAAATTCATATTGATATTGGTCATAGTATTAGACCTATAGAATGTTTATTGAAAAGGATTATAGTTTTTGTAGCCATATGAAAATCCACATGGATATAGGGATATGATCATTGTCCTTGACTATAGTCATAAACAACATGGAGCCCAGGTCAGTTCATGAAAATGATGATTGGATTTTCTTACAGTATGAATTGTTTTATGTAATGTGACCATTTAAAAAGGTTATAGACCAAATATATGTGTTTATTTATATATTTTTATCTTCTGGAAAAGTCCTCTTTATCTAGTTGTTTGAATTGAAAAGTGGTTGTTGTGAATTAATATTAATTGAGACATGTTCAATTCCATATTGATCTTTAAACATAGAGTTGAATAAAATTCTCAGTCATCATTAAAAAATATGATGTGGAATGTAGGTAAATTAGACATTAGAATCATACATTAAATTATTTCATCAGATAAGTTAATCATGGAAAATAAAGGTCATTTCATATTATATTTATTAATAGTATGTTTATGAATTGATATGAGTCAATTTAGAGCACATCCAAAAGAAAAGAAATGTTTAAATTATATGGAATCAATTTTTATGATTGTGTAACACCATAGAAATAATTTAGTGAGATTTTTAATTTTTATTTCATTGAATTCTTGATGAAACCATCATTTATAGAGATGAGGTACATTTTATTTATGGTTTTGGGCCATAGATAATATCAAATTGGGTGTAAGGGATATTCATTATGTCATGCTGGAATCTATAAATACCCATTGTGATGTTGTCCAAGTATTTGTGGAGATTTAGGGATATTTTTAAATATTTTCCATAAGGAATAAGATGATAAATGGTTTTTCAAATAATATGGTGGGAAATAAAATCCCTGAATACCACTCCTTGAAGAAAATTTCCATTAGTTCAGAGTGTTTTTATTGATGTTCAAGATTAACATTATATGGAATAATTCTCTATATTAGGGTCTTTGGAATAAGATATAAATATTGTAGTGAGGAAACATTAAAAAATAGTGGGATATAGATATATACCTGAACATAAATTAGATCTGTCTATAATCATTGATACCATGAAATGAAGAATACATCAAGACCACACTGGAGTTTTAATTATAAATAAATTATGTGTTTATCTCATTAATGTATAAAACAAATTTATACAAATAGATAAATATTCTAGTGATAATTATAAGAAAAATTTAAGTGGAATTAAAGAGAATACCAAAGGTAAAAACATTACACAATGTATAATGAAACGTGAAGAGGCTATGTGTGATTGATCGACCTATTTATTATCATACAGATAATTGTTGTATTCATATTTCAGAATCAGATTCATAATCTAAATAATTCTCCATATTAATAATAATATTATATATTAGGTAGTTGGAATAAAACCACTATATATCCAGGGTTTATCCACTTAATAAAACATTGTTCATGAATATTTTGAACATATTTTTATCATGTATGTTCTATCACCATTAATCTCAGAAAAACACACAATATAGTTGTTGATACTATACACTAACCTAAGATGATATAATTTTTTTTGTTTGTTTGTATTTTTTTCACTACTGATTCACCCCCAACCTCCCATTTATGGAATAATATTAGTTGGGACCTCTGAATTATGAATTTGAAAAATATAGTTTATTATTGTGGACATATTTGGTATTATAATGAATTATAAAGGTGGTATAATTAAACGAAATGGAAATATGATATTATTATTAAATTGTGGTATTTAAACTATTTAAACCCAAAAATGAATAATTATTGTCCTGCAAAGAAAATTATAAGGATTAAAAAATAAAATTGGAAAGAAAATATTATGAAACATTATATTGATATATATATTCCTAATGGCTGAAAATTAACTCAATGTATCCATAAGAGATTATTGGAAGTAATATTGGGAGGGAAATAGATAGGAAAAACTTCCTCAATGAATAAATAGTGAATAAAAATGTAATAATCATTGGATATTTATAAAAAATAGAGGAAAATTGTGTCGTAAAATTAGGACTTACACTTTCAAAATATATGTTATGGAATGTATAATATCGTGGGAAACCCATTGTATAATACCCTAAAATATGAAAAGTTTCTCATCCATTAATACTGTATTAGAGTGCGATTACCCTAGGGAGGTAAAATCAAGGTATCCAATGTATTTATCAATTAAAACACATCTCCCTTTAAATATCACCATCCTAAATGGTTCTTGAACTCTCAACCTTGATTTTAACCATTTATGATCTTTTTTCATAAAATTTGATATAATTTATTTAAATAAACAAATTATTTTATCATATATCATGTAATTATGTTTTCTATCACTTTTGGTATGTGTGAAAAATATTAAATAGGGACATGAGTATTTAATTTTTTCAACCTCACTCGGCTACTCCAAGGAGTACGAAATTGATGTATTATCAAAGAAAAAAAATCACTAATAGATCACTACTCATCACACGGGGTATGGGATAGGTCACTCCATTCCTAGAATTTTATCCTCACAAAAATGTAGTGTGAAGTCACTATTTCTCATGGATTAATATCTATGCATTCCATATTCCTCATAATTTTATATATGTACAGAGGTAGGATCTCTATAATGTTTATAGATATGAAAGTCCCTACAGTAGTATCACATTCATGGATGAAAAAAGTGTGGATTGTTGTTTGTTAATTCTTATTTCTTTAATTCAAAAAAATACAATGATCACATTTAGAAAATATTCCTTCACATCTCTAAAAGATGTCTATAATTCCACATACACTTCATTACATCAGCATTTACCTTCTTTATTTGGAAGAGTATTCGAAAAGTGAGAACCTCTTATTCTTTTTATGTTTCCATAAAATGGAACACATCTCTTGGAATGTAATATATTTAATAACATCATGTCTCTACCTATTTTTCTTGAATTGAATAAGCCCTAGGGAAATAGGTAGTATATTCACCTAATAATTAGACGGATATAAACATAATTATGGTCTATTAAAATCTCCCATTACTTGTCCATGGTTTCCTTCATATCTTCCTCCACAATAATTATAACTTATCTCAACATGATAAATTTTTTTTTTCTTCAAAAAATTATATTTTTCATTGTGGTTTAAATTTCTATTTAATCCCCATTAGTATTGATAAAATATCAATTTGAATTTTAATCAGATAAGAAACTTTATTTTTGTCCCATAATATATAAGCACGGATGAACTATTAATGCTTCATTATAAATATTTCTTCATTTTTGGTACACCAGCTACCAACATACCCACCAACCTAAAATTACTTTGAACACAATATTGTGACCCATGTATCTCATGGATAATATTCCCTTAAACTTGTTAAGATTCATGCTATGACTACCATTTTCCTTTTTCTAGTAGATTCATGATAAGGAGTTTCTTTTTTTTGATGAAAACTTATTCATCATAGAAATTTTCATTTCTATTTTGGGATTACCATATCTCACATGGGAAACCCCAACTAAAAAAACTATTTTCTTAACATAGTGAAAATAACACTTCTATTTTAAACCAAACTTTCTATGTTTCATCACATTGTGAACCTTTTTATTGTTTTTCTTCCCCACCTGGTATTTTATGAATTCTGTGACAACTAAATATCATTTCTATAAAATCTGCTCTTCAATGTGTTAGATATGTTCTCTTGGATTTCACCATGGGAACCCCCATGACATGGAAAATTAAAACATTCATCTATTATGAATCACCTTTTAGGGAATGGAAAAATTAAATTGAGTGTTCTTACTGGTATTTCTCCAAGATTACTCTTAAAATTATTTCCTCCATATTACCATGTTGGATACATAAATAATACCATCATACATCATGATTTTAACCAGATATCTGATGTTTTACATCTTACTTATTTTTATCAAATTCAATATTTGTAACACAGAATATATTTATTAACCATTCATCACATCCATATTCATCCATTCTGTTATGGTCAATTTTCTTATTATTATAAAATCCAAATTTTTTTTGCAATATTCTTTGAAATCTCCTCCGTTAATTTTTTTGACAATATACATATCTTTTTGGAATATTTTCTATTCCACCCTATTAAAAATTATACAACGTTCACTTAAACATACAAAAAAATAAGGGAAATTTGCTTTGAATCTAAATCTCCCATATCTAATAGGATCATATCCTTCTGTTTTTAAAACATTAACCCTCTGCATTGTTAGAAGAAACTCCAAATAAATCTAATGTCCCATGATTTCTTCAACTTTTAAGAGTGCCACACCATGGGATTAAACTCCAAATTTTAGGAATGGGATTAAACCATCATTTTAGGTAAAATCCCATGGTTTAAATATTCATTCTTACATTACCATAAATTACAGTTTATTTGAAAAATTCTCTAAAACCAATTTATAAAAATGTCTTATTGTAAGGCCCAACTCGAGGATCTCCAATAATCCAATCGCCTTAATAGAAACAATCATTATGAAATACAATTATTGAGGATCTCGTACATAATTTGGGAAATTAAGATATCCCTTAAACCAACTGTGCATGAGTTTAACAAAACAAATAAATTTTATTATAGTTATAAAAAGGTTTTCCTATCACCCAAGAATATTAATGAAACTCATACATTCTTTGTCTTCTTCACTTCCCAAAAACAACATCTAATAACCACCAAATCCCACCACTATGATATGTATCTAAAAAATAAATTGTAATTGAGTATCATAAAACATCAAGAGACTCATGATTTCACATATTGAAAATTAAATAAGTTATTATAATTTAACTAAAATGTTATTCATCAATTCCCTTGGTTTAAAAATATATGATAAAGCTTATATTCCGTTTAATTTCGTCATAACTCACCCTAAGACTTTATCACATGACAAAAACTTTTGATGTCCAAATTGGGGACACCAATTATGGTAATAAATAACCAATATTAGTAGTATTTTATATCTTTTATCTCTTCTAATATGATGTAAAATGTTATAAATAATATAAATTAATATTTAAATCATGTGAAGAGGGTTCAAACTTTCTCTTTTTTGGTAGATTTATAATACTTTTTTATATTTATAAAATATTCATTCAACTCAATAGCATGTGATACTCTAATAAAAAGAACCAATGTATAAAATCTCCCATTTTAATTAGGGACCTCTTAAAAATTGCAAGAAACAGCAATGAATATTTGTAGAGGGTTAACTCAAACTAACTCAAGTAGAATAATTGGGGTTATCATGATGGACCAACCATTAATCTTTCATCATTAGTTATATCATTATCAAAATTTGTGGAAGGAAATCATTCATCTCTTAAACTAAAACATATTTATTTGTATCCTTACATGTAAAATAGTTTCAAAATGCCCTCCTTTGAGTGTTACCACATATAAACTTCTTTTCAAAGAGTTGTGTATTTTTATATTTCATTTTCTAAGGATTTTTTTTAACAGAAGAATTGATCAAATATTAAAAATAATCTTCTTTAGTTTCATTATTAGTGGATGTAACCTCTATATATCTTCTTAATCACATCTTCATATTTTAATTTTTATTATTTTATTAATAAACACTTAAACAACTCTCTTCCTTGACGGTAATTATTTCTATTTTTAATTTTATCTTACTTGGTGGGTTTTTAGTTACATATGAATCTTTCATAACTATAATAAATCCATAGTTTTCATCCATATTATCTTTATCCAGTCCAAGAGATTTGATGTGGGTATCCAGATCATGGTCTATTATATATCCATTATTGCAGAATATCTTTTTTATTCAGAGAATTGAACTTATTTTCAATCTTAACATCACTTTTCCTTACATTATCTATTTATTTATTTTTCATAAGAGTGAAGTATATCATTTTGGAATCATCACCCTTGAATGGATCCCTATAATTAAAATACATCTTCTTTGTGATAGAGGTTATATCAAATAATTAATTTACTATAAGAATAATTCATCTGGTGGTTCCTTCATGACTGATTTATTGGAATAACTATTATTCTTCTCTCATTTTTTTGCCTTATTAGGGTTAGAATAATTGCACATAATTTGATCAAGTATTTAAAAAAATATCCTTTTGGGACCACCTTTTTTTGTATCCTCTCTTATAATTTTTTCATAGAACTAACCCATTCATAAAGATTTCATATGATGACACTTTCTTCTTATTGAAGCTTCCATTGGATGGATTTTCAAATTATCATTTTATTTTTTTGTCCTCTCCTCACATTATCATATTCTCACATATTTTCAATCAATTGTAAAACCCTCATATTTTAACTTAACGAAACTACCATATTGGTTGGTATTTTTTCTCCAACATGAGAAATGAGTGGAATTATGTTTTACATTAATTCCTTCAACATAATATTCTATATCAAAATTTATTTTGAAATATGTTGAATTAGGTATCTTTTGTCCTTCATCTTGGTTCCCATTTTAAAATTCTTATAATTTGGAAGCCTTATTCTCTAATTTTCCTCTTATTCTCTACGGAAATTTCATAAAAAATAACATAATAATATTCATTTAAAAATTACCATTTTTTATTCTTTATCTTTAAAAAATTGGATATCCCCTTCTTAATTGTATGAAAACAATCTAACATTGAAACTAGATGTTGTTTCCACCTCTTCATCACATATTCTTTTAGACTCCCTACTGTAGTATAAAACACCACATTTATTTTACAAAGAATTGTTAGGATTATATAATAAAAAATGTTATCAATTTACCCTAGATGATGAACTATTTCTTATAGAATAATTATTCATTTTCACTCCTTTTTTTATAAATCCATCTCTATCATATTTTCCCATAGATTATTTTTCATGAACCTCTCCCTAAAAAGAAACTGCAATTGGGGGAGAGAGATAATGGCACTTGTGTCCCATCTATAAAAGGCCTCAGGTTGGTTAATAGAACCAATGGAATAGAAATATCATAACATGGGAGGTATTTAACTAATAAAAAAATGGTATCAGAAGATAAGATGGATCAACAAAAAAACTCCATGAAATAATTTAACAAATAAACAAAAACTATCCCACAATGCATTTATAAATAGAAATATAAATTTAAATGTCTCCAATGTAAATACCCAAAACTATAGAAAAATCAGTGACATAGTAACTATAATGGATCCAATCTTGTAATATCCAGATCGGTCCACACATTCCTAATAGAAACAGAATTTTTTTTACATACATAGTGTGAGAATACAATTATAATCAATAGAAAAATATAACTCTCTTGTGAAAATGTTATAGAATAATATTAATGAACCTGTGAGAAAATAATCGAACCAAACAACACCTATAAAGGTATACTAACCATCCTAACATCACAAAGTCATACTCACTAAAATAACAGACCACGTAATATAATATAATAAGAATATCATTGATAAGGGTACCATGAAATACATTCCCATTGGTATGCATATCTCAGACCCATCATCCTACGTCCTAGTTTTTTCAATCTCATATTTATACCACACTGCCTCTGAAGAATGGTCACAACACACCACACATGATTACATATGGTCTCTTCAACACAAAACCCTGGCCACATCACGCATTTCTCAAAGACACATGGTCTACCACCCCACATGCATAGTCATGTCTCTCCTAAAAACACATGGGTCGTCACACCTCACCCGTAAACACCAAGGTTATAAAAACCATCATCTAATACAATAACTATCCTCTTTACATCACATACAAACCAATACCTACCAATCTTATAAGAGAGAGTGGGAATGGATTGGTGAACAACTATATGTACTCCTTACTGGATGTTGGGGAAAACACCCCTTGCGTGACTATGTGGGTGTCGAAACTTAGTGCTTGACATGGGTGGGGTGTGTATATAAATAACAATAATATACAAGTATATATGTATTATCAAACTCTAAAACCCAACCCATGGGTTAAAAAAATCGACAAACACACAACACCATCACTTTGTATGCCACCTTTAAATGCATAACATCACACAAAAAACCGAAACTACCATTTCATATTTCTAAAAAATATATTTAATCATTTCATTATATTTATTATTTATAATCAACCATGTTTAATCAAACATCCCATAATTTAATTATTCATTAACCAATTTCACCAAATTAACCAAACCAACCTTATCCATTTAAATCATTATGAAACATTCATTTGTATATTTTTTCTACCACTACTCGGGCATCGATCCCATTGAAACCACCACCTCACAGCCCCAACTTCATGAAAACAACCACCTTACCACACCAAATAACCATAAAAAAAACCAACCTCACAACCCCAAAATAACAGCCAATCAAACAACCTCACTACATCAAATGAATAAAAAAACCACCTCACCTCCCAAAAAACATGTCCCACAAACCACCTCAACGCCCCCAAAGTACAACAAAAAAACATAATCCCCACATTCCTCAACCACATATCGTCATCCCACATGAACAATAACAAATAAATTCACATCAAGATTATTTAATAGTTAAACATGGGGGATTTTTTTTCATATTCCTGTTTTTAGGGACATTATCACCTAAGTCATTATCCTACAGAAACTGTTTTATTACCAAATATATGTGGTTAGAAAATTTAAAATTTAGGGTGATATGAAAATAATAAAAACAAAAATAGAAATTTAAACACATATATATAGCATAATCAAATCCCCCATTGTTCAAAGTTTTTATCAAGGCATAAAGCACGTACAATTCACAATACCAGAATTACAATAATGTAGTAAAAATTTGCATGTCAAAACCCTTTTAACCTTCAATTCATATTTAACAAATTATTAATTATTAATTAAAATAGAACAACCATAATTCATATTTATCCCAAAGAAAACTTCTCTCGCATGATACACAATAAAAATAAATGAGGGATTCGAAACCTCAAAGAATATTTCCCAACTTTTTGCGCACTACAGAGCAGTAAAGAATGCATGAAAACAACAAATTAACCCCAAGATAACAGAGATCAACCAACACCAAAACCAAAGAATATAAAAATCCCAAAAAACACCCAAAACCAATATAAAATCATTGTAGTGAATCTCTTACAGAATAATGGGACAAAACCTATGAAGAAGAAATAATGTATTAACATGGATTGAAAATGAACAACCATCAAAACCAACATATCAAATACAGGGGAGAAGGGCTTGACGAGCTCATCATAATGCCTAGAGTTCTACTAAAAATATAGGAATTGGATACCACAACTGAGTGAATGAAAATTTGTCTAAAATGAACTTTTAAAACTACACTAAATCGAGTATTTAGATGAAATGTATTCCCCGGTTACATCATGTAATCCCAAAGGTTCTATTTCACCAAAAAAACATGATGTATTTTTATTATTTAACCATAAAAATATACATGTTATGAGCTGGCATCACACAAGAAATTAACAACCATTAAATTTCTTGTAATACACTTACATGATGTGTATTTCCTATAGCAGTTCTATGACACCTACATCATCAACCGAAAAATCTCATAACCTCCCTTGAACAACTCCAACATTGAAAACTGGAATTATAAATTATCAGGATGGAACACCAATACATCCAATAACTCTAAAACAATCATCTCCCTTGAGAATCCAAAAACCAATCCTAGAAGGATAGGGTTATGAACAAAAACCCCATGAGATGCCTCTCAAGGGTCTCATCAAACCTCAAACGTTGCTACAAGGAAAACACAACAACCCAAACAATAACAAATCACATAGCACAACCAAGTCACCACAACCACAGGGCACCACCTCTCATAAAACCATATTTCCACTCAACCACAGAACAACCATATCATCCTCTACATGGCCCAAACCAAAGACCACTACAACCAGCCAACCGCACCGTCCTACACAGACACATCATAGAATTCTGTCTTCCATGAAAAGGTCTTATCAGGTATGGGTGGAGCTGACATTCCTGCATGGGATTAATCACATAAAAATTAATGCATCTCATTTTGGTCTTAGGTACCCCCCATTTAACATGTAAGGACTTTATCACACAATACAAAACATACATCACAAATGAAGGATAGCATCTCATCATATAAAACAAAAGGTATCCAAAAGTCACATCACAATGAAAAACATCTCCATGAAATACTGAAAACATATATGGGTAAATATAATTCAAATTCTGCCATTCCTCTTAAGTACTTTACTCAATGCCATCAAACATCCACAGTACATGAACCAAATAAATGATACATCCACACAACACCTTCTACTAGGGATCTTGGATCTCTACTATCTATTCCACAAACGTCGTATGGTCCTTGATATCCCACTCTCCATAGTCGATGAAATTGGAGTACTAGTGAAGATAATGAAAAATCACTGAACTAGGGAATAAATCATGGATTGTCACTAAATTTTGTGGAAACAACATCCAATCTTCCACGTTTCCAACTCACCCCAACTCTTTAAATGGCCCAAAAAACCTGGGGGAAATCTCACTCTCTTTAAAAAACCATGACTACCCACATCAAGGGTAAACCAACAACACATGGTCCCCAACCTCAGACTCCAAGGTCCTACTTCTACGACCAAAAAAATATTCTTGATGACAGTATTCATATTTTATCTTCTTGAGAACAAGTTGAACATTCTCTACCCTCATTTTCACCTCATCAGGACAAAGAGTGAATATCCCCCAAACCAATGTCTAGAAAAACAGATAAATACATAGTCTCCAATAAAAATCATCAAATGGGGTTACACCGTTGGAAGAGTGAAATCCATTATTATAATAAAACTCACCCAAGGGATTTTTTTGTTCCCAAGATCCACCAAAGTTCAAGAGGCATGTCCACAACATATCCTCTAATGTATAGATAGTATTATCTATCTTCCAATCTTTCATTGGGTGGAAAGATGTTCTATGGTGTAAATTCAATGCCCCAACCCCCGTTACCTAGAGTAGGTGCATTATTACATAAAATAGGCATGATCACAAAAGATCATGTCTCGAAAGACCGATTAGTTTAGTATCCTTGTAAATACTAGATACATTCAACAGTTTTACATTACATCATGAAATGAAAAACAACAACAACATTGACTTCATTAACCACATTTATATCCCACAGACTATCCCTATAGGTCATTCATAATTTAATTCTTTGAATCTAAGGAATAATAAAACATAGAAAGGGGTGAGATCAGATGCTCAGTAATGTTAACAATATAGAAGAAACATTCATAAATAAGAATAATTAATTTTTACAATGTATAATACAAAGATAAAAATGTTTTAAACTTGAACTTATTCAGAATATGGAAAAGATAAAATAAAATAATTCTATATAATTATTCATATGGATATTATACTTTTCAAATAATCACATGCAATATCAATAACCACATTCATAATGATAGAATGCATAATTTCAGACTTCATAACCATATAGTCAATGATTAGGGACAATACTAAAAATAAGATTTTGTTAAGGCCTTGTGCTAAGACACTAGTTTTTCTCATGAGACCTACTAATGAATTGATGAGCTATAGCAGGCTCCACCCATCACTTACTATGTCCAATGCATTCCTCATATGAAAAGATTTAAACATTACATAAAAATTCGTATTAAAACTAGAATACAAAATGATAATAATTTATCAATAGTGTCACGACCCTCCTTCACCGAAAGGAGGGAAGGGGCAACAGATTGCAACGCCCTTCCTTTTTTATGTTGAAGGAGAGATAATGACCCCTAAGTCCCGCCTCTAGTAGGCCCCGGAGTGGCGACTAACACCAAGGTTATAACATTTTCACAATATGGGAGGCATTACCCTTTTTTTAGTTAACCAATATTGGGAGAAAGAATAAGTCAACACCAAACACCACCAAGTATAGAAAACTCAAGGTAAAAATCAGACTACATGCATGTTTATTAATAAAACTGAACAAAGTACAAGGACTCCAACGTACAATACCCAACTTTAAAGGAAAAAGGCTAAGCAAGAAACCAACACCGACCAATAGCAACTCAAACGTCCAGACTAAAAATGTCCCGCACAGCCTCTGAATCCCTCATGGAAACCAAAAAGTAAACGTAGGGTGAGCATACAAAGTATAATCAGTAGGAAAACCTAAAGCTCTCGTGCACAAGTGGGGAGACGTCCTAAAGTCCCGTGAGAAGCAGAAGAAACATCATCTATCAAGGAGTCTATCCATCCAAAATCACAGGCCATGCTCACCAAATAACACCAGCAGTAATATAATAGTAAAGAATAATGCATTTGGGTACCCCACACCACTATTTCCCCCACTAGCTAGTTTCCCATCCCTAACGAAAAACATCCTGACGCTACCACGCTCTTCCTTCCCGCATACACCTGGGCCCCACAACCACAAAATCCCTTCCCGTACACACCTGGTCCTCACAACCACAACCTCCCTGCCAGCACAAAGTTGGGCCTCATCCCAAAGACACCTGGGAAAACAAACCTTAACCAGAACCCCTGCCCGAAAACACCTGGGCCTCATCCCAAAGATTCTTGGGAAAACCACCTACCCGAAGAGTCCCGGGCTAATTAAACACCAAACGAAACCTACCCAAAGAGTCTTGGGTGTATGGTCACCTCTAGCCATAATAGCCTATGGAAGAAGGAGCATGGGGGAGAATAACTAGGGGGAACCACCCTTCCCCGTGAGATGGGGTTTCTGAAACTAAGTTCCCAACAAAGGTGGGGTGCGACTAAACTGAAAACATATAGTTACACATAAATACCAACACACATCCCAACCTATGGCTCCTCAAATAGATACAAGCTAGTTCCCAAGAAATGCTGCCACAGAAAACAGGTACACAACAAACAGTTCCTAGTTTCCCTATTCAAGTTATCATTTCAAACAGTTCAGATTGAGTTAATCCCTTCACTACTGGAAAACTAACAGGCACAACAACTAGGGATCAAGTGATATCCCTCGAAGTAATGGAAACAAAAAAACACCGAGACAGATCCCCATGTCCCCAAAATCCAAGATCCAACGGTTTCTCAACAACAGAGGATCCCACCCGAATTTGTGTCACAGTAGAGAAACCACACAGCCTCAGATTCACAACTAGAGAAATTATAATAATAGTGTAGCCCATCCCCACCCATACCTGGAAAACTATAAAGTCACCCACAATCGTCCCGTGAACGAAAACAACCAAACCACCACCACTAGCACACAGGAGTCCCTTGCAAGTATTTTTAGATTTAAAATATTTAACACACTCCATGGTTTCAACTCCACTGGGATTTAACCGGATTTTTCACCAAAAAAGGTTGATCCTAGTGCTTTCAATTTCTTTAACCGGGTATACGTAATTAAACAATTCCATGTTACATTTATTTAAACATCCATGTACACCCAGGTTCATTAGTGAACATAGAAAGACCACCAATGACCATGATTTTTTGTGAACATAGGCCCGTATAATTGACAACACATATCAACATAAAAGAGTACAGCAGAACACTGATCACACCCCCCTTTCCTTCTTTAGAGGTCGGTTCATTATCTTCATTTAGTTTGGTTTCATCAATTTCCACAGAGGCAAAAGCATACCCACCTTGCATGATGCACATAAATGGGAGACGAAGGAGAAAAATCCCTACTTGATTGATCAAGGATCGATGTTAAGTCCTCGAGTGGAAACTAGAAATCAGGAGTAGTAGGAATTCCACAGAACTCGATCAAGGAAAACAACGTGGGGGTACAACTTGTCAGGAGGAAGGGTATTTCGAGCATAGGGTGATAGAGAAAAAGGAACCTAGGGAGAAGACAAGTCTTTAGGTTATAAAGTTAGAGATACAACATCCCTAGGATGGATAAAATATGGAGAAAAACTCGAAACCGTGGAATAAGAAGGATCGTGGGTTGACCATGCAGCTGGGCCACCCCACACATCCAACTTAAACGGTCCCTACCCTTCAGGGCGGTTAAAACTGACTCACAGGATGCAGTAGAGGAGTTTCGGAAAACATGTTTAAAAGAATGACCAAAACCCATGGCTTTCCATTTAAGGAGGGTACTTCACCAATCATTTAAATTAAATACCATTAATGGGATTTAAAATAGTCTTAAAGGGGTCAATACATGGTTTACTAACCAATTCGCACAAAAAGGAGGTGCTATTGGAAAACTCGAGGAGAGGTCACTGGTATGCTAGGTCTAATGGTAGACCAAGATACCGGTTGGCCAAGGCTACCGGTAGGCCGAGGCCACCGGTAGGATGAGGCTACTAGTTGGCCGAGATATTGGTAGGCCGGGGCCACCGGTAGGCCGAGATACCGGTAGGCTGAGCGAACAGTTGTCTGAGGCCACCGGTAGGCCGAGCTACCGGTAGGCCGAGGCTACCAGTAGTCCGAGCAACCGGTAGGTCGAGCTACCGGTAGGACGAGGTCACCAGTAGGACGAGCTACCAGTAGGTCGGGGCGACCGGTAGGCCGAACTACGGGTAGGCCGGGGTCATCGGGAGGCTGAGATACCGTTAGGAGTCTTAAGCTTCACCGAGAAGCTAGGATGGCATTCAAGACCACCGATAACACCCCAAACATCAAACGTTCACCAAGTAATGGAAACCAAAACCCCGGTCCATTAGATCAGATGCTTATCAAACTATTCTTGTCCCTGAGAATATAAAAACAAACCAGAAAGGAGAAAAGAGGGGTCCAAACAACCACCCTCTAAAGACACTTCTCAAGGGAAAACCCTAAAGTTGGTCTAAAGCTGAAACAAAACCTCCCTACATCTAGGAATACTCCCCAAAGAGTTATCAAACACAAAAATTCACAACAAGCACAAGGATCACATTGTCCAACACCTGAGTCAGGGAGTCCCTTCCTACATGTCAGGATATTATCCGCTTTGGGCGGCACTGACTCGCCTGCACGGGTTTAATCGGATCCACATTAATGCGCCTTGATTAGTAGTCACGCTTTCCCATCATAACACATTCGTACACAAAACAAGAATAACAACCATTTCATATATTATAGCCCAAGGTGAAACATCTTATCAAATCTCAGAACAACAATAAAAAAAACAAGGAAGTCAAAAGATCTCTGGGTACTGAATGCTTAACTAGGCATCCCGCTCCCAAGTGCTCTCCTCCAGGCCACCATGCCTCCACAACACACGATCCAAGGGGATGGTTCATCCAAGAAGCACAGTCTCCTTAAGATCCTCGATCTTGATTGGTCATTCTATGAAGGTCACATCATTTTCGACATCTAACTCTCCACAATTGATGATGTGGGAGTCATTGTGTAGATATCGACGAAGCTAGGATACGTGAAAGATGTTGTGAACTTTATCCAACTAAGGAGGAAACAGTAGATGATACGCCACCTCACCAACTCGTCCCAACACCTTGAAAGGTCCAATGAACCTAGGGGAGAGCTTACTCCCCTTCCCAAACCTATGCTTCCCACGTCGAGGGGAATCCTTCATGAACACATGATTTCCATACTCGAACTCCAAAGGCATACTCCTACGATCGACATAAGACTTCTGTCGGTCTTGGACTGCCTTCATCCTCTCAATAATGAGATGAACCTTCTCAGTGGTGCCCTGGACCACTTATGGCCCATGAACAGCTCCTTCCCCAATCTCTTTCCAGCAAACTGTTGAATGACACTGCCATCCATACAAGGCCTCAAATGGTGTCATACCAATAGTTTAGTGGAAGATATTGTTAGAAGATAACTCCACCAGAGGCAAGTATCGTACACATGATACCCCAAATTCCAGAACACATGCTCACATGATGTCTTCCAACGTCTGGATCATTCGTTCTATTTTCCCATCTTTCTGAGGGTGGAAAGTAGTGCTAAGGTGTATCTGGGTGCCTTAGGCACGTTGTAATCCCCTCCAGACATGTGAGGTAAACCAAATGTCTCGATCAGAGACAATAGATCTTGGAATCCCATGTAACCGCACCAACTCATTGACGTACCACTAGGCTAAGGTGCTCACTAGGCTCGACTCCTTAATCTCCAAGGAGTGTACTGATTTTTTCAGCTGATCCACCACTACCAAGATGAAATCATATCCTCCCGGATCCCTGGGTATCCCTGTGAGGAAGTCCATCGATATGTCATCCCACTTCCACTTGGGAACATCTAAAGGCTGTAACAACCCTCCAGGAAAACGGTGTTCAACCTTCACTTGCTGACACACTTGGAAATTAGCCACAAACTCTGCCACCGCCCGCTTTACCCTGGGCCAGAAAAACTATCCCCTTAGGCCTTGGTACATTTGTGATACCCCAGGATGTACTGCTAAAGCTGATCCATGGATCTCACAAAGAACACCTTTACACATCATCACTGGAACAAAAAGCCTTCCATGGAAAAGCATCTGATGTTGACCATCCTCCAACCATCCCTCATGATAATTTCCCTGATAAACACGATCTCACATCACTTCCACCTCCGATTACCCCCACTGAGACTCTTCCACCTTCACCACTAAAGAGGAAACGAAATTCATCTCAAACAGACAACATCTTCCACCCTAGCGTCCAAGTGCAAGGCCGCTAACTCTTACATCGCTCTCCAAGCATCTACAGATTCCCGAAATACTTCCTTCTGCAATTTCCTTCTCAGGGAATCAGCCAAAACATTTCCCCTACCCTCAGTATAAGAAATCTTGAAGTCATATTCTTGGAGGAACTCAACCCATCTCTGCTGCTGCAAGTTCAGATCCCGTTGGGAAAAGAAATAACACAAGCTCTTGTGATTTTGGAAGACCACAAAGCTCTCTCCTATGAGATAATTCCACCACAGCTTCAATGCGAACACCAAATCCGCAAGTTCCTAATCGTGGGTGGAATAGTTATGTTCATGTGGACGTAACTGCTTAGACCCATAAGAGATCACTCCTCGCTGCTGCATCAACACACATCCCAACCCAAGGCAAGAAGCATCACAAAAAACATAAAAAAACACCCCTACCTCTGGTAATCTGAGTATTGGAGCACTAACCAGCTTCTCCTTTAGGTAGCCAAAAGATGTCTGGCACTGGTCGCTCCACATGAAGGCCTAGTCCTTCCTAGTCAAAGCTGTCAAAGGAGCTTCAACTCAAGAAAAGCTGGGCAAAAACCTCCACTAATATCCTGCCAAACCCAGGAAACTATGAACTTCCACCACATTCATGGGTGCTGCCCATGAAATTACAGCCTCTACCTTCGATGGGTCTACTAATATTCCCTTCTGAGACACTACATGTCCAGGGAAGTGTACTTATCGTGTTAATAACTTGCACTTAGACAATTTCCCATAAAGATGGTGGGGTCGAAGGACTCCCAAAACTTCCCTAAGATACTCAACATGCTCTTCCTCGGATCTTGAGTAGATAAGGATCCCATCAATGAACACCACAAAGAACTGGCCCAAAAACTCTCACAAGATAGAGTTCATGAGGTTCATGAACATCGGTGGTGCGTTTGTAATGCCAAATGGCATGACCATGAACTCAAAGTGGCCATGTCTACACCTGAAAGTCGTCTTCGAGATATCACATTCCTTCACCCTCAACTGTTGGTATCCAGACCGCAGATTGATCTTAGAGAAAAAACCTGCTCCCCTCAGTCAAAAAGATTGTCCATCATTGGGAGGGGGTAATGATTCTTCATCATCACTTGATTCAACCTCTGGTAGTCTATGCATAGTCTTATACTACCATCTGTCTTCTTTACGAACAAAACTGGAGCACCCCACGACGACACGCTGGGTCAAACAAAGCCCTTCTCCATCAGATCGTCAATCTGAATCTGCAACTCCTGCAACTCAGAAGGTTCCATCTGATAAAGTTCCATCAAGATCGGGTGGGCACCAGGCTGTAAGTCTATACCAAAATCAACATCATGTTCAGGGGGTAGATTCACAACCTCATCGGGAAAGACATCATGTAATTATTTTACGACTTTTGGGACATTCATCTTTCCTGTGTCTGCCGACTCCACTGACACATTGTCCAGCATAGAAAGGAGTGGCTCCAAGTGTTGAATCCCCATCTGATAACTCTTCTTCCCAACAAAATCCACACGCCGTCCATCCTCGTTGGAGTATTCAATTGTTCTCCCATAGCAGTTGATGATGGAATGCACAAAGAATAATCAGTCGATGCCTAGAATGACATCGTATTGTTGCATCTGCAGTGAAAGAAGGTCTCCACTGGACTGATGCAATCCCAAAATCAGTCTACATCCCTGGAAAAAGTGAGATACACTGGTCTCACTCCCAACTGGTGTTCTCAACAATTGGGGCACCAAAATACTCTCGACATCCAGACCTAGAGCATGGGCTAATTCGGGCATAACAAAGGAGTGCGAAGCTCCCGAATCAAACAAGGCAGAAACAAGAGTGATGAACAAACTGATCGTACCTCGAACGACCTCTGTTCCCGCCGGAGCTTCTAACTCTGCAGTGTGTAACTGTCCACACCCAGCTCCTCTGCCTCACTGCTGTTGACCACCTATCCGACCATGACCTGGTCGAGGTCCCTGAGGAGCACCCTGGTGTCGGTCTACTCCCTCATGGTCGTCCCTCAGAGGGAAAGGGGCCTTCTCCTGCTACAGGAAAGGCCTCGCCAACAACAGATTCTACTGAGGTGGGTACTGAAACTGCCCACCTCCACCATGTAGAGATCGATGCAGATACCTGCTCTGGACATGCCCGAAAACTCCTCTAGAGAAACACTTCAGTCCTGGACCAGTGGAAAAGGGGAGAGGGCCAGAAGCTCGGGGCTAGAACAGATGAGGCCTAATCCCTACTTGTCGAAACCTGGAAGGCCCTGTCGCTAGAGACCTGCTGCTGACTACCTTCCCCTTAGATGAACTCATCTGGTTCCCTTCTCGTGGTCTGCCTCCCTTCGAGTGCATCCTCTATACTTTCACTAACTTCTTCAATACTTCTATGTACATCGTAAGAGTGAAGGGAGGGACATCTTACTGAAGATAAGGATAGAGTGCCTCCTCTAACCATCGTGCCCGAGACTCCACATCTAGAAAGAGATCTGGGGAAAAGCGCAAGAGATCTTTGAACTTGATCCCCAGCTCCCTCACTGACATGCTTCGCTGCTGAAGGGAGAAAAACTCCTGTCTCTTCTCGGCCTTCGCCGTATAGGAGAGGAACTCCTCATGAAATTTCATCCCGAAACAGGCCCATGAAACCTCTTCCTATGTCTTCTTTCCCAAGAAAAGAATCCACCACTGACGCACTGATCTTCTCAGCTCACTGATAGCCAATGGAACCTAGTACTCCCTTGGAGCACGGATTAAAGAGAAGGTGAGGGCTAGGTCCTCGAGTCATCCCTCTATTACTGAGTCAGAAACGCTTCCCTCGTACTTCTTGAGGGTTTTTCACTGGAAGGAGTGCAGTGTTTTCTGCCAGAAGTT
Source organism: Viscum album (assembly GCA_963277665.1). Taxonomy (NCBI): domain Eukaryota; kingdom Viridiplantae; phylum Streptophyta; class Magnoliopsida; order Santalales; family Viscaceae; genus Viscum; species Viscum album. Next base: position 2,069,036,249 of record OY728121.1, read on the forward strand.
GTCCTCCTAATCTCATGAAACCCTCTCCTGGTCAACTTCCAAGATCCGCTGGGCCTCAACTGCCTGTGTTGCTCGTGGATAACATCTGGGTGCCATAGTTTCAAGGTAAACAAAGAATGACTAAGCCTGAGTAGCAAGGGAATTATTATTATTATTATTAAATTTCCTCCCCAAGGTGCCCCAAATCAATTAAAAACACAATCAGTATGATGCATGTACCTTCCCTAGGGTCTCTACCCGACAATAAATGTAGTCTCACTTGGTTGTTTGATAGGCTCAGATTCCTTACATCAGATCACGGGGGGACCTAAAATCTTCTGTCCTAGTCGGTACTCCCTGGTATATTTCATGAACCAAGATCGGCAAAAGTTGTTGCCCTACCATCCCATTCTATCCTCACTATGACTAACTCCAGACTCCATCATATCCCTCACCCTTGCCCTCTGATACCATTATGTAACAACCCGCCTTCACCGAAAGCAGGGAAGGGACATCAGATTTCCAAGCCCTTCCTTATTTATGTTGAAGGAGAGATAATGACCCCTGAGTCCCACCTCCAGTAGGCCACGGAGTGGTGACTAGCACCAAGGGTATAACATTTTCACTATATGGGAGGCATTACCCTTTTTTTAGTTCACCAAGATTAGGAGAAAGAATGAGTAAACACCAATCCCCACCAAGTATAGAAAAATAAAGGCAAAAACCAATCCACATGCATGTTTAATAATAAAACGGAACAAAGTGCAAATACTCCAAAGTAAAATACCCAACAGGAAAGGAAAAAGGCTAAGTAGAAACCAATAGCGACCAACAACAACTCCAACGTTCAGACTAGTAAGGTCCCGCACAGCCTCTGAAGCCCTCCTGGAAACCTGAAAGTAAATGTAGGGTGAGAATACAAAGTATACTCAGTAGGAAAACCTAAAGCTCTCATGCACAAGTGTGGAGACGTCCTAATGTCCCGTGAGAAGAAGAAGAAACATCATCTATCAAGGAGTCTATCTATCCCACCTCAATGGCCATGCTCAAAAAATAACACAAACAATATGATAATAGTAAATAACAAAGCATTTGGGTTCCCCACACCACTATTTCCCCCACTAGCTAGCTGCTCATTCATAATGGAAAACGTCCTGACGCTACCACGCTCTTCCTACCCGCACACATATGGACCTCAGAACCCCAACATCCCTGCCCGCACCCACCTGGGCCTCACAACCACAACATCTCTACTCGCACACACTTGGGCCTCATCCTGAAGACACCTGGGAAAACAAACCGTACCTAGAACCATAACATGAAAACACATGGGCCTCATCCCGAAGATTCTTGGGAAAACAACCTATGAAAAGAGTTCTGGGCTAACAACACACCAAACGAAACCTACCAGAAGAGTCTTGGGTGTAAGTTCACCTCCACCATCACAGCCTAGGGAAGAGCAAACTAGAAAGACAGTAACTAGGGGGAAACACCCTTCCCCCTGAGATAGGGTGTCCGACACTAAGTGCCCAACGTTGGTGGGTTGCGACTAAACACAAAACATACAGTTTCACATATATACCAACACACAGCCCCACCTATGGCTCCTCAAACAGATACAAGAAGGTGCCCAAGCACTGCTGCCTCAGAAAAAAGGCACACAACAAACTGTTCCCAGTTTCCCTATTCAAGTTATCATTTCATAAAAGTTCAGGGTGAGTTAATCCTTTCACTACTAGGAAACTAACAAGAACAACAACTAGTGATAAATTTAGATCCCTCAAAGTAATGGAAACAAAACAAACCCTGAGACGTAACCCCATGTCCACAAAATCAAAGAGCCAACGGTTTCTCAAAAATAGAGGATCCCACCTGAATTTGTGTCACAACCGAGCAACCACACAGCCTCAGTTTCACAACCTGTGAAAGTATAACAATAGGGGATCCCATCCCCACCCATATCAATAAAACCATAAAGTCACCCGCAATTGGACCGTGAGAGAAAACAACCAAACCACTAACACCAGCATAAGGGTGGCCCTTGAAGGTGTTTTCAGATTTAAAAGGGTTAACACACTCCATGGTTTCAATTCCACTGGGATTTAACCATAGTTATCACAGAAAAGGGTTGATCCTGGTGCTTTCAATTTATTTAACCAGGTATATGTAATTAAAAAATTTCATGTTACATTTATTTAAACATCTAGGAGAACCCAGGTTCATTAGTGCATAGAGAAAGACCACCAACGACCATGATTTTCAGTGAGCATAGGCCCTTATATTTCACAACACATATCAACAAAAAAGAGTACAACAGAACATCGATCACACCCCCCCTTTCCTTCTTTATAGGTCCTTTCATTATCTTCATTAAGTTTGGTTTCATCAATTTTCATAGAGAAAAAAGAATACCCACCCTGCATGACGCACAGAAAGAAGAGACAAAGGAGAAAAATCCCTACTTGATTGATCAAGGATCGAGGTTAAGTCCTCGCATGGAAACTGGAAATCAAGAGTAGCAGGAATTCCATGGAACGTGTTCAAGGAAAACATCACGGGGGTTTATCACGTCCAGAGGAAGGGTATTCCGAGTGTAGGGTGATAGATAAAAAGGAGCCTAGGGAGAAGAGAAGTCTTTAGGTTCTAAAAGAATGACATACACCATCCCCGGGACGGTTAAAATATGGATAAAAACTCAAGACCATGGAAAAAACGGGATCATGGGTTGACCATGGTGCTGGGCCACCCCACACGTCCAACTTAAAACGTCCCTATCCTTCGGGGCGGTTAAAACCAACTCACAGGATGTAGTGGAGGCGTTTCTGAAAACATTGTTAAAGGAATGACCAAAACCCATGGTTTTCCATTTAAGGAGGGTACTTCACCAATCATTCAAATATAATACCACTAATGGGATTCAAAAGAGGTTTAAAGTGGTCAAAACGTGGTTTACTAACCAATTCATGCAAAAAGGAGGTGCTACTGGAAAACCCATGGAGAGGTCATCGATAGGCTAGGTATACCAGTAGACCAAGGTACCGGTTGGCCAAGGCCATAGGTAGTCCGATGTTACTGGTAGGTTGAGCTACCATTAGGCCGAGGCCACCGGTAGACTGATCCACCGGTAGGCCAGTTCCACTGGTAGGCTGAGCCACCGGTAGGCTGGGGCCACTAGAAGGCTGAGCCACCTGTTGGACGGGGCCACCAGTAGGCTGAGCCACCGGTAGGCTGTTATACCGGTAGGCCGCGACCACCGGTAGGTCGAGACAACAGTACCCCGGGGCTACCGGTGGGCCGAGCCACCGGTAGGCCGAGCTACCGGTAGGCCGCAGCGAGCGGTAGGCCGAGGTATGGGTAGGCCGGGACCCCCGATACGTTGCGCTACCGGTAGGCCGAGGCCACCGGTAGGCTGTGATACAGGTAGGATGGGGCTACGAGTAGGCCGAGCTACACATAATCCAGGGATAACAGTAGGCCGAGCTACCGTTAGGAGTCTTAAGATTCACCGAGAAGCTGGGATGGCCTTCCAGACCACCGAGAACAACCCAAACCATAGATTTTAACCATGTAATGGACCCCAAACCCCCTGTCCATTCCAAATAGACCATAAATGGTATAAAATAACACATAAATAGTCAAACATACCACAAAATATTCAATACAATATGGAATATTTTTATCATAAAAATCAACTTCAAACAAGATTAAAATCAATCAAAGTATGTGGACTTAGATGAAATCAAAATGTTTTTTGAGAAATATCTATTTCTACCTTGAAATCATTTAAAATTCATGAAATTATAAAAGAAAACATTTATTTTTTAAAATATTCTTAAAATATTGTAAGGGAAGCTTTGATGAAGATATAATGGTGGAAAATAGGCGCACCTGCCATATATGTTAAAAAACATTCTTACCCTTATTTTGTAGAAAAGGTCATAAAGTACCTTGTTTGGAAAATGATGGAAAGATTCCTTTAAAAAAATATATGCTCAAATAAGGGTATAAGTGAGTTTAAACCATAGTATATTAAATAGTAAAAATGTGTTGAATTACATTTTTATAAAAACACAGATGTTGATGATAAAGAGGTCCAAATAGATACTTACGTAAAAACCACCACGGATAATAATGAGATTGTGAAATCAACCCTTACCTTGAAATTTTCCTTTGTCTAGGGTAGGTTAACCTACTTTATAATGGTTAAATAATTTTTATTAAATTATAAAAGAACCATATACATTAATATAATATCATATATGATATTCTAATATTTCTTTGTTAATGATATATCAGTAGTATCATCGTTTCGGGTGTTAAAGGATTCGTCTTCCTTTATATGCTTTGTTACGTAAGTAATGTTTTTTATGGATAATATTTATATTATTCATATTCAGAATGATATTATGTCTTTAAACATTATTTTTGATCATCAAATGAAAATTAGTCTTGAATTGATACGATGGGGAATGAATCTCATCACGTTTGTGGAGATGATAATCCGTACGTACGCACGAGCGACAACATCATTCTTTTGGTAATAAAATAGTTTATAATTGGATTTTATATCACATATAAAGAATCATTATCATGTTATATTTATTATTTACATTAATTATACATCATTATTTTACCCATCCAAATAATAATGTATTGAATAACAACTACACCACGGTGTGGAGACTGTAAGCTGTAAGTACGCACTTATGGTGACATATTATTCAAAGGATAGATAGAACATTGAATATGGTTGTACCATATTTATAATAACATAATATTATATAGAAGATAGTGGATTTATTATTTTATAATGGAAAAACACAGAAAGAAGAAGCGGATGAAGAAATGAACATGAAAGAGTTGATTAAATATGTACCTCTTCTTTGGGTTATTTCTATTTATTTGATCGTAAGGGCTCTATAGGATGGCTTTCTGACTAAAGGACGGTATCTAAGAATAAGGTTTTATAGTTGATAGGATAGTTGGGTAGGGGTTTTCCGATCTAAATGGCTTTGATGGTGTGAATTTGAGAGAAGGTAATGTTCCCTTTTATAATAGGGGTGAGGGGAACCTTATAGAAAGATTGAAATATTATTTTATAATAAATTCATTTTCAGTTTATAATGGCTAAAAAATTATTTAGTTCTAAGATATGGTTGGGATGGGTAAAAAATCACTCAACCAATAGGTTTTAGACAGGTTTGGGTCACTATATTAACCTTATGTTTTAGATTTAACTCTTAGTTAATTAGTTTGACATTTACCATGTCTCTGTGTATTTTTATATTATATGGTTAATATAATTTCTATAAACTTCCAAGTGAACCTAAAGTGGTTAAATAATGACATAAATTGTGTCATTTTAGACCTTTGGCCAAATCTTATATCTTTAGGAATATAATATCAATTATTAATATAATATTTGTTTTAAAAACTATTTTATGTCAATTTTGAAACAATTTGGTATTTAGTTTTTTTAATTCATAACAACATTATTACATAGAAAAAAATTCATTTAATCAACCCTAACATTACATATTAACCTAAAAAATTAGTCTAATTAATTAATGTCTGAAATTAATTTTTTTTTATATTTATAATATCAATTATTTTACTATTTCATTAATAAGGTAATTACTGTATCATCATCGTGTCATAAATAAATTAAATTATTTAGTGTCTAAAAATTCTAAATAAAATACCATTATGTAGGAAATCGTTTTATATTTCTAACGAATATTTTTAGTTGAATTTATATTATGTGTAACCCTATATAATAAATGGTTTAGTTAATAGACATTGAATTTAAAACTTTTAACTCTTATTTGAATTAAATAATAATAAATGTCCTATTCTAATACAAGTGGACCTAAAGGATCATATTTTATTCCTAAGGTTGTTTTTGGTCGAATTACACTTATCTAATAGAATAAGGACATGTTTTAGGGTAATAAAAATATCATTTATACCATTAATTACCCTATTTACTTTTAACCGTGGTAAGTAAATGGAAAAAGTCAGTATTCACCCAAAATATTTTTATCTTATTGAACCAAATTTTACTTATTGATATAAACTGTGTCTCTTGGATTATTGAAATTAAATTCAAAGAAGTGGTAAAATAATGTTTTATGTAAATTTACAAATTCTCATAGGAGGTGGGTAAAAGATGGTAAAAAGTTCGATAAACTTTTTATATATCTAAAACTATTATAAACTATATCCACAGTATTAAATTGAACCTATATGGGTATTATGTATCTATTTTGACCTAAAATAAATTTAAATAAAATGATTAATTATTTAAATAAATTGTCGATTTTAAAAAATAACATTGTGTTTTTCACTATTCATAAAAAATCGAATGTTTTCTGAGAAAAACCAAAACATCAACCTAATCTAATTATGATATTCAAAATCCAAAAATGAAGTCCATTTTGAATTATAAATTTTATAAAATTTCTAAAAGTTTGTATTACTATTCATTAGGGATAGTTTGATTTGTTATGGTGTGTTTGAAATCAATGTTCCGTAAAACACAAGCTACTGTATTATTCAAAGTGAAACGTACCGTGGAATTTTGGGGTGTTACATTCTCCCCTCTTTCAAATAATTTAGTCCTCGAAATTTATATAATATTTCTGCATAAATATATTCGGTTGGATCTTCAACATAAGTACCTCAGGTTCCCATGTTTCCTCTTCCATCTTATGGTTTCTCCATAGAAATTTTACCAGACGATTTGTCCGCTATCTCAAAACAAGTTCTATTGTATCAAAATCTTGACAGGCTCTTCTCAATAATACATATCGGGTTCCAATTCTAATTCCTCATAGTTGAGTGCATGCATTGAGTAATGCATGTATTTTCTCAACAGTGATTAGTGGAACACATCATGAACTTTATGAGATTTGTAGGCATTGCCAAATAGTAATCTACAACCCCAATTCATTCAAGAACATCAAAAGGTCCGATGTACCTAGGACTCAATTAAACTTTTTACCAAATCATATAATTCCCTTCCATGTAAATACCATCAAGAAAACATGATCTCCAACCTGAAATTCCAAATCCTTCCTTCAGTTATCTGCATATCTCTTTAGCATAATTTAGGCTACTTTGATATGGGTTTGGATAACCATCACCTTTTCGATTGTTTCCTCAACAAGTTACAGGCCTACGAGTTTTCTTTCACCAACATCATCCTAACAAGTTGTTGTGAGACATCTCATTCCATATAACGCTTCATATGGTGCCATATGAATACTTAAATGGAAGATATTATTATAGGAAAATTCTACCTGATGTAAATATCGACCCTATATACATTGAAAGTCAAGTGAGAAATATCTCAACATGTCTTCTAAGGGTTGAATAGTCTGTTATGATTGTACCCCAGTTTGAGGCTGGTAGGTAGTGCTCAAATGAAGTTCAATATCCAAGGCATTCTGAAGTGTATTCTAGAATCATGATGTAAAATAGGGATCACAGTCAGAAAAAACCGATAAGGGTACTCCATGAAGTCTTAAAACATTATTAATATATAGTCTTTTTTTGACATTCACTTGGTAAATCTTCTCTTATAGCATGAAAATGTGCTGACTTGGTATGAAGATCAACAATGACCTATATTGCATCGTTCCTTCTAGGGGTCTTTGCTAGTCCCATCAGAAAGTCCATCGTAATATTATATCATTTCCCCTCAGGTATGGTAAGAGGTTTCATGACTCCTCTAGGTTGTTTCCTTCTAGATTTCTCTTCTTGAAAATCCATACATCTTGACCGAAAATCAACAATATCTCCCTTCATGTTGTCCATCCAAAAATTTTCCTTCAAATATCTATACATCTTGGTGCTCCAAGGGTGTATTGAGAAATTGGAGCTATGAGAATCATCAAATAATTCTTTTTTTAGATCAGGTATATTGGGAACACAAAGTCTCTTCCCAAAATTTTAAATTCCATATTTATATACGAAGTCACTCAATCTCCCGTCATTCCTAGATTTGATCTTATTTAGATACTCCACATCATTGGTCTGAGAAAATTTTATCCTTTATAGTAAAGATGTTTTCGAAACCATTTGAAAAAATAATGATGTTTCACTTTCCATGATTATTCCCATATCAATTTTCACTAGATCCATGTAAATAGGATCCCTTTCAACTCTCATCTTGTTCAAAACTCCATGATCCTTTCTACTCAAAGCATATAACACCTTATTTTTATTCCTAGGGTTGTAGTTTATAGTGAAAACATAATCCTTTAGTAGTTCAAGCCATCACCTTTGCCTCATGTTTAGTTCTTTTTGTTAGAAAATACAATTCAAACACTTGTGATTGGTATATATCTCACATTTTTCACCATTGAGATAATGTATCCATATCTTCAGAGAACATATTACTGCTGCTAACTCAAGATAAGGAGTAGTATAGTTTTGTTCATTAATATTTAGTAGTCGTGATGCATAGGCATTAACTCTATCATTCTGCATAAGGACACAACCAAGTACTTTCGTTGAAGCATCACTATAAATAACAAACCCACCATTCCCCGATGGTAGATTCAATATAGAAGTATTGAACTATCTTATCTTCAGTTATTGAAAACATTCTTCACACTCATTTGTCCAAAAAAATTTAACCCCTTTACGTGTGAGCATGGTTAATGGGTTAGCCAATCGGGAAAAATTCTAGACAAAATGTTGATAATAACCTGCTAAACTAATAAAACTGTGTACCTAAATTATACTTGTCACTTTTGGTCATTCATGGATTGCCTTGGTCTTTGAAGAATCAACTGAGAATATATCCATAGAGACAATATGGCCAAGAAAAGCAATCTTTTCAAGCCAGAATTCAGACTTGCTAAACATCCCATATAATTCAATTCTTCTAGTAGTTTTTAGGATAATGCGCAAGTGAGTTTTATGATCTTTATATATTTTGGAGTATACGAAGATATCATCAATAAATACCACGACAAATTCATCAAAATATTCCTTGAAAAATCTATTCATTAGATCCATGAAGATAGGGGGTATATTAGTTATCCCAAAAGGCATTACAATAAACTCGAAATGCTAGTTCCTGGTTCTAAATTCTATCTTTGGAATTTCATCCTTCTTCATGCACAATTGTTGGTATCCAGATCCAAGGTCAATCTTTGAAAAATATTGAGCACCATGAATTTGGTCAAATAAGTCATCATTGCGAGGTAGGGGATACTTTTTCATTATTTTTATAGCATTGATCTCCCTGTAGTCAATGCACATCCTCATAGATCAATCCTTCTTTTTAAAAATAAGGACATGGGATCCCCATAGAGAAACAATAGGGAGAATAAATACCTTATTACTCAGTTCCTCTAGTTATTTCTTTAGTTACACTAGTTCCACAATGGCCATTCTATAACGGGTCTTCGATATGGGCCTTGAACCAGGAATTTAATCAATGGAAAACCCAATTTCTCGTTTTGGAGGATGTGTAGGTAAATCTTCTGGAAACATATCAAAATATTCATGCACAATAGGTACATCTTATATTTGAAAATTATTTTCCTCACCCAAAGTTATTTAATTCTCTTCCACCCCAATAATTGAATTTAGTTGTGCTACTTGGGGTGGATGTAGATAAGAATCAGGTGGTGGTTATTCCTCTCAAAAGATATGGTGTTGTATATCATCGTCATCAAAAATTGTAAGCTCCTTCTTCTTAGAATAATTTATTGCATGATGGATGGAAATGCAATCCATACCGAGGATTATATCAAATTCAATCATGAATATGATGATTATATTAGAAGATAAATAACATTTTTGTGCCTTAATGGGAACTGATTCACAAAACATTGTTGCGATGTTACTTCCTTTAGTTGTTTTAAATGATAAGTCCCTAGTTAAGTCTAATTGAAAATATCTAATTTTCGGGAAAACTGCGAAGATATGAAACATTGCAATGATCCAGAATCAAATAAAAAAATTTCTAAACTTGAGGAAACTATTAAATTACATGCCACCACATCTTTCAGAGCATCAACCACAACATTACTGATAGCATAAGCTTGTATTTTTTCCCTTGGCCTTTTCTGAGGTATGTTTCATTGGTGGTTAGGATATTCATATGCATAATTCCCCCTTTCTCTACAATTGTATCATTCATCATTGAGTACCTCTTTGTTCCCTTTTTAATCATGAGCTTGGTGGACTTTTTCACCACACCTGTAATAGACACCCATTCCGTTCATGAAAGCACTTAGGTGTTTATTCCCACATTTACTACAGTATAGAGATTCAACATTTCCCTTATACCCCTTATTTCCACTTCTAGAGTGTTCATTATATATCTTCTTCTCTTTCTTTCCTTTAAAGTCGTAAGACTTAGAGAATTACTTTTATGTCATTATAGCACGTGAGACAATATCTTTGTACGATGAGAAGGATTGTGAGACTAATAATCGATGGATAAATGGTTTTAACCCATCAATGAAATGATCAATATTATTTCTTGAGATATTTATATAATCTTCATCATGCCTTTCTAACCTTGTAAAGTTAGCTTCATACTTTACGGCATTTTCATCCTCCTTCTATCTCAGGCTCAGAAATTGCCTTTCCATATATGCTCGATTGTCACGAGGAAAGTATTTTTCTAAGAAATGATCTTTAAACTACCTTTATTTTATATTTGAAACATCTCCATCTTCCTTTGTGTTTCGAATCAATGACCACCATTGATATGCATCTCTCGTGAGGCGATAAACTACCATAACAACTTTTTCCCTTTCGCTACTCCCCAGAGCATGAAATATTTTCTCTAAGTATCATATCCATTGATCAGATACAAATGTATTTGTAGTCCCATTGAATGTTGGTTGTTATTGACTCATGAAGTGATCAAAGACTGATCCTCCAAGATGCGGGTCAGGGTGCTCTATCAGGTAATGTTATTATTCATAACCTAAGTGAGTTGTCCCAGTATGTTGATAAGATGATCATCACCAGTTGCTTCACCTGCTCCACTATAATTATCTTGACTGGGAGGGAAATCCATACATGGATTATGTGCATTGATACAGTTTCCATTCCTTCCACTAGGCTCCATCTCTAAATAATGGCATACACTAGATTAGTTTATGAATCACAATACATAATTCTATAATTGTAGAAAACTTTACACAAACTGAACAGTTTATGGACATAATATATAATCATAAAAATGTTCTCATTGAGGAATTATATACTCATAAACCCCTCATAATGGTTTGTAATGAAAATGAGAAGTATCCTAAGCATATCCTCTAGGAGTGTAGCAACCAAAAGTGCAGTAAGGCTTGTTTTTGTGCATCAGTTCTCGTTCAAGTCTAGCTCAAAGTGGTGTTTTCAAGTTTTACCCCTAGGTACATCTATGCTAGAGCCACCTCTAAATTATCATATCCAGATAGGGATATATTTCTTGGAAAACTCACAGAATCTCTACAATAAAAAAAATCTAGAAGAAGTGTTACTTTTTAGGTTTTGAAATGATTTTTCGGTTGAAAATATCACAAGGAAGGAGAATGAGAAACCCATGAGAGGGAGTAGATAAGAACACTATTTCACACGATCCATATGTCAACCACGATTTGGTTCAGGTTATGTTTAAATCCATTAATTCTTTTGAAAATGGACCCTAGACTGTAGAAACTCGTTAGTAAAATTACATTGCAAAATTTCTAAAGTAGAAACAAAAATTAATTCACAATGACTCTAGAACTGACAAATAAGATGTAAATATAAGAAGGATTGGAAAAATAAGTTACATCATGGGGACTCTTAAAGAAATTTTTTTCTGGTGTAATCAACAATGAATTTTAAAATAGAACTTCCACTTCTTATTAATGTTCCATATTTAGTACTATAATACGAATCACATTCTCAGCTAGATGAAACCAAAAAGAACTCATCATATTAATTTGAACTTTTCATTTAGAGAATAAACATTTCAATAAAATTGAAATTATTATAATGGGAAAAAATTAGATGATAATATAATAAGAATAGGAAATTTTGGATCTACCTGATCCCCTAAAATAATCTCACTCATGAACAATATAGAAGAAATATAGTAGAATATTAGTACTGAAATATGAAATTGATTTATATAAATAAATATAAGTTTAATTGAAAAATTTATTTAATTAATTATGTATGAAATATGAGGTATTTATATAATTTAGGGAACCCATATGACTATTACAAATCAGACCATAAAAAAAGTAATTCGAATTTTTGAAAATAAATATGATTGTTGGAATAGTAATCTAATCATTTGGAATAGTAACCTGATCATTATACTAGTAACCCAGACTATGTAATTGGAAAATAATATTTGTAGACCTTATAAAATGAGAATACGAACTATTTATGTCATTGTACAAGTAAATAAATTTTTTAAATGATAAAATATGTGTTTTTTCTTTTATAAAACAAAAATTTTGTATTTAAATTTACATAAAATTTATAAATATTTATAATAATGAAAATTTTCATAAAATGTATTCATAAATTAATTTTTTTATAGTTATTATTTAATTTTATTTTACTTCAAGTTATTTTTCAAAGGTTTAAAAGATTTATCCTTTCATGAAGATTGGAATTTTTCAATAAACTGGGATTTTATATAGAAAATAAATTTCTAGGAATTAGAAAATAATTCTATAAAATGGTTTTTGTTTCATTAATCTACACATAAAAAATTATTAGTATTTATTTTTTTAATTTTTATTAATATACTATAATTTTTTCTGAAATGTGATATACATAAAAATAAGCTATTTAAAAATATAAGAAAAATTCAAAAAAAAATTGAGTCGTTTGTGATGTAATAACCCTTTAATTAGAAAACAAATACTCTATTTTTGAAATATAGTCATAAGAATCAAGAGTTGGTAGTCTAGAACAAAAATAATAAAATAATGAATATAATATTTTGAAATTCTTCTTGCCATCCTTTATAAATACCACCCATCAAAAAAGTTTCTGCCCACAACATAAATACCTTTGATCATTCCCAATCTATATCCAATTCCCTTAAAATTCTTATATAACACTCCATAATGCTTATAGTCTCATCAAATGAAAATTCCAAGGATCATTAAAGGGTTTTCCAAATATGATATAACAAAATAGATAGGTAACCTCTAATTATATTTCTTTTAATGTTATTCTTCTTCTACCAATGTGATATGATATACAACCATAAAATAAATAAAAAATAAGCACGATAAATATTATTATATACTATTTTATTTGTGTAATAAAAATATTATATCCTCACCTATTTATTTTCTAATATTAAAATGTTTTCCACAATATAGTTGGATCACCGCCTCCATGAACAACTTATAGTATTTTTTTCAACCTCCTTCATTGGTGGTGATAGAAAAAATATTATTGATAAATATTATTAATATAAATATATTAAAAATTATTCAATGTTATATAATTTCTTAATAAACAAGAAATTAAATAAAAATTAATCTACTTCTTGATCGTATGTAAGATGGCCTAAATTAACTAACTACAGAAGATCCACATTTTTACTAAGTTAATGGTTTCTAGGCTAGAACATAATAAATATAGTTGGGAATATTTCAATGTTTTATAGACATGAATAAAATATAATTTCACTCCTAGAGTTTTACTATTCTTTCAAAAGAACACTAATTATTATTCATAAGTGATCCAACCTTGGAAACCTGAAAGCAACATCCCTAGAACAAAAAATAAAATATTAAATCGGGTTGAAATTTTTAGAAATGAACAAAATAAAATTATAAAAAATAAAATAAATATATAAAAAGGTTACAAATTATTTATATAATTAAAAAATTTTTGTAATCCATGGAATTAAGTGAATATTATAAATGATTCAAGAACCATAAGAATGGAATCACTCTAATCCCCCTTTTTCATTGGGTTTTAATAATTATCAATCTAACTCGCATTCTCTATATCTTTTATTTTACAAAAAGATACTGAATTTTTTATATATTTTCTTTACAAATATAAATATATTATTATAAAATTCTATTAATGGTTAATAAATACCTTATGGTCATTTCTCAAATACCTTCCTTAAAATTATTCCCAAATAGGATAACTTTTCTACCCCTTTATCCTTTTATTGAACACTTATTTAATGTAATTATTACACTTCATAATTTCATGAAATAATTGAATATTTTAGGAACAAATATTATATATTTCAACTTTCTTAAATAATAGTATTTAATTTCTATTTCTACAAAGGAGTTTAAATACTTCCTTGAAACATTGTTTTAAAAGTTCATTTCTCTTCCCAATTCTCAAACCATTTTCTTGATGTTTTTTCAAAATTAACACCACTATTTGACAAATATGGTTATGTACATGGATTTTAATTTCCAAAATATTCAATCTTTAATTGTCTATAGAATCATTATAAAATATATTATTAATATGATATGAGTAATGAATATGAAACACCTTTTTACATGGGAAATTTTTAGGTTTATGCCTTGAGTTTGGTTTATATTTGTGGAACCAATAAGAATTTACATTTTATAGTGGGTGTTCCCATATAGTTATATAATTCATTTGGATATTCTGGTGTCACATTTGATTATATGTGTGGGATTATGTGGTAAACCTAGTCTATATTTGGACTCCGTCCACCTACTGCCGTTTTCTTTCCAAGTAGACATAACTTATGATTTTTTTATGTGTTATGTCTATTTCCATATTTTTGTTTTTTGACTCCTTATGATTATTCCAGATCCTTTTATTTTATGATACCATTTTATGTATTCTTACTCATATTTGATGTTGCATTATTATGTTTATTCCCTTAATCAGATTTTTAGCTCATCGCATTTTTTTCTATGTTTTACCTTGATGATCCTGCGATATTTTAGGAGAAAAAATGGATTTATGAGCGTGTTATGAATATTAAAATAGTGAGTTCTTTATTTTTTTCCATGTTGTTTTTTTATGTACCCAGTATTCCTAGTACACTTGGCTTCTTGATCCATTCTTTATATCTGTTGAAATATTTATGTTTAAAAACATGTAATAATATATGTAAAAGAATTTAGTCACTATATCTAGTATTAAAATAAGGTATAGTTATTTTTTATGGCTATAATAATATAATTAGAACCTAATGGAAATTTCAAACTAAAGTACAATATCCATAAAACTTGGTGAATTTTAATGTTTATTTATTCTATGAACATATATACCTATGTGGACACTACATGTTGATGTTTTTCTAGAATAATTTTATTTTGGGTTTACAACCATGATATGTTATATTGGATTTAAACAAGATTTATTTGGTTGTGCATGAAAAATATGTCTTTCTACACATAAATTTGGACTTTTCCATGGGAATTTTTTTTGTTAAATTTAAAAATTCATTATGAATGATTATGAGGGAAATGAATAGATTATTTTGATAGAAAACATGATAGATGAATTAAAAAGGATTAACTATATTAAAAACTAAAGAATCATATGTCATGATTTTCATGAACACTTTAAGTTAATAACTCTATCGTCCAAGTTTCAATTTTTACATAATCATTAGTTTGAGTGTTCTAATTAATTTTATTATTTTAGTCAATGGTAATAAATAGATGGACTCATGTCAATTAACATCATTATAGGAGAAGTGATGATTTTCCTAAAGATATGTGTAAAATTTTTAGAGTGGGATCTAGTACCATCATGGTAGTAATGGATTACCTAAATCATGTTATGAATAGCGACATGAATTCTGTCGAACGACATCCTTTTCAATAGAAATATTATATTTTTGTATTAGAAAATGGACTCCTACCTTTAGTGGATCTACTAATCCCCTAATCAAGTAATATTTTATTAATTAATTTGAAATAATATTTTCCCTTATATAATCCTGAAAATTAGAGAATGTTGTTTTGGTTGGTTATTGAATATATGGGGAAGCTTATTAGTCGTTGACACTGATAAGGAACATGGAATCCAAATAAGAAATTGATACTAAGGAATGAAAATTATTGGAGAAAAATTTTTAAATAAATATTTCTTCTAACTATCCATCTTAAAATTGAAAGATAATTAAATGTACATAACAAAAAATAAGAATATTCCATCAGTGTATACCACTAAAAAATCCCAAAAATTGTTTGGTTTCTTTAGGATTCATCATCAGCACCAAAATTATTGTAGACATTTTATTTGGTGAATTAATTATTAGTCTACTAAATGATTTTGAGTTTCAAGACTCTAATAATAATTTATAGAATTTATGTTGTTCTCTTAAGGTCAAGATTAAGGATGGAATCTCCTAGTGTTCTTGTGGTGAATTAGATTAAAAATCAAAAATTGGAGATTAATTTGGTAATATAAATGGATTAATCTATGGAGGC
Source organism: Viscum album (assembly GCA_963277665.1). Lineage (NCBI taxonomy): Eukaryota > Viridiplantae > Streptophyta > Magnoliopsida > Santalales > Viscaceae > Viscum > Viscum album. The sequence goes on from OY728121.1 coordinate 2,069,052,658, forward strand.
ATGAAAACCGAACTACCCGCATATCAAAATATTCGATAAAGAGTCCCAAAAACTATCTCAAGGGTACAATGAGATGGATAATATATTGATAACATGCTCATTATTCTAATTATTGTCAATGAGAGATGAAGAAGCTCACTATTGTGAGGGAATAGAGAATTGTTTTTATCAATACTCAATAATTGGTATAATTTTTCAATTTAACGTAATATGTAAATAATGAAAACAATGTCCTCAGGAAATTATTGTTGGAAATAATTAATGATAACATCCTCCAGGTACTATAGATCAAGGAATGTAATATGTCATCACTACTGTTTAGGTGGATCATGACCGTGATGTGGTGTAGGTACATCATATATTATTTAATGATTGGAGAAAACACGCATTTTTATTCAAGTTATAAACATTATTTTATATCTTGAATGTTTGTTAGATCTATTCAAACAACACCTCAAAATATGGGTGTTCATGAGATTACCTTGGCCAGAAATTATAGATTAAGTTATAAATATGAATAATTTTTAATACATCACATGAATTAAAAAACACTTAGGATCAAAACTTAATATTATTTGGAAACTATGTACATTTAGAACTAACACGTAGTTTAGAACACATTTCTTAGAAAAGGATTCATCAAAATTTTAATTTTCTCAAATGTATCTCTTTTATTGTAATTCAGCATAAATGGGGAAACATAAGAAATTAGTGATCTATAAATCCTAGTTAGGGATAAAAAATAAAAACATAGAAAAAATAAACAACATGGATAAAAACATGTTTCATGATATGAGAATATGAACATATGGAAAATAGTAATATCTAGATTACTAGAATTTTTATATAAGGAAAAGAGTTAGGAGATACAATAGTCATGATCCATGTGATTTCAATGCTGAAAAAAGAATATATTAAATTGTACTAGAAATCATAAATAAAATATAATAGAATCGTGGAAGATAAAACAGTTTTAATGTAATTACTTTTCTAGGTAATTACCATATCTCTTTAGAGTGGACTATAACCGCTAAACTCTATAATCTATTAGAATTATACTCTATCTAGTTATCTCCAAATAATTACCCAACTCATTGGAGATCATTAACGGTGCTTCCATCATATGTCATAATTAACATGTTCTATATAATGAAAAAAACATAAAATTATAATTGAACAATAAACCCAATGAAAATTAAATGGGTATCCAATGAAATTTGATAACATTTCAGGAAAATAAAAAATAATCATCATTATGAAGTATATGTTATTTACAACATATAGGTAAATTGATATGTTGTATTAAAATTTATTTCCCTAGTTATTTATTATTTATTTAACTTGGTGCATACCCTGCAATCAAGTGATCCATGAAATGATATTCATATGTAATGGAAAAAATACGATTTTTTATTATTTATGATAAGGAAGGAAAAAGGATATGATCTAAAATTCTTTATAGAGATCATAATTCCACCATAAAATGTATAAATTGGAATTTGGACATGTGTAAGAATGGTAAAACCCATGGAGATCATGGATATTGATGGATAACATGTTTACTGATTACAAGTAAGGTGGTAAATAAACCCTTTCAATTTATTAATGTTGTTATCTTGGTAAATAACCAATAATCAACATAGAAATTAATATTTGTTAAAATTGAAAAATAGTGTAATAAAATTATGGGAATGAGAATAAGAAGTAATAAATGATAAATTTGTTGAATATAGATATTAATTGAATATAAATAACAATCTATATATTTATATCCTTCGAAATGGCTCATAAAGTGCATATAAAATATCCAAATAAAATCGACAGGGACTACAAAACCGGGTGTGAAGAAGGGCTCATTGTTGTCCACCTAATGATGGTTGATTCAAATAAAATTGGACCCTTTTCGAGGCTATTACCCATAGGTGTAATTTTATGGATACGCATACACTTGTAGTATCTATATAGGGATTTAATTGTTCGGAAGAAAACATACACATTTCTTTACCAAAATTTGGATGGTTTTATGTTCGTGGAAAATATTGATCACATCAACGACTTATTTAGGTGGTATATAATACTAGAAAATTAACCTATACCCAAGGTTGTGAACCATGGTTAAATCCCCCAAAATGGTTCGTTTGGGCCCTTCCCATTGTTTTTAGAACCATGGTTTGTTAAGGCATCAGTGTAGACATTCACCCATGGTTCCTATAAAATCTATGGGTATTTGTCACATATATTTTTCTATAACCACTATTTAAATAAAACCATGTGTAAAATTATTCACACAATGCAGCCTATATGAGCAATTTATAGAACCATGGGTATATCTATTCTCATAATACATATTATACCCGTGGTTTGAAGAACTATGGGTATAGCTAACTAGTAGAATTTGGCTGTAGCACCATGAAAGATTCTTCTTCCAGCTCCATAATCTACAAAACAGATAAGGCATACAATATAAATTTAATGGAGTTAATGTTTTACCAATTTATCATCCAACCAATAAATTAAAATTGTTTTAAAATCATATAAAATACTATAACATACTTATACATCTATAAAAAATCAATTTAAGTCATTACAAAACTGTAAAAGTATTCTACCTTCAAACTGATAAATTGAGGTGATCAATATCCCCCCCATCATCAATATACTCATCCCAGACATTATCATCATCAAAAGAAGAAGAAAAATCCTCACCAACAACATAATTTGGATATGAAACATCTTCAACAACATCATCACCACCACCTTCCCCTCAATCGATAGTAGGATCCCCATTAGCATCATATGAGGCATCATTTAAATATTGAATAGATTATATATATGAATAAATAGTACAATCATATTTTTATGGAAGCCATTGACTTATAAATGACATTGAATTTGTGAATTTTTATGTTATCATCTTACACCTTTCATGCTCTTGTTTACTTCTTTCATGATCCTATATAGCTATTTCTTATTTCCGCTGCTTCTGCACGAACTCTTTATAGCTTATGGGTATAATAGTGTTCAGAGGACCCAATGAGGACCAATCCCTAGAGGGTATAATGTTTTACCCTAGTCGACATTATACTCAACCCTAGTGATCATCACCTAATACATGACTCAAATTATCATTTAGCCTAAATTTTTCATCTTCATTTTCCACAAGGGACTCTTGGGAATTATTTTGCAAATATAAACAAGATATTTAAGTAATAATTTCATATAAATATTTGAAATACAAAAAAACATAAATTCTTATTTATTTTTTTATGTTTACTACAATTACATCATTTTTCTTCACTCATGAGAAAAATTGTTTAGCTTATGATAGACAATCTTTGAATCCCAAAATAGATTAATGAAAATGAACATGATTAGTATAAACATATTATCAATGTAAAAATTTAATAATATTAAATAATAATAAAATGAAATAAAATTTTAATAAATGAAAAATTAATAATTAATGTGATAAAAATTCATAAAAACATCATATATAAAATCTAATCAGAAAAAATTTATAATTTTAAGTACTACTTTTGAACATTAAGTAATCTTGAATCTAAATCCTTTAAATTCATTTAATAATATGATCTAAAAATTATTCATTATGTGGACTAGAAGATAATTGGATATTAAGCATAATGGTAAAATGTCTAATTATCCTATTGGTGTAATGGAAATTGGCCTATTTACTTAATGGAAGATTGGTCTATTTGGCCAAATGGAAAACTGGATTATCGGCCTAACGGCCAATACGCCTATAGGTCTAATAGCAAATTGTGTTATTTTCTAATTGTTCATTAGGCCTAAAATAAAATTCTCAATTATTCCTTGAGGTCAATTTGCAATTAAGAATATAAAACTTAGGGAAAATTGTGATATATACCTAATGGAAATTGGCCTATAGGCCTAAGGGCCAATTAGGCAATATTCCTGTTGGCCAATTTGCACTAGTGAAGAAAACATTTTTTACGTCGGTTATTTTTCATTATTTACGTCGGTTTTTAGGCGACGTTAATACGGACGACGTTATAAATAACGTTTTTTACGTCGGTTATTTAAAACCCGACGTAACATCCCTAACATCACGGTGTTTATCACGTCGGTACATTAATAACTGACGTGATAAATATGCGCGGGGGGGGGGGGGGGGGTTATCACGTCGGTTATTTTCTAAACCGACGTGATAAAACGCCTGGGATATCGTTTATCACGTCGGTTATGACATAACTGACGTGATTAACCCTTCCCCGGGCCTATTTTCACGTCGGTTTCTTAAATAACCGACGTGATAAAAAGGCCTGGGAAACGTTTTAGCACGTCGGTTATCCAATAACCGACGTGGTAAATCGATTCCCAGGCTTTTTAGCACGTCGGTTATATTAGGAACCGACGTGATAAAAGGCCCGGCAACGGTTTATCACGTCGGTTATAAAATAACCGACGTGAAAGCGATTTTTTTTAAATAATTGCACTGCTCTCACCAAAAAGCAACCAGAAACCAAACAACAAAAATAACCATGCCAGCCCTCCCCCAAGCCCCACCTGAACCCCACCCTCATCTATACCCACCTAACAACCTGGCCAGCCATCCCCCACCACATTGGAGCCCCACCACAACCCTTGGACACCCCCCACCCTTGGACAAGCCACCACCCTCATTTACACCCCCACGACCCCTAGTACAGCCTCAAACACCCATTGGACACCCCTCCCATATCCCTTGGACACCCCCACCCCTTGGACACCCCCACCCCTTGGACAGCCCCTCCACCCTCATTTACACCCCAAGACCCCTAGTACAGCATCAAACACCCATTGGACACCCCCCCCCACACCTTGACAGCCCTCCCAGACCCCTTGGACACCCCCCGACCCCTGGACACCCCCCTGAGCCCTTGGACAGCCCCAAACATCCCTTGGACACCCCTCCCATATCCCTTGGACACCCCCCCCCCCCCACCCCTTGGACACCCCCACCCCTTGGAAAGCCCCCCCACCCTCATTTACACCCAACCGGGCCCTTGGAAAGAACTCCCATACACCTTGGACACCACTCCCATATCCCTTGGACACCCCCACCCCTTGGACACCCCCCCACACCTTCGACAGCCCCCCCCACCCTCATTTACACCCTTCAAACACTAGGACAGCCCAAACACCCCCTTGGACACCCCTCCCATATCCCTTGGACACCCCCCACCCCTTGGACACCCCCCACCCCTTGGACAGTCCCCCCACCCCTGGACACCCCCCCGACCCCTTGGAAACCCCCCATACCCCTTGGAAACCCCCCATCCCCTTGGACAGCCCCAAACACCCATTGGACACCCCTCCTATATCCCTTGGACACCCCCCACCACTTGGACACCCCCCACCCCTTGTACAACCCCCCCCCCCCCCCCCCAGCCTCATTTACACCCAACCGACACCTTGGACAGCCCCAAACACACCTTGGACACCCCTCCCATATCCCTTGGACACCCCCCACCCCTTGGACACCCCCCAACCTCATTTACACCCCCCCGACCCCTAAGACAGACCCAATCACACCTTGGACACCCCTCCCATATCCCTTGGACACCCCCCAAACACCCACCCACCCCCTTGGAACCTCTCCCCCCATACCAAAATCCAGACCAGAAAAACCATCAACAGTAGACCAAAACAAGAAGTAGAAAAAATTAAACATAAACTTATATAACATTCAAAACTTACACTATCAACTTCAAAAAAAAAACTAAATCCAACCTAAACGACTACGAAATACACAATTACATTGACAATATTCAAAATTACATTTTACATTACAAACAACTAAAAGTCAATCAAACCTGTAAAATAATTTGACCACTCCACTTGTAAGTGTTTGATATCTTCAGCAGTAAAGGGTTCAGGGTCATCAAAAAGCTACAAACGAAAAGGATAGTAGTCAACGTGTATAATGAATAAATCAAATTGAAATATTATGAGAAAGAGGAAATCTTACCAGGTCAAAACTCAGAACTGTCCCAGTTGTTATTATTTCATACATAAATCTTAACATGTAATATCCGCATTCGATGATGCCTTGTTGCTCATGACATTTCTGTTTGAATGAGTGTAAATTCAATATATTATTTTTATGTAATAAATCAAAATGTACAATTTATAAATAGATATTTACCTTCGCATGTACATATTTGATCTTGAAATTCCTTTTCTTTGCGCTTTTTCGAAAGTGGACCCATGACCTGTTAGAAAATAATACGAATGGAGTAAATTTAAAAACCATTATAATATATAAAACTATTGTGAAATTGAAACTTACGTTTCCAATATATTCTTAAAACTTTCTCGCACATCATCATGGAGAGAGCATATCCAATAAAGTGTTTTCTCCCTAGGGCAAAAAACCCCTAACATCCAATGATCCCTGATAAAAGGAAATATAATGTTAGTGGTTTTTTATGTTAAAAGATAATTAACTCTTTGAGAGGGATGTGTTTCATACCTCTCACAAAAAGGCATCATCCAAAACTGTGTGATTACATTCTTTTCAAATCTATCAGCAATATAAAGCATTCTTTGTTCCTCATCCAATGCACATGCTTCAGGGGAAATCAATTGTGGGTCCACGAATCCATATACATCTGTCAGCTCATTCCTCTCACAAATTTTATACAGATACCTAATACAAAGCAGACATAAGTATACATTTTTAATAAATATAACGCAAGGAAAAGGTGTTAAGACTTACATGATAAAAATTTGCACCACGTTGATGCCCAACTTATCTCCAGTGACAAACTCTATGATATCAGTTCTCATAATCCCCACACTTAGTTCACATCCACAGACATGAGATTCCATTGTAAAGTCATAATGATCCGCCAACAAATTTGAATATCTTGACAATTTGTCACGACTGCTAGTATCTGCATCTGATGTCATAGCTATCTGTCTTTGTTGTTGTCTGTACAGTATCTCTTTACCTTTGTAATATTCCTGTAAAAATAAATTGAAAAATATATTAGTTTTCAAATGATAAAACATTAATAAAAATATAAAATAAAAGATATAACATCCATACCTCTATGGTAATGAGTCGAAGAAGTCTGGATGGCCAAAGTAAAAAATGGCTGATACTATGTCCAACTGTCGTCACCTCATCTGTAGGTAATGGTATCCGAGCTGATCTATCTATAATATCCTGTACAGTGACCCTTTGATTCTCTACCTATAACTGTTGATGATGAACTGTATCTCCTATACAATATACCATCCATATGAAACTATATGATGTTGAGGATCATCAACATACAACTCACAATAAGTAGGTATCTGCGGCGGAGGAGGAGGATCAAAAATGGGGTCCGCAGGCTGAGGTGGGGGAGTGGGAGCTACTGGGAGAGGTGGAGTGGGAGCTGCACCCTGAAATTGTCTTTGCATGTCTGCAAACATAAACTGCACCGATGCTCTAATCTTGTCCTCCATTGTCGCATTAATATTATGGACTTCAGCCTCCAAGGATTCTATTTTTTTTATAAACTCCCTCAACGTTAGAAGTTGAGGAACGTGGCAACACTTTTCTTACCGATACACATGTCGAATATCCTCTTACACGGCCAAGATGTTCGGGCTTTCCCAATGCCACAGATAAAATATCATCCCTCCCAGATGGTGTAAATGTCCCCTGTGAACTCTGCTCCTCAAGAGAGTCCTGTAATAATTAATTGAACATTTCTATAATGAATGGAAATATATGACGAAAATAGTAAACTTAAATAAATAAAATAGATATCTTACAATCCTCTCAACTACGAGTCTCGATTCTTCCGAAAGATATTGTCCTTTTTTGCCCTTCCGAGCTCTTTTCCATTTCTCATGTATAGATGGAGGGGATGGAGGGGCCACCTCTCCAGAGCTTGAAGACTCAGCTCTTAGTTGTTGAAATTTTTCTGCCATCATTTGTTCTTCCAATAATGCATACCCTCCCCGAGATAAACTATGAGGGTATACATTTTTAGATTGGATCTCTTGATGAGATTTCCTTGTTTGCTGTAAATTAAGAATAAGTAATCATTAACAAAACAATAATAAGATCATTTATATAAGAAAGCTTATAAAAGTTTACATTGCCCTTACCAAAAATGATTCTTTTCTTCTACTTTCAAAAAATTGTCTCCATGTGTCTTCATCTATAAAAGGATATATACGACATGGATTTTCACGACTCCTATGACCATAAATGAAATCAGATGAGAGGGTTGATTTGAAATCCCTCCATCTCCTAGCAGCCAACGATAAGCATTTCTTCCTGACTCCTCCAGTGTCAGGAATATCAAATGTCATCTGATAAAAAAGAGGTTAAAAATATTATATATACTAGAAACATTTAAAGAACAGTCAAACAATAGCAAAAGATCTTACCAAAATGGTCTCCCACAGCTGAGAAATTATCGCCTTATCCACACTTCTCCAATCATCATAGAGAATGCTTACATTTCTCTTAGCCTGAGTTGCTACAAAACCCTTAAAATCTTTAGCATTTGGACCTCTAGGAAGATCATCATCATCAAACTCCACGACCATCCTCTCCTCCTTCGTACGGGAAAGTGATAATTTTGGTAAACGTGTGCACCCACGCTTACCAACCTTTGAACTCTTTTTCGTAATAGGATCATGTGAATGTTCCTCCCCAGATGTATGACCAATATGCTCATCTCCAGAATCATGTGGCTGATCAACTGATTGATCTGTCATTTTCCTTCAAATCAAAAAAACAAACATTAGTTCACAAATATACAAATTCAAATATTGTAATACTACTTAATCAGAAAATAGAAAAGTGTACTAAATTACATAATAGTAAACATTGGTAATATGGTAAGCATGTTAAACAATGATAAACATGGTAAACACAGGAAAAATGTTGCCAAGGAGTTGGCCCAAGAAAGCTGAAAAGTGGACTCACTGAGTCCACCGGTCACCCGGTGTGAGCTCACCGGCCAGCCGGAGGACCCAGGCATAGACTTGCCCACTGCCTGGTGCCACCGGCCGGCCGCTGGCTCACCACTGGCCGGCCGGTGGACCAGACAGAGAGCCTTCCTCTTTCTGGACCACCGGCCGGCTGCTGGCTCATCACCGGCTGGCTGGTGGACCAGACAGCTTTGCTCTGGACCACCGGCCAACTGGTGATCCACCACCGGCCAGCCGGTGCGCCCAGGACTTCTCCTCTTTACGGGTTTTATTGATTTATCGTTTTGGTTTGATACATGTTTTAATAAGTAAAAAATTTACAATATCTAACATTATATGAAAAAACTAAATGTAAACAAGAAATAAACATGTGTTACCGGTAATTTTAGGAATGTACAGTTGGATTGTTTTCCCAAATTCCTTCGTCATGATCGTTCCTTATGGAACAAACCATGTCTTCAACATACTCATCATTATGTTCTGTTAATCTTTCCATGGAAGTAGGGATCTCACATAAATCAGCATCTTCATCAAATTCATCCTCACCAACATATTGTTTTTTCCCTTGTAAAACAACATCCCACTGCATATCTGATTGATCTACTACATAGAAAATTTGTTTGGCATGTGTTGCCATTATAAAAGAATCAGCTGTGTCTTCCAATCTATTCAGATTAACAAGTGTCATTCCAAATTCATCGTTTCTGACACTGTTGTTACCGATAAACCATTTACAGTTAAAAACAGGAACTTTAATTTTAAAGTAATCAGCCTCCCATATGTCATCAATCACTCCATAATATGCACTTGATGCCGAAATTGGGTTTCTGTCCTTAGCACTCGAAAAATGCATTGCTTCTGCAAACACCAATACACCACTATTCTGAACTGCACTTCTATTGTCCTGAGCTTTCGTATGAAATGTATAGCCATTAATGTCATAAGCGGACCATGTTATCACATTTAAAGATGGACCACCCACTATCCATTTTAATGTCTCTGATACATATGATCTACCAAGCAAGGTCTTTTTAAACCATGGTAAAAAAGTTTTGTTGTGCTCATTCAAAATCCACATTTCTTTCTTCTTTGGATGACATTGTTTCAACTCATTAATATGCAATGTGATATACGGTTGAACATCAGCTATGTTATTCAAGATGTATGATTCTAACTTCTTCATATGTTCAGCTGACAATGATTTGACTTTCAAGCCACGAATCCCCTTTCCCTCATTATTAACCCGTTCATGGCGAGATGGAGGCAAACCTATGTGTTGCGCCGTAGCCAAGTAGCTCGTACAAAACTCTGCTACCTCCTCAGAAATATACTTTTCAATAATGGAGGCTTCAGGTCGATATGGATTTTTAACATATCCCTTTAATATTTTCATATACCTTTCAAAAGGATACATCCAACGAAGATATACAGGTCCACAAAGCTTTATTTCTCGAACCAGATGAATCATTAAATGCACCATCATATCAAAAAAAGTTGGAGGAAAATACATTTCCAAATGACAAAGTATAAAAATTGCATCCTTTTCCAAAATGATCAAAGCATTCACATCAATCGCCTTGTTACAAATTGAATTGAAAAAATAACACAACCTCATTATAGTCTTTCTGACACAGATGGGCAATATTCCACGCAGTGCAACTGGTAGAATTTGTTGCATCATGACGTGACAATCATGTGATTTCATACCTATCAACTTCAAGTATTTCAATGAGACAAAATTCTTTACATTTGAAGAATAACCTTGAGGCACTTTGATATCATGAAGACACTGACAGAAGCTACTTTTCTCCCTCTTCGATAATGTATGACAAGCCGGGGGAAGAAATGTTCGTCGTCCTTTAGGAGTGGGAGCTAACTCCAAACGTATTCCCATTGATAGTAGGTCTAACCTTGCATTCAACCCATCTTTTTTCTTTCCTTTAATATCTAGCAATGTTCCGATCAAAGAATCACATATATTCTTCTCCACGTGCATGACATCAATATTATGTTTGACTTCATGATACCTCCAATATGGTAGCTCAAAAAATATTGACCTTTTCGTCCAAATATGTCTATAATTACCAAATTTCTGTGTCTTTCCCAATGTCACATCAAGGTTTTTCACCCTCTCAAAATAAAAATCTGGGGATAAAGGTTTTGGAGTAGTATGAAATTCTTGTGAGCCATTGAATGCCTTTTTTAGTCTTCTATAAGGGTGATCCATAGGAAAGAAACTTTTGATGACCCATGTACACTGTTTTCCTCCCATGATGCAATTGACAATATGACGTCTGTTGTTCGCAAATTGGACATGCTTTATGCCCTTTAACACTGTATCCAGACAAATTTCCATATGCTGGGAAGTCATTTATAGTGTATAGAATCACTGCATGCAGTTGAAAATATTCCATTTTATAAGAATCATACACCCTAATACCATCAGCCCATAACAGTTTCAAATCATCAATCAGTGGTGACAAGTATACATCAATATCATTGCCGGGTTGCTTTGGACCCGAGATCATGATACTCAACATGACATATTTGCGCTTCATACAAACTTCAGGAGAGAGGTTGTAAATTACCAATAAAACAGGCCATGAACTATGTGTGCTACTGAGGGTTCGGTATGGATTCATTCCATCTGTGCACAAGCCTAGTCTCAGATTTCTAATTTCATTTCCAAATGTAGGGTACTTGGCATCAATTTTCTTCCATTGTGGACAATCAGCTGGATGACGTATTTTTCCATCACATACCCACTCATCAGCATGCCATCTTAACCTTTGTGCATCATGTGAATTAGCAAATAAACGTTTGAAACGAGGAATTATAGAAAGAAACCAAAATACCTTTGAAGGGAGCTTTGTAATCTCTACATCAGCTTGTGATTTTTCTTTCACCTTATACCGTGATGTCCCACATTTAGGACACTCTTTCAGAAATTCATATTCCTTCCTATATATAATGTAGTCATTCGGACAGGCATGTATTTTCCTGTATCCCAATCCCATCGGGCATAATATTTTTTTGGCCTTATAATGTGAATCTGGAAGATCGTTATCTTTTGGAAGAATGTCTTTCATCAATTATAGCAGCTCTGTAAAACTTCTGTCACTCCATCCATGTTTCGCCTTCAGGTTAATCAATCTTAACACCGCCGACAAAACCGTAAAATCTCTACAACCAGGATATAATGGTTTTTCGGCATCACCATATAGACGTGCAACTGTCGGTTCTATCTCAATTTGTTCTGCTACAATATCGCGAATCATTTCTTCAATTCCATCGGAGTTACCATCTTGTGATTCATTATCATCAGTGACATTCTTTCCAGTTTCGCCATGCCAAATCCAAGGGTTGTAACTCAGATTGAAACCATGACAAATCAGATGATCTTTTATCTCTCTACTTTTCAACTTCTTTATATTCAGACATTTCAGGCATGGACAGAAAAAAATTTCACTACTTGGAACATTTCGTTTAGCAAATTCCAAAAAGGCATCAACACCTTCCTCATCTTCATTGCTCATTCGATGTGCCTTAATCCAACTTCGACTCATTATTACCTATAACAAATAGCAAAAATATATATATTTTTTAGATAAGACAAATATATGTTTATATGAAAAAAATCATAATTTGAATGTAAACAATTTTGAAATATAAAACAAATCGATGTGTATTTAAAAAAATATGCTTGAATATTATTTTTTAAACAAAATATAGTAAGATATAACACCCCCCTGGACACCACCCCCACCCCCGACCCCCTGGGACACCCCCCTGGACACCCCCCAACACCCACCCACACCCTTGGACAGCCCCCCACACCCACCCACCCCCTTGTAAACCCCCCTGGACACCCCCCGACCCCTCTGGACAGCCCCCCGCCCCTCCTGGACACCACCCCCACCCCCTACCCCCTTGGACACCCCCTGGACATCCCCCAACCCTCTGGACAGCCCCCCCACCCACCCGGACAACCCCAAATACCCTCTGGAGAGGCCGACACCCACTTGGACAGCCCCCCACACCCATCTAACCCCTTGGACACCCCCCTGGACACCCCACCGACCCCTCTGGACAGGCCGCCACCCCCTTGGAAAGCCCCCACACCCACCCATCCCCTTGGACACCACCCTGGACACCCCCCGACCCCTCTGGACAGCCCCCGACCCCTCTAGAAAGCACCCCCACCCCTCCTGGACACAACCCCCCACCCCCGACCTGCTTGGACACCCCCCTGGACACCCCCAACCCTCTGGACAGCCCCCCCACCCCTCCTAAACACCACCCCACCCCCTACCCCCCTTGGACACCCCCCTGGACACCCCCCAACACCCACCCACACCCTTGGACAACCCCCCACACCGACCCACCCCCTTGTAAACCCCCCTGGACACCCCCCGACCCCTCTGGACAGCCCCCTGCCCCTCCTGGACACCACCCCCCACCCCCTACCCCCTTGGACACCCCCCTGGACATCCCCCAACCCTCTGGACAGCCCCCACCCACCCGGACAACCCCAAATACCCTCTGGAGAGGCCGCCACCCACTTGGACAGCCCCCCACACCCATCCAACCCCCTGGACACCCCCCTGGACACCCCACCGACCCCTCTAGACAGGCCGCCACCCCCTTGGACAGCCCCCCACACCCACCCATCCCCTTGGACACCACCCTGGACACCCCCCGGCCCCTCTGGACAGCCCCCGACCCCTCTAGAAAGCACCCCCACCCCTCCTGGACACAACCCCCCACCCCCGACCTGCTTGGACACCCCCCAACCCTCTGGACAGCCCCCCCCCCCCCACCCCTCCTAAACACCACCCCCCACCCCCTACCCCCCTTGGACACCCCCCTGGACACCCCCCAACACCCACCCACACCCTTGGACAGCCCCCCACACCCACCCACCCCCTTGTAAACCCCCCTGGACACCCTCGACCCCTCTGGACAGCCCCCCACCCCTCCTTGACACCACCCCCCCACACCCTACCCCCTTGGAAACCCCCCTGGACACCCCCAACCCTCTTGATAGCCCTCCCACCCCCCTGGAATCACTGAAAATTTACCATAACAAGAAGTTGGGCCATTCAAAGAATGTTTTTAGGTGTGGAGGAAGAACTGAGTTTCAATAGATAGAGAAGTAACTCGACATTAGGTTGTCTATTCCAGGTGTGGATTTGAAGGAGTTAATGTTTGTTCAGTGACCCAAGAGATTGAATCAGAAATTCAGATGTTGTGCCATTTTCTCATGATGAGGATGAATAATTGGTGGGGTTTGACTTTTAAATGGAGAGCTTAGCAGACCATCATATTTTCTATAGATCAGTAAAGGATGTTAGCATCGAACATAAGGCTTAAGGGATGCTTTCAGATCCAAATATGTATGTTGATGGATGCAATGGATCTAGTAGAGGTTCTAGAAAGAATGGTGTTTTTATTGGTTTAGGATAAGTAGGGAAGAAAAAACTAGTTAATTTTTTACGTGTTGAAAAGAGGGTATCTAATATTTTTAACATTCCGAGGGGAAATCTGGCGAGTCCTCCTCATGAAACTTTGTTTGCAGGGGGTGAAAATGGTGATGTGATCCCAAATCCATGCACCTATGCCATGGTTGTGTGTGAATAAAGTAGTAACAGCTGTAAAAGGAAAACCCATCCAAATGGACACGACCCAACCCTCTCGGGGATTTATAGAAAACGATGAAAAATTAGTGAAATCATAAAATTAGTCAATATTGCAAGTCGAACTAATAGATCTAGGGATGATAAATAAGATTATGGTGCCAAAACGAGTTAAAAGGGTTCACAATGGAAGAATCTTAGCTAGTTTCAACAAAAAAATCACAACACATATATATATACTATCAGCGAAAAAAAACGAATGAGTGGGAGGATTACCTGAGTGCTGCGAGTTTAGATGATTGATCCGAGGAGATTAAATATGAGAAACGATGATCGCAAAAACGAATCTAAACCCACGAAATGGACGAGCCGATTTGGGTTTACACGCGAGAGAGACGAGTCGCGACTGTCGAAGGTAAACTCGCGAATGACATTCCACGGGTCTGGGTAAATTTTTAAATGAGTTATCACGTCGATTATTCAATAACCGACGTTATAATTTTTTTAAAAACATTTAAAACGTCGGTTATTCAATAACCGACGTAAAAACCTTCGTCCGATTCTTTTTTTACGTCGGTTATTTTATAACCGACGTTATAAAGGGCTCAAAATCCGCGTTTTATTACGTCGGTTATTCCATAACAGACGTCAAAAACATCTGTGGAATCTTGTTTTACGTCGGTTATAAAATAACCGACGTAAAAAGGCCTTCAAAAACCGCGTTTTTTACGTCGGTTATTGAATAACCGACGTAACAAACGCCCCCACTTCTGTTTTTTACGGCGGTCAATGTATAACCGACGTAAAAAACGAAGCCGCGCGATTAATAACGTCGGTTATTTTTATAACCGACGTTAAAGGTGTACTAAACATAGGTTTTTTCTTCAGTTATTAAATAACCGACGTAAAAAACCTCGTTTTACATATTATGACGTCGGTTTTATATAACCGACGTAAAAAATGGTGACGTAAAAAAACGTTTTCTGCACTAGTGTTGGCTATATGCCTAATAGAAAATTGTCTTGTTAGGCATATATTCCAATTGGCAAATTGGCCTATATGCATAATAGCCATTTGAAAGGGGTATTATCATCCTTTTATTAATGGGATTAATGAAAATAAAACATAAAACTCATAATGCAAAGAAGACTATGTAAAAATATAAATAAGGTCATTATATTTATTTAGATTAATGTATAGGGAACATCTCATGGTTAGGCATTGTAGTGTGCCCCAATGTGTATAGATACGTTATTCAATAACTATTATTTTCCTGATGCTTACAAAAAAATTACAATACAAGTAATTAGAATAATATTTTTTGTGAAACCTATTCGAACATGTGGAAAAAATTAAATTCATCAGTATTCTAATGTGTAATAATTTTTTGAAACTATGTTTTTGGAATGTCATGGAATATGGGTAAACCCTCAAAATAAGAAGAAACTCTGCTTTTCCAACCAATAACCAATTCATTCTATTATGATCTACATAACACCCAATGATCAATCTGCATTGTAGTATTAGTATCATCTCCATTGGGAATGTTTAAACAATACTTCAATGAACATGTTATTTCATATAAATACAATAATATATTTATATTTATATATATTAAAACTTCTTACCCATATATTATCCCATGCTTTTTCCATGATGTCATTATTGATATGAATCCATGATACCAATTCTACCATAATGATATCATGGAACTTGTCTGAAGTGGGCATGAAACATTTACACTTACATTCATTTTTACCAACTATCTTATTTTCTTCATTGTTTTCAAACACTATATTTGTCTCTTGCTTCCAGGTTTCTGTTATATGAGTGCACCCACATCGCCTAATAGAAGATCCCATGGAATAAGAAATGAGGGGGGGTAACATTTCAGTCATGGTACAATAGTAGAAAAATGATATGATATAATTATACATGGTTATAATATAAAAACTAATACAGACCACACAATAGTCTGTAAAGAATCTGTAGGGTGTCTTGGATCAGTATCCTATAAAAGATGTTTTAGATCCAATCCATTATTTTTGTGTAATTCACTCACTATATTGGAATCCAACAAAAAATTCTCATCAAGTGGTGGATGGATGGTAGGAAATAGAGGTGGTGTTGTCAAGGAATAATATTGGTTTTAGGCTAGGGGATACATGATCAGATATGGATATATTAGTGGTGAAAACATCCATGGAGGCGGTGTTGACATGGTATGGGAAGAAGATGCTAAATTATATGATGGGGGAATTAGTGGGATCTTCTGAGGAGGTGAACTATGAATGGTATGTAAATAATAGTGTAGTTAAGATGATAATGGAAGAATTGATAAGAACATACCTGGAGACTCTAGTAGATGATGGAATGGTTTGGTAGACTGGGTTTTAATAGGTGGGTTATTGTTGGAATTGGTATGATGGTTTCTCCATGTTGGTTAATTAGCATCCCCACTCATACTGATGCTAGTCGAATGGGGAGTCAACTCTGTTGGAATGGAATGTCTCTAAGAATTTTTTTAGAGAATATTAAGAGGGAATTATATATAATGTCTAAGAAAAACATTACAATTATTATACTCACAGTGGGAAGCGAAATTGTAATATATGCTAAAAAACGTATCGATCAGTATCATATAGTCTCTTCCATTGATATTTTGATGTATTTAGAATAATTTTAATAAGAAAAAAATGTATTTTTTAGATATATTGTTATAAATAATCAATTAAAATTAGAATTAAATGATAGAATAAGTATTGTCCTAATAACTTTTAGTAACAATAATTTAAAACCTTGTTATAATATTTTTAAGAAATCATTTTATTCATTTTTTTTAATTTTATATAAATCTAATTAAATGAAATGACCAAAAAAATACTAAAAACCCTACCATTCCTTAATGAAACTTAATTAATGTAATTATAGTCATACTATCCTATGAAAATCATGTAATGGTAAAATGAATTAATAGTGAAAATATATTTTTCTCTTATATATTTACCGCTACTAATTTGGGTTCAACATCAATTATCACAATGAGACAATTTGATTCATCAAATTATATATTATTGGTCAAAACCAATAGGGGTGTCAATGGTAGTAATTTCATCAAAAATATCATGAAAAAAATGTATTGGGATTATTTCATTAATACCACTGTAATCAGGTCTCATATGATCTTTCACAGAAAACACATGTCAATCAATTTATTCCAAACTATATGGTTCATCAATATATAAGAATTTGTCATTGTGAATAACTCTGAATCCATTATGATCAATAGTGCTAGCCTATTGCATCATTGAATCAGGCCGTTTACATTTCTTTAAGTGACTCGACCTTGAAAGTAGTAATCCAAAAAAAATATTTTTCCAACCTATCCATAACAATACACATCTTCATATTGATGCCGACTATTCGATTAAAAGAGAGAAAAAATATGTTTTAGAATTTAACATAACCCCATCATTCCATGTTCTCATTTTTAATACTTGATTAGTTGTTACAAATTTATACCCATTGATTATTTTATATTTTCATTAACAAACTACAGAATTGGGGAAAAAACCAACACTCATAACTCTTTAGAATCACAGACAATAGGTAATATCAACACATAAAATATATATTAAAAATAAAAATAAACGGATATCTTTATTTTAAGATAATTAAATTAATTGTCTTACATATGATCTCAAACATGCAGGAAATTCTAAGCTACTCAAACACTCTCTCCTTCTCAAAGGAAAAGATCAATGTTCTCTTCTTAATTTTTTTTGTTCCATACATAAAATGAAAATAACAGTATAAGGTATTTGTGAAATTCCAAAATATGAGATAACATATAAATATAAATATTACATAATTAGTATAGTCATTGAAGAAACCATAGTTAAAAAAGACTGTGTAATGTGCCATATACCGCTCTTCAACGATCATTGCTGCCAATGTATAAGAAATAAAAATTCAGCATATTTGGGTAAGAGATGAAGATGAGGGATTAATTTCACCATACTGAACATCTAAATTTATCATTTTCTAGTTATTTATTATGCCCATATAAAAAAATACATTGAACAAAAATATATACATTCATGGGCTATATAACCTCACAAAATTGAACCTTCGAGAGAATTTTTGTTTCAAAAATATGATTTAATTATTTAAATATTCATTTCAGTAGGATACATCCTCTAAAAATAAACTGTTCTACCAATAATTTTGTTGTTTGGATGATTAATAATTAAATTTAGCGTGGATGTTAAAAACGATGGAATAATTTTTTCTTATCACAAGAATTTAATGGTGCATCCTAGTACATATTTATCAAGAATTAATTTAATGACCATTTAGAACAAAGGTCTCTAAACAATGCCACTAGTTAATCATTTTCACCCTTATAGTATTTTGTTGAAAATGATGAATTTCTATTTCAATCAATTCTAGAAGAAAGATGTGATAATCATGAGTTTTTATGGATTTTTGGTTCAAATCCCTTATGTTGACTCATTTTGATTTTTTATAGAATAACCAACATGAACTATGATATTCCACAATACATCTGGAAATTGAGCTTTCTCTGATGGTTTCATCACATAATAAACACAAATAACATTCCATTTGATTTAACTGATACATATAGCAATTAGTTCTGGACGTATACACCAATCCAACATGTACCAATGTTATCAAAATTCATCTTTTCTCTTTCCATTGATATTTATACAAATTGAAATAAACATTTCACATATATGTTTCTCAGTGTGCGTTACATCTATACAATGATGTGAAAAATTGGTTGTCCAATATAGAAAATCAGAAAAGGTACATCTATTTTTTCATTTGTATGTGGATTCAGTGTCCACATTCTTCTTTTTTTAGATTTCAGATTACTTTTCCCTAATGAAAAACCAAAATCATTCTATTCATTAATCACCTAACTAACTAAAATGCATTTATGTGGTTATTAACTCTGAATAGTATTATCAAACCTCTAACGATTCTTCCAATATTGACGACCCATGGGAAAGAATCATCGATGCTTCGTGAAACTAATACTATGATAAAATTTAAGCCTTCTATAGTAGGTATTTTTGTATATACATGACATGATTGTTTTACCATCCTTCACCTACCAAAATTCATCGATAAACAAGATAAATTATTTATATTCAATAGAAGGGTAGATGAATGTGAAATATATTTTTTGGAGAAGAATCAAATAGTCCCCCAACTATATCCCAAAGTTGATTCAACTCTCTTACAAAAGTATACAAACAGATCTCTCTATCATTATCATGATCAAATGCTCCAGATATCATTATACAATAGAATGTGAATGGTTTTTTCATACACATCCCTAGAGAAATATTATAAACATGAATAAAAACTAGCCATGTGCTGTAAGCAGTATGCATCGGAGATAAAGGATCAAAACCATCACAAGATAATCCCAGCCTGACATTATTAACATCAGCTGCAACATTTGGGTGTTATGCATCAAATTCCCACCATGATAATCAGTCTATAGGAAAAACCAACTCATCAATATATTTAATTATATTTCCATCATTCCATTTCATATTTTCTAATTTTGTAATAGACATGAATAGATTTTGATGTCAGGGAATTAATGGAAAGTGTGACATGGAATTAAGTATCACATGAGATGGCGTTCAATCAACTTTTTTCATCCATCTAGATGTACTAAACTATTTGAAATCATTACAGTCAGGCCTTTCATCCCAAAATAAACGATTGTCATTCAAGAAAGCATGAACATTATCATCATAAAATCCAAGCAACTTCATTAACTTCCATGCCATATAATAATTTAAGGGAATATCTGCACTATCACTAAGAATGTCCCTCATAAGGTAACTATATTATCAATGGAGTTAATAGAAATTACATACTTGGTTTTTCCATGATATAACCACATTAAATATTAAAACTTTTTCATTTTAGTTAATTAGTTATATAATGGAGTTATAGAGTCATCCAATAAATTTTTTACTCTTACAACATCATCAAGTTCAGTCTTTTCCTATGTGTATTGAAATAATTTTCTCCTTTCAGTGACATAATATCTCACTCATGATGATTCAAAAATGGAAACTAATCAAATATCAAATTATCTATACCGCTTTTTTTTCTGATCAAGAATTATATAATATTTCCCCATCATTCCATGGGAATACCAAAGATAATAATTTATTATAAATTTAGATTTGGTTACAGGGTAGAAATATTCATCCTATCTTAACCATGGTATTCAAACACAATTATAGAGAGGACACTAAATACAACCTCAATCTAAAGCGTCATCAAATGAAATATCTAAAAAAAATTACAAAATATTTTAAAACATAGTTGAAATCTGAGTGGTATAACACTACCGGCCTCTTTCCATTCTATTATAATTAAAACCAATTATATTCCAATAAATAATGTAAACCAAATTTTAAAAAAAATTATAAAAATAAATTTTAAAATGAAAATAAAAAAATCCTACTAGTATATAGAAAAAAAGGAAAATAGAAATGAAATAATCTATAAGAGATGACCATAAATACCAAGAAAGCTGTGTATCTATGTGGATTAATGATTATAATGCCTATTCAAAATCATATAAACACTATAAAAATTATAAAAGAATCTAAAAAGTTCATAAGAATTTTTTTTGATCAATAACATATACACATTGATAATTATATATTTATAATTATTTTTACCTTTATAATCGATAAAATTTATTATTTCATTCCAATAGGATTCTCCATAACCAAAATGTCATAATTAACTAATAGTTTCAAAACTATATTTTGGTAAAAACTATATAAAATATATTTAATAATAATATAATTTATAAATCTATTTTTTTATGCACTTCTGATTTTTATCATTTCATTATTACAAATGTGGCAGGTCCACCATCAAGCTTTTATAAGTTGCCAAAAATATAGAATTCACCAAGCTATGCTTTATAAACATGATGTTCATATACTATGAACAATCATGGTATTATATATTATGGAATAATTCATATAATTTAATTATGAGTCGAAATATATTCTAGATCAAATGACTTTATGTATAGTATTGTTACCAAAAATTGATTTTGGAACCCATATTATCCTTTTTATGGTATTTTCTCGATAATTTAATAGAGAGTAAAACTATTTTTGGGAAACTATAAAATGTATTTGTTGCATTTAATTCATAAAAAATATTCAATTATTTTTTGAAATGAATTTTTGATTCAATATTGATATGAGACTCTTTTTTATGTACATATTATATAATTTCATGTAATTCCAAATATGTTTTTCTCATAATATATCAATCCAAAATATTTATAAATATTTAATAATAATAGATTTTTTATAGAGTATATATAACCATATTCACTGTAGAATCGAAATTTGAAATATTTTGTTGAATGTAATGGTCCTCCATCCTATGAAATCATCTTTTTTATATTTTTTAATAATTTTTTAATTTCAATGGTCATTAGTAACCTGATGTGTTACTCCATATTCTTTCTACTGATATCCATTACATCATGAATTATTTTTTCCATTGTCAAAAAATTTAATGTAAATGATCAATGGATTATGATAAATTGGATTTTTTATTATATAAAATTATTTTAAAATTCTATTCTACATAGTATTTTATTATAATATTTTAATTATTTTAATCTTTTTTTATTTGAGTATAACTCTGGAAAATATATCTGTCCCATTATTCTTCATTTCCCGCAATTAAATTCTTGGTTTATTTGTGATATATCTTTTTTATCATCATTATTTTCATCAGGGAATGTAAGGTGATCCTTCACCTATTTTTGTTTGATGAATTTATTTGCGAATCAGATGACATTCATTACATTACTTAACAATCTAATTGATACACCATTCAATTTATTTTCTTCATACATTTTCCTATAAACATAACAAAACTCTACTAGAACCCATTATATGTCAATAGTGAAGATTGTTGTTCCCCATGAAGTGTACCTCTAGTTGGCTACGGGTTAGTGACTAATAATCTGGTTATAAAAAATTTAATACAAGTGTAAATAATATATTTAATAACTAGAAAGGAAGAAAATCCACAAATCAACACCAAAATATCTAGAATAAATTAACCCAATATCATTATGAAAATATAAATAGCCAAATAATATCATACAAAATAAAACATCAATAAGGAAAATACTATATTCAAACTACTTCTAAGGAATAATAAAACATCCAATTTCCACAAATCTCTCATATTAAGCATGTGAATAGTTAACATAATCGAAAAACCCATTTTACAAATTATATAAATAATATATAAAATTATGGATGATAATAAAAGTATAAAAAATAGGTTCCTTTAAATAATAGATCTCCCAAAATGAGAAAATGCAATATAACATATATCAAAATATATTTACTCTTTACCAATGATTTTATATATTTATTTTTTATTATAATCTCTTCTAAATTTTCAAGGAACATGAATCGTGATAATTCCACACTAATTATAATAATGAAAAATGGTAAATCAACTACATTAAATTGTATATTAATTCATTTCATAAAAAAATGTTGAATTTCAATGCATCAACTCCCAAATTCTCAATGTGGTTCTCTAGTGAACTATAACTCACTAACATAACAAAAATATTTTTATTTGTAAACAAATAAACCACGGTATATTGATCCCTAAGATGATATATACATATAAATGAGTTATGATGAAGATAAAAGTACATTATAAATAATGGGGATCTAATTTTAGTTCCTCCAGTCCTATAGACAAATAAATGTTATTGCTGACATTATTCAAAAATCTAAATGAACTGCTACTATAGATGTAGTTTCTTCCATAGGGTCTTCTCAAACAAAATATGTTCAAAATCATGCATATCTAATCTAAAATATTTTAAAAATATAACAAAAATATAGAAAAAACACAATTATTTTTTTAAAGTGACTCGCACCCATGAAAATGGAGGAAGAAAGGAGATAAAAGAATATCATAGAAATAAATCTTTCCTCAAAATGATCCCAACAAATAAAATTTCATTACAAATAAATAACACCTTAAAATGGGTGAAATGTCTCAAAGGGAATCCAAATTTTCTAGGGGAGGGAGGTGGGAGGATGTAATCAAATTAAGAGAGGAGGGTAACACTAAATATGGTATATCTATGTAGAGATGAGTCAAAAATTGGTTGGAGGTAGGTGAGGGAGCACCGACGCAATGGGGAGGCATAGGTTTTGAATTTGGAGAAGATTAGAGGATCCATAGTGGATTTCCCAGGTCAATGAAACAATAATAAGGGTTTTTAAAAACTATTGGTATAGACAAACATATTCCAATGTTTTTTTAACCTTTCTTATGGACTTGTATAGAAAACACATACCTGATATTTTTCAAAACCTTGGGTATATCTCCCATGGGATAGGTGGATTTTCCAGTAGTGAAAATGAGTGGGAATGGTGATCAACAATTAATAACATAGTGGGGAAATTATAATAATGATTAATGATAATATTTACCATTTAAATGAGAAATAATTAATAAGTCCCACAAAAGTAATGAGAATGGAGGGGTGGGGAGCCCTTAGTTTAGCATTTTAAAAGATTATATAAATGATATAGTGAGAATGAATAAATAAATTATCATTAAAAACATCACATGAAATATAATACCATGTAATAATCACCAAGTAATTATTTTAATGGACATTAAAAAAACAATATAACAAATATAATGATTTTGGACAGGATAAAGGATAATTGATGACACCCATACATTTATAGAATACATATTGAAGCTAAAGAGGGACTTTTTAGAACAATATAAACACCTTTTAGAGACTATTTATAGGGAAATTTAAAGAGAAATCATTATCAAATTCATTGGTGTGGAAAATGAGGAGGGCATGGGGGTATTTATACTTGAGTAGGGGTGTTTTTAAGGGTTAAATATAACATACATTGTTATAGAGTCCAACCGACCATTGGTTTAATTAATTAAATTTATTTTTATTTAATATTAATGAGGGGGATAAAGTGGGAAGATGTCTAATGTATTCCCAAGACAAAAAACAACTTCCCAAAAAACCCATTTAACGCACAGAATCCAAAAAATAAATTATATTTTTTAATTCAAATTTCCTGCAAAATCTATGGTATAAATTTCCAAATTAAAATCATTTTTTTAAAATTAATTTTAATCCTTAATTAATTCAAATTTCATTAATTAAAATGGATAATAATTTTTTTAATAACACTCATGTTATAATGATTTCATAAAATCACAATATATTGTAAACAAAAAAATTTCTCATTTTCACCAAAAAATAACCCTATGTTAATTTTGGAGCAATTGAGTCCCAAAATAGAACATATTTTATTGAAAAATTTATCTAAAAATGTGATTATTTTTTTTAAAAAAAATAATTATATTTAAATTAAAATTATTTATATAATAATAATTTTTTTTCTCGTAATAATTTTGTTTAAGGATTCATTAATAATATTATCATTCATGATTTTTTTATAAGATTATTTAATGAAAATAGTATTTTATTAAAACTAACTCATTTACCATGAAACACATTTTTAATATAATATGTTTATTTTATGAAAAACTAATTCAATAAGATATACTAAACCTAAATGTTCATGCGATTTTTAACATTAGATATGAAAGATTATAAGTATATAGATTGAATTAATCCTATGGATTCGTATTATTTATACATACTATAGTGCAATGAATAAATTTTTTATCTATTTAAGGATCTATATGATTATTTTTCACATTATAATTCCAAAAAATAACAAATCTCTCATATGGAACAACATGAGACTCCAAAGACCCATAGTTCTTGAAATAGTTATAATCATGAATTCTTTTTAATACATCACATGAATTAAAAAAACTCATAATATCAAAAGTTTAGTGTCTTTGTGAACTGGGTACATTTACTAATAAAAAAAATTTACAGAACAAATTTAATCAAAAGGATTATCTAAAATTATAATTTCCTTCTTATTATAAATTTCATTCATATTCTTATAGAAATATGAAATCATAAAAAAATAGTGATCTATAAAGACCTGTTTTGGATAAACTAAAGAAACATGCTTAAATGAACATCATGGGTAAAACATGATGTGTGGTATGATAAATAAACATGAGTTAAGGATTTATTTAATGATCACAATAACAGGAACACAAGGAATATAATTTTAAGATAAAATAATTATAATCCATGTGACATCAGTATTGATCAGAGAAACCATTGATAAGTCATAAAAAACATAATGAAAACTTGATGGGGTATTTGAAAATCCAAAATTTATAATGGAATTATCTCTCTAGGTAATTAATATATCTCCTAGGAGTACCATATAACCGATAGACTCTATCATTTATTTGGAGTAACTTCCATCATGTTAACTCCATCTCAGTACCCAACGCATTACAGTGACATTATGGTGATCCATTCATATATCTCAATTATCTTGTTTCACATAAGGTTAACAAACAAAAATTAGTCATAACATGATAAACCCCATTACTATTTAATTGGTATCAAATGAAATGTTCAACATTTTAGGTAAATACATATCAATCATCCTTATCATTTATAAGTTATTAACATGGTATATAAAATATAGTATATGGATTAATCAGTATTTCCTCTGGTCAATCGATGTATGTTTGTATAGGTGATCCCACAACAACAAGAAGAATCATTTTAGGGTACTCCTAGGGAATATTAAAAGGATTCTATTACGCATTAATGCTGATAAGGAATGACAATGGAAATAATGGATCATATTCACTATAGAGATCATAATTCCACCATACGATTTAGACATAAGAATATGGCCATGTAAAATGATGGTAGAATCCATTAATAATATGGTGGGTGAAATAGAACATTATTAATGGTTATAAATCTGGTGGTAAAAAATAACTTTCAATGGATTATTGTGGTTATCATAATGAATAACCAACAATCAACATAGAAACAATATGATTTTAGCATTTGAAAAGGTAGTTCTCCAAATATGATAGTGGTAAAAAATTTAATTAAGGATAAATTCATTTTATAGGGATAAAAATTGAATTGAAATATCAATCCATATATTTTTCTCCCTTATTATGGGTCAACAATTATAGGTGAATTATCCAACGAAAATCGTATTAGCGTATTAAACATGGTGTGTATAAAGATCCCTTGTCACACACTAGGTGATGATCGAGTCAAATCCCAATGTGGCATTTTGGGGGTTTATTACCCATAGGTATAACTATTCCCATTCCAAATCAACATAGATTATCTAGAAGTGGATTTATTTATTGGGAAAACCCCACATTATTTTCTTTTATAAATTTAGGATATTTTTATGGCTATGACAATCCATGGGAATCACAATGGTATATTAGGGTGGTGAAATGAAATGGAATATTGATCCCTGATTTATGTCATAGTGAGAAAATTATAACAAAGTCTCATAGTAACCATTTCATTAATATGTGAATGAATTAATATAGTGAATAAAAGCAATGGGAATAGAGAGTCTAGGAACCCTTATTTTATAATTGTAATGGATTATATAATGTCTATAATTAGAGGGATAAATAAATAATAATTTAGCACATATCACATAATGGATAAATACCTTGAATAACAATCATATAAGTATAATAAATAAATTTATAATGACAATATAACAATGACAATGAGCTTTAAAAAAGAAAGAGGATAATTGATAAAGCCCGTAAATTGAGAGGAATCTAATTTAAGATAAAGATAAACTATTTTTAACCATAAAACCACTATTTAGAGACTCTTTATAGGGTAATTAGGAGTTAAGTAATACTAAACGACTTTAGTGTAGAATGTGAGGGTGGGATTGTGGTATTTATACTTGAGGATGGGTGGTTTTATGGGTTAAAATATAGATTATTTTATTATATAGGACATCCAACTATCGGTTACATAAAATAACTCAAATTTTATGGCTTAATAATTATGGTGTGGGGTTGGATATAGTGGATGTATAATGAATGACCATACTAATTTAAACCTTCCATCCATCCCATTAAATCCACATATTCCAAAAATACTTTTTAACTTAAAATTATAATTTTTTGGTTTCATTATGAAAATGATAATTTTCTAAATTAAAATGTATATTTTTAATTTCAGTTATCTACTTATCAAATTTCATTTCTATTAAATAATCTTCCACATAATATTTTTAATCATTATCAGATAGAGAAATTCATAAAATTGTAGTGCTTTTATAGAGTGTAATCTGTATGTTTTCCCAAAAGAATGTTGTTTTTTATGAATCTTCCCTCAAATAATCCTAAATTTATTTTTAAGGTGTTGAGTTCATGATATTTTTCAATATAATTCTCTAACCATTATTAATTAATATTTAACTAACGAACCTTATTTGTCTAAAATAAAAAATCATCATACAATAATAAGCATTCTTACCATTAAAAAAACTACATAATGATTTGTTATAATATATTATCAATTAGAATGTTTTTATGAGATAATTTTATTAAAATAACTTTTATTTAATCTTTATAAATTCTTTATGTATGAATGTTTTATTTGGAACTTTTTATAGTATGCAAATATAATTCAATTTTTATTATAGTATTACATAATCACTTCACTATTCCTAGTTTTATCCTTTAATGATGTGTTAATATATTATGAAATGTATAATTGTTTAAATGTGATCATAATAAATAATTAATTATAAAATAATTGATATATTAATAACAAAATTAATCATGAGTGAATTATAGTTGATCTATTAATGAGAACAAGAAACAAAGCAATGGTTGCAAACCATGTATATCACTCATCCCCAGTCAATGAATCATAACTAAACCACCTTAAATATTTCCTAACATATATTAGAGTAATTTTATGGTATGTTGGGAATGGATTGGATGTCCTTATATGAATCCAACATCAAATATTGAGAGAGGGAGATCATTCTTCACATCATAAGAAATCCACTGATTCAGTACATGTGTGAGGAGGAGGAGGAAAAATCTCCATTGGATTATCCTTATTATGTGTTGATATTTTTTCCTAATGATAATTAATACCATTTTAAAATGATTTAAAAAAATATAATCATGCTTCATGATATGACCATTATGAGAGACTATAATGATATATTCCCTAAAGAGTTACCCCATCTTCCTCCTAACAATGAAGTTGAGTTCTAAATTCAATTTATACTAAGATCTCTACCCATATCCAAGACATACTACATAATGCGATCCATTGAGTTTCAAGAACTGAAGAAATATTTAAAAAATAAATTTTTTAATAGTTTTATTCCACTGAGGGCATCATCATGGGGTTTACTGATCTTATTTAAAAATTAATTTTACAATATTTTGATTTAATGATTATATGTATTGTCTTACATATAATATAATTATTATAGGAGTTGGTCCAGTTATAAAGAAATTATTATAGATCATTCCCAGATTATGTTGTAATTCTCATAGTACTTGGCCTAGTTATGCTGTAGTTATTATAGGGATTCTCTTGGTTTTGATGAAATGCATATGTAATGGGATTTTACTGATTATGAAAAATTTATTATATAGAGGAATTTCCAAATTGTATGTTTATTCCATGAATTTGTGGTTATAGTTGGAATGGTAATTATACATTCTCATAGATATTATGGAATGGTGTCGAAGAAGTCTTATTGTTGTACTATATTCATTGATTAATTAGTTGTACCCTTTGTCAATATTTTTCATATACTTACAATCAGTCATGTTTTGCGTAGATACAGTGGTGTTGAACTACTGAGTATTACTCACAACATATTCAGGAATATTATTAGTATTGTGTAATATTATATGGATGTAGGTTTGAAAAATGTAAAAGGTAACACCCCAATATTTTATTTATGGATTTTTTTTAAATATAACATCTTCAATATCGCATGTCATATGAAACAACCAACATAAATGAACAATAAAGTATTATTATGTGATAAATTTAACCTAGATGTTAAATTGGATGGAACTATTAGTATTAATGTTTCTTTAAATATTTAATTTTAAAACTAATTTTAAATGTAGTAATTAATTTATTGTGAGTATGTTCTTAAATTTTAGTAATGTCATTTTATTCCTAAAAAAACAAGTTTCCTTTAAAAATGGTTCTCATTATTTTAGTGAGTAAATATTATAATAAATTTATTATACATATATAAATTAAATTTCAAAAAACAATTATCAATTTTAAAATAATCATATTAATATTTACTTATGTTTAATTTTATGGAGTATTCTGAAAAGATTTATTTTCAATTGAATAATAGATATTTTTTTGTTTTATAAATGTGTTAAATCGTTATATTAAAATTCACATTACGATTTTAATTTAATATAAATATAAAATAGGTAGTATAAAGTTATAAATTCTATAATTTATTTCATTTCAATCATCCTTACACCTTATTTTCTCTGTAAGTGCATTTTTGGCCTTAAAAAATCATTTTCCAAGAAAACTATTTTATGTTTCATTTTAAAGGATTAATTTAAAATTAAATTATGAAACATATGTTTTATGAATTTTGAAAATTTTATGATGTATTTGGATTTAGAAGTTAAATATTTAGTAACTATGTTACCTTTATTTCATCCAATATGAATATAAACTTTGTAATTTTTGTTACCATGGAAAGGGGTATATTGGGTAATATAGGTTGAGAATAACCTTAAAAGGGAAGTAAAATTCCCCTAACACATGAATAGATTTTATATTAGGCGTAATATTAACCCATATTAATTTATTGATAGAATATATGACCATTTTATCCCATTGGGATGTGAATATGACCCATATAATATTTTTTAATGAAATTTCAAAGGTGTCACATTCATGATTTTAATAAATATAAAATTTTTAATATGGAATTATCAATATTATATATTAAACGCTATGTATTCATTCTGAATATAATATATGTATCTTCATTATGGTAATTTTTTTTAATTTTTTTAGAATAAATAATTACATAGATATTTCACAAAAATAGTGCAGTATTTATTTACATAATAGTAAAAATAAAATAAATGATATTAAAAATAATAAAATAATGATAATTTGAGGTAATTAATTTTATCAAATAATTTCACAGATTAACTAAATAAGTAATATAGTTGATAAAATAACATTTTAGAACTATAATTGTTACCATGATATTATTAATTTAAATGAAATGAATTATTCTAAAAATTTACATTAGGAATATGTTATAGTAAATAATATTTTATTAAATGATATTAAATTTCAAAAAAAAACTAAAATTGAGAAAACAAATATTGGGGTAATGTTTTACATGTAATCCATGATCTGTTCATGGATCATTTTTCATTTTATAGAATTTATATTATCCCTAATATAGTAAATATCGATGTTTTCATGGTGAGAATTAACAAGGTTAAATTAAGGATAAACCCAAATATATGTGTTTAAATTTAGACAAAACATATCTATCTTTTGCTATATTTGGGGATTTGGAACCATCAACATCTTATAATCAAAATTAACATTTTTTAGTCAATTCTTAATCATAAATTAATTTATATTAATTTTATATTTCAGTAGATTCCTAATGTTACCCTCACCTCAATTATAAAAGGGAAATAATCCCTTCACTTCCTAGATGAATTTGAGCCATCTATATCACCCATTTTCTATTGATTCATTTTCCAAATATCCTTATCCACATTCTACTTTGCCTCTATGTGTTGTTTATATCCTAAAATAGTATCTCTAGTATAATCAATATTCTGATATTTTAGTGTCACTATTAAACAAAAATATTATTCCTTTTACCCATCATCTTAAAAAATTAAAGCACCACATGTGCGCACACATTGCTTACCATCTCCACATAATGATGTAATTCATTTTCCATAACCAATTTTAAAGGATGATTATAGTGAAAAAATAATATATATATATATATATGGTAATTATGGCATTATATTTATTTGTAAAAATTAGTATATCACCCACTTCATTTCAATTTCACCCATTGATGGAATGATATCATCATTCATACTTACGTACTGGCTACCCTCTCTAAGACACAGTGAACATCATTTTCAATGTTATACATTCTATATTTCTTGTAAAAAAACATATAATTAATAAATATTTCATTTATGACCTTAATATAATTTTGTATATTATGGAACTATATTCTATGCACAATAACAGAGACTTACATTACAAAACATGCATATGAAAATGAAACTCACAACAAATACCCAAGGGAATTAATCAAATATTATAGAAAAATAGGTGATAAGATAATATTAGAGTATCGTATATGATATCAGAATTATTAATATTCTTATAGTTTAAATTAATTACAATATTTACACCATTATAGAAAAGTTTAAATAATGTTCAGTTAAATTAATGTGCAAGGTAAGGTATTTCTCAATTCAATTTCCATTCATTGTATCAAAATTATAATTCGATGATTATTTCATGGAATGATTATGTGTAAAATGATTTTTTATTATCTTATGTTGTATTTCCACCTGTTTTATGTGTTTTTATAGGGCATAACCATTATTGATCCATTTAATTAATGCTCACTTCAAAGATATGGTCTTTATAAAGGACATCATCTAATTAATTTTTCATTGATACATATTTTGACGTTATGTGCCAATATTATTTTTTTGAGGTGTATATAGTTCCCAATTAACATGGTATATAATTAATTAATTTATTATCATAATATTTAATGTTTTATCAAATTTTATTCATTCAAGGTATATACGATTTGACATATTATATGGTAGTAAGATCTTTTTCAGAACCAAATCATTTTTAGAATTTTTTTATGGATAAAATGGTGAATTATGTACATATTAAACACAATCAATTTTGTTATTATATGGAAATTAATGAAATTTTAAAATAATAGTACATGTCATGACCCGTCCCCTAGGTCCTGTGACGTGACTACCCCAAGCCCGCCTCTCGAAGGGTAGGGGATGACAACTAGCACTGAAGGTGTCAACATGAAAGTGGGAAGAATTTTCCCAAGCACCTATACAAAAATACATGCCCAACCACATAAAAACACATATAAAAGGAAAAAACATGTATTCTATAACAATAATGAGTAAAAAATACAACTAAAAGGTAGTGGGCCATAATACAAACCCAAAAAAAGTTCTGAAACAAAACTGTACAAAAAGGAGCTCTAATGGCCATTAGAGGAAAACCCCCATGATTATAAGAGTAGTGAAGCTACTGAAAGATGAAGTAGTATCTTCTGTATTCCTGGTCCTACTGGTCCCCACCTGGTTCTAAGCCATCATTTCCACCATCGTAGTGTGCGTCAGTCTCATCCCCCTGAGCACCTATGTCGAAACGTCGATCTTCTGCACCAGGCACAACATGTGCAGGAAAAGCCTATGTAGGGATGTGTATAAAAGTACTTAGTAGGGGAGCCTGAATAAAAAAGGAATGACAATAATGAAATCCTCAACGAAAAAAATGAATTATAAGCATGAAGCACAAGACAACTCACACAAAATATATTCTAGGGTATTGATTGTAGCATCATCTGTCATATCATCAAACTCCTTGGATTCTGGAGAACTCATCCTATATCCAGTATAGTGGGAATTCTAGGTTATACAGAGGCCCTTCCCACCATCCTATGAGTGTTGTGGTACTCATCCATGATGGATACCATGATTATGCTTGTTAACACAGAACTGCTCCCTACTGTGGGTCTCCCGGGTCACACAAAGCCCCTTCCCATCATGGTTGTAATAAGGTACTCCTCATGTTGATTACAATGGGTATACTATGTGACACAGATCCACATCTCACCATGGTATTTCCGGGTCACATCGAGCTGCTTCCCACTATGTCGTCGTCGAGCAGTCATGAGGACTCAACCAACTGTAGGGTTCTATAGGTAGCACCCCAGGGAGAACTTCTCCTCTAGCCATAAAGTGCATCCCAAAATCCATTAAAGTGATCATAAATTATTACAAAATATCTTCCATATTAGGAGGGACCCAACACCACAAACAACTCATCAATACGATGCATAGTTTGCATGATATGATCATTTTAGTAACCAGGGGACTGGTTGCGATGGGGCCAAGTGCAACCCGTTCGGACCGACCGGACCATCCCAGCCCGGGGGTCCACATAATCCGATTTATTTAGATGGACCGACATGAATTTGTTTGGGTCAGAGTTAGTATGGAATGGATTGGATAGTGGGCCAGTCCAAATAGGTCTCTCTAGACTCGGCCTAGCTTGGCCGGGGGTCCAACCCGCCAGGTTGCACGATGACCCGGTATTGTCTATCCCGAACCGAAGGGCATGGGTCCGTCCAGCCGGTGCAGGTTTGGCCCAATGGGTGTGGGTCTGGCCCGATGGGTTGGGTACATCGCCTTCCAGCCCTAGCCAGGATCTCCAGGGTGTGGAACATTAGTGTGTTGGCATCCCAGGATGTTGCAACCAGCCACGTCCAGCCCTGTTTAACTAGCAGAATGACACATGGCCTCCACCTCCTACCATAGTCGACAGATCACAACTTTTCCAGCCAACCGGGGGGCTCAGATGTGGGCGAAATCCCTTCACATAGTTCCCGTATAGTGCCACATCACCCTTCCACCTCAGTGCTCTAATGAGTGTGACTCCTCTACCGCATGTGGCTGTTGACATGATGTACAACGGACCACCAAACGCACTACCATGGTTCATTCTTCGCATATTATACATTGACGGTCTTTTCGGGTCACCTTCTTCACAACAAAGGTCTCATTTCCACCTTTTCGTCGATTTCTATGTTCTAATCCCAAATGATCACATGCGTAGTGTTTCAGGCCAATGTTCGTGTCGGGCTGCATCCTCTGCATTAGAGTTTTTAAACACGGGGAAGGCTGAGGGCTGTTTGATCAATCATATCAAGTGATTATATTAATCCTATATAATAAATCCCCATCAATATTCATCCCCCCAACATATGTTCATGGATAGCGGATCAACATGTTCATTGGTTGATCCTTGTTCTTCAATTTTAGAAAGAGAAAAAACCGTGAAGAACTTTGAAATAAAACTGAAACCCCTACCTCTTTGACATTCAATGTGGTAGAGTTATTTCTTAAGAATTCAAGGCGTCGATGGTGCTTCCTAGATCTGATATTTGAGATGCACGAAAGATGTTGGCATTCAATGGTGTTATTTATTCATTGGAGAGCATGAACTGAGGGAGGGGAATCAATGGATTCTACACTAATTAATCCTTCATCATCTCCAATGACAAACAAAGAAAAAGAAACATGTCGCAATGTTTCAGTTATGCTACAATGTCACGTCGTTACATTATTTCATTTATGAAACAGGGTCACTGTTACACTACCTTTATTTCATATTTACATTGTGAGATACATTCCATTAATGAGTCTCATTAATATGCCACATTGTGGCATAATTTCCTCCATCGCAGCGTCACCACCCACCGCTCAACTGATGAGAAAGAATATAAAATAACTTTTTAAATTATTTTTTTATTATTTTTCGAAAACTTCAATAAAATAAAATTTCTTCTCAGCCCTTACCGACCAATGATACTTCATTTCTTAGAAAATCCCAGTGTTTTGAGTTCATAGGTTCCCTTATATTTTTAATCCATACACCAGTTCAAATGATAGAAAATAATGTTGGCACGTTTACTAACGTACCATAAAAAAGTTCAAAATTTTTTTCTTGGATATTCGGGACTCAGAATCACATTCCATCAAATTTCTCAATCCTGAAATAATACCATATAATAAAAACATTTACACATAATTTCCGAGACATTTCAATATCTATACATTAGGGATTTACGTCCCTGAAATCCAAAACAATAACTAAACAAATAGATGGTGGTACTGATCACAAATCAGAGCCTCCCACCCCCATGTTTTCTCTTGGATATTATCGTGTTGCCACCGAAAACACTATAGGAATCAAAAATTATCATAAGAACTACTCATGTTGTCTCTCTATCTCCACTGGGAACTCCGCAAACATTTCCTAATTGTCAATGTCCATATATCCCTATTCGATGACGTGCGATGGGTTATGCACGTACCTCCTCAGCTGTGACATGTGAAAAAATTAAGTACCCATTATAACTATGGGGGATAACCAAGGTGGCATTCCACCTCACCAACTATGATTAGGATCTCAAAAGATACCATGAATCCTAGAGATAGCTTGTCGCCCCGACCAAATCTCTGTAATCGTCATTGGGGTGAGACACGAAGGAACACACGGTCTCCCTCCTCAAACTCCAAGAGTCTTTGTATCATGTTGGAATAAGACTTCTGCATGCTCTATGTAGAACTCATCCACTCTTGTATGATCTTCACCTTCTTGATGGAAGTTTTTACCAACATCGGACGCATGAGTTCTGACTCCCCTAGGTTTGTCCAGTATATGGGTTGTTTCGAAGGCCTACCTTAGAAGGCCTTAAAATGTTCCATGCCAATGCTGGAGTGAAAGATATTGTTTTATGCGAACTCCACTAATAGAAGGTTTTCCTACCAACTGTGACCAGAGACACGTTCAAAAGCAGAAATAAATTCTTCCAGGGTCTGTATGGTCTACTCCGTCTGACCATCCATGCGAATTAACAGCAATTCTATAGAGTAGTTGAATCCCAAACACCACCTCTAATCCCTTCCACAACTGGGATGTAAAAAGGGCATCACGATCTGAGATGATCAGTAAAGGATCCCTGTGAAGATGTAATATCTCCAGGTTATAGAGGCATCTGATGCCCTCTACCAGTCACTTCTCCCAGATGGGTAGGAAATGGGTCGACCTGGTGATTTTGTCAAAAATCAACCAAATTGAATCATGGCCTCTGGACGTATGTGGTAACCCCATTACGAAAACCATCGAGATACCATCCCATTTCAACCTTGGTACCTCGAGTGGGTGGACAAATACTGATATAACTTGATGCTCAACCTTCACTTTCTTACAAGTGAGGAATTGTAAAACAAACTTGGCCACTTCTTTCTTCATCGCTAGTCACCAGTACAAAATATTTGAGGTTCTGATACATCTTTCAACTCCATGATATACCGCTAAAGGGGATGTATGGAATTATATCAACACTTCTTCCTGTAATGTCACTGGAAGTAAGGCGCATCCTCTGAAAAAGATGGTGTTCTATCTACCAATCGAAAATCCATTAGGAGCCTATCCTGAGGATAACTGAGTACGACAGACCTCATTTTCTACATCCACCACTTGTGCCTCCATGGCGCGCTATAAGATTTTGGGATTAACAGTCATCAAATGATGGTATGCCCCTCCTTCATCATCCAAAAAAGATATCTATATCACAAATAACTGCTTTTTCACCTCACATAAGAGCTACAAACCGGTTGTCCGGCTCAGTGCATTTACCACCACATTTCTCTCACCAAAAGTATAGACTATATCAATGTCTTAGACCTGGAGAAACTCCTTCCATCACCTCTAACCCAGGTTCATGTCCTTATAGGGGAAGATATAACTGAGTCTCTTGTGGTAAGAGTAAAAAATAAATTGCTCACTCATCATGTTGGGCTACCACATCTTCAGGACAAATACCACTTCTTCTAACTCCAGGTCCTGGGTTTTGTAGTTATTCTCATGTTTTCAAAACAATCGTGAGAATCAGGAAATCAACACACTATTTTCCATCAGGACACAACCCAGTCCAGTCTGTGATGTGTCATCATAAAATACATACCCAACGTCGTCTAGTAATCTCAAGATGGGGGCTGTAGTCTATCTCTAGACCAGCTCCAAGAAATTATGATAGCATATTTTCATCCACACAAAGGGTTATCCCTTCCATGTTAAGGATGATAAGGGTGCTGCTACTCTGGGAATGTGGGGTATGAACCTCCTATAGTAACTAGCCAACTCCAATAATCTCCAAACCTTAGTCACGCACCTGGGTGTCTCCAATGAATGAACTACCTCTGTATTCAAAAGATTTAATGCAACTCCATCTTAAGAGACGATATGTCCCTAGAAGTGGACCTCCAGGATCTAAAACTGGCACTTCAAGAGATTAACATAATGATGGCTCCCTCATAACATATCTTGGAGAATCTGAAGGTGTGTAGCATGATCTTTATCTAACACTGACTATACTACGATGTCAGCAACGATGACCACAATGAACCGGTCAAGGTAAGGCTAGCAGAACTAGTTCATGAGGCCAATGAACACTGTTGGGGCATTGGTCACACTGAAAGGTGTAACTAGTAAATCATAGTGGTTGTACCAGCACCTGAAGGTTGTCTTAGGTACATCCTCATCTCACACCCGATGTTGGTGATAGCCTAATGTGAGGAATATCTTTGAGAACCGCTTCTCTCCCTTCATCTGGTCAAAGAGGTAATCAATTCATGGAAGGGGATTCATGTTCTTCATAGATACCCAGTTCAGGTTCATTAAGTCCACACAAAATAAAAAAACATATATGGATCCTTGAAAAAAATCATTGCGTCTTCCCATTGTCAAACATTGGGCTTTACGAACCCCTTCTTCTACAAGTCCTCTAGCTAGAACCTCTGATTGTGATGTTCCTCAGGAGCCATCTGATATGCCGCTTTTGAAATCATTTCCATCATAGGGTATATGTCAATGAAAATGTCTACATCAATGTGAGGAGGTAGTCTCAAAACATCCCCATGAAAAACATCTTCATACCCATCATCCACTATAGGGATACTTGGACTCCTCCCATTCACTACACCGAGGGTGAGACTAACCAACTGGTGAGTGATCATAATCATCTTCCTCTGAGATAGTTCGTCCTAATTTGCAATGTTTTCCTTCACGATGGTGTAGGAAAACCTCATACCATCTCCTTGGACACACTGCACTGTACACCTAAAATATTAAATTTTATCATGGAATGTGGATAGCTAGTTCACACCCAAGATGACGTCGTAAGGCCGCGATGCCGCTACTAGGAGATCCCAGACAAATCTCTCCCCTACTATATTAATCTCACAATGTCCACAATAGTGGGTAATCTTAAGTCTCTAATTTATGGAGCTGAGATCACCCCTACCCTCCTGCTCCATGAGGTCGGGGTGGATGACATATGGGTGGTGGCAGTAACAAAAAAAATTGTGGCCCACTTCCTACTACTCAGCCAGCTCCTCTGCTACATCCTCCGCCCTACAAACCTCCTCACTCAACCCACTGCCACTACCTCAGAACCCCTCGATCGTATGCTGGTAATATATACGGTGGGTCAGGCTGTCACATTCCATGACTCCTTGCTCGTCACATGCGAAGCACTACCTGGATCCCTTCTGACTCCCCCTGGACTGGGTTCACCACACTACTGACCCAGAGTCTTGGGGTCATCCTCTAAAAGACCTCACCCATTTGGGCCCCCATGTCTGCTATCTATTGCATGAAAAAGAATCTGCTACAGGGAGTCTGATGGAAGCTCTATATTTCGGCGCCTGCCCCACCAAGATGCTCTCCACAAGAAGGGATATCTTTAGCACTCTATCCTGGGTAGGGATGCTGAGAGATAACAATGATGCCCTAATCTCCCTCCTGGGTCACTTATCAAAGGCTCGATCCTTGAAGAATGGGTCTCCCACCATGTCTAATGAGTAGAGATATTTGTATGGGATCCTCAAAGAGTACTTGGTTACCGTCTTACTAGCTAGTTGAAGGCAAGTATCTCCTGAATACACATATGGTGCAAGTTTGCTCGAAAACTCGTTCTGTAAAAGCTGCTTGAAGTCGGGATAGGTAAGGGTTGCCTCATCATGTGTCTAGGTGTCCAGAAACCTTCATATCCCTGGTGAAACCTGTAGAAGGCTCACTTCCAATATCACCATTAATTTATGTGGTGTCTTCATTATGTAGAAGACCAGAGTTGAAACCTATATCCAATTATAAGCAACCTGAGGATCCATCTCTCCCCTATACTTGGGAGGTATCTATCTCTGAAACTAATGTAGAGAATTGAGCCTACCCGTGCACAGTACCAGAATTTCCAATGGTAGATGCTGAACTTCGGATGGTGGTAGAACTAGGGCACCACCCGTTGGGGCCATCTCAAGCACTTTTCCTTGAATGGACGCATCGTCACTAGGCGGGCTGTCCTCGCTACCTCGTATCGAGATCCTAACTAGTCTTCCATCTGGAGGTATCATGAAATAGTTCAAGATTTACAAAATTCAGAAGTTTATACTTGGTGAGATGAATTTTATTTAAAATAACTTAAGGAGACACTTATACAACCTATTTATTCATGTATTAATCCAAAAATAAAAATTCAAGGCCCTGGTGTGTGGATACGTCATCCACCAAACCAACACTGGTCTCCCAGAATCTGAATGTCGGACATGTATCACCTAAAAATGTTGCCCCAAAACAAAACCTAGGCATCCATTCATTGAGGGGGGACCAACCGCCCTTTGATACCACTTTTTCATAACCCATTCCCCATGGCCTGTGCCATGAATACCTCAATCCCACATGTCGAATAATAGTGGCTAGTGACTAGCGCTAAAGACGTCAACCTGCAAGTGGGAGGAATTTCCCTAAGTACCTATATTCGCATACATTACCAAACATGTCCCCACATACTGGAAGGGGAAAAAGTATATTATTACAAGACTGAGTACCAAAATACAAATTATGAAACTGGCCCAGAATACAAACCCAACAAAAGAACTGAAATAATAATGTACAAAAATGAACTCGGATATCCATCTGCGGAAAACCCCACATAATCACTAGAGTAGTGAACCTACTTGAAGCTAAAGTAGTATCCCATGTCCACCTGGTCCTACTGGGCCCCACCTAGTCATTGGAAACCTAGTCTATCATCGTAGCATCTTTCAGTTCTATCCCCCTGAGTACCTCTGTTGATGCATTGATCGTCTGGACCTTGCACAACATGTGTGGGTGATGCCTGTGCAGGGGTGAGTATAAAAATTCTTAGTTGGGTACCAAAAAACATAATGGAAATACCCCAAAGTAATCTTCAATGAAAAGCCTGAAGCATAATAACGAACCACATGACAACTCGCACAAGGTATATTATAGGGTTGGGATAGTAGCATCATCAGTCATATCATCAAACTCATTCGCAGCTGGAGAACTCCTCCTCTATCGATTACAATGGGAATATTGGGTCACATAGAGCTTCTTCCCACTATCCTTGGACAGTTGTGGTACTCATCCACGATGATTATAATGGTTATGTTGGGTCACATAGAGCCACTCTCCACCGTGGGCATGTCGGGTCCCATAGAGAAGCTTCCCACCATGGCCGAACAAAGTTAATACTCATGTCGAGTACCGTGGGATGGTTGGGTCACATAGAGACACTACCCACCATGGGCATGCCGGGTCACACAGATCTGCTTCCCACATAGCCGTCATAGATCAGCCATCAAGTCTCATCCAACCATAGGGTTCTATATGTAGTTCCCTTGGGAGAACCTCTCCATAAGCCATCCTTCTCATTTCAACATCCATTAAATTCTACAAAAACCATTCCAAAATATTAATCTCTTCCATAGGTACCCAACTCCACAAATGGATCATCAATTGAACACAAAATTTTCATGATATGAGTGTTTTTGTATCTAGGGGCCTGGTTGCGACTGCGCCCCGTACGACCCGGTCGGACCGACCCTACCAACCCGGACCATGGGTTCCACATAGCCCAGTTAATTTAGACAGACCTGACCATAACTGGTTCGTGTCAGAATCAGTATGGTATGGCCAGGCCAGTGGGCCAGGCGTAACAGGCCTCCCCGGGCTCGGCCAGGTTTGGTCGGGGGTCCATCTCGCCAGGTCACCTAGGGACCCGTTCTTGTCCGGCTCATTTTAAAAGGCAAAACTATGGCCTGCAGGCATGGGTATAGTTGGCTGGGTTGGGGGCGCAACCCCTGAGCCCTAGCCTAGTCTGCTAGGTTGTGGACTAGTTGTGGGTCACATGTTTGGGACACGACAACTGGCTATGTCCGACCCTCTCTGGAACATGGATGCCACAAGGCCTCCACCTAAAACAGTGGTCAATGGACTACGGCTCATCATGCTAGCTGGGAGGCCCAGATGTGGGCCACCTCCCTTCACGCGGAGCATGCCTAGCCATATGTCACCCTTCCTCCATGGTCAGCCACTACTAAAGCTAGCATGATTTTCAGCAGACCACCGGACGGGCTCCGGTGGTCTGTTCTTCGCACCGCCTATGTCGACAATCTTCTTGGTCCTCTTTATTCACATCGAAGGTATTGTTTCTATCTTGTAATCAATTCGAACAATCTGTTCACAAAAGCAATCATGTGGAGGGGTCCGTTCATTAGTTCGTGTCGTCCCGCACAATTCGCATTAAGGTTTTAAATAGGGGGAAGGCTCCTAGATGATTTTTCAATCATATCAAGTGATAAACATTATCCAAAATAATAAATCCCCAATTAAAGTTACCCTCATGCAATAATGCATGTACCATGGATCAACCTGTTCATTTGTTAATCCTTTTCTTTGTTTCTAGTATGAGAAGAATGATTAAGAACATTGAAATAAAACTAGAAACCCTACCTCATTCAAATTTGATGTCGAAGAGTCCATCATCGAGAATTCAAGGCGTTTATGTCACTTCCTAGTTCCATCGTTGATAGGCATCAATGATGTTGGTATTCATGGGAATTCATTCTTCGTTGGAGAGAAATAAATAATGGATCTGCATTAGAGGATTCCCCACTTATTAATCCCCCATAATCTCCAATGACAAATAATTATAAGGAAACATTTAGAAGCGTTTCAATTATGCTAAGATTTCAGGCCATCACGCTATTTTAGTTATGATACAGTGTTGTTGTTACACAACCTTTATTGTTTCGTTACATTATTTGATACGGACCAGTAATGAGTATCATTAATATAGCACATCACCACTTCATCTGCACATAACTGCGTTTCATTTCGTCTACTCAACAGAT
Organism: Viscum album; assembly: GCA_963277665.1. Lineage (NCBI taxonomy): Eukaryota > Viridiplantae > Streptophyta > Magnoliopsida > Santalales > Viscaceae > Viscum > Viscum album. The sequence goes on from OY728121.1 coordinate 2,069,095,380, forward strand.
GAGAAATAATAAAAAATAACTTTTTTAATTATTTTATTATTTTTATCGGAAAGTCCAAGAAATTTACATTACTGCTTGTCCTTTGTCGGCAATGTTAATTCATTTCTAGGAAAATCATGACTGTGTGAGTTCAAAGGTGCCATTGTATATTTAATCCATTTATTGGTTCCAATGTTTGAAAACCTTACTCACAGATTTAGTGAATGTACGTTATAAATATTTCAAAATTCCATTCTGAGCACTCCCAGCCTCATAGTTATATGCCATTGAATTCCTCAGTCCCCAAATAATTCCATATAAAAAAATACATATAATTTCCCAGACATTACAATACTATTTATTCAATACTTGTTACTAAAAATGATTTTGAAAATGTTATTAAGAAAATTAAACAATATTTATGTTCAGTTAAAAAACAATTCTGATCAAAAACCCTATTTTATAGAAGAATGTTTTCAGACTGTTTTTAATATTTTATAAATTATTTAGAAATTACATTTTTTCCATTTTTAGTTTTTTTAAAACGTTTTTGAGGGAATATTCACTTCATTCTCAAAAATATAAACGTTTGGATTTTAACAAAAATATGAAATTAATATTTCCTTATAAGTTTAAGACATGATTGAAATTTTCTACTCAATATTTTCAATCAAATTTCATCATTACATTCAATGTATTTTTTTAATGTTTTGTGAACAGTTTCTTAATATTTATTTTCAAAATTAAAAAGATATTTTCCTCAAATAAAATTTGGGTAATATTCATGCTATTTATATCCCTCTGTGTCATAAAATCTTTTCTAAATTATTAATAAAAAGGGAAATATTTTATTTCCATCATCCTAATTCTCCCATTGAAAAGTTTATGATGAGTTTTACTATGGATGTTCTATTTTGATAACGTTATTTATATTTCAATGGAGGGTTGATGGGTTTGTTTTTTAATTTTAGAACGTATTAACATTTAGTAATATAGTTATTCAATACTAATATTTATGTTTACAATGATTAAACCATTTTAAATAAGGAATACATTGGACTTATTAAATGATATGAGAGGCCGACTATACCCCATCGATTCCTCAGTAAGTCACATGAGATAAACATGTATGGGTATCAGATGATGTATTACTCATTTGTGTATGGTGTCATTGAAAAATCATTGACAATATGTTTTTATTCCTTTTCTTGTGTATTAAATCATTATAAATTCCGTTATAGATATTCCATGTAATTATTTGATTTTTATAAAATCTATTATTAATTATCATTATCATGGAAATTTTCTATCAACAATTATTTGTACCATATTATTCCCATGTTATTGAATATTTGGCATGTGTTTTATTTATTTATCATTCTATATTTTGATGACTTATTTATTCATAGATTCTACTTTATAGATACCCTTACTGAGAATATATTCTTAGCCCTTTCTTATGTTTCATTATTCCTCACGTTTTGAGAAAGTGTTTTTTGATTTATATGTTGGGATTTACTATGGAGAATAATGTATTTATTAATGAAATTATATTTTTGAATTTAATATATTAATATAGTTTACCAAACCTACTAAATTATTGAATCCATTAGGATATGATTCCTTGTATATTTTTCCAATGTATTAAAGAAGCCACCAACTCTAGGATACTAGAGTGAGTTTATTTAAAATTTAAATTTGAGAAATATGAGTAGACACATTAAGAACTAGATATAATAAAACAAATAATAGGAAACTAAAACCTATGACCAAATTTTGAAATATATCAAAAATATTCTAAGAATATTATTTATAGATTAGTTATAGAAAATTTTTCAGTTTATGTTAACTGTATAACAATTTTTTAGACTAAACATTATGTTTCAAAATCTGATAGTCAAATATAGTATATGGAATTTTTTAAATAATGGGACCTAGAATAAGAAATGGAAATTGTATCAATGGAAATAATTGAATGTGTAAAAATGATCATTTAATTGATAGGTTTAGGTTTAAAATTGTATGGGGGAATGGCCTCCATAAAATTCTCATTATATGATGACATATTATCATGTGATAATAAGACAAAAAAATAATTATACAAATCATAAAACGTTAATGGGAACTAAGAAAAGAGGAGGGTGATATTGAAAAGGACAGATAAAGGGAAGATGGGAAAGAACTATTTTCTAAAATGTGATAATTGTTGAAGGAAACACCTTTGTACATGCTATAAAGGGAAAAGATAAATTATCAAGTGTGGGGAAATAATCCAAAATGGTCATTATTTTAAAGGAATGAAATCATTTTCTAATTTGAAATTCTACCCCTATAAGGGAATGGGGAAATATTCAAATAAATTTCCCAAGATTCATAAAATATACGCTAGAAGAAGAAAATGGATAAAGGTCAATATGTTGTAATTTATACAGAAAAAGTTGAATGATTTATATGATTTATAATTGGATCCATGAAATATGATTCAGATTTATTTTTGACATTCTAGTTAAATGAATCATAAAAAATAAAAGGATTGTACTATAATAAAATTTATTTAAAAATTTGGAGGTATGTGAGGCATATTAATGGTAACCATGATATGTGATTATTTAAAAAGATTATCTTAAAAAACCTTATTTGGGGAAGATAAATTTATTATTTTCATGATGTTGAGATAAAAATAATAATGATATGATAGTTGGATAGTATTGGTGACCATCAAGGTGGATAATGAATTGATGGTTTATGTTATATTTGTTTTCTTTATAAATGTATTTATATATTTAGTACGTGAAGGTAAGTGTTATATTGTGTTGTTTTGGGAAAATATTTTGTTAAATTTATTTTGGAAATTTAGTGAAACTTATCCTAATTTTTATGTATATAAATTTAGATATAAATATTTTGGATTAGTAAAATGATTAACTACTTATGGAATAGATTATTTTGACCATTTGATTTTATAGTTTTGTTATAACATGTTCTAAATAATCTGGTTTCTGTAACCATTTAATTGACTAAGCAATGACTTTGTGGACATTATGATTCATTAATGTGCTTCAGGCTTGAAAAAATCATCTAGAACATCCATTTCCTTTCATAGGTGATCATGTAAAAATAGATAAAACCATAAGAAAAGGAAGATATTATGATTTTGACTTGAAAATAAATAATTTATGTTTTTTTATAAATTCATTAAGATAATAGTAAAATAGTACATTAAAATTAGGAATGGGGCATTGGATATAATTTTTTTATCATTTACATTTCTCACTTAGAAATCAATGGTCTTTTAAGCCACCAGAAATTTATTGTTTGGTAACGGTTAAAATTATAATGAACATGATATATATCAATTTCCATTTGCACATGGTAGTTATATTTCGATTCAATGTCCATATTTTAAATTCTACTAATGTTCTCTTATTCTAAAACTAATATTTTGGATACCCTCAGATTTCCATTTCCCTTTTACTAAGAGGATTCTTTATTAACCATATTTATAATGTGGGTTTCCCAAAAAGGAATTTTTTTATCATTATTTTATCTTCCATGTGAAATTTTAAATTTCGAGGACGGATTTATTAAATGAGAGGATAATTTATCTTCCCAATATTTAATGGTATATCTCCTATTAAATTTAACATCTTCGATAGCATATGTTAGATGTAACACCCAACTTAAACACATAGTTAAGTATTAGTATGAGATAATTATAACCTAGGTGTTAAACTAGAAGAAATGAATAGTAATGGCCAAATAATTAAATTTATAAATTTAAAAATAATTTTTATGTAGTAATTAATTTAGTTTTCATAAAATATTAATTTTTAGTAAAATTATGTTATTCTTTATAAGTAAAATATTTTAATAAATTTTTAAATCATCTATAAATTTTATTTTATAAAAATAAAATAATTTTTTAAATCATCATAGAAAAATTAACTTATGTTGAAGTTTTAGGTATCATCTGAAAAGAACGATTTTCTAGTGAATAGTGAAAAATAATGATTTTTATATAACTATTAATTTCATTATTTAAAAAAATATTTATAATTTCAATTTTATTTGAATTAAAATTATATAATATTTGATTATAAAAAATAAAATAAATTTCATTTTAATAACCTATATACCACACTATTGTATAAATACATTTTAGTGCTTATAAATTCATTTTTCATGAATGCATTTTTTCATTATGTTTTGTGGGTTTATATTAAATTTAAATTATCAAAAATATTATCTTTTAATATTTAGAAATTAATATCAAGTTATTATTTATATGTTTTAAATTATTAAATAGGATTCATTTATTTTTTCATTATGAATAGTAACCTTTGAAATTACACTTACCACAATGAATGGTAAATTGAGAAATATAAGAAAAAAATAAACTGATAAGCACTATAAAAGGACACTAAAACTATTAACAATTTTATTAGATGATCAATTTGGATCCATTAAAATTAACGGTTCATATGTATTCCCTTTATTTTCCATTAGTATGTGATTATGCCAAATATAAAATTTTATTTAATGAAATGGAAATGATGTCGCGTTCATTATTTTAATAACGATAACATTTTTAATGTAGGAATATCCATAGGATATCTTAAAATATAAATTTTAATTGGAAATATAAAATATTTATCTTCCTCATTGTATTTTTCAAAATTTATTGGGATGAAATAATAAACATGATATCATGTACAATGATGGGGCAATAGTTATTTAATTGCGGAAAAAATAAAAACAATTTATTAAAAATACTAAAATAAATAAAATTATAAATATATAATTTGATAAACAAATATTATATATAATATTGAATTTTTAGTGGTGTCATAATTTCGTTTTCTAGAATTATATGTTTTTAAAGATATTATTAGTCATTATTGTGAATAGTTTAAAAAATTGACATTATGAATATTTTATATTGAATAATATTTTATTAAATAAAAGAAAAGTTTTAAAAATATTTAATTCAAAAACATTATCATGATAATTAATTAAATTTACCTTGATCAATTTGTGGGAACTTTCCAATTTTATAGTAACTTCATTAATCTTTAAATAGAAAATATTCATGTTATCATGATAAGAGTTAAAATGGATAAAAGAGGGTTATAATTAATAGATAATGGTAATAATTTATTCAAACCATATCTAAATTTTATTAGATGAGGTTATGTTGATCCATCATCATCTTATATTCTAAAATAATATTTTATTATCCATTTTTAATTGAATATTAATTTATATTAAATTAATATTTAGTAAATTCTAAAAGTAACCCACCTCAATTATAAAAGGGAACCAGTTTTATCAGTTCTTACACAATGTTGATCCACATATCCAAATCTTTTACTTCCCATTAATTTTCTAAACTTCTTTAGATATGTTATGGAGGTTATATTCTTCTCAAAACATCATCGCATTAACACTTATGAAGTGATCTAAAAGAAGTCAACTAATGAAGAGGTAATCATTTTTTTCAACTCTATCAAATTTATTTAATCTTATAATTTCCCTTAATTTGTAGTTTAGATAACAAAATAATAACTCCAGTGTCATATATATACTAATATTTTATTATTATTATGAAACAAAAATATTTTATATTTTTTCCATCCTATGAAAAACAAAATCTTCGCACGTTTGTATGTACGACTTACAGTCTCCACATAGTGGTGAAATTCCTTTTTCAAAACCACATTATATTGATTTTGATATTGGTTGAAATAGTGGATTTATCATTAATTTATGAAATGAAATAGATTATTTAAAATTAATTTATCTACCACTTACTTATAGTTTCACCCATTAATTTAATGATTTCGTCGATGGGGCGTATGTATGGACAATAGCCTCCACGACATAATGTGATTCATTTTTGATGTTCAAAATTGAATTTTAATTATAAAAAATATATATACTTAATAAATAAAAAATATATGGCCTTATTATAACTATCTAAATTATGGAACTATATCTTATGAACATAAACTGAGACGTACATCACAAAACGTGACTGTGGAAATGAAGAAGTTAACTCTCGAAACAAGGGTAAAAATGAAATAATATAAACTATGGATGGTATGGTGATATGATGATATATCATTATCATTTATGGTATCATAAATATCAATATGGTTCCTTATAAATTAAAATAATTCATTAAACCATTGTGAATGAGGTTAAATCATGGTCAATTAAAGGAAAGAGCATGGTATGAGGTTTTTTAACATAATTTCCATTAAATGTGTTAAACTTCCCCTCTTTTGATTATGTTATTCTAGGATTACGTGTAAAATAAATTTTTGTTATATTATGATGAATTTAACATCATTTTATGTTAAATTATTTTTTCTACTCACAATTGATTTATTGGTTAATGCTCACATCAATTATATGATCATTATAAGGATCTTCCTCTCAATATTCATTCACAGAGGCATATTTCGATGTCACACACCTATATTATTAGATAATTTGAATATAAAGCCCCATTTACATGTTATATCATGAATGTTTTTATTCTCATGACTTTAAAAAAAATTAAATGTTATTATTTCATGGGTAATACGATTTGATTGATTATAATGTTGTAAAAGTTTGTTTCACAACACTATCATTATTTGGGATCATTTATATTAACAATCCATATGATACATTATTTAAATGTTAAACTCAATAAACATTCATATTATATGGTAATTAATGAATTATTCAATTAATTGTATCTAATTTCAACTAGGTTAACTCAATATTATAGTGAATTTGTTTTTAAAAAATTAGACATGATTTATCATTGGTTAAAAAAATATTTTCCTATAACCCCATTTTTTCCAAAATAATGTTCTAAAAAAATCGTCATTTTGAAAATGATTCACCAAATAATCATTTAATAATTTTTAATTTTTAATATTTTTTAATGGAATCTTCGTGTTGTTTAAAAAAAATCATCATTTTCTTTTTTCCAAAAATAAAAAAGGAACCACTGTTTTTATGTCTTTGGTTTGAATAGAATTTTAAACTATAAAATTTAAAACATATTTCAATGTTATTTTAAAATGAAATTATTATAAAAATGATTTTTGATCATTTGTAAGCTGATTTTCAAAATTCAATGGATATTTTTCTCAAAATGATTTAAGGATATTTTCACAGTATTTATATTGATCAATGACATCAACCCTTATTGTAATAATAACTAGAAATGGATATGATGTTTTGATATCATCCATATTATTTATTTGTATGGTTTTAGATAATTTTAAATGTGGATGAACCTATTTTGATTCCATTATCCATATTTATCTTGATTTTTAATGTAATATTTATTTGTATAGGTAAATTATTAACATTTGGTATGCTAGTTTTTCAATATGATTATTTATTTCTATTATATTTCACAATTTTGATAATAGGAATGCAGTAGAATTAGTATGTGACTGGCGGGGCCATCAATATCCCCTTGATTTAATAGTAGGTCACATGATACAAACTGGTTTGGTTATTAGTTGACTTCTTACTTCATTATATATGGTGCCTTGGCTGAATCCTTGGTGGTATATTTATAATGTCCCATAGTATTCATTCCATCAATATGAATTTTGTTATTATTCTTCCATGTTGTTATTCAGTTAGTATAATATCTATGGTTAAGATTCATAATCCTGGAAATATGTGATGAAGTTTTATTCCTTCCATATTAGGATCAAGATATTGACATGTTTTAGTTATTTAACTTTACATATTTTTTATTCTATATTTATTCGTAGCGTCCATTGTACTCATCCCTTACAGAGAATTTGAGTTAACCCTTTCTTATGATTCACTTTAACCCAAGATACATAGATTTTTTTTTTAAACATGGATATACTGTGGGGAATAATTTCTTTATAAAGGAAACTTTTTCTGTTAATTTCAAGGATGTATCTTGTATACCAAGTATACTAAACTTTTTGTTCTCTGGGATGAGATTCCTTGTATATTATACCAATATAATATAATAAACACCATATCTAGGCTAATTGGGTTAGGTTATTCATATAAATGAACATTGTTGTTGATGTTTTCAAGATTTATGATTTGGATCTTAGAGATGATACTAGACACGAATTTGGGACTGGGGTATTTTATGTTTATTTTTTCATATTAGTGCTTCATATGTATGAGTCATAAAATTTATTTGAGTTAGATTTCATTCTAAAATAACATGTTATATTATTATTTTTATCACATGGATAATTCTTTATTATCAAGTTGAAAAATAAATTATTTATTCTATTTCTGGTACACTGATATTCTTTATTTCCACTATATTGAAAATCTATAGTTGGTGGAATAGTATCTCCACTATATTCTCTACCACCATAATACTAGTCAGAAACCTCTTGAATGTTGGGTGGTCAAGAGCTCTCATGAAAACCCTAATTTGGGAACGAGATAGACTATCGAGTTAGTGGATGTTACAGAGTGGTATTAAAGAATAATATTTTTTTATATTCTATTGTTTACTATTTTTGAAAGTTATAAAGGAGAATATGATGTCATTTGGAATTTTAATGAGATTTTTCATGGGAGTAGTTGGCCCATGTACAAGGGATGAATGGAGTTCCTAATTATGTGGCTTTTTTAAATGAATTTTTCTTATTTCGATGGATTTTATTTCACCTTTGTAAATTCAAAAGTTGTGTGATATTATTATTTCTTTGGATTTTACTCATGGACTCTTATATTGTGATATGATTATGAATGCATCATGGTAGCAACATATGGGTGATTATTAACTAGAATTTTTTATTATAGTGACATATTTATAGTATATGATATATTTTTATATAGTAAATTTGAAATTATATCGCCATTATATCTTAAAAGGATATGAATGAACATTTATGTCATGAAAATTCACAATAATAACATGATTAGAGAGATCATAAACTATTGGATCTCTATTTTTTCACATGTTAAGGATGGAATTTATGTTTTATAGTAATCTAAATAGTGTCTTTGTGCTATTGAGAAATTTCCACTTCTCCATATTTGAATTGATCATTTGAAGAGTTCCAATCAGCATGATCCTAATGTAGTTGAACTAGATATTCTGATAGGTCTTGAAGATCTGATAGATTTACAACATCATGAAAACATTTTGAGGGTTATGTTATCCCAGGAATGTGGAATTATTCACAATATTCCATTGATTTCTGAGGTGATGATAGAGTTTCGGATACCACATCTGCGTACATCCATTGGGGAGGTAGTCCCCTTGGTATATGAGATATGAATTGAGTCAATTCAGATGAAAATTAAGAAAAATAGAATCTCCTAGAGATGGTAGAGTGAATATTGCAGCATAAATTCTCTATGGACTTTCCTTGTTTTAGAGGGAAATTATAGAAAATGATGGGATGTAACAGTAGTTTTCCTAGGAGGGCCTCAAGATGCATTTACTAAGACATATTTTTCAAGAAAAATTGATATATGATAAGTATTATGAGTTTATTCACCTGATGTGTGAGATAATTTCAATGATGGATTATGCCATATGATTCAAAAAATTGAAATTATTTTCACCATATTTATTTGATAATGAGATTTCTCGGGAGAGGAATTTAAAAGATATGTCTCACTATGATATCTTGTCATATGTGAGCTTTTTTCACTTGTGTATGATTTATATCATGATGAATCAGGTTATCATCATGGAACATGATCTGAGAGAGGCCCCGATAATTTTCTATTATGTTTTAGTAGGTAAAACTATGAGCTCTTCTTCTGGTGGAAATACGCTTCATTATGGAAGTTATCACATAGGAAACAATGAAGAGATAAATTAGGGCAGCGTACATTCAACTCAATAAAATGTTCTACTAAAGTAATATTAATGTGAAATTTTTCTCTAACAAGTAGCTACAATTTCAATACCTTTATTTAGAGTAATGTTATTTTGGATGGATGGGAACCTATTTTGGATTTCATGAAATGTATTAGAAGATTAGTGGTGGGGGATTAGAAATGGTACTACAGTCTGAGAACGGCTTATCTTACCCTAAGAAAAATAGAATCCAGAGTTCCACTGGAATATTAGGTAAATGTAGGGGTAGAAACCTAGTGTATGATTGGTATTATGATGAAGATGGATCAAAGTAGGGGAGTTATACTAGAGCCTAGGGATGAGGTTAAAGTTATATACACACTATAATATATACTATATCTTATTTGGATGATGGAAATTCTACTGTTATAGGAACAATTCCTGTATCATTTACACATTATTTTTTTATTAGTGTATCCCATTTCATTAAATATTCTCTTTTTTCAAAGGTTTCAGTTTTGGTTGTGGAAAGTATGTATGGTGTCTTGATCATCGACACAACACATAGACTATAGTTAGAGAATATAAAACAATGAAAGGCATGTTCTATGGAAATTAGTTTTTACCATTTCTTTTGGTATTTGATTGTGGAGGAAATAGATGGTTTTTAATTTATTCATGGTATGGATCGGCTAGTTAAATACCCAGAGGGTATGAACTCTTATATGAGGATAGTTTCCTTCCAATCTCCAAAATGAATCAATAACCATCACTATGGTGGGAGGGATCTTCAAGAAAGTTGTACATGACCACATTAGTGAATATTAGTCATTATTAGGGCTCATATAGCAGTCCATTCTCCAGATGAGTTTGGAATGTATCATTGAAATTTTTCTCTTGTGTTAGACTATTTTCTAGATGAGTTATATGGATTAACACTAGAGTATCAAATCATGTTCATGGTGGAGTTTTTTCAAGAATAAAAGAAAGTTTCTCTCCCTCCACATAGGATTGAACCATCAGAGCTTCAAGAGTTAATTTTTTTGGAAGATCAGAAGATAATTGGTGTACATATCTAAGTACATCACAAGGGGTTATCTTATTCTTTTATCCATGCAGGTTGATGGTATTTTTCACCTATGTGTGGGATATCAGAGACTAAAATGGATGATTATTAATAAATGATATCCCATTACATGATTTGATGATGTTTTAGATCAGGTGAAAGGTGCCTAGATTTTCTCTAAGATTGACCTAAGTTTAGGCTATCCCCATTTGAGAGTGGGACCATCATACTTAACTCAAACTGTGTTTCGAAGTAGGTATCACCTGTATGAGTTCAAAGTGATGTATCTCGGTTTGAAGAATACGTTGAAAGTATTCATGTCTATGATAAATTAGATCATTCATCCTTTTCAAGATCAGTTTGAGGTGGTTTTCATTGATGTAATATTATTATAATATTATTTTATAGATGATCACCAACATCTAGATATTATTCTAATTACATTGATAATGGATTGATATTATTCCATTCTAACCAAATGCAGTTTCCCGATGGACAAAGTTATCATCATGGGAAATTTCATATAAAAAGTTGAAGTTTCAGTGGACCTAGAGAAGGTTGATGCTATGGTATCTTGGGATTGGGCTAATAATTTATTTGTAATTTAGCTATTTTAGGGTTTATAAAGTTATTATCAGTGTTTTATATATGAATTCACCCATATTGAAGCAATAATATCCAGGATGACAGTGAAATTGTTGATGTCGGGTTGGATAGATCCTTGTGAGAGAGATTTTGGGGATTTGAGGAGTAGTATTACCTTAACACTAACCCCAACCTTACATGGACTAGGTAATAAATATACTATTAACATTGATTCATCCAAGGATTTAATCAATGAAATTTTCTTGTAGAAGTATTGAGTGGTTTCTTATTACACCAGACATATAATACCTTATGAGAAAACTTATATTACTCATTATATATTTTTAGTAATAGATGTACATTCAAAAATATTCTAGGGGAACTATATTTTTGGTGAGAGTTCTATGGTGTACAAAACCACAATATCACTAGGTACATCTTCTCTCAGTGGGACCTGAAATATATTGAAAGAAGTTGAGTTGAGTATCTAATGTATTTTTACACTGAGAAGTCTAACACACCATGTGAAGAAAAATTCCTTGTTAATCACTTGAGCAATAATATGTAGATAGAGGAAATTTATGATTATTTTGATGAGTAGAGGATGACATATCTCTTTGAAAAAATATATCATGATTTTTCGAGTCTCATTGTGACGTAGCTCAATATTTGGCATTTATTATACCCATGCTTTTGGATTAGATCACGATTATGCAGATATATGGTATAGAGGGATTTGATTTGAGAGAAATCTTATATGGTGCAGATATGAAAATAGGATGGTCTTTTCGGAGTGAAAATTATCATATTTTACATGGCTGAGAATAGGTTCTTATGGGCTTGAATGTTGAGAAGATTAGAGAAATTCATGATTCGTTATGGGTTGTACGCCTAGGAAGAAAACCCCTTAATCTTAATATCAATAGATAGTATTAGAGAACAAGAATGAAGAAGGATATTTTGATACTCATAGATAGATATGCAACCTATTAGTAGCTTAATGTTGATAATCATTGGAATGATGGGTAGTTACATCTTAATTACATTCTTGAATGGAAATGAGATGATGTTGTTAATGAATTCAAAATGCAATTACCCAAGACTCCATATAAGAATGATGTAGTATGGGTGATCAGGTATTGAATAAAAAAGGTATTCCACATCTTTCATATCATGGAGATAATTATTTTTGATGATCTAGTTAATCTATACATGCATCGAATAGTTTAACAACATGATTTTATAAATTGTATCACATTAAATTGTGATCCTCATTTCATTTATCATTTCTAGAAGGGTACTTAATAGGCTATGGGATGGTAGTATCTTTTGAGTATAGCCAATCATCCTCTAATTGATAGCTAATATGAATGGATTATTGCTATTATGGAGGATATGTTGTGAGCTTCTGTGTTATATTTTGAAGGTTCTTTGTTTCATAATATGAGTCTTGTAGAGTTTTAATACAATAACAACTTCAACGCATCGATCCTGATGGAACATTTTATGTATTTGAATGAAAATAAATTATTTTCACCTATTATTTGGTTGGATTCACGCGATTCAATTAATTCTGAACCTAGTTACATGTAAGAGATATATGAAAAATTTCAATTTTCATGAGGTGGATGGCGACCGCACAAAGTGGGAAAAAATATTAAACTGGCTAATAGACATGGCCTCTAGAATTGGAGGTGGGTTAACATGTTTTCCTTCTAGTGTCACCAAGATAAGTGAAATAGCATATTAGGAAATACTATAAAAAGAACATAGGTTCATCAGTCTATTTGATATAGTGGAAATGGATTGCCTAGTGGAATATTTATTTACAATCTACTGTTATTTAGTTCCATTCATGACATATTTCATGAGTCACAATATGGGAGTGATCATCCTAAACCTTCTATTATGGTAGATCTTGATGAAGCCATGTTTGGTGGAGATGTTTCCTTTGATGAAAATATGAAATTAATTTTACACCGTAGTGAGATGTATCACTACAGAAAGACCCTACCTCTAGTTCAAGTGCAATGATATCATAGACATGGTCAATAGGAGACATGGGGGGAAGAATCTAAAATGTAGGTATATGGGCCAAATATTATCCTCATTACCATATAGTGATTCTTAGACAATCATAGGGATGAGATATTATGTGGTGTGGAGGTTGTAAATCATGGATTTTTTAGGGATCTACATCTTGATATTTCCTTAATCATTTTTTATTTTGGATTTCATTTCATCTTAGAACTGTGGTGGTAGATCCTTTTCTTCATAGTGGAAATATTTTTCCATGTAAAATGACCTAATGTTTGGAGATGTATGTTTTTTAAATTATTGGATTCAATTTCTAAATGATTCAAATTAAATAAGATATTCCCCCATGATTTTATAAAGCTTCTAATGATTTTTGGAACTTTTATGCAGAAGCAAGGTTCTGTGTTTTCTTCTAGACACATTCCCGACATGAATGGTTTACATGACTTGATTATATTGATGGGAAGAGGACATAAATTGGTTCAGACAATGGACTTTTTACATGCCATGAAACTAGTTAACATAATGAAACTATTTACCATGGATTTTTTTTACCCCTAGAAATGTGGTTTTATGTTTTTATAAATCAAGAAATGCACAACATGGAAGGGGTTCACATCATGAATGTATTGGGACATGTAGTTTTAAACCATTATTTGTGTATGGTTTTATTTAATCCACCATGCAGCCTCCACCAATGAGCCCTTGGGAGACACTAGTTGATTTTCGGGTTATACATTCCATTTCAGACCTCTCTGTACAGTGTTTAACATTCAATGATTTCCTTCAGTTTGTTTTTCACCCTTTCATCCACTATTAAACATTATATCAGCGGTATCTCTTAATCATGGTTGAATCAGTTTTTTATCTTGATGTTTGTGTTATCTAGGATGTACTTGGGATATCCCTTTCCTTCATTTTTCATTGGAGTTCCTGGTTGAGGGTATTTATTAGATCTCTAGTTAAAAATATGTGATCCCTAATTAATTAGTATGGTTTGTTTCTATTTGTTTTGAGGTGTGAAATATTATTGGATTCCACTAAATCATCCTTTATATATAAATAAATGAATAATTGGAGATAATAGTCTTGTTTTTGGTATACTCCACGGATCCCTTTGGATCCATTAGTTTTGACACCTTCCTTGTAGTTATAGATAGTGTGGGCCAGCCCTTCAATAATAATTAACTGCATAACGGCATAAAATATGTTTTATAATGTCATGAGACTATAGGTGATTTATTAGGATTGATTTACCTTATAAAATGGCATATATTCTTATTTAAATGGTCGATGATAATTTTGTAGGAGATGGGTGTGTACAATAACATGTTAACAACTTATGATAAAATTTGATGAATAAAATGGTAAATTATAGATAAAGGGTTTTTAGATGAATTTAAAATTTTGGATTATGATGTCATGTTTTTTTATTAGTTTCATTATGAATTTTGTTATGATTCATGTTGTAAATATTATATAGAGGTCTTGGCCCAGTTATACTATATTGATTATATTGATGGATAAGCCCAGTTATGTTGTAAATATCTTTGGGATTGGCTCAGTTGTGAGTAATGTCAAAAGATATTTTCCAAGTTATTCTGTACATATTATATTATTTAGACCCATTATGTTATAATTCATATAGGTATTGAATTGATTTTGTTGAAATTCAAATATAAAGGGCTTGGCTCGATAATGATAAAATGGTATTACATTGAGATTTTCCCAATTATCTGATTATATGTGCGTCAAGGGGTTCTTGTTTTTATGGTAATGATACATGATAATAGATAATGAATCATGATTACAAAGAAGGTATACATTTTTACTATATTAATTGATCAATTAATATGACTATTTATTGTATTTATTGCATTCTCTTACTATCAGACTGGTTTTTTAGACATGTTGGTGTCGACCAAATTAGTTTTAATCACATCCTATTTTGTTTGTTGTTTGGAACCCAAGAATATTAAATGGATGCCGATTTGGAAAAGATAGAGGGACATTGTTATTGATTATTTATAGATGGATGAGTTGGTTCATGGAGACATGTCCAACCAGGGAATCAGTATATGGGTATTTTGAGTTTATTTATTTCAGTTTGGTCTTTTATCTGTATGACTTAAAACATTTATTTTAGTTACATTTCATTCTAACATTACATGGTTAATTATTATTTGGTATACTTGGGTCATCATTTATATTCATGTTCTATGATTTAATATTTCTTCTAGTTCCTCTACATAATAATATTTCATTTACACTATATTACCACTTTATACTATGGGTATAGTCTCCTATATTTTTATATACACCCCCACATCTAGTTAGCATCATCTGGCATACAGGGAGGTGCACTTGAGGTCTAGTAAGCTCCCAGATTTGGACACACAAGAGATTTCTAGATTAGTTTACATTATAGAGTAAATTATAGAGTGTCCTATATCAAAATATATCATGGATATCCATAGTTTTCTTGGATTGGAAGGGTATTACTGATGACTTGTGAGACAAATCTATCAATTATCAAACTCGCTAACCAAGATGAGTCAAAAGGGAGTAAATTTTATGTAAATTAATGAATGTGATGAGAGATTCATGGAATTGAAATAGAGGTATATCACAACAACATTCATCAAGATTCCCACAGGTGGGGAACTTTTAATGGTGTTCAAAAAATCATATATGAAGGGATTGGGATGTGTTCTAATACAAAATGATAAATTGATACCATACAACTCTTGGTAATTCAATGTTAATGAGAAATAATACCCAAAATATGATTTGTTATTGGATGTAGTGTTCTCCATGTGGAATATTAAGTGGAAGAATATTTATGGGAGGAAGTGTGAAATATATGTGGATCACGAGAGCCTAAAATATATAATCACACCTAATGAGATTAATATGAACCAGTGATGATTTTTATAGTTTTATTAAGGACAATGAATTATCAATCCAATACAATCATGGAAGAAAAAAATTGGATGATGCTCTGTGTATAAGGGATTTGACAACAAAATTATTGATGTGTATAATTAAGGATCCAATCCTCTTAGACTTTCAAAGGATGGAAATGGGGATCATAAAGGAAGTAACATAAAAAATATTTCCCCAAATCATTTCCCAATAATATATTCTAGAGAAGATAAATAATAATCAAAGTTATTAGTTGAAAATAATAAAATAGGTTAAAATAAATAATAAATGGTAAATATTATAAGTTAAAAAATTCTAAATGAGGGTTATTATAATTTGTATCTCAAATTTGGGTACCATAAAATTCAAAGATAAAACCATGTTGTTAAATGATGAACATAGATCATCTGAATCAATACACATGGGAAGAAAAAATATGTATTGGGATCTCTAGGAGAACTATTGATGGAAAAATATGATGATGAATATCATATAGTATAGATTAAAATGCATATAATGTCATTAGGTGACATCTAAATAGAAAACTTCCAAGGAGATGATGCATCTATTATCAAACAAAGGTGGAAAAGGAAAAGTATCAACTTGAGAATTATCACTCATATCTTGAATACATCCGGAAAAAATAATGCTATAAGATGTTCTGGTGGGTCATTGTACCACGGTTTCCCATTTAATTTAAATTCGATTGTACTTCCCATTTGAAAAGAAATTTAAGAATATATATATATGAATTGGTGAGGAAAGAAGAAACACCACTGTAAATTTTTCTGACCAATATCCATGATTTTAAAATATATTCTAGAAAAATAACCAACATGATCTAAAAAATAATGTGAACATTAGTATTAATTATAATTCCCAAGATGATGTAAAAATTGAGAAAACTATCCAAACATGGGAATACTTTTTGTGTTAACTCTTAATGGACATCAATGGAGGATGAGATTAATGTCATCCTCCAACGTATTTCTCATACAATAATACTTTCCACTCATGCATCCAAATGGATTCATATGAATGCCTTTATGGTAATATATGCATAAAAAAATTGTGATGCGTTGAATTTAAAGAATAAAAAAAGCCAGGACATGAAATGTTTTTTGAAATGGTAGAAAAGGACAAGACCATTCTTTATTACATCAGAGATTCTAATATTTGATAGAATATATAAGATAATAACCTTCCAGAAGAATTGATTTTTGAGGTTATGGATAATGGCTTCCTCTTAATATATCTATGTAAGAGGTTCCAGAGATTTGGGAAGAAAGGAAAACTGAGTCCGAGGTACACATGACCCTATGATATTATCAATCGCATAAGAGTTTTGGATTATTGACTAGAAACACAAAAAAACCAATTCTCATGTAAATGACGCAATAAATGTATTCTTATGGAGGATATACGTTCAAGTTCACTCACATGTACTGAAATTTATTGGTGGTATATATATTAAATGACATCTTGTATAAGGAAAAACTAGTGAAGATTATGGTCTAAAAAGACAGTGTTCAACACAACAAGATACCTCACCTAGTAAAGTTAAACAGTGAAAAAATAATAAGGAGGAGGAGCCATGGGATCATGGGGAATCCATTTTGTGAAGATACCCTCACATGTTTTCACAATACAATTTAAAATGAAATTTTAGTGGTGAAATTATTAATGGGGTATAATGTAATGTCCTATAGTTTTATCAATGGAATTTCTCTTCATATAACATTTTCATATTAACTAATGTTTTATATGGAACATGCACCATAGGATATATTGAGCAACATTTAATTATATAAATTTTATAGTTATATTTAGAGAATAGAAATTTCCATTATAATTGAATATATTAAAATTAAAAAATAATAGAAAATAATATAACAATTATATCGAAATTTGTATCTGTTTGACCCCCCAGAATAATCACACTCAGAAATTACACTTTAAAAATAAACATAAATGTTAGAAATTAAATATAAATTAGGAGAATTAAATATTTATATATATAACTATGACATAAAATAGTTTTTTATCAATATATAATTAAATATAGGGTATTTATAGGATGTTGGGAACCGATATTCCCTTTAAAAATCTTAATATTATGTTAATAATCAGACTATGGGAATAGTAATATGGCCATTGGTGAATGATCCAAGGTTTTCTTGTGGTAATGGTTCTTTTATTTATAGTTGAACTCTTCCTAGTATTATTTTTGGCATAGAACACTTGGTATTTCTTTGGATGAAAGAGGATGGAGGGTTGTTCTTTCTTTGTAGTCCAATAACAATATGATTTATAGTAGGTGTTGTATCCTTCACATCATGTGAATTGTTTTTATAGGGATGAAGACCCCAATACTTACATGATGTGTGAGGTATTTATGCATCATCTAAATACCCAGTATTTTTAAAAAAAAAAGTTATAATGGCCACTATTTTGGATACAATCCATCACCCATCTTTTTCATGGGCATAGACACCCAAGGAATCTAAGAGGTAGGATTTTCTTCCATCAGCATATTCAACCTCTATTTTATTAATCATCAATCTTAGTGGATATGTCTTGTACAGATCTAGCTTCCTTCTTAGCCATTATTCATTCTTCTAAATATCGGTTGTAGTATTTAGTTGTTGGATCACATGCCCTATTACAGGGAATTGATCCATTTTTGAGTTTTGTTTAGATATATTCCAATCAAAACGTTGATACTATACACGGAGAGTTATACAAGTACTATATAGGTGGTATATAATTATCACACTTTTTAGTTTTTTTATCGACATAGATTCTGTTGTACCTCCTGCCAGACTGTCCAACATGACCCTGAAATTGAAATTATTAATTTCATTATATTTAATAGGACCCATTATGGATTGAATTAGGTTCCTTGGTGTTGAGTTGGAGGTTTTTCCCAACCAAAGGCCACCAATGGGGTAGTCCATGTGAAGTTTCCATAATTATTACCAGTAGAACAACCCATGGGTTTCATTGAATCATGCCTATTTATAGGAATCTTATTAATAAATTAAGTAAATATAATTTCTTAAATAGAATATAGATGACCTCCTTTTCATGTTAATACTTTCGATTAAATGTTTTATAAGGAACATTTACTCTATAAATGGATTTGTTAGAAATTTTTTTAAATTAGTGTCTATAACCATTAGTTGACTTTTATTTAGAATGTGTTTAATGAGTGGGAATACTCATTGATTTTATTTGGGTGTAATGTGTATACGAGTGGGTAGACTCATATGGTACAGAATGACATCTGGTATGAAATGTTATATTATATGAAATAGTTTTTGATTCCATAGATTCCTTGGATAATTATCCTTGGTTATTGAACATATTAGAGGATTTTGTGGATTGAGTATGCTCTATGGGTAATGAATCAATGGGATAAATTGGGCCATGCTACAACATTTATCCCTCTTGATTGGACTTCTGTTGGACATATTAGGTTAACATACTTCTAGGAATGCATGGAATGCCTAAACAGATTTCCATTGTGATTCCCATGGGACTCGATGAGGATTTATATGTCTTCACAACCTTTGATCTGATCATTTTTATCCTAACAGTTTTGGTATTTGGTGATGTTTTGGTAATGTGACATGTTTGATTATACGACTCGCCTGTGGTTGTTCAGGATTTTATGGATTAATGGAATGGTGATGATGGATTGATATGTATGTATTTATGGTGAGGTCATGTTTTTTATTACAGATTCTATTGTTTCATCCATGTTAGTATCTTGACACTTTTTTAATAGGAATCTTTGAAAGTCTAGTCAGTATCACTTTCTTAGTATTGTACATTCCAATGGGACATTGCATTTTTTATTGGATTCATACTTTACGTGAAAACTGGTTATCTTGATATATTTCATAGCCTAGAATTTTATATAACATTGGGTGGTTACCTATATGGATTTTATGTTATACCCTATTCATGCTACCATTGGGTATCCTAATAGTCTATTTTTATGTCGTGAGTGACATGATCAAGATACCATAGTCTAAGAGTTGATTTTCTATCATGCATATGAGCAAGGGAGCATGAGACCGAGATAAAGATCGTGATTCTATATGAAGATAGAATATTATAGTCCTCATGGTATTTAGGATAATTTTATAGTACTTTACTATATTTTTCCTATTTTGGAAACTTTCTAGATTCTTGTATCATCATCATTCTATATGAGGCACTTCTAGATTTGTTATGTACTCCGGTATTTTTTTATTTATATATTGATTGTTTAATAATTTTGATACGTGTACATTATTGATATTATAATTATTAAACTCTAGTAATATAGGAATTATATCCCCCCTAATAGAACAAGGCCCTCAATTCTATTTTGTAGCCTCTGGTGTTTGGGGAGATGTGCATGAGGCAATGTGACCCAATAGGATCAGGGCAGTGTTGAGTGTCGTCTGGGTCTGGGATATTGAAAATTATATCATAGGGTTTCATATCTGGTTTTATTTTCTATTCGGTGACTATATATAGGTATCATAATGTATGTATTTTTGTAATGAGTTATTCTTAGGTGTTTCTAACCCACATACAGGAAAGAATAAAATTACCTTGAATGAAATTAATTTTTTATTGATATTGACTATTATAGTTGATTTTATTCCACTATTGGGTGAATCAATTGAATTATGATATTATTTTTTATTTTATTTTGGGTTCCATTTCTGTTGAAACCTGATGAGATCAGGGTATTCCATCTCATGCATCATTTTAGGCACTTTATAGAAATCACATGATATAAATTATGCTATTCCATTTAGGATTCACAACAGGATGCATTTTTTTGTAGATAATATAATATTTGTACCTTCTATTGTTATTGATGTTGTGTAGTGGATAAAGAATATGATTCCATATTTTAATTCATAAAAATTATGGGGCCATTATGGGAACTCATGGATTAAAACATTGTGAACCACTGGTTAACCATTTTAATAAAAAAAATGATGGAAATTAAATGTAAAATGAACATAAATTGAAATTGAAACTTGGAAATAAATAGTTGACCTAGTCCCAACTATTGGGCCGGAAAGAGGTAGTGTTTTTAGTGGATTTTGTTGAATATTATTTTTATAGTACTGGATTTTGGAGTAGGCTGTATGGTATGACTTGTTTAAAGGAGTCTTTTGACCTCTCCCATGATATTGGGATGTGAACTTTGATATTGTTCCTTTATAAGGCGTGTGTTTGTAAATACAGAGGCGTTACACTATAAAGACCTCTATTCGTATACAAAGATGGAGGTGAAAATCACTCTCTTGGGTGGTGCACCAGGGGATTCTAGTGGATCATTCATTAGATCTAGTTGTGGAAATGGATACTGTTCTGGGATGATGTGTTAAGGCATAGTTCCTCAAGGTATTCTTTAGCTTCATGATGTCTTGTTAGGGTGTACCACAACCCTCCTTGTCTACGGAAATCCGACATGTGTGTTCCATAAGTAGTATCATCGAATGTTTTCAAGGGATGGTGGTCCAAAATATGCTTATCTATGTCTAGATACTATGATTTTGATCTAAAATCACCTTGAGATACCTCCTGATAAGATATTGAAGCATGCGACTTACATGCTTTGGGGAGAAGTAAAGTGCTGGTGTGACGTTCTGAATAAGGATAATAGGATGTGAGATACAGTTTGGGATGATTTTCAATCTAGATTCTAAAGATAATTCTACCTCAAGACTCAATGGGAATAGAGGTATTTTGAATTCTTGTTTTTCTAGATGGGTACTATGAATGTTATGGAGTACTTGACTCAATTTATAGAGTTTTACCATTCGGCGTCGAAGTACATTATTGAAGAGCTGTTGAGATAGAAATTTTTCAAGGAAGGTCTCTGACATTATACTAGATCTCATTTCAATATGTTCAGATTGACCTTTACTATAGAAAATGTAAACCATGCACTGAATACAGTGTGAATCCTAATGGAATTTGTGGGGGATGAACTATGTAGTGAAGTCTCTCTTCATAGGGGTTTATCATCTTCAAGAAAAAAGTGACGTTTTGAGGCTTCCAATGAGATGAGTTTTAGTCAGGCTCTGAGTTCTCTTGTCTAAATGTTCTATCATTATTATGGAAGATGGAGACACATGATGAATCAGTGAGACTGTGACCAATTCGAGTGCTAATATTGCGGCATGATGGGCCCAATGAATCAATATTAGAAGAAAATACATCTTGATATGAGTGGTAAGGGTTAGATCTGACATTTGGTTTAGGAGTAGATTCCTCAGTTCCATGTCTGGAAAGTATTTGGAGTAGTTCTATTTGATTTGAATGAGGTAGTGGTGGTCTAGTTCAAGGAATCTCGGAACTAGTTACATTAAGACATCATAGTGGGCCTACTACGTGATGTGAGGTTATGTCACGAGGTCGTGGTTTAGGCCTGAGCCATTATATGAAACCTACCACCAAAGAGTAGGGTGTCAAACCATCTACGTTCAGAGGTACAATTTTAGTAGCCTCTACTATTTCATCTTCTCTTTTATAAAAGTTAGTCACATTGTTTTCTATTTGTACCTATTGTGGGAACCCTTTAGGTCACTATGGTATCATTTAAGACCATTTTAATGAAAGATACTCCATTGGGAATTAGAACAGAAAATCTATATCCTTGCATGGAGTTCACCCATGAGGTTCATGGGTGTCACTTCACCTAGGATTTTTATGTCCATGAGATGACTGGGTTTGACGTCATACTCTAGATGGACTGGATAGTAGCTTATTGATCTTACATTGACTGCTATGAACATAGGGTTACTTTCACATCACAAGAGGGTGATGTTTATAGTCATAAGTATGAATTAGATGTGTAGGAGAGCATAACTAAACCAGAGAATTGTGGGTTGGGTGAGATGACATCCCATATTGTTCGTTTTTATACGGATGACCAGGGAGTGCATCTGATAGACTTTACACCAGTGTTTGATAATTTTAGTGATGTGTTCCTAGACCACTTTTCATTATTACCTATTATGAGGGAGGTTTAGTTCTCTATATATCTAGTGAGAAGACCTAAACTAGTATCTATTCCTCATAACATGATGGCTATGATAGAGTTGTAGGAGCAAAAGAGGTATCTGAGGACCTGAGAACAAAGAGGATTATTAGACCCAAGACATTTTATGGGGTTTATTGGTCCATTTAGCGAATAGGTGGATGGTAACCCTCAGATATGGGTGGAAAATCATAAACTAAAGATATTGACAATAGAATTAAAACTATGTCTTCTATCAAAAATATATTGATATAATTTTGGACAGTAATATAAAACATCATTTATAGGTTGTGATCACAAAGTATCATTTCTAGATGAATTATAATAACTTCATGGGTCATATTATCTCAGGTATAAGAGTATTAGTGGACCCAGAGAAGGTGGGAGCTTCAGATTTTGTGGGAGAATACCAAGAATATTATTAAAATATAGAGTTACATGGGGATAGCTAGATATTAAAAACATTTAATAAATGAATTCTCACTTTTTGAAGAATTTCAGAAAGGCTTGACTAAGAAGGGAGTCATGTTTGTATGGTATGACCCTTGTGAGGAGAAATCTCAAAAGCTGATTGGGAGGTTGAGTTTAGCACCTGTCAGGATACTACTAGATATTGGACAAATCAATATCGTGTATCATTATTAATCAGGTATCAGGCATGGAGTAGTGGTGATGTAGGGGATAGATTTGTGGAATAATGGTCTTGACTGATAATTCTACATGAGATGAAGTACATGATGCATGATCTTGAGTTATTTTTAGTCTTTCTTGATTTAAATGATCTTGGAGACAATAATTATTGGGAGACCACTTCGTGGTGAAAAGGCACCATAAAATCCTAAAGTACATATTTCCATAGTGTGATCTGAATCTGATACCAAAAAATATGAAGGAGTAAATATAGACTTTTGACTTCCAACTTGCCTATATGGCTAGTAAAAGAAATGTAGTAGTCAATGAACAGAGTATGAGGACTCAGATACCTGATATTCAGTATGCTGGTAGTGAGTTAAGTATCATGGATTTCTTAACTGAGATACCATTGGAGGTGCATTACAATCTTGGTATAATTTCATATCATCCATAGGGTGGCCTATACCCTAATGGATAGAGTGAGGATGACACAACTACCAAATTATGAAGGTCTGGTCCTAGAGGAATGTGTATAAAGATATGATACACCACCTAGTTGGAACGTATGCGATGATGAGATACTTCATATCCATGGTCGTGTTTGGGTTCTGGTGGATATATGTGCGGAGTTGATGTGGGAATTTCAAGCCTCATCTCAGTTAGTATGCCCCTATCTTACATATAATTACAATGAATTGTGCTATTTTTACTAGTGGTCAGGATTGAAAACCATGGAGCCATGTTATTTAGTGAGATGTTCCACCTATTTGCCTATGACGTTAGAACCACAATGACCATATGTGCTCTTACAACATTTTCCAGTTTCATAGTGGAAATGGAATTATGTAACGGCTGATTTTGTGACTAGTTAAATAAGTTCACCTTGAGGTTTTCTTGTTGTGTTATCTGTTATCGATGGGTTCATGAAGGATGTGCATTTCATATCAATCAGGGAGATGTTCGATGTTGATAAGCTTGGTTGGTTGTATATCTATGAGATAGTACAACTTCACGGGGGGTTGTACACTATAATTTTTTATAGGGATTCCCACTTCACATCTCATTTCATAACGATTTTATGAGGAAATTGAATAAAAAGAAGATTTTGAGCACTACATACCACCCTTAGACTGATGGCCAATCATATCATATGATATATTTTTTACGACATTCTATACGCATGCATTCTAGTGATTATAGGCTCTGAGGATAGGGATATTCCCCAGGTTTTTTTCTAAAACAACAAAATCTACCAGAAAACAATACAGATTGAACCATAAGGGGATTTTTATTGTAGGACATGTTGATTTACTCTATTTTGGTTAGAGGTAGGTGATGTAGTTCACTACGACCACATCTCATGTATGAGACTTTTGAGAAGTCCAGTTGAATAAAAAAGGATGGCCAATACAGAGTCTCATAAAAAATATTACACCGATAACTGCAGATGTTCTCTAGAATTCAAGGCCTACAATTAGGTATTTCTCACATGATGGGAAACAAACAGATCAGTAGACAAGTTATGCTTTCCCTATGTTATTTTGGGTCGTTCGAGATTCTAGAAAGAGTCAAGTTGGTAGACTATGTGTTGTAGACTCCTTAGATGTGTCATGCAATAAATGAGGCTGTCCATGTATCTACCTCCACTGAAATCATTTGGACATGTAACATTCTTTCCATCCTGAGGAGGTTGAGTTATATGCAACTGAATCCTTTGAGTAGAGTCATATTTGAATCATCGATAAGAGAATGAAGTTTCTACAAGGCTAGTCAGTACCTCTAATATAAGTTCTATGGAATTACATATATTATTAGGATGAGACTTGCGATCGAGATGATGATTCTTGTGATCATTGGTTGGGGTTATTCTCAGGCAAATCCAGACCACTCTTGAGAGAGAAATTCTGGGATGAATTATTTTAAGGGGGAAAAATTGTAAGACCCTAAGAATTCTTAAAGTAGATAGTTTTTATTTATTTTCTATTGAACTAATAATTACATTATTTTTAAAATAAACCTTTGGGTATTTCATGGGATGGATGATGATGGAGTGATGTATTTTGACTGAAAAAAAATTATATGTTGTGTAATTGGGATATATGACATTTATCGGTTACATGACAGGTAATGGTGTGGAAAATATAATTCACATAATGTAATGGGTTTTTCCAGGTAGGAATACCCTGATACATACTTGATGTTTATGGTATTTAAACATCATGTAATCTCTTGAGATGATTACTAAAAAAACAGACATGGGTCTATATTTTTGGATAGAAGTCCACACTATCCCTTTTCATGAACATGAGCACCCAGGAAATTCATTATTTAGGATTTTCTTCAATTATATCTAGAATAAATTTCTTTCTCTGTTGGTATCATTATATTCGTGATAGTAATATCATGATTCCCTTTTTATCATTCTTCATTATTATGGTTATAAACTCTTTTATTTTGGTACAAGATTAATTGCCCTATTTTCTTGGGGATCAACTACTCTTCAAATTTCTTCTAATCTATGAAAACCTATAGAATGAAAATGGATAAGGATTGTTGTTAGAGTCCGAGGTATGTTTTCATTGATTTTTTGTTGTTTTAAGTGATTTATAGACCTAACTATCAATTTTCATCATGCAATAATTTTCTCTTCAAGTCCAATATTGAAATGATTAATTGAATTAAAGGGATTAGTACCTATTAGGGATTATCTTAGGTTACATGGTGTTGAATTCGAGATTTTTACCCCACCAATGTACACCAATGGGATGTGCTATGTGAATATTTACTGTTTATGCCTTGTAGATCCACCCATGGGGTGATTTGATGCTTTCCTACTTAGAGGAATATTATTAATAAATGATGTGGATTGGATTTTTTGAATATGATATGGGTTACATTCTTTTCAAGTTGATTCTTTAGATTAAATGATTTATATGGATATTTTATTGATTAAATTGTTTGTTTGAAATTTTATAAATGAGTGGGTATACTCATTGGTTACCATTGATTGCCAATTCTTTTAATGAGTGGGTATTCTCATTTTTTTTATTTGGGTATAATGGTTATATTAGTGGGTAGACTCATATTGTATAAATTGAAATAAGGTGTGAAATAGTGATTGATTCCACCAACACATTGGATGTTACTACTCATATTTTGATAATGGTAGGGGATGCATTGGATGGAATATGATTATTTTGTTTTGATTCAATGGGATGACTTTGGCCTTGCTACCACTTGGATCTGGCTTGTTTGGATTCAAATGAAACATGTTCGGTCGACATGCTTTTAGGAATCTAACTAATGAGTAATTGAGTTTCCATCAGGATTCTCCTAGGTCTCAACGAGGATGACTTGTTCTAATACACCTTTAATATGGCCCAAGATGGTCTGAAACTTCTGGTATATAGCGCAAACATGGTAATATGAAATGTATGTTTATATTAATTAGTCATGGTCATTCTAGATTTTCTAGTTGTATAGGAAGGTCGTGCGGACTTCATATGTATGGATGTATGATAAAACCATGTTGGTTATTCTTATTTATATTATAGATTCCGCATTAAGTGAATGGAACATATTTTGTATGGAGCCTCGAGTGTCTAATCATTATCAATTTCATCGTAGTGGAAATTTCATTGGAACATTATATTTCTTTACTTTATTCCTACATTATGTACACACTACATAGCTTGTTATATTGATATCTTGGAATCGTATAGACATTTTCACAGTAACCTACTCAGATTACATGTCACACAATTCTCAGGTTGACATTCGGTACTAGAATAGACTATTTAGATGTTGGTTGAGGCAGGGGTGAGCACCCGTAGGTCGAGAGTCTATTTTTATACCATGCTTAGGAGTAGGGGATCACAAGACTGTGTTGTTGCTCGTGATGCGATTTGGAGATTGATTTTTTTTTTCCGTCATGGTATTTGGGATTCTTATATTGTATTATAATTCTTTAATCCTATTTTTAATGATTTCTAAACACATTCATCATCATAATTTCATATAAGACACTTCTTGATTTTTATGCAATCATGTATTGTTTTTTATTTATTTTTTGATTGTTTAATTCTTCTAATACTTCTATGATATTTACATTTTAGTCTGTTACACTCTAGTTGTGATGTATAGTATCCCCACTAACATACCTAGTCCATAATTTCTAGTCAGAAACATTGGGCGTTTAGGGTGATGCGCTTGAGGCAATGTGACCCATCGGGCTCAGGATAGTGTTGAGTGGCACTGGGTCTAGGATGTTATAGTTGGAAATGTAATCTGACCATTATGAATGGTAACCTAAACATTAAAATTTTATCCTCACCTATGGAGATGTAAAATGATATTTCGGTATCTTATTAAATTGGAAAATGACTTATTTATATCATATTGTAATTTTATAAATGTTTTAAATAATAAAATTATTGTTTATAATTTTTTAGAAAATTAATTTTTTATAATCATTTTTATTAAAGATGTAAATATTTAATAAAAATATTATTTTCATAAAATGGGTTTATAAATTTATATTATATTTTTATATAATGATTTTGTAATTTTATAACATCTTATGTAATTTCTAAAATGGTCAGAAAATTATTCATAATTATAATATAGAAATTTTTCAAATAAATAAGGATTTTGATTGAAAAGAAAAATTCGAATATATATAAAATTATTTTCATAATTTGTTTTTATATTTTTGAATCTTTAATTCAAAAAAAAATTAACATGAAATTTTTCATTATTTTTGAAAAAAATAATTTAATTTTATCTGAATAGTGAAATATGGTAACATACAGTATTTGACATTATAATCTAAATTAATGAACTTATTATTCATGGATGATGTAATCACCCAAAAGATAGAATTCTCATTCACTATTTACTATATATCGTCCTGATAGTTCATACTAATGGACATATAGATCCAAAATAATAATCTAATGATTAAAATATCAAAAAACATCCCCCTCCTCCCATTATAACTGTCACCCTCACCACCCCTTCTCCTCAAACCATCTAATCCTTAGAGCATTCCAAATTTCTACACAATTACATTCCCAATTATCTCGTCCATTTCATAGTTCTTCTGGTATCTTCCATGGGTCATTTCAAGTATCCTTATGGGGTATCCCTAAAGGGGGCATGTAAAGGGACATGGAAACACTAATCTAGATGTTTTTATATATAAATATTTATATGCCAAATCATATGATATCCACATTCCTAAAAGTGTGATATAAATCTCATAAATATAATTATAGGTTATTATTATGGTCAAATAATCACATTATACCATCAATTATTTTGTTTCTAAAAAGAAAATGTTGTTCATAATAAGGTAGGGTCACCGCCTCTATGAATAACACACTTCATTTTTCACTGACACCTTCAATTATTTTCATATAAATTTAATTGTGGTTAAATATTATTATAATATGTAAATTATTAATTATACAATTTCATTATATTTTTTATTAATAATTAAATTAAATTAAATGAATCTAGATCATGATGGTTAATAAAATGTCCTAAAAGAACCAACTACAAAAAATCGATGTTTTTAATATATCAAGTATCCCTATATTGGAAAAAAGTATATTTTGGAACATTTAAATTTCTATAAGTATTTTAATACCATTTCATTTCACTTCATGTTTAATAGTACCATTTACCAAGAACATAAATAATTATCCAAATGTGATCTGAACTTAGAACCATAAAACAAACTCCCCTGGAGAAAAACAATTGAACAATATATCTCATTGACTTGATTCGGAATGAATGATATATAACTATAATAAATAAAATATATATGGAAAATATTATTAATTTTATAATCAATGAATCTAATTTGATTATTTGGTACATTAAGTGAAAGTGAATATTGACTCTAGAACCTATGGAAAGGGATCTCTCCTAACAACCAATTTTCATTAGGTTATGACAATTTTTGTCAGTCTAACATAATATATGCATATTATTAATTAATTACTATAATTTATATATACTTGTATCATTAATTCATTAATATCTTATTATTCCTCCCCATTGGGGGCTAATTCATGAATTATGTTCTGTTCTCAGACACATTCATTAAAATCAAAAAAGGTTGTGGGGGGCTTTTTATCTATTAATCATTTTATATTTCTATCATTTAATGTTTTTATACCCATTTATTATTTCAATAAATAAATTAATATTTTAGGTCCAGCCATTATATTTTACCTCTAATATTTGATGAAAATTCCTTATTTACTCCTTCAAAAATAGGTAATATATTCCATTAAACACCATTTTGAATGTCAAATAACACCTAATTATCGACCCTTTATCATGATGTTTATTTTTCAAATTTTACATAATAATTTGAGACCTTCTCGTATGTACTCGAATATGTTACTAAAAAATATTTAATTTCTTCTACTATTTGAATCATTATGAAATATCTGTTGATTAAAATATGTATAAATATTATAAAACCCATTTATTTCCATTGGGAAGTATTATTTTTATTCCTTAAGTATGATTTCCATTTATGAAACTAGTATGCATGCACATGTTATTATTTTTGTTGTTAGGTAGAACACTAATAAATTGGCTATTTTGTTTCTCTACTGAGATGATATGAATGAGTTTATAGAGTAAATCTAATCCATGATGGGAAGTTGATCAACATGTGATGTTGTCTTAAAAGGTAGAATTTTTTTTTCAGGTGTTATATTTTTTAGAAATTACTATGTTTCCATTATATTATGATCATATTTTCCTTTAATTATTCCTCCAAATTATTATTTAGGAGACTTGACTTTTAAGATATCGTACTATGCCATCTAACTCATATCATACGATTTAGTTCCTTTTTTATTCCCATAATAATCATTATATCTCTACCCATATGTCAATTCTCTAGGATATCCTATACTATTTTTGGATATTAGAGTGATTTTGGAGCTCATTATGGAGATTAAAATAAATAAGTGTAATTTTAGTTTCATGTTATTACTTTATATTCCAAGTCTTATAAAGACACTAATACTCTCGATCGAATGGTCGTATTTATTTGAATACTTATGTTAAAAATAGTTTGATGATATATTTAAAATGGTGGGTATGTAGATCAATATAACAACATATATTCATAAGGACCTCATTCTAGAAAGGTGGAATGTGGATATTCATGAAATTTTCGATTGACATCTTACATGGATTTGATTTTTGGAACTGTTCAGTAATAAATTCTTCCTAGAAGCCTTCTAAATAAAAATGTTTGAATGATTCGTTAGTGATTAACTACTAATCATTTCAATTACTAAATACTCTTCTAAATTCACTCACCATGTTTTCATTTAATCAGTGGTAGATTCTAGTTATTTATTTAAAGCATGGATCTATGAGGTGGGTCTTCAAACTCATGGTTTTATCATAAGTAAAAATGTTATATATTATAGACTATAAAGAAATAATTAATATGGTTCTTTATATAGAGATAGATATAGAATGATATTCATGTGGAGGGTACCCCATTGATCATTGAAGTGGATCGTGGAATAAAATCAAGACGTGGGGTTTCTCCTTCTGTAGAAAAGTAACAAAAAATCATTATACCATATCAATATCTTATTCAACCAATCACAGTAGTGAACCAGGCTACTTCTAGTGTGGTACTCTTATGCATAGGGATAATGAATACACTACATCACCAATGAATTTCTTCAACTATGATCAGAATGGGTATCCCAATTGTTACTATGATTAAATTAAAAAATTATTTTTTAGAAAAATATCAACCCAATATCAAGTATCATATACTAGGATGGAACCATCCCATTAGGATGGTTCTCATCCATAAACAAAGATAAACTTGGATACCACTAGAAACACATATGTTTCCTTGTTAAAATATCAACATGTATGAACTATCATATGGTAGAATATCTTCCATGACTCATCACCTAGGGCCACATACCATTACTACCCCAAACCCACCTCCAATAGTCTAGGGGTGGCAACTAAATCCAAGTAGGCATATCCCCCAAATGGGAGTAATTTTCCTCTGTACTTTTTTAAAAAAAAATATATCCAAGACCAAAATGAAGAAATGTAAAACACAACATAAACATGAATTCATACCAATAATATACCAAAAAATAGTATTATGGTAGAAAATTGAAAATGAAATTGGGCTCGAATACAAGCCCTCAAAACAAATGTCTAGAAAAGTGAATCCCCAAGTTCCTGAATCTCATCTGTAGAAAACCCTCCCTAAATGGAAAGGTACTGGATAGATATCTCAACCCGTTTTTTCTCACCACTATGAAATAAATGATGTTTTTCCTAAATAAATACATGATTTATACCATGAAAAAATACATGAAGTATACCAAAAATAGATAAAAAAAATTTACCATAAAAAGTACAAGATTTATACAAAAAATAAGTACATGAACCATACTAAAAATAACTAAATAAATTATATGACAATGATGATTCAAATTTAGATAAAAAAGCTATATGTCTATAGTAAAAAAACAAGACCATCATATATAATCCCAAAAATAACCAGTATTGATATGTCACATAGTCTTGAGGAGACACTCATTCCCAATAAGATATGTTTTCTTTGAAAAACACATAGTCTCAATAATACAGATAGTCATGGTATGTCACATTGTCATAGAAAGTCATGTTGTCTCAACGTCACACCCAACCACATGATTCTCTTTTAGAGTTCTCATGTTGGGAGAAAATACTTCCCAAGCCATTAGGTTGTATTCACACTTCCAAAAAAACACACATTGATTTTATAAAATACCCTTCTAATCACAAGGGTTCCTAATCCAAAAAGGATCATCAAACAGACAAAAATATTGAAATTTATGGGTTTTATCATAAAATGGAATGACTAGGGTCCGTTTCGTGTCCAATTACTCCCACCTGCAAAGAAAAACTATTTTGGAAGACATTACCTAACCCGGTTCTACAGTCTTGGCATGGCCTTATCTTACCAAGAATGTTGGGAAACTTGGTCCAATCCGTTGGGCCACGGGAGTAGCCCATATCCTCTAATCTGACCGGCATGCCTGTGGGATAGTCTGTTTCTCTACATGCGGTCCACCTCAACTGTGTTTTTCCTGGTCCATGGGCCCTTTACATTGTGACTCACCCTACTGGCCTCGACTCCCATGCACTCTGTAGCTGTCGTACATGAAATAGCTCCACTCCGGCCTCCAACCCAATTACCACCACCCAACTCCATTCCTCTGTCCACACAGTCTTCCAGATATTCTCACCTCTGGCCACAATCACTCCATCCTCTGCACACCAATCCATTTGAAACCACCTCACCTCAAAAGTTCCACCACTATTACACTCAAATATCATGCTCGTGGTCCTTTCCGTGGACCTCCCAACTATATCTGGTGTTAGAAAATTGATGTGGTCATAGATCAGGGATCCGCGTGAATCGATCAAAATAGATCTGTCAATTTCAGCTGGTTTACCTCCAATTCTGGGTTGTGATTGCATATAGAACCTCCCAATAAGTCTAACCATTTTAATGAGGGTCCAATAGTGAAGAATGTGTATAACATAGGTAGAAATGCACATAACAATGGTTTTTACATCATTGGTCAATCATTCTTTGGTAGTGATCAATATCTGGGATATATTTTTTATAAAACTGATTGAATCAAATCCTATGAACTTGAGAAAATCCCTCCTCCACACACGATCAATCCATAGACTAATATATTAATTTATTATTATACATTCATCATAGAAATCAATAACGATGAAATCAAAAGGAAACAAACACCATGCCAAGAGTTTGGATCCTTTGTCGACGAAGAAGTTTGGTCATGTCATCGACAATCCTTGATCCACTAGCATTCATTAGAGAGATCTATATCTCCACCTTGTAGAGTATTTAAAGGTTTACAAAAATAACCATAAATTCTCTTACAAGGTTTATTAAAAATAAAATTGTTTCTGCATCACCGCATGATTTTAGATAAATTAAAGCATCTTTTATTTTTTTATTTAAACATCCAAAAACAACTTCTCACTGTCGACCCATTCTAGTCGATGCCAATCCACGCATAAGGTGAAGTCACTACACTGAATTCTATGGTCCCTCATATGTATGATTCATGAACACTTTTAGAATTTATTAATGATTTTTGGAAAACTGGGCATGAATTTTATTTAATATTTTGGAATTATTTAAGAAATTGTTCAAAGAACACCAGGCCTCAGAATCACACACCATATCAGAACCTATATGTATAATGATTTCATATAATATATAAAAATAATACATGGAAATTTTGGGATTTTATAATCTCCCCACCAGGGGGATTTACGTACCAGAAATTCAAAACAAAAGGCTATACGAACAAATGAGGGTATTGAGAATAAAAGTTAGCCTCCCGATCTCATGTGATCTCCTAGAGATTTCAGATATGCCACCCAATGTGAAATAGTGGAATTTACCACCCATTACGGATCCTCTCATATATATCCTCAATCTCAATAGGGTAATCCACAAAATTCACCACATCATCAATGTCTAGTTCTCCCCAGTAAATAACATGTGATAGATCATGAATGTATCTCATCAACTGTTACACATAAAAGATGTGATGCACCCACTCTAAATGCAGATGTAGAGCTAAGTGGTACACCTCCTCTCAAACTCTTGGTAGTATCTATAATGTGGTGATGGTCCTCAGAGATATCTTTCCACCCCAGCCTAATCTCCACAACCTACATAGAGGAAAGACCCGAATGAATACATAGTATCCTTCCTAGAACTCCAAAGGCCTCCATTATTTTTCTTCATAAGACTTATAATGGATTTTTGGAGTCTTAATCCATTCATAGAATACCTTAACCTTCTCTGTAGTTGCATGCACCAACCCCGGTCCAATTAGTTCTGACTCTCCTGGGTCTGACCAGCAATGTGGTGACCTATAGGGTCTCTAGTACATGGCCCTGAACGGTGCCATAACGATGGTATAATGGTGCCTATTTTTTTAAGAATATATATATGAGGGGAAAGTGATCCTCCCAACTTTGGAAAAAATATAGGATGTATGCACATATCATTTGTTCCAGAAACTGAATGGTCCACTCAGTCGGGTCGTCCATCTGTGGGTGAAATGCTATGCTCAAGTGTAGCTGAGTCCCAAACACCTTCTTAAATCCCTTCCACAACAAAGATGTTATGAGATCATCATGTTCTAAGAAAATAATTTATGGAAATCCATGGAGTCTATGTATATCCTTCATATAGAGTAACCCTATTCTATCCACTGAAGTCTACTCATGAATATCTAGGAAATTGTCAAACTTAGTGAGTTGGTCAAAGATCACATTGACAGAATCATGAACCCTGGACTTATATGGAAGCCCTATAATGAATTCCATCGATATCCCATCCAACTTCAACTTTGGCACCTCAAGGTTTTGAGGCTAACCCACTGTAAACTAGCACCGAACCATCACGTCCTGACATGTGTGGCATCTAGAAACGAACGCTACCACTACCTTTTTCATCATCAGGAACCAAAATTGACATCAAAGGTCTTGGTACATATTCTATACACTCTTATTTACAACCAATGGGGTTTATGTAAATACATCAAGACCTCATCCTATAACTCCAATGTTAATATTGTGTGTCCTCCAAAAATAATGATGTGCTCCCCACCATTCATGAATCCATTAGGGGGATGCCCCATGGGAATCTGGGTAAGTAATGTATCATAGTCAGTATCACTGACCTATTCCTCCTTGAATCACTATAAGAGTAGAGGGGTGATAGACATCAATTTTAGGTAATTTATTCCGTATATATCCACAAATATTATCTACAATGAGGCTCAATTCTCTGACACATCATTCCTCAAATATGAACTCAAACTCCTACAGATAGAATCTTCCACCACATTCCCCTTCCCATGAGTATGGAAAATCTCAATGTCATAGTCCTTGAAAAACTATATCCATTTCCTCTATCTCATGTTAAGATCCATCTTTTACAATATATACTCGATACTCTTGTGGTAAAAGTAGATGATAAAACACTCACATATAAGGTAGTGCCTCCACATCCTCAATGTGAAGACTACCACTACCAACACAAGATCTTGGGTCACATAGACCTTACCATGTCATCTCAACCGCCCAGAA
Source organism: Viscum album (assembly GCA_963277665.1). Classification (NCBI taxonomy): domain Eukaryota; kingdom Viridiplantae; phylum Streptophyta; class Magnoliopsida; order Santalales; family Viscaceae; genus Viscum; species Viscum album. The sequence continues at coordinate 2,069,131,698 of OY728121.1, forward strand.
GAATGGAAAATATAAATATTACCCTACTCTAGGAAAAAACTAAGATTGATTCTGAATGCATCACAAACACCATGTACTCAACACCCTCCTTTAGAAATCTCATGTTGGGATCCCTAGTCCATATCTACCACAATTACTAAAAACTCTCCTGGTACTTCTCTGTCCACATGAATGGCTTACCGTTTCATTTCAAATCTATCAAGAATTCTTCTACTCTATAAAATATGGGTACAAACCTAAGATAATACCAAACCAATCATTGGAATCTCTGTACCACAATAACACTCTTGGGTGGCTCCCAAGAAAACCACATCTCAATCATTAGTGGATCTATCAGAACATCAGCCTCTAAAATGATATGTCTCTGAAAACGGACCTCTCAAATCCCATACTAATAATTGAAAATATACGTGTAAATATGGTTCTCTCAGAGTATATATTGGACCATCATCATGTGTATCATGTGCTCCTCATCGTACGCCGAGTAAATTATAATGTAATCAATGAAGACCGCCATGAATCGGTCTAAGTATGGTAGGAAGATACTCTTCATGAGCCATATGAACACTTATGGTTTATTCATGAAACTAAGTGACATCATTGTGTACTCTTGATGGATGTAACAACACATGAACCCCTTATTATATAAATCCTTATCCTATAATCGAAGTTAGTGATATCATGATCTGAGGTCAGTCATCAGGAATCTTTGTGCCCCATTCAATTGATCGAAGATTTCGTCAATCCGCAGTAGTTGATACTTGTTATTCACAGACATATTGTTTACGTTATAGAGGGTTACACATAACCTCAATCTTCCATATACGTTCTTGGTAAAAACAACTGGGCTATCCAGGGAGAAAAACAATGTCTCATGATGCCCTTCCACTTCAGGTCCTGGAACTGTACCCTCACTTCACGAGGCTCTACGAGAGCTGTCTGATATGTAGGTGTAGAAATTTTTGTCATCCCAGGGTATTGATAGAGACATATTTCTACCTCCCTGCAAGTCGGTAATCCTAGAAAATAATATAGAAAAATTTCGTCGTACTCCACCACCACTAATGGGAACTAGGGACTCATCTCATACACTACAAAAAATGTATGTCTAGCCAAATGATGTGTGATCAGTTGTACACACCTATATGTGACTCCATCCTATTCTAAATGGGGTTCAATTTCTCTGAAAAAATAAAACCTAGTCCCATCATTGTGAACACATTGCACTCTATGCCTAAAATAGTCAATCTATGCATGGATGTAGATAACCAGTCCATACCGATAATGTCATTGTAGGGATTTGATGAAACTACCAAGATATCCAAAACAAAACTCTCACCACCAAGAGTAAGGTCACACTATTGACACCAATGTGTGGTCATTGAATCCCCCACAATAGGATTCTATATAAATTAGGGTTGAGTGAACAGTTCCGCCAAAATCTCTGATTCTCAGACAATGGTCATCGAAATAAATGAATAAATAACACTAGTGTCTATAAAAGAATTAAATAAGGTGTAAAATACAGATTTCATTCATCTAATAATTCTTGGATCCTTGGGGACTTATGAATACATCAGCTGAATCTAGCTCAGACCTGTCCACTAGCTTCCTAAGCCTGTCATGGACCACCTTAAGGTGGTGGTGGTAATACATTGAACCAATGCCCAATTCCTACTACCCTGCCTACCCCTCTACCACACCTAGAAGCCAGTGAAGAACCCTGATCCTACCATCGCCTCTATCTAAGAGGACCCACCATAGTCTCCTGATTGGTCATATTACAATATAAGAAATATTGAGCAAGAGTTCCCGGATCACTGCACGAGTAACAAAGACTGTCCTTCAACTGACTCGCCCTGCAAAGGGAGCCCCACATCACTGATCTTGTGTCATGGGGTCATCCTTTGGGGTTCCCAAATATCTTAGGTTCCTATAATTATTTTCAGATACCAACTACAAAAGAGTCATCAACATGGTTCCTAGTAGTTTCTATATGTACCTGTGTATGATTCAATGGCAATCTCTCCACAAGCAATGTAACGACCCAAACTTTCATTAATGGAAATCCCTCTTGATCTAATAAAATATATATTTATGTAAAATTTTTATATAAAATGTCAACTTCTATGGTTTTATGTTAATAATTATGACCGTTTCTAATATATTCATTGAACAGTGATCACATGATTAGTATAAATATAGGGCTTTAATGAATCCAATTTACTTAGACAAAGGAAGCGATGGCCTCATCCTGTAGACATACCCCATACGAAGCCCATTTGTTGGAACACAGAAAAGAGGTGGCTTCTTGGGGATTATCTCTTGACCAATCCCAAGATGAGCTTCAACTAGTTATGCTCGAGCTGGACCGCCTATGAGAGCAATGCAATTTGATAGAGATTACCACCCGAGAAATGTTATCTGATCCATCCCAAGAGTCTCTCACCATCTCATACCTTACTCTTCAGTATTATGTGGGTGTTATAAGGGGTTATCTAACAAGACCTTAATATTACGGTTATGTACATTATTTTTGTATATTATAATGAATATATTTTCATGTTATTTTTGATACAGTGTAAATAGTTTTCAAAGCTCAAATAATGTTTTTAGTTAATATTCAACTAAGTAATCTATTTTGGTGAATTACTGGATTTTTGTATTAAATAATATTTTAAAAATATTTTATTATTATTATTAAATTAATTTTAATTAAATATTAAGTATTGTTTAGTTAAATGAATGCAATTGTAATTTTTATTAATGTTTGAAAGCCATTGTTGTCAAAACCCGTGAATTTTTGATAAATGTCGGTTTCTATTTGAAAAGTAAAAATTAACATATTTAGAAAATTATTTAGATAAAATAAATATTATATCTATAATCAGGATGTTGAAATTATCCAATGGTGAATTTTTCATAATTTTCTGAGACAGTCAAATGTTTGGGTAAAAATTAAATTCTGTTTAAATATATAATGTCTTTTATGACAACATAATGACCCAATAGTGTTGTAATAAAATAATATAATCCTTATGTTCGGCCAATATAAGTGTTTACATTAAAATAATGTGATTTTAGGGTTTCTTGATATATTGTACAAAGCCTTAATGGACCCTTCAAGGCTTATTAAACGTATTGTCTTTTTAAATTCATTTCCTTGGGAGTGTGACTCACCTCTACATAAGAAACCCCATTATTTTAAGAAGTTAGGACTTTGGAATTATAAAATATTGTTTTCAAATCCCCTTTTTCAAAAACCATGGGCAAAAACCATGGGCTGGATTGTGGTTTGAATTAGTTTAATGTAAAAAGTCCCAACCCTAAATAATAAAGAATTCCCTCACATTTCCTATATAAAACCACCCAAGCTCCCACTTTCTCCTCACTCAAAGCATTTTTTTATTCTTCCAACCCCTTCCCTACTCTCCCTATAATCCTCCCAAGGTTCCACAAGCTCTCAAGAAGCCTCTCTCAAGCCTCTCTCATGCCTTTGGAATCACACTTCCAAGTAAGGGTTTTTTCTTCCTTTCTAATTTTTGTTGAATATTCTATAAATTTTTATGCCATTTTAATTTGAATTATAAAAGTTAAGGTATGGTTTGGAACCACCCCATACTTCTCTCATTATGTTTGAATGGTGGGAGACCCCTTTATCTGTCATTAAATTCCTCCCATTTAAACCTGTTACTATGCTGAAATTCCGAAAGGAATTTCTCTCTCCTCATTTACATTCAAGAAATTCTTTTGTATCATGAATCTAAATTCCCTTACAATTGTTGTGAAATGTATAAATATGACCCCCTTACTGTCCATTTCATGTAAATATGACGAGGCACCCCTTTATCTCTCATCAATAATTTTTTTTATGAATTCTTACGTCACGTCATTATGCTGCCGAAATTACACCGATTTTCCAAGCCAATGTCATTGCGTTGTGAATACAATTCCCATTTCTCTATCAAGTGTTTTAACCTTTATTCACATTAACTTAAGTATTATATTGTTTCATGTGTGAATTCCACAATCCTTTATCATGTAATAAATGATTATGTTTTATGAATCCATGTTATATGATCTATGTGGCACACTTATGCGTGAAATGAAATGATTAAGAACAGTGTTCCCTTATAAAACTCCAATGCATTGGGAAAAGTATAGTATCATGATAAGTCATGTGAAATGTGTGTTTAGTCATTCTAATCCATGTGCAATGTGTTTTTACTCGTGCTTCATGTGCAATGAGTATTTACTCATGCTCCATGTGCAATGAACCTTTTCTCATGCTAATTCCATGTTAAGTGTTGTTGCCATATTTCCATGTTATGATTATCATGATTTATCATGACTTTATGTTTATTCTTATCTTGTGCTCTATTGATATGACTATTTTCTAACATGTATTGTATTCCTCATGTTATTCCATGATTATTCCCTTACTGGGCTTTATGGGCCACCCTTTTCTTATGCATGTCCTCAGGTTATCCCTTGCAATGCTAAGTACGATGGAATACAATGGTAATGTAAGGTATGTTTTCAATAAAGATGTAATATTTAAGGTTTAAAGTTGTTATGTAATGATCATATGCACCAAATACACTAGACCTCTCAATCTTCTATATTGTATCACGTGACGATTATGTAAAAAATAAGGATTATGTTTGTAATAAAAATAGGGTTGTCATAGTTGGTATCAGAGGATATGTTTAGTTATCTTTGGGATTAGGATTAGAAACCCATAGTAAAACCTTAGAGACAGGACTAAGTATAATAAAAACATACCTATGTTTTGGTGGGTATTGAGTAAGTGGTTTATCAAAAAAATACATCACTGTCTCGATACAAGCAGGTAGAGGCAGCTCTGGCACAGATGTATCCTAGGAGTAAAACCCAAAACACCACTTTGTGATAGACTCGAACAGGAACTGGTGCACGACAATGGGCCTTGATGCACTCTTGGTTATGACACTCCCGGGGGATATCCTTTGGTAAATTCACAAGCATAGTATTAACCATTATTAAGGGACAAAAAATGCCCCTAAGAATATATATTAGAAAGTAGATCATGGATTACATAGACAGAAGCCGTTAGATTTATATGTTAAGGAAATAAAAGTTATTTATAAGTCTTCAGTTTATTCCTTGTATTACCCTTTATGTGTTACCCCTAACTTTCCTTTTATTCCAGTCAATGGCCATTAATATGAGGACTCGGGCTAACAACCGATGTGAAGATCAATATGATGATTGTACTAATGAGATTCCCAATCCAATGGGAGCGGGAATCACGAACTTTGTCATGCTTCTCTATCTACTAATTAAAGCATTGATAGAAACATGGGTCAAGAGGAATGTTCAAGCCCCCCCCCCCCCAAGAAAGAACAAGTCGCTATCGAGAGCTTCATGAGACAAAGGCCTCCTACGTTTAATGGATCATCTGATCCCTCAGTCACTGAACAATGGATCAACTCCATTGAATATATCTTCTCCATCCTTCAATGTTTTGAACATGAAAATGATATCATGGCTGCTTATCATATAGAGGGTGAAGCTGATCAATGGTGGATGTTGATAAAAAATATGAAGCCTGAGGAAGAGATCGAGGTGTTGCAATGGAAGGATTTCCTGAATATATTTTTTGATAAATATTTTCCGCGCACCCTTTGGCTTAATATGGAAAGGGACTTTATTTCCATTAAGCAAAGAGATGACGAATCTTTTGGAGCATACGAGGAAAACTTCACAAGTCTTGCATGATATGCTTCCAGCATTGTTGTTAATCTCGAATACAAGGTTGACTGCTTCTTTGGCGGGTTGAATCCTAGCATGCGTAAAGTACAAGCAACCAGTGACTTCGAAAGATATGAGGAAATTGTTCGATGTTCCCTCAAGGTTGAAATGGATATCGTATAATATCAGGGGTATCATGGGGATAAGAAGCGTAAGGTGGAATTCAATACTGGTGGTCCGATGGATAAATCCAAAAGTGCTATGAAGATCCAGCACCTCACTTGCCAAAGGTGCGGAAAGAAGCACCCCGGAAATTGCCTGAAGGGTACTAGATAATGCTTTAGGTGTGGAAAAGAAGGGCACATGGATTTTATCTGTCGGAAATAAAGATTCGAGGTTTCGATAGAGGAGAGGAATGCTCCATTCGAACCTCAACTTGGGGTTCATTTCTACAACTTCAAAGAACCAGGGCATCTTGCAAATCAATGCCCTAAGACAAGGTTTTTCGGAGGCATCCAACAACCTCCAAGGTAGACGAGGAGAGATTTTGCCATCACTATTGCTGAAGTGAACCCCGATAATGATTTGGTGATAGGTATGCTAGTTATTCATTTAAGAATAGTGAACACCCTTTTTGATTCATGTTCTATGCATTATTTTATATCCCTAAAGTTTAGTAGAACAATACAATAACCACCACAAAGCATCGATTTGAAGATGTCTGTGAATACGAAAAATGTGGGGATTACTGCATCCCATGAATAAAACTCCTCCTCTATCATATTTTGTGGATTGGACTTCCCAGAGAACCTCATTATACTCCTTCTAGATGAATTTTATACAATTCTTAGCATGGATTGGATTTCCTTATATAGAGCCAACATAAATTTCCCTGAGAGGTAAATCACTCTCCATGTGGAGAATCTACCCGTGATTCATTAAAATTGAATAGATAAAGATGAGTCTTCTTTAGATCCATCATCTCAAATGTGGATATTACTGCCCTATGAGCAAGCGTACCTGGCTCAGATGATTTAGTCCAAGGAAGAAACCATCCTTGAAGACCTGCCTATTGTGAGGAAATTTGATAAAGTGTTTCTTGAGAATTTTACTGGTCTTCCTCCTAGAAGAGATGTTGAATTATCAATTGAAAATATACCTGGGGCATTACCAATATCCAAAAATCCATATATAATGGCTATTATGGAGCATAAAGAGCTAAAGAAACAACTACAAGAGAATTTGGATAAAGGGTTTAGACGCCCAAGTGCTTCACTATGGGGTGTACCAGTCCACTTAATCAAGAAGAATGATTATTCAATGCGTCTTTACATCGATTATCGAGATCTCAAAAAAATCACGATATAGAACAAGTATCCTCTCCCATGAATTAATTAATTGTTCAATCATCTGTATAAATCACAATTCCTCTCCAAGGTGGATTTGGATTTAGGATATTATTAAGTAAGGGTGAAGAAGGAAGGTATCCCCAAAACTACTTTTCGTACAAGATACATAAACTATGAATTAATAGTTATTCATTTTGGACTCACTAATTCTCTAAAAATATTCATGGACGTGATAAATAGAGTCTTTAGAGATAACCTTGATAAATTTTTGGAAGTATTTATAGATGATATTCTGATATACTCCAAAACCAAGGAAGATCATGAGGATCATCTAAGAACTGTACTAGAGACCTTGCAGAAGGAGATGCTCTATGCCATGTATAGAAAGTGTGAGTTCTGGTTGAATAAGGTATCATTCCTGGTCCATATCATCACAAGCAATGGGATATCTATGGATCCCTCCAAAACAGATATAATTGAGTGATGGACGAGGCCAACATCGGTAACAGATATCTGTAGCATCTTAGGGTATGTTAGATATTATCGACGATTTCTGAGAAATTTCTCACGATTGTACGGTCCACTTTCCAAGCTAACTCGGAAGGGAGTAATGTTTTCTTGGAGTGATGAATGCGAAGAAAGCTTCAAGAAGCTAAAAAGGATTTTTATCACTGTTCCTGTACTCACTGTACCAATAAGTGGAGAACATTTCGTGGTATTCATGGATGCTTCAAAGAAGGGCCTGGGATGTGTGTTGATGCAAAATAACAACGGAATTGCCTATGATTCAATGAAATTGAACGTTGATGAACAAAACTATCCAACACATGACCTTGAGCTGGCATTAGTGATCTTCGCTTTGAAAATTTGGCGGCATTATCTATTTGGGGAGATGTGTGAAATATATAAAAAACACAAAAGCCTAAAGTATATATTCACAAATAAAGAGTTGAATATTTGCCAACAAAGAAGGTTAGAGCTGATCAAATACTATGACTGCTCAATCCATTACCACCCTGGGAAAGAGAACAAGTTGGCGGATGCCTTAAGTAGAATGGACCCAGCAACTCTATCATTGATTAGAATTGAAAAGGATCCAATATTCTTATATTTTATGAGTATGGACATGGGAATCATTAAAGAAGGAACATCATCAATCCATTCACAAATGTTTGCTCAACCATTACTTTCAGAAAGGTTAAAGGATGCTCAATAGGATGATGTGGGAATTAAAGAAAAAGTGGAAGATATCAAAAAAGGGAAATCCTCAAATTTTAATGTTAATGAAGAAGGAATTTTCAGATTTGGGAAAAAACTATGTGTTCCATAAATTCCGGAGCTGAAGAAGGAACTTTTGGATGATGCACGTAGTTCAAATTTTTCCATTCACCCAGGAAACAAAAAGATGTATCGAGATATCTGAGAGTATTATTGGTGGGATAATATGAAGAAGGAGATCACTGAATATACATCAATGTGCCTGGTGTGTCAGCAAGTGAAGGAAGAGAGGTAGAAGTCTAAGGGGATGATGCAACCATTTCCCATACTAGAATGGAAATGGGAGAACATGACCATGGACATTTTCACCTGACTTCCAAAGACATCCAAAGGAAACAATGCAACTGGGGTTGTTGTGGATCGTCTTACAAAGTCTTCACACTTCATTTCTATTGAGGAGGATTTCTCATTGGATCAAATGGAATGGATATATATCAGGGATGTGGTAAGATTGTATGGAATACCACTATCTATTTTTTTCTGATCGAGATCCAAGATTCACCTCTACATTTTGGAAGAGTCTTCAACATGCTATGAATACTGAACTGAACTTCAGTATGGCCTAACATCTTCCAAATGATGGCATATCCAAGCAGACTATCCCAAAACACGAGGACATGTTGAGAGAATTCTCAACAGACTTTAAAGGAGGACGAGATCGACATCCGCTTTTAGTTGTGTTCTCTTATAATAATAGTTTCCACTGGAGCATCCAAATGGCACTATATGAAGCCCTTTATGGGAAAATGTGTAGATCACCAGCGTGTTGGGATGAGGTTAGTGAGCGTAAGCTTCATGGACCATAAATGGTCGAAGAAAAGGCAAAGAACGTGAAAGCCATTCAACAACATAAAAAGGTATCCCAGAGTCGACAGAAGAGTTATGTAGATAATCGTCGATGAGAACTTGAGTTTATAGTTGGAGACACGGTTTTTCTACGCATATCATTATGGAAGAAGGTCATGAGTTTTGGAAATAAATGGAAGTTATGTCTAAGGTACATCGTCCCCTTTGATATTCTTAATCGTGTCGGGGTTGTGGCCTATCGACTAGCACTTCCACCAACCATGGCCAAGGTACACGATATCTTTCTTGTATCCCTCTTAAGGAAGTACATACCATACCCTTTATTTTTATTCTCTTCAAAGGTGGTACAGTTGGTGGATATTCTTTCTTATGAGGAGAAACCAGTGAAGATCTTAGATGATAGAGAAAAATCGCTACGAAATAAGACAATTCCCATCATCATGGTGTTGTGGCGAAACCACGAGTTTGAAGAAGCAATCTAGGAATCAGAGGAAGTGAGGAAGCAGAGTTACCCACATTTGTTTTAGTGTGGGAAAGGGAATTTTCAGGGGAGAAATTTCATAAGGGGTTAATATTGTAACGACCCAAACATTCATTAATGGAAATCCCTCTTAATCTAATTAAATGTATCTTTATGTAAAATGTATATATAAAATGTCAAATTCTTTGGTATTATGTTAATAATTGTAACTGTTTCTAATATAGTTGTTGAACAGTGATCACATGATTAATATAAGTATAGGGCATTAACGAAACAAATTTACACAGAAAATAGAAGTGATGGCCTCATCCAGTAGACATTCCCCATACGAAGCCAATTTTTCAGAACTCAGAAAAGATGTGGCTTCATTGGGATTCTCTCTTGACCATGCCCAAGCCGATCATCAACAGGTTATGATCTTCTGGGACAACCTACACGAGAAGTGGATGTGGATAGATATTACCACCCGAGAAATGTTATCTGAGCCACCCCAAGAGTCTGTCACCATCACACACCTTATTCTTAAGTCTTATTCGGGTGTTATAAGGGGTTATTTTACAAGACCTTAACACTATGGTTATGTAAATTATCTTTTTATATAATAATGAATTTTTTTTCATGTTATTTTTGTAACCTTGTAAATAGTTTTTAGAGATCAAGTAGTGTTTTTAGTTAATATTCAACTAAGAAATATATTTTGTTGAATTAATGGATTTCTCTATTAAATAATATTTTAATAAAATATTATTATTATTATTAAATTAATTTTTATTCAATATAAATGATCGTATAATTTTATGAATGAAATATTAATTTTTATTAAGGTTTGAAAGCCATTTTTGTCAAAACCTGTGAATTTTCTATAAATGGAGGTTTCTATTTTAAAAGTGAAAATTAACATATTTAGAAAATTATTTATATAAAATAAATATTATTTCATGAAATTGCGAAAAAAATTATCCCAACGGTGAATTTTTCATAATTTTATGAGACATTCAGTTTTTTGGGTAAAAATTAAATTCTGTTTAAATATATAATGTGTTTTATGACATCATAATGACCCAATAGTGATGTAATAAAGAACCATAATCCTTATGTTCGTCCAATATAAGTTTTAAAATTAAAATAATGTGATTTTGGGTTTTTTTTACTTATTTTAGAAAGTATTAATGCACCCTTTAAGTCATATTAAACATCTAGTCTTTTTAAATTGTTTTCCTTGGGAGTGTGACTCATCTCCACATAAGAAACCCCATTATTTTAAGAATTTCAGACCATGGACCTAAAAAATATTGTTTTCCACTCCCCTTTGGAAAAAACCGTGGTAAAAAAACATGGTCTGGTTTGTGTTTTGAATTAGTTTAATGTAAGGTGTCCCAACCCTAAATAATAAAAAATTCCCTCACATTTCCTATATAAACCCACCCAAGCTACCACTTTCTCCTTACTCAAGGCATTTTGAGTTTGTCCAGTCTCTGCCCTAATCTCCCTAGAATCCTCCCATGGTTCCCCAAGCACCCAAGAAGCCTCTCTCAAGCCTCTTTCAAGAATTTGGAAGAACACTTCCAAGTAAGGATTTTTTCTTCCTTTCTCATTTTTGTCGAATATTCGTTAAATTGTTATGCCCTTTTAATTTAAATTATAAATATTGGGGTATGGTTTCAAGCCTCACCCATACTTCCCTATTTATGTTTTAATGGTGGGATACCCCTTTATCTCTCATTAAATGCCTCCCATGTACACCTATTACTATGTCGAAATTCCGAAAGGAATTTCTCTGTCCTCATTTACATTCAAGCACTTATTTTGTATCCTACATATAAATTCCATTAATTTTTTTTGGACATCTATCTATATGACCCCCCTTACTATCCATTTCATGTAAACATGATGAAGCACACCTTTCTCTCCTGACAACAATTTTTAGGAACTCTTACGTCACGTTGTTACACTACCAAAAATGCACCAATTTTCCAAGACAATATCATTGTGTAGTGAATACCATTCCCATTTCACTATCAAGTTTATTCACCTTTATACATATTTAAATATTGATTATAAAGGTTCATGTGTGAATTCCACAGTCCTTTATCGTGGAATAAATTATTATGTTTTATGAATCCATGTTATATGATCGATGTGGCATACATATGCATGAAAATAAATGTTTAAGAAGGGTGTGCCCTTATAGCGCTTCAATGCATTGGGTAAAGTATAGTATCAAGATAATTCATGTGAAATGGGTGTTTAATCATGATAATTCAAGTGCAACAAGGTTTTACTCATGCTTCATGTGCAATGAGGATTTACTCATGTTTGATGTGAAATGAGCCTTGGCTCATGCTAATTCCAGTTTAAATGTTGTTGCCACATTTCCATGTTATGATTATCTGGATTTATCATGACATTATGTTTATGCTTATATTATTATCTATTGATATGACTGTTGTCAAACATTTATTGTATTCCTCATGTTATTCCGTGATTATTCCCTTATTGTGATTTATATCTCACCCTTTTCTTATGCATGTCCTCAGGTTATCCAATGCAATGCTAAGTGTGAGGGAATGTAGTGGTCATGAAAAGGAAGATTTCAATAAATACGTTAAATTTCATGTTTTAAGTTTTTATGTAATGATTCTAATCCCCAAATACACTATACCTCTCGATCTTCTATATTTTATCAAGTGAAGTTTATGTAATAAATCAGGGTTAAGTTTTTAATAAAAGTAGGGTTGTCATATGTAGTGCTCGCTGTAGTAACCCATAATATGTATGAATCCTATGAGATATAATGGATTTCCCAATATCCCAGCATAATCAATGCTTGAATTTCTGATCCATGATGAATGGGTATCATACCATATATTTGGAGTAGTGATAATTATCAGTAAATATCTCCTAGTACTCTGCCATTGTATAAATTTCTAGCGGTAGATATAGAAGCTCTGGTATACACACTAAGCATAACGTATTAGGAATGAAATACTCTATGAAGAGTCACTCGAATTATTCACAAGAGAGATTAATATCATAGTGTGTCTAGGTCAATAGGCTCCTCCATTTCCCCACAGATCCCTGAAGAAGACTCATGGCTAGGATAGACATTTGGCTGGAAGGCTTCTTTAGAAGGCAGAAGGCTTGTGTAAATGCCTCCAGCAAATCCTCAACTAATTAGAGTCTGTCTCTCCCAAAAACATGGAGTTCACAACCTATGGAACTCATCCAACATACTCAACCTATGTGTATCCTCATTTGGTTGCACTGGTACTAACTACTACTCGATGGGTGTTGGTATCACTGGTATACCACTCATAGGTGTTATCTATGGTACAAGCCCATGTACTGACACCTCATCGCTGGATAGATCATCCTCGTGATCTGGAAACGGAATCCTGGATGGCTATATACAAGGAGGAATACTGAAATAGAACAAGATATTCCATGTTTAATAGAGTATACATAGTGATCTTACTCAATAGGGACATGATAACTCTACCAAATCCTATATGATGTGTGTACCACTATATTCTATACAACTCGTGTTTTCTTGTACCGAGTCAAAAAGAAGAATTCATAGTCTTAGTGTTTGGATACATCATCCACCGCACCAACACTATATTATGTAGCCTGAAATCTAAACTCGAAACACATAACACTCTTACCCCAACCAATCACACTCACTCTTGGTCCTTAAGTAGAACTGACAGCTCTGATACCACTTTATCAAGACCCTCCCTAGAGGTTCCTAGCCTGTGACTACCCGATGTCAACATATAATATACTATGGGATAGTGACTAGAAATGAGCAGGAATATACAAACGATGGGAGAAAATGTCCTATGTACCTGTACACACACACACAACTCCAAGCCCAGAATTCTGAAATGTAAAACACTAAGTAAACAAGAATTCATACCACTAATATTGAAGAATAAGAGTATGTTAGTAGAAAAATGAAACGTAAACTTATAAAAAATACAATCCCACCGAAAAAGGAGTATGGAATAGTGAATGTACAATTTACTAAAACACATCAACATAAAACCCTACATGAATGTCATGGTCCTCGACAACTTTCTGAAGCCATAAGAGAATGCATAGACTGTCTGGTTTCTCTATCAATCACCTGGTCCTGTTCCACATAGGAATCCTTCATAGCGTCGAGCTTCAGAAAAAGACGTGGATTGTTCGAGAAAAAACCATGAAGGTGTGAATAAAAAAATACGCAGTAGGACCCCCCAAAACCACAACATAATACCACAAAGAATTGCATGATGTATACCACAATGCAATACATGAAGTATAACAAAATGAAAATCATGAAGCATAACACAAATAAATACTTTAATTATACCACAATTATGTTTATTAAGTATAACAAAAACAAGTACACACATTATAACACAATGAAGTTTACAACATATATGAAAAAAATATACATAATCAATTAACACAAGTATATTTCAATTGAATGGAAAACAGGATCATCAATCCTAATCCACAAAACAACAAGTATCAATAAGATGCATTGTCTCTATGATATAATTAGTCTTGATAAGACATGTAGTATCAATAAGGAATTTAGTCTCTGTAAGACATGTAGTTTTGGTAAGTCATGTATTCTCAAAACGCCACGTAGTCTCGAAGTCATATCCATGAACAATATTTCATTCATATCATGCTTGTTTTGGGAGAACATACTCCTCATTCCATTATGTTGTATGAACACATCCACAAAAACTCAATTAGGGTACTTCAAAAGCTCTGTCACGTTTCAGTTGATCCAACACCACACATGGTTCATTAAATTGACAAACATACTGAATTTTATGGCTATTTTCGAATGAAGGTATTACCATGTACTAGTCTGTGTCCGTTTCGGCCCAACCCACTATCCGACCCAACCCATTCCAGTCAACCTAGCCTGGCCTGAACTAGTCCAGTCCGGCCCGAATAGGCCCACCCCCTTGGTCCGCTAGGGCGGCCCAACTCCTCTGGTCTGACCCACATACATTTGGGATAGTATGGTCCACCGCATATGGTCCACCATGATCATATTCTTCCAGGTCCAACGAGCCCTCTGAATTTCACCACACCCCATTGGACACCACTCCCATGCACCGTATGACTGCTGCCCATAGCCACAGTCCTTTATGGGCTCCGTGAACTGCGACCTCCATGTAGCTCCACCAATTTTTCCACACAGTCTTCCAAATCTACCCGGCTAAGACTACGTCCACTCCCACCACTGCACAGAGCTTTATCTGACGCTCTATTTCCTTGATGGTGTTTATGCCACAACTCACTAGACTGATGTGTAAGAACTGTGGTGGTGTTTGGTTCCACGGACCAACGGCCCACGTCTAGTGTTCATAAATTGAAGTGGTCGTTGATTTGGTCTCCACGGGAACCAATATACATAGATCCAACGTTTTCGTCCAGTTTTTGTCCTATACAGGGGTTCAATCACATTCGAAACATCTAAAAAAATGAACCGCGTTCATGAGGTTCCGATAGTGATGAATGCATATAAAAGAAGAATAAATACACATAACAAATGTTTTAACATCATTGGAAATTCTTTCTTGGACAATGATCAATTCATGGGGTATTTGAGTTAGAGAATAGAAGAAATAGAATCCCACTTAACCGCAAAAAATCTATCCTGAAAGACATGATCAATTAATGGAATATTCTGCTCAGAGATTAGTATGTTTTCGTCATAGAAATCGATAACAATGAAATCAAAAAGGAAAAACCTCCCTACCAAGAGTTTGGATCCTTTGTTGACAATGATCGGAGGTCATGTTGTTGTCGATCCTTAATCCACCGAAATTTATGCGAGTGAGATCCTTCTCTACCTTTTAGATGAATTATATGGTTATGATGATAACCATAAATTCAATAACAATTTTTATTAAAATGAAATGATTTTCTACATCACCGTGTAATGTTAAATAAATTAAAACTTTATTTATTTTATTTTTTCAATTGTCCAAGAAATACTTTTCATAGTTTACCTGAGCAGGTCAATGTTGGGCCCCGCCTAATGAAAATTCACAAATTTGAATGCAATAGTGCCCTTATATGCATGATCAAGGAAGCCTTTTAGAAGTTATTCCAATTTTTTAGGAAAACTGTGCATGCGTGCTATTTAATATTATAGTATTCTTCATAAAATTGTTACTGGCACACAAGCTTTCAAAATCACGCATTGTCTCAGTGCCTAGTCTCTTATTAATTCCATATAAGGTATTAAAATAATACTCAGATATTATGAGATTTTACAATATCGATAGTTATATTGATTATGGATGGCTATCTATATAGAGAAACTTGATTTATCCACTGTGTGAGGTTCCAATATTTTGAGCTTGATGATTGTGCATGTATGGTTTGATACTAATGAATCAATTTTTCCTTATTTTCTCAAAGTTGAGAAATAGATATTACACGTGTAAATGATTCCTCACACCTTGAGTATCATGAAAACCCTCAGAAAATAGATCTAAAAAAGATTCATGTCCCTATCATGCTCCATTTCTATTGGAACAATGGAATTTTCAAGGGGGTTTACTGTCCAAGAGAGGGGTTTTCTTCTTAATTTTCATGATGGAATGGATGGAATAATTTAAACCTATATAGACTACTATTCTCAATATGTTTCATTAACATCCCAAAATGAAACTCTTCATTTGTTAAATGGGTTTATGGATATAAATCTATATAGAATGGGACATTATGTTTCTATGGGTTAAACCATCTCTGGACTCCATTAAAAAATTATTTTGGGTTCAATTAATGAATTTATAAGAATGAACTTTCATTCCAATGTGGGTTGACACCAATATCTTTTTTTGATTGACTTATTATGTTTCCAGATCAGTGGGAAATCATGTTTCTAGTCGATATACTCCCAGGACCAATCCGCATCTTCTCCCGTTATATATAATGGATATGATGTAATTATGATAATTAATAGTCTAACTAGGAGAGTTTTGTTAGTGTTTCTTCTAGGATTATAATATTTTATTAGTTTTTTATTAAATTACAAAACATTTCTTGTTACTTATCATATATTATTTGTTTTTGTGAATTTCATATAATTGAAATTTATTATTTTAAATATAATAATATATGATCCATTATTTTATTAACATTTTTCAAGGTATTCTAATATTTATATCTTATTTTTTTGTTAATTAGTTTATTTATCATAGAATTTAATATCAATTTTTTCTCACATATGTATATTTAATTTTTTTTATTTTCTTTTTTAAAAATAATCACAAAAAATACATGTTTTAATGTGTTTATTATTATATAAATTTTATTTTATATTTTTTATTACCATGCAATGGTAAAAAGAATATTACCTATTGCGTGTAGGTAAAACATATTCCATAACCATTTCTTTATGGTAATGTATCTTTTTGAAATACTTAATAATGGTATAAAAGCATTCTAGGAGATGTGTAATGGTAAATTGAATCCTTGGATAATGGTACCCCTATTACTGTGTAAGGGTATCCCATGCTCTATAAAGGTTTCCCTGACACCAAATAAGGGACAAAATGCTATATAAGGGTATTCCATCGATGCATAATGGTACTAGAGTGTTTTATAAAAGTACATATGTGTTCTATTATAGATATGTATGGGTTCCCGTATTATATAATAAGGGTAGCCAAGGTGAATAAGGGTTGTTTTGTAAGGTAACCAGAGTTTTGTAAGGGTATGCAAGTTTTAATAACATTTTCTAGGTAACCATTGTGTTTCAATAACTAATGCAAGGGTTCTTTCATGTTTTAGTAACCCATATAAGAGTAAATCTTGTGTGGGAATCTTTCGTATTCTTAACTCGCAAAAATGTATCAGTGTATAACTCGTTTAATACTAGAATAAGAATTTTGTAACCCATGTAATGATATAAGTGACACCCACGTAACAATATATCCCAGTAAGGGTAACATATAAAATTAATACCTTTGTAAAGGTATAGTCCAGAATATTCATAATCTACCACTCCTTATCCTCTGTAACTTCGTCTCAATCACAATGCACCTCCAGATCCTGATCGTTGTGTATCCATGAATCTAGAAACCTAATTTGTTCAGATGTAAAATAGCTTATTAATATGGAATAACATTAACAGATCACTATTTGATGTTCATCCACACATTCATCGAACGGTATATTCTTCACAAATAAAAGAGAATCATAACTCTCCATCAACATTAGAAACACTTTTAGTGGTATCACTTTATCTGCATTTAAAAATTAGAACCATTTTTTAGTGGTAGAATTTATATCTATTCTAATAGTAGGAATGAATTATTCTATTTGTATAATTAATAGTAATGGTAGAACCTCTTCCTTTTAATGATAGCATGAATAGTAGGGGTGGAAGATCCTATATTTCACTAATATTGATAGTAATGCAACTATCTACTAAAAATATATCTTATTCATCTCACTGTTAAAAATGAAAGATATTTTATTTTTCTACCTCTATAATTCTTATTTAGTTTTAGAATACTACATTTTAGAGAAATTATTTTAATTTTTTCTCTTGAATGATTATGTTTTTTGAAAATTTAATTAAATGTTTGATTAAATATTTTGATAAAAAAAAATCTATACATACACACAAAGTTTTTGTAAGGATGTCTATTTTAGAGATTTCATTATTATTCTAAATTTATTACTAATTTTTTAATTTATTGTAAACTAAATATATGTCTGTAAAATTATCTAGGAATTATTTCATACTAATTTCCTGTATGAATAAAAGATTATGATATTTAAAATTATAGGTAAATTGTATTATTGTATGTATTATTATTCTCTTACCCATAGTAAACATTGATTATTTTTAGAGGATCTTTTGTACTCAAGAAGTCCAAGGAGTTAATGGTGAGGTACTAAACTGTTGGAATGAGATAATGTGGGGTATGATAAAATAATGGTGGAACTATTTATTCAAATGTGAGACACATAGAACCGATATATCATACACTTGGGTTGAATCTATAATAAGATCTCAGTATAATTTGGTGCTATGAAGAATGCATTTATCGTTCTATAAACTACTGATTACGTGATCTAAGTTCATAAGATCCATTGATATTCATTATCATCCTCTAAAATAATGTTTCTAATTTTCTTATTTTTTTGTTTCACAGATATTTTCTTTACCTGTTTTAAATTTTAAGTACATTTTTATTATTTTCCTTGATAAAATAATGTATCGTATCAGTTTTTCTACCAACCAAATATAATTTTCATGGGTTGTGACACTCAATGAAATGTCATGATATATTTTCTTCTGACTCTTACAAAATGAAGGAGAGGATGTGCCTCTAGGTATTATATAATGTAGGGCATGTAACCATGTTATCTCTCCATTAGAATATTTCATTATAGTGTGTTCTATTACCCTTTTATAATATAGTATAATGGAATGTTTCATTGGATTTTGGTGATTTGAAAAACTATAAAAAATGACATTTTATTTTTTATTTCTTATATATTATATTATAAACACTAAACTACATTGTTGATTTATTAAATTATAAAAAAATATATTTTTTTTAAAAATTTTATAAAGGACTATTCCCCCAGCTGTAGTAAACAATTCACATTTATCTGAGATAAAAAAATTGTATCAGAGTTGGTTCCTTTAGATATTAGTAATATGGTATATTTTTAACTATTTTGATAACCTGAATTTTTTAAACCTATTAATATACTTAATAATGGTCATTTAAATAAGATGGTAGGTATTAATGGAAATGATGATTGAATACTTCAACCACCACATTTTAAAAGTAAGTGGTCATGGGTACTAGACAGATTGAATAGAATCCTAACCAAATCAGTCATGTTTAGATCATTAAAGAATCCCAGAGAAACCATATGAGAAACCAAGATCTATTCTATAGACACATATAGGTCATTATTTGTTAAATAATGATTTAATTGATAATTTAAATAATACGATTTATTATTATATATGTAGAAGTATGTATAATCATGTTTCATAATGTATGATATCCCATGTCATATAGATAATTCTACAAGTCAGTCACTAAGGCACAAAATTATTTAAATCAACTATGTTGGGTGCAGTATGTGCATAAAAAAATGATTTCATGACACAATACGATAAAATATTAAAACATATATTTCACATATTAACAATAATTACAAATGGTATGAGTAATATTTTTGAAGTACTGGATAATAAAATTCATAATGACAGGATTCTGAGAGAATTATGAAAAATATTTCATTCAAAGAATGTGGGGATCAATGAATGTAAGAATATTAACAAGTATACATTAGATAATGATATAATTTCTTTATTTTATAGTGATATTGGAATGAAAAATTTTATCAAAGAGAATTCTAATGGGAATAAATTTATTTCATTTAATTATAATATTAATCAATTATTTAACTCAACTAAATCTGATATCTAGGACTATGATGATGATATGACTAGTTTTTGTAAGAGGGAATATATTTTTATGGAAAAAATAGGGTACGAGACATTTTAAAAGAAAAAACAAAAAAATTGCACAATAAACATTACACTCTCAATAATGATGATGTTTCTGAATTATATTTTTATGAGTACAGAAAGAAAGTGTATCTCCAGAATAATTTTTCTAAAAACAAGATTTCTATAAAAGATAATGAAAAAAGGGGAATGTAAAATTATGATTTCTATGGATAATTGGATTATTCTGAGAGTTGAGATTCATGTAGTGACACATTATGTGATCATGAGTCAGGGAGACTTAATTTTATGGATACACATTTTTTGGAACATGATTCATGTTTTTCTAAATTAATAAATCATTATAATGTTGATCTTAATTAAATAAGGTAAGATGAAATTTTTATTATTATAATTAATGTATAATTTTGGTTATATGAATTCAAAAGTAAAAAAAAATTTAAAGAGAACAATTAAATAAGAAACCATAGTGTTTATATAATTTGGTAATCCACTAATATAAATTTTATAAATATTATACTATCCAATGAAATGATAAACATAAATTAGAATTTAATTATATTAATACAAGTGTTAAAAATCATGAGGAATATAAAAATATATTTTATTCATGGATATTGAACCAAAAAGAGAAAAATGATTGAATTAAAATTATCTAGCAGTAAATAATAATGATCGTGAATGATGTTTTCATTCAGTATCGGAAGACTTGACTAAGGTTGAGAATGATTTTAAGATGCATGATAAAACAATGATAAAAACATCTTCCATTTCAAATCATGAAATATATACTTCTTTACAAACATTTAAGAATGATAATACCACTACTACAAAAGCGAGCAAGTGAAGCGCCCCCTTATATCAGCACTAGGAAAAACCGTTGATAAAGGTTTCCTTGTATCAACACTATAATTATAGCGCTGATACAAGGTAACCATTATCAGCGCTAAAATAGCGCGGATAAAAAGACCATTTAACAGCACTATAATTTTAGCACTGATACAGGGTAACCATTATCAGCACTAAAATAGCACTGATAAAAATACCCTTTATCAACACAAGAAAAGTGATGAAAAAGACTCCCTATATCAGCGCTAAAATTTTAGCGCTGATACAGTAAGGATTTATCAACGCTTTTGTAGCACTGATAAAGGGTACTATTATCAGCTCTTTTTTAGCGCTGATGAAACCTTAGTGCATTTTTTTTAATGTCGGTCGCACAGTGCCCTCGTTTTATCGCGACCTAATGCTCTCGCAGAACTGGAACCCTGTGACTCCCCTCTTCCACCCACTGATATCACATTGTCATACCTCCACCACCCTCGCATCTCATTGTCGGACCTCCACTGCCCGCTGAGTTCGCGTTACCGGACCTCCTCCACCCTCGAGATTCAGTTTTTCGGACCTCCGCCGCCTGCAACGCTTTCAAGCATCGGTTTGTCGGACCTCCTTTAAGGCATGTTTTTCCAAATAATTTTTCAATATTGTTCTCCTCTCCCATTTGTATATCATTTTTTAACATTCTTTTTTATTCTATGGGTGAGTATTATGGATTGACCGATTGAAGAAAATGAACCATACTTGATGGAAAATGGTGTATAAGGGATGATTCACATGTTTTTACTAATTTTAATTATATTTCTCAAGAACATGGTTCTTTTTTACTTTTATTGTTGAAAATCATCATTGTTTTTTGGTGGGGTTGTTTGAGAAATATTTTGTTAGTTAGGTTGTGATAGATTCCATCGGGGGAAAATATGAGATGGTTGAGGTGGTAAATCGTGAAGTGGGGAAGCATCAACCTTTCCATTGTTAAAAGGATGTAATGAGTGGGTTATTGTGGGAGATGACATCGTTAGTTGATATGGTTTTTCCTTTTAGTTTCCCAGTGACATAAAATATAGTTTTTAATGATGAAATTGAAAAGGGTTTGGTGGGAATTGAATAACTTCATAGATAAAAATGAAATGCTGGCTATAAAACTATGATCACCCCCTACACAATGAGTGTATCGGGTGGTTCCCTCTTCTAGAATTCAAATATGTGAGTTACTTTACCGAGATATAAACCAATGATTACTCTTTATTCAGGAAACATACAACTCTAGGTGATAATACTAGGATGCCTTATGTGATGAAAATATGAAGTCCCTCTGTTATAGGAATATGAGATCTTATTTATCTCCCAAATATTGTTCCCGTGATTATACCTCATGAGATTATAAATAGATTCATTAGGGGATATGCCTAAGAATCCCCTAGGTGATGATCATAAGATCTCTTATTCATCTCCTAGGTAATGATCCTAGGATTATACCTCACATGAGGAGCATGAGATTCCTTAGGCGATATGCCAAAAAATCCCCTATGTGATGAGCATACGATCTCTAAACACTTCCCGTAGTAGATGATCTTATGTTCTTACCTAGTTTGATAAGAACCCGATTCATTAGTTGATGAATATTGAAATCCTTATTTTCTATGAATATATTTTATGAACCAAATTGGTGTAGATTCCTCACATGAAAAATGTGATCCATCTTGTGTAATAAGCACAATATTATAAAGGTTATTGTACTTGAATTCCTTCTGCAATAAGAATAAGTTTCCAATTATCAATCATGGTATGACTCATGTATTACAGATAATACACCTCATGTCATGAGCTAATGAAAAATTAATAACCTCAATTTTAGATGAATGTTATAGTTTATCAATACGCTCATCACCATTATTATATTCATCTAAAAGTATATTCCCTGTAACTAGAATAATAATTGTAATTAACTTGTGTAAACTAGAGAGTAGATCCAAAACTAGATTCAGAAACATGTCCTATATCTGGAACATAGACCCAGAATAGGAATCATACTCCCAGAAGGATACTATAGAAGGAATATCTAACATCCCATATTCCAATTGCAATCAAGGGGAAAATATTATCAACCATGGAGGTGGAATCTTTCCACCTTTGGAAATAGGTAAGGTAGGTTATGAGGACTGTGGCTAGCCCAAGGAAACAGATTCAATCCTGAGTGATTTCCCTAGTAGAGGCATCAAAAAATTACCCATGAGCCCAAATATCCAATTCAAATGGGCCTTATTCTATTGGAACCATACATATTAGGCCATACACTAAATGAAAACAATCCCACACATAGAGGAACATATCCACTAAGTGGTCTATACTCCTACTAGTTGAAAAAACCCCATAACACATAGAGTCATATATTTTTTGAATCCAAAATACACTCGTTAGGCTATATCCCCTTTTAGTTAGACCAAAAATGTATTATCACACATATTTACCATACCAACTTTCACTTGGTATCATTCAAAAAATCAACTATACAACTTGATGTTAAACTATATCAATTATTTATTATTAGAAGTACATTTCACATGGTTGTGATAAATACCATCAGTGCATTCACTAACCCATGACTTGTTGGAGGATGGTTTTAGGGGGCCACTACACTGTATTCTACTAACCAATAGAGGGGTATAAATGGGTATAGAACATCAAATAGTGTTATCAAGGAATTTTATTAGGAGATATGAATGGGTTTTATGTTAGGAACATTTGGGGATTTCAATGGTTTAGTTTAGAAAGTATTTCAATTGAATTCATTGGTATGTTTTGGGTGTACCTTTCCATAGGTTTCAAATTATGCTCTTTGTGGTTATTCATGGTTAGTGGTTGTAGTATCTTATTTGGGTGAAGGGATAGTCTTAGTGATTCACTCCCCCCTTTTGGTTTCCATTTCTTCTTGGCATGATCATCAGGAACAGTTTCACTTCCACCAGCCATGAGTATTTAGGCATGATGATATTGAATGCAGGGCAGAGAACTAGGAGTGGTAGATGTATCATTCTTGATTATTCTTGTGTTTGGTCTGGGGTGATTTGAAGAAACTATAATGAATCTAATGTAATTATATTTAATGAAGATGAATAAATACTAATGGTTAGGATCTATTAATCTCCATTTTTATAAGGAAGTGGTTCTATTATACTGTATTTGGAATTATTATTTTGTGTACTTGAACTATAAATACTAATATTTGATATTCAAATTGGATGGAGATGAATAAAGATTGGATGGATGGTAATCGTTTAACAATAGTGTACAAGAACGGAGTGAAAGAGTTCATCAAGTTTGAAATAGATGATGCAAAGGATCCTTCTCAAATCCTTTTTCCATGATTATGTTGTTGTTATTCTAGACTACTTACTCCAGAGGAGTTGGAAGAACATTTTATATGTCACAGAATAGATCGGAGTTATAAATGTATGAATAAACACGGAGAAAAAGTGAATATACCTACTGGCTGGGATAAAACTGCATTTTATGGATCATCAGATATGAATACAAATATGGATAATGAAGAAGACCGTATGGAGGATGTGATTACCGATGTCAATGATTATGAAGATCATAATGAGGAAATGAAAAAGAAAATTCAAGATGAACTCCGTGATTTCCCAAAATTGTTTGAGAAGTTATATAGTTGTGCAAAGACATCATTGTATGCTGCATGCACTAAGTATACATCATTGTCAGCTGTACTAAAGTTGTATAAATTGAAAGTAGGCAACGGATGGAGTGATGTCAGTTTTATGGAACTACGTTCTCTCTTGAATGACATGCTCCAGGAAGATAATGAGCTCCCATGCCGGACATATGAATCAAGTCGAATGCTACTCTCGATGGGAATGGTTTCTAAAAGAATAGTTGTCTACCCAAAAGACAGTATATTTTTTCTCAAAGAGAACAAATCACTTATAGAATTCCCAAAATATGGTGCTTCTCGATACAAGAAAGATAAATCCAATCCTATAAAAGTTTTATGGTACATTCCAATCATTCCAAGGTTTAGGCGTCTATATGGAAGTGAAGAAACTTCAAGACAATTGTCGTGACATGCAGATAAAAGATGTAAAGATGAGTTATTATGACATCCGGCCAACTATCCTCAATGGAAGAAAATTGATCATGAGTATCTTGAAATTTGAAAAGAGCCGAGAAACCTTCATCTTGCGTTATCTACAGATGGAGTGTATCCTTTTGGTTTTCAAACCAGCACTCATAGTACATGTCCTGTTATGTCGTAAAATTATAACATTCCACCCTGGTTATGAATGAAGCAGAAATTCATCATGTTATCTATGCTTATATCAGGACCAAAACAACTAGGTAACGATATTGAAGTTTATCTAGCTCCTTTGATCGAGTATTTGAAGTTATTGTGGGACTCAGGTGTAATGTTGTATGATGCTTATAAAAGTGAATAATTCACGTTGAGAGCGATGTTGTATGGGACAATAAATGATTTCCCTGCGTATGGAAATTTTTCAGGCTATAGCACTAAAGGAACTCAAGGGTGTCCCGTGTGCGAAGAAGATACAGAATCAATTAGGTTGAAACATTCCTCAAAATCTGTGTTTCTAGGACATCGTAGATTTCTACCTCATCAGAATAAGTACCGATCTTGGACGACATAATTCAATGGAAGTTCAGAAAAACGTGCAACACCGTCTCCACTAACAGGTGATCAGATGTTTGCGAAATAAAAAGATCTGAACTCTATTTTTGGTAAAACATTTTCGAAAAACCTTATGAAAATCGTTTGGAAAAATAGATCAGTTTTTTTTTGAATTACCATACTGGAATTGTTTGTACGTCAGAAATTTTTTTGATGTGATGCGTGTGGAAAAACATTTATGTGACAGTGTTATCGGAACGTTGATAAATGCCCCTGGCAAAAAATGATGGAATTAAGGCATGGTTGGACATGGTTGACATGGGAATACGAGAAGAGTTGGATCCCATGAAGGGTGATAATTGAATGTTTCTTCCTCCAGATTCTTATACTCTTTCTAGGGCGGAGAGATATCAGTTTTGAAACTTATTCAATGATGTAAAGG
The DNA here is from genome assembly GCA_963277665.1 of Viscum album. Classification (NCBI taxonomy): domain Eukaryota; kingdom Viridiplantae; phylum Streptophyta; class Magnoliopsida; order Santalales; family Viscaceae; genus Viscum; species Viscum album. The sequence continues at coordinate 2,069,157,801 of OY728121.1, forward strand.
TTCCAGAGGGGTACACATCAAATTTCAAGAACATTGTGTCAATGAATTATATGAAGTTAAAAGGTTTTAAATTACATGATTTCCATGTTTTGATGCAAGATCTAATTCCTATAGCTTTACGTTTCATTTTTCCCAATAATGTTCGTCATACGTTAACTAGACTTTGTTTCTTTTTCAAAGCTATATATAGCAATGTTTTAGACCCGGGGAAATTTCCAGCTATGGAAAATGAAATTTTCATCATATTATGTGAATTAGAAATGTTCTTCCCGCCAACATTCTTTGATATGATGGTTCATTTGATGATTCACATAGTGAGATCGATTCGAATTTGTGGTCCTGTGCACTATAGATGGAAGTATCCAATTGAATGGTATATGAATATTTTGAAAGGGTATATCAAAAATTGAAGTTTGCCAGAGGGTTGTATTCTGGAGAGATATATTTTTGAGGAAGAAATTTAATTTTGTGCTGAATAACAATCCGATGTAGAATGCATTAGTCTCCCGAAATCTCATCACACTGGACGCATTGCGGGTGAAGGAATTTCTGGAAGAGAATTTGTGACAGTCAGTATTACAGATCGGGAGAAGGCTCATCATTATGTTTTTCATAACATTTTAGGGGTTGCTCCATATATTGAAACTAAAAAAGAAATTCTTAGGCAGTTGAATCCCTCAAGGGATGAAAAATGGTTATCAGATACACATAATCACCAATTTATTGGATGGTTTTTTGACCATATTTTTAAGTAGTTGGATGAAAATCAGAATTCAATTTCAAAACATATTCGATGGGTAGTTGTTGGACCAAGTGTGTATGTATTATCTTATAGTGGTTATGTAATTAATGGTTATACATTCTATACAGATGAACATGATGATGATAGTACAATGAAAAATAGTGGAGTTACACAAGTGGCTGAAGCGATGCATGTTTCTTATAGTAAGGACAGAAATCCAATTTATGCAAATATGTCATACTTTGACATTATCAAACTACTATGGGAGTTGGATTATATGACATTACAATTTCCGATTTTTCAATGAAAATGGATTGATAACAACAACGGTGTTAAAATAGACGAATGGGGATTTGTGAAAGTTGATTTTAGAAAAGATGGGTACAAAACGAATAGTTTATAATGGCATCACAAGCTTAACACATTTTTTATGTTCCAGATCCCACAAACCGAATGTGGTCGATTGTTATGTTATCGTCCAAAACTAATGAAGGTTCCGATGAAAATTCAGTTGAGGACGATCCTTTTATTGGTACGTCGCAATCATTTAGGAGCAGTCCCAATGAAGACGATGTTTTTTATGTTAGAGGAGACCACAAAGAAGGGATTTGGATAGTCGATAGAGGTGTAAAATCCCTTCAAACATTGAAAAAAAGAAAGAGTGTTTAGTAAACAGGTTATATTTTTTTGTAATATAGATCTTGTTATCTCATGTTATTATCTTATCATTACTGAATTTATGTAATATGAATTAACCGCTCAACCACTTTTGCAGATAATGTCTTCTACACATTCTGATGCTCCTAACCTTGAGGCCGAACAAGTCTCTCAAGAAGATGGTGATGCGGCTGCTGCTGCTCCTGCTACTCCTGCATCTCATGTTGCTGCTGCTGTTGCTCCTGCTACTGCTCCTACTGCTGCTGCAGCTCATGCTTCTGCTGCTGTTGCTCCTGTTGCGGCTCCGGTTTCTCCTGCTACTCCTCCTGCTGCGGATCCTGATGCTGCTGCTCCTCCAACTACTCCTCATGTTGCCCCTGCTGCTGCGGCTCCTGCTGATCTTAGTGTTGAGGTCCAACAACCATCAACACATGTCGTTGATACCATTATAGATGAACATATAGATGATGTTGATATCAATTAAATGGTTGGGACTGAAGGACCAGCGTCGCAGAAATCACAGGTGTGTCGTAGTTTGACGGTGTTACCCAAAATTATTAAGGCGAAAAGCAAAGGCATCAAATTTGAAGTCAGATGGAATGCACGAGGCCAACATGTGAATCCCAAAAAGGCTATGTTTAGCAACTACATTGGAGTTGTCACTCGTCAATGCGTTCCGATTGACATAGATTCATGGAACCATGTTGTATCCGGGCTAAAGGATGTGATCTGGGAAGAAATTACAGTAACATTATGAATTTATTTCATTAATTTACTAGCAAATAAAATATTTAAACAATGTCTTACTCTTCTCAATCACTTGCAGAGTACATTTAAAGAATAAAATTCACACAAGGATTATGTACTAAGGCTTGCAGGAAATATTCATCGGGTTTTTGCACTATTTTAACAAGATGTCACCTCAAATATTCTAAAGGTAAAATAAACCTGCACCCAACCATTTTCTACGCTCACCTGATATCCCAAGAAGAATGGGATGCATTTATTGGCCGTCGTGGGGATGAGAAGTTTCAGGTACACTATGAGTGATAATACGTTGTTTGAGGATACCTGTATTCATCACTTTGATTGTTAATATTTCAGTTATGAAACAGAAACTCTGTACTGAAAATAAGTAATGTGCTTCAAAACCAACATACCCCTATCGTAAAGCAAGGATGGGGTACGATTCATTAGAAAAGAAATTGGTACGTATTTTAAATTTACAATAATATTGTTAGGTTCCAATAAACAACATCATAATTATTTTTCTCTGTTTATATATAGATTGATGATTCTAAAACCAAATGCACTTCGATCCCAAGTCATGGGCTATGGTAGGAGGCACGTGTGAACAATGAAGGGAAGTTAGTAGATGAGAAAACATAGAAAGTGTGGGAAATATGTGTAAGTATGACATGCAGGTAAAATAATTTGTTTAAAATTGCTATTACATAAAAATAATTAGTTATTTTCCTATATCTGACAGTCACAGGAATCAGCTACTCCTGCAGTTGATATAGACCTATTATCGACGGCTTTGAAGCAGCCAGAAAAATATGGTCGTGTCAGAGGTGCAGGGTTTTGGGTGACACCATGAGTATATAATGAGAAGATGAAAAAATGGATGATATAGATGAAAAATTGGAACAAATGAGCAAAAAAATAGCAACCCTTGAAGAACAATTTCAATGGAAGGGAGAGTTTCTAGCAACTTTTATGGGTGGGAAGAAATGGGAAGCCACAACTCAAGAACAACCACTGCATGAACATCCCACCCCACCCCCCACCAGCTTTGAGGTGAGCCATTCACCTCAAATAACTATCTTAGATGGGGTAATCAATATTCTAATAATTGTTCCCATGAAATATAAATCAGAAAAACATTGAAATTTTTTCTATACTCATCTTCTATAGGGTGATAAGATTGTGATTTATATCTGTCAACACCCACCTATCACCTTGTAGCGAGGGATACAGTGTTCAATATACTAGATTCCACACTGCATAATAGACCACTTCCGAAAGATCATCTGAAAGTGATGATTACTGTAGCTCACGAGGCAAAGGCAAAACTACCTATTCCACTTGATGACGATGATATTCATACGTTCGAAAAGGCTTTTGGGACATTCATTGCATGGCCATCACAACTTGTAAGAGTACATGCAGACAAAGAGGTATTTATTTCCTTTTATTTTCAAGCTAAACCCATAATTATTACTGAAAAATGGGTCTGAACCAATTATAGTTGTTATAGAAGGAGAAAGGGAAGGGGGTGACAAACGTCGGCTCAAAACCATCTAAAGGATCGACCAACCGATCCCAAGTAGCTACTGAAAGAACAATAACACCACATGTTCTCTATCCATATATACTAGAATTGAAGACTCATGTGGATACGAAGCTAAATGATGGTAATAGTCATATAGTGGTTTTCGAAGAGAATATATATGGAGAGGAAAGTCAAGATTTCATTGCTGCTGAAAATGTAAATGAAATCCTTGAAAACGGTTCGCTAGGCATCATAGTTGTAAATTTATATGTGAGGTATGTTTCCATGATTTGATTTTCCAAAAGCTGATCTAATGTTCAAGTTATGACTAAATGCAATTTATATTGTTGACAGACGCATTTATGAAAATAAATTGAAGGAATTTTCCCATGAGCCAAGATTTGGACTGGTTAGTCCTCATATCACATCAACACACCTAACACAAATAGAGCCATAAAAAAGGGATGCAATAGTGAACGACTTGCTAAAAACATTTGAAAGCAAGATTACAGATGATAGGAATTTTTTAATACCAACCATGCAGGTGTAATACTCTACAATTAAAGTATATCAATTATATTTTCACTTCATTTATTACTTATTCCTTTTTGTGTTTTTAGGAAACACTGGTTGCTAATTGCGGTGAACTTGGATACTCCGAAGATTGATTTTCTGGATTCAAAGCAAGGATATCCATCAAACCGACCACACATGATGGTGTTTGTGAATATGTAAGGAACTACATCTTACGTTTTAGTTATAAACATCAAGTATTATAATTTATATTACCTTTTAATGAGGATTCATTTATGATAGGGTGGTGTATCATTATCATCTAAAAAAGGAATGAGGACAGGGGCTAAGAATAGGGAGGCGAGAAAGTACTACGTCTGGACAAATATCATGGTATATATAATAAAATTTCACTATCCAAACACATCTCAACCAAAGTTACTTATTCTACTAATGATCAATTTTTTTTAGTGTCCAAAATAAACAAACTATAATGAATGTGGTTATTATGTTTGTAAATTTATGAAAGAGATCATTTTTCATCAGAAAACTAGCATCCCTAAAGTAGTATTTTTTAAAACAACGACTAGTTCGTCTAAGTTATTTATTAATTCTCTATTTTTTTATTTTGTAGTAATACTCTGACTGTCGAAAAGCCTCATACTCACAAGACGATATAGATGTGTTCATAAATGAGTGGGTTGCATACCTGATGGATGATTGCACACAAATACAATGAATACCTGACTTGGGGACATGCACAATTTGTTGTCATTTTTGTGAGGGGTTAAGGGGATCAAAAGATGAAACATTATTGTATGTAAATGTTCGTAGGAAAATTTTAATTGTTATTAAATAAAACAACCTTTCTCCAATGTGTCATTTTCACATTTTAACAGATGATATGCACCAGCAACATGCAAGAATGATGATCCACTCAAAGGGTCTCTATTTTGTTTAAAATGGACACGATTTTAAGTGAAAAAAACAACTGACCAACAGAAATCCGACCAAACACATTCGGATTGCCTTGATATTTTATAAGAAAAATAAAAGGGTTCTTGGTGATGTGTACGAGTCAATCCTGCCTCAATCTGAGGCATGGTGGGGCCGCTAGCACTCAAAGGGTCTCTCTTGTTTAAAATGGACACGATTTTACGTGACAACAACAACTGTCCTATGGAAATCTGACCAAACACATTCAGATTTCATTAATCTTTTATAAGACCGATCTAAGGGTCCTTGGTGACATGTACGAGTCAACCCCGCCACAATATGAGGCACGGTGTGGCCGCTATCACTAAATGGATCTTTATTTTGTTTAAAATGGAAAAGATTTTAAGTGAAAACAACAACTGACCTACGGAAATCTGATCAAACACATTCGTATTTCATTTTTCTTTTATAATAAAGATACAAGGGTCCTTGGTGATGGGTACGAGTCAACCCTTCCTCAATTTGAGGCACGGTGTGGCCTCTAGCTCTCAAAGGGTGTCTCTTGTTTTAAATGTACACGATTTTAAGTGAAAACAACAAATGACCTACGTAAATTTGACCAAACACATTCTGATTTCATTGATCTTTTATAAGAACGATACAAGGGTCCTTGGTGACATGTAAGAATCAGCTTAGCCTCAATCCAAGGTACGATGTGGCCGCTAGCACTCAAAGGGTCTCTATTTTGTTTAAAATGGACATGATTTTAATTGAAAACAACAACTGAACTATGGAAATCCATACAAATGCATTCATATTTCATTGATGTTTTATAAGAACGATACAACGGTCCTTGGTGACGTGTACGAGTCAATCCCGCCTCAATACGAGGCACGGTGTGGCCGCTAGATCTCAAAGGGGCTCTCTTGTTTAAAATGGACACGTTTTTATGTGGAAAAAAAACTGACAAACGGAAATCTGACCAAACACATTAAGATTGCCTTGATCTTTTATAAGAACTATAAAAGTGTACTTGGTGATGTGTATGAGTCAACCCAGCCTCAATCTGAAGCACAGTGTGGCCGCTAACAATCAATGGGTGTCTCTTGTTTAAAATAGACACGATTTTAAGTGAAAACAACAACTAACCTACGGAAATCTGAAAAAACGCATTTGGATTGCATTTATCTTTTATAAGAACGATCCAAGGGTCCTTGTTGACGTGTAAGAATCAACCTTGCCTCAATACATGGTATGATGTGACCTCTATCACTCAAAGGGTCTCTATTTTTTTTTTAAAATGGACATGATTTTAATTGAAAACAACAACTGACCTACAGAAATTCCACCAAATGCATTCAGATTGCATTGATATTTTATAATAATGATCCGAGGGTCCTTGGTGACGTGTACGAGTCATCCCCGCATCAATCCGAGGCACGGTGTGGCTGATAGCACTCACAGGGTCTCTATTTTGTTTAAAATGGACACGATTTTAATTGAAAACCACAACTGACCGACGGAAATCAGACCAAATGCATTCGGATTAAATTGATCTTTTAAAAGAAATATCCAAGGGTCTTTGGTGGCGTGTAAAAGTCAACCACGCCTCAATCCAAGGCACGGTGTGGCCGCTAGAACTCAAAGGGTCTCTCTTGTTTAAAATGGACACGATTTTAAATGAAAACAACAACTGACCTACATAAATCTGACCAAACGCATATGGATTGCATTTTACTTTAATAAGAACGATCCAAGGGTCCCTGGTGACGTGTAAGAGTCAACCCTGTCTCAATCCGAGGCATGGTGTGGCCGCTAGCACTCAAAGGGTCTCTCTTGTGTAAAATGGACATGATTTTAAGTGAAAACAACAACGGACCTACGGAAATCTGACCAAACTCATTCGGATTTCAATGATATTTTATAAGATCGATCCAAGGGTCCTTGGTGATGTGTACGAGTTAACCCCTCCTCAATTCGAGCCACGATGTGACCTCTATCACTCAAAGGGTCTATATTTTGTTTAAAATGGACACGATTTTAATTGAAAAGAACAAATGACCTACAGAAATCCAACCAAATGCATTCAGATTGCATTGTTATTTTATAAGAACGATCCTAGGGTCCTTGGTGACATGTAAAAGTCAACCACGCCTCAATCCGAGTCACGGTGTGGCCTCTAGTACGCCAAAGGTCTCTCTAGTTTAAAATGGACACGTTTTTAATTTTAAACAACAACTGACCTATAGAAATCTGACCAAACGCATTCGGATTGCATTTATCATTTTTAAGAACGATTCAGGGGTCCTTTGTGATGTGTAAGATTCAACCCTGCCTCAATCTGAGGCATGGTGTGGCCGCTATCACTCAAAGGGTATCTATTTTGTTTAAAATGGACAAGGTTTCAGGTGAAAACAAAAAATGACATACAGAAATATGACCAAACGCTTTTGGATTACACTGATCACTTATAATAACGATCCAAGAGTCCTTGTTGATGTGTAAGAGTCAACCCCTCCTCCATCCGAGGCACAGTGTGGCTGCTAGCCCTCAAAGGGGTTCTCTTGTTTAAAATGGACACGATTTTAAATGAAAACAACAACTGACCTATGGAAATCTGACCAAATGAAATCGGATTGAATTGATATTTTATAAGAATGATCCAAGGGTCGTTGGTGACGTGTACGAGTCAATACCGCCTCAATACAAGTCACATTTTGGCCGCTATCACTCAAAGGGACTCTATTTTGGTTAAAATAGACAAGATTTTAAGTGAAAACAACAACTAACCTACAAAAATCTGACCAAACACATTCGGATTGAATTGATATTTTATAATAATGATCCAAGGGACCTTGGTGATGTGTATGAGTCAACCCCACTTCAATCTGAGGAACGGTGTGGCAACTAGCACTCAAAGGGTCTTTATTTTGTTTAAAATGAACACGATTTTAAGTGAAAACAACAACTGTCCAATGTAAATCCAACCAAATGAATTAAGATTGAATTTTTATTTTATAAGAACGATACAAGGGTCCATGGTGATGTGTACGAGTAAACCACGCCTCAATCCAAGGTAAAGTGTGGCCTCTAGCACTCAAAGGGTCTCTATTTTGTTTAAAATGGACACGATTTTAATTGAAAACAACAACTGACGTACAGAAATATGACCAAACACATTCGGATTTCATTGATCATTTAAATGGGGGGTCATGGAATGTTATCTATCACGGGCCTCATATATATCATATCATGGTTGGCCTGGTATTCTAGGTGGATCATGTGTTTGGGTCTATATTACTTATGGGCTTATATCTGGAAGAAAATACTCTCATTTGGGAGGGCGGATATTCTTATAGGTCTTATTCCTTAAATGAGAATACTCTCATAGGGGAGGGATGAGATGTATATAGGTATTATTACCCAAATGAGAATACAACCATAGGAGTGGGATGAGATTCTTATCAGGAATATTCACTAAATGAAAATAATCCCATAGAGGAGGGCTGAAATGATTATATTGATTATGCCTCAAATGAGAATACACCCATATTAGAGGGTTGATATGCTTCTAGGGATTATTATTTGGATGATAATACTCCCATATGGTAAAGAATATATGCTTCTTAGTATTATTCCTTAAATAAGGGTACTCCCATAGTATAGGGATGAGATCCTTGAAGGTCTTATGCCTCGGAATTGGAATAACACATATGGGTGGTCTGAGATACTGTTGAGGGTATTCCCTGGATGAGAAAGCTCCCATAAGTGGATTTCCATGATGGAGTATAAATAAAACTCACATATTCGAGGTCAATGATAATTATGTATATAGTGGGGAGACCATGGTATATTAAATGTTTTGTGTGGTTCCTATGATGTACTCAGAGAAACCCTAACATTGGATGAAGTAGGTATGGTTGATCAAGCTTTAATACTTGAGAATCAATGTGTCATGATGTATATGGGGTAGGACTTGGTCAAACTATAATTTTATAATGTCTACACGATCTTTGTGAAATTCTTGGTAAAAGTTCTGCACTTGGAAAATTAATTTTGGTTTAATCATGGTCATGGATTTGAGGATCAATGATGAATTTTTTATAAGTTTTATTCTTGTTCTTTCTCAACTAGGTTGTGAATATTTCCTGATCATGCACTTACAATATCCTATTGCAGGTTTAATATTGGGGGTTTATTAATGAGTTTCATCCCCCCCCCAAGTATGTGCACCTCAGTGTGTGTACAAAACTTATAACTTCTTTGAGGTTGAGAACATGATGAATAGTGGATAGAGAAAAGTCCAAAGATTTATGTATTGATAAAACACACCCATGTGGGGCCTTAGGATTGAACTTGAAAGCCCCCTGGACACCCCTTACCCCCCCTTGGACAGCCACCCCAAACCCTTGAACAGCCCCCCAACCCCCTGAATTTTGAATTGATTTCTTTAAGAACATAATTAACTTATAAATTATGTGTTAATGGTGTATAGGTATAATTGTTTTATGGGTATACATGGTCTAATTTTCTTATGAATTATGAGTTAATTTTGTATGGGTATACTTGCTTTAATTGTCTTATTGAGATGTTGTTTTTTTTGCAGGTGTTCGGGTGTGCTGCTGTAGATTTATCGGAGCAGCAGAGAGGGAAATTATTGTAACATCCCAAGTAAGTAACGAATAATTGATTTTCATATCTATATCTTTTTATGAATTATATAGTGTTTTTGAGGCTTAAAATGAGAATAAATTGAATCTTAAGTGTGAAATACTCTAATATTTTTAAAAGATTGTTTACCGCCTTTTGATGGAGAACCATTTTTAAATATAACTTTTGACAATTTTATAAGATATAATTTTCAAAATAAACTTATTATATATTATTGGGACATTGAAATTTACTTTGGATAAATTTCTGGTATTTTTCTGATAATGTTCATTTTTCTTAATGAATAGTGAAAAGTGTTGTATTTTAATTCAAAACATATTTTTAATCTAATTTTTTAGATAGTTAGATAATCATTTTAATTGGTTTTAAAGTGAAATTAGAATATATTTTTACCATTTAATCCAATGGTGGTCATTGGAATTAATATCACTTTGATATTGGACATAAACGAGTGTCAATCTTTTGATAGATTTTGTTTCTTAAAAACACGCTATTTGATTTGACAGCGGGATTTAATTATAAAATTAATTAATGCAACTTCTATGTTATTAATTTGGTAAAATAGACATCATTTTTTAAATCAGAATATCAAATATAGCATAGGGTGAATTTTTGGTATTTTTTTGAAAAACCTTAATTTTTGATGAATAGTGATACCACAAAGTGGTAGTTACAAAAACTGATTTTTCATTTAAATGAATCATTACCACTTCTGTGATGTGAATTTAAAAACTCCAATATAAATTATTTTCATCATTAAGTAAAATTTGGTTCAATGGAATGAAAATAATATTTGGTGAAAAGTAACTTTTACGTTTTATTAATCTCGATTAAAGGTAATTAGTGTGATTTAAGATAAAAAGAGTATTATAATAAAATGAAAATATCTTGAAACTTGTCCTAACCATATTTGATGAGTCATGGACGACCAAGACAACCCATGTGTCTTTTTGTGGGACCCCATGGAGCCACTTGGGCAAGATAATGACAATAATGACTTTTATTTAAATTAAAAGTAAAAAATGACACAAACATGTATTGTTTTACTAAAACAATTTTTACCTGGGGTTACACAAGTCATATTTTTGACTATAAATTGTCATTGGAAATATAAAAATATTTCATACATCATAGTATTTGTTTTATAATTTTTATATAATAAATAAATTAAATTATTTATGACATCATGATGATGCAGTGATTACCTCATTATTTAACAATTTAAATAAAACAAAAAGATAATGTAAAATCGAAGACCTATACTTGTAAAAAACATATTGGATGGGTTTATTTCTAACTCTTATCACCTTATCTTCTAAAAAAATTAATGTGGGACCTTTTAAATCCGAAAATCGTTTTAAAATAATGTAACATTTCTTATGTTTCCAAGAGTGCCCCTCCTCTCCTCTTATAAAAGGCCCCCACCTATACCTCCTTACCCACACCTCTCAAGCCTTTTACTCGGCCAAGATCTGATAATTTTGTCTCTCCAAATTCCTCTACTCATCCTAGAATCCATACCTTACATAGGAAGCTCTTTAAGAAACCCTTTTGGTTCAAACCAAAGGGAGTTACCCGATTTTAAGGTAATGTCTTCACTTGTGTTCTTTTGTTTTATTTTTCTTCTCCAACCCCCTAAACTCTTTTTATACATTTATTTTGTAAAAAATCTAGTATCTTAAATATACTAGGAATTTTTTATAAGAAGGATTCAAGCTACACTTACACAAAACTACATTTAATGGTTAAAGAACATACTGTTTCCGTGGATGGAGAATTTCTGCCTCACAAAACGATGATTGTTCAGTATTCTTTTAACACCTTAAAAGTTGGCCATTAAGATGTCACTATATTTATATGTGATATATAATATGTTTATGTTTTACTTATGCTTCTGTATTTTTCTTTTATGGCATACCTTAATTGTTTCCATTATGGGTAAACACGATATCTTCTTTTTAGGAAGTGCGGACAACCGCCCCCTCAAAGTGATTTGATTCGTTAATGCCATATGTGGGACGTATAAAGGATGGAATTAATGATATTATATATTATATTATACCATAATTATAATAGACATTTATATCATTATGATTCCATTCCATAAAATATGAAATAGAAATTAATGTAGCGTTCATTCGTATGTACGGCTTACCGTCTCCATGAACGGTGCATTTCATTTCTTACCTATAATTATTATGTAATATTATAAATGCATGTATATACTGGATATATAAGATATATATGATATCTATATCATGAGTATAACTCTGGATATAATGGATACATGAACAACTTGTAATTATAAAGAGCTTATTTTTGACTCAAGTACCAATGATCGTTAAAACGACCGTTATTAACTTAAATAATAACATAGTGTTCATGAAATGGTAATAAGTGATATAAAAGGAATAATGAACTTTAAAAAAAGTTCTTAATCAAGTAGAAATTAACTCAAGTTTATTATTCAGGACATTAAAGAACTATCGAGTCATGTCGGACCCGACGTATGGGACTTCGTCTCAATATCCATTCATTGAGGCATATTTTGTTTTATACACAACTTTCTTTTATACGGTGTATAAAATCCTTTGAATTTTACGTAAATTAAAAAGGAATATTTTTTTATAAGAAGAGTTTTACTAAACGTCAAAAGGAATGTTTTTTTGTCGTACGTATGTAGAGATAATGACTTCTCCGCCACCGTGACCATTATTTGAGTTTCGACTTCCTCTACAAGCCATAACTTTTTTGAATGAAAAATAAATAACATGTTTTACTTTTATTTTATTTTGGTATTGAAAATGGTTTTCATAATTTTTTTATATCAATATGTTTTATTGATATCTTGTGATTGAAAAGTGGAAATGTTATGTTTCCTTTATGCATGTTTTATGTGATAGGATTATGTTATGGTTCTTGGGAATTGTTATGAAGACAGGTGGTTTCGTGATAATATAAGGGCTGGTGAGCTCGATATAGCTCTCCAATGCATTGGGTAACGTGAAGGAGTTAAACGTTAAGGTTTCTCTGAAGAGATTTAGGGAATATATTGTGATGGGTATTCTAAACGTAACCTAGAGGGTTACTCCCTACGTATGAATGTTATGAATGCCTCATGTTACATTTATGTCTTATGATTTCTATGATTTATTCATGATTTGATGAGGTATGTTAAGGTTCTTATGTTTTATGGGTAAAGTATGATTTCATTCTTATGTATATATGTACTCATGTTTCCTTTCCATAATTTTATATCCCTTACTGAGCTTTTTAGGCTCATCCCAAGTTTTTGAAATGTTTTTCATAGGTCAAGGGAATGGTACATGATATGATTATAGTGTCAAGGATGTTTCATGAAAGAATACATGTTTTATTTTAAATATGTTTCCATTGATGGGAAAAATGAATACTATCTTTTATGTAACCACTTTTTTTAAATGTGGAATGTAATGCATGTTTTATGATCTAATTTTCTAAAACTGTAAACCTCAAAAGATAATCAATGTATAATCTTGTAATAACTCAATATTATGTAATGTTTAAGGCTGGGGCCTTATAGTTGGTATCAGAGGTTGGTTTAGATAAATTTAGGAGTTATAGTTCTATTAAATGATTATCCAAACAGATTTTTTTATGGTTAAATTTAAATGATATAGAATTTGAAGATTACCATGTTGCTTCATCGAAGACATGTTTTTTAAGAATGTTTTTCTACAGAGAAAACAGGGAAGCGGTGCTAGGAAATCATAAAGAAGGAAATAAGCTTCTGAATCAGCATCTAGAGATGGTCGGAATTGGAACTGAACAGTTTGTTGCAGTGATGGTGCTGTTGACTCAAGCGATAAATGGTGGTGGTATCCATGCATGAGATCATCCAGATCAAGCGCAGAGGAACAAGTCAGTGGTGGAACATTTCATGAGGCAACATCCCCCAACATTCAGAGAATCATCTGACCATGTGCTAGCTGAAGGGTGGATTAAATCACTGGAGACGATTTTCGATGACATGGGGTGTTCAGACTATCAAAAGGTTAGTCTTTCTATTTTACCGTTTGAAGGGTGAAACAGATCAGTGGTGGTCGATGGTTAAAAATATCATGGACGCTGATGAGATTGATGCTTTGGACTGGGAAGAATTCAATGGTATGTTTCTTGAGAATTATTTTCCTAAGGTTGTTCGACTTAGTATGGAAAAACAATTCCTGGAATTGAGGAAAGAGGAAGACTCAGTGGCTTCCTATGAAGAAAGGTTCCCTCGATTGGCATGGTATGCTCCAAATTTTATCTGAGACCTTGGTAGTAAAATCAATCATTTTTACTCAGGATTAAAGACAAAATATCGAAGGGATTTAGCTTCTCATGAGTTCAAGATTTATGAAAACCTTGTTTGATGTGCTGAGAAGGTGGAAACAGAGTTTTCCAATGATCAAGTGTTCTATAACAACCAGCAGAAGAAGAGACCGAGGTGGCAGGAGAACAGAAAGAATTCTTCAAAAAGGTCTGACGGTAAGAAAACTAAGATTTCAGTTTGTGACAAATGTGGTAAAAGGCATGCTGTGGAATGTCTTCTAAATTCTAGAATGTGCTACCGATGCGGTAATATGGGACATAAGGCTCGTGATTGCACTAAAAATAATCAGGGTGATGGTAAGACCAAATTTTAATTACTCTTAGTGAAATGTTTTAAGTGCAATGAGATGGGTCACTATGCAAATGAGTGTCTGACAAAGAGCTCGAGTGATGGGAAGTAGTTAGACTACAAGAATAAAGGGGTAGTGAAATCCTTTGCAAATATTTCAGCAGATTTTGGGCCATCAAATGAAGTTGTATCTGGTACTCTGTTTGTTTTTTCAGATTATGCCAGTGTGTTGTTTGATTCGGGGTCTACAAATTCTTTCATCTCTGAAAAATTTTCTAGTAAAATGGGAATACCATCTCAGGAAATGACTCTTGACCTTGTGGTAAAAACACCTGGGGGAAATGGTGAGGCAAAAATAATTTATAAGAATCTTCCTATCCCTATCCGTGGAAAGAACATACTTGAAAACCTTATTGTTTTACCTCTAGTAGAGTTTGATGTTATCCTAGGTATGGATTGGATCTCTATTTACCATGCTAAGATTGATTGTAGAGCTAAAAAGTTTCTTTTTAGAAAGACTTTCAGTTTGTGTACAAGAATGAACCCTTAATGATGATAAAATATCAAGAGGTTGAGAAACTTGTAAAAGATGGAAATTAATGTTACCTTGCACATATTGTTGAAAATAAAGGAACTATTCAGATTAATGATGTGCCAGTGGTAAATGAGTATCCTGATGTTTTTCCAGATGAGTTGCCTGGAATAATACCAGATCGAGAATTTGATTTTACTGTTGACTTAGTTCCTGATGCTAAGAAAATTTCAAGACCCCCTTATTGAATGTCTCAAATTGAACTTTTAGATTTGAAAGAGAAATTGCAAGATTTATTAGAGAAAGGCTTCATTCGACCTATCAAATAACCAATGGGTGCTTCTGTTTTATTTGTTAAAAATAAAAATAGTTCAATGAGACAATGCATTTATTATAGAGCCTTGAATAACATTACTGTTATGAACAAGTATCCATTACCTCATATCAATGATTTTTTTGATCAGCTCCAGGGAGCTCAGTATTTTTCGAGGATTGACTTGAGGTTGGGGTACCATCAGTTGAAAGTAAAAGAAGAAAATATTCCAAAGACCGCATTTTGTACAAGATATGGCCATTATGAATTTTTAGTTATGCCTTTTGGGTTAACCAATGCACCTGCTGTATTCATGGACCTTATGAATAGAATTTTCCATGAGTTTTTGGATAAGTTTGTTGTTGTTTTCATTGATGATATTTTGGCATTTTCTAAACGTAAATAGGAGCATGAAAGACATTTAAGGGTTATTTTGAAAACCTTCAAAGAAAAAAAATTGTATGGTAAATTCATCAAGTGTGAGTTTTGGTTGCAACAAATTTATTTCCTTGGTCACATTGTTTCTAAAGATGGGATAACTGTTGATCCTGGAAAAACAATGCGTGTTGAAGAATGGACAAGACCCACAAATCTAACTGAGATTCGTAGCTTCCTTGGTTTGGCAGGATATTACCGAAGATTGGTTAGAAATTTTTCACAGTTATCTAGTCTAATGACTAAGCGAACTTGGAAGGGTGTTATGTTTATCTGGACAAAAGAATGTGATTATTATTTTCAGGAACCGAAAAGAAGATTGGTAAATGCTTTGGTTTTGGCACTACCCTCCAGGAATGGTCTGTTTTTTATCTACAGTGATGCTTCATTGAAAGGACTTGGTTGCATTATAATGCAGAATGATCAGGTAATTGCTTATGCTTCACAACAGTTGAATACTCATGAGGTAATTTACCCTACACAAGATTTAGAATTTTCTGATTTGTTTTCGCTTTAAAAAAGTGGAGGAATCATTTGTATGGAGTAAAGTGTGAAATATATACTGATCACAAAAGTTTAATGTATATATTCACTCAGAAATAATTGAACAAGGGATAGAGGAGATGGCTAGAATTAATCAAGAATTATGATTGTACAATTCATTACCATCCCGGAAAATCAACTAAAGTGGCCGATGCTTTGAGTCGAAAAAGTAATGCTTCATTAACAATGTTGTGTTTGGAATGTGATATTTTGGTTAAGGATTTGATGAACTTTGGCATAGAAGTTGTTGGTGCATGATTTTCTTCTGTTTTGTTTTAGGTATCAGTGAAATCTTCTCTATCAGACAGAATTAAGCAAGCACAGAAGCAAGACAGTGAGTTTCAGAAAAAGGTAGAGCTACTTCAGAAGGGTAAGTTGCCTGAATTCAACATTGATAATGATTTTGTTTTGAGATTCGGGAAGAGATTGTGTGTGCCTTGTGATTCAAAGTTTAAAAGAGAGTTTTTATGTGATGCTCATAGTTCTCTATTTTCAGTTCATCCAGGCAGTACTAAGATGTATAGAGATCTTCGGGAGTATTACTGGTGGGACCGAATGAAAAAAGATATTGCTGATTTTACTGTGAAGTGTTTTACTTGTCAATAGGTAAAAGCTGAGAGGCAGTTACCGAAATGGATGCTTCAGACTTTACTAGTACCAGAGTGGAAATGGGAGAATATATCCATGGACTTCGTTTTGGGATTTCCAATGAAACCTTGAGGTAATAATTCAATATGTGTTATTGATGATCGCTTGACTAAATCTGCTCATTTCCTCGCTATACGAGATACTTTTTCCCTATATCAACTTTACCGTTTGTATCTTAAAGAGATAGTCAGGTTACATGGAGTTGGTCTCTCCATTGTATCTGATCGTGATCCCAAGATTATATCTAACCTTTGGAAAGGCCTTGAGAAGTCGTTGGGTTCTGAATTAAATTTTAGTACAACTTTTCATCCTCAACCAGATGGGCAGTCAGAAAGAACAATTTAGACTTTGGAGAATATGCTACGCTCTTGTTCGAAGGATTATTAGGGAAGTTGGGAACAAAATCTTTCTTTGGTTGAATTTTTATATAATAACAGTTTTAATTCCAGTATACAGATGGCACCGTTTGAGGCATTATATGGTAAACGGTGTCGAACTCCAGCTTTTTGGGACGAATTGGGTGAAAGGAAGTTGATGGGACCGGAATTGGTAGACGATTTGGCAGAAAAAGTTCAGTTGATTCAGAAACACATGAGAACATCTCAGAGTAGGCAGAAGAGTTATGCGGATAACCGGAGGAAGGATCTATCTTTCGAGGTAGGTGATCATGTTTTTCTCAAAGTTTCACCATGGAAAGTGTGATGCGATTTGGTAAGAAAGGAAAGTTGAGTCCACGATTCGTTATATCATATGAAATTCTTGAGAGAGTTGGATCAGTTACATACTGAGTGTCTTTACCTCCGAGTTTATCTCAGGTACACAATGTTTCTCATGTTTCAATGTTAAGGAAGTATATGCCAGATCCATCTCATGTTTTGAGTCCAGAGGTAGTTCTGCTGGAAGAGAATCTATCTTATGAGGAACAACCGGTCCAGATTCTTGACCATAGGGAGCAAGTGTTTAAGAATAAGGTTATTCATCAAGTAAAGGTTTTGTGGAAAAACCACATGAGTGAAGAGGCAACATGGGAATCTGAAAATGCAATGAGGGATAAATACCCCCATTTATTCGATAAGTAAATAAATTGTGGAGATGCAATTTTATAAAGGGGGGAAGGATGTAACATACAATGTAAGTAATGAATAATATATTTCATATCTATGTCTATTTATGAATTAGATAGTGTTTTAGAGGCCTAAAATTAGAATAAATCCAATCCTAAGCATGGAATACTCTAATATTTTTAAAAGATTGTTTTACCACCTTTTGATGGTGAAACATTTTTAAATCTAACTTTTTACAATTTTATAAGATATATTTGTCAAAATATACTTATTATTTATTATTGGGACATTGAAATTTATGTTTGATAAATTTCTGGTAATTTTCTGATAATGTTCATTTTTTTAATGATTAGTGAAAAGTGTTATATTTTAATTCAAAACCTCTTTTTAATCAAATTTATTTATATAGTTAGATTATATTTTAAATTGGTTTTAAAGTGAAATTAGAATAAATTTTTACAATTTAATCCAATGGTGTTCATTGGAATTAATATCACTTTGATATTAGACACAAACGAGTGTCAATCTTTCGATAGATATTGTTTCTTAAAAACACGCTATTTGATTTGACAGCGGGATTTAGTTATAAAATTAATTAATGAAACTTCTATTTTATAAATTTGGTAAAATAGAAATCATTTTTGAGTTCTGAATATCAAATATAGCTTAGGGAGAATTTTTGGAATTTTTCTGAAAAACCTTAATTTTTGATGAATAGTGAAACCACAAAGTGGTATTTACAAAAACTGATTTTTCTTTTAAATGGAACTATACCACTTGTGTGATGTGAATTTCGAAAATCCAATATAAAATATTTTCATTATTAAGTAAAATTTGGTTCAATGGGATGAAAATAATTTTTTATGAAAAGTAACTTTATGTTTTATTAATCACGATTAAAGGTAATTATTGTGATTTAAGTTAAAATGATATTATAATAAAATTAAAATATATTTACACTTGTCCTAACCCTATTGTATGAGTCATGGCTGACCAATAAAACCCATGGGTTGATTTTTGGGACCCCATGGAGCCACTTGGGTAAGATAATGACATTAATGTCTTCTATTTAAAGTAAAAGTAAAAATGACACAAACATGTATTGTTTTACTAAAAAAAATTTTACATGGGGTTACACAAGTCCGATTTTTAACTATAAATAGTAATTGGAAAGATAAAAATATTTCCTCCATAATAGTATTTCTTTTATAATTTTCAGACATTAAATAAATTAAATTATTTATGACATCATGTTGATGCAACGATTACCTCATTATTTAATGATTTAATTAAAATGAAAAGATAATGTAAAATCTAAGACCTACACATGTCAAAAACCAATTGGATGGGTGGATTCAGAACTCTTATATCCTTATCTTATAAATACATCAATGTGGGACCTTTTTAATCCGAAACTCTTTTTAAAATAATTTAACATTTCTTAACTTTCCAAGAGTGCCCCTCCTCTCCTCTAATAAAAGGCCCCCACCTCTACCTCATTACCCACACCTCTCAAGCCTTTGCCTCGGCCAAGATCTGATCATTTTGTCTCTCCACATCCCTCTCCTCATCCTAGAATCCTTACCTTAGGCAGGATGCTCTTCATGAAATCCTTTTGGTTCAAACCAAAGGGAGTTACCCGATTTTAAGGTAATGTCTTCACTTGTGTTATTTTGTATTATTTTGCTTCCCCAACCCCTTAAACTCTTTTTATTAATTTATTTTGTAACAAATCAAGTATCTAAAATATACTAGGATGTTTTTATAAGAATGTTTCGAGCTACACTTACACATGCCTACATCTAATGGTTAAAGAACATAATTTTTCCCTAGATTGCGAATTTCTGCCTCACGAAACGATGATTGTTCAATATTCTTTTAACACCTTCAAAGGTGGACATTAATATGTAACTATATTTATATATGATATATAATATGTTTTTGTTTTACTTAAGCTTTTTTATTTTTCATTTATGGCATACCTTTATGGTTTCCATTATGGGTAAATGCAATATCCTCATTTTAGGAAGTGCAGACAACCGCCCCCTAAAAGTGATTTGATTCATTAATGCCATATGTGGTATGTATAAAGGATGTAATTAATGATATTTTATATGATATTATACAGGAATTATAATATACGTTTGTATAATTATGATTCCATTCCATAAAATACAAAATAGAAATTAAAGTAGCGTTCATGCGTATGTACGGCTTACCGTCTCCATGAACGGCGCATTTCATTTCATACCTCTAAATGTTATGTAATATTATAAATGCATGTATATAATAGATATATATGATATATATGATATCTATATCATGAGTATAACTCTGGATATAATGGATACATGAACAACTTGTAATTATAAAGAGCTTATTTTTGACTCAAGTACCGATGATCGTTAAAACGACCATTATTAACATAAATAATTACATAGTGTTCATGACATGGTAATAAGTGATATAAAAGGAATAATGAACTTTTAAATGGTTATTAACCCAGTAGTAATTAACGCAAGTTTATTATTCAGGACATTAAAGAACGATCGAGTCATGTCTGACCCAAGGTTTGGCACTTCGTCTCAATCTCCATTCATTGAGGCATATTTTGTTTTATACACAACTTTCATTTATACGGTGTATAAAACCATTTGAATTTTACGTGTATTCAAAAGGAATCTATTTTTATATGAAGCGTTTTACTAAACGACAAAAGGAATGTTTTTTTGTCGTACGTAAGCGGCGACAACGACTTCTCCACCATCGTGACCATTATTTGAGTTTCGGCTTCCTCTACAAGCCATACCTTTTTTTGAATGAAAAATAAATACCATGTTTTACTTTTATTTTATTTTGGTATTGAAAATGGTTTTCATAATTTTTTTATATCAATGTGTTGTATTGTTATCTTGTGATTGAAAAATGGAAATGTTATGTTTCCTTTATGCATGGTTTATGTGATATGATTATGTTATGGTTCTTGGGCATTGTTATGAAGACGGGTGGTTCCGTGATAAACTAAGGGCGGGTGAGCCCGATATACCTCTCCAATGAATTGGGTAACGCGAAGGAGTTAAGCTTTAAGGTTTCTCCGAAGAGATTTAGGGAATATACTGTGATGGCTATTCCAAACGCAACCAAGAGGGTTACTCCATACGTAAGAATGTTATGAATGCCTCAAGTTACCTTTATGTCTTATGATTTCTATGATTTAATCATGATTTGATGATATATGTTAAAGTGCTTATGTTTTATGGGTAAAGTATGATTTCATTCTTATGTATATATGTACTCATGTTTCCTTTCCATAATTATATATCCCATACTGAGATTTTTATGCTAATCCCATGTTTTTGAAATGTTTTTCACAGGTCAAGGGAAAGGTACATGATATGATGATAGTGTCAAGGATGTGTCATGAAAGAATCCATGTTTTATTTTAAATATATTTCTGTTGATGGAAAAAATGAAGACTATCTTTTATGTAACACTTTTCTTAAATGTGGAATTTAATTCAAGTTTAATGATCTAATTCTCTAAAACTTTAAACCTAAAAATATCCTCAATGTCTAATCTTGTAATAACTCAAGTTTAAATAATGTTTAAGGCTGAGGACTTATATTTATCATCTCTCTTTTAGCGATGATAAAGAGTTCATTTATCAGCGCTAAAAAAGCGATGATAAACTACACCGTTATTACTGCTAATTAAGCGCTGATAAAAGATAAGTTTATCAACACTCTCTTAGAACTGATAAAGTCTACCTTTATCATCTCTTACTAAGCGCTCATAAAGGGATACCCCCTTTATTAGATCCGGGATTTATAGGACTTTTTTAGTACTCTTAAAGCCTTTTTTTAGCGCTGTTAATGCCCGTATTTGTAGTAGCGTACGAATTTGGAAATGGATGTTTCTAATATTCAAGAATTTTTTTCTATTTTTTAATGTATGGAAAAATATGATAAAATGATGTCTATGGTGAAACCAAAATATAAAAAATGTATTTTATTACAAAAACATATTATCAATGATGAATAAGACTACTTTTGATAAAATATTTTAATAGATTTTTTTTTGATTCTATCTTGGTTTAATTGTACAATGCACAAGAATTATGCCAATGGCTGTACTTTGAGATGTATAGAGTCATTTGGGAATATTTAAAAAATTATAATTAATGTATTTTTTTCTAAAAATACCAAAAATAGGTTTTTATAAATATATTAGTTCCGAAATTTTGTTCCATTAATGTGATTGAACCCAAATTACCTTATTTAGTAAAACATTCTCAGTGATTTATTCATTTAATGAAATGTAACATTGTAGTACAAAAGATACATCGTATTTATATAGTGGGTCTTCTAGACTCATGAAATGTGTTTCTTTAAACATTTTCTTTTTATTAATGTATCGAAGTCATATTTTTAAATCCTCGATATTTTATGAAGTATTTATTTTGAATAATTTAGTTCATTGATATCTAATGTTAAATGAATCCCTGGGTATTTAACAAACTGTAATATAATATTAATTTTATTATTTAAGAAGATTATTATTCCCTAGCTATTAAATTTTTTTATATGAATAGTAATAATAACATTATAAATATTACATATAATTTTATATATAAATAAAACATATTGATAAGAAATGTTCTAAATAATTAGTACAATATTAATATTTTTCAAAAATATTATTTGCTAAAAAATGATTTTTTTTCATTTAATGTAAATATAGTAAAAGTAATTTTTTCTACTTTAATAAAATAAAATTATCGATAATAAAACTCATTTTTGGTATATACATGTAAAAATTATTTTTAAGTGAATTATTAATAATTTTATAAAGAGATTAATTTTTCGATAAATAAAAAAATACTAATATTTATTAAAAACAACCTTTAGTGTTTTAATCCTTTAAATGTTCTATACTATTTTAGATGGTTTTAAATGTTACATTTGTTCAATTAA
The DNA here is from genome assembly GCA_963277665.1 of Viscum album. Classification (NCBI taxonomy): domain Eukaryota; kingdom Viridiplantae; phylum Streptophyta; class Magnoliopsida; order Santalales; family Viscaceae; genus Viscum; species Viscum album. The sequence continues at coordinate 2,069,180,745 of OY728121.1, forward strand.
ATATATATTAATAAAATTTAGGTCATTGGAATACATATCATATTTAATTTTCATATTGTAAATATTTATATTTATGAGAATTTTGTTATATGGTTGAGTTTGGGGAAGGATTGCTTCTGTTGGGTCTTCACATACCACTTAAAAGTGTTTTATGAAAAATAAAATTATATTTTCAACCATCCATGTATATAGACATAACATTAAATTAAATTTTATGACTTATATGATTGGAATTTCAAAAAATGGATTCTAAATTTCTAATCAAAATAATTATTATTATATAATAAGGACAAATTAATTTTTGGTCAAACAAAATATTAGAAATAGTAACAATAGTTACTATACTTAGGTTTAAAACTATTTTACTAGGTCCTGAAAAAATAGGTAAGTATTAAAATGATCTATAAAAATATCTAACTCTTATTTTATGCCTATATTTATACCAATTACTATCTAATGTTCAAGGATTATCCATTTTGGATCCTTGGGGAATGTGAAAAATGGGGGCCCACAATATTCTTTTCAAAAAAAATCGTTGAGTGACCTCTACCCCACTTATAAAAAGACACACCATATCCTCTCCAATTCACACAACCCAAACACTTTGGATCAACCATGAACCACCCAAATCCCTTAATTTCTTCCCTTTAAACAATGAATATTCTGTAGTTTTATTACAAAATCATCCTACGAAGGATTTAGGAATAATGAAAAATGGGTTCTTCAAAGAATAGAAAAAAACATGGGTTTTTGTTTTATTTATTAATAAAAATAAGTAAAATATCATCCAAATATTAAAATATAAATACAATATTATCCACGACATACTGAGATATTATAATTTTAAAATTTTAACCTATATCCATATTATATTCCCTAAAATGGAAATGAAATTTTCTAATGTGTGTACGGTGCACTAAACCCTCATGAACCGATATAATTCGTTATAAAAAAGCACATCCCATGACAAGATATAATGATATATTTAACAAATTTTTTTATAAATTTGTAGTTACTATAATTATGGAGTTATTGTATCACATTTACCTTCTTACTTTTATTTTTGTTGGAATATGATAACATTTATTGAGTTTATGGTAGACTACCATCTAAACAATTGATGTGATTCATTATTCACTAAAAATTGAAATTGAAAGTAATAAGGATATTTTTATTTAATATATTTGATATATATGATATTAAAATGATTCTATAATGGTAATAAATATTTTAAAATTCTATTGTTTTACACATTAAGTAAATGGAAACAACATTCATGTGTATGTACAACATAACATCTATATTAATGGTTTAATTAGTTTTTCATCTATAGCTTTAATTATTTTTTTATAAATACATATATAAAAATATATATAGGATATTTATATCACTTTTAAAATTTTGGAAACTATTGAACCATTTTCACCATAAAAGGACCGTTAATACCAATCCATGAAATACATGAAAAACAAAATAATTTTTGTACCCAAAATGTGATGTTTGAAAGGAATTTTTAATAAAAAAGAAATAAACTTTAATGAGTAAATTAGATATGGTATGATACATATGAATTTAATTTTTTTATAGGTTAATAATAAAAAATATCCATTATACAATATGTTTGACTGCGTGTGGGGGAATTCGAGAATTAATGTCAAGTAATTTTATCTCAAAAATATATTCTTTGGGACATATGTTATGTTATGCAGGAATATTTTTTTTCTGTGGTGTATATACAGATCATATTACATGTTTTATAATGAAATTATTTATTTTTATTATTTTTTATATTTTAGTTAATATTATTCTTTTGCGGGGCTTATGATTTTAATAACACCAATATGGTAGAAGTTATATGATATAATCTCATTAATTATTGAGACAATAAATGGTAAACAGTCTGATGAAAAAAATAAAATGATATACCTCTCAAGAAACTGATGAATTTTATTTTTCAATTTTTCTTCATTAAAATACATTATTCATTTCATTTCCTTCCATTTATATACTCCTTATTCCAAAATAATGTTTTTATAAAAATCAACTTTATTTTAATCTTAGGTTGAAAATAATTTTTCTAACATGTCAATTTTTTTCTAGATATGTTTAAATTTGTTTTAAAAAAATTAAAAATTATTTATTGAATACATTTTAATACTTTTTTTAATTGTTTATTATTTCTTTAAAAGTAATTATCATTTAATTTTCAAAATGATGTGCTTTTCACTCATTACAAAAATTGTTAGAGGAATATTTTATTGAAAAAGTAGATGTGAACATCATTTCCCACCATTAGGATCACTAAATGATCTAATGATTCCATTATATGTTTCAATGAAAATTATTTTTAAATTAATTTTAAAATTTTTGTTTTAAAATAGGATATTTCAATAGTGAAAAAGTTATTTTCCTAAAGAAATTTTCCTAGAAATATTTTTTAAAAAATTCCCATATATAATGAAATCAATTGAAGTTACTCATGTTTTACTAGGGATATTAATTTAAGATATTAATCATATTCTTTCAGATTATGGTTATTTTTAGGAAAAAATATGATTATAAAACCAGTTCCTTTTTCCATATGTTAGGTAATGATGAATTGATGAAATATTTTTCAAACATGATTCCTTTCCATAGATTATTATATGATGACTATTTTATGAAACCCATTTCTTTTCATGGGATTTAGTATAATGAATGTTTCATGCTATTTTGGAAAACATATATATTATTTCAATTATGTGTTTAGTGGAACCAATATCCCTTATCAATTAATTGGTTAATTATTGATATCCCTTGAGAAAAATAGGATTAAAATGGGGTGTGATCTCAATCTGTTAAGAGAATTTTAATAATATGATAGGCTTTGGAGTGATCCTTTACTACTTTAGTGGTTTATGGAGTGAATCCCTTCAATAATTATGTATTTTAAAATGAACCATGACTACTAAGGAATTGAATTTTTATTCTTATGTGTATGCCAAAAAATTATTTCTAATGACAATGTTACATTATCATCACTCTTGTTCTTTGATTCCATTTTTATTCATGTCCTATGAAATTCAATTATTTAATCCATGATAGATGTTTACAATATATGATATGAAGGGTACATTTAAAAAATGTTATCATAACAATATTCTCATGATATATTGATATCTCCCTTGTTTACCCTTATAGAGATTCTGATCTCACAATATTTCAATGTTTCCTTTTCTAGTATATGAAGAAGATTATTATTTATGATATGTTTTCAAAGGGTTATATCTATGATAAAAATTGTGGGAGATGATATATCTCACTTGTAATCACAATTTTTGAATAGGAGACTCCCAAGGCACAAGACTTAAATGATTATAGCCTGGATTATTATTTTAGGAAATGAATATTTGTCTATTGAGATGTAATATATATGTATAAAATGTATCAGTCCCTGATGATGGAATTAAATCAAAGTTAAAATAAATATTTGAAAAATAGGGTGTGGAAACATTATCTTGATTCATATGAATAAGTATATATACAAGAAAATATAATGTTATTTTTTGTAAATGATAGAGAATCTTACATCCATAGTGTTATATACACTTATTGATACAACAAGTGGATGTGGAACTATAACATTTATACTTAATGGTTATATCACAAAAAACTAAACATCAAGTTGGACTCAATCATCACTTGGTGGCTGAAAATGGACCTTACTGCACACTTTATTATATCCTCCAAAGGGAAAGTTTCATAAATTCAGACATTATTTTCAAACCAATATGAAGTAATTGAATAATGACTAGGAATAACAACAGATAATCATAAGTTTTCATATATTGAAATTATTTTTTCTTAATATCGGCATCAAAAAAGTGATTTTATTCCAGATTAAGTGGTCATATACTATGATTATTATTTATCACACAATTTTTTTTTTGTTTTAGTGTATGTAAAGAAACAAAAAGAACCATGTTAATGTTGAGTGAGAAGGTTAATGAAATTATTTTCCTCTAACGAAACAAAATGTTATGGTACATGAAATGAAAATTTTATTTCTATGCACACAAGACATTCTAAAGATATGAATAATGAATAGATTCCAAACACGAAAAGGAGGGAACACCATTTTGCTGAGTCCTTCATGAGAAAATTTAACCTCTATTTTTTGTGGTTCAGTGGATCCACTAGTTACTAAGAAATGGATCAGTACAATTAAAATGATATTTTCTTTTCTCCAATGTTCAGTTCATTTAAAAGTAAATTTTTTTCTATCGTTTGGAAGGAGAAACTTATCAATGGTTGAATATTATCCAGAATTCAAGGTAACAAGGTTAGATTTAATCCATGCAATGGGATAACATTAAAAAATTATTTTTAAATATGTAATTTTTACTTATTATTTACATAAAAATGGATAATTAGTTTCTTGAGTTAAAAAACAATTATAATGAATCTATTGTTACCTATGAAGTAAATTTTAGAATAATTGAGAGGTATTGTTATGGTATTATCACCCATCCCAAAAGTAATGTAGATCGATTCTTTAGTGGATTAAATAAATTCTATGAACTTAATTTTAAAAAATGGTTTTAGTAGTTTTGATGATATTTTTTATTTTTATTTCATAGTAGAAATGGAGATAGGGGTTACCCATCAATCAAATGGTTTTGAGATGAAAATAATGGTGGAAATGAATTAAAAATCGAAAAAACATAGTGAAAAGTTGTTTACCCATCCTTAATTGTTAAGGTATAGATGATAAAATGTAGTAAATTATCATACAGGTATTATTAAATGTTTTAGTTTTTATAATTAAGGTAATGTAGTTGTTTATTTATAATGCACAAAGAAGAAGCTAACTAATGATTTTAATATAGATAAATTACCATATAATGCACCACCCAAACACTAGTGTTTCAAATGCATGGCCTTGGGAATTATACTATCTAGTGCACAAATATGTATGTTTGTGACCATGATCTATGTCAGTAACCTCTTAATCTAAGAGAAAAATTTAAATCTCATGTGATCACTATATCAAATGATGCTTATGATAAAAACATGGATAAAGGTACACATAAAAAAATATACCTTCTAATGTTTTATTTGACTATGGATCTATCCACACATAAATATTTGAATAATTTTATAAAGGCATAAAAATTCAAACCAAAAAATTAGATATTGAATTATCAGTTAAAACCCTTAATGATATCTTTATTTCATCCCAAGTCAATGATTCATCCCTTGTTTAATTTTGTGGGTATTTTCTTCATAAGAATCTCATTATTGTCCGTCAAGATTAATTGGATGTTATCATTGGAATGGATTTTCTTTTTTTAAACCAATACCACATTAATTTTGGTGGAAGGGAAGTCACGTTTTATATTCCAATCCAACCTATAAGAGTCTATTAATGCAATGATAAATATTAAATTACAATGGAAAATTATACTTTATAGGAGTTTTTATTCTTATTAAAAAGTGATTTGTATCCCAAATATTTGGTGGGAAATAGATCCTCGATGATATTCTTATTTTATGTGATTTATTATATTTTCCTAGAAGATATTACAGGTCATCTATTAAAATGTGAAGTAGATTTCTCAATAGAACTCATACATAGTGCCTTAACTTTTATCAATGAATCCATAGAGAATGGATAGAATTGAGTTGTATGAGTTGAACGACTACAGGAGAATCATGACAATGTATTCATTCATCCATCTATTTATCATTCGAGTTCAACTGTTCTATTTGTTAGAAAAAATATGGATCAATGTGAGTCTAAAATGATTATCAAGAGCCAAAAAAGATCATGATTAAGAATAATTGTCATCAAACATGTATTTATGACCTATTTGATTGGATGTATACATCTCAACACATTTCCATGATTCACCTTCATTCTGGATATCATCAATTTATTGGTAAGAATGATGATATTCCTAATATAAAATTTATTACATGGTTTGAAAATAATTGGTATATTGATATTCCATTTTGTCTTACTAATTCCCACACTATCTTCATGAATTTAATTAATTGAGTCTTTAGATATTATATTTATTATATTTTTGTATCCTTTATAAATAATATTCTCATATTCTAGATGGAAAATGAAGGTAATGAATATTAACTGAGAATTGTAATAAATTCCACAAAGAATGAGAAATTTTTTGAGAAATTTAAAACGATAGAATTTTGGATATAAAAGGTTTCATTTTGGTTCATATAATATCAAGAGAGGGTATATTTGTAGATAATTTAATGATGGAGGCTATTAATCATTTGTCCAGGAAAACCATTGAGACTGGGGTCCATTGTTTTCTTGGTTTTCTTTAATATTATCAATACATTATGGATAATTTCTCATGAATATATAATCCATCCACAAAGTTGACTTAGAATGGGAACAAGTTACTCTCAAATGATGAATGTGGGGGAAATATCGAGAAACTAAATAAGATATTATTCATTACACTTATACATACATTACCGTACAATGGGTAAGGGTTTTTAATCTATAGTGATTCATCCAATAAGGGAGTATAATAATTTCTCATATATAATGAGAGGATCCTATATTATTACTCAAGAAGATTGAAGGTTCGAGATTTTTTTTTCAACTCATGATTTTAAGTTTTCTACTTTATCTTTTTCTTTAAAGATATTGTGGAATTATATTAATGGATAATGGTGTGATAGATATACTGAACATAATAGTTTAAAGGATATATTCACACAAAAAGAGATGAACATGTGAGAAAGAATATTATTCGAAATGATTAAATATAATAACATCTCAATACAATACCACCCTAGAAAAGAAAAGAATGTGGTTGATTCGTGGATTTGAATATATCATGCTTTCTTTTATATGATGAGGATCTTATAAGATCCAATTTTTAATAGATAAGGAATGGATGGATCCTGAAATCATGATGGAATGGGAAAAATATTTTATTTCTGAAATAAGTGTTCAACCATCAATACATGTGAATATTAAATAAGAATAGAAGGAAGATAGAGATCTTTATATGAAGATTAGAAATGTTCCAGAGTATAACCTATTAAATTATGGAATGGTAAGGTTTAGTAACAATGTATGGATACCATCCATAATATATTTGAATAATATGTTGTTAGAGGATTCCTAAAGTTCATCATTCCCTATCCATCCAAGAAATAAAAATATGTGTAGAGATTTGAATGATTAATTTTTTGTCAGAGGAAATATGAGAGATATCTTAAAGATTGTATCTTGGTTGTTTATATGTCATCAAGTTAATACTGATAGGGAAAATTATAAGGTGCTGTTACTACCATCACCCATACTTGAATGTAAATGTGAAAACATCAGCATGGATTTTTTTCCTGGACTCCACAAAAATATAACGGGAATAATTCTATATGTTTTATAGTAGATCGCTTTATAAATTCAGCACACTTCATCACTATTTCAGAAAAGTTCTCTCTAGTTTATAAATCGGTAATATATATTAAAAAATTGTTAAGGATTCATGGAGTACCATATAGAACTGTATCTATTTGGGATATAAGGTTTTCCTTGAACTTCTCGAAAATTATTAATCAAGATCTTGATACAAAATTGAGTTTCTGTATCAAATATCATCCGTAGATATATTGTTAGTATAGGATAAAAATAGAAACACTACAGGGCATTATATTAACATTTTCTAGTTATTTAAATGGTATTTCTGATCAACACCTTCTGCTATTCTTGTTTTCATACAACAATATCTTTCACTAAAATATTCAAATATCTCTATATGATTTCCCCTATGAAAAGAAGCATAGAAATCAAAAATAATGGGATGATGTTGGTGAAATGAAACTACTAGGAAATGATCTTTCATAACAAATGTAAAATAAATAGATCAATTTGGAAACATATAAGAGTAGCATAATGTAGAAAGAAATGTTATGTTGAAAATTTACAACATGATATGTAATTTTATTTAGGTGTCAAGATGATTCTACGAATTTCACAACGGAATAAGTTTACAATATTTGAGAATAATGGGTAACTAAATCCTAGGTATATAGATACCATTTTAATTCTTGATGGTATCCAAAAGTTAGAATATCAATTGGTGGCTCCACCATACCTCTATCTAGTCTATGATGTGCTCCATGTATCACTTTTAAGGAATTATATACATGATCCTTAACATGTACTAAATTCATAGGACATTTTAATAGAGCCTTCTATTTCTTATGATGAGAAATATATGGAAAATCTTCATCGTAGAGAGAAATATTTCTCGAAAAATGACCACTAACATGGTCAATGTTTTGTTGCAAAACATCTAGTTTGAAGAAGATATATGGAAACAATAGGATATAATGAGGCCAAAATATCCTCATATATTTATAAAAAGTGACATTATCTTGAGGGTTAAATTCATTTAATGTGGTTTATAATGTAACACCTTTGTATTTTATAATCTGATTTTTTGAAATATATTTAATTTATTTTATATCTTGTGCTACATTCAACATAATTTTTTTAACAAATTGTGATATATTATTAATATTTTTTTTAAATAAGGATTTTATAACCAATATATTAAAAATGAAAGTATTATTTTGAATAAAAACATTATAAATATTAAGTGTAAAGGTTTTATATAAATAAAACATATTTTTAAGAAAATAATTAATTTTTAATAATGTCTTTATATGTTTGGGAATGACTATGTTTCCAATAGGAAAATTTATTGCATTATGTGATAAAATAATAAATTAATTTTTTCTAGTATAAGAAAATATATTAGAATAAAAAAAATTAATTTTTTAGTTTTACATGTCAAATATCTCTTTGAGTGAATTTTTGAGAATTTTATTAAAATAATAGTTTTCTGATGAATTGTAAGAAAAAATAGTTATTTTTATTAAACACTTACTTTTGTTTATACTATTTATCGTAATATTTTTATTTTAATATGATTTAATAATTAATATTATTAAAATAGTATATTTATTAATCAAATTTAGGTTATTTCAATCATTTCAATATTGATATTTGATATTGAAATTTTCTATACTTATGAAAATATTCTATTTGGAAAACCACTTTTATATCACATATACAGGCTAATTTTAAGTTCATAGTTTCCATTTATATGAATGGAACCTTAAAAAATAGATAAAATATTTGGAAGAAGAAAAAAAAATATATTATATTATAAGTTATATTTCATTTTTGGAAAATTTGGATGTAAAAATATTAAAAATTAATTACAATAGTTAATGTTAAAACTGGTTTACCAGGGTTAATATGAAACGAAAAGATGTAAAATGTACTAAAAATTGTAAACCACCAATTTTATGAGAATATTTAGAAAGTATCTCATATATGGTTTTATAATGATCATTTTGTATCCTTCTTCATATGTGAAAGATGTTGGAACACTATTCATTTTAAAAATACAATGGGTGTCATGTCCCCCTCTATAAAAGGAAACCCACTCTCCTCTTCACAAATTAAAAAACCATTTTTCATACCAGACCCACATAATATTTTTAATAAATTCTTCCTAAAATTAAATATTCCCAATTTGTATTATGAAACTTTCTTAATAAGGCATCAGGTATAAATCGAAAGGGGTTCCCTAAAGAAGAGGTAATTTTCTTGAGCATGTTTTTATGCTTTATTTATCATTCAACCTCCTTCAAATATTCTCCAAAAATACTAATACAATAACCATAATACCTCTAATATACTTATATTTTATTTTTTAATTTAATAACATACATCCTCCTCCACTTCCATAAAATGGGAAACAAAACAGTCAATCATGTGTATGGAGGACTATCGCCTCACAAACAGACTTACATCATTTTCCATCCCCAGCAATCACAACAAGATATAATGATGGATTTATAAAAATTATATTATTATTATGAAATTTTTATACATATGGAATTATAATATCGTATAAAAATTAGTACTCAATAATATTTGGGAATATAAAAGCGTCGCTCATGTGTACGGAATACTATAAGGTCACGAAGAAATGTGATTCATTCATCAGATAAACATTATATGAAATACAATATCGTTATTTTTAATGATCATATGTGACATATATGGCATAAAAATTATTAATTAATGTAAATATGTTATTTACATTTCTTTCATTTTTTCCATTGATAAAATGGAAATGACGTTCATCCATACACACCACCTATCATCTCCATGAATGGTGTAATTCATTATCAATCTAAAACATTAATGGATTACCATAAATACTTATATAAAAAATATATATGATATTTAGATGAAATTAATCATTATTTAGATGATGGAATAATCATAAAATTAACAGGACTGAGAATACAAAACTATAACATACTTGAAAAATATAATATTTATTACTTGAAAAATTATTCTAATAATGAATAATTTCATGAAATATCTGGGATCTGGTATATGTTGGTCCCCAAAAAATTATTAAATAGAATAGTTTTTTTACAATGGTTTTAAAAATTTGGTATTGAATGACTCTCAGAGTGCCTTGATGAATTCATACTACATCTCTTACATAAGGGAATGAAGGTGAATTTTTCATTACTAAATAACTTAATAGACCTTGAAATCCATAAATAGAATTAGATGTCATTCGATCTTTCTTTATTTAAAATTACAGCATAATGTTTATAATAGGTTATTCAACATGCATCAATATACAAATTTTTATATAATACATTAACCACAAAAATTTCATGTAAATAATTATGTAATCATTCCATAAATGGATAACCTTTTAACGCTTCAGAGAGCTAAAAAACAATGCATTAGATTGAGGGTAACAAAATTTATAAAAAAAAAGTTTTGCATTGATCCCCCATATAACATAAAGTAGCTCCTATTTTTCACATATTAAACATGTGAATTCTTTAGTCATCTTATGTCTTGAAACATGTTAATAACCTACGAAAAATCCTTATTGAAAACATGGATGTTTCTTTATTCTAATGTTAACTTGATAAATTCCTTATATCCAAAATTGCTTTAAACTTCACTAATGTTATCATAAAACACTTTTCAAACAATCCTTACTTACTTCCAAGGTAATCAATACCACATAATTTAATTATTCATATCCAACATAGCTTTATCCAAACATCATAGTCTTAACATATGTAACATATTAAGAGTTATCTTCTATTAATCATGTTTTTACCCTCATCATCACCTTTACATTTAATTGCTTTTAAATCAATATGACCTATTCATCATTTTCATGTAAATCCTTATCAAAAAACATAAATTGAACAATCCATATATATTTCTAATTTCATAATTTGGGAATAAAAATATGTAAGAACATAAATTATTCTAATTCATCCATAAGACATTAACAAAGATACATCGTCCTATTACATAATACCTCTTTCCTTTCACATTTCATCAATAGTCTAATCATCATCATAAATATAAAAATTACTTGTACCACCTTGTTGATTATCTTCTTGAGCATTCCATTTGCGGTATCAATTTTCATAATTATCATTAACTCTACTATTAATGCATTTATCCTTCAATGATTTCATAGAGTGACAAATATTATCATCCATTTAGTTAAGTGAACTCTTCATATTTCTATTACTGGTACTTGAATTGTGTTATTCTTTTCCATAGTCAAATCTTTTTCTTGTTCTACTATGAAATTCACATAGGCCACTCTTTCTACATTGAAGGCACAAAGGAATCTAAATCATCTTTCCTATGTGGTCTCCATTACTCGAACTATTTTGGAAACCCTTATTTCTCTTCTTTTGTGGGTCTGAGTGTTGGTTATTGTAAAAATAATAATTTTGTTCCATGAAAATTTATTAGGCATGATCACAACATACTTTACTCCAGTTATCATCCCAATTGACTTATCATCCCCAATTTTTCTATCACATTATATGTTAACCCAATTCCTTTTATTATTAACCATCGAATAAAATTATTAAAAATAGTGTCATAATAATTTTTTATAGAGTAAATCCACGTAATAATGAGAAATAACTTCTAGGATTTCAATATTACGACACCCACCTATGACACCATAGGATTATCCTTAAAGTCATCAGTATCCATATTTTTAGAAATAACCCTAGGTATCTCACTAATGTTTTCTCATCTAAGTTTCCTAATGATTAATTAAGTGTTCCATTGATACTAACTATAATGATCCAGGCTTAACATACAAGTATATTACATCATTTTTTGATAAACATTCCTCACATTAGAAAAATACATGGGTTAGGACCATAATAGTTTAGTTTATTCAGAAATATGGAACAAAAACATCTAACATAGTTGATTATTATCAATGTTTCTCATAAAGATCCTTCCCTTTAGCGATTCTATATAATATCATTATTAATAAACTAGGTAAATAAAACATAATAATTTGGTGATATTATATTCTTTGTACATGTAATGAAAAGAGATACATAAGCATAACATGCGCATAAGGGCATGAAAACATAGAAGAAAATTTGAAAATCAAAAACTGCATATCAAGGATTATATAAATGATTCATGGAATAAATATTGGAAGTTCATAAAACATTAATAACTATGGAATCAAAATAATAATCATTGAAATCAAAAAAAGAAATATTACATAGAATGTGTGGAAGACATATAAATATATAAAATGATTTCCATAGAAGTAATGGTATTTCTTCTAAATCCATTTAAGTAGTACAAGATCACTAACCATTTTATCTTGGTAGTAATGGTTCACTCCCATGACCATGAAAAAGACAAGGTTCACTCTTAAGATCATTTATAAAGACAAATTCCATTACTAAATCGAGTTCACTCCCCATTACAGCCGTATATATATGACGATATTTAAATCACTACCCAATACATTGGAATTATATACTTTTCCCACGCATCTCATTATCAAATCAATCATACGTGTCACATGTGATCATAAAAATTCATAATATTATAACCCATTAATTGAAATGGGTATCGTAATCAGGTAAAAATATTATAAACTGTTGATAAGAGAATGGTTTCATAATCATTTCATCAAACCATGAATCATGAAAAGAAGTTTTTTTAATAAGAATATTACCTCTGAATGTGAAGTTTATTTCATAATAATATAACCCATCAAAGAGAAATGGGTTTGATAATCAACATACCATAAATACATAAGACATTCATACAAATAATATGAATGGAACCATATGATCACTTCCCAAGAAAATAATTAGTAACACCAACAGATGTTATCTTAGGTGGGGAATAATTTAAAAAGATAATTTAAAAATATTTCATGAGGAAATTACACTTTATTTTTTGAGAAATATTTTTTAAAAATAAAATCTTTTTAAAACCATTTTCTTAAAAATAATCATAAAAACTTATAAAGACATCTTTGAAAACATTTTAAAAACGTTTTTCATTATTAAATTATAATGAAATATGTTAAAAAAATTGAAAACTGTATTCCATGAAGTCTTATTGAATATTCATGAAAAAAATTTAAATTTTTTTCATTAAATGATTATAAAAAATCATGAACATGTATTGAAAACTATTTTCCTTGTCAAATATAAATTATATTTGAAATCATTTTGCAAACCATTTCATTGAAAATACGTTGAAAACATATAAATAAACTTGAGAACATTTCAAAAAATATTTTCATTGAATTTAATTAGAAAAATATTAAAAGTGGCTTGAAATCATTTAAATTATTTCATTGAAAATATATTTTTTAAAACATATAAATTAAGCATGGAAAACAATTTAAATAATTTTTAAACATAAAATATTTATCGAAAACCATTAGAAAATAATTTTTGAAATATTTAATTCATAGAATTTTGGGAAAAAAATTCATAAAAAGGAATATTTTAGACAGGAAAAGTAATATTCAATGTATGTATGTTAATGATGGTGGATAAATTTGTACATTCCTAACATTTCTTTTTCACCGTACAATGTTTATAAAATTACCTCGATCAGAAAATGAAAAGACGATTGTTGTTTTTTTTAAATATTTCTTAAAAGGTAAAACAAATAGGTAAAAATGTCCATAAAAGATAATTGGATAAGATTAGAATATTTTTTTCAACATCGTTAGAAATAATGGTATTAATGGAAAGTGTATTTTCAATTGAAGAGCGAGGTAATGCAAATCATTGATAAAAAACATTCTCAATCATCTAATGTTCCAATTGGTGGAAAAATAAAACCAATACATTATGATATCATGAATAACAAGATCATAATAAGATTCATTAGTTTTCTTGAGATTTGGAACATAATATTTCATTAACTAATTCGTATTCATAAACAATCGCGATAAATTGTGATATTGTTTCAATATACTCTTACCACTTGGTAACATTGAATAAAACTCACCATTTATAAAAATTACATTAGATGAAGCATTAAATAACAGAAAATGGATGATATTCATGATATAAAACGTGATATTGTAGTATATAAACTTCATTAAGTATTATTTTTCATAATAAAAAATGAGTCTTCGGGACGGAAAATTGAGAAACAATTACTTTACCAATTGGGTTACTTTTGAAATATATACCCCATAATATAAAAATAGTAAAATTGATTTGTAAATAATCAATGAAATTAAGTTGAAGAATAAAAAAATTGGTCATGGTAATTTTATAAATAACACAAAATAAATGAGATGTTAATAAGGCTTAAATATCAAAGAAATAAAATAGAGATGAGAAAAATATTTAGCTTAGGTATTGAAATTATTTTTTTAAATTACATAAACCTATATAATAAAAAAATTATACATATACCATAGAACCATATTTCTATATATTATACCATATATGATTCACTTATGACTGTATATTACCCTTTTTATTAAGAATTCGATATTAATGCAATGTTTTGAGTTGTAACTGCATTGTATATCATACATGTTTTGACTTGATATTATTGGTCTTGTAAAATAGATCATGATTTAATTATTTTAATATTGTTAATCATTTGGTATATATCATATCTAATCATTAAAAAATATTTATAATAATATATAAAATATAGATATGTGAAATGTAATACACTGTTCATAAAGATGGTATGTTGTACGAATTTTTTAACATTGTTTTTGTTTTATTGTTCTATTGAGAGAAAATTAAATAATTTATATATATATTTATATAATTATACTAATTTTGGAATAATTATTATTTCATATATATCATATAATTTTACCCAACACAACCTTAATAGATCACATTTATAGTGTCAACAAATCACATATATTTGACGAGCCGATAATCAACATTTCAAAAAACGAAGTAGTCATATTTAAAAAAGGGAATTAATGAAGGAATGTGTGGTATAATAATTAAAGAAACATAAATACATTATAAATATATCATATATCATATTTAAATATATTTTCCATCATAATTACCTACCATGAGAGGTGGTATTGGGCAATAGGACAACATCGTTACGTGAGGTGATAGTTACTCATACAAAAAAATAGAATGTTCATTACACGTTAGTTGGATGTGTGTTTAATCGTAGGTATAAACATTATTTTAAAAAGAATTTTGAATATTGAGGATACAAATGTTATTATATAATAATATAATGAGAATAGTATAGTGTGTTAAGAATTAAAATAATGCAAAGGAGTTTGAGGTAGGATGATACATCTTCTTTCGGTAATACTCTTTGTTTTCAGCAAAGGGCTTCCATGGTAGGATTTATTCTAAACGGAGGGATTCTAGGTCAAATTTTGAGATTTATTGAGTTTTTTCTATAGAAAATGTACTTCTAGTGGTATAATTAAGTAAGGGGTGGTGGTGGTGCCCTTTGATAGGGGGAGTGGAATTCGTTTAAATATAAAATGGTAAACAATTTGAGAGGTATCCATTAAATCATGTGAATGAAATAATTGTTAAAATTAGACCCATGTACCTAATTGGTCATAATATTCCCATCCAATTAATTTTTTTACATTTTTTTAGGTAATTGTCCCGCTTAATATTAAATTTTGACCATTATGTAATCGTTTGTTTACTTTAGTCTCTATAATTATTTTTAACAACATTATGAATTTTTTTTTTCGAAAAACAATGTTGAAATTTATATATATTATAAATTATAATTATTCCAAATATGGAATCCATTTTTTAGATTATAATCAAATAAGTGGGAGAAAATAATTTATGGTTAATCTCGCAAACTTGATGACAAAGGGAGGTTTTAAAGTAAACATTTTCAATAGATTATTAGGGTTTCATATATAAATTTAATTTGAAATTGTTTAAAATGGCCCAAATTGGTTTACATGGTATAAAATTGATATAATTATTTTTAAAAATCCATTAATTTTCTTTTACTATAAAATAATTTATATTGAAATTCAGTATTGAGCTAAAATTCAGTATTTTTCATTATTAAAAAAAATATAAAGGTTCTCATAAAAACACCCACAATTTACCCAAAGTAAATTTTGATATTTATCTTTATAAAATGATTATTATAATTTAAAATAGAAATTATATTAGTTTCAAAAATCATATTTAATATGGGTTCTCAATTAAGTGGAGATAAACCACCTTTTTGAAAAATACATATTTTTTATTCAAAACGTTGGATATATTCTTTTTTTATTCACATAAAATATATTAGATGAGTATAAAAAATATTGATTAAAAATTAAATATATAAATTTTCTTGATAACATTAAACAAACTTTTTATTAATTTATTTATATAAAATTGTTTTTATATAGAATATTTGTTTTCTTAGAAGATTAACTTCATTATTTTCAAATAGTTCTTACATACACTTATTCTAATTGATAAACAAATAATTAATTAAATAAACACGTGTAAATAATATGTTCACAATTTAATTATTAATTTTCATAACATCCATCTTAATAACTAGGTTGAAGAAATAATAATATTTTAATAATCATATTAATAGTATATCATAGTTTGGTAAAAACACAGCCTGACATGTATTATAAGACATCGAAGGAACATGGTATTTTGTGTAATACATACCAAAAATAATCTTTCACATACCAAAAAATAGTATATGTTTTATTGTAGTCAAATATTAATTTGGTGTCTCAAATAACTCAAGAAAATATTTTTTAAATAAAAAACAATATTCACTGTTGCGTGAAATGAAAAAATATTAAAAAATATTAATTTAACTCGAATTTTATTTCATAAAATCTATGGGTATTACATTGGTAAAATTAGAATAATAATCCCCAAGAAAAGAAATAAAAATATATTGATATTTAAATGAAAAAAATTATTAATAATATATACCATAAATGTATTCCATAGGAAGTATATATACTACAAAAAATTACAAATTGTTGTATATGGCATGTGTCCCATAGAAATAATAGTGAGATGAAAATACCTCACATAATGTCTTTTCAATCATTTTTCATATTCCAACCACCGTTATAATATATGTGGATTATTATTAGTGAATTAAATAATTATATTTCTATCATACCATGTATGATTTATTTATGAACTCTTATCGGTTGTTTATTAATAATTTATTTTTAAAATCATTATTCATGTTGATAACATCATCATTTTACAAGCTTGTTCTGGTTCACAAGTCTTGGTCCTTATAGATTTATCAGCGTTCCAAAATTTACATAATTATAATAATGTTATAAAAATAATATATATTCATTACATGCATATTTATAATAATTCCTTAAAATTAGATATATAATAATGAATTACATCGTTCTTAAGATGGTAGGTTGTGCATATGCATCCACGATGTTTCCATTTTTTGGCTGATGGGATAAAATAAAGGTAAATTATAATTCAAAATTATTAAAATTTTATTATACAATATATATCATATATATTAATTAAATTTATTATAATTAATAGATATTTTATATATAAATATCAAATGAAACAAATTTCATCGTTGAGAGTACTCCATACATAAGTTCGAGCGATGTAATCATTTACCAAAATACTGTATGATAAAAAGGTAATAATTATATTATAATTACAGAAGTATAACTATGTTATAAATATCATATGTATGAATTAGATACATCATTATACGAATCAATAAAATATAGAAATGAAAAACCAGTTGTATCGATATTTCGAAATGGTATGTCTTACATACAAATGGGAGATACATAAACATTTTATTTGATGGGAAAGATGGTGTATAATGGTTTTCATCATAATCATAACAAAATTTAATCATATTGATCCTAATGAAAATATTATTTTATGATAAATATAGGAGATTAATATGAGGAAAATAAGTGTAGAAAAAGAATGTGATCGGTTAGAGTGATTACCTCTTCTTCGAAATAACTCGATTAGATCTCCTCTAAAGGGCTACAAGGTTTCTCTTTGGGAAGACCATAATCTCTATAATATATCTAGGGATGTTTATTTGATATTACTTCATTTTATAGAACTTATATATGGTTAAATGTAGTGAAATAAAGCGAGGGAGGATGTTTCCTCTTATAATTGAGGGGAGAGACACTTTTGGAATTTCATAAATAAATAAAATATAATAGGACCATTCTACAGTAAAATGATTCCCAATTTCATATAAATTCATTGGGGTATAAATTTCAAAACATATATTATTCCATATGTTCATTTAATATTTTAATGATTTATAAATAATTTAATAAAATATGAATCCCATAAAATATTAGTATTGTTAATTTTAATACTATTTAATAATTTCTCTAGAAAAAAATCAAGAAATGTAATAAAATTCATAATTTTTTTTATACATCCTTATCACATATATATATATAATATAAAATTCTTGGATTAAAATAATTATGAAAAATATTATTCATTTTTTGATTTTTAATATCATCTATTTGATTTTTCTATAAATTAAATAATTAATGCATTTTCATTGTGCATGCATTTAAGGTAATTATTTCTTTAATAAATATTGAAATTAACTTTCGTGATGAAGTTGTATCTCATAGATTAAAAAACACTATTTATAGTCTAACATACCATCTAGATAACCACATATTAAAACTTATTAAGAACTAGAGTGTGACATGTTTGACGATTCATTAAATAAAATAGTATAAAGGTCATAATCTTATCCAAGTAGCTCCCAGATTTCATATATTTTACGGTTGGATTCTATGGTCAATATATTATTATAAAATATTATTTATTTATGTTTTGTGTCATTTAATTGTTCTTATCATTTTATTTTGAACTTTTAATTACCCAATTTACCCATTACTATGGAATGAAAAATTCCTAAGTTTATTATACATAATTTCAAAATACAAAGGGGAAATATTTACTAAATTAGGGTGTCCTAATTAAAAATATGTAATCTATTTTAAAAAATTCAAATCATCTAATTTTTATGAGTTATTTTAAAATAAATCCATTATAACATAACGAAAAATATTTTTTTTGAAAAAATTCTCTTTAAATAAAAAATGATTTCATTCTAAATTGTGGAATAATATACATTTAAACTATTATAATCGATATATAAAAAATTAAAATTAAATAAAAAATGATAATAATAAATAAAATATAATTTAACATTGTAAATACTTTAAAATAATAAACAATTTTCAATAAAAAAATTTAATTTTTAGTATTCACTGAAAAAACAATATTTTTGGAAAATTCTCAAAAAAAATCATGTTATGGTATTTTTGAAATTAGTAAATAAAAAAAATTAAATACATTTTCTAAAAAAATAAATTTTAAATTATTATGAGACCATTCTGTATAGAGAATGAATTTTAATATTAAAATTATATTAGTAAAACTTGTGTAATTATTTTATAAGAATTTTTAAATAAATTTATTTTAAGTTTTACATTTGTATTTATTTAACAAATTAGTTAATAATATTTATACCCTCCAATCCACTGAATAGAAAATAATGGAAACATAATATTTTAATAATATTACAGGGTTTGTTTAAAATCATTTGTCACTATAATGAAAACTTTTAAAATGATCAAATTATTCAAAGGGAAATATTTCATAATATTCTCAGGGTGTTACACTATTACCACTAATGTAGCCTTGATTGTCTTAAATAACTAACAGGTGTTAATTGGTGATCATTTTATCTGAATTATTCTATCTTAATTCCACTTAACATTTTGGTCAAGATATTAATAAAATAGATATTAATGATCCCTCATCTTGTAAGGTATAGTATTAAAGGAGTGAACAAAAAATATGGGGTTTCAATGGTTTGAACTAGAAAAACAAATAATTTTCACGATTTATTAAATTCCATAATCATAGATTCTCTATTATAAACCCAAGTCGTTAAACTAGGGATCATCTTAGTAATAAATTTATAAATCCCCACTATGATTCTCTTCCAGACCCCCAAGGAAATAAAGCTTCTTGCAACCTGATATAACGGTTTGAATCAATCAAAAATGATATCCTTTTACACTTTGTTTATATAACACTAGTTTAGATAGATCTTATTCTTCAAGCATCCATGATCAATATTTAAGTGGAATCCCACTTCCTCAAGAGCTTGAATGCCCAATGATCATGATGATATCTTCTAATCATTATTTCCTACTTAGATTTTCAATGATCAAGATCTTTCCCCAGTACACCAAATAGTTGGATTTAGAATAAATTAATGGAAATTTTTTGAAATCTATGATTTATTTTCTATCTCAATTGGCTATTTTATAGAAAAAATATATTGTTATTGTAGTCATCACATTTTGATCTTATTCTTCCATCTCCCACACTTAATTATTGAATAATTATTAGAAGAAAATTTTTAATATTCTTTTAATATTTAAAATTCTGAAATTACCTTTAGTATTTATATATATGGATTTTTATCATTCAAATCTTGAAGATATTTTCCATTTTAACTTTTTAATTTATTATCATAAAAATTTTCATTAGAAATATTTTTCAATACTCATTCATATATTCAAGAATCTCACAATTATTTCTATATTTTAGTCTCCATGAAATCCAATTATGTAATTCTCTTTTAACTCTTACGAATATGCATGGTACAATAATATTTAATGTGAAACAATTACTCAGGGAATAAATCATCTCAAAATTATCATCTTAAATTATGATATACATAAATGATCATAATGTTTGAGTCCAAAAAGATAGGTATTTCAATTTCGAATTTAATTTTTTTAGAATACATATTTATAGATTCTAAATCCTTTTACATTGTTAGATATATTATGAATTATATCGTATGAGATTAAATTATCTTACAATTATCCATTTTCTTATTAAACCCTATTTTATTTGAAAAAAATATATACTTTATGAAATAATGTTTCTTATAAAGTGGTGATATTATCTTATGCACACCTCTAATATTAAAAATAATTACATGATACTTAAAATATTATAATGTGTTATGAAGATGTAAATAACTTATGATATTTGGGGTATATTGGGAAATATAGTATTATTGACTGTGTCCAATATCATATAAAAACATCCCCTATATAATATGAAACTTATGTATCTTATAGATTTGGGATATCATATACAAAAAACAAAATAAACATATAAATTCAAAACTTATGTTGAATTCAATATATTGGAATCTCCATAATACAATTTCTTCCACCTAAAAAATATGGAACATATCAAATATCATTGCTTCCCTATTAATGAATCTTTAGGACACCACTTGAAGTGACTATCCAAGGAATTTACAAACTATGTTCAAGGGTTTGTGTACACTATAATTCATGATCTAAACCACTCTCATGAGAATCATTATAGGATTATTCTAATTTTCATTAAACATTACCTAGTCTTAATGATATTGATTCTTCAATATCCCATTTATTCATATACTCAAGACTTCACACAAAAACATTGTGGGAAGTATTAGTTGTGGGTCACTAGAACTAGTAATTTAATATGAATATCATCCCACCAATCATCAAAATTGTGGTTTGTTAACTTATCATCATCACACATTGACTTTCCTTCACATTACATCATTATAAAAAATACAACATTGTCTTCAAAATTCCCTTTGGGTAGTCAATTATATCGTTATTTTAAAATTAATTTTCATATATTTTTTAAATAAATTTAATCAAATTTATTTTATATTTAAAATTAGAGTTTAAATTTTTTATAAGTATAATTAAAATTTTTCTCCGAAATATAATTTACTTGGAAAATTGAAAAATATGCGGGTGAATAATAAACATGTTATAAATTGTAAAAATGACTTAATAATTGATAAATTTTTTAAAATCATTATAATCATCATCGATGAATGAATAATTGATGACTTGTAACCATGGTTTCCACTTTTTGGTCACATTCTTATTAAGGTAAAATTTATCACCATTCAATCACATGGAATTCTGAAACAAACTTATAAAAAGACTCATATTCCAAACAAAATAAATCAAACCTCTAGATAATTTGAAGACAATTGAAGGGGTGACATACAATGATCATTAAAAATTTATTAATATATAATTTCTGATATTTAATACATTCCTTTAATAATATCAACACATGTAAATTAAAATTAATTATTTAAATAAATAAGTACATGATTTATTTTATTTATGATTTTTTATGCGGGTCGTTTATGTCCCCATTGTGATTAATAATATTATTTTTATTATGATTTCTTCAATAATTAAACAAAAAAAATTTATACTAACATCCATAAGTATTCGATGAGACTTCAGACGTCATTTAGGGCATCTATGGTGATAATGTGTGGGAATCAAGTGTGTGACATCATTTTATGTTAATATTTTGATTCATTCTCATAATTTATCCCAATAAAAACATGATAAGAAGTTGGTGTATTAATTTTATATATTAACTCTATGTTTTTGGAGGATAGTTAAATAAATTTGAATTTTGATAATAAAAAAAATGAAATAATTTAGTTTTATAATTTTTTAATGAATTTAATGAATAGAATATATATCCTTTATTTTATATTATTTTAATAAAATTTCCATGAAACCTATCTCATATAATAATAATAATAAATTATAATTTTAATGACCTGTATTATTATAATATATTATATTTAATATATATATATAAATATATATAATGGATAATTAAATATATATATATATATATTAAATCATTAACATCGTTTAAATCCTTGTATAAATATTATCCCACATATCATTTTTTTTATATTTTTGAATAATGAAACATTTTGGAACATTTGGGATCCCCATATTATTCTACCCCATAAATTTTATCATCCATTGAAAAATAATAATAAATTATTTGATAGAATAAATATTATATTCACATAACATTTCAATAATTTTTTTATTTTATTCACAGAATAAGTAAATAAATACAATATCCACTATTATCAGGACTAATTATTGAATTATTATATGTTTTTAATTAATAAAAAATAAAATTAAATTCACATATTATTATCTTCAAAAATACCTCGATTCATTTTATGTGAAATATGACTTGAGGAAATATTATTCAATAAACATGGAAAAAATATAATAAGAAAAATTTTATTCAAGTTAATCTCTTATGAATATTGATACACATAGTTTGTAATATTCATAGAAATTTTCTTAACAGTACTAATTCCTACCCATAGAAAATGAATTCTATTTA
The DNA here is from genome assembly GCA_963277665.1 of Viscum album. Lineage (NCBI taxonomy): Eukaryota > Viridiplantae > Streptophyta > Magnoliopsida > Santalales > Viscaceae > Viscum > Viscum album. Next base: position 2,069,204,418 of record OY728121.1, read on the forward strand.
GAAATATATAGTGGAACCTATGAAGAAAATATGATTCTTCATAGTGGGAACTTTATATAAATGATATTATGTAGTATAATCCCATTTTTATACTATAAATTTTTTTCAATAATGATGTATTCACATGTAATCATTATATATGTTTTAAATATCACTCATTTACATTAAAAATGATGTTATTTGTGAACTTGCATAGCCATATATTATCATTAGGCAATTATATCTCAGTTATTTTGTAATAAATTTATTCTTAAAAAATAATATATGAAAATTTATATCTTTAAAATTCAATTAATTCCAAAAGATACATAATGAAAATGATACTGACTACTCCCCCATGAGTTAGTACATCATGGTTTTCATTATACATTAATTTACAGGAATCAAGATACACATAAACATTGATATCAAGTTAATGCAAAAATAAACATGGTTATAGATAGAAATATCAAATTATAAATTATTAATGATTTTTTATATTATGTGTCCCATCATCATGATCATCCTTTTTAAGGATCACAATGTGTCATCATCATTTCAAAAATTCTTAATTAATATTTACCACCAACATTAGGTATCGAAAAACTATTTTTTATTTACAAAAGTGGGGTATCTAAAATATTTATGATTATTTTCATGGAGTTTCTATGGTATCATTATTATTGGATTGTACTAAAACCTATTGATTTGAAAATATTCATATAATGTATAGTATATTGTATTGTATAAAATTGTAAATTCGATATATAAGATGAATATGAAATATTTGAATACAGGAAAATTAATTGATAGTAAAAAATTCAGTTTTCTCTAACGAATAAAATCTATCTGACTACCACATTCACTATTCCAATCTACTATTAATTTTATTCATTCATTTCTTAATATGATTTTAATTGTAACAAAAATGTTTTTATTTACTCGATCTGACTTCCATGTATAATTTTCATGTAATACCATTAATAGTGAAATCATCGAGTAGAATAAAACTCATAAAGATATTCTCTAAATACATAAGAATATATAATGTTTTTAAGTTATATAATATATTATTATATGGGGTTTTCATAGTGAATGAAATTTTTTTTGAAAAATTAAAATTAATTGAATTTGTGTATATCATTTTATATGATATAGAGATATCATATTGGATCTTTCTTATAACGTTTTTCACTCAAATACCTGAACCATAACTGAATCATGTGTGATATTACCCCCAAGGGCACTCCTTGTTAACCATGATATGGATATTTTATCATGGGTCTCAAAATAAACATTCAATAAATCTATCTACATGAATAAAAACACAACTAAAAATTTAGACATCTTGTAGTATAATGTTTTGTTGAAATAAATGGAAAGAGAAACATGGATTATGAATAATAAGTCATAGATAGACATGAAATAATCCAAAAAATAACTCTTACACCTCCTGTAGCTCTAATTTTTATATGGGAATCAATCCCTCATCTTTAAAAAACATAAAATATCCATTGAAATTATAAAAGAGATTATAGTGCATATATGTATCTCAAATGTATTATTTTTTAGGATTCATGTCCACCAAGGTGTCCATCAATGGTGTACTGAAAAAATACCAAATAGGGTACCACCAGTGGTATCTCAACATAATAATGATATAATTGGTGTAGGAATAATCATTTCTACTTATTTATATAAAAATATAATATTATAGTTTTTTGTATCTGTTAATGAGAAATTGAAATATATCCATAGTATGGAAATTAAATTAGGAGTATTAATTAAATCCAAATAAAACCTATACCAAGAGAGAAAATATCTATATTACATTCTATGAGTCTCATCTATGAATTTGATAAAATTAGAACCAGGAAATGGTAAATTTTTTATACTAATTCAGAATGAAGCAGTCATGCTGTAATTATCACCCTATAATGGATAAGCGATCACATAAACTTGTGTCTAGGTTCTCTTGATACCCTTCCCTTATATAATAAAGATGGTTTCATGATAAAGTAAGGGTAATTGTTTTGATCATCACAATTTTAATATTATTTTCATTATTCCGCATAATTGTATATAGAAACTATAATCAAAATATATAATAGTGTCAAAATAATTTATATATAATATAAATGATCTTGCTTGAACCAAAACACTATAGAAACTAAATAATAAATATAGAATAACCATATAAAAATCATATTTCAAGGATATACACATGATCTATGTAAAACATTAACTACCAAATTATTCTAGAAGTTGTAGACATTCTCAATATCATATAAAAAAACAATTATTAATGTTAAATAAAATAAAAAATATCTTTATAAAGAAAGTAAAAATGTTATATATTAAATACTATAACAAGTTCTGTAAGGATGAATAGAAAACGTTATTAGGTATACTATCATAATATCACACTTCCCTAGTATCAATCATTATGGTATGGAATAATGAAAATCCCAAATATATAATCATAAATAAAGTATAATAATGGGTACGTTAAAAATTATAGGTTTATTTTAATAGAGTTCCATGTGTTTATGATACTCGAATATTAATTTGTACCTAGCTTCTTCCAATTATGGGTGTGGGAAATTCATTTTTATAAATTAATAAATTGATAAAAGTCCCAAACATTATATTAGTTTGGATTGTTATTGGTAGAGGTCACAACCATATTCAAAATGGAATATAATAGTACAATTTTCATAAAATTTACAATAATTATATATTAAAATTTACATAGTTAAATGGTCCATTTTATATTACCACCAATAATTTATGATTTAAAACCATAATTTGTTTTCATTGAAGGTTAAGAAATTGACCAATTATAAAAAATGATATGTTTAGTACATGGAAATCATATTTTATTAATACATTTAAGTATAAAATGAAGAGTTGAGGAGAGAAAAATAGTTTCAAAAATTACTAAAATAAATTATTTCCAAATTAAATATTCCATTATACATCCATATGTCCACATAACAATACATACACTGGTCATGTTAAATGATTAAATAAAATTTATCCCATTTGATTTTTAGGGTGAATCACTTATTCATAACTCATAAACCATATCCACTGTGTTACCAAAAAACCACAACATCTCCATAAGTTAATTATGGAAGGTAACATATAGACTATTCAATTTCATCTATAAATAATTGATTCACATTATAGATTATTCTTTATATTCATGAATATTTACATGATTTATGTATTCAGAAACCAAGGTGGTTTAGTCTTTGTAATGTACCTGAGATTACACATTTTCCTTAGGTCGGTATGATATTTTAAATCCATTCCTTATTTCGACTAAAATATTAAAATATTTCAGTATTTTATTAAGAAAAATTAAATAAAAAATATTTCAATCATATCATATGCATTACTTTTTGTGTTGGAACAACGTACCATGATTTTAGGTGATCATTATCAATCTAATGATTTATAGGAAAAACTATGAATCACCCATCCAAAATTTATAACCAAATGAACACCATACATGATCACTATAAATGAAGTACCAATTAAAATTGAGGTATTACCTACAAATCCATCACTATAAATTACCATAATACCATATTATCCTTAAAACATAAATAATATTTAAAATATCATAAATTAATTTCACCTTAAACACATAGTAATACCTATGGTTAAACATTCCAAAATCTTCTATAATTAAAAAAATTATTAAAGGAATGAAATAAATCCATGAAATACAGTATTAGAAAAAAGAATCCCAAGAATATTTGGTGAATTCTACCATTCTCATGTTAGATTACTCTTAAAATACCTAGTTCAACAAGAGATATTATAATAGAGTTAATAACATTGAAATATGGGAAGGATGTGAGACTTTCCTTTGAGTTCGGTGTGGCAAAGGCCAAGGAATATTTTTTGAATCAAGGTACATCTAGGATGGAGATGAAAAATACCAATGTAGACCATAGGAGGGAATTTCCTTATACTATAGAATAATGAAATTGAATGAAAAGAAAGGTGAGGTTTAATGGGAAAGAACCAAACTACCCATCCATAAAAACACACCCAAAAGCTATATAGTACCCAGTTCAGGGCCCCCATGTTCCTAGTTGATCCCTTAGGACACTAGGACTTCTACCCAATTTATCAGGATTATTTTGGCCTTCCACTGAGTACCTCATGTTACATGTAGGTGCCACAACTTTGTAGGCCCCCTAAACCACCATAAATCCACTAGATCCATAAAAATTGTACAAAATCAACTAAAAATCATCCAAAAACAACTTAGATCATATATCTTCCATTATATGAGAACATAAACCTCAATCAGAATAACAATTCAAATTGATCCTCTACTAAACCATCTAGAATTACCTTTTCAAATCATAATGATTCATTTGTCAAAGTATAACAGGCACTAGGTAATAAGACCCATCTATTATTTGAAATCACATCCCCATACTTATAAAGTTGTTTACTAAATGATTCAAAACTCGAAAATTTATGATACATATATCAAGAATTATATTAAATACATTTTATCCAACTCTAAACATCACATAAAAACTTCTAATCGCCAATTTACAAATTCATAAACTGAGGATTTTACAATAACCATAAGTCAAAACATCTTAAATCATTACATTCGATTCAAATAGACTAATTACATGTACCAAATCACCGTACTTTAATCATATCATTAATACGTGACTAGAAATTAAATTCGAAGAATATTTTAATCCTCCATCTTATTTTAATTCATACACCCAAATATAGACCGAATCATTAAGAAACTCTTATATATATATTCATATCAATTAAAACCATTAAATTAAAATACCTAAAAGACAAAAACATCAAAAAATATAACATCAACTTAAATTCTATATCATGATTTCACTACAAGACTCTTAAATCCAAATAAAGACACTAAACTATCAATGAAACATTAATACTAATTGATGTCTCATCATCATTATAGCTCCCCAAATACAATGAAAAATACAAAGTACAAACATAGGTACTCCCTTCCATTTAATTTTAGTTTGGATATATAATCCTCAACTAAAAAAGAATTCATTTTTTCAAAGAGATTAATCAACCTTTTTGTTTATAGAGAACCATTTTTTTGAATTGACATTCAAAATTTGTTATTATAAATTTGATAATTCCATATATTATATAAAATAAATAACTATAAATATTTTATTTTAAAAATAATTATAACAATTTTTTTTTTGAAAATTCATATTAGATTTTAAGAGGTATATAATATAAATCATACACGTGTTATGTTATGTTTTATTTTCAATCCAAAAAAAATTAAATTGCAGAATCACTTTCCAATTTAACTTCCAAATTCTAAATTCATTGTTTTATATCCTATAACCAATTGTTTAACAAAAATACTATCAAAATATATTTGAAAAAAAAATTCATTTTTAAAGATACAAAAGTAATATTATAACTTTTAATCACATTTTTTCCAAAACAATATAGTTTTTCAAAAAATGTCCCCATTAATTATATATCCTTATTTAAAACACATCAAAATTTGACAAAATTCTATATTTTAAATTTTTTAATATTGTTAAAATAGTTTATAGAATGAAACTAATTAACTCTTTATTAGAAATCATTGTGGATGACACATGTTCTCCTTCAACATGATTAAAAGGTTGTGACAAGTATTTATGATTGCTTTATTTTGAAAAACAAATCTAGCAAAAACATCAACTTTAAAACTGGAAATCTCACTTGAAATATATCCTCATGTATTATAATATAATGGTGTCTAAATTATAATATAACAATCGCCATTAAACTTTTAATATAGTGATAATAGTTGCATAATTTGAAATGAAATATAAACATCAATGAAAGTCATTATCATCATTTAGAACTAATTATGTGTATATATCATAATTTATAAAAAAACAGTCACAAAACATAGAATATAATAAAGATGAAAATATGAATAAAAAACAAATGCTTTATAAAATAAATCTCCAAATATGAGTTAATATCTATGAAAAATAATCATTTTTATCTCAATAAATAGAACTAATTGTTGGTTCAAATTAACCTAGTCATCAACAATATATATATATAGTATAATAATATATATAAATAGAATTATTTTGATAATAAAAAATCATTTGATTGTAAAAAATTATATAACCAGCAAGAAAAATAATTTTGTAGAGATTGACATCCTATGTCTTCTATCTATTGATTCCAAACATGATTCATGAAACAATGATAGAGTTTTCATATGGTTGAGTACTAAATAAAAATCAGGAGTTACATTCCATTATACCAAAGATAAAAAAATTAATTCCCCGATCGAAATATATTTTTTACTATGTAATAGGACATCCTAGTGAAACTTGATCTTCCACCATAAAAAGGTTCATGATGCCTTTTTATGGGTTCCATAAATATATATTTGATACCATCTTGTAATGTATAAGATAAGATACTTAAAATATATGTAGATCATGAATTCCACATCCCTAGGAACTCCTCTTGATTTATAAGAGATGGAAACTAGTGTTATGGGACTCTATATACATTTAGTGATTAATGTACTTTCTTTACTATTGAAATAATACATGATATTTCACTACTAAAAACTATCTTAACCTATCCATTTGTTGGACATTTAAAAAATAAAATGAAAACCAATTAGTGAATAAGAATAATCAATTATAATTTTAATAGTCTACAAATAACTCTACAAGAATACATAAATATCCAAGTAAACTAAATATCATATTATGGTCATATTTAGTATAAATGTCAAGATAAATATAAAATATTAATAAGACATTTCAAAATCTGACACTTTTCTACTAAAGTTTATAATATTTAATTATAGAAAAAAATTTATATTTTTTTAGTTATTAAATTTTTGTATATTTTTTAGTTAGAAATATTTTATATATTTATTTATTAGTAATTATTTTTTTCATTCTTTGTTGTCAATGATATTTATTTCTTCATAAAAGAATTATAATGTCTATGTCAATCCCCATATTTTGATATTATTATCATCATTAAAACATTAATAAATAAACTAGAATTTAATTTCTCTAAATATTTTTTTTTCAATACCATTCCAGGATTTTTTTAGTTATAATTTAAAAAGATGAAATCTATGTCGATCCTATTTCAACAATTTATCTATATCCCTGGATTACAATTTAATTACTATTTATTTTTATTTCATCCATAAAAAACCATATTATTGAAATATATTACAAAATAAAATGACATATATTCATTAAATATATTTTATATCCATTCATATAATGTGGTGAGGAATAATGAAAGACATATTTTTTGGAGGCTGTAGTCTAAATGTACACACAGATGATTCTTCTATTTCCATAAAATAAAAGGGTGATATATAATGGATTATGTTTTTATAATCACGAACATTTTATAAATATAGTATTTATAAAATATATACTCATTTATAATATTCTATATAAGGTAGTTATGAAAAACTAAATACGTTACATCATGGAGGTAGTAGTATGCATGCATGCATGAATGACGTTCCCAAATTTCTATGGAAGGGAGAAGGGTATATAATGGTTATACCATTAACATAATAATATTTAAGAGTAATAATTATCTATATCTCGTTAAATTATAGTGGGGAAAATTATTTAGAGGATAAAGATATATAAGAAAATTTTTTGGAAGTAATTGGCACTTCCATTGAAAATTTTAAAACTCTCTTTAGAAATAGAGGATTTAGAGATATTTAAAGGGTGAATGAAATGAAATTTTAATATATGAGTATTAGGGAATTAAAATAAGAATAGTTTAAAGAAGAATTATAAATTTATATTTTATGTAATGGGGTGGTGTATGTATCCTTATATAAGTTATGGGAGGGAAATGATTGTAATAATATAGTAAGACATGTCTATATTTAAGGAATATGAGTAAATAATTTGACAATAATTGAGGTTTTTTGAGGCATGGTATTAAATATACACTAATAAAACATTTTTATATAAGTTTTAAAGGATTCCCACTTACCTTATTAAACATTTACCAAAATATAATTTTACAATGATAACATATTCTTTATGCCCAAAAAATAACATTATTAGCTAATTTGGATATATTTATTCCAAATTACAAAAGCATATAATTTTTTCCAATTTAATTGAGTTATAAAAATTAATTCTTAAATTATAATTGATTAAATCATAAAAAAATTATAGAAAAACATTACTTATGTATTATAATATGAAATATATAAGTATAAATTAAAAATAATATTTCTCAGTGTATAATTCTACATATTAAATACATTTTTTAACAATAATAATTTTTCATGAAATTTATGTTATCCTTATACCCTAATAATGTCCTAAAATTATTGGTATTTATAAAAATGGTATATTCAAAAAACGACTTTTCATATTTTTCCTTCTTATAAATATATAATTAAACTATTTTTAATATATTATTTTTACCAGAAATATAATTTACCATCATACAACCATAATAGATAGTGTTTTTTGAAATAAAAATAAATAATGTATAAAAAGGACGTTTTATAAAAAGACATTTGATGTATAAAATGATCTTATTAGAAAAAATTCTATACTAATTGAATTTAATAAGTTAACTAGCATGAAATATTTCTATTCATTGTTTTTTATATGTATCTACAATAATCTGAATACCTCAATTTATACCTACCAATTAAATGGAATCATTGCAATTATTATATTAATCATAATAAGCTCTGTAGGGGTTCATTTATGTTCGGTGTTTCATGTGAAACCTCATATGTAATCATTATATAATAAATATAAGTCTGTTAAATTCCCCCTTGAAATAAATTCTACAATAAAAATTATAATAATTATTCACAAAACAGAATATATAACTGTATCTATGTGATATAAATGATTTAAGACATAATTTGAAATTCACAATCATGGTATCACTAAAGAACTCATTTTTTCTTTTTTATATATGCATTTATTGATATTATAATTCATTTATTTCAAATTATACATCCTCGTATATCTATAAGTCTTTTGAATTTTTAGATACATACTATTAATTACATCATTTTCAAGACTGTGATTCCAACAAAAAATTGGAAATAAATTGGATGTGATAATATGCCAATAAAATCATGGTAAATGATCATATAAATATGAACACTCAAACCTATGATGTCTTCTCGGATGAAATTTCAATTCAAACTATGATACATGCAGTTAAACAATGATATAATAATACAAAAAGTAAAATCATTTAGTTTTACCAAGGTTCTCTATGGTCATATACCTATTAGTCTATATAACATGACTAGTTATATATTACATCAATAAAACTATTTAAATCCTTTATAATTTTGGATAAAGAGAATGTGCATCATTAAAACATGTACCACGAGAGTGTAAAACATGTTCTGTGGTAAGGACCCCTTTTTCTCAAAGAAGGTAAAGATATAGTTAATACCCAACAATCCCTTTGAGTGTTATTTCCCATATGTGTATTTTTGTTCACTCCCGTATCCACATTTTTGTTTCTAAGAAGAGTTTTTTGCATGTTAATCACAAAATCTATAATTCACCAAAATTTAACAATGTCATTCTACACATTGACTATTCCTTTATGTTTTAAATAAAAATTTCAAATCCAAATCACATAATATAAGTAACCAAATCCCCAAAATGAAATTAAATTCGGCTTTGATGTAAACTCTGGCACCCCAAACATGCCCACTCTAGTTAAGACCAAAAAATAATATTCATAATAAATAGTTTTTGTACCAAGTTGGACAAACCAAGGTAAAATTACTTATATTTTAATAATATAAAAAAAATATTTAAAAAAAAATTAGATTAAAAAGAAAGAAATGTTTATTACCTCTGAGTATTAGATTCATAAGTAACATATCTTATGATACTTGTGAAAATTTCATATATAATAATACCACACTAGAATCACTTTTTTAATTCTAATAATTTATACTCATATCCATAGTCTGGGGAACATAAAAATTACAAAATTGGTAATATCAAATGATTAGTAACACAAAATTTAATCAATATGTAATCATGTTTTATATCATAAGTAAATGAGGAAATATGAGCATGGTATAAATATTGTACTAAAAAGAATATAGAAGAATAATAGTTTTTATATCAAAAAAATAATGTCTATAGTCTAAAATGATCAAACATATACCATATAACAGCTGTGCTGAAATTTGAGCTAATATATATGATCCATAGTAGCATAAAATAATCATTAAAAATTGAAATGTAATATAATGATAAACCATAGGAATTCATAACCTAGTGGAGTAGGAATTACTATCTAATTCCCATAACATTGTAGGATTGGGATAATGACCCAAGTACCCTCTTTTGATTGGTATAAAAAAACATGTACCCACTTTGTGTTGGTATGAAAACCCATTTACCCTCTTGTTCATGGGATTAAAATAAATGTACCGACAATGTAATAGGATAACAAATCATATATCCATGTAGGATTTGGAAATCAACACATGAATCCTTTTGAATTGGGTTAACTACCCTTTTACTATTTGAGATCATGAGATATTAATCATCACCCAACACATCGGTGGATTATCAAAACATATCCCACTCATTACATAACAAAAACTATGAAAAAGTATTTCCTAAGAGGCTGAAAAAATCATCATATAATCTTATCGTAATTGAATTCTTTAAAAATGGGTAAGATTAATAATTACATAAAAAATCATCATCATAAGTCATCCATTGATTGAAGGTGGATAGTATCATAAAAAAATATCCCATGTAAAAAATATGGAATCTCAAATGATTTTAACATAGATGAAAATATCCTTGGTCAAAAGAACACATCGAACAATACTACATTAGGAGGGATCAATAATTGTATCATTTGATATCGAGAGTTAAATAACCTAAATTAAAATTAGGAAAAAAAATTCATATGGTAATTCATGCTTTATTAATTAAAAACCTTATATTATATGATTTTTTTGAAATAAATATTTATTTGATATCATGTGTTACATGAAATATCGAGTTTAATCGAACCATGAAATAGTGTTAAAATATTATGGTTAATGTGAGAATTATCACAGAGAAGATGGATTGGAGGGTAAGAAAATGAATTAATAATTAAAAAAATTATTTTTTAATATTGTAGGAAATAAATTGAATTGTTATCAATTTGATTATAATTGAAAATAAAAATCAATCGAAATAAAGATAATTGTTTTTATATAAAACATTTTAACTGGATATGTGTTTTTATATTAATAAATTATTTAATTAACTATTGAAAAATTATTTAAATAAAATTTATAAATTATTTTTGAATTAATATTTTTATCATTCATCTCTTTTTTTTGTATGAATGGGATATGAATAAATCTAATGTTATTTATGAAAATGTATGTTTATTTATAAAAATAGTTCTTGTAGTGGTTTGTCTGATTATTTTAAAATTAATTTTTTAAAAATTTAGAAAATATATCTAAAAATATAAAAAAAAATTATGGAAAAAAAATTTCAAATTATTTTATAGTGATTGTTTTTAGAATTTTATTAAAATATTTTGTTTTCAATGAATAGTTAATATACATATTTTAATTAAAAATTATCATTTCATTTAATGAATTTTAATGAATAAATTTATTTTAAATTGGTATTAAAAATAGAAGCAGTTAATTTTTTTATTATTAATAAAATTCAAATCCTTTTAATCAGTTTAATGTAAAATTTCAATATAAGTTTTCTAAATTATTAACGATACATTTTCATAGGAAAACCACATTCCACACCATTTGTGGTTTTAAATTTTAATGCTATTAATTTTATTTTATAAATTGTATATCATATATTGAATCAATATAATTAATATTAGGTTATATTTTAAACATGATATTTTGTTAAAATGAATATTAAAAAAGGGAAAAATCTGTTGCCAATTTAAAGGATAAAAAAAGATTATTGAGAGATAAACAAAAAATATAATGGTTAATATGATATAAAAATATTATTAAACCCCATTGATTAGTTTTATTTCTACCTTAACCTCATCACCTATGAATATGAGCCATTTTGGATCCTTGTGTCTAAGAAATGGACATGACATTATTTTAAAACATTGAAAATTTACAGGTGTGGTACTCACCATATTTATAAAAGGAAACCCCCTCTCCTATCCTCTCCACATATCATGATCAATTTGGTTCAGTCATTACATATCAAAATAATTTACCTACAATCCTTATCAATACCAAGAGTAATTTTTTATCATAAAAACATTATATTTTGGATTTATTTACTAACATAAAAAGGTTGTCTGAAGAAGATGTCTAGTTCCAAACCATGCATTTTCATTTTACATCTTTTATACCACCATAAAACCCTATAAAAATTTATGAAAAAATAAAAACATAATATTCAATATAATTATTTGTTATTATGTTAATGGAATAACCTATATTTATATCATCTTCCATAAAATGGTAAACAAAACTGTCGATCATGTGTATCCTGGACTCCCTCCCAATGAAACGATGTAATTCGTTTTCCATCACCACCAATCCGAGATGGATATAATAATGCATTATATATGTATATATATGATATTTAAAAAATATCCATAATTTAGATATTATAATATCCCATCTACCATCTTACCTTTCATTATTTGGAAAATGGTAACGTCACAAGTGCAAACATGTGGACTACCGCCTCCATGTAGCAATGTGATTCATTTTCCATTTCTGATTTAAATGGATGGTAACAAGGATATATTTATGGAATATATATGATATATGTTTTTTAATAAGGATCTTTAAATGTTTATTTTGTAATGACCCAGAACCTCATGACCTCGTCCTTTTCCAATTATCGGCGCGACAGATCGGTGCGACCGATCGGTGAGACCAATCGGCGCGACCAATCGAGGGGACCGATCTGTGAGACCAATTGGCTCGACCGATCAGTGAGACCGATCGGTGAGACCGTTCTGCACGACCGATCGGTGCGACCTATCGGTGAGACCGATCGGTGTCACCCAGCCTTGTTGGGTTTTTCTCCTTCATCCTCCCCTGTAACCCCACTTTTAGGCCCTTTTTACTTTTTGATTCGTTTCAAGGCCGTTTTTAATCCATAATGAATATCTAAAAATCCAGAGAAGCCTCCCTATTAAATAACAATTAATCTAGTCATGTGTAACCACCCAACCGACTGGGATAACCACAGTTCGACATCCAAGGCATTCAAATTTCTTATTCCATAACAATGATATTTTATCTATATATCACATAAGAAGTTCTTCTTCACCCATTATTCCCTTCTTGACCGACTTCTCTCTTCTTACTTGTGTGTTTGAAGTCCTTTGTTACCGAGGCAAGTGGTGCACCTCTGTCGGAGCCCTGCATGTCGCACATCCCCAGTTCCTAGGGTGTGGAGAAAAAATTCAATTGTTGATCAATCAGGTAGGGTTTCACCTTCGTCTCTCCTTTCTGTGTATCATGCAGGGTGGGTATGCTTTGGTTTCTATAGAATTGGATGAACCAAACTTTAATGAAGATAATAAAAGGATTCTAAAGAATAAAGGGGAGGGGTGTGATCGATGATGCTTTGTTTGATGATTTCTGAATTTTGTGGGCTTTTGCCTACTAAAAATCATGTTCGTTGGTGGTATTTGTCTTTACACTAATGAACCCTTATCTCTGGTGATGCTTAAATGGATTTTATCATGATTGTGAACCGCTGATCTGTAAATGAATTTTGTTAATTACGTATATTCGTCTGTATAAATTTAAAGCACCAGCATCAACCCTTTCTGTGATAACCCCGGCTAAAGCACACCGAGATTGAAATCAAGGGGTGTGTTAAATATTTTAAATCTAAAAATACCGGCATGGTCCTGCTTTTTGTTGGTGGTAGTGGTTTGGTTATTTCCTTTCACGGGCTGATTGTTGGGTGATATGGGTGGGGATGGGATCCCCTATGGTTATGCTTTCAGTTGTGAATTTATGGTCAGGTGGTTACTTTGATTATATCATGAATTGGTGTGGGATCCTCTGTTGTTGAGAAACCGTCATCTCCTTGAAATTTGTAGACACGGGGCAGTGTCTCGGGGTTTCCATTGGTTCCATTACCTCAAGGGATCTTACTATCCCGCTTTGGTAGCAGAAGGTGTAGGTATATCTTAGGGTATTCCTTGGTTCCAGTACTTTGAATGACCCTTATCCCTCTTGTTGTTGCGACTTTACAAGAGAACCGGGTGTGAATGTTTATTTTGATGTTTGACCGTACTCTTCCCTTGGATTTTTCTTATGCTTTCTAGTTTCCCATGTAGGCGCAAAAACATATTTAATCATTATTACTGAACATGTAAACAACGATGGGACAAATGGGATTTGGTTTGGTGTGAGTTGTGACTTGGACATGGTACTGATTGTGTTCTTTAGGCTGGATGAAGAAACACCTAAACTAGTTGAGTTATTGCTACCTATACATATACTTGTAGTTTTTTTATTTTTTATTTGTGCCCCACCCAAGTTGAGAACTTAGTTCCGAACACCCCCATTTCACAGGGAGGGTGTTTTTACCAACACTTCAATTAGTGGCTGGTTATTATCTCCTTTCTACTTCCTTTCCCGGATAGCCCACGTATCTTCGGGAAAACTGTGTTGGCCTGAAGTCTATTATTATCCCAAGAACCTTCGGGAAGGGTGGTGTGGTGGTTGGCCGAGGTGTGTGCAGGAAAGGGGTTTCCCAAGTGTCTTTGGGACGAGGCCCATGTGTCTTTGGGCGTGGCAGTAGATCTTCTAGCCCAGGTTTCTTCGGGCATGGCAGTGGTTGTTCTGGCCTAGGTGTTTGCAGGCATGGTTACTTGTGACAGTTGTGGCCCAGGTGTTTGCGGGTGGGATTTGGTTGTGGGAGTATGTGAGGATATGGCCCAGGTGTGTGCGGGCGGGTGTGGTAGGGGGACTACGGTGAGAATGGCGGGATTGGTTCAATGCATTGGATGACTTCAATATCCAGTGGGAAAGTGGCACGAGGTACCCAAACATTGATGTGCTGTTATTATACGTTATTTTCTTGCATTATTTGGTGAGTGTTTCCGGTGAGTTGGATGGATGAACTCCTTGGTAGTGTTGGTTGTCTGCTTCTCACGTGACATTAGTACGTCTCCCCACTTGTGCACGAGAGTATTTGGTTTTTCCCTACTGAGTATACTTGTATGCTCACCCTACGTACATAAAACTACTTTCAGGTTTCCCGGAGGACTTCAGGGATCGCGCGGGACATTACTAGTGTGGACTATTGGGACATTTGCTGTTGTTGTTTTCTTTTCTTGGTATTCCTTCTTTCCTTTTGGGTTTTGTAACATGTATATTTTACCTTTGAACATGCATGTGGGAATGGTTTACATCCAGTCGTAGTGGTAACTTTAGTTTTGGTGTTGTGGGATTTTCTATCTTATCTCTCGATCCTATTAAAAGAAAAAGGGAAATTCCTTCCATTTAGTTTGTGATTCTATACCCTTGGAGCTGGTCGCCACTCCAGGACCTATTGAAGGTGGGTTTCGGGGGTCATTATCTCTCCTTCAGCTTAAATAAGGAAGGGCCTTGAAATCTGCTGACCCTTCCCTCTTTTTGGTGAAGGTGGGTCATGACAGAATGGTATCATAGGTTAGGTTGAGAGATAGGATGGAGTCTGGAGTTAGGCACAATGAGGGTTGCATGGGATGTTAGGGAGACAGTGTTGGGTGACCTTGGTGCATGAATTAGGCCAGGGAAGACCGGCTAGAAAACGGGATTTTAGGGCCCCCCGTGATCCGATGCAAGGAATCTGGACCTACCGAACGACCAAGTGAGGCCACACTGATTACAGGGTAGAGACCCTAAGAAAGGTTCAAGTATCATAATGACTTGTGTTCCCGGGTTTCATGTGTGGTTTGGTAATTGGAATAAATAAGAATTTTAAGAATTTTTAAGAACAATATTTTTCACTACTTGGGCTTAGGAATTCCTTGTTTACCTTGCATCTATGGAACCTGGGAGGCGACCACGTCTGGTTTGGGTGATCGAGGCCCATGAGACTAACTTGGCCGATCGGAAGAGAGCTGACCGATAGGAGGAGGATGACCAGTGGTAGAAGACACATCGGGCCTTCTAGCGGCAGACCCTTGAGAAGTATGAGGGAAGTACTTCTGACATGAAGACAGAGAGCTAGCTAGGGGAGCTGGTGATAGCCTTCGGACTGATTCAGGCCTCGACCGAGTACTGGGTTCCTCTGGCCATTAGCCAGATGCGGGGAGTGACGCGTCAGTTGTGGACGCATTACCTAGGGGAGATGAGAGAGGCTGAGGTGGCACAGACTGATTTTGAGAAGAAGTTCCAGGTAGAATTCCTCTCTACTACGATGATAGCGAAGAAGAGGCAGGAGATACTCTCCCTCCAGCAGGGGAGTATGTCAGTAAGGGAGATGGGGATCAAGTTCAAGGACCTCCTATGTTTTTCTATGGACCTCTTTCTAGACGAGGAGTCTCGAGAAAGACTTTTAGAGGAGGCACTCCGACCCTCCCTCTCGTACACTGTTATCCCCTTCACCTTGCCGACATACATGGAGGTCTAGAAGAAGGCAGAGGTGGTAGAGAGGATGCACACGCTCGGCAGTGTCTCGCAATAGAGGATTCCACTAGGCCCATCAAAGGGAAAGGATGGTAGCACCAGACCTCCAGCATCGGGATCCTCTAGGTTCCGACCAGTAGGGAGCAGGCCTCAACAGTTCTAGTTCCTGTCCCTGGTCCTCTCCCTTTCCCTTCGGGCCCATGACTGAGGTTCTTCATCTGTGGGTGCCATGTAAATCTCTGGAATCAGTGCCTGGATAGAGTTCAGTACAGATGTGGCGGAGAGGCCCAGCACCAGCCCAGCAGTAGCTTCCAGCTAGGCCCTTCTAGCAGCAGCAGCAGGGGCAGTGAGCTCTCGCTCCACCAAGGGAAGACGTTGCAGGAGGAGTCCGAAATCAGGGCCCTCCTTAGGGTCCTCGACTAGGGTGTGGTCGGGGAGGCGGCCGACAACCGAGGGGTATAGAAGTTGGGCGTGGACAGTTGCATTCTATAGAGGCAGCAGTTCCAGTTTGGTCGGAGGTTTTCTGAGGTACGATCAGTTTGTTTAGCACCCTTTCTTATGCCTTGTTCGATACCGGGGCTTCACACTCCTTTGTTGCACCTAGTCTAGCCCATTCCTTAGGTATAAATTCCAAAAGACATATAGTGCCCCTGGTGCTGAGCATAGTAGTCGGAGGTCTGACCGACTTGTTATATGTTTTTCGAGGATGCAGACTGATGATAGGGCCACATCAGTCGGTCATGGATTTACTACTGCTACAGATATAGCCATACGATGGCATCCTAGGCATCGACTGGTTGTTCTCCGTGTGTGCCTTCATCGACTGCTTCTAAGGAAGGGTTGTGTTCTCAGACCTGGGTGCTCGGTGTGTTACTTTCACCAGCGAGCGGAGCAGTCAGAAGGGAAGCAGGCGAAAGGAACCCCTCCTCTCCTTGTTAGCCAAGCTGTCAGTAGAGTCAGTAGATGCTGAGATGGGGGAGGTGCCAGGAATCGTTAGAGAGTTTATGGACGTCTTTCCTGAGGAGGTAACGGCTCTACCCCCTCGACGTGATATCGAGGTTGGGATAGACTTGCAGCCTGGTGCTCGTTCGATTTCGATGGCTCCTTACCGGATGTCACCTTCAGAGCTACGAGAGTTGCAGATTCAGATTGATGATCTGATGAAGAGGGGGTATGTTCGACCAAGTGCGTCACCGTGGGGTGCTCCAGTCTTGTTCTCAATGAAGGAAGATGGTGGTCTCAGGTTGTGCATAGACTACGAGAGGCTGAATCAGGCTACGATCAAGAATCGATTCCCTCTTTCGAGGATAGATGATCTTTTCGACGAGCTGAAAGGCGCAGGATGGTTCTCAAAGATCAATATACGGTCTGGATATCACCAGTTGAGGGTGAAGGAGGGAGACATCTCCAAGACGGCCTTCAGGTGAAGATATTGGCACTTAGAGTTTGTAGTCATTCCTTTAGGGGTTACGAACTCCCCAGCTGTGTTCATGGGGCTTATGAACTCCGTCTTCTAGGAGTATCTGGATCGGCTCACAGTCATGTTCATCGATGAGATTCTGATCTATTCAATATCAGAGGAGGACCACGCAGAGCATCTGAGGATGGTTTTAGGGGTCCCCCAACAGCACCATCTCTATGGGAAGTTGTCGAAATTCAAGTTCTGGATGCGAGAAGTACACATTCTTAGGCACGTAGTGTCCGAGCAGGGGGTAGCGGTAGACCCATCAAAGGTTGAGGAGGTTGTTTCTTGGGGAGCACCCAAGAAGGTGGGAGAGGTCTGTTGTTTTCTCGGACTAGTAGGTTACTATCAGAGGTTTGTACCCAACTTCTTCGGAGTTGCATCACCTTTGATAGCCTTGACCAAGAAGGACCAGGTTTTAGTGTCGAGCGAGCAGTGCGAGATAGCCTTCAGTTATCTGAAGGAGATGTTAGTTAGTTCCCTAGTGCTGAGACTACCAGAAGAAGGTACGGCGTATGAGGTGTTCTGTGATGCTTTAGGGAAGGGCCTCAGAGGTGTGTTAATGCAGTGAGAAGGGGTGATCTCTTATGGGTCTTGGCAGCTACGCCCTCATGAGTGTAATTACGCCACCCACGATCTGGAGCTTGTAACGGCCATGTCCGCTCTAAAGTTGTGGCGGCATTACCTCATCGGAGAACACTTTGTGGTCTTCACGGATCAAAAAAGTATGAGGAATATCTTCTCCTAGCGGGGCCTAAACTTATGGAAGCGAAGATGGATGGAGTTCCTCCAAGATTATTATTTTTAGATTTCCTACACCTTAGGGAAAGGAAACGTGGTGGCTGATGCCTTGAGCAATAAGTCACAGAGGGATGCAGTCAAAGAGTCTATGGACACTTGGAGAGTGATGGAAGAGTTGGTTGCCCTTCACCTGGATGCGAGGATGAAGAGTGGTAGAGGTTTCCTCTATCAGATGACAGTACAGTATTCTCTGCTACATTAGGTGTAGGAGTCTCAGTGGAGAGATACAATGTGTGGAGTGATGCATGACCGAGTTGACCAGGGAAATGCTCCAGAAGGGTGGGAGGAGGATGGTCAGAACCGGATGCTTTTCCGAGAAAAGTTGTTTTTTCTAGAGGCAATGCACGACCAAGTCCTTAGTGAGTTCAATAATTCACCCCTAGCGGTACACCCTGTAGTTTCCATGATGTACCAGGGTCTGAAGAGACAGTTTTGGTGGCCCGGAGTAAAGAGAGCAGTAGTAGGGTTTGTGGCCAAGTTCCTAGTGTGTCAGTAAGTGAATGTTGAACACCATGTTTCTGGAATGTTGTTTCAACCTTTAAATGTCCACGAGTGGATGTGGGATGACATCTCGATGGATTTTGGCACGGGACTACCCAATGTGCAAGGAGGCTGTGACGCCATCTGGGTAGTAGTGGACCGGTTGACGAAGTCGGCTCACATCCTGGTGATTAAGGAGTTGAGTGGAGTTGACGCTCTAGCACGGAAGAATATGGACGAGGTAGTGTAGTTGCATGGATTTCTGAGTTCCATAGTCTCGTACAAGGATGCACGCTTTACCTAAAATGTCTGGGGGTATTGCAGCATGCTTCTGGAACCCGGATACCTCTTAGAACTTCCTTCCACCCCCAGACAGATGGGAAGATAGAGCGCATCATCCATACCTTGGAATACATGTCGCGGGCATGTATTCTGGACTTTGTGGGATCATGGGTGCTACACTTGCCTCTGGTAGAGATCACCTACAATAATATCCATCACTCTGCTATTGGCATGGCTCCATAAGAATATCTGTATGGAAGGATGTGTCGCTCACCCGTGTGCTGGGATGAGGTTGGGGAAGTAGGTGTTATTGGCCTGGAGGTGGTGCATAGCATGACAGAGAAGGTTCAGCTTATACGAGAGAGGATGAAGGCGGCTCGAGACCGGAAGAAGTCATATGTTGATAATAGGAGGAGACCCTTGGAGTTCGAGGTTGAGGACCACGTATTCTTGAAGGTCTCCCCTCGGCATGGATAGTGTAGGTTTGGCAGATAAAGTAATCTTTCTCCCAGGTTCATCAGGCCCTTTGAAGTGTTGCGACGGGTCGGTGAAGTGGATTATCATCTAGCGCTACCACCGCTGCAAAGGAGGATACACAATGTATTCCATGTGTCCCAGCTCCGACGTTATCTGCATGACGATTCACACGTCCTTGACAAGGGAGGACTAGATATCAAAAATGATGAGACCTTCATAGAACGACTGATCATGATCAAGGATCGTAAGGAGAAAGTACTTCATGGGTGAACCATTCCCTTGGTTCGTGTGTTATGGAGACACGGTGGGCTTGAGGAATGTACCTGGGAGAGGGAAGCACAGATGTGTGTCTAGTACCCAGAGTTATATTGAGTTTTGTACTGTTCTATTTATAGTTGTTGGGGTTGAGCATTTTACCTTGTTGGCTATGAAATATGTGGTTTTCATTTACTCTGAATGTGTGTGAAAAGTCCTGGCTCTAGGGAGGAGAGGACCCGACCCCTAATCAAGATGAATTAAGGTGGATGCGATTAAACCCGTGCGGGCGAGTCAATTCCTCCCAAAGCGAATAGTATCTTGACATGGGGGAAAAGACTCCCCAACCCATATGATTGTGTAGTTTGACATTGTATGTTTTTTGATCCTTGGGAGGGAGGTTTTTTCAGTTAACAATGAGGTTCACTCCTGGGAGGTATCTATCGAGGTGGTTGTTCAAACCCTCTCTTTACTTATGGGTTATGATTATAGAGGGAGATACTAGTTTGAGAGGTATCTGATGTAATGACCTAGACCCTCATGACCCCGTCCTTTTTCAATTATCGGTGCGACCGATCGGGGAGACCGATCGGCGCGACCGATCGCTGTCACCCAACCTTGGCGGGTTTTTCTCTTGCAACCTCCCCCGTAACCCCACTTTTATGCCCTTTTTACTTTTTGAACCATTTCAAGACCATTTTAAGCCATAATTAATATCTAAAAATCCATAGAAGCCTCCCTATGAAAAAACAATTTATCCAGTCGTGCGTAACCACCCAACCGTGTGGGATAACAACAGTCCGAAATCCAAAGATTTCAAATTTTTTATTCCTTAACAACGATATTTTATCTATATATCATAGAAGAAGTTCTTCTTCCCACCTTCTTCCCTTCTTGGTCGAATTATCTCTTCTTCCTTGGGTGTTTGAAGTCCTTTGTAACCGAGGCAAGTGGTGCACCTATGCTGGAGCCCTGCAAGTCGCACATCCCCTATTCCTAGGGAATGGAGAAAAACTTCGATCGTTGATCAATCAGGTAAGGGCTCACCTTCATCTCTCCTTTCTATGTATCATGTGGGGTGGGTATGCTTTGGTTTCTGTATAATTGGATGAACCAAAGATTAATTAAGATAATAAAAGGATTCTAAAGAATGAAGGGGAGGGGTGTGATCGATGATTCTTTGTTTGATGATTTCTTAATTGTACGGGCTTACACCTACTGAAAATCAAGGTCATTGGTGGTCTTTGTCTATACACCAATGAACCCTTACCTCTGGTGATGTTTAAATGGATTGTATCATGATTGTGAACCTCTGCTGTGTAAATGAATTTTATTAATTAAGTATATTCGGCTAAATAAATTTAAAGCACCAGGATCATACATTTCTGTGATAACCCCAGCTAAAGTACACAGAGATTTAAATCATGGAGTGTGTTAAATCTTTTAAATCTGAAAATACTGACATGGGCCTGCTTTGTGTTGGTGGTAGTGGTTTGGTTATTTACTTTCACGGGCTGATTGCTGGGTGATGTGGGTGTGGATGGGATTCCCTGTGGTTATGCTTTCAGTTTTGAATTTAATGTTGGGTGGTTACTTTGATTATATCACGAATTGGGTTGGGATCATCTGTTATTGAGAAACCGTCATCTCCTAGAAATTGGGGGACACGGGGTACTGTCTCGGGGTTTTCTTTTCTTCTATTACTTCGAGGGATATCACTAGCCCCCTTTGGTCGCAGAAGGTGTAGGTATATCATGGGGTTTTTCTTGGTTGCAGTACATTGAGGGACCCTAATCCCACTTGTTGTTGTGACATTACAAGAGAATCAGGTGTGAATGTTTAAGTTGATGTTTGACTGTACTCTTCCCTTGGCTTTTACATATGCTTTCTAGTTGCCCAAGTAGGCGTAGAAACTTATTTAAACATTATTACTAAACATGTAAACAAGGATGGGACAAATGGGTTTTGTTTTGGTGTGAGTTGTGACTTGGACATGGTACTGATTGTGTTCTTTAGGCTGGTTGAAGAAAAACATAAACTGGGTGAGTGATTTCTACATATACATATACTTGTAGTTTTTGTGTTTCTTATTCGCACCCCATCCATTTTGAGTACTTAGTGTCAAACACCCTCATTTCATGAGAGATGGTGTTTTTCCCAACACTTATATTAGTGGCTAGTTATTAGCTCCTTTATCCTCCCTTTCACAGAATTCCCAAGTATCTTTGGCCAGGATTTGATGGTCTGAAATCCATTTCTATCCCAAGAACCTTCAGGCAGGGTGGTGCGGTGGTTGGCCCAGGTGTGTGTGGGAAAGAGGTTTCCCAAGTGTCTTCTAGATGAGGCCCAGGTGTCTTCGGGTGTGGAAGTAGATCTTCTAGCCCAGGTGTCTTTGGGTGTGGCGGTGGTTGTTCTGGCCTAGGTGTTTGCAGGCATGGTTACGTGTGACAATTGTGGCCCAGGTGTTTGTGGGTGGGGTTTGGCAGTGGGACTGCGTGAGGATATAGCCCAGGTGTGTGCTGGCGGGTGTGGCAGTGGGACTATGGTGAGAATGGCGGGATTGGTTTGATGTGTAGGATGACTTCGATAACCAGTGGGAAAGTGGTGCGGGGTACCCAAACATCGATGTGCTTTTATTATAATTTAATTTCTTGTATTATTTGGTGAGTGTGGCCTGTGAGTGGGATGGATGAACTCCTTGATAGTGTTGGTTGTCTACTTCTCAAGGGAAATTAGTACGTCTCCCCACTTCTGCATGAGAGTATTTGGGTTTTCCCTAATGAGTATACTTTTATTCTCACCCTATGTACATAAAACTGCTTTCAGGTTTCCAGGAGGACTTCGGGGATCACGCGGGACCTTACTAGCGTGTACTTTTGGGACAGTTGCTTTTGTTGCTTTTCTTTTCTTGTTATTCCCTTTTCCATTGGGGTTTTGTGACTTTTATATTTTACCTTTGAACATGCATGTGGGAATGGTTTACTTCCAGCCATAATTTAACTTTTAGTTTTGGTGTTGTTGGATTTTCTATCTTATCTCTTGATTTTATTAAAATAAATAGGGTAATGCCTTCCATTTAGTGTGTGATTCTCTACCCTTGGATCTGGTCACCACTCCAGGACCTATTGAAGGGTGGTTTAAGGGGTCATTATCTCTCCTACAACTTAAAGAAGGAAGGGCCTGACAATCTGCTGACCCTTCACTCATTTTGGTGAAGGCGAGTCATAACATATTTAATATTTAAATTTCATTATCTCCATTCTTGGAAGAGTGGAAATAGTTTTCATGTGTCCGTAAGTATTTTGGTCAACATGATCTATGTATTTCATTTTTATATCTATATAAAAGATGGATGAATGTATATATATATTGTAAATATATATTATATTTATATAATTGAAAAAATTCTGGATATTCTGGAACCATGATCAATGTATAAGTACTGAAAATACCAAACCGAATCCCTCATGAAAAATGAAACAGTTACACCCATAAATTACAATTTTAGTAAGGATTTATTCAAAAATGGATATTGAAATAAGTTAATTGGATTTTTTATTAAATTAAAATATATATATTATTCTATTATAGAAATATAATAATTTTAATTTTATATTGAGGTAGTCAGATTAGTTTCAAAACAAATTTATATCAAGGAAAGGGATTTTCATCTCAATTTTATTATTGTGAGACACATCCCATATTCACCACTTTTTTCTTTTATGTGGTCCATATACTTTATATAAATTCATTTAATGATTAATTTTATGAATAATATGGGTATTTAAACATCTATCTATGTTTCTTTCATTCAAGGGGAATGGTATTTAAAAAGATAACAAACCAGTAAGGGTTTTATGTTACAATATAAATGTTTTTCAAGATTATTTATGATTATGTATCCGATTATGAAATTTAATGACATATCTTTCAATAATATCATTATTTTATTTTCTTATGGTTATTACAAAAAAATATATTTTTCATTTAAATTTCTTATCTTTATGTACTTATGATACAAAAATAATGTTTTGTGGAATGTTGGATTTATTTCTTTCTTCGGTCTAATATATTTTCCCTACCATGTCTTTTTTTCTAAAAATGGATTCAAGAGTATTCATAATATTCTCCAATGTATTTTTAAATTAAATTTTCTTAAATGAATTACTTTTTCACAAATGTTTTAAAATTAATCTTCTTATCATTTTCAAAATGAGGCTCTTTTGGAAATTTTACTAAAAACGTAAATAAAATACTTGTTTTAACATACATGGAATGTATATAATTTCACACCATCATGAAAAATAAATGAAATGAATTTCCCATTACATTTTTCTAAGGTAATTTTCAAATAAAATGTTTTTATTGTTATATTCAATATTTCATTTTTCAAAAAACTGATTACAAAATTAAAAGTGTATTTTCTTCACGAAATATCCAATTTAATATTTTACTGTCTTTTTTATCTATTATGAAATCATTTGTTTTTCTATAAGTTTATATAGGGATATTATCCAAACATGCCATCATTATTATTTCTCTATATGGTTCATTATTATGATGTTAATATATCTATGAAACCAATTACTTCTTCCATGGTTTATTCAATGATTAATTGGTGAAGTTTTTATGAAACTTTTCTCTTTTCCATGGGAAATGTAAAGATAAAATGTTTATTAAAACCATTTCTATTCACTTGTTATGATATGATAATTTTCTTCTGATCTTATGGAACACATTTTTATTATTTTCATAATTTTATGGTTTGTCCTGAAATTATATATCTCTTGAATGTGTTGTGTAATGATGGATATCTCATGAGATAAATCATACTACAGTAGGGAGTAATCATAGTTCCTCATGACATATAATATAATATGATTTTCATGGGAGTGATCCTTGACTAATATGATGTTTTGGGGAGGTAAAGGAGTTTAATATTGTATTACTGGTACTGTTATTTTCAAACTGTGGAAATTATTTTCCATGTATATTTAAATTTAAAAACATTTGACTTATTCTAAAATTTTTCTCTCATGGATTATGTTCTTTGACTCCTTTATTATTCACATATTATGAACTACCAATCATTATTCCATGATTAAAAATTATAATATACCATATTAAGGGTGTGGTATTCTCATGTTTTCATACCCTATTTCTATTTTAATATTTAATTGATCATTTATATCTACCATATTTACCCATACTAGGAATTCGAGATCACTTGTGCTTAATTTTATTTCCCTATGAAATCAAGGAAGTTATTTAGTATGTTATGTATAAGAAGGGTTATGGATATAGATAACATAATGGGAAATGATGTTATTCACTTATGAAGAAGTCATTTAGGTATCCATGTTTCCAAATAAAAAAGTCCTATAATATTCTATCATATATCATAATGATCCTATGGAATATTCATTTAATAAGATGTTATTTTTTTATATGAAACTTAAAGGTCTCGATATTTATTATTAGATAATGTTTTTGTTACCTTTAATAACATGGATGAAAAAAAATCAGTTATAACCCATAGTATAATCCTATGTGTTAAAGAATGACTAATGTTTTTTTGAAACAAAGGAATGTAGTTTAAATAGAAAAACATCCCAATCTGGAAACTATAGGTGGGTGTGGTTTTAGAACGATTGAATATTTGGTCAATAACACTAAAATGAGTTGATCATCTATATCTCATCACACATAATGGTTCATAGTGAGTGTACCCTTACAAAGCACGTGTTTAGTCCTTCCCAAGTGATATGGAAATGTTAATTCAAATAGTCATTTCATATCATCATAAAATATTTCAATAAATAATGATTATAAATTACCATGGAAAACCATATGAATTCCGGGATTGAAATTTAGGTTTCATGATTTAGACATCTTATAAATTATATTTTATTATTATGTGGTTTCTGCTAATATTGTGGATTCTGATAATACATTTTTGTTTTAGTCAATTATTGGAACTTAAAAAATCTTATTACTGATGACTTTGATGGAATTTTTGATTCTTTTCCTCCTCAAAACAAAATTTTATAGTACATTTTATGGAATAAAAATTTCAAATTCTCGTTAAACCTTTTCAAGATATGAATTAGGTAGACCTCTCAAAATATATTAAGAAGGAACAATATTCTATTTAGTTATTCATGAATAAACTTCAATCTCATTTAATGGGTTCATTGATCCACTTAATTCTTAAAAATGGATCAGTAGAATTAAAAATATATTTTCTATTTCCCAGTGTTTAGATTTTAAAATTATCATTTTTGATATTTACGATTTAGAAGGTGAAGCATATCAATGATGAAATCTTATCAATAATACATGGAAAGTGGAAGAAATTAACTCCATAGAGACTGATGAGTTTAAGATATTATTTAGTTTAATATTTACATTCCTCGTTTTCTTATTATCAAAATAGAGATGGAATTAATTATGATAAATTAGAAGGATGATGCATATATTTTTACCTTTGAGTAAAATTTTACAAGACTTGATAGATAATTTGTTAGCTTTATAATACAACCTGAATGTAAGTTTGATCAATTCCTCAATGGCATAAAATGATGCCCCAAAAGTGTGTCATCTACCATGTAGTTCAGTATACATGAAGAAATAATTAAATTTTATTTCATGGTGAAAATGGATATTGGAGTAAACCATGAATATCATTGTTTTGAAAATAAAATAAAGATTAAATTTAATGTAAATTCTAAAAACCCATGTATAGAAGTAAATGATCCTTCCATGATTTTCTATATATGGAAGGAAACATTGAAAAAAATTCTTCTGGGGGCCAAAAAATGTTTTATGATTGTAAACGACGGTTATCGAAATTAAATTGTTGATTTTTGGAGAAGATGTTATCTAATGATTTGAATAGGTATAAACCTCTAAATATTTCCCCACCCATCTCTATTAATTCAAACACAAGGAGTATGATAATTATGATAAATAGTTCTCAATATCAATGGGTAATTATGATGATCGGTGTCAAAAACCTCTTATGGTTAGTGAAACTTGGTTGTCACATGTGATCAATATTTTGATTCAGGGTACAATAATGACTTGGTTAAATCTACATTGCAATATACTCATGAACAACTAAAATATAATTAACCTCTTAATCTACCCACTATTTTGTATCTAAATAATTTGATATGGGTATCAAAATTGCACCCCAAAACCATTATGATCAATTATAAGTGAGAAACATTAATGGTATGATGATCACATCTCATATTTATGATTCTTATCTAGTCGATGTTTATGGGAATGACCTTCTGAAAAATATTTCAATTCACCCCTAGTCAAATTTGATATTGTTTTTTAAATTGATTACATTTCTATATATAATTCATACATAAATAAAAAAATTAGGGAGGTCATATTTTATATTTGGAACCTACCTATGATCATTTATCAATGTGACTATAAATATAAACATATTATAGAAATCATATCCATTTTATTGGTCTTTATTCCTATGCAAGAGTGTTTTATATCTTATATTGTTTTGGAGGAACTCAATATCAATGATATTCCTAATGAATGGGTATTTTTCATTGTGTTTTCATAATATTTTCCTAGTATTCTACTTAATCGTGTTGTTATGTTCTCAAAAAACCTCAAACATAGTGATACACAAATTTCAAAGACTCTATAAATAATTAAACTTATTGATTTATAGTAATTGAAGAATAAACTCCAATTTAATATTTAAAATGGATTTATTCAACCATGTGTGTAACATTTGGGTGAAAATATTATTTTTGTAAAGAATAATGATGATCAACGTGTTTCTTTATTTATTATCAATAACATAAAAAAGAAACTATCAAAAATAAGAATCTTTTGACTAGTACTATTGAATTGATTAATAAAATATATGAATATTATTACCATTACATGTTTGAAATTTGTTCATTATATCATCAGTTGAGTGTTATGAAGGAGTATATTACCAAAAACTAATCCATAAAGGGTTTGAACACTAGGAATATAATGTGATTCCAATTGGTCTTAGTAATTCCCCTACGGTATTCATAGATATGATGAATATAGTCTTTACATATTACCTTGACTAGTTTTTATTAATATCTATAAATGATATTATCATATAATCAAAGAGAACGTAATATCCTTAAGATCACAAAAGGA
The DNA here is from genome assembly GCA_963277665.1 of Viscum album. Taxonomy (NCBI): domain Eukaryota; kingdom Viridiplantae; phylum Streptophyta; class Magnoliopsida; order Santalales; family Viscaceae; genus Viscum; species Viscum album. The sequence goes on from OY728121.1 coordinate 2,069,232,995, forward strand.
TTTCACTGAATACCCTTAGAAATGATAATTTATATGAGAATATTTTCTATTGAGAATTTTGAATTAAAATGTTTTATTAGGTGTCAAATTATCTCATGTGTTGGTATTTAAAATAATCCTTAATAGAAAAAAATAATTCATAAGTACAATAAATCAACCAAAATTATAGAGATCTTTAGTTTTATTGAGTTTTCTAAATATTATCAATTCTATGTTGAAAAGTATTAATTGCTATCAAATATACCAACCATGATAACTGAAAAGGTATCAAAGTTCCTTTGAATAGATTAATGTGAGGTAAATGTCAATCAATCGTTGTGACAGTTAGTCAATTCATCAATTATTACATTTCCCGATAGAGGATAAGTGTATATGATATTTAATTATTCACCAACGAAGAATGTGGGATGTTTCTTCATAATTAATTATATGTTGATAGATTATATCACTCAAAAACTGAATATTAATTTGAAATTCTACCCACTCATGATTGGGAGTTAGCTGCAGTAATTTTTCCATTGAAGATATGGAGTCATTATCATTTTAGAGAAAGGATTAACATATTTTCTATTAATAAATGTTTAATGTATATATTCACAATGATATAGTTTAATATTATCCTGAGAAAAGTGTTATAGATAATTAATGATTGTGACTATTCAATACATTAACACCATGGGGAGTATTAAATGGTATCCTACGCTTTTAGTCAAAAAAGAAAAATTCATTATTATTTATAATGAGAACAAAAAATGACAATATATATATATATTCAATGGATATATATTAAAATCATGAATGAAGAAGGTAAATGTTATGTCAATCAAATTAGTTTTCATCTATTTATCCCTATGAATATTTAAAATTCATAAAAGGAGGAAGTAAAACTATAGAGGGTAGTGATAAATCATCTTGAGTTGAACCAAGATTGTGATGGAATGAAAATGTTTAGAAAACATGTATTTATTCCATCCCTACAATATTTGAATAAGGTTCTTTTAGTATAGGCTTATAGTTTCTCAGTACCTATTCATTCTGGAAGTATGAAGATGTATACAGACTTGAAAGAGTATATCTGGTGGAATGGAGGACAGGTAAATATTTCATATTTTTATCATTGTTCATTGAATTTCATCAAGTGAAGGTTGGGAGAGAGTTGTCTAAAAATATGATTCAAATATTACCCATGCCAACATGAAATTGGGAAAATAGCACTTGAAATTTTTTGTTAGACTCCCATAAAACATTCACTGTCATTATTCTATTTGGGTTTTAGTTGATCACCTTAATATTTATCAAACCTAATTTTTGCCAAATAATATTTCTTAGCCGAATATGTTACGGGGATATACATAAAAGAAGTTTTAATTTTTTATAGAGTATATCAATCTATTATATCTGATTATTTTATGAGGTTAGCCTTAGGGTTCTAGAAAATTTTTTAGCGGGGTCTTGACATGGAGATAAGTTTCAGATTATATTATAATCCTTATAAAGAAGGAATATATAGGGGAATAATTCGAACCCTAGATAATATGTTGATATCATTTCATTGGATTTCAATGTAGTATGTATATGGAACCGGCCTTGTTAAATTACATAATCGTGAATATATTCAAGAACTCACTTCCTTTAAAAATGAGTATCTTTTAGTTATTATAGATTTAGAGAACTGGGACACAATACATTCATATTATTATACATTAATACAGAGTGGATTCCATAAAATAGTATTCATCTCTTCCAAAATATAAAACTATTTAAATAAAACATGATTTCATTGGTAAATCTTAATAACATTTTACATGGCTTCCTTATTTGTCTAAAAAATACTTATATCCTATGAAAATCATTTAAAATCATTGTATGAAAATAGAAATCTTAGTAAGGGATATAAAAATAATGAATGAACACATTAGTCTATGAATAATTTTAATGCTTGAAATCATTTTCGAAACATATTTTTTAACTTATTTTCACACACAACAAAATAGAAAAAATATAACCATAAAGGTATATTGGTGAATTACTTACAAAATCTTAAAACCCTTGTGGCTAGCTTATAATTTGTAACCTTCTTGGATACCTTACAATTTGTGTAACCATCGCAGTAACACATGATGTAACCATAAGACAAACATACAACATATGGATACCCAATACATTGGATGGAGATATAAGTCCCATAATTTATTATAAATAATTCCTATGAACTAGACCATAAACATAAAAAATGAATAATTTCATAAAAACATTACATTTGAATTTTTTAAAATAGGATTTTAGAAGAGTTTGATTTAAGAAGCCCTTACTAATATAATATAATTAATATGAAAATCAAGGGAATGATATTAATATGTGTATAAACTAAAAATTGAAATAATGAAACATTATATAAAAAAAATCATCACTTAAATTATCTCAAATCTATACAACAAATGAAGTATAAGGTTAACTCAAAGAATGGAAATGGGTTTAAGAATCCCCTTACTTTCGGTTTTTCATACATAATACTTGTTTAAACCTATTTATAATGGTTTAAATAGTGTTTCTAATAACTTAAATAAAAATATTAATATATATAATACATTATATGATCATTTAATTACATCAATTATCCCTTTCATTGTTCATATTTAGTTCCTTCAATTATTTTGGGTGTGTTGATTCCATGATTTCCATGATCGGTTCACGATGGATATTTAGTTCGATTGGAAGTGGAACTCTGTAATTGTAATGGAATATAATTTAAATATTTTCATAACCCTATATTATACCATTTATCATTTTAAATTATCATTTGAGGATGATTCATAAGTTTAATCATTATTGATATTTATTCAGTTCATTTTGGCGATTCTCCTACTTCAATGAATTCATTTGGTTTTATAAATTAATAACATGTGTACAAAATAATTCTCTAACTTTATATAAGATATCATACATAAATTATAATATGGTTAAACCATAAAAATGGTTTCATGTCTAGTCTCGAGGGAAGTAAAAGAAATTTAAATTACATCGTCCAGGATGTCAGTAAATCGACACATCACATATGGTGTTTTAATTTCATGAATACGTCGGAGAAGCGAAGAAGCATAATGGTGAATCATCCATAATAATGATGACATCTAGAATATGTAAGATACTGGATCATTAATTCCTCTTGTAACATGGGATGGGAGTAAATAATAAGAATAGAATAGAAAATGACATGAAAGAAAGAAATCAAAATAGGATGCTTACCTCTTGATTCATTCTCCTTGAGATCCATCTTAAGTCACATGGTTTTGTCCAATTAGTTAGACTAGAAGGTCTTGGACGTGGGGAAGGGTCTTGGGAGGAGTATTGGGCCAGAAATAGGCAAGGATCATGGCATGTGAGGTGTGGGGGAAGAGGGGAATGAGGGTGTTATTCATAGTGGATGATAGGTGGGATTTTACAATATTTTAATCATTATTATAATTTTTTCAAAAGACATGGAATAGTATGGATTCATGGGACCCCATATAGTAATAATTGCATGATTGTTTGAACTAAGTGGTCTTATACCATCCTTGCATCACCTATGATGTAGTAAAACAAGTATTTATCATTAATCAAATTTTATCACATTTTACTATTAATAAAAAATTCAAGAATTTATGAAAAATACAAAAACATCACCCTAACAATTTCTCTACATATAGGATTAAAAAATAAAGTCCATTTTTTAAAATAAATTTTCTAAATATTATTAATTAAATTTTTAAATAAAATCATAATATATTCACCAATATCAATTTTAAATATATAATTTATTTTGTTAAGATGTTGAATAATTAATCAACATCTCTTTATCTTATATCTTTAATAATATAAAATAATAAGATGATATACTATTCATAGGGGCCATTTTACTATTCACATTACTATTTATTAGGGTATGTTACTATTCGCCAAATAACATGTTGGTACTATAAGACTTCAAATAACTTACTGATCACAACCATAGATGACCGTTTTTTGAAATTAAAATCTTAAAAGAGGAAAAAAAATGTTTAAAGGATTGTTACAAATATCTACATAAAACAGTGTTTAATTCATTTCAATTTATTTTAAAAAAATAGGGTGTTACCTTATCCCCACCTTCTAAAAATGGCGTCCTTACAGTTTTATTTAATTATTAAAAAAGTGAGGGTACCTTTACCTCATAACATTTTAAGATTCCAATGTTTCTTTTTCAACCATTTGGTTTCTCCACAAAACATTACCATGTGGATTACCATATTCCACTATACATTTTCTCTTCGAACAAGAATGTAAACATATTTTTATTCATAATAAAGGTTCTCTTCTATCTGAACTACTTCTAGGCTCCAAACATGAGTTGAATCTAGAATATACATTCTCAATATCGAAACATGAAAAAAATGATGCACCTGCGATAAATTCGGAAGCACATTTAATCGAATGGAAATTGGTCCAACTTTCTTTATGATTTCATAAGGTCCAATGAACCGTGGACTTGTCTTTCCATTCCTTAAAAAATGTATAACACTTTTTTGTGGTGTGATTCTAAGATTAACATGATCACCTACCCCAATTTATATGTATTTTTTCTTGTTGTTTGGATAACTTTTTTCATTCTCTGGGATATCCTTATTTGATTCTGAATCATCTTCACATTCTCATCCACTTCCTCTACTAATTATAGTCGCATCAACATCCATTCCCCGAGTTTATCCCAAAAAGCTGGGGTTTGGGACTGATTCCAATACAATGCTGCAAAATGTGCCATTTTTATAGTAGAATGAGAATTATTATTATAAGAAATATCAAGAAAATAAAGACTTTGATCCCAAATTCCCATGTAGTCCATTATACAAGATCGATGCATATACTCTGAAGTCAGAATCCTTCATTCCGACTACCCATCTGATTGAGGATTAAAAGCTACCCTGATATTTAATTTTGTGCCCAATGTCTTCTGAATTCCCTTCAAAAATGTTATAAGTTAACCATGGATCCCAATTAGATATAATTTAAATATGAACTCCATTTAAAATAAAAATATCTTTGGGGTACCTTCGAGAAATCTTATCAAAAGACATTGTATCTCTAATAGAATGAAAATTAGATGATTTAGTCGACCGATCAACAATAACCCAAATTGCATTATTACCTCGATAATTATTATACCATCCCACAATGAAGTCCCTAGAAATATTCTCTTATTTATATTATGGTACTGGAAAAGGATGAAGCATCACCTTCAGTGAATACCTCTATTATTTAACCTATTTACATGTCCAGCATTTCATGGTAAAATTAGAAAAGACCTTTTCATTTTATCTGACCAGTAATACTCTCGAAGGTCTCTATACATCTTAATACAGAAAGGAAGAAATGAAAATGGTGAACTATGAGCTTCACACAATAATTCATTCTAAAACATGGAATCACCATCCACACAAAAACATTTACCAAAATATATACCACAATCTTTATAAATGTTAAATTCTGGAAACATACCCATTTTAACCAATTATACAATTCTCTGTATCTCACGGTCTTCATTCTGCACTTTCTTAAATATGTTTAATAATGAGGATTGCACTAAAACCTGAAAATAAAAATAGAGGTATTTACTACACTAACAATGTCTAATATAAAATTCATCAAATCATTAATGAAGGGATCATCTCCCAAATGTAACACGGTTAATGATGCATGATGTTTTCGACTCAAGGCTTCTCCCACTATGTTTTCTTTTCCCATGTAGTAATTCATTTTTTAATTATAATCCTTTATCATTTCATTCCATATTCTATACCTCATATTTAATTCCTTATATGTGAATATATATTTCAGAAATTTATGGTCAATATATTTTTTAGATTTGGCTCTGAATAAATGATGCCTCCGAATTAAAAAAAAACAATAAATACCAATTCTAAATCATGTGTGGTATAATTTATCAAATGTGGTTTTATTTTTTATGAAGAATAATCAATTACCTGATAATTATACATCAGAACACAACCATGACCCTTTAATGAAGCAACACAATAGATACAAAATAACCTTTTCGAGAATGCATGACCAAAACGATAGAATTCACCCATTTATACATCAGTTCCAGAAAAAAAGCATCACATTCTTTTGTTCATACTAATTTAACCCCTTTTCATGTTAACTTAGTTAGTGGGAATGATGATCGTGGAATTTTTTTTAACAAATTGATTGTAATAACCTCTAATCTAATAAAAATATAAATCTCTATAACATTTGTAGGTCTTGGCCATTTTTCAACCACTTTTTTTGGTAGGATCAACTAATATCCAATTGTTATTTATAATGATCCGATGAAAGGAAATATATTTCAACCAAAATCAAACTTATTGAATTTTCCAAACATATTTTTTCTATTAGGGGTTTCAAAACATCCCTTAGATATTTTCTGTGCTCCCCTTTAGTCTTCGAAAATACCAGAATGTCATTAATAATGAAAACCAAAAATATTTACAAGAACTCATTAAAATATTCTATTCATAAAATCCATGATTACATATGTATAATTAGTTAACACAAATGGAATAACAGAAAATTCATCATGCCCATATCTAGTATGAAAATGTGTTTTTTGGGATGTCCTCCTCCCTCACCTTCATCTGATGGTATCTTGATCTCAAGTCAATCATGGAAATCTACAGAGCTTCCTAGATCTGGTCAAAGAAGTCATTGATATGAGGAAAAGAATACATGATTTTAATAGTGATGTTATTCAATTCTAAATTATCTATGAAAATTCTCTTGGAATCATATTTCATTTAAACGAACGAAATAGTAGCACCCCATGGAAATGTGATGGGATTAAGGAAGACTTTATCAAAAACTCCTACAACAAAATATTCAATTCAATAAGTTCTATTTGAGCTATTCAAAATAGTAGTTTTAAAATTGGATTACCCGGATGAACTAAGTCAATTGTGAATTCGTCTTCTCGATCAGGTATGACATCGAGTAACTCATCAGAAAAAACTTCAAGGTATTCATTTACCACTTGCACATCATTAATCTGAATAGATCCCTTGATTTCAACAATATGAGAACACTATTATTAATTTCTATCTTTCAACATTTTCTCATCTTCTAGATATGTTATCATTTTTATGGGCTCGTTCTTTTATAAAAATTTTATTACATTCTGAAAAAAATAATTATTTATCTAAAAAATCAATATTAGCATGATAAACTAAAATCCAATCCATTCTCCCAATGACATCGAACTCTAAATGGGAAAAAATAAAAATGTTTTATATAATGTCATTCCACATAACATAATAAAAAGATTATTATAATTCATATCTACTATAAAATTTCCCCCTGATGTTTTTACCATTAGTTCCTATCTCAATTGTTGAGGTGATATATCTAATTTACCAGAACATTTCTCAGAAATAAAGGAATGTGTAGACCTTCTCTCAAACAAAACATTAAAAAAATATGAGTAATCATAAAAGGTACCTGATACAACTTTATTGGACAACCCCTCATATTCTGATGTAGTGGGAAAATATCTCACTAAAAATTTATGACTATATACTGATTTTTTCCATGATTCAGATCTCTCTTTGGGGAGGAATTTGTGTAAGACCCAGCTCACAACATTTAAAACACCTTACAATTTTCTTATTAGGTTTATTATTAGGATCATTTTCTTTACAATCTCGAGTCATATGTCCAAATATACAACCTTGAAAACACTTCCCATTTTTTGGTAAGACATTCACTAGGGTGATTTTTTCTACACTTCTCGCCAATAAAATAAGATAATTTCTTACCATTATATTTCTTTGGTTGATTCTTACTCATCACCTTCCACCTAGACCTCTTCTTAATATTTGTTGATAATGTGAATGTGATCATCATCAAACTTCATCCCTACCCTCTCAGCACATCCCCCAGGTTTTTCATATGTTTTGAATTTATAGAGGCCAATGCCCTTCGATACCTTGGCTTTAATACTTAGTAAAAGTGGTTGATTTATCTATCATGATCCAGAATATATTTTGGGTCATACATCACTAGTCGGATGAATTTTTCTTTCTACATAGCCATTGAATATTCCTCCTGTTACTTTAGTTCATGGAATTTCTTCAGCAACCTATAACTCCCCACCTTAACAAATTATTCTTCAAGTAAAATAAATTTAAATTCATCACACCATTAAGAATAAATCTATTCTCTATCCCTGATATTTTTGACCATTGAGAATACCTAATAAGCTTCACCTTTAAAATGATGAATGGAACACATTTCCTTTTGGGTAACCAAATATCTCATTATGTCAAATATATTTTCAAGGGAATTAACCCATTATTCAGCTGTAACTGGGTTAGAATATCCATTGAAAATAGGAGGTCGTTGTCTCTTAAAATGTTCCATTATCATCATGTTACATTGTAGTACCTACGGTTGTTTCCTTTCAGGGATACCGCCACCATTTATTTCCTTTGTTAGGGATACATTACATTCAAAAACTTCTCGGTTCTAGTCCCTACCTTTTGGGGCTACAGATTCGGAATGATATCATTCTTTCGGTGCCTCTCCACTTCAGTTTCCCTATTTCTTCTATAGAAAACCATTTTAAACAAACATATTGTAGTCTAATAAACACGGTAATCTTTAAATTCATTATTATTTCAAATTAAACATAGTGTAAAAAATCATTTATTGTATTTTATTAACCACATCCTAACCCCTAATGTTATCTAAACCATCCTCTATTTCCAATTATAAGGGCCCGACTTTATTAAGTATGTATCATTAATTTAGTAAAAAATTCACTTCCTTTCACATTGGGGATCATTTAAAGTTTTATGATTTATATAATTGGGTCATTATACATTCACAACATGACATATTTATATATAGTAGATTCCATAAAAATAGTATTCATTTTTCCATAATATAAATCTTTTCAAATAAAATATGATTTCATTGATAAATATTTGTAACATTTAATGTGGAATACATAATTGTATTTCACATCCTTATAAACTATGAAAAATAATTTAAAAACATGGTATGAGTAAAAATTTATCAGTAAGGGATATTAAAAGAAAGAAATAACACGTGAGTCTATAAATACTTGAAGCTTATGAAATCATTTTTAAAAAAACATACTCGTAAGCCATATAAACTTAATTTCTGAAACATGAGATTTTCTTGAGAATTATAAAAAAAATATAGAATATAAATATAACTATAAATAAATCTTGGGGAATTGCATATATAATCATGTAACCCTCTAATCTACCTTATGATTTTTAACTCCCACAGCTACATTAGCATTTCTATAACCATCACAATTACACATAGAGTAACCTTATGGCCAAATTGCATGTTAAACATACCCAATGAATCCGAGAGAGATATAGGTTCCACCCTTAATCATAAAAAATTCTTAAAAATAAAAAAATAAAAAAAACATTAATAAATTTATAAAAACATTGCTTTTTTATATTGTAAAATAGAATATTTGAAGATGTTTTTAAATGAAAATCCCCTTAATAATATCATATAATTAATATTTGAATTAAGAGAAAGATAGAAATATGTTTATAAACTATAAATAAACATAATAAAACATAATATAGACAAAATATAATAACATAAATTACCTCAAAACCATATAATAAATGATGTATAAGTTTAACCCAAAGAATGAAAATTATGTTCTGAATTCTATTACATTGTGTTATTCATACTTAAAACATAATTAAACCTCATTTATAATGTTTAAAAGAGTGTTATTAATATCATAAAGAAAAATATTTATGTTTATAATAACTTTTTTTTACATTTCATTGCATCATTTCTCCTTTTAATAGTTTCTATTTTGTTCCTTCCATTGTATTGAGTACGTATTTTAGATGATTTCCATGATCGGTTCATGATGGATATTCCTTTAGATTAGAAGTGAAACTCTAGAATTGGAAAAAATGGTTTTTAAATATTTTTAGATCCCTAAATTATACCATTTATCATTTTGAATTATCTCGTCAGGATAATTTATATGTATAATATAGTTGATATTTGTTTAGGTAATTTTGGTGATTCTTTGATCATAATGAACTCATTTTTTTTGTAAATTAATAACATGTCTACAAAATAATACCAAAACCTTATATAAGATATCATACAAAAATTATGATCTAGTTTATCCAAAAAATTATTTCATGATCAGTCTTTATTTAAATAAAATAAATTGAAATCACATCATCCATGATGTTGGTAAATCAACAAATCACATACAATGTTTAAATTTATTAAATAAAAGTTATATGAGAAGAATTATAATTTTTAATATTCAATATACATGAGGAAATATAGAATATGTAAGATACTAGATCATTCCGACAATATGGATAAAGGGAGTGGAGGAAAGAATAAGAATACCAAAGAAAATGAAAAGAAAGAATAAAAAATATATTTACCTCTTGATCTCTTCTCCTTTGGATCCTTCTTAAGGCACTTGGGTTTTCCCTTTTGGTGAGACAAGAAGGTCTTGGATGTGGGGAAGATTCATAGGAGATGTATTTGGAAAACATAAGAAAGGCACAATTCTTGAGAGCTTTGGGAGGAAGAGGGGAATGAATGTGGTATTAATAGAGGAGGAGAGGAGGGATTTTACATTACATTAATCATTGTAATAAAATTTTTTCTCCATACTATTAATATTCTTGATTAATGTGACCCAAAATAGTAATAATTTAATGTGAGAATGATATAAGTGGCCTTACCTCAGCCTTGAATAACGAATGATGCAGAAAAAAGTATTTAGCATATATCATATTTTATTTTATTTTACTATTCATAAGAAATTCCTGAAATTTCAGAAAAATCCCAAAATATCACCATAACCATTTTTCTACATATAGGATTTAAAAAATCTCTCTAATTTTGAAAATAATTTTCAAAATAAAATCATCATTTATCCAAAAATCATAATTTTAAATTTATAAATAAATTTTTTACACCGTGAAAAATTAATCAACATATCATTCTATTATATCCTTAAGAAAATAAAATAATAACATGATTTTCTATTCATAAGGTTCATATTTCTATTTATATTACTCTTCATTCAGGTATGTTACTATTCACAAAACAACAAGTTCGTTCTATCATACTCTAAAGAACGCATTGATCACATCTATAGACCACAGTTTTTTGAAATCCAAATCCTAAAAGTAGAAAAATTATTTTTAAAGGAAAGATATAAATATATACTTAAAACAAAGTTTCATTGATTTTAATTTTTTTAAACAAGGGGATTTACGGTATAGGTTCAACAACTTCTTCTAGTTTTTTTCTTATAATAATTTCTTTCACATGAGCATTAACAAGGATATTTAAGAATCCCATTATTGAAAGAATTCTATGACTACAATGTGATGGGATTATGATATAGAAAAAAATTTATTGGTACTAAATTTACATAAGGAAATTGTAAATAATTTCAAACAATTGAAGATCAAAGAAATTTAACTTAGAGTTGGGAAAAAATATATTGATAAAAATTGTAGATATTTAGATATTTATGTTTCTGAGAATGTGTTAATGTGAATTTCTCTATTTATGATTGTTTCGGTTTTTTTGAAGAGATTAAATTTGATCCCTAGGTATATTTGCCTCTTTGAGACTATAGACCGAGTAGGAATAGTGGAATATTGTTTGGAGCTTCCAAAAAACCTCTCCCATGCTTAATATATGATATATAAAATACCCCTTAGAAAGTACATACCTAACCCTTCACATGTGCTAAACATATAGGTAATACCTCTATATTATGATCTTTATATATGGAAAGACTAGTAGATATTCAAGATCATATGTAGAATGTACTATGTAACAAGACCACTGTAGTGGCCTGAACCATCCTTGTCTATTACTTTCCCAAATTCTATGTATTGGGTTGTCCGGAAAACCAGCAGTGAGTCAAGAGGATACCAGTGTTAATGAAAACTTTTCACTGTGGTGTCACATATCAGTTCCAGAGATTAGTGCCTTCATGCCGTTCTACCAACCTCTCTCACTGACTAGGTTCACTGATCAGCTTCACAAATCATTATCACTGATCGGATTCACGGGTCATCTTCATAGATCATCTTCATAGATCATCTTCATAGATCATCTTCACATATCAAATTCATGGATCACCTTCAAATATCAGCTTCACAGATTAGATTCACATATCTTCTTCACATATCACCATCACTTATCATCTGCAGAGATCATCTTTATAGATCAGCTTCACAGATTAGATTCAAAGATTACCTTCACTGATCAGCTTGATAGATCAGTTTAACTAATCAGCCCCACTGATCAGCATCACCAGATCATCTTCACCCAATCATTATCACCCGATCGACTTCATACGATCTATTTCACGGACAAGATCCATCGATCAACACCACTCGGTCTACTTCACTTGATCAACTTCACCCGATCAGTATCATCCCATCATCTTCACTAGATCAGCTTCACATGATCAGCTTCACTAGAACAACATCCCCAAATCAACACCACTGATTAGTTTCACATGATTATATTCACCCGATCGGCTTCACCCGATCAGCTCCACCGATCGCTGCCACACTCAAAAGGTGCCACTGTGGGGTTTCAGTGATTCCTTCCCCAGTTTTCCCATAACGCCTCTTTTATGACATCATAACCTTTTTATTGTGTTTTAAGGCCATTTTAACCCCATGAATGATGTTTTAAATATCCTTTTAATGGGGTCCCTTTAGTTATAAAAATGTGTGCCTTGTCACACATTTTGTCCACATTTTACAGCTTCCCTTGTTCTATAGTTTCATCCCTATTACACGTTTTTTATCCATTTAATGGAAATATATTGACTTACAACCATTATCTACCCCATCTCCATTGATAATTTTTAAATCCCAATAAATATTAATGTGTGAAACCACCCAGTTATGTGGTTAAACTGTGATATGAATTTTATATAATTTGAGATTGAAAATTCCATAACACTCGGATCATGCCTTTTATCACCTAAGATATTCTTCTTTCCTGGTCTCTTTTCATTACATGGTGTATTTGGAGTCCCTATTCTAAAGACAAATCAAGCACCCATGCGGGATCCTTTCCTTCTCACCCTTGGAGTCCTTGGAGATCTTATTCTGCAAGTCACGCTTCGACAGTTTATGGCGTGAGGAGAAAAACCTCAATCCTTGATCAAATAGGTAGGGGTTCTTTCTTCATATCTCTTTATTACACATCATGGGTGGTGGGTATGGTGATGTTTCCTTGGTATTTAGATGAAACTAAATTTAAATAAGATAATAAAAAATCTGTTAAATAATAGAGGGGTGGGAATGACGATATTGTTGTGGTGTTATACCTTTTTTTTGTTATGTTGTGAATTGTGTAGTCTTTTGTCCACTAAAAATTATGGTCGCTGGTCGGCCATTTTTATGAACTAATGATACTCTATTTATTCTGCTTAATCCTATGATTGAACGTTTGTAACATGGAAAATAGTTATCCATTTAAACTCAGTTGATTAAATGGATTCCCCATGAATAAGAATCCTTATGTGATCACCTCGGTTAAACTAATAGAAAGAAAGAACTTATTGAATGGTGTGGTTAAATCTGAAAAACCTCCTTACTCTGTTTTGGTGATATGGGGGTGGTTTTTCATGATTTCATGTTGGGTGACATGGATAGGAATGTATCCTATAGTTTAAGGGTTGTTGGTTGTGAATTTGAGTCCAGGTGGAGCTGTATGTTGGGGATTGGTTTAGTACCGCTACTTCGAGGGACCTCATAGACTCTATTTGTTTTTGTGACATTAGAAGAGAACTGACTATGAATTCTTAAATTTATTCTTAGTTTTTTGCTTCAGATGTTGTTATGGCCTTATGTTTATGCCTGTAATTTTATCAATGGAGGGGGAAAGATTTAAATGAAATCACCTGAATACGAGAATGATAACTTGGGGAATGTGGTATTTTTTGACCGAAATGGGTTGTGCTCTTGTTATGGTTATTGTGATTTTTTTCATATAGTGATTGTAGCGAGAGTGATTGTGTACGAGATGGTTGTATGTTTTGGAACCCTTAGGTTGGGATGAGGTCTTGATAATCTATATGTTTAATAATTTGTTCTTTTGTTTCTTGTATGCACCCAACCTATGGTGAGCACTCCATTATGAACACCCCCATTTCATGGGGGAGGGTATTTTTCCAAACATTATTATTAGTGGTTGGTTTTTCCTCTTTTCTATTCCCTCTCCAATGTATTCCACAATTCATCAGGTAGGCTATGATGGTTGAAGGTTCATTATATCCCAAGATAGTTTGGGAAAGGTGGGTTGTGGTGCTTGTCCTAGGTGTGTGAGAGCATGTCTGTTTCCCACGTGTCTTTGGTATGAGGCCCAATTGTTTTCAACCATGTTAGTGGTTGTTTTGGACAAGGTTTCTTTTGTTGTAGTATTGGTTATTATGGACCAGGTTTTTTGGGCATGGTAATGTGTGGTTGTTGTGGCCAAGGTGTTTCCAGGTGGGGTAGATGTGCAGTTGGGATGTCCCATATGGTTGTCGTTGGGGGGGGGGGGGGTAGTGGGACTATTGTGAAACCTGTGGGTGGGTGGGGGGGGGGGGATCTGAGGCATAAGATTTCCTAAAAAACTTGTGGAAAAGTGTTAAGGTTGTCCAAATATCGATGTTCTTTGACTATTACATTACCTGAATTCCATTATCTGGGGAGTGTCCCATGGTGAGGCTGGGTGAATAGTTTCCTTTCTTGGTGCCCTGGTTATCACTTTTTCTCATGGGTAATTAATATTCCACCCCACTAGTGCATTAGAGCTTTTGGTTTTCCCTATTTATTATACCTGTATAATCACTCTAAATATATAACACGGATTTCAAGTTTCCAGGGGAACTTTGGGGACTGTTCTACACCTTACTAACTCGATATTCATGTGTTTTTGTTGCTTATTTTATTTCATTCGGTATTTTTCATCATACATTTCTTCTACCTTGTAACATTTTTATTTGTAACATGAAAATGGGAATTTATTTTCGGATTTACTTTTATTTTTTTTCTTTTTGAGTTGTTTGGGATTTACTATATTACCTCTTGATCTTATTAAATAAAATGTTTAATGCCTTCTTTTTTATGTGAGCTTATATACCCTTGGAACTAGTCACCACTCAGGGGCCTATTGATGGTAGGAATCGGGGTTCATTATATCTCCTTCAAGTTGATGACGGAAGGGTCCTGAATTTTTCTTCACCTTTCATCATCATGGTGAAGGCAGTCCTAATAGAATGGTATCAAAGGGAGCTTGAGATATAAGATAGAGTTTGGGTTTATGAACAATGAGGATTTCATGGGATGGTATGTAAATAGTGTTAAAAAATACGGGTGTGTGAAATACGCCATTGAAGACCAACTAGGACACCAAAAATTATCCCCCCACCGTGATCTGATTAAATGACTCTCTGGATACCGAATGACAATGTGAGGCTACACTGATTATAGGGTATAGTCCCTATTAAAGGTGAAATAATCATAATTAATTTTTCACTTGTGTGTCTCAGGTGTTTTGGAAATTTAAAATAAATAAAATATTTAAGAAGAATTTTAGAAGAACTTTATACACTACTCGGCCTTAAGAAATCTGTGTTTACCTTGCAGCTATGGAACCTAGACGACATCCATGAGTAGAGTGGGTGTTCGAGGCCCTGGACGCTGATCTGTTTGATCAGTGGAGGATTGACTAAGGGGAAGAGGATGAAAAGTGGTAGAAGACTCTATGTTCCTTCTAGCAGCGAACCCTTAGGAAGTACGAGGGTAATCTTTTTGACATAAATACAGAGGGATGGCTTGAGGAGCTAGAGATCTCCTTCACCTTGATCTATGATTCGAGAGAGTACTGGGTCCCATTAGATGTCCCTCATATAAGGGTAGCAGAACATCAGTGGTTGATGCTCTAACACAAATAGAGGATGGAGACTATGGTTTTGTGGACTGACATTGAGAAGGATTCCGAGCAGAATTCATTTCTTCTATAATGAAGTCCGATAAGAAGCAATAGATTATCTACCTTTATCCAGGGACAATTTCAGAAATATTTTTAGGGGTCAGGTTCAAGGAACTCCTTATCTTCTCTCACAAAATCATTCTAGATGATGGGTCTCGGACAAGACATTTATTGTAGGCATTATAATCTTCTCTACAGTATGTTGTTACACTCTTCACTCAAACGAAATAAATGGAGGTTTATAAGAAGGATGAAGTGGTGGATATGATTCACACAATTGGTGGTCTTCCATAAGAGGTGATCCAGTTGAGCATGTCAAAGTGGATGGCTGTCACTAGTAGGACCCCAATATTTGGGCATTCTAGGATTCATCCTATGGGGAGTAGGCCTTTGCAGTTTCAGTTTCGGTCTCCCAGCCCTCGCCCTTTTTCTGTGGGCATACGATTGAGATGATTTATCTTTAGCAGCCATGGGGATCTTTGGAATAAGTTCCTTTGTTAAGTGTAGTACAGTGGGGGTGGGACGGTTCAGCACCCACCTCAACAGCAGCAGTCTCGAGCCAGACCGTTTCAGCAACATCAGTAGGGATAGCAATCTCCAGATCCTCTAAGAGAAGATGTTGTTGGAGGAGGCTGACCTCAAGTCACTGCCCAGTGACCTCAACTAGGGAATTATTTGAGTGGGTACATAACACCATGGGGTAAAGGAGCTGGTCATGGGATGTTTCACGTTGTAGAGGTAGAAACAGGAGTAGGGCTAGAGGTTGTTTGAGGTACGATCAGCTTATTTAGTACTCTTATCAGTGCCTTGTTTGATTCAGGATCTTCACACTCTTCTGTTAATATATATCTAGCACATGCCTTGGTCCAAGACATAGATAGACTCTCTATGCCCCTGGTGCTGAGTATGCTAGTTAGAGGACAGACCGGCCTAATTGATGATTGAAGAGGATACAGACTGAAATTGGGGTAGCATCAGTCTTGTGGGGATCTCTTTCTACTGCAAATTCATCCATAAAATGTAATCATAGGCATAAAATGATTACTTTTCATTCACAATTTTATCAAATTATTCCATATAAGGGTTATTTTTTTAGATATGGGCAGCCATCATGTATCTTTTTTCGGCGAGTAGGGTTTCTAGGAGGGCTGCCGGTGTTTGGAGCCCCTTCTTTCTTTATTAGATGAGTTGTTAGGGGAGTAGCCAAACATTGAGATGGTCAAAGTTCTAGGTATTTTTAGTGAATTCCTGGATGTCTTCCCCAAAGAGGTTATGACTCTACCCCCTATATGTGATGTTGTATTTGAGATATACTTACAACCTACTTCTCATCCTATTTGAATGGCTCCCTATCAGATGACGCCTTCTGATTTGCAGGTATTGCGGACTCAGATTGATGATCTAATGAAAAAGGGTTTTGTTTCAACCAGTGTGTCACCATGGGGTTCACCAGTCTTGTCCACGAAAAAGGAAGATTGTGGTCTTAGGATTTACATAGACTATTGGAGACTGAATCTGGTACCAGTACAGAACTGTTAACCTCTTTAGTGGATAGAAAATCACTCTGACTAGCCAAGGGGTGCAGTTTTGTTCTCTAATATTGATCTATAGTATGGGAATCACTAAAGGATGGAAGGTGGTGATATCTTGAAAACTGATTTTGGTGTAGATATGGGCACTTTGAGTTCTTAGTAATTCCATTCAGTGTTACGAATGCACTTGATACTTTCATGGGACTTGTGTACTCTGTTTTCCGTGGGTTCCTAGACCAGTTTTTCAATGTGTTCATCGACAACATCAATATCTACACATGATTCGAGGAGGAGAACACTCAGCACCTCATGATGGTCATGGAGATCCTTTGACACCACCATCTATATGGGAATTCATCCAAATGCAAGTTATTAACACAATAAGTTCACTTTCTTGGACTCATGGTGTGTTAGCAAGGGGAAGCGGTAGATCTGTCAATGGTTTAAGAGGTTTCTTCTTAGGAATCACCCATGATTGTGAAGAAGGATCGTATTTCCTTGGGTGTGGAAGGCTATTATCCGAGGTTCATACATGAATTCTCTAGAGTTTCATCTCCTTTCACAACTTTGAACCAAAAGGAGCAGGCCTTCGTTTGGGTCCTATAGTGTCTGGCATCCTATATCAATCTTGTCTTTGGGTGTATGCTGATGCAGCAGCGGGGAGTGATATCCTATCGGTATAGTAAGTTATGTCCTCAATAGAGTAGCCATGAAACCGATGACCTATAGCATGCAACAATAGTTTTTGCATTGATGTTTTATAGGCATCACCTCATTAGGAATCCCTTTTTGGTCTTCACAGATCTCAATAGTTTTAGGCATATCTTTACCTAGCGAGACCTGAACATGCAATAGTGAATGTGGGTGGAGTTTCATTAGGAATAAGATTTCTATATCTCTATAATTGAAGGTAAGAGGAACATTTTGGCCAATGTTTGAGTAGGAAGTCAAAGAGGGAATCTGTTTGGGAATCTGGGATGCTTTTATGGTGATAGATGAGATGGATGTGTTACACCATGATGAAAGGGTGGATGGTGGTAGAGGCTTTCTGTTTCCGAAGACAGTGCAATCCTATATTTTGTAGTAGGATAAGGAGTCTCATTTGGGAGACAAAGAGAATGAAGTGATGCATGATCGGGCTGACAAGGACGGTGTTCTGAAATGGGGGGTGGAGGATTGTCAGAATCAGATGATTTTACGTCGGAAGTTGTTTGCCATAGAAACGATGATTGAGTTACTTATCCATGAGTTCCATAACTCACCCATAGTTGTACTCGCAGGTTTTTAAAATATTTACAGAGTCTTGAGGGAAACGTTTGGGCGGCCCAGGGAGAAATTAGAAGTCGCAGAGTCTGTGGAAAAGTGCATAGTATGTCAGTAGGTGTATGCTGAACATAGCATCCCTGGATGTTTGTGGAAACCTTTAGATGTCCTTGAGTGGATGTGGGATGAAATCTTGCTTGTGTTTTTTGTAGGACCACCCATGGATCAAGGAGGTTGTGATTCTATATGGCTTGTGGTAGACCGGCAGACAAAATCGGCTCACTTCCTAGCCATCAAGGAGTTAAGTGTGGTGAAGGCCTTAACATATAGATACGTTGATGAGGCGTTGCAGTTTCATAGTGGTATAAGGTCCATAGTCTCGGATTAGGAATCATAGTTTACCTCATGAGTCTGGAGGGAATTGCAGCATGCTTAGGGCACCCAGTTACACCTTAACACTGTTTTCCATCACCAGAAAGATGGGAAGACATAGTAGAGCATCCACACGATGGAGGATATGTTACAAGAATGTGTTTTGAACATCAAGGATCATGGGTAAGGAATTTTTTATTATTATAATTTTCATACAGTAATAGCTATCACTATACTATTTTCATCGCACCCTTTGATGCATTTTACAAAAGCCCGTGTCATTCGCCCATGTGCTGGACCGAGGTTGGGGAGGCAAGTGTTCTAGGCTTAGAGGTATTGCAGAGCACAAAAGGGATGGTTAAAGACTGACATAAGTCATATGAAGATCATAGGAGGAGGCCCTTGGATTTCAAGGTTAGAGATCATGTATTCTGGTAGGTTCCCCATGATGTGGGCATCGAAGATTTTTCAAGGGGAGAAAGCTCTCTCCTACTTTCATCTGGAATTTAGAAGTTTAAGGGATAGTCGGTGAGGTGGTATATCAATGGGAGTTGCCACCCTATTAGCAACGGATCCACAATGTTTTCTACACCTCCCAACTTCATCGGTATCTACATGATGAATCCCATGTCATTGACTAGGGAGAGTTGGATATACAAGATGACATTATATTCATGGAGTGACTAGTAAGAATCGATGATTGAAAGGAGAAGGTGCTTCATGGACAGACCATCTCTTTGGTTATTTTGTTGAGGAGGCATGGTGGGCTCGAGGAGAGTACTTGGGAGTGAGAAGCTCAGATGCACACCTAGTACCCATAGTCGTATCGAGTTTCTATTCTGATCCCTCCGTGATGTTCTTGTTTTTTTGTGAATTACTATGATGTAATGATGACCTTGTTTGGTTATGAGATGAGTCATTTCATTTACCATGGGAATGTGTATGAGAATCCCTGATGTATGGGGAAGGGAGAACCTGATTACTAATCAAGACACATAAGTGCATATGCAATTAAACCCGTGCATGCGGGTCAGTACCACCGAAAGAGGATAGTATCATAACATGGAGAAAATAACTATATGATCCATGTTTTAGGAAATTGTGATCCTTAAGGTTTGCGTGGATGTTTGGGTAGGATTTTCCCCATGCGGTATCATCCGAGGTGGGTGTTCAAACCCCTATCTGTTTTTGGGATACTCTTGAATTCTAGAGGATGATAATAGTTCGATAGGTATTTGATGTAATGGCTCAAACCTTCATGGTCCATTACATAACAAATTCTAGGTGTTTGGGTGTTTTAGACACAATTAGTCAATCAGGAGGATGTCGATGTCAGTGACAATGTATCACTGTGGTGTCTCCTATAGGTGCCGCCAATTAGTCTCACCAACTGGCTTCACTTATCAGATTCACTCATCAGCTTCACAAATCGGCTTCACAGATCGACATTGCAGATTATCTTTACATATCAGCTTCACATATCAACTTCACATATCAGCTTCAAAGATGAGCTTCAAAGATCAGCTTCATAGATCTACTTACCAAATAAGATTCATGGATCACCTTTATAGATTGGCTTCACTTAACAGCTTGATAGATAAGTATAACTGGTCAACTCCACTAATCAACTTCACACAAATAGCTTCATCTAATCTTCTTCGCTATATTTGTTTCATTGATTATCTCCACCAATCGGGTCCTCTCGATCACCTTCACCTGATCAGCTTCAACCGATCAGCTTCACCTAATCATCTTCACCGATTAGCTTCACTTAATCGTCTTCACTAGATTAGCATCACCTGATTGGCTCTATTGACTGGTGCCACACCCAAACGGTTCCACCATGGGTATTCAGGGTTTCCTTTCCCAATTTTCCCGTAACAACTCTTTTAATCCTTTTTACCATTTTTGTGTTGTTTAAGTACATTTTAAGCCCATAAATGATGTTTTAAATCCCCTAATAATTAATGGTACCCTGAGTTACCAAATTTTTTCCCATGACACACCCTTTATCCACAATTCATAGCTTCTCTTGTTTTCTAGTTTCGCCCATGATACTTGTTTTTTCTCATTTAAAGGAAATATATTAACTCACAACTATTATCTTCCCCATATTCGATGATAATATTTAAATCACAATAAATTTATACATGTGAAACTACCAAGCCACGTGGTTAATCCATTATACTATTTTATTTACTTTGACATTACACATCCCATTACTCTAGGATTGGGCCTTTTAACACCTGAGATCTTTTTCATCCCTAGTCTCTTTCCTATCATAGGTGCGCTTGGAGCCCCAATTCAATATATGAATTTTGAAACCATACTAGAGCCTTTCCTTCCCACCATTGGAGTCATTGGAGTTCTTTCTTCTACACGTCACATATCCCCAATTCTTCCCATGAGGAGAAAAACATTGATCAATGATCAACTAGGTAGGGATTTTTTCTTCATCTCCCTTTATTGTGAAAAATGCTGGGTGGGTATAATGATGTTGCCTTGGGACGTAGATGAAACCAAAATTAACAATGATAATAAGCGAACCTTTATAGAATGAAGGTGTGTGAATGATGATGGTTTTTTTTGTTTGATAAATTTTCATTACTTTCTGAATTTAATGGGCTTCTTTCCACAGCAATTTGTGGCTGTTGGTGGTCCTTCCTTACATACTAATGATCCCCTTTTTTATGGTTAATTCTAGGATAGAATGGTTGTAACAGGAAATTGGTTAATCACATAAACTCGGTTAATTAAATGGATTCCCCGTGAATATGAAACCTTGTGTGACCACACCGGTTATCCAAAAGTAAATAAGGAACTTAATAAATTATGTTGTTAAATCTGAAAAACATCCTAGATCTATTTTAGTGATATGTGTGGTGGCTCTACTTAATGACATGTGGGGTAGCATGGATGGGACTGGAAGCTCTAGTTGAAGGTTTGTTGGTTATGAATCTGAGGCTGGGTGGAGACGTATGTTGGGGGTTAATTTGGTTCTAGTAATTTGAGGGATCTCATGGACCCCCTTTTGTTTTCGTGACTTTTCATGTGAACTGGGAGTGAATGCTTAAATGTCTGGTTGGCTGTTTTGTTTCAGTTGTTGTTCATGGCTTATGGTTATGCCTGTAAGTTTTCTGGTAGTGGCAGAAATAATAAAATGAAATCACCTAAATATGATAATGAGAACCTGTACAATGGGTGAATTATTTAGACATAAATGGGTTGTTCTCTAGTGATAGTTTTTGTGCATTTGTGCATATAGGGATAGCAATGAGAGTGGTTGTGTACGGGATAGTTGTCTGTTTCAGAGACCTTTGGTTTGGGTGAGGGATTTTTTATCTATATGTATTATATTTAGTTATTTTGACTCTTATACGCACTCACCCATTTTGAGAACATCGTGCGATGCTCCCCCATTTCATGGGGGAGGGTGTTTTTCCAAACATTCTTATGAGGGGGATGGTTATTAGATCCTTTATGTTCCCTCTCTTAGGTAGCCCAAGATTCTTTCTGCAGGCTATGACGGCCTAAGGATAACTATGTCCCAAGACTCTTCTAGAAAGGTGTGTTGTGGTCATTGGACCTGATGTGTGCAGGAAATTTTCATTCCCATGTGTCTTCTGGACGAGGCCCATGTGTTTTTGGGCGTGGCAGTGGTTGTTGAGGCCCAGATGTCATCAGGTGTGGCAGTGGTTACTATGGCCCTAGTGTCTGCAGGTGTGGTTATGTGTGATTTTGGTGTCCCAGGTGTTTGTGGGAGGGATAGATGTGCGGTTGGGATGGACGATATGGTTGTTGTTCTGGGTAGCAGTAGTACTGTATTGGAACAAGTGGGGGAGGTATGACACCTAGGATGTCTTAAATAACCGGTGGAAAAGTGGTGCATGGTTCCCAAATATCGATGTGATTTAACTATTACTTTACCTAACTTGAATTATTTTGGGAGTGTGCCTTGGTGAGGCTGGGTGGATAGTTTCCTTGGTAGGTTAATTGGTTATCTTTATTTTTCAAAGGGTATTAGGATGCCTCCCCAGTTGTGCACAATAGATTTTGGGATTCTTTATGAATTATACCGGTATACTCAACCGATGTATATAAATTGCTATTAGGTTTCCATAAGGTAATTGCGTATTTTGTTGGAGATCACTAGCTCACACTTTAGGAGTTTTCGTTACAACATTTCTTTCTATTTTTATTTTTCGTCAAAGTATTCTTATACCTTGTATCGGTTTATTTTGAACATGAATATGGGAATTTATTTTTCGATTTAATTGTACTTTTAGTTTTCGGAGTTGTTTGGAATATACCATCTTATCTCCCGATCTTATTAAATAAAAAGTGTAATGCCTTCCATTTTATGTGAGATTATATACCCTTGGTGTTAGTAACCATTTCGGGACCTACGGAAGGTGGGACTCATGGGTCATTACCTCTCATTAAACATGAAGAAGGAAGGGTATTGCAATTTGTGGTCACTTTCCTCATCTTGGTGAAGGTGGTTCATGACAACCACTCATCCAATTATTGTTTTGGGGTGAAACCACCAATTCAAGGAAGCTATATAGGAACCTGAGGGTATGAGGATGTTGATGTATACTCAGTTTTTTGCATTAAAATGATGGAATTTTGAGGGTGATATTCATTTTAGTGGTGTTATATTGTTATTCATATAGATTTTTGGTTATATAAAATTAAAATTTATTAGAGTGCTTTCATTACAGGAAACATCAAATTTAACCATATAATGTTATACTATAAAAATATTTTAATTTAATGATATAGATATCGCCCAACTATAGGATTGTTGGGTATGAATAGGAATATATCGATTATTTAAAACTTATGTTTTAAATAATTATAAAATATGTCATCTATTATCAATTTATTATAAATGAATATTAGGACCATTTTAATGTAAAAGAATTATTTTTCTAAAAAAAAGTTTTTATGCATGCATTGTTTTATTATATTAATAAACAAAATCAGTCAATAATGGTAAATGATTTATGTTAAATATATATATTATTTATTCAATAACATGTTTTATCTTTCACGATTTATTTTCTATATAACTGAGTTAAGAATAAATGTAGTTTTATTCATTAAAATTGATTTTTTTTCTAAATATTGGTTTTGTAGCGTTTTTTCACAATAATTTTAAAATTAATTTCATCTAATTATAAAATTTATTTAAAAAAATTAACATACTTTTTATAATCAGAATTCAAAAATTATCTTATTGCGAATTATTTAGAATTTTCCAAAATGATTAATTTTTTGTTAAATAGTGAAATATAATGATTTTTATAAAAAATTATCTTTTATTTTAATGAAATAAAAAATTATTATTTAATTATAAAATGGGTTTAAAAGATAAATAGAAAAATTATATTATTATTTATCCAATTTATACTATTTTAATAAAAAAATTGAATTTTTTATAGAATGTTTATATCCATAAAGAAACATTTTTGATAGAAGGCCACTATTCACCACAATTATGGTTAAAACAGGATTATTGAGAGTTAAATTAAAGTAATATGGGTTAAAATGAACTATAAACATTTAAAAAAATTGGTTTTTATTATTTAAACCTTAAAATTGTCACATTATAATATAATCCATTTTGGGGATTTGTGTGTAGGAATGTGACATGGAATTATTTTAAAATGTTGAAAAATTACAAGTTTGTCACTTAACACAATTATAAAAGACACCCCCTATCTTGTCCTCTCAAAAATTAAAGAACCTTTTATCATCAATTAAGAACATAAATACCTTAATTAAATCCCCCATAACGACCTATATTCAATGTATTTATCATAAAACCATCCTAAGAAGGATTTTGTTGAAAATGTAAAGAGTTTTTATGAAGTAGAAGTACATTTATTAACCATGTTGTTTCAATTTATTAATTAAACTACATCCTTTAAACGATTATAAAATATCAATAAAAAAGAACTATTGTATTACAAATAATTATATTTTACTATTTTTTTTTCATAGCCTATATCCATTTCCACTTCTATCAAATAGGAAATGATAACTCGATCACAGGTACAGAAGACTAGCGCTTTATGAACTGATGTAATTCATTTTCTATCATTCCTTGTGATGAGTGTAGATAAGGATAAATTTAACGTATATGAAATATATTTATGAAGTAATTATGCTTTTTTAATTATAATTCCTCATCTACCTTCTTACATTCCAATACATAAGAAAACGATAATGCCTCTCGTCTGTATGTGTGGACTACCACCTCTACGAAGCGATGTGATTCATTTTTCATTTTGGATTTACATGGATAGTAATAAGGTAATATTTATTGAAAATATATCTTATATGTGATATAATAATAATTCAATAATGTTTTATTAATTTTTACCTTTCATTTTTTCAATATGTCAAAATGAAAAAAAAGAGTTCATACGCTTGTACAATTTACCATATCCACCACCATTCTAATTCATTTTACTATCTATATAATTTTTCTATGAATCAATATATATATATATAATGAATATATGTACTTTTTATATCATTATTTAATTTTTGGAGATGATGGGACCATGATTAAAGTACAATGATAGGATGAACATAACTGAAACACTCCTTAAAATGAAATAGTTAACACCGAAAAATGATAATTTTAATAAATAATTACTAATAAGTTTTTTTTTATATTTTATTATTGGATTTTTTATTTAACAACTTCTATTATTAAAATAAATGACTATGTTTGATATCAAATAAGATAAACACCACCAAGTTTAAATGAATATCTAAATATTGTTTTTAGGTTTCCATTATAACCTAAGAGGTAAATTATAAGGAATAGATAATATTAATTGAATTAAAAAAAAGTAATCCTAATCATTCATAATTTATAAATTAATTCTTATAAAATTATGAACTTAGTTTTAGTAATGACACTTTATTCTCCCAATACTCTTTCTATAGGAATGGTTTTTTTCATTTGTGACAAAAAAATTATTATTAATTTTTTTAACTTCTAGAAATTTTAATTAAATAAATTAATATCATTTTTATAATTATAATACCAAAAAAATAATCTTGTGAAATTTTTATGCTTTAATGAAAAATTTTATTCTTCACTAAAATGTGAAAAATAAAAAACAAAAATTTAGAATTTATATTTTCCATGTATTGACATGTTCAAATTAGGATTTCAATTATTTTTATGTTTTCATTATTATTTTTGATTTAGAATATAATATTCTTGGTTTATAAAATAAATTTTATTATTGAATTTACAATATAAAATTTTATGTTTAGAAAGGGAATTTTTATGAGAATACTTTTTCCTTGTGTTTCTTCGATAAAATTTTAAAACAAATTATGAAAGTTATATGTTATTAATTTTTAAAATGGATTCACTTTCTTGAATCAGGAAGTATAATTTTATTAAATATTTCACTTTTATTTTTGGACAACATTAATAGTATCCTTGGTAAATTTTGATACCACATTAACGGGTAAATCTGGTAATTTAGATAAAAAATATATGATACAGACAATAAATTGACACTTACAGTTGCCTAAAATATATTTTATTAATCTAATTATCCCTTTAATTCATAAGGTTTGAATAACAGTTTTTTATGTAATCTTTTCCATGAAAATGACATATATTTTTTAAATCAATGAATGTCACAAAATTTTTCTTTTTTGTCTTAAAATTTCATATCTGTCCACATTGGGAGAAAAGTAGGTTGTTAAAGAATCAAAATATCCATGTTGAAGAGGATACATTAATATTTATTTTATAAGTTTATTTTTGACATTTTTATACAACTTGAATAATAATATAATTTTTATAGTATTTTATTTAATGAAACACCAAACATGTCACACTCCTATTTTAATAAGTATAATATTTTTAATATGGTGTCTTCTGATGACATCTTCATCTACAAATAGTTTTTAAAATATAAATTATTTATCTTAATAATCTAAATTTATTTATAATTTTTAAAAATTAAATATTTTCACTAAATGTTTTCACTAACACCAATATTTTAATTATTCATTTATATGAAAATTAAAATAATTGATATTAAAAATATGAAAATAAATATAATTTTAAAAAATTAATGCACAAAATTAATTTTATAGATTATTATATCATATAATGGGTTTATTAAGTAATATTTATTTGAATTTATCTATTTTTCATTATTTTCATAATTTCAATGTAATGAATTGTGTAAAAATCAAATCTAATTTTATTTTATGAAAACAATATTTTAGAAAACTATTTATAAATCAATAAAAATAATTAATAAGAAAAATGAGATAACTTATGGTCGAAAATATCATAAATTCTCCCTTTATAGTTCTATTTACAATTTAAATAATAAAATCATAACCTTTAATATTACAAAAATTATTACCATAGTTAAAATTAAAATATGTTATCTATCGGTTAATAAAGATTATAATGATTAAAATGACACTAAAACATCTCTAAATAATATTGGATGCGGATATTTTAACCTCATCATATCTTAGATACAAAACAATATCCATTTAGTGGTATTTTTATAGAAAATAAATTTATTATAATTTAAACATTAATGAAATTCCATGAGTTCCCACCCCCCCCCCCCTCACTCCTGAAAAAAGGAACCACTTATTCTCATGTATTCACAATTAAAAACCATTTTTCTTTATCCCACATCAACACAAATCCATGACAATAATTCATCCAATTTTTCTAGAGCCTTTATTATAGGAATAATTAGGACATTATTAGTCTTAATATGTCATGAAAATGAGGTTGTTTAAAAAAGAGGATGATAAATGATTTTTATAGTGAGGTAGACTCAAGTTAAGGGTCTATTTATCATGGATATATTAGTTTAAACGTTATATTTTTTAAATATTTATCTTCAATTTCCACGTTTTAGAAATAATATTTTCCAATTTATAAATATGGAAAAGATTATTTTGAAAATTTTCATTTTCAAATTTCATTAAAATGATTTAAACAAGGAATATTTTTAAGGATTTATGTAGAAGAATTTCTTTTAAAAACCATTTTTTAAATTTCATCTACAATTAATATAAAAAAGAAATTTATAATTTTTTTTCTTTAATAGAATCACCAGATTTTACAATTTTCATGAATCCATATTTCATTGAATATTCATTAACATTTTTACAAGGTTTTTTAAAATAAAATATTTTTATTTTTATGTTTATATCATTTTTTAAAATATTTGATTAAAAAAAAATTATTTTCAACAATAAATTTTTTTTGATGAAATCATTCCAAGTATATGATTATGAGATGGTTCATGGGAATTTTTTATGATGATGAGTGGTTCCATTTAAAAATAATTATTGGTGGTTTATTCAAATGCCAAGGATCAGTGTTTACATTATTATCCAATGATGGGTGGTTCCATGATATAAAATGGATGCATTGTTATGTTATAGCCACTAATGCAGTGGGTACTATATAGTTGGTGTTTCACCAAATTGGTTACTGCAATTATAAGAGTGATATGGAAAATGATTCCAATTGATACATAAATAACATTTTTTCTTACTAATGAGTTGTTGAGGATTTTTTTTTTATTTTCAAATGGTAAGATGTTGACATTTTTGTAAATTTTATTATTTTGTTTGGGTAAAATGTATTTTTTTCAGGGAAATGGTTTCTATCAGTTTTCACTGGACTAATGAATTTCATTCATTACTGTCCCTTACTAATCCATTGTTCTCATACCCTATTTTAAAATACATTCATAGTGTTTAACGGAAAGTAATAACAAGGACTAGGCTATGAAGAAAATTTTGAATATTTATCATGGAAGTAATTCATGTTCTGTTATAAAGGATTTTGTTTTCTGAAAAAAAATCATGTATACTATATAGAAGTGTCTACTTATAATATATAGATCTTTCTTAATGTGTCTAAACTATCAATCTTAAAATGTAAACCTAAAATATTTTTTGGAATAAAATAAATTTATTTACTGTTAAAAGTTAATAAAATATATAATTTTAAGGATTGGTCCAAGTAATTGTTATCAGGGTAGGTTTTTTAAAACATTATTGACTAGGATGTTTTCATGTGATGTTATCTTAAGTGTTAGGGATAACATCATGAGATTATAATTTTGTGGTTGATCATAAAACAAATGTCTTAGGAACACCTATTGAGGCTTTATGTAACGCAATTTTAATGTGACTAATGATATTTTTTAGACATTAATTTTTTAATGTAATTATGGGTTGTTAC
This sequence comes from Viscum album, assembly GCA_963277665.1. Lineage (NCBI taxonomy): Eukaryota > Viridiplantae > Streptophyta > Magnoliopsida > Santalales > Viscaceae > Viscum > Viscum album. Next base: position 2,069,262,506 of record OY728121.1, read on the forward strand.
ATTTGGAGATGAAAATTGAAAGGAATGAGATAAAAGTTGAGGTTAAAAATAATAATTAATTATTAATATATCATTGTTATTTTTTGGGTGTTTCTCACAGGAATAGTAATGGGATATGAATTACCTCTTCATAGAGAAATAAAACAACCCGTAGGTTGGGTAACAACTCATCACCTCTCTAAATGATGAAAGAATTGAACCCACAACCAAAGGGAAAGACGAGTTCATTTCCTACTAGTAGAATACATAATTTAAAGGTTAGTATGATATTGTATTCAAAACACAATGTTTTATAATGGTTATGTTTATTTTGGGAACATATGTTATATCAAATAGTTAGTCCTGGGATTGAAAAATGGATTGGAGTTAAGTGATAAATGTTATTTTGGAATATTTTCACTATTTTTTGAATATTATATGATTCAGGTAAATTAAAAATTGTGGAATTTAATTTGACAATTAATTATATAATTATGTTTTAGAGGCATATATAATTTTATGGACTATTTAGGGTGATTCAAGTGATTTATTGAACTGATTATCATATCATGAAAAATATGTGATTAGGGAAATTATATTCTTTTATGCAAATTAAAAAATAATTAATATTATCTGGAGAATTTATATTGGAGGTCAATGTTATTACATCTTTAAAATTTTTTGGTTTTAGTATTAGTTTTGTCGATTTTAGAGAAATTTTAAGGATAGTTATTTATTTAATGATCTTTGTTGAGATTTTGGTATTACTGTTGAGTTTTTTAGATTATCGTAGTTTTTCATCATATGATGGTTTATTATTTTTGGGGAATTATCTTATTTATATCAACCATATTTTTTTATTAATTCATAATGATAGGAGGAATATATTTTCTTTTTTTAGATTTAGTGACCCATATAAGATGATTATAATTCTTAAGGATTGAGATTTTTTTCATAAACACTCATCATTTGTAGGAAAATAAGATATTGTGGAGGAAATTCATTAAAGGATGAAACTCAACATGTCAAGTATTTTTATTTATTAATTTTCTTTTATAGGTATGCAAATTATTTCCCCAACTCTATTAAATTGATCTTTAATAAAAATATCCATTAACTTTTCTTATCAGGAAATCATTTACATTTTAACCCATTACAAGTTTATTGGTTTGTTTTTATTCACATTCTCATGAACATGTTCTCTATAAATCTCTATCAGTACATGGGAGGTAGATTTTCTCTTCCATATCAATGTTTTGAGACATGAAAACCTAGTTATGTGTTATTCTAGATGACCTTCTTACTTCCCTTCATTTCTATTAAAGTGGAAGTATATATTAATCCATTAACCAATTTGGAATTACAAAAAATGTGTTTTGAAAAAGGAAAACTATTATTAGAAAGACCAAATCCAAAATTGTGAAGATGAAATTTTATTTTTTTGGATAATGTAACATCATTAATTTTGAAAAATAAATATTATGTTCAATAGAGTATAAGATATGCTACATCGAGTTTAAATAAAAAACTAAAAAATATTATTAGAAAATTGTTATAACAAATCGTTAAATTTTTCAGAATGAGTAGTATTAACGGAATTATAAAAAATGAAAATGTAATTAATCATTAATAATTTTTTAATTAATTCATCGAAAATTAATAATTTCTATTTTTTATGTCACATTATTGTTTAAATACACTTTCTTCAATAATGATGATTATTTCTTTTATGAGAAAACAATATATTTAATTTCTAGAAAAAATTGAAATTTTATTTAATTAAATAAATATAATTTTTCATATTAGAATATCAATTTTATTTTATGGTGATATTTTGATAATTTTATAAAATGTTTATTTTCAAAAAATAGTCAAAATAACGATTATTATTAAATATTAAAATTTCCAATTATTTACAAGTTAAAATTATTTATTTGATTAGTTTGATAGTTTAATGACTTTAATATAATTTAAAATATTAAAATTATGGTTTTTGAAATGTACTTTATTCAAGAATGTTTTTGAAAAAACATTTTCTGTTTTAAAAGTTCATTTCAAAAAAAATGTATTTCATATTGTTTTTTCAATTTAATATTAAATTAAATCGTAAAAATTATGTGTTCTTAATAATTAAAAATAGATTCCATTTTTTTAATTAAGATGTCAAATTTTATAAGACATAACACTTTTATTTTTTGGCAATGTGAATAGTAACCATTGTACAATTTAACATCATGATAAAGGGTAAATTAGTTAATTATGGGTAAAAATAATATGATAAGGACAAAAAAATGACCATAAGACATGCCATAATTTTATTGGGTGAATATAATTCTACCCTAACCACCTAGGGATTTAAATTGAGTTATTTAAAAGATACTTTTCCTTGAAAATGGACTATATATTATTTAAATAAAAAATGTCACAAAATGTCATTTTTTTATTAAATATCTATTATATGTCCACATTGGGAAAAAATTAGGTTATGAACTAATTAAAGAATATATTTTGAACTTAATAAAAATATATTCATGATATAAATTAATTTATAACATTTTTGGACCATATGAATCGAATATTAAGCTTTATAGTATTTTATTTAATGAAAACCCAATCATGTCCCTACTTATATTAATAAGAATAATATTTGTTACATGTATATATCCCTGGAATACATTAAAATATAAATATTATATAAAAATAAATTTTCTTTATTTTTATGATGTTAATTTATTTATGATTTTTTTTAAATAATAACAGTAAATGGTGACACAAAACTATTGCCATTTTTATTTAATTAAATCAAAAATCAAACAATTGATATTAATATTTATAAAAGAAATATAATTTAAATTATTTAAGGTTATCTATGAATTTTATTTATTTTCATAACATATTAGGTGTTTATTAATTTTTGATGTTTTCTTGTTTTCCTGATTATCAAAAAGTCAAAGTAATTAATACTGTCCAAATTCACACTGAAGATATTTTTTACATATAATATTTAATTAAATGATTTAAAAATCATAAAAATCCTAAATAAGGATAAAGTGGATAATTAATGGGGTATAATATCATAAATTCTCCACTAAAATATCTATTGCGACATTGTAAGTAAAAAATTATAACCTTTATATATTACAAAAAATTTATTAATGTAGCTAAAATTAAAATAGGTTAAATAAGGGCTAATAAAAATAATAAGGTATAAAATGACACTAAAACATCTATAAAATATTTTGGATGATGATAATAATACATTATATTATCTTATCTTGGAATCCATTTCTATTCGGTGTTATTTGGTTATATAATTAATTTATTATAAATTAATATCTAGATATATTCCAAGAGTGCTCATCCTGTATCCTATAAAAGGGATCAACTCGTCTCATGTCCTCACACATCAAAACCCTTTTGGTTTATCGATTTTTTTCAAAATCACTTCCCACAATCCATCCCAAAATTATAGATTCCCTAGTTTTGGAAGAGCACTAACATTAGTGGTCATATGGAGTTATGAAAACAATGTTGTTTGAAGAAGGGAATGATAGAGATTGTATATGATGAGTTTTACTCGAGATAAGGGAATATTTACCCACAAAATCTCATTATAAATTATATATTTTTTGTAAATATTTCCCTTCCTTTTCCATGTTTTTTTTTTAAATGTAAATTTATTTATATGCAAATTAATGTTATAAACAGCTAATTTTTTAATTTATCTCAAATTGTTTCAAGAAGGGTTATCTTTATGGTTTTATAAATAGGAAATTATTTTAAAAATCCATTTTAAAAGTTCATTATTCATTTATTTTAAATAATTCAGATAGAATGTTTTTCCTATAAAGAATGACCATATTTTCTTTCATTCATAGTTCCTTAATGCTTTGAATTTTCCATTAATATTTTAAAAGGTTATATAAAATTTAAATAATTCATTTATAAGTGCACAATGTTATTAAAAATATGTGATTTAATAATAAAAAGGTTATCTTCCATAAGAATATTCTTATGATTTAATCATTGTTGTCGTATTATTTTTTTATGGTTCATTTTATCTTTTTATAATGATCTGTGGTTCTATTATAAACCAATTATCGGTGGATCCTCAATAAACCAATGATGGTTGGTTACATTATTAACCCACAAAGGGTGGATCCATGATAAAAAAATAAGGGTGGTTATTTTATAACCTCCAATGAATTGTGTAATCAAAAGTTGCTGGTCGACCATACTAGATTTTTTATTTGTAATGCTAATATGGAAAATGATTGACCATGTCAATTACATAACATTTATGTTTTTTCTAATAAGTATCTAGGGTAATCATTTGATTTTCAATTTGTATGATACTGAAATTTTTTAAAACATTATTCCTTAGTATGGGAAGAATGGTGTGTTTTTTAGGAAATTGTTTAATGGGTTTTCCCTGGACTAATGGGATTCTTTTTTTATGTCCCTTACTGAGATTTTATTATCATCCAAAGTTTGAATATATTTTAAAGGGTTTAAGGGGCAATAGGAAAAATTATGAGGTCATGAATAAAATTTTGACGATTAATCATGACATGAAATCGTGATTTATTTTAAATATATTTCTATAATGGAATAATAGATACTGTAGAGAAATTTCCCCTTGTAATTTTTTGGTTAATATTGTTTATTTTTTTCAAATTCTAAAAGAATATAATCCTAAAAGATATTTGGGAATGACAAAAAAATTTCAATCAAAAGACACTAGAATACGAAATGATTAAGGGAAAGTCCATAAGAGGTATTATTTTATTCGAATATAAATTATTATTTTATTGAATTATAAAAAATTTAAATTTATTAGATATAATTTTTTTATTACATTATAATCAATTGTAACTCAAGACAATTGATTTACATATCACCTATATTTATGTTTGACACATCTCATATTAACCACATATTTCATTTATGTGGTATATATACTACACAAGAATGGTAATTATTATTATTATGAAAATTATGAGTACTTATGTATCCATTTAATATTATTTATATCATGGGTTTTATGATTCGTAATCTAAGAAAGTAGTGCGAATTTTATGTTATAATATCTTTTTTATCGGTATTTTTTACGTTTGTGTATATAATGATTAAATTCCATGATCCACCTCTCAATAATACCTTTTTTTTCTTCTATAGTGGTTGTTTAATTATAATACGTGGTTTCCATTAATATTACTCCCTTTATGTACTAATGTGACGAAAATATTTTTTAATGAAAATTGATTTTGTTGCTCACTTTTGTCAAAAATCATTTCACTTGTCCATGATTTCTAAAAAATTTTCAATAATAATTTTAATATTCCTATATGATTATTTAATTTTATTTTTACCAATTTTTTAATTTTAATAAAAGGAATCATCAGGTCTTTTTTTGAATATGGTACTATTTTACGTTTTTAACCAATAATTTTAAAATAATATTTATTTTAATATACAAAACATGAATGAAATTTCCTTCCATCAAGATCATTCTATAATTTGAATTAATATTTATATGTTTCTAAGGTTCTTTTGAAATAAAATATTTTGTTTAGTATATGAGAAATTTTTATATTTGAGGTAAGTGATTTCAAAATGAAAGGGTTATTTTCCTTAATAAATATTCCTAGAGATCTTTTAAGGAAATTTTCATATATGGTGAAATACATTTATGTTATTTATGTTTTAATGTGGATATGGTCCAAGGTTATATTACTAAATCTTTTATTACATTCTTTATGATTATGATGAGTGTATGTTTATTAATACCTATGTTTTTCCATTGGTTATTATATTATGAATAGATGAAATGATCATGACACTTGTTTCTTTTCAATGGATTATGAGATGATGAAGTTTTTAAAAAACCTATTTATTTTCATGATTTTTAAAATAATTAATGTTTTATCGTATATTTTCTCATATCTATATGATTTTAGTAATATGACTGGTGGGCCTATAATTTTATATCCCTCAAAAGAATTTTGTAATGATAGATATCTCATTAGATAAATAGGAATGAAATAGGAAGTTAACCTAGTTCATTAAGGGACTATGTGCACTATGTTAGTCTTGTAGGTTAACATTGACAATTATAATGTTTTTTAGAGTGAACCTGATCTATTATGATAGAATTGAATGTGATACTTGAGAACTAAAGAAATTATTTTTCATGAATTCGAGAAACTAATGTCATATGAAAATGTCATTTTACAATAGATTTTGTTCATTTAATCCATTAAAAATAAAGTAATATTAAATAAAAATATTAATTCTATGATTCAAAATTATGATCTACGAAATGAATGGCATGGTTTTGAAATTACATTGACATATTCTCATACCGTAATTCTTTTTTTAAGTATAATTGATAATTAATTTCTCTCTTGGTTTCCATTATATGGTATCTCATGTCATCGATTCCTATATTTCATTTCTCTAGGTTATGAAGAAATGTATTTTTTATGAGATTCATAAGAGAAGTAATTGTTATGAAGAACACACTGGGAGATTATTTTGTTCAATTATGAAAAATAATTTATGTATTGAATTTTCAAGGGATACTATATCTATACGATTCTAGTATGGATTATAGTGTTATGTATAAAAAATTCCTCAAATAAAATTTAATATTTATTCAGGAAAATTGTAAGGATATATGAATAATATTCATGAAAATAAATTCATTTGAGAAAAATACGAAATTGGAGATAACCCAAAAATAATTATAACTATTTTAAAAAATTTCCTAAACGATAATTTTACATATAATATTAATAAAGAATTTTTTTAAATGGGATATGAAAACTTTTAGTAAATATTACTTTTAAAAAGAATAATTAATAATTAATTCATGAATAATATATAAATTTTATCAATATTAAATTATTAATATAAGATAAAAAATATGATCATGTAATTAAAAAAACTTTTTAATATTTTAAAACACCTTTATTTAACCCCGCATTATGGTAAGGGAAATAAAATATTATCTTCAAAAGTGTTAATGAAAAAAAGGAGAAATAAAATAATTACTCTAAATATAGTTTATGATAAAACGAAATTATCTATAGAATGAAATAAAATAGATATATATTCAAATTAATTGTTAATGGGGAAGATGATTATTCTTAACAAAATTTCATTTTATTAATTAAATAAGTTCTTCAAAAAAAGAGGAATTTAGATAACAAAACATTAAATTATATTTCATGGATAAAATTGTAATTAATGAGAATAAATATATAAAACATATCATAATTAAATAATAAGGAAAACTTTTTCAAATTTATAATAATGATGTTAGAGAAGAAATATTGTAACACAGTAAAAGGGTATTGAATTATAAAACATCATAATAAATTTTTTACCTTTTTAATTGAAAATCCAATAAAGGAATAAAATAATTTGGAGTTTTAAATAAACTTTAATTTGAATTAAATTTTATTAAGATTACTTCCATGGTTTATATATACAATATAAAATAAAACAAATGTTGAATATGAAACCTTTCACAAGGAAGAACCATTGAGATGAGGGAATCCATGTGTCTATAGTAACCTTTGAATCATAACCCATTTAATGAGAAAATATAAAATATTACTTTAATTACAATGAATAAAATAAAAAAAAGATAATATATTAAATATATGTAATTTACACACCATATAAAAATAAATAAATTTACAATATGAAACATGTCTCTAAGAATACATTTCGGGATGAAAAAACCATACCATTACTTTCATATTCCACAGAATATTCTTAATATCGTTCATAATTAACATAAAATTATTAGTAAAAATAATCATTAATATTAATCATATCTAATATCCTTTCTAAACTTTAATTAAAATTAGTTATTATAAATTTATTAGTTTTATATTGTTTTTTTCGTCATCGGGTGTTATAGATTACTATTACTTCGCACATGCTTGATAATGTCGATGATGATCCCCGTAGTTATATTTATATTTATCCAAGTGACTAGAAATAAAATTATCTAACAATTTATAAACCTTAAATTTTCCCCCATGCTATGTTTTCTTTTGACTCCCGAAGATAAAAACAATTACGAGATTGTTTTAATTAATTTATCGATATCGATGAATTGATTTATAATAATTATTGTTTTTTTAAATTAAGAACCATATTCATGAAATATATTAATACTTAATATCATAATTATTCATCAATTATATTTCAGAAACATCAATGAATGGTGGAGATAAATAATGGAAAATTTCACTCATGGATGTTGTAGTCTGTATATACACAAGGATGATGTATTAATTTTACATTGAACTGTAGGAAGGTAGATTTTTTTTTTTAAATTTTGAATATTAAAAATGATCTATATATAATATTTTTTCATTAAATAACCTTTTATAATGGACCATATGATGTGATTAATAAAAAATATGTCAGTTTGAGGAGGTGGTAGTCTACACACACACACATACACACAAAATGTTCTAATTTTTATGAAGAAGTTGGAATGGTAGATAATAGTTATAAAAATACCATAAAATAATATAAATATTAATATAATACCTATTTAATTATTTTATAATAGTTGAAATAAATTTGGAGGATAAATATTGAGAAAAAATTGTTAAGATGTTGTTAGATCTCAGGTTGAAAATTTGAACATACTCTTGGCGGACCTCTTGGAAATGGGGAAATTGAGGTTTTACATGGATCATGGGGCTTAAAAACATTGGATATGGGTATATGGGAATTAAAATGTGTATATATTCTACATAAATTTTAATTTTTAATATGTATGTAAAAGGGTGTTGGAAGACTCTTTTTAGAATTTAGGGGAGTGGCATTGTTGTATGAATACAAAACAAAAATTGTCTTTTCAAGGAATTTGAGTCAGAAATTGGACAGAAAATAATTTTTTGAGGCATGGGATAATAAAAATCATATCTATATATTTAGGTATATGGTTTGATTAATTTCAAACTTTTCCCCACAGATTGGACATGGCACATAATTTATTTTTAACATAGTAATTTAATTTTTTCTCTTATTACACAATTGATATATCTAAAAATGGAATCACACTTATTATATAATTTGGATATAATTACTCCAAATATGAAAGAAAAATATTAATTATATAATATTGATAAAAATTACCGGTAAAATAACAGATGTTTAGAGCATAAAAACAGTTTAAGTGAAAAAATTTAACATTACCTCAAAAATATCATATACATGAATATAAATTAAAAAACTAATTTTCAATGGAAAATTTTACATTTAAAATAAATTTTTACTCAGGTTAATGTTTCCATAAATTTCATGTTTTTCTTACTGAATAATTATTTTATAAAAGGGATGATATTTTTAAAAATGATATTTTTAACTACTCACCTTAAAATCAATATATTCAAAAAAAATACCAATAATAAAGTCTAAGATAATATTATTATGGTGGATAAAAAAATTAATTTCAATTTATCAATTTTATGTTAAAATATTTAGGAATTTAACATTTAATTTGAAACATAAAATATAATTTAAAACTTCTTTTATAGGAAAATTAATTTTCAAAATAGTACATTTTCCTATTATTATTTCCTATAAATTTAAAATTAATTTTTTTAATATATTATTCACAAAAAAAAACAAAATTTTACATCATCTTAAAATAATATAATTTGTTTTTGAAATAATAATTCATAGAACATTAAAATCTAATTTTAAAAAACATATAATTTTAAGAAAATAGGATCATATTAATTTTTTTACTATAATAACATAATTTTAGCAGTTCATTGGTATTTAAATTTTAAATTTTTTTCATTATACATATATTAAAAAGTTCAGATACCTCTATTCAATCCTTCTAATTCAACGATTACTTCACAATGGATCGATTTATCATAATAAAAAGTGTCACAATTTCTTCTGTTTGAGTTTTTCATGTGAAACTAGAAATTTAATAAATTTTTACTAAATCTCAAGGTGTTACAGTTCATATATTCCTTATATCATGTTAAAATATTTTAATTTTTCATTTACTAAGTTTTATTAACTATTTAAATGAATAATATAATTTTTATATTATGAAAGGTTGTATTCATCATTTTAAAGTGTTAAAATACCATTATAAATTTCCATATATGTATTTAATGTTTTATATGTAATATATGATAGATTTTTAGTATTATTGTACAATAAAATTGGATTGTATTAAGTTTGGATATAGAATTTTAATTGTTTTTTTATTTTATATATATTATACATTTTAATTATGATGTAATCTAAGTGTCTCCTTAATAAGATTGACCTTAGGTATAGGGACACTGGGTTGGATTTCTGACGAGCCATGAGGTCTATTCATTTTATTTAAAAGGTGTTGTGGTCTTTATCTCTCTTCAAGATTTATCTTGAAGGTATTATTGATTTCATATAGCACAAATCCTTTATATTTAAGGGTTTCATATACCATATGCATTATATGAATTTGGATATGTATAGATACATTTAGATTTAATATTTTGTTTAGTAATGAATTATATGATTTGTGTAAAGAGATTTAAATCAATATAGTTTGAACGTATTGATTTAATATAAGGAATAAAACACCATTCGTGATTGTGATCTTCCATGTGAGTATGTTCATGATGATGTTGGGTGCTCGTTGATTATCTTGAAAAATATAATCATGTAATGACATGAAAATAAGATTTGGGTTATTTGTTGGATTTTTTTGGGTTACACATTTATAGAAAACCATATGAGATATGATAAAAAATGAATAGTGCTGAATTTATCCAAATAGTTTAATGGGTAAGGAGTTTTTCGATAAACTATCCAAGAGAAACATATAAAATTAATGGAATAATGATATTCCTAAATAACTATAGTTTTTACGTAAATTCTAAATCAGAATTTTTTTTATGTGAAATATTAATCCTGAACTATTAATGTATATGTTGGTTTTTAAAAGGTGTCATCATTTTTGTGGGAGCACATTTAATTAAAGTCATTGTTGAATATTTATATTTCCTGAAAGTATTTTTAAAAAATTAATTAATATTTGATAAATTGAACCATCATAATCAATATGATTTTCATTGAGATCAATCATAGAGTAATGAATAATATTAATATATTAATATTAGTATAAAATTATTTAATATAGGAATCATTATTAAGGTGGATTGATAAAATAACCATGTTAGACAAGTTCCTACCAATTTAACAAAATGTTTAACTTCTTCATATAGTGACCCCAAATTCATTTGGGAAGTATACAATGATTTAGATAATTTTTAAAAAAAATACTTGATAACTAGTGGAATATTAGTCTCCATTCACAACTTCTATTTGACTGAGTATGTTTCGATCTTTGAGAAAATGTACATATCTTATATAGTTTCACTCTATTATGTACATCATTATATATTCATCATTAGATATATTCTAGAATTTTTAATATGATTCAATAGAATATTACTAAGTATTTTAAAAGGATTGAGGTTAGTGGAACTAGGATTGTGATGAATAGGTAATTTTCTTTTGTTTCCAATAAAATTTGATAATGTCTAATGAATGAAATTTAAAATTGTATATCCCTAATATTAATACATAGTTATTGGAATATAAATCTAGAGTTTGGATGGAATAGAAATGTTTCAATAGGAATTAAATTGATTGAGGTAGAAAAAGGGGGTTTTGAAACATTTTGGAATGTCCATGTAAGGTATCAAAAGTTATAGAAACAAATTCTATGATTTCAAAGATTATAAAATACCAAATTTATATTATAACAGTGTTATAAATATATAAAATTTCAAATTAAAAGAATGATTTTTCTAGGATTATTTTCATCAGATATATAATTAATTAAAGGGTCATGTAATCAAGAAGATGTAAAGGGTCATTGAATTATAATAAAGAAAAGTTTTTTAATTAAAAATATTTAATGTAAATGAAAATATCCAGATCATATGGATCTAAATAAATAATGTTTATCGATATCATGTCTCCCTTTCTTGATGTGTGAACTTTTTATAATTAAATAGTTTTTTAAAATAATTTAGATAATTGATTCAGTACACATAGTTTTTGATTCATTGTATTTCACAATATTTTGGGGAATAATATATGGATAAAAAGCATTTATCTTGGGTAAATTATTTTATCCAAATGACTGTTAAAATATGAGTGATGTGATCCAACCACCCTTTAATTGAATATTTTAAAGAATAAAATATTCTTTTAAAATTGTTGATCCAAACACACAAGATACTCTATGAGATATGGATATAGATATTTTATATTTTAATTATTCCCAGTAGGTGAAATAACTTTATTTTCCTAACACAAAATGAATTTTTTTGTATCGTATAATGATACTTTTTAGTATATATAGCATTTAAGAGTCTAGTGGGAGTATATTTGTGCATATATATGTTCTTAATTTATCACAAATGATTATATCATTCAAAAAACAAATTAAATATCACTTTATATTAAAAATAATCATAATTGGTGTCATTGAATGTATAATATAAATAATTACAATAATTTCCAAAATTATATGAAGTAAACGATTTTATGTATAATGTTCCATGAAATATGATAATGATGAAATTAAAAATATCTATATATATAAAATAAATTTTTTTAACATCATAATAATTGTTACTCAGATATTATTATGTTTAATTATCTATTTAATGTGTTAATCATTCATAATATAATTAATATGTGTCATAATTATTAAAATTAGATTTCATAATTTTTTTAATATCTATAGAGAAGTGTGGATGTGTTTTATTATAAATTAACGTTGTGTTGTTGAATAAATGATATAGAGATGTAAAGAATTTATCACTAATAAAAAATGCATAAAACATTATTCCAATATAGTATAATATTATATTTTATTTGATAAGATGAGTTTTTTATATGTATTTATTAATATTCATAAAATATTATTTGTATAATTAAGGTATCATATTATAAAAAAAGAGGTATATACTAAATCATTATTTCATATTAAATAAATAGATTACATTAGATAAATGATAATTATGTAGTTTTCATGAAGTGATTATGATAAAACCATAGGATTCTCCTCTACCAGAACATACAATGCAGAATAAAGTCCTAGAATGTGAACCTGTAGAATGAAATATTGTGTACTAAAGACAATTTGTCCAAATACACAACAAAATTATTAAAAACTCTCTGTATTAATGAAAATAAAATATTATCATAATCAATGATTGAAATAGAAGACTCAGAGGCACATGAATAACTCAATTTAAGCAGTTTAGAAATGAATTTTAATTAATGGGGGTGTTTCATTATTTTCATTCTATTGAAATAGAGAATGATTGAAAAAAATTTACAACATAAAATGTGATATCACCCGACATTTTTAGTAATGGACCATCCGGTGTTTCTAGTCTTCACTACCTCTATATCCCTAAGGGTTGCATTCCACCTGATCCTCTCTTCTGAGAGAATCCAACCACCTTGTACAAGGCTCCCAATTTTATAATATAATAAGTCTATTTATTGTTCTCAATGGAAAATATATTTCAATATTACTCCAATACAACTATCCATTTCCCCACACTATATCTATCTCTTTAAACCTTTTGAAAACATCAATTCACATAACCTATCATAGTCATGAATCCAAATATCTAGAAAAGATGAAGTTGTTTCTTCCATCATCATTTAATGAATTAGATATTAGTCCAGTTTATATCCTACTTTAAATGAACATTATTTTTTTTACTAATAAACGGCTTCCACATAAGAAACCCAATAATATCCCAAATGGAAATTATATTTCCAAGTTTCAAATATATTTTCTCAAGAGATTTATAAACCCACCATCCATTTTTGAATCTCTGTTATATCAACACTCTATTCTCCCACTATTATATTTCTAGTTAACAAAAATTTACATAGTAACAACACCTCCTCAGATGATCACATGTTATAGACTATTTGACATATCAGTTGAATATTGAGTTCCTTTATCCTTTTGTAGAACTTGAACAAAATCCTCTAATAACATTTGGATGATGTGATAATTCTGCTGAATTTTATTAATTTGTCAATGAATAATTGAATTTAATGATATGTGTATTTATATATATGAATCATAGAATAATAAAAAAACATCTTCCCCCTTCTCATATACTCCAGTAACACATTCATCCCAAAAAATTTCTTCCCATATTCCATTAGATTTATGTAATCTAATTCTGTTGTTTATATTGACAATTCCTATGAAAACTTTTATATAAAATTCACCATCGTGCTAGGAAAAGTTAATACGTATTTATATGTAACATTCTATGTGTTTAAATATCCACCAAATTCTCATTCCACTAAATTATGAAAATGAATGTTTATTGAAAAGAAAAATTACAACTCGGTAATACAATTTAATTACTAGACAATCCACTTAACATCCTACAAAATATCTCCACCAAATATTAATATAAACCTAATGTGAACATTCTAAACTATCACAATGTCGAGATATTTAAAAATCATTTAATAAATTTGAATTTTGATTGTTGACGAATATGTAACTTTACCTATATAATTGAGTTCTAAATATGTTATTAGTTACTTATCCTTGTCATCCATGACCCCGCCTTGCAGGGGTGTGGTCATCAGATTTTCCATGTACTTCCCATATAAATTCACTACCATTATAACATAATTTTTCTAGATCAAGTACAATGTTAGATAATATGATTCTACTATTATTTGTATCCCCACCATCCACTTCAAAAAAAATGAGGCCCTCCATTTCAAAACAATTAGACAACTCATCATTCATATAATCAATTATTTCCAGTAGTGGATATAAACGTGTATGATATTATGAAATTATAGTAGGGGGATAAATCTTCTATTGAAAACCTTATAAAAATATAAATGCGTTAAATTTCACTAGATAAGATTTTACTCCTTTATAAATCCATCGAAATTCAGGTTCTAATTCCTTATTTCTTGTTTCATAATATAACATATATATTTTAGTGGGGACATATGTTCTATGTTAAATTGATCCAGGAAAGCATTTATTTTTTCCAAGATGATTTTCTTCTTAAAGTCTACATGAATGAAATAATATCATAAAATCCAACTTATCAGATGTAATCTCTCAGAAGAAAAAAATATCAACACCATTTGAAGAGTCGTATATTTAACTAATAAACATAAAATAGATGAGAACAACCCTTTTATTATTTATTAGAATCCCTTTAAAATTAGCCTAAACATATTCCTCCATAAAAAATCTTCTTCAACATTTTTAAAATAAACCCATTTTTTAGACAATTTTATTCCCAGTGTTCCTCTTATTAGATCCTATGTTCTAGTCACATATAGGTAATCAAGCTAATCCCTCTTGTTGAAATCCTAATATTATATGTCTTTCAAAGTCAATTAATCCTCCATGGATTAGGTCTATATGTAATCAGTTATTAAAAGGTAGTTAAAACTAATTTTACACTTATTCATTCATAACCCCACTTTGGTAGATCTTTTTAGTTTTTCATATGGTTGAGCTCTTTACAATACTGAAAATTATAGAGCTTATAAATATATATATTTTGATCAATCCTTCTGAATACTTTATCATTAATTTATATAATTAATAGGTAACACCATCATAACATGAACTAATTTTTGTAAATACTATTTATTTCATTGTTTTTATCGAACTACCATGATTTATGATCCATCTAGAACATCCATAAAAAATCATATAAAAAAAATGAAAAATTAGGTTATACTTTTATTTTATCAGCATATTCTATGAGGTTCTGATCCCTATATAGGGTCAATTTTTTTTATATCACTTTTAAATTTGAAATAAAATTCTATGATTTATTATCCCATAGTAGATAAAAACTGTTATTCTCTACATAAAACAAGGTAACATTCTCAATAATTGTCCTCCATCTTGTCACATTCCGTGGAATCAACATGAATATAGGGGTGTTCCCAAAAGGAATTATAGAATTTAGGTTCCCTATTTATTCTAGGACAATATATATTTTATTTTTTTAGACCAATTAGAGAATAAATCATTAATTGAATAATTTATGTTCATAATTCACTGCCTCTTACCAAAAAAACCTTAGAAATACTATTTTGTGTTCGGTTTATCATATACTTCTTCACAAGAATTTAATTTATCCTCATTACATCTCCATTATATTTAGAATTCCCAAGAATGAAATTCATCAATTGAATCGCCTTCATCCAAAAGAACCATAGGAAATCACTATATTATCACTCCACAGAAGTTATTGGATAAAAGTAAATGAAATACTATAAAAAATTATTTTCCACTGTGTCCCTTTCATTGATGAATGTTCAGAAAGCCTTGGACATATTATTTTAAAGTTCACCCAAATATTATATGTGGAATCATTGATGAAGATAACAAATAATACTTATCCTATTTGATAATTCCCTAGATTTACATTGTAAATGACCATGTGAAACAATTGAATTTTTAGTGTTTTAACACCTTCTATTTCCTCCAAAAAAGTAACCTTACTTTTATTCCAAATTATATAGTATTTTTTTATTCCAAAATCCCTTTTTCTACCTTCAACAAACCTTTTTAATCGAGGATTTAATGCCATTATTTCTAATATTCACATAATATTCAACCTATATATTATTTAAAGAAAAATATCTAGCATGAAAAGGTCCATTTTATATCCATATAACGTAAAATCAAATGTCATCCAATCCTTTTGAAGAAATCAAATAATTTAATGTATTATTCCATGAACCATACAAAAAATTATCAAGAATACTTCATAATCTAGTTGACTGTTGAAGATTGTGTTCTTCAGCTTCCTCAATATGTGTCGTACATCCTTCAACTCTAGTATTAAATAATCAATGTCCTGGATCAAAAATCATATTTCCCTCTGATATCATGGTCCTTGTTGTATTAAAGATAAACACTAACATGACATTAATAAGTATAACATCTCGTTATAGCTCTCTCTAATGTATAATTGAATGAATATCTGAGATCCACCACCCAATACCCCTAAAAACTAGAGGAACATAGAAGAAATATGCCCCTCTCATCATAAAAAGGTTCTGAAGAATTACATACAGAAGAATACTTTTCAGAATTTTTCATTTGTTTATTTCCATCTTTTTTGGGATATAATCTTAGTCTTAAATACTACTGTAATGAGTAACCATCCATTGAGGTAATTCTGTTATGGCTCCTCCATCCTTCTCCCTTCATGGTATTTTCCTGTCTAATGGTATATCCACTTCATTTGGTCTTCTACATGTTTTTATTAGATACATTAATGTCATTATAATGACTTTATTTATTCAAGACTAGTTCCCAACAATCTATAAAAATAAAATGAGACACTCCTAAAGAAGTAATCAATGAGTTCATTATTGTATCCAAAGATTCATGTATTGAGTAATATAACAACAATGCCCACTTTGGATCTCAAAAATTCACTTATATAGACTCCAAATGTATTTGCATTATATTAAAGTTATTCATATAGATGAAATAAGACTTAATTTATATTTTATATGTGCTATTAATTCCCTATTATATGAATAGATTGTTCATCACTCTTGGTTTCTCAAACATATATTTGAGGGTATTAATGATTTATAAAGGTGTTCACCTCTTGGATGTTCAACACCACATTTAATGTGATCATAATACAAATAAACCCCAACCATTTGATATTTAACCTCTTCCATTATTCTTCTATATGTTCTTCAATATTAGAACTAGTAAATGGAGGTTTGTGGTCCCATGTTAGACGGAATTACCCTACCCACATCCTCAAAAATCCAAAATTGGTCCAATCAAACTTCTCTAAGAAGATCATACTATCATCTGATGTATTTTCCCTAGAAATTTTGAACTTTCACTAATTATTGAAAATATAAGAAATATGTAAAGAGCTATTTATTGATATTCCCTTTCAAGGATAATGGAATAAGATTTATTACAACTGATCTCTTAAACACATTCATCAGGGCCTTTCTTTATAAATAATTTTAATCATGTTCACTTATATCAATTGTAGAGTCCATAACCAGTTCCAAATAAAAGAACTAGATGAAACATCTATAGAAATTAACAGACATAAAAATGTCTCGAAATTTAATCCCATGTTATGACATATGAAACATTGACTAAAATTGAACCCAAGTCATCACACCATAGTGAAAATCCATACAAAAAATGAACAAAGAAGACTATTATATTAATTAAAAAAAATGAAATATTTAAAGGCACAAGAAGAACTCAATTAACATATTTCATACTTTTATCCTTATCTATAGGGGTTTCATTCCACCCACCATCTAGATAGTTACTCTAGTGACCCTGAATTTTATGAATGTAAATTACCTTATAAAAATTATTTTATATAGTTTAAATCCCATAAAATCACATTTTGAACATAGTATAAAATATATAAATGAATTATTAATTAAATATTAAGTATTTCTATAATTTAGAGAACCTATACCAATGAAATTGTATCTTGACATTGGTAATTGTAATCTGACCCTTATGATTAGAAACCAACCAAATGAATAGTAACTTCATCCATGAATTTATAGAAAAAACTAATGCATATTATAAATAACAGTATGATATAATTCTACCATAGTATAAGTAAATAAATATTTTCAAAATTAATAATCATGTTTTTATTTTTTTATAAGTCATAAATATTTAATTTAAAATATTATCATTAATTCAAAATTTTATAAGAAATTTTATTTTCATTAAATTTCTTCACAAATTAATATTTTTTTGTCTTGTGATTTTATGATAATTTTATGGTATTGTTATAAAAATTTTAAAGTGTTATAAAATTAGATATAATTTTAAAATCTCTATTTTTTTGAGTAATTGAAGATTTTATTTAAAAACTTAATTTCCAATAATCAGAAAATTATATTCATAATATATTGTTTATTTTGGAATTCTACATTTTTTTAAATGGATAGGTTAATTTTTTTTAATTTTTTTAAAATAGTTGAATCATTTGTGAATAGTAAAATATGATAATTGATAATAAAAACTAATTACATGAATAATGGATTCATATATGATATGTAGTGGATATAAGCCCAAAATCTCAAAATATACAAAATGATTTTAATATTTTTGTTCTTATTTCTCAATATATAGATAGTCATGAAAAAAATGAAAAACTAAAGAGTAAAATAATTAGAAAACACCTATTTCCTCCACTATAAATACAACTTATCACCGCATCCTCTCATCATGCATGAAATATATTGAGACTTTTCCAAATAATTAAAAAAACATACCAAACATATTCATCACATGTAATAGGGATTGGTTTCATAAAAATACCCAAACCATTTCCCTATAGAGGTTCTTAAGGAGGAAAAATTCAAGAGGTAAATTCCTCTTTATTTTTCTTTTATTTTCATATCATGTTATTTATTTATTTTATTTACTCCTCACCTACCCATATCCAAATTAAATGATAAATGCATTAATATAATTATACTATAATGTTATTATATTTATGGAATAATCAATCATCAATTATTTCCCCTCTCATTTAGATCCAGAAAATGGTAATATCATCCCTTATGTGATAATTTATCACATTCAAGGATGATGGGATATCATTTTCTATTACCATTATAATGGAAAGTCATGAAACCATTTTTATCTTTGAAACTTATTATAATTTTCATATTACATATTATTTACTATTCTGGAACAATTATATATACATAATATTAATCAACAGAAAAAACTAGTTTGTTGTGATGGAATAACCACTAAAATTAATCTAAATGATTATCATTAACATGTTTTGTAATGATCCTTCATCATATCTAGAAAAAAACAATATATAAGAAAAATTAATGTATTAATTTTTCATTTAGAACAAATATTTTCAATTATAAATAATTATACCCATTCTATATGAACTTCTATACTCATATACATGCAAATCGATCATGAAAACCATGAAAACAAACTCTCTTAAACGATGAAAATAACCTCTATATCTCATCGAAAATCACATGAATGATCTTAATAATGATATAATAAAACAAATTCATGTGTAAAAGGTTCTATAAATTTAAATCAATTATATAATTTTATTATCCATGACGTCATGACGATGTGAAGAACACTTTTGAACATAAGGTAATGTATCTCTTCTGAACCACTATTTTTTCCTTCAGTTTACTCATTCTCTCTCATTAGCAAAATCTAAATCCATTGTATTTTTATGTACATATTATAAATTATATTTATATGTTTTAGAATATATTATCCTTGTCTTATCAACCTTATTTGATCGACAAATTCATGTCTACAAAATGATACTTTCTCAATTTTTCCTGATAAGAAATACCGATTTATGGGAATTTGTCGATTTCTTATCAATTTTCAAGTTTCATAAATAATATATTTTATGACAATATTATTTTTATTTAATAAATAATTTTATCCTGAAAAATAATATTTGTTCAATTCTAGTTTTATATAGACAATTATTCCTTTTCTAGTTTAAATAATCTTGAATGTTTTCCCCTAAACAACACTACAATGATTAATTTCTAACATTTCATAAAAGCTATTTTTTGCTTCAGTGTGACACAATTTATCATGATCGTGGCCAATATACCATTGTTATTTACATTCATTATTTAAATACATCCTTTCATTGAAAACATTGTGATATTCCATTTTATATATCTTTTGAAATTATTTTAATAACCATATATTTATATGGGAAAGCCTTATGTTTATCATTGATTTATTATGTTTGATTAATTATGAAGAAATCATATTCAGGAAAATGTTATTATGGGTGTGTCTATGAAGTTATCCATTCATTGGGTAATGTCTAGTCTCATAAGACATCAGGTTCAACGATCTTGGTGGTTATCCTTGACTCACACTCCTCTATGTAAAATGAGTTATGACTCAGGTTAAAGTAATATTTTATGTTTCTTATAAATTACTATTATAACATGAATATATGATCACATGTTTTATATGTTATTATTGTATATTTTTATTCACGTTCAGTTCCTTTTTATATCATCATGTAATTCTTTCTAACACATGTGTTATGATTTATTTTAACATTTATTTCCTTACTGGGATTTTTCTCTCATACCTATGTTCATTTTTCCCCCAAATCATCTTATGTAGATGTAATGTATCAATGTAATTCAGGACCAATTTATGAATATTAAATGAAATATGTTAATAATTTGTAATATTGAAGTGTAATTGTGTACCTAATCTCTATTAAACTATAATTTATGACCCTTGACATGTAATTTGATGTTTAATTATGCTTAAAATAACTTAATGATATGTGTAAATGACTAAGAAATTTATAGTTAGTAACGAAGGAAAACCTTAGTTATTTTTTGGGATTAGGACTAGAGAACTCTAGTGAAATTAATATTCATAACACTATGTAAAATTAAACCACCATGATTTTTTGGTTACTATAGAGTAATTTGTTTATAAAGAAAAGAAATCATTTTTTCTATAAATCAAATTGTTGTGGATATAGAATACATGTACCAAGGATAACAACTCTAACATGGTGTTCCATGCCTGACTTAGGGTAACATGGTACATGAAAGAATTACTATGCACTTAGTATAACACTCCCAAGTGATATTCTTTGGTGAATTCATAAGCTCATTACAAACCATTACTAAGGGAAAATATTCCATGAAAATATATGTTTGGAAATATATCATGGATAACCTATATTGAAAACTTGGAAATGAAATGTTAAGATATAATTTCCCATTACATGTTAATCCTTCTGTGATTAATTTTTTCATTTATATTGATCATTATCCAAGTATTCAAGTACCTAATTTGACATTATTTTCGTAGTTAATGGATTGAAATAGATTAATTGATGCTAATAATCAATTTAATAGGAAATGTGATGAATTCTTCAAGGATATTACATGTATGATGGGAATATTTTCTCAAAAGATCATGATAGTACTTTCTCAACTTGCTCTTGATATGAATAATAACATGAATCATGTGTAATTCCATCATATTAAGGGAGAGAAAGTTGTGGTCAAATCATTTATGTGGAAAATGCCTCTTTTTATGGATATTTTGATCCCATCATTGAGGAATAGTGGATTAACACAATTGAATGTAAAGTCATTATCTTCTAGTTCCTAGTAGAAGAAAAATTTGTTGTAGTAGTATGTTGCTTTCATGGGGAGGTGGATCAGTTTTGGACATTGATCGAGAACAAAAAGTCCAATGATGAAATTGATTTGATGGATTGGGTGGAATTATAGAAAAAAAAGTTCCAAACAATATTTTCCCCGAACCCATCCTCTCATCAGGGAAATAATTTTCCTCAGAAATATTAAGAAGTTTTATTAGTTTATTAGGGAATATGAATAAAAAATTACAAGGAATGCAAGATATAACTCCATATTTTTCATTAACACTTAATGCAAGGTTTATTCCATATATTTTAGGCTAAATCTAATTATATAAAAAGTTTTTGTGTTTTGATTCATTTATATATATGAAAATATTGAAAGTTTAGACCTTAATTTTGAAATGGAGAATGGTGACTCTCGGTGGTCTTGTGGTACCATTAAAAAAAATAGGAAAATCGAGTTTAATATAGTGGGATCAAAAGGAAAATATGTAGATGGAAAGAAAAAAAATATCCCACCTTTAAATATTGTGGTAAGAAGCATCATTATAATAGACTAAAGGGAACTGTAAAATTCTTCAATTGTGGAATAATGGGGAATCTAGATAATAACTTTCCAAGGTATATGAAGAGTCCCATTAATGTGGATGAAAAGGGGAAGGATCAGATCAACCCTCATCCTATAGTTCAATATTATAGCAACATGGAACATTTTTTACGAGAACCATTTCATTAAGCGAAAGGTTGTTGGAGGTAATCATCATAAACAACCTCAAAGCAATCAAGGAAGTTCATATTCAATCACTAATACTAAAGTGGATCCCGATAAGGATGTGGTATTGGTTCACTATGTATTCAGTAAAGTATAGATAATGAACAATTTGATTTCGGTTCTACACATACGTTTTTATCTTTAATGATTATAAGTATTATTCCAACACCACCTCAAAATATGGTGTTTGAGTTATCTGTGAGAATAGAAAATGGGGAAATTAATGCATCTAAAGTATATGAATCCTCCTTAGATAATTTTTGTGGACTAAACCTCCACAAAAATCATTTGATACTCCTTTTTAATGAAGTTGATTCAATTTTGGGCATGGATTGGGTATCATTATACAAATATGACATCAACTATCAGGATAGGGAGATTACACTTCACATAATGAAGCATCCTCGAAATCTATTCATGCGTAAGAAGGCGGATGAAAAACCTTCAGAATCATGTTCTCATGTGTTTATATTACTACCCTATAATATGTAATATCATTCCCATATTATTGAGACAAATGATATAATTGTGCCTAATGACATGCACATTGTGATGGACTAAACTAATGTGTTCCCAAAAGAGTTACCTACTCATCTTCTTGATTAAGAGGTTGAGTTCTCAATTGATCTTATTCATGGATATCTTCCTATATCAAAGATAGAATATAGAATGGACATTATTGATATAGAAGAACTGAAGAAGTAGTTACATGATTATTTGGACATGGTTTTTATATGATCAAATGATTCCCCATGGGGTGAACTAGTCTCGTTCCATGGATAGATGACTTTTTGGATCAAATAAATGGGGCTAGTTATTTATCTAAGGTTAGCCTTCAGTCAGGATATCATATATTATATATGAGGAATGATTATATTCCAAATAATACTTTTCAAATGAGGTTTGGTCAATATGAGTTGATAGTGATGCCCTTATGACTCACTAATTCTCCAAAATATTTCATTGATTTAATAGATAGAGTCTTCATATATTACCTTGAATTTTTTTGGTAGAATTTACTGATGATAATACAGTATTATGAAAGAGGAAGGAGTAACATAAGGAACCACTGATTATTATGTTGAATACATTTACAAGGGATGAGCTATGTCAAAAGTGCAATAAAAGTTTGGTCTGTGTAACGCCCCAGATCAGGGTGCCACTCAACAGGTGCCCCGAACTTGGTTGGTCACATAACCTCATGCGCATTTCCCCAAATGCCATAGGGTGCCGACTAGCAGCGAAGGCTCATGTCTGATAGTGGTGAAACAATTCCCTTACTTGTCAAAGTGTAGAACATCGTAAAATATAAATAACATGCAACATCGGAAGTAGTAGATTGTATAAAACTAAAATGGACAACTAAAGTAAAAGACAATCATCAGTCATATATATAATCATGCAGCATGTCACTACTTCTATGATTGCAGTCAGAAAAGGATACAATGCAAAATAATACAATACAACTCAAAATACAAGGTACAACCAAACAAAAACAAAGTAGAGTAAACAAAATGCCACAACATCACAAGCCTAAGCATGGTCCCATGCTCTCCCACTCCTATGCAACAATCAATTACATGTATAGGGACCCTTTGTCTTATCCACACCTACAAAAATGTATTATTTTCGTACAGAATACATGACCTAGATAGGGTGTGAGAAATAAATCCTAGTAGGCACCCACCAAAGGCCCATGCCCAACTGTCAGTGACAATGTGAAACAGCGGTGTGATGTATTAAATGAAATAAACTAAGCAGTACTCAAAAGTAACCATCTTTACCAGACATATTTCCATTTTAATATTCATTTAACCATGCCAAGCCCATGATTTAACATGGTAGGTATAACATATCAAAATCACCATGGTGAATATTCGTGATAAAACTGCCCTCAGACATTTCAATCCTTACCCTCAGGTAATCAGAATCGAAACCCGTAGGTGATTTCCCACAGGAAAAATGAATATTTCCCTTAGGCGTACAAAATGTCTCCCACATGCACATAATCTACTTCCCACAGGAATAACAAATATTTCCCTAAGGCTAAAATAACCACTTCCCTCCGGAAAAAGGAAAAACTTCCCTAAGGCTAAAAGAAACACTGCCTGCATGCTAAGCAAGTAACCGGGCCAATCCCAGCACATTAGTAATCAATTTATATACAATTACTCTCAAGGAAAATGAAATGCACAATATAATCATGGAATAATCATAGGTATCCTGACCAAATGGTTAAATAGAGGAACGCACCCTTGGGGTGTTCCTAGATCCAAGCAGTGATCCCAAATAGCAGATTAAACTTATCATTAGATTGTCTATACAATTATAGATAACTTTTCAGAAAAAGGCCTCAGCCATGCGACACCCCAAACATGGGCTCGTAGCACAACAGTGCACACAAACACACATCAGTTGGAATTTAAACACCAGACCACCTACCTCGATCGCCCCTGATTGGTATACATGGATGACGCCTCCCGAAACAAGTGAGAATGGCGCAGATCTGATATGAACATAATATCATTCAAACTCAAATAACATTCTCTCGGGAAATAATTGGTAAGAAACACACAGGGATGAGGATGAACTCACCCGTGCGGTTCCAAGGAGATCGACGGATTAGGAATCGGGTTCCCGGTGTGCGGTTGGGAGATCCTCCAAGCTCAGGCCATATCTCCAACTCTCCTCCAGTGTTCTAAGATTCCTCTGTGAATAGAGGAGGCTACTGCCGGTTTTAAGCAAAAAAAAACTACACGGCATGTACTCTCAATTACATTGCGTGTACTTTTCTCATGTAACTATTCCTATGGCGGCTACTTTTTCCCCACCGAACTGTTCACTTGTCGACATGAGTACAGAGTGTGTATTCCTGATTACATGGTGGGTACTGTCTCTCTAGTGGCGGCTACCTCCACCACCTAACTATACACCTACCGACTTAATACACGGTGTGTCAATACCATATACATGGCGTGTAGTCAGTTTTCACACCCTTCATTGCTGACATGCCTATGCACCCTGTGTACCCATCTCACACGGCCAAAGTACATGACGTGGGGAAAAGTACACAGAATTTAGTCACAAAATTATGGACATTTCTCTATTTTCCTTATTGTCTCAAAAACAGTTAAGAAAAAAGGAAAAGAAGAAACTTGTTCCTCAAGAAGAAGTACCGGGTTCTTACAAACTTCCCCCCTTAAAACAATTCATCCCTAAATTTCCCTTCCAAGGATGGGGAAGATAAATCTCAGAAAAACTCTGGCCACAGAGCAAGTACATCAGTCCCCCGCTCCTAGGTTTCATCATGCACTCGGCCACGCTGCCATATCACCCATACGAGGGGAAATGAACAGCCTCGGAGAGACTTCATGCACCTATCAACAATAAGAATCAGATGCCCCTAAAAGGATGCATCGATGTGTAGGTCAACCTCCATGGGTTGAAATATGTTAGATGGGTCTGAATGATAATGGCGCAGTTAAGATACATGGAAGAAGTCATGCATGGCCTGGTACCTCTGTAGTAACTGCAACTGATAGGCAACCGGCCCGACTATCTCCAGAATCTCAAATGGCCCCACATACCTCAGTGAAAGTTTACCATATCTCATGATCTGCCTGTGTCCCAACCTCGATGAAACATGAAAGAAAACCTAATCCCTAACTACGAACTCTGTAACACCCCAAGCTTCCACGGTACGCTTCTCTTTGAACAATACAATAGCGTGTGTTGTACGCAACTTCGAGTTCTAACACACACCACAACCAATCAAACTAGCCATTAACGATAGTAATACCCACTTTTTGAAATTTTATAAATTTTATCATTAAAAATGGACTTCATTTTTGGATTATGAATATCTAAATTAGCCTAGGGTGAGTTTTTTGTATTTTTCTGAAAACTTCTAATTTTTTATGAATAGTGAAAAATACTAAACATTAATTAAAAACAAAAATTTTTATTCCAAATAATTTATAGTGATAAATTATACTATTGATTGGTTTTAAAGTATATTTAGAATATTTTTTTTTCATTTAATCCAATGTTGGTCATTAGATATAATGTTACATTTAAACTAGACATAAACAAGTGTCAATCTTTTGATAGTTATTGTATCTTAAAAACACTCTTTTTGTTTTGACAACGAGAATTATTTTTAAATTAATTTCTGCCACTTCTGGGATTATAATTTAGAAAAATGGATTCCATATTTTGAATCATATGGTCCAAATTATGTAAATATGTAACTTTTATTTATATATATTTTGAATAATTACTTCGGTAAATATTTTATTCGCCACGGTTAAAGGGTAAATCCAGTAAATAAGGGTAAAAAAATAATATTATAATAATATTAAATTACCCTAAAACATGTCCTAACACTATTGGTTGATACGTTTCTGAACATGGAAATATTTTGGTCGATTTTGGGACCCCATGGAGCAACTTGTAAGTGATAATAACAATATATATTAATTAAGATAAAGTAAATACAAAAATAACATAAGCATATATCTTTTAGAAAAACAATTTTTACACATAGTTATATATGACATATTTTAGACTATAAATATTCATTAGAAAGATAAAACTATTTCTTACATAATGGTATTTTATTTATAATTTTTAGACATTGAATAATTAAATTTATTTATGACACAATATTGATGCAGTATTTTCATTATTAATGAAGGAATCAAATAATTGGTATTATAAATGTTAAAATAAATATAATTTGAATGTTTTGATTCCCTAAACGAATTTTATTGGTCAATATGACATGTTCGGATTCCTTAAATTAATTTTTCTTGAATTAATATAGTTTTTAAGACTTTAACAAAAATCAATTATTGAATAGTGTCAAAATTGACATAAATGAGTTTTTAAAATAGATATAATATTATTAATTGATATTCTATTTATAAAAATATAAGGCTTGGACAAAAGAATTATATAATTATTGGTTTATCATTAATTTACCACTTGTGGTACCTTGGAAGTATATTGTAATTTTATTGACCATATAATATAAAAATACAAAGTGACATGATAAATGTCAAACTAATTAACTAAGAGTTAAAACTAAATGATAAGGTCAATAATGTGACCCAAACCTATCTAAAACCTATTGGTTTGGTTTTTTTCAATCTATACCCACCTTATAATTTTAATAATACACTTTAGAGCCATTATAAACCCAATATGAATTTATTATAAAATAATACTCTAAGTTTTTACTAAAGAGCCCCTCCTCCCACTTATAAAAGGATACCACTTATAACCAATTATTCATACCATCAAAGCATTTTTGATCAGACAAACCCTTCCCAAATATCCTCTCAACATCCCTCACTTTAACCTAGAGGCATTATTTCATCATAAATCCATCCTATGGAGCCCTTTTTGTCAAAGAAAAAGGAAGAACCCGAAGAAGAGGTAATGTTTTCACCACTGTCTTTCAAGTTTCTTTCTTCTTACACTTATTCTTTATTTGTTATATACATTCTAAAATAATAAATCCAGTATATTATATATACTGTGATGTTATTATAAATATGGTATAACCATATTCAGAATTCTATACATCCTTTTAATGACATTTCATCATACGTGCGTACGTACGGCTTATCATCTCCACATCGTGGTGTAATTGATATTCAAAATATTATTATTTGGATGGGTATGATAATGATGTGTAATAGATTTAAGTAATAAATATAACATGATAATTATTCTATATATATTATATAGTATCCAATTATATATTATTTTAATATCAAAAGAATGATATTGTCTCTCATGCATATGTACGAACTGCCGTCTCCACGAACGTGATGAGATTCATTCTCCATCGTATCCATTCAAGTCTAATTTTCATTTGATGATTAAAAATAATGTTTAGATACATAATATCATTCTGGATATTAATAAAATACATCCCATTCATAACAAATATGGCTCACATAACAAGGAATATAATGGAAAATGAATCTGTTAACACCCGTAACGACGTTAATACTAAGATATTATTAACAAATCAATGTTAACAGATCATATATGATATCATATTAATGTATATAATTATTTTATAATTAAATAACAATTTTTTCACCATTATACAGGAGGTAAAACTACCCTCGACCAAGGAAAAGTACAAGGTAATAGTTTATTTCATGATCTCTTCACTATCTGAGTTTGTTTATATGTAATTATCTACTGGGACCTCTTTATCATCCACATCCATGATTCTTAAAAATGTATTTCAAATAATTCTTAATATTTTACATAATATCGGTTAAAGTCATTTATACCCTTGTTTGAACTTTTATAGGTTGTTTATAATGGTATCATTTCGCCGTTTTCCAAATAAGGTCCTTTTTAACCTTTTCGACAAAATTAATGTAAGATTGACTTCTTTTAACTTATACGGTAGAGGCAGCTATTTTCTGCCGTTATAAAATTTTCGAAGCTTCCCTTAAAATCTTATATGATTATTTTCAATGTAAACATTTTATTTTATAAGTATGTGACTTTTAAATGATTTCAAAAAATATATATTTCTCTCAAATAGTTTTGATTTCATCTATGTTAAAATCATTTTAAATGTTTTAAAGATTTATTCTTCTAAACCATTCTCATTAATGTCCCTATTTGAAAATTTTTTTAAGGATTAATTTAAATGGGCATGAATGTTTTAAAATTTTAATTACTTTAAAATGTTTTAAATTGGTATGGTACACTTTGATTCAAAAATTTATTTAAATGTATTCCTTTGTAAATTGTGTGTCTTTCAAATGTTTTCATGAAAAGGGATATTTCAATCAAATAGTTTTACAAATCATTTCCATCTATGTTAAATCCTTTAATAGATTTTAAACTTGTTTTGAAGTAGATTTATTATGATACAAAACTTCCATATTGAATTGATGGTTTTGTGATATGTTTGACTGTGGATGTGTTATTTTTATACCATTCATGGTTTATGGTTAAAGTATTGACATTTTATATCCTACTTCATATGAGAATGTTTATTTTATGTTTAAACATTTTCATATGAGGAATGTATTGGACCTATTAAGTGACGGGGGGATCCCATTATAGCTCCTCGATGCATCGGTAGGTCTCACAAGACAACTAGACGTGAAATTGGGTGAGGCATTTTATCAATTTGATTTATTTTTTTGGCCGAGGACTTAATAATTTTTAGATTTCTTGGCCGAGGCCTTGATAAAATGTTTTAGAATGTCTGGCATTATACATTCCCTCATTATATAAATAATATTGATGGTTCATGTGGTCATTCGACTAGTAGAATACCCATCATTATGTTTTATTATGGCATTATTTACTCAACTCATATTCATTCCATAAAATTATTAATGTTTATAATTGGTAAAGGCATGTGGTATCAATTATTCACCATGCTTAATATTTATGTCATTTTCTGCTGTATTTCTTACCCTTACTGAGCGTTTTATCTCACCCCTTTCTTTGTTTTATTTGTCCCAGGATTCCAAGAAGTGTATTGTGATTCATATGCGGGGTCAATCCAAGGGAATAATGGCATTCATAGAGGATTATTTATGTTTTTTTGTATGTTTTAAAGTGTAATGTATCATTCAAGTATGTAATATATTTTCCAAGACTGGTAAACTGATCTGTCCTTCAGGACTTTATTCCTTTTAATCATGCCAATGTATTAAAATAATGCACCGACTCTGGGTAACTTGGGTCAGGGAGTTGCAGTTGGTATCAGTGAAAGTTTAGCAATAACCATGGAAACTAGATATAGATAAACTTTGATTAGAGAACATTACCCTAAGATACACATTGAGGATTAGTATAGAATAACTTCCTTGAATTTTGGTATTGTATATATTTTTTTTGAGTTTTCCAAACAATACATCCCTGTCTAGATACGAGCAGGTAGAGGGGGCTCTGGCACAGATGTACCTTGTTGTGAAACCAGAAACCACCTCTTTGAGCTAGTCTCATACGGGAACTGGTGTGCGACAACGGGCCTTGTTGCACTCTTGGTTACGACACTCCTGGGGGATATGATTAGGATAATTCACATATTTTTACAAACCATTATGAAGGGATTATGAGTATATACTTACTCAAAGAAAACATTTTTATGATTATGGATTATATCCATAAACTGCTCAATTTACATTAGGTATTGAACATGTTTGGAATTATTCATTGCAATTCATAATCTGAACTAGTGTAGGCCATTGTATAGAAATGACTCCTATTATAAGGAATGTGAACTTCAGCAATACATATGATCCAAATAGTAATAAGGATCATATATTCAATGGTATTAATCCAAAATTTAGAAGGGAAATGGTCTCTCATGTTTTATCAACATATGAAGAAATAGTATCATGTGTTAATAAGATAAGTAATGAATTCTCTGAGTCCTATGGCTTTGAAGGGAAGAAAGAGATGAAAAGTATGGAAGACAGAAAGATGGATAAAGGGAAGGGGGAAAAGGAGAATTTTCCCATATGTGATAACTGTGGGATGAAAAACCCTAGAACTTGCCTGAAGGGAATGTGATTTTTTTTAAAAGTGTGTAGAAAAAGGACACCAATTACCTGAATGTAAGGGTCAGAAAAAGGTTTCAAATGTACAATGCTTCGTCTTTAAATAGTTTGGACACTATGCGAACCAATGTCCAAATCATCAGAGTATACCCCCAAATGGTGATATTATATAATAATAATGTTATGATACTACCTCAGATGAAGAAGAATGACTAGTGTTCTAGTGTTTTTATTATAGGTTTATTTCATTTGAGTGTTCTATCAACAATATACTGGTTATATGAATTATGGAGATAAATAAGAATTGTACTGCAGTACTATTTTATTGAGGATTTGAGATTATATGGTTCTAAGAAAAGTGACTTAATAGTGAGCTAAACTTTTAGTAAAATACATGGATGAAGGAAAGGTAATCCTTAATATGGTCCTGATAATGTGGTAGTGATTTTGGAATAAGAGATGATTGATTTGAAAAAATTATATTGGATAATCTTGACTACCTTGAAACTGATTAATGATTTGTCATTGTTGGAGTTTACAACATTTTTGGATAGAAGGAGTATATCCAGTATTATATAAAGAATAAGGGAGCATGAATGTAATCAATAAGGTTTTATGGTAATTTAGGATGTTACCATGTTTTAAAATAACACATGATGAAGGTGTTCACATGTTATTACATGGAAAAAAATATTCATTGTGATTATCTTCCTTCTAAATTTTGGACTGTGTGTTTGGGTAGAAGTATTTTGGATAAGTCTAAATATTGGAATGGATTAAGTTTGAAAGATTATTTATGGATTTTTATGAAAGGACAACACGCAGACCGTGTGACAACCCATCGTGTCAGACAAAGTTGCGCGAATCGAACACACAACTATAGTGTGATTTGGATTTATCGCCAACCATTGGACTATGTGAAGATCCTGGAAGGTATAATGTAGTTTCATTTTTTAAAGGGTCGGATATGTGAATTATAAATTCCTTATATTTGGAACCCTATACGATTAGGATAAATAGAGTATTTTTTTAGTTGAATTATGTTTTGGGGTGAAAGATGATTTTGTGGTAGAAATTTATTATTGGAAAAAACTCTAATTATAATGTAATTATATCTCTTTATGATCTTATCCAATCTCATAAACAAATTCATCAACATTAAGAAAAGGAACTTATTAAAAATTGTTTCCCTAGATGGTACCTTGGATGATCACAAATTTATGGTTTTGTGATTGTTGGTCTTTACATATCCATGTTCTCAACACATCTCTATCAGATATTGATGGTTATATTTCTCTTCCTTATCCATGTTTTCTTACATTGAACCCTAGTATGTGTTATTTTCAGTAACCTTCATACTTACCACTATTTATTTTAAATAGAGGCCTCATTAATCCATTTTTCGATGTGGGATTTCAACTAAGATATTTTGAAATTTCAACCCCATGTTTTCAATACCGATCATAAATTGCGAGGATGCAATTTATTGAAAGAGGGGAGAATATAAAACCCCAAGCTTCCATGGTATGCTTCTCTTTGAAAAATACAATAGCATGTGTTGTACGCAACTTCAACTTCTAACACACACCACAACCAATCAAACTAGCCGTTATGAATAGTAATACCCACTTTTTGAAATTTTATAAATTTTTTATTTCAAAATGGGATTCATTTTTTTGATTATGAATATCTAAATTAGCCTAGGGTGATTTTTTTGGTATTTTTGGAGAACTTCCAATTTTTTATGAATAATGAAAAATACTAAACTTTAATTATTAACATCTTTTTTAATCCAAATAATTTATGGTGATAAATTAAATAATTGAGTGGATTTAAAGTATAGTTAGAATATATTTTTACCATTTAATCCAATTTAGGTCATTGGACATAATTTCAAATTTAAACTAGACATAAACAAGTGTCAATCTTTTGATAGTTATTATTTCTTAAAAACACGCTTTTTTGTTTTGACAACAGGAATTAGTTTTAAATTAATTTTTGAAACTTATGTCTGTTGAATTTAGAAAAATGGATTCCATATTTAGAATCTGGAGGTAAAAATTGGGTAAATAGGTAAATTTTATTTTTTATTCATTTTGAATAATTACTTTGGTAAATATTTTAGTCACCATGTTTAAAGGATAAATCCGGTAAATAAGGGTAAAAATATTAATATTATAATAATATTAAACTACCCTAAAATGTGTTCTAAATCTAGTGTTTGATACATGTATGACCATGGTCATCTTTGGGTCGATTTTGGGACCCCATGGAGCCACTTGTAAGTGATAAGGACACTTTATATTAATTAAGTTAAATTAATACAAAAATGACATAAGCATATATCTTTTAGGAAAAAAAATTTACATAGGGTTATATATGTTATATTTTTAACTATAAATATTAATTAGAAAGATAAAAATATTTTCTACGTAATTGTATTTTATTTATAATTTTTAGACATTGAATAATTAAATTTATTTATGACATAATAATGATGCATTATTTATTTTTATTAATGAAAGAATCAAATAATTGGTATTATAAATGTCAAAATAAATATAATTTGAAATTTATGATGCCTTAAACGAATTTTATTGGTTAATATGACAATTTAGGATTTCTAAAATGAATTTTTTTCTAAATAATAAAGTTTTTAAGACTTTAAAACAAATCAATTATTGAATAGTGTCAAAATTGACATAAATGAGTTTTTAAAAGAAATATTATATTATTAATTGATATTAAATTCCTAAAAATCAATGGTTCTACCAAATGACTTATACAATGATAGGTGTATCATTAATGGGCCACTTTTGGGTCCATTTTAAGTATATAGTAAGTTTATTAACCATATAATATAAATATACAAAGTGACATGATTAATGTCAAACTAATTAACTAAGAGTTAAACTAAATGATATGGTCAATAAAGTGACCCAAACCTATCTAAACCCTATGGGTTGAGTTTTTTTCACCTTATATCCACCTTATACATTGAATAATCCACATTGGATCTATTATAAAACGAATATGAATTTATTATAAAATAATACATTATGTTTTTCCATAAGATCTCGTCCTCCCCCTTATAAAAGGACACCACTTATAACCAATTCTTCATACCTTAAAATCATTTTGGATCGCCCAACCCCTGCCCAAATATCCTATAAACATCCCTCACATAAACATAGGGGCCTTATTTTAATCAGAAATCCAACCTATGGAGCCCTTTTGGTCAAATCAAAAGGATGAACCCGAAGAAGAGGTAATGTTTTCACCACCCTCTTTCATGTTCCTTTCATCTTCCACATCGTCTTTCTTTGTTATTTACATTCTAAAATAATAACTCCATTATATTATATATAGTTTGATGTTATTAAAAATATGGTACAACCATATTCAGTATTCTATCCATCCTTTTAATGACATGTCACCATACGTGCGTACGTACGGCTTACCGTCTCCAAGTCGTGGTGTAATTGATATTCAAGACAATATTATTTGGATGGGTATGATAATGATGTGTAATAGATGTAAATAATAAATATAACATGATAATTATTCAGTATATATGATATAATAACAATTATATATGATTTTAATACCAAAATAATGATATTGTCGCTTGTGCGTACATACGAACTACCGTCTCCACGAACGCGATGAGATTCATTCCCCATCATATCCATTCAAGTCTAATTTTCATTTTATGATTAATAATAATGTTTAGATACATGATATAATTCTAGATATGAATATGATACATCCCATCCATAACAAATATGGCTCACATAACAAAGAATATAAAGGAAAATCAATCCGTTAACACCCGTAACGACATTAATACTAAGATATTATAAACAAATCAATGATAAAAGATCATATATGATATCATATTAATGAATATAATTATTGTATAATTAAATAAAATTATGTCACCATTATAAAGGAGTTAAACCTACCCTCGACCAAGGAAAAGAATATGGTAAGGGTTTATTTGACGATCTCTTCATTATCTGAGGTAGTTTATATGTAATTATCTACTGGGACTTATTTATCATCCAAAACCATGATTCTTAAAAATTTATTTCAAATCATTCTTACTATTTTACAAACTATGGGTTAAATTCAATTATACCCTTATTTTACCTTCTATAAGCTGTTTATAAAGGAATCATTCTACCGTTTTCTAAACAAGTTCCTTTTTAACCTTTTCGACAAAATTAAGCTCAGAATGTATTTTTTTAACTTATATAGCGGATGCGGATATTTTCCACCGTTATAAAAGTGTCGAAGCATACCTTACAAGATTATATGAATATCATTAAAGTAAAAATTTTCTTTTATAATTATGTGACTTTTAAATGATTTCAAAAAATATATATTTCTCTCAAATAGTTTTGATTTCATCTATGTTAAAATCATTTTAAATGTTTTAAAGATTTATTCTTCTAAACCATTCCCATTAATTTCCATGTTTGAAAAATGGTTTTAAGTATTTCTTTAAATGGAAATAAATGTTTTAAATTGTTAATTACTTTAATAATATTCAAAGTGGTATGGGACACATTGATTCAAAAATGTATTTAAATGCCTTCCTTTCTAAATTGTGTGAGTTTTAAATGTTTTCATGAAAAGGGATATTTCAATCAAAGAGTTTTACAAATTATTTCCATCTATGTCAAATCCTTTAATGGATTTTAAACTTGTTTTGAAGTTGATTTATTATGATACAAAACTTCCATATTGTATTCATGGTTTTGTGATATGTTTGACTTTTGATATGTTATTTTTATACCATTCATGGTTTATGGTTAAAGTATTGACATTTTGTATCCTTGTTCTTATACGAATGTTTATGTTATGTATCAACCTTTTCATTTTAGAAATATATTGGACATAATAAGTGATGGGTGGAGCCTACTATAGCTCCTCGATGCATCGGTATGTCTCATGAGACAACTAGACGTGGAATTGGCCAAGGCCTTTTCCCAATTTTATTAATGCTTTTGGCCGAGGCCTTAATCATTTGTAGACGTATTGGCCAAGTCCTTGAAAAAATGTTTCATAATGTCTAGCATTATACATTCCCTCATTATGGAAATAATATTAATGCTTCATGTGGTCATCCGACTAGTAGAATAGCCATGATTGTGTTTTATTATGGCATTATTTACTCAACTCGTATTCTTGACATAAAATTATTCATGTTTATTATTAGTAAAGGAATCTAGTATCAATTATTAATCATGCTTAATATTTATGTCATTTTCAGTTGTACTGCTTACCCTTAATGAGCATTTTATCTCACCCCTTTCTATGTTTTATTTTTCCCAGGATTCCAAGAAGTGTATCATGATTGATATGCAGGGTTAATCCAAGGGAATAATGGCGTTCATAAAGGATTATTAATGTTGTTTCATATGTTATAATGTGTAATGTAACATTCATGTATGTAATATATTTTCGAAGACTGCTAAACTGATCAGTCTTTCGGGACTTGCTTCCTTGTAATCATGCCAGTGTATTTAAATAATGCACAGACTCTGTGTAACTGGGGTTGGGGCGTTACAAACTCTAAGGGTCGTCTGCGACGATTAGCATAAGATTTTTGATGAGAATGTGCAGTAGCCATCTGCTTCTGAATCAACTGGACCTGCTCTGAAGTCTCCTGCATGAGACGTGGTCCCAGTAAAGATGCATCACCTGCCTCCATCCAGCATAAGGGTGATCAGCATGGCCTACCATATAAAGCCTCATAAATTCCCATCTCAATAGCTTCCTGAAAACTATTATTATAGGAAAAATCAAATAGGTTTATATGATTCTCCCAAAAGCCCCCAAAGTCTAGGATGCATGCGCACATCATTTCCTCAAGCACCTGTATTGTACGCTCTGACTGGCCATCGGTCTGAGGGTGGTAAGCTATGCTCAGAAGAACCTGTGTACCAAGTTCCCTCTGAAAACTCAGCCAGAAACGAGATGTAATGTGGGCGTCCCTATCTGAAACAATAGAATGAGGGACCCCTGAAGACGAACTACTTCTCGGATATACAACCTTCAGAGATCGTCAACACTGAAGGTCTCCTTGATTAGCAAAAAGTGATCTACTATTGTGAGTCTGTCCACAACAACCCACACAGCATCATTACCTCAAGGTGACCTCGGCAACCCGGTCACGAAATCCATCTTGATACACTACGACATAATCACGATTTAGCGGTGATTTTTTTCGTTTCGTGGTGGTTTAAACATCCGCTAAATCGATTGGCAGTGGTTTTCAAAAACTGTAGCTAAATCGTCCATCAGGAAACTATTCATGGCAATTTAAATATTTTTTTTTTAATTTTTTATTATTATTTTTTTTTATTATTTATTTTATATTTATTTTATTTTTTTATTTTTTTTATTTTTTTTATTTTAATTATTTTGTTTATTCTATTTATTTCATTTATTTTATTTTATTTATTTAATTTAATTTATTTATTTTATTTATTTTATTTTATTTATTTTATTTTATTTTATTTATTTATTTTATTTTATTTTATCTTATTTATTTATTTATTTTTATTTATTTATTTATTTATTTATTTTCTTTATTTTAATTATTTTATTTTATTTATTTTATTTTATTTATTTTGTATTTTATTTATTTATTTGGTATTTTATTAATTTATTTCATATTTTATTTATTTATTTCATATTTTATTTATTTATTTCATATTTTATTTATTTATTTCGTATTTTATTTATTTATTTAATATTTTATTTATTTATTTCATTTAATTCGAATTACGTTATTTTATTTATCCTGCATGCATGCTCATCCCCATGCACATGCCCATGCATGCAGATGCTCATTCAATATAAAGAAATACTACGTCTGGTGAGATTTGAACCCCTAACCTCTTGCATATTTTCCAAAGACTTTACCACTCCAGCAAGCTTGTCATGTGGTTAATAAACAGAATTTAACATACTTATTTATACTAATTGATAAAACAAATAATACTTAACTAATAGATATAAACTCAATAATAATTAAACAATAAGAAATAATCAATAATTAATAAACAATAATTAATAATTAATAATTTTTGATTTATTAGTTATTTATTGAGTTATTTATTATTATTTCTTGTTTATTATAATAAATAACAAAAAAATTATAATAATATTTACATAAATTATAAAATTATGAAAATAAAATAATAAAATAATAAAATTACGAAGTTAAAGTAATAAATAATAAATAATAAATAATAAATAATAAATAATAATAAATAAGAAACAATAAATAATATTAAATAATAATAAATAATACATAATAAATAATAAATAATAAATAATAAATAATAATAAATAATAATAAATAATAATAAATAATAATAAATAATAATAAATAAGAAATAAGAAATAATAAGAAATAAGAAATAAGAAATAATAAGAAATAAGAAATAAGAAATAATAAATAATAAATAATAAATAATAAATAATAAATATTAAATATTAAATATTAAATAACAAATGACTTATAATAAATAACAAGTAATAAATAATAATAAATAATAAATAATAAATAATAAATAATAAATAATAAATAAAAAATAAAAAATAATGATAAATAATAATATATAATAATATATAATAATATATAATAATAAATAAGAATATATAATAAATAATAAACAAAAAAATAACAAATAAAAAATAATAAATGATAAATTAGAAATAACAAATAATAAATAATAATAAAATAATAAATAATATATTATATATAATATATAATAATAACTAATATTAAATAATAAATGATAAATAAAAATAATAAATAATTGTAACTAATAAATAATAAATAAGAAATATGAAATATATAATAATAAATAAAAATAATAAAAAACAAATAATTAATAATTAATAACAAATAACAAATAAGAAATAATAATAAATAATAAATAATAAATAATAATAAACAAATAAGAAATAATAAAAAATAAATATGAAATAAGAAATAATAATATATAATATATAATATATAATATATAATAAATAATAAATAATAAATAATATATAATATATAATATATAATATATAATAAATAAAATAATAATAATAATAATAAATAATATATAATAAATAATAACTAACGAGTAACAAATATTATTATTAATAATAATAAATAATTTATAATTAATAATTAATAATAAATAATAAATAATAAATAATAAATAAGAAATAACAAATAATAGATAATAAATAAATATTAATAATAAATATTAATAAATATAAATAATAAATAAATAATAAATAATAAATAATAAATAACAAATAACAAATAATAAATAACAAATAATAAATAACAAATAATAAATAATAAATAAAAAAATAACAAATAATAATAAATAATAAATAATAAATAATAATAAACAAATAATAAATAATAAAAAATAAATAATTAATAATAAATAAAATAAAAAAATATAAAATATAAAATATATAAGATATAAGATATAAGATATAATATATAATATATAAAATATAAGATATTATTATTATTAATAATAAATAATAAATAATAAATAATAAATAACGACTAATAAATATTATTATTAATAATAATAAATAAAAAATAAAAAATAACAAATAACAAATAACAAATAACAAATAACAAATATTAAATATTAAATATTAAATAAATATAACTAATAAATAATAAATAATAAATAACCAGTAATAAATAATAGATAATAAATAAATTAAAGTATATAATAAATAATAATTGAAACACATGAAAAAGTACAAAAAGAGGTGATAAGGGATGAAAAATTATGAAAACGCATGAAAACAGACGGAACAGCATGAAGAATGAAGCATTAGAAAGCATGAGAATGCATGAAAACTCATGAAAACTATAGAAAACCCCCTAAGAATTCAACATAATCATTATAATAACCCACAAAAAAACCATTGTTAAAGATAAAAAGTCACGGAAACCCAACTAAACAGTAATAAATGGAGCAACTGTTAAAACCCGTCAAAACGGTCATAAAGTGACAAAAACATTGGACTCACAATAACGGAGATAACTTATGATCCGAGAGTCCGTTGCAGATCCGTGAACTGTCAAATCAAAGATCCTAAAACGATCTTTGAGCTGATAGGTGAAAGAGGCTGAATGGACTAGAGGATCGGATGTTATGACCATTTAAAAAAACTGACGGGGAACCGGTGCTAGAAATGAGGCATCGAAAAACATAACAAACCCAATACCCAGTAAAAAGCCCATAACCTATGATCCAGGAGTCCATGTGGGCACTGTGACCAGTCAAACTGAAGCTCATGGAATGAAATACGATCTGGAAGGTGGAGGAGTCTGAACTGACATGCGGATCAAAAGTTAGGTCGATCTGAAGACATGTTCGACAGGAGACCAATGATGGAAACAGGGTTTTGGAGGCCTTCAGAGGGTTTTTTGGGGTCAAAATACATGACAAAAGCTTGATTATGAGAAAATTAGTGCATATCTCTTTTCACTGGCTTCGATTTGATATGTGGTAGAGCCGAAACGAACACCCGAAGTGAATGTTTTGGTCGTTTGAAGTTGGAGTACTTTTTTAACTTTCTTATAACTCTCATATCTTCCGCATCATAGACTGTCTCTTGGTTTTGATTATACGTACCTCTAGATCTCTTTATTAGCTTTGATTTAACCTGTCTTGGTGCTCCAACGGATGCCTAAATCAAAAGTTATGGGCATTTTAGTGATTTCGGGGTTTCTCATGTTTTTTTATTTTTTTCTTCTCATTTCGCAGCGGTTTTACCCAAACCGCTGCTATTTCACTGCAGTTTTTTAAAAAACCACCACTAATCCTCGAAAAAATTAAAGTAATATAAAAAATATAAAAAAAACATTTTACACATGTCGCGGAGGTTTTAAAACTGCCACGAAATACCGGCCCGAAATCTATTTCACAGTGGTTTTTAAAACTGCCACGAAAAAACTGATTTGAAAAGCCCGTTTTCTGGTTATGATATCATCCCGTTTCCATTCTGGGATAGGCAACTGCTTTAATAGTCCTTCTGGCCTCTGATTCTCCACCTTCACCTACGGACATGTGGAACATCTTGTAACAAAACCAGCTTCCTCTCTCTTCATACCCAGCAACCAATACCGATTTCTCAAGTCACGGTACATCTTTGTGACTCCAGGATTAACTCCCCAAGATGAAGCATGAAACTCATGCAACAGCTCCTCACGTAGATCCCATGAAACCCACACTTTTCCATGGATACGCAGTACCTCGTCATCGCTTATCGTCCATCCAGGAGGAGGGTCCTGACTTTCCACCGACTCCCACTGAACTTGGCCTTCTGAATCGGATAGCTGTCTCATCCACACTCTATCCAGGAGGGTATAAGTCATAACTATGGAAGAAAGATAGGTTTTCCCCTGACTATCGTGCACCTCCAAATGCATCTCAGAGAACAAAGCAATAAGAGGCCACTCACCACTGGCCTCATGAACTACCTGTGCTTGAGTCTTCCTACTCAGAGCATCATCCACTGCATTTCCCATTACCAGGCATATAGGAAAGCACAAAATCGAAGGACTGAAAGTATTCGACCCACCTTTGCTATCTCAGATTC
The DNA here is from genome assembly GCA_963277665.1 of Viscum album. Taxonomy (NCBI): domain Eukaryota; kingdom Viridiplantae; phylum Streptophyta; class Magnoliopsida; order Santalales; family Viscaceae; genus Viscum; species Viscum album. The sequence continues at coordinate 2,069,304,730 of OY728121.1, forward strand.
AGGTCACACTGGGTAATGATGTATTTGAGACTTTTTTTGGTCCGTGAACACCACAAAATGTTCTCCCAAAAGATAATGTCTCCAAAAGCATAACGCATGAACAACTACTGCCAAATCGAGATCATGCGTCAGGTAATTCCTCTCATTTGTCCACAACTATCGAGACCTGTACGCAAATACTTGATCGCCATGCATCGACAAATCTCCCAACCCAATACCTGATGCATCATAGTTAACTGTATATCTCTTCCCTTTCTCTGGATGTATCAGGATTGGTGCAGATATCAACCTACCCTTCAGCTCCTGAAAGGCTGTATCACAATCTTCTAACCAAAGGATCTTCACCCCTTTCTTAGTCAAACCCATCAACGGCGCTGCTAAGCGGGAGAAGTCCTTTATAAAAAGCCGGTTGTAACCATCCGTCCCCATGAAACTCTGTATCTCAAACACATTTTTAGGCATCACCCATGAAACTACTTCTCTCACTTTCTCTGGGTCTTCGGCAACTCCTTGCTTTGAGAAGATATGACCCAGGAAGTGTATTTGGTCCATCCCAAAGTGGCACTTTGAGAGCTTAACATATATTTGATGCTCTTTCAGTGCACTCAAAAATATCTCATGATGGATGGCATGGTCGTGTCGAGTGTGAGAGTACACCAAGATATCATGCATGAAGACTACAACAAAAGAATCCAAATAAGTGTGGAACAAATTGGAACAAATGATTCATCGGATCCATGAAAACTGTCGGTGCGTTCGTGAGTCCGAAAGGCAGAACCAAGTACTCCTATAGACCATATCTACTCAGAAAATCTATAAGCGGTATATCCAATGGTCTAACATATAACTGATGATATACAGATCACAATTCAATCGTCGAGAACACTCGTGCTCCCCGAAGTTGATCAAAGCAATCATTGATCCTCGGCAAGGGATATCGGTTCTTTACCGTCAACTGGTTCAACTTCCAATAATCCACACAGATTCTGAAGGTACCGTCTGCCTTCTTTGTAAAGTGGACCGGCGAACCCCAAGGAGAAGTACTTGGTCGGATGAAACCCTTTTCTTGTAACTCCTCTAACTGCCTCTTGAGCTCCAGTAAATCTGGTGTAGCCATCCTATAAGCATGAATAGACACCGGTGCTTCTCCTAGAACAAGCTCAATAGAGAAATTCACATCTCACTTTAGAGAAAGACCTAAAAATTCATCCAGGAAGACATCCCTAAAATGATCGACTGCTGGAGGGAAATCCTTCTGACAAGTCCCCTAGTCATCTAGATATAAACTCGCAATCTGGGCTGTCACACCACATCGACCACGATGCTCAGGTCCATCTCGGCTTTCCTGGACATCCCATAAGCCCTTGTATATATTCTCTACACCCTCTTGTGACGTGAAACTCACCCTGCGATGATAGCAATCCACAAAGGCTCAGAAGGGAACCAACCAGTCCATCCCGAGAATGACGTCATATCTCGTCATCCTTAATACATAGAGGTCCCAAATAAAGTGACACCCACCAACCTCTAGGGGGAACTCCTTGAACTAACGCACACCAGTCGTTCTATTCCTCAACAGAGTGTCTAGCGTCATCACATCAGAAGAAGAAGAAACACATATCCCATGGCTCTCCAAAATAGGCACATATATAAAACTATGTGCAACACACTTATCAAAAAGTACAAAAGACAAAACAGAAGCAACTAGAGTATTACCTATGACAGTGGAAGGTCCGGGATCCTACTCATGTTGGGTCTGTTGCACTGCATATGCCTGCCTAGTGTCACGGCCCTACAACACAGCCTGGCTACCCTGAGCTAACACGCCCTGCTGTCTCTGAGAGCCTTGTGGCTGGCTACCACGTCCATGACCACCATCTTTGCCTACACGCCCTGACGTATTCTAGTTTATCGACTGGTAAGAAGCTACATGTCCTACTCTCGCATGTCGAGTCTACACAGAACCCCTCTCACTAGACACTGCTGGAAACACCATGAAAAAGGGTTGTTGATGACCCATCTTGCAGCACGCTCGACACTTCACTAGGTCTCGAGGACACTGAGTTCTCTTGTGCCCCTCTCTAACACACTTTTAGCAAATAACCTCACCACCTAAAGTATTCTTCTAACTAGTAATACTGCTGTGAGAGAAGTCTATTTGCCTCTTCCTCTTACCTGTAGAAATAGTACCAGAAACTGGTGTCGAACCACCCTGGCCTACACCACTAGCTTCTCGTAGGTTCCTCTAAGTAATACATTCCAGGATCACAATAGCATGTACCTTAGGTAACCTGAAAACATTCAACAGTGCCCAGATGTCATATATAAGACAATACTCAAAGTGTCTAGCTATAAACAACTCATCACCCACCAGAATGGGTGGAAAATGCTGAAGCTCTGTGAATCGATTAGAATAATACATCACTGACATGGAGCCCTACTGCAGATTCATGAACTCTCGAGCTCGATCTGCCTGTATCATCTCAGGGAAGAAGAGGTCATAGAAGGCTATCTGAAAATATTCGCACGCCATGTCTCGGTGGTTCTCAGACCGGGTGGTAACATCCCACCACCTTTTGGCGGAGTCATGGAGCATGTATGTAGTGAGAAAGACCCTCCTCCCAGGATGCATCTCTAGATGCTCAAATATAGTCTTCATAGAACCCAGCAAAGACTCCGTATCTTGCAGTCCACCATCCCTTGAAAACGTAGCTGGATGAAGCTACTGGAAGATTCGAGTTTTCTTAGCCATAGATGTGGCGGCCTATTGTGCTCCCAGGAAGGTCTGCATAAACCGCATGAATCCTTCATGGAACTGCGCCTCTGCGCCTGTGTCTGGTATAATGGATGGCACCATATCTGGCTCTGCTGGAGTATCCATTGGTATCCCAAAGCCTACCATCTATAGAGTATAATTGATGCTTCTCTCCTGGAATAGAACCTGAGGTCGTCTCAGCGACATGACTCTACAAGGTCAAACACACTCCTTAAATCAAGATTATCAAAGACTAAAAACAAGGAGACCAAGAAGGATACCGGAGAAAGAAAGTTATCATGATTAAAAAAACCTGACTACATGGTGTGTATAAATACTACACATCATGTTCTCACAAGACATTCACATGGGTGTTCACTCCAGATAGAAATGGTCGTGTAACACCCCAAACACACGACGTGATGTCCACACACATGGCGTGTACTTGAATTTTCCTCCCTGCCTGAGTCCCTCTACACGGCTTAGCCACACAACACTCCTTAAAAAAACTACATGGAATGTATAAGGCCTACACAGTGTGTATGGAACTAGCTTAACCGGCCCATGTTGTCCGTCACACGGCTGAGTGCACAGCTCAGACTACACAGCGTGTTCCAACGAGTCACGTCATGTACAACTTAAATTCCAACGACCTGTGTTTTTAGTGACACAGACGGATACTCTGCTGAAACTACATGACGTGTTACACCTGTACATGCAGTATACACCACTCCATCTTCCTAGCCACACGACCAGGTCCACACGGTCCTTCCCTTGTTCAAGACTACACAGTGTGTCCCACAGGTACACGGTGTGTTTAAGGAGTGGTAACACTGACCCGTATTTGTTAGCTACACAGCCGGGTACCCATGGTCCATCCCCCGGTGAAGACTGTATGGCGTGTTCTACAGGTACATGGTGTGTTCAAGGAGAGTTAACATCGACCCGTGTTTGTTAGCTACACAGTCGGGTCCCCAGGTTACACTACACAGCGTGTTCTTCATTGACACGATGTGTACAAGAAAAGATTTCCTCCATCCATGTTGTTAGTTACACAGGTGGACATAGGGTCCACACAACACAACATGTGAAATAACTACACTATTTGTGCCCTCTAGAACATCCCCTTCCAGTGTCTCTGCTCACACGACTTATGACATGGGTAGCAACAACACGGCGTGTACTTAGGGTATACGGTGTGTACTGAATTTTTTTTTCTTCTTCCCGAACAGACGAATACACGGCGTGTGTCCATTGAACTACATGGCATGTATCCTGGGTTTTCTGGATAGTAAGCCTCAAAAATTACTCCAAAACCCATAAAAACACTCAAACAAACATCTAAGTGCCAAATTCTCATGCGTGAGGGCCCATACTCCCCCGCGAATCGAATCCTGACATCTTACACATGTTATAACAAAGTAAACATGTTAATGATCTACCAAATTCCATTCATGGTGGTCCCATACTCCCCCAAAACCAATTTTTGGTATTCATTCTATCAAAATCTCACACAAAAACACCCTATCAAATATCATGTATTTATCAAACCAGCTATCACAAGAGAATTCTTTTCTAGCACAACAACTATCACAACAACATGATATTTCTAATGCACCTACATGGCATAGAAATAATGCATGAAATGTGATTTCTAGAATGTGCATAAATGATTCATGAGATTTCATACCCTCATCTCACCATGTTTCAACTAAATATAACCCAATTATAACATATAAACATCACACAACAAGTGCATCACCCAACGGTGAAAATCATATGAACTGTAAAATTTGAAAAATCAGAATAATTGCAAGAAACGAGGTAGACTGGCTTTTCCATGTAAATTGGTTAGCTACTCCTGGGCACAACTTATTACCAACTACCATGTCTGTCCAATCCCTAACTATGTCTCCAAATAGTGAGTCAAATAAAAGAACTCATTTGAGACCACTTTGTAATGTCTTGGATCCAGGTGCCACTCAACGGGTGCCCCGAACTCGGTTGGTCACATGACCTCAAGCGCATTTCACCAAATTCCAGAGGATGCTGACTAGTAGTGAGGTCCTATGTCTGATAGTGTGGAAACTATACCCTCATTTTTCAATGTGTAGCATAGAGGAAAAGATAAATAACATGCAACAATGGAAGTAGTAGACAATATACAACTGAAAATGGACAAATTTAGTAAAACAGAATCAACATTCATATATATAAAGATGCAACATGTCACTAATTATATGAAATCATTTAGAAGAGGATACACTACAAAATAATAAAATACAAATCAAAATAAAAGGTATATCCAAAAAAACAAAGCAGAGTAAACTGAACGCTGCAACATCGCAAGACTAAGCTTGGTCTCATGCTCTCCCACTCCTCTTCGACAATCAAGTACATGTATATGTACCCTTTCCCTTATCCACACATATAGAAATGTAATCATTTTGGGCAGAAGACATGACCCAAACAGGGTGTGATAAATAAATCCCAGTAGGCCCCCACAAAAGGCACATTCCCAACTGTCAATGACAATGTGCAACAACAGTGTGCAGTAGTAAATGCAATAAAATAAGTAGTACTCAAAAGTAACTAACATTACCAGTCATATTTACATTTTAATATTCATTTCACCATGAAAAGACCGTGCTTTAACTTGGCAGGTATAACATATAAAAATCACCACGGTGAATATTCATGATAACATTGTCCTCAGACATTCTATCCTTACCCTTAGGTAATCAGAATCAAAACCCGTAGGTGATTTCCAACAGGAAAAATGAATATTTACCTCAGGAAAATTAATTGTCTCCCACATCCACAAAATCTTCTTCCCACAAGCATAACGAACATTTCCCTCATGCTAAAAAACAATTGACCTCAGGCTAATGGAAACACTACCCTCAGGTTAAAAGAAACACTACCGACAAGCAATGCAAGTAACCGGGTAGAGCCCAACACATAAGAAAGAAATTTATATACAATTACTCTCATGGAAAATGCAATGCACAATATAATCATGTCATACGCTCAGGTATCCTAGCCAAATGACTAAACAAAAGAACGCACCCCCGGGGTGGTCCTAGATCCAAGAATTGGTCCCAAACAGCAGATTAATCTTATCATTAGATTATCTAACCAATTCTAGATAACTTTTCAGCTAATGGATCAGCCATACGACACCCCAAACATGGGATCATAGCACAACGGTGCACACAAACACATAGCAGTTGGAATTTAAACACTATTCCACCTACCTCGATCACCCCTAATCGGTATAGGTGAACGACGCATCCAGAAAGAAATGAGAACGACACAGATCTAAGATGAAAATAATCTCATTCAAACTCACATAACATTCCCTTGGGAATGAATTGGTAGGAAACACACAAGGAAGCAGAAGAAGTCACCTGCGTGATTCCAAGGAGATTGACGACATAGGAATCGGGTTCCCGGTGTGCGGTTAGGAGATCCTCCAAGCTCTGGCCATCTCTACCACTCTCCTCTGGCATTCTAAGCATCCTATATGAATAGAGGAGGATACTAACCATTTTAAGAGGAAAAACAAACAAACTACACGACGTGAAATCTCAAATAAATGGTGTGTACTTTTCTCATTTAACTATTTTTCTGGCGGATACATGTTCACCAGTGAACTGTTCACTTGTCAATATGAGTACACGACGTGTATTCCTGATTACACAGTGTGTACTGTCGCTCCGTTGGCGGCTGCCTCCACCACCTTACTGTTCACCTACCGACTGAATACACGGTGGGTAAATACCCTATACACGGAGTGTATTCATTTTTCACACCCTTCATTGCCGACAGTCCTACACGCCCTGTGTACCCATCCCACATGGCCAAAGTACACGGCATGTGGAAAATTACCCAGGGTGTAGTCACAAAATTCGGGACTTCTCCCCATTTTCTATATTTTCTCAAAAACACTTAAGAAAACATGAAAAGAAGAAACTCATACCTCAAGAAGAAGAACCGGGTTCTTAGAGTCCGGATGCATGAATTATCATTCATGGGAAATGTAATCACCATAAAAGTGATATCTATATACCATTCCAAGCTAAATGAAATTGAAGAGTGGCCGAGACTGAAATTTGTAACAGTGATCCATTATTTTCTTGGTCTACCAAGGTATTACAAATTATTTTTGAAGAAAATATCATGATTTTCAAACCCAATAACAAATATTTCTAAAAAAATAGTAAATTTTGTTTAGACTGGTGAATGTGAAGTCTTCTTTAAGTAGCTAAAAGAGAGGATTATCATTGTACCAAGTTATCATTGATAAAAAAGATATTTTGTTTGAAGGATTTGATGTGAATGAGGGAGGCTAGAAGATGTCCTTTGAAAACCATAATCCACTGAAAACAGAAGAGGATTAACGTTCCTCCCTCACAGTCTCCTCGCAATGGATTTCTTAGATATCATCTAGGAACTGAATTCGAATGGAGTGGTGAATCAGAAAAAAGATGAACTGGCACAAGCAACAAATCATAAGGAAATGTGTATCTCTTTTCTCGAAGCTTTGATAGGTACCGAGCATACCATGCTGGCATGGACAAAGTCAACAAGTACTTAGAAAATGGATGAAGGCAGTTTTTGCGTTGAAGTAGATCCATTCGCGATACAACATGGATCTCATCTCTGTATGTTCTCCACTATGGGCCATGTTGTGTATCTTAAAGCCGATAAACCCTGGTCCTTCTCTAATTTAAAACCTATAATCACATTCTATTGGGGTATTTCTAAATGGAAATGTGTACCTCCTGGTAAAGGCTATTTTCATATCCTTTTATTGTCACAATCTAACATTGATCATGTCTGGAATATTGGTAATATTAACCGGAGTCTAGGATTTCATCGCCTCACTGAGTCGGAATTTTCCATTAATCCCAACTATGATAGGAACAATACCTCTCTGGTATGGGATAGGCTTTTTAATCTAAAATGTTTTTTTGGCACCCAAAAATTCTGAATGATCTTGGTGTTTGTATTGGTACACCCTTAAAATTTGTTCAATGAACAGTTGATGGGGACATAGTCTTGTATTCTAGGTTTCTGATTGATGTTAACTTAGAAACTAATCCCCCTCAATCGATTACCATCACTGCTAATGAATACAAAATGGTTGTGAACCTGGATTATGAAAGACCCCCCCTTTATGTGAGCTTTGAAAAATAGTAGGTCACACAGTTCATAATTATAGGAAAGTACATAAGAATCCTCCAAAACCAAAACTTACCAGTTGGACAAAAATTAAAAATCATAGGAGGGGGAATGAAAATGTTATAGATAAACCTGAAACATTAATGAAAAGAGAGGGAAAATGGGTTGTCAAGACCAATCCCTCTAGACAATTGGAATCGGAAAAAGGCAAATCATGGGATAACCTAGCTGAAGAACAAGAAATTGAAACTATGGAGAAGGATATTAGAAATTATTTTAAAGAGGATGTCCTAGGCATGATTTTACCCCCCCAATCAGACTTGGATCTAGAAGGTCCTCCTTCAAAGGATTCTGCTCCTATAACCCACTTCAAAAAGAATCAAGCACAGATCCGTCTGATCAGTGTAATAAGATTCATGACCACAAAAATTTATCTAATAAAGAGATTAATACCCCCTCTATAAACAAAGCCACTTTCTCTAAAAACACTTTTCTAGATTCCCAACACTCATCTGAAAAAGAGGACAATCATAGGCATGTGGAATAGGATTATAGGGCTTCTCTCCTATCCACCCCGAGCTGTAAAGACATGAAGCATGAATGTAGGGAGATCCTCCCAGAATAGCCTAGGAGGATGAGAAATTATCCTCCTACTATAATCATTCATTCTTCCCTGGACATGAAAACTGCTTCTTTGTAGGATTTCAATGAGCACGAAATAGTTTATCTTTCATCTACTTCAAACAAGCATATTGTCTCGGACTCCTGCACCCAAAGTGAGAAACATTTAAATTGTATGGGAAGTACATGTGCTTCTAACCTCCCATGTCCCCTCAATCATTGTAAGATTAACATAGTATTAATCTAAGGGATACTCCTTCTGGAATCTCAACAAGGTCAAGGACCTCCGGTCCCAAAAAAAAGGGGACATCCGGACCAAAAAATTGTAAAAATAAATATGTTCTACTAGAATTGTCATGGGATTTCCAACCCTGACACCTCTAATGTTTTAAAATGGTTTATTAATACTCACTTCCCTAAATTTTTTGATATTGTTGAACCTAATTTCAATTACACATCTAGATTCAAACATTCATCCCCCTTTGGTTACTCATCCCTAGGGGCTTAAAACAATGGTATATACACTAAATCATTATGGTTATTTTCTCACTCTTCTTTGTCGAATGTTAGTATATACAATACCTCGGACCAAGCTATTACCTATGATTACATATTTGAGCATGCTTATATATACATTAATTTTTTATGCTTGTAATAGATACGAAGATAGGAGATATCTTTGGAAGGAGTTAACCCAACTTTGGACCACTATCTATAATCCTTGGTTTATAGTTGGAGACTTTAATGCTATTTTACCTCCTTGTGAAAAAGTAGGCCCTCCACATTCGTCCATATCCTCTACGGAATTTAAATTCTGCATTGAACTTAATAACATTATAGAGGTCAATCTAATGGGTTCTAAATTCACCTGGTACAGAGAACATTATAATAGGATGGTGGCTAGTTAACTTGACAGGGCATTCACTAATGACCATGCCCTGAATAAATGGGACAACATCTCTAGTATCACACATATGAAGATTCCATCTGATCATCATCCAATCTTAGTTAGCTTTTCCCATATCACTTTACAACATAAGACCCCTTTCAGTTATAACACTTCTTGGTCCTCAAATCCAGACTGTATGATTATAATCAAAAACTCCGGGACTAATATGCATAGTCATTATGATGTGTTTTCTTGTCAAGTGAAATTGAAAATTCTTAAGAAAGTCCTCAATAACTAGTTCAAATCTAAAACAAATGAAATAGGAAATAATATCACCATTCTGGAAAAGGAACATACTCAAATTCAAAAGGACAACACCTCCTTTAACTTTTCTAATGACTCCCAACATGAAATCAACATTTCCTTTAAACATTCCATTCTTCTCAAATTGAAGGATAACTGAAAAGGAATATATTTAATGCCAAATTTATTAAGGATGGGGAAAAGAATACTAAATTCTACAATTCCCTCTATATAGTTAGAAAATATTATAGGCCTCTTTCTTATCTTTGAGAGGGGGGAAGTTTCTTGAAACTGAGGAAAGCATTTCCAATCATGTGATATCTTACATTCATAATATCTTCAATTGATCTGGTATTGATAAAGATCTTATTCCTAATGTCATTAAAACGATGGTTTCTGATGATGTCAACACCTCGCTTAACAGTATTCCTTTAGACTAAGAAATTAATGACACGACCTATAGCATGAACTCAGACGATGATCCTGGGCCTGATGGTTTTAATAATGGGTTTTAACAAAAACAATGGGATGTGATTCAGGATGATGTTTATTGCATGGTGAAAACATTCGTTTCAATAGGCAAGCTCCGTTATGGATTAAATTCTTAATTCCTAGTCCTTATCCCTAAAATTGAGAATGCGAATGAATCACAACTTTTCAGGCACATCGCTCTCATAATCTCTCTCTTCATGATTAGCACCAAATTGAATGCCAATAGAATAACTACTATTAGTAATAGAATTGTCTCCTGGAATCAATTAGGCATAAGAAATGGATGATTTATTCAAGACTGTATTTACCTTGCCACTGAATCCACAAATCACTTAAATAGAAAAAATCGAGGTGGGAATGTTTCCATTAAACCTGATATTGCAAAATCCTTTGATACCATCAATTGGAATTTCATGTATAAAGTCCTTATGCAGTTTGGATTCAATGAAAACATTATAAACCGAATAAAAACCCTTTTTAATTTGGACTATATTTCCATCCTCATTAATGGCTCCGTAAAAGGTTATTTTAATTGTTCCAAGGGAGTTAGAGAAGGTGAACCTCTCTCGGATATTCTTTTCCCAATTGTCATAGACTACTTAAGTACACTGATTACTCAATCTATACAAAATGGTAATCTCAAATCTATCTCTGATGCTCGAAACATGAAGGCCCTTCGCACCTTTTATATTCTAATGACATTATTCTATTTATTTAGGGGGCACAAAAGGAATATTAATAATCATAAATCCATCATTCTTCACTACCAAGAAGTGTCTGGTCAACACAGAAACTGGCACAAATCATACATTTACATTTGAAAAACTATCCCTCCGGTAGGAAACTAAACATCACCAACACCTTAGGTGTTATAGAGGGATTGTTACCCTACACTTATCTTGGTGTTCCCATATTTTCAGGTAGACCCAAAGTAGTTTACTTATCCCCCATCATTGACCTAACACTTCGACATATTTCTTTTTTGATGGGTAAAAACCTCTTGATGGCAGTGATAATTTTTCAAGTTAAATCTAAAATTTTATACAAATTGGTTTAATCTATGATGATATATAAATGGACGAAGAGTCTCCTTAAGAACATAAATGTTTTTATTAAGAACATTTTTGGACTGGGAGTACTCTAGAGAGAAAATTGGTCATAGTTTCCTGGGCCACTTGCTGCAAACTGATTTATAAAGGGGTTATTGGTATTAAAAAACTCTCTATTTTTAATGAAGCTCTCCAAGCCAAGGACATGTGGAACCTAATTCATAATAACTCACCTTCCGTGGATTTTCATTGGGCTTATTTCCTTATCAAAAATAGAAATAATCATTCTCAAATTACCACACCCCCTATATGTCCATCCATTAAAAACATCTTCACTTCCATTATGGAAAATTCTAGATGGACAACTAGCAAGGATTCAAATTTAAATTTTTGGCTGGATAACTAGATTGGCGCTCCCCTGATCTCATTAAGGGAAAATAATCATCCTCCTCGCCACACCAAAGACATTATAAAGAATTTCATGCATTCACAAAACCCTTGTTTACCGGAGGATATCAAACTCATTGTTGACAGCTATCCCTTCACTAATACATATGATTTTCGTAGTTGGGATGTTGCACACATTGGGATTCTTGACTATAAAAATTACTTCAATCACTTGTTCAATAATTATGATAAAATTTTATCTTGGTTTAAAAACATCAATAAAGCCTTGTTAAAACCCTCAAGATTCACCATAGTTTGGCGTATCGCTAATAGTAGAATCCCTATGAATACCTAATTACAAGATTTCAAGATTAATCATTGTTAAAAATGTTTTATTTGTAAAAATCATCAAGAAGTTATTAATCACCTCTTTCTTTCTTATGATACGACAAATGATCTCTGGCATTATATTTTTGTCATTTTTCAGTGCAGATGGTTGCTTTATATTTTTATAACTTTATAGCTACAGCAGTGTATGGACCTTCTTGACTCTCAACAAATCAAGAACCTTATTTTTGTATAAATATCGGAGATTCTTCATGTGACTTTGTATGGTATAAATGATTTTACTTTTCTTAACAACTCTTTCATGCTTAATGCATGTAAAATGAGAATCATCATCGCGATTTGGGAGGTGGTTTTGATTCAAATGGATCATTGCAATAACTCGGTTCATGACCTTGGGATTCTTAGTCATATTGGGGTTGATGGAAATTACCCTCACCATAAATATACCTTTGATGTTTTTTGGCAGCCTCCTCCCCCTGGTTGGATTAAAGTTATTATGGATGGTGCCTCAAAAGGCAACCCTGACCCATCAGGTTGTAGTTCCATCTTTCGAAATCACCTTGACCAGACAGTCGACTACTTCTATGGATCTTTCAGTCTTGCTTCCTCATTGGAAGTCGAGATGAAAAGTGTTATCTTTGCTATTTCGTTTTCCAAGATACACAGCTGGGACAACATCTGGATTGAGATTGACTCCACTACTGTTATCCATGCTATTCGGAATGGTACCATTCATCTTGCTTGGATGCTCACTGCTCCCTGGATGGACATTCTGAACACTCTTTCATATATCAATTTCATCGTCACTCATACTTATCATGAAGCAAACAGGGTCGCCGATGGGATTTGTAATATGGGTGTTGCTCACAATATTTATTGGAGGGATGATCTTCCTTCATGAGTTACTCCCGCTTTATGTTTGGGATGTAAAGAAAATTACTTATTTCAAACATGTGTAACCATTTGTTTTTTTCAATAAAATTTGGGTTTTGGTCCTTGACCAGAACACTACCTACTAAAAAAAGGATTATCGCTGCACCATTTCTCACACTTTTGAAAAGTAGAGAAATATTTTTGGTTTACAATGATGATTAAATGGAGGGATTATGATGTATTCTAATGAAATATGATTACATGATATCCTAAAACTCTAGGTTGTTGAAAATTTATGAGAAAATGTATCCCATGCTTGATCATGAGATCAAATTTGACATCACTGCATTGAAAATATGGTGGTATTATCTCTATGGTGGGAAGAGTGAAATATTTATTGACCACAAGTGACTAAAATATATATTCACATATTAGGAGAATATTATTCCTTAATTGATAAGGTTAAATCTCATAAGGAATTATGATTCCACATTCCTTTACCATCCTGGTAAGGAATATAAGGTGGTAGATGATCTAAGTATAATGTATCCTATGTCTTAATCAATTATTTGAATCATGATGGATATAATCTTCTAATATTTTCAAAGGATATAAATGTGAATTATTAAATAAGAAAGTTCAGTAATCCTTTCTCAAATTATTTCTCATCCATTCGTTATAGAGAAAATTAAGGATTCCCAATGGACTGATGTGGAAATCTAAAAGAAAATGGAATCTATGAAAAATGAGAAATACTCAGAGTTTAAAATTGATGATGAAGGAGTTGTAAGATTTGGGTCATGATTATGTGTATCATGTTATGTAGATATAAAGAAGGATCTTTCAAACGATGATCATATCTCAAACTTTTCTATTCAGCGTGGAATTATATAGTAGTGTTGATGTCTTTATTATAACTAGTGGTGGGGTAACATGAAGAAGGAGATTGCAGAATATAAATCAAAGTCCCTCTATGTCAACAATTTATTGTTAAAATACAATTTTATAATGGGATGATGAAACCACTAATCAAACCAAAATGGAAGTGGTATAACATTACCATATACTATGTTAATAGACATCCAAATAAATCCATATGAAACAATGATATATCACTTATTGTGGATTATCTTACAATGTCAGCTCACATTATTGCAATTCTATAGGAATTATACCCATATCAACATGCACGAATTTATATCAAGGGAGTGGTAAGGCTACATAGATTACCACAATTAATTTTATCTGATCGAGATCTGAGATTAACCTTGAGGTTCTGGTCAAGTCTCTAACATTATCTTAAAGGTGAGATGAACATCATAATGGAATTTCATCCTCCAAATATTGGTAAATATCATAGATCTATTCATAAAAAGAAATAAATGGACATCAAAATAGGATAAAACCACCATGTGGTACTGGTTGAATCCTCCTACAATAATTGTTTCCACTCGAGCATCCACATAGATCCATATCAATCCCTTTATGAGAAAATATTTAGATCACTGATATTATAGGATGAAGTCGGTGAACATAATGTACTAGGACATAAAATGGTCAAAAAAAGACTGAGAACGTGAAAACCATTTAACATCACATGAAGGCAACCAAAAATCGACATTATTACTATGTATAAAATCTCATATGGGATATTGAGTTTATGGTTGGAGACATGGTATTCCGCCTCATGTATCTATGGAAGAGGATCATGAGATTTCGAAAGTAAGGAAGGTTATGTTTAAGGTACATTTACCCCTTGGAGATCCTCAACCATGTTGGAGCCATGGCATATTGACTAGAACATCCACCTACCATGTCTCAAGTACATGATGTATTACATGTATCCCTCTTGAATATGTACAAACCAAAACCCTCACATGCACTAAATTAAGTGGTTTTAATTTTGTAAGATGATCTATCTTATGAGAAGAAGACATTGATGATCTTGGATCATAGAGATAATGTTCTATAAAACAAGTCGACTCACTAGATGTTAGAACAATTAAAAAACCATAAGTATGTTGAGGTGACTTGGGAATCAGAGGAAGCTATAAAGTAGAATTATTTTCTCCTTTTTCCTATTGGATTTTTTAAAATAAATTGCGGGTCAAATTTCATAAGGGGGAAGATTGTAAAGACGTATAATTTTATTAATAGATAATCCCTTCTAATAATTTTTTCATATAGTATATGAAAAATAATATTTCATTTTCAATACATTAAAAACATTACAAATGAATAATTTAGAAAATAATATGTATCTCTAGAAGTAATAAAACCTATACTAAGGAAATACTATCCTGGCCATAGGAATAGTAATTTGACCCTTATGACTAGTAAACCACCAAAATAAATAGTCTCTATACCCATTAATGTAAATATACAATTTATTCATATTATATAGTAATGCATGATATATTTATATCAAATTATATGTATGTAAATGTTTTAAAAAATATAAAATAAGGGTTTGTATTTTTATATGTCATAAATAAATAATTACAATGTTTTGAATAATTTAATAATTAAATGAAAATATATTTTCATAAAATGAATTGATAAATTTAAATATTTTTTATTATTATTTAAATATATTTTTATTATACCTTAATTAATTTTCAATTTATGATAAAATCAGTTATAATTTTATAAATTGTATTTTATTAGTAAATGACGATTTTATTTAAAAACTAATGTTATTATATTTAGAAAATAATTTTTATAAAATAGAGTTTTTTTTAATTCTGCACATCAGAAAATGGAAATGGTGAATTTTTGGAATTTTTCTAAAATAGTTGACTTTTTATTGAATTGTGAAATACTATTATTTATGATAAAACCTAAATACAGAAATTAGGGAGTCAAGGATCATGTAAGGAAGATTTAAGAGAATAATATTTAACTATGCATCATGAAGATAATATTTTTTATTATAATTATCAAAATATTCATAGTCTTCAGGAAAAATAATACACTAATGTGTAAAATAATGGGAAAAGACTCCACTCATCGAGTACAAATACCACACCTCCACACCACTTCTCCTCACACCTCTCGAGATTTGGGACATGTCCAAATTATACTCAAATATGTTTCAAAATATCAACCCCATGTCCATGATATCTTGGTCTCATGAAGAGTTCAAAACCATTTCCCTAAGGTTGTTTTCAAGGATGAGAAATTCAATTGGAAAATTCCAATGTTCATTTCATTGATTTTCTCTTCAATTTCATTGTATTATTATTATATCCTCACCTACCCTCATGAAAATAGAATAATAAATCATGTAACATTCATATACTAGACTTTTATTATGTTTGTGGAATAATACATCATCCATTATTTATCATCTCCTTTTGTTCAAAAAAATTAAAACATCATCTATACTTTGTTCATTTATCACATTCAAGGGAGATGGGTTTTCAATTACTATTATCATATTTATGGATGGTTATGAAAACATTTTTTTGTTGAACCAGAATATAATATGTGTATTATATATTTTTTATTGTTATTTATCCATTTAATATACTTCTCATTAAACAATAGAACAAAACTAGTTCGTTGTGATCAAAAAACTGTTTAATTAATCTAAATGACTATCATTGACAGGTTATCTAATGATTGACATAATATCTAGAAGAAATAATATCTATGAAAAAAATTATCATCTCTATTTTCATCAATAAAATGTTATTCAATTTCTAGAGAATTATACAAATTTTACCTAGACATCCATATCCGTATACCAACAAACCAATTCTAAAAACTGTTTAAATGAACACCCTTGAACCTTGAAATTAAACTCTATAACTCTGGGAATAATGGATGTTGTGGGGCTTGAGGAGTTGATGAAAAAACTATAGGGGAATCTGGATAAAGGGTTTATACGCCCAAGTGATTTACCTTAGGGTGCACCAGTACTCTTCGCCAAGAAGAAGGATGGGTCAATGCATCTATTCATCAACCACTACGAAAAATATGGATTTTATCAGTGCTAGAAAATTACATTAACCTCTCTAAAAAAGTGTTTTTAATCGAGGAGAAGATAATGGGGGGTCCATTTTATCAGTGCACAAAAAAAAACTGAAAATGGGGACCTTTATTAGTGCTTAAAAAAGTGATGACAAAGGGGGTCATTTATTAGTGCTAAAAAATGCACTGATAAAAGGGGTCATTTATCAACACTTATAAAAGACCCCATTTATCAACCCTTTAAAAAATAACTGATAAAAGTAAAATAAAAAATAAAATATATATATATATATATATAATTCGGTGGGGGGGGGGGGCTTTTAACAGTGCTAGACTGTAATATCCCCAAATGATAAAGGGTTAAATGACTAAATGATATGACTCATGTCAACAAGGTGCACCTTCCTTTTCGGGAGCCTACCTGGTTAGAACTCCATAGTTAGGAGTGCTTGGCCTGGAGTAGGGATTAGGATGGGTGACCTCCTGAGAAGTTTCTCAGGGTGTGTGTGAGTGAGGAAAAAGCACACTAGAAAGGACATGTGTTGGCCTGTGGGGACTGTCATTAGTCAGATGACCCGTTCAGGCATGTGGATGGACCCTGGGGTGGGCCCCACAGGTCTGCGGGGCAACTGGTGGTACCTGGTGGGCAAGGACCCGACGACCATGTTAAGGCGGGGTGTATGTGCTGTCACCGAGACCGAGTTGTAACAATTGGTATCAGAGGAGGAACCCAGCCTTGAGTGCGGTGCACTGCCTGGGTTGAGATGTAGGGCCCACAATGAGGGCGTTGTGCCCTAAAGGGGGGGTGATTGTAATATCCCCAAATGATAAAGGGTTAAATGACTAAATGATATGACTCATGTCAACAAGGTGCACCTTCCGTTTCGGGAGCCTACCTGGTTAGAACTTCATAGTTAAGCGTGCTTGGCCTGGAGTAGTGATTAGGATGGGTGACCTCCTGGGAAGTTTCTCATGGTGTGTGAGTGAGGACAAAGCACACTGGATAGGACATGTGTTGGCCTGTGGGGACTGTCATTAGTCCGATGACCCGTTCAGGCATGTGGGTGGACCCTGGGGTGGGCCCCACATGTCTGCAGGGCAACTGGTGGTACCTGGTGGGCAAGGACCCGACGACCATGTTAAGGCAGGGTGTATGTGATGTCACTGAGACCCAGTTGTAACATAGACCCTATTTATCATCGCTTGGTGGACCACTCCTATGTACTGCCCTTGCCCACGCGTCCAGCACATGCCCCCTGCGCACACCTCCTTGCTTCAACCAGAACTCGAACCCTCGACCTCCCCCTTGTGCACATGCTCCTTTACCACTAAGCCATTTCGTTTTTTTCTATTTAAGGATATATCTCTATATATATAGTTATATTTATTCATATATTAATAGATTCATATAAATTTAAAACATATTTAGTTATATTAATACATATATATTGATTCATATATTATTATTAATATATTTATTCATATATTTATTAATAATTATATATTTTAAGTTATAGTTTTTTATCCATATATTTATTTGTATAATAATTTATATTTATATGATTAGATTTAAATACACTTATAAAAAATGTTTTCTATGTTTGTTTCTAAATAAATAAATAAATACATACATACATACATACATACGTACATATAACACACACACAGACACACACACACAAATATATATTTTTGAATATATACATATATAAATAAATACATACATACATACATACGTACATATAACACACACACAGACACACACACACAAATATGTTTTCTATGTTTGTTTCTAAATAAATAAATAAATAAATACATACATACATACGTACATATAACACACACACAGACACACACACACAAATATATATTTTTGAATATATACATATATATGTGTATTTGAAAAGTCATAGATTGTTAAAACGACGATAACATCTAATCTAGAATCCTTTTTCAACTCTACAACCAGTCAAATCGAATAAAATGAAACAATGTTCGATATTATATGTGGCATAGGCCTAACAAACATCTGGATCAGAAGTTATACATTTTTTAATGTTTACAAATCAAGGTATCCAAACTAAAAACTCGGTTTGGGAGGCCTTATGGGCCATTTTTTGGCCTTGAAATATGTCAAAGAAGCTTTTCATCTGTCAAACGCGTGTAGATCTCATCGCAGGATTCGATTTGATATACTGTAGTGCTCAAACGGACACCCAGATCAAAAGTTATCGATGTTTGAATTTTTAGTTAAAATTTCAACTTATTTTAGATCTTTTATTCATTTTTTTGATTTATTGTGTCTTCATATTATTATTATATGATTATTAATCAATGATAAATATGCAATTTTTATTTAATAATATTTTAAAAAATATTATAAAGTCATTTTCAAAGAATTTCTTAAATATTAAATGTAATAGTCTGTTTATAATTATCTAAAACATATTTAAAAAATATATATTATATATATATATATATATAATTATACTTATATAACAATATATTAATTTTCATGTTTTTTTAAATATAAATTTTATCAGTGCTAGAAAAAAGAGCTAATGAAGCCTATCTTTATCAGCACAACAAGAAAAGTGCTGATAAAAGGGTCCCCTTTAACAGAGTTAAAAAAAGAACTGATAAAAGGGGGGCCTTTATCAGTGCTAAAAAAAGTGCTGATAAAGGGTCAGTTTTAACAGCACCATTTTTAGCGCTGTTAAAGGCCCCCCTTTATATGTGATTTTTATTAGTGCTGATAAAACGGTATCACTTCTGTTCCCATTTTTGTATTAGTGGATTATCGTGAGCTCAAAAAAATCACCGGGAAAGAACATGTATCCTCTCCCACAAATTGATGACTTGTTCGATCTGTTGGGTGGAGCACAATACTTATCTAAGGTGGATTTGCGATCAGGATATTATCATGTAAGGGTGAAGAAGGAAGATATCTCCAAGACTGCTTTTTTTAGAAGAAATGGGAACTATGAATTCATATTAATTCTTTTCTGACTCACTAATTCTCCGAAAATCATCATGGACTTGATGAATATTGTCTTTAGTGACTTCCTCGAAATTTTTTTTGTAGTCCTTATAGATGATATTATGATATACTCCAAAACCAAGGAGGTTCATAAGGAGCATATAGGAACATTACTAGAGACCTTGCGTAAGGATGAGCTCTATGAAAAGTACAACAAGTGTGAGTTCAAGTTGAATGATGTCTAATTATATGGGCCATATCATCACAAACAATGGGATATCTGTGGATCCCTCCATAACAGAAGCAATTGAGGGGTGGCTGAGGCCAGTATCAGTAACGAATATCCATAGCTTCTTGGGGTTAGCAGGATATTATCTACGATTTGTGAGAAATTTCTCACTATTGTCCTACCCTCTTACCAAGATAACTTGGAAGGGAGTATTGTTTTCTTTGAGTGATGAATGCCGAGAAAACTTCAAAGAGTTGAAAATGAGGCTTATCACTGTGCCCATTCCCACTTTACCCACAAGTGGATAACTTTTTGAGGTATTCAATGATTCTTCGAAGAAGGGCATGTGATGTGTATTGATGAAAAATGACAAAGTCATTGCCTAAGCATCAAGTCAATTAAAAGTTCATGAACAGAACTATCCAACACATGACCTCGAGTTGGCTGCATTGATCTTCACATTGAAAATATTTCAGAATTATATCTTTGGGGAAAAGATTGAAAGATATACGGCCCAGAAAATCCTCATGTATATATTCACACAAAAAGTTTTGAACATGCCCCAACGAAGATGGTTAGAGCTAATAAAAAAATGTGACTTCTCAATCCATTACAACCATGGGAAAGCGAACAATGTTACAGATTCCCTAAATAGAAACGACCCAGTGATTCTATCATTAATGAGAATTGAAAAGAATCTAATAATCTTATATTTGATGTAGATGGACATGGGAATCATAATGAAGGGAACAACATCAATACTTTCAGAAATGATTGCTCAACCATCACTTTTGTAAAGCCTAAAGGACGATCAAAATATGATTTGGGAATTTAGGAAAAAGTGGAAGCTATCGAAAAATGGAAATCCTTGGAGTTTAATGTTAATGAAGAATGAATAGTGAGATTTGAGATAAGATTATTTGTTCCATCATGTTCAGAGCTGAAGAAGGAACTTTTGGATGATGCACATAGTTCAAATTTCTCTATTCACCCAGGAAACACAAATATGTATCGAAATCTGTGAGAGTATTATTGGTGGGATAATATGAAGAAAGAGATCACTGAATATATATCAAAGTGCCTATTATGTCATCATGTGAAGGAAGAGAGGCATAAGTATAAGGGGATGATGCAACCATTTCCCATACCAGAATGGAAATGGGAGAACATCGCCATGGAATTTTTCACTGGACTACCGAAGACATCCAAAAAAACAATGCAATCTGGGTTGTTGTGGATCATCTTACAAATTTGGCACACATCATTTCAATTTAGGAGGATTTATCATTGGATCAATTGGAACAGATATATATAAGGGAATTGGTAAGTCTACATAGAGTACTACAATATATTATGTCTGATTGAGATCTATGATTCACCTCTATGTTTTCGAAGAGTCTTCAACATGCTCTAAACACTGAACTGAACTTTAGTGTGGCCTATCATCCTCATTCTGATCGCCATTCCGAGAAGACTATACAAACACTTGAGGACATATTGAGAGCGTGCTCAATGGACTTTAAAGGAGGATGGGATCAAAATCTTCCTCTAGTTGAGTTCTCTGATAATAACAGCTTCCACTCAAGCATCCTAATGGAACCATATAAAGCCCTTTATGGGAAAAGGTGCAGAACACCAGCGTTTTGGGATGAGGTCAGTGAGCGTTAGCTACTCGGTCCAGAAATGGTTGAAGAAATGGTGGAGAAGATGAAAACCATTCAGTAGAATATCTAGGCAGCCTAGAGTCAACAAAGTTGTTCTGGAGATAATCGTAGTCGAAACCTTGAGTTTAAATATGGAGACATGGTATTTCTATGAATATCTCTATCGAAGAAGGTCATGAGATTTGGAATGAAAGGGAAGTTAAGTTCAAGGTAAATCGGCCCCTTCGAGATTCTTGATCATGTCGGGGTTGTGTCCTATCGACTAGCACTTCCTCCTACCATAGACAATGTACATGATTACTTTCGTGTATCCCTCTAATGAAAGTACATACCAGACCCTGTACATGTTCTCTCTTCAGAGGTGGTACAGTTAGAGGATGATCTTTCATATGAGGAGTAACCAGTGAAGATCTTAGATCGTAGAGAAAAAGTTCTAAGAAATAAGACAATGCCCCTCGTCAAGGTGTTTTGGCGAAACCACATGTTTAAAGATGCGATGTGAGAATCTGAGAAAATGATGAATCAGAGTTACCCACCTCAGTTTTTGTGTGGAAAATAAAATTTCGAGGTAAAAATTTCATTAAGAGGGGAATATTATAGTGACCCAAACATTCATGAATGGAAATCCATCTTGATATATTAAAATGTATCTTTATGTAAAATGTTTATATAAAATGTCAACTTCTTTGGTTTTATGTTTTTGAATTTTAAAATACTATTATGAATTGTGATTGTTGCTAATATATTCATTGAACAGTGGTCACATGATTAGTATAAATATAGGGCTTTAAAAAATCAAATTTACTCCAACAAAGGAAGCGATGGCCCCATCCATTAGAAGTGCCCCATACGAATCCCATTTTCTAGAGCTCAGAAAGGAGGTTGCGTCTTTGGGATTTGATATTGACCAATCCCAAGATGAGCTTGAATATTTTAATCTCGATTGGAACCGCCTACGATATAAGTGAATGTTGATAGAGATTACCACACGAGAAATATTATCCGAGCCACCCCAAGAGTCGGTCACCATCACACACCTTACTCTTCGGTCTTATGCAGGTGTTATAAGGGGTTATGTAACAAGAAAATAGAACTATGGTTATGTAAATTATTATTTTTATATAATAATTAATACAATTTCATTTTATTATTGTTACCTTTTAAATAGTTTTTTAAAGTACAAATAGTATTTTTAGTTAATGTTCAACTAAGAAATATATTTTGATAAATTAATGGAATTTTTAATTAAATAATATTTTAATAAAATATTATTATTGTTATTAAATTAATTTTTATTAAATAAAAATGGTCATATAATTTTATGAATGCAATGGTAATTTTTTTAAGGTTTGAATGCCATTTTTTTCAAAACCCGTGAATTTTCAATAAATTTCGGTTTTTATTTTAAAAGTTAAAATTAATATATTTAAAAAATTATTTAGATTAAATGAATAGTATTTCTGGAATTAGGATGTCGAAATTTTCCAACGGTGAATTTTTCATAATTTTCTAAGACGGTCAGAATTTGGGGTAAAAATTAAATACTGTTTAAATATATAATGTGTTTTATGACATCATAATGACCCAATAGTGATGTAATAAAATAATATATGCCATATGTTCGGCCAATATAAGTTTTACCATTAAAATAATGTGATTTTGGGTTTCTGTAACTTATTTTAGAAAGCATTAATGGACCCTTCAAGGCTTATTAAACATCTTGTCCCTTTAAATTGTTTTCCTTGGGAGTGTGACTCACCTTCACAAATTCAACACCATTATTTTATGAATTTTGGAATTTGGCCTTATAAAATATTTTTTCCACTTCCCTTTTCCAAAAATCATGGGCAAAAAACCATGTGATGGTTTGTTCTTTGGATTATTTTAATGTGAGGTGTCCCAAACCTAAATAATAAAGAATTCACTCACCTTTCCAATATAAACCCACCCATGATCACACTTCCTCCTCACACAAAGCCTTTTTAGTTCGTCCAACCTCTGCATCCTCTCTCTAGAATCCTCCCAAGGTGCCCCAATCTCCCAATAAGCCTCTCTCAAGACACATTCAAGACTTTGGAAGCACACTTCCATGTAAGGGTTTCTTCTTACTTTCTCCTTTTTGTCCAATATTCATTATATTGTTATGCCCTTTTATTTTCAATTATAAATGTTGGGGTTTGGTTTAGAACCTCCCCCATACTGCCCTATTTATTTTTGAATGACGGGAGACCCCTTTATATCTCATTAAATACCTCCCATGTACACTCGTTATTATTGACAAATTCTGAAAGGAATTTACCTCTCGTCATTTACATTCAAGCAAATCTTTTCTATCATTAATCTAAATTACATTAAAATTATTGGCACATGTATCTATATTACCCCCTTACTGTACATTTTATGTAAGTATGATGATACACCACTTTCTCTCTCATCATCCATTTTTATGGATTCTTACATCACGCCGTTACGCTGCAGAAATTGATCCCATTTTCCAGTTCAATGTCATTGTGTAGTGAATACCATGACCATTTTTCTATCAAGGTTATTCACCTTTATGTACATTTAATTGATGATTATAAAGTTTCAGGTATGAATTCAACAGTCCTTTAAAAAAGAATAAATTATTATGTTTCGTAAATCCATGTTATATGATCCATGTGGCACACTTATTCGTGAAATGAAATGTTTAAGAAGGGTGCACCCTTATAGCGCTCCAATGCCTTTGGTGAAGTATAGTATCAAGATAATTGATGTGAAATGGGTGTTTACTCATGCTAACTCAAGTTAAAAGTTTCTTTACTCGCATTTCATGTGCAATTAGGATTTACTCATGCTCCATGTGCAATGAGCCTTGGCTCATGCTAATTCCATGTTAAGTGTTGTTGCCACATTTCAATGTTATGATTATCATGCTTTATCATGCCTTTATGTATATGATTCTCTTATTCCCTATTGATATGCCTATTGTTTAACATGTATTTAATTCCTCATGTTATTTCTTTTTTATTCCCATACTCAGCTTTATAGCTCACCCTTTTCTTATGCATGTCCTCATGTTATCCCATGCAATGCTGTGTGCGAGGGAATATAGTGGTCATGTAATGGATGTTTCCCTTAATGATGTTGCATGTTTTATGTTATAGGTTGTTATGTAATGATCCTATTCCCCAAAGACACTAGACCTCTCAATATTTTATGTTGTATCAAATGAATTTTATGTAATAAATCATGTTTTAGTGTGAAATAAAAAAGCAGGGTTTTCATAATATCTAATCTGTGTTTGGATGCCTCTCTACATACCCCAATCTAGTAAGGTCTGTCCTCGTTAATCACGAAATCATAGCCTCATCACATCATATCCTCAATAGAATATCAGGGATGTTGGGTATCATGAAAATAATGTACATTGACTGCATTCCCTCCTCCCACCACTCATCACCCCTACAACATATCACATCAATATCAACGTTTTCTAATCTCAAACACAAAGCAATATCCTCAATATTGAAGGAGGAGTGGGGAATAGGGTGGATCCATCAATCTGTATCACGACCATCCAAGTTGTTGGGGATAAATATGGAACCCAAAACCTTTAGTAATTGGCTAGGTTATCTGAATTGTGAGGTGACTGTATATAAATAACTAGAAATTTCATTATAGATAGATAACTCACAGTTCCCAACCATCGGTTTCACAACAACTACAATGACATATTCTATAACAATACCTCCATACTATACAACATTAATTATGATAGTTTTCACCACTAAATTAACAACACCACATAATCCCCAAACATATTCACACACATCAATAATAAATTATAGGTTGCAGCATTTTATATATTTAAATAACTTCTCACTAAGTCTCTATTAATAAGATATTTAGTTCAAGATTACATAGAAAATTTTTATCATCCAATAAATTTTATCCAATTACCATACATAAATTTCAGCCCATTATTATATTTTTACTATCCTAGGAAATAGAACTTCAGTATTAAAATTTTTCCTATTGCTTATTGGGAATATAACCTGACCACACCATAAAATAACTCAACCATCCCACATTAGCCATAACCATAACACCTTATTGGAAAATCCATCACAACGATGTAGACACCCATATGATCCACAATACAACACTACTATCGTACAACTGACCACATCACATCCAATTCTAACCAACCATCACATCATTTCCCCACATATTTCAAAACATGGATGATCACCACTATCACCCCACAAAATAGCACATCAGATAAAGAAAGAATAAAAGAATAAACAATCATAGAATCATGTCCCAATTTGAGAAAAAATTATATTAAAAAAGATTTTGATATTACTTTACATCATTATTTATCATCATAATTCAAAAACAATTACTATTTCCATGGTAAAAATATCATTATACATATTTATGTTTTTATCATTTTTTTGGTGATATCAAATAATCAAAACTACGTTGGTCTCGCATACATATCAACTACTGAACTAGAAATTATCCCAACGGCCTTGGTTTTCTACAGTTGAAACAATATTGTATAATCAAATTATTTATAACATAAAAATAAGTAAAAAATAGTTATTTATCTCCATTCTACACAATTATATATTTTTCCAATTCATTATATTTATTTATCTAACCCAAACTATCCAAAAAATTGAAGGAAAAAATAACACAATCCCCACAGATGCACCCAAATAGCGATAAGAAAATATTTCATTACATGGATGAGAGATGATTTATATGATTTATGACACAAAAATAGTGTTTTAATTATTTTGATGGAATTAAAATAGTATGATCTATAATCAATGGTTGTAGGGTTCCATGTATCCAAGGGAAAGGATATTGAACCACTTGTATTGTGAGAAAGAGTGATGTAACTAATTATAGAAAGTACAATTTTTTTAATTCATGATAATAAAATATTAGGCTTTCAAATCAAAGAATAGACATTAATTAATAATTACGGAAAATATCATTAAATTCCATGTGTATGTAGTCATTAAAAAAATATTTCATCAGTTAAATTTAGGGATATGTTTATCCTCTAAGAAATAGTCTCTTAATAACCATATTAAAATATTTAATACATCAATTTTTTTAAAAATTTACAATCATGAATTTTAACAGTATTGTGGGGAAAATAGTAAATTCCATAAATATAGTAATTTTTTGAACTGATAACACCAAAAAACCTACCTCATGAAAACACATGAGACCATAGAATGGAATCAAGTGATAGTTGAAACCGAACACATGACCAATCAACCTACAACCTGAAAAAATTGAAACCACAAAGGAAACAAGTGACAATGAAAATTGGTCTTACAACCAACCAAACTTCCAAAAAAATAAAAAACATACTACAAGAAGGGAACATGGGACCATACCAACTAAACACATAACCAAACAACTTTTGGTATGATAAATGAAATGAACTCATAATGGAAAAAAGTGATTGTGAAAACCAAAAAGATAAAAAAAATCCTAGAACATATAAAAATAACTAACTTCTTGAAGGAGATAAGTGACCATGAAATCTGACGACATGATTATAAAACACACAACATGAAAAAAAGCAACTAGTTTCATGATGGAAAAAAGTAATCATTCAATTTGGCCACATTAACAACCGACCTACCCACTAGAAAGACAACTAACAGGACATAGAAAAAATTTTACGTTACCAACCAACTACAAGACTAAAAAACATAATACATGAAGAAACAACTTACCTCATGAAGGAAATTTTATTCTCGTGGTCAGTCAATTTATATTGATTATAATCAGAAGAAAACTAAGAGGATAATGATGCCAAACACCCTCTTTACTTTTCTATTCCATATAAAACAAAATATTAAGGGTTTCAGATATCTTGGAACTTAATTCAGATAAATATCAATCAATTATCATCACTAATAATTTAAAACTAAACCTAAAAATAAGTGATGAGATTTAGAAATCCATCTAATGGGATATTTCAGAAGGACCTCGTTACACCCCAAATAATACCACACTATTTTTTCTATCCATAAGACTCCTCTATTCCACACAAAAACATCCATAACCTTTTCAATATATACACATCTTAAGGAAACAACCACCATAACCATCACATAACACTTCCACAATCAGATAAATCATAGAATCTCCTATTTCATATTATATATTGTATTCTTTATAAATAAATAACTCACCCATTTTCTTTTAATACATATCATAAACATAACACATCTTGATTTGGAATGGGTTTGTCCATCTTCATATACTTGGAACCAAAACAGACATCACTATAAGTGGAAACATGATCTTCTCAAAAAATAGACAAGGTTAGAATATGAAATCAACAAATAAATACAAGGAATGGAAACACTTAAATAACATCAGTTATTGTGTACACATATGTTTATCATTCGACAAAATACTCTTATATATGACATAGTTATTCGATAAAAGGTAAACTGAGGGAATGAATCATCAAGGAAGGAAATTATCATAATTATCCAAGATCAATATGGGTCTCTCCTTGAATGTCATTTTTTACTCAATATCCAACACTCAACATTCAATGATGTATGATTCATCATGAAAATACTAAAAAATATGGGACACATGGAATAAGTTTTTTGGTTATTTCCATTACTTATGGAAGGTTGATGTAGAGACC
The DNA here is from genome assembly GCA_963277665.1 of Viscum album. Classification (NCBI taxonomy): domain Eukaryota; kingdom Viridiplantae; phylum Streptophyta; class Magnoliopsida; order Santalales; family Viscaceae; genus Viscum; species Viscum album. The sequence goes on from OY728121.1 coordinate 2,069,333,161, forward strand.
CGAAGCTTAACGTACATGGACATTACATTACTTTTGCGGAATACTTAGTACATTACAAAAACACACACACAAGGACCATAATAGTTTAGTGTCTTTGGAAACTTGGAATATAATCTTTTAATCGTGGTGAAATATCATCAACATCTCCCATAAAGATATTCCTTTTTTACCTAGAACCTTTCTTTATATCCTAGGGAAAAGAAAGCATAAAAGGGTGCGCTCAAATTCTCAGTAAGGGTAAACAAAAGAAATATCAATCACATCGTATACATAAGAACATATCTTATGGAAATCTTAACCTGCAAAAGAGATCATAATTTCATAACATGGGATATATCATAGTAGTGAAATGTAATCCCAAAAATCATAACTTAAAACATGAAAATTTGTTTCATACACACATAATCATAGATAATCATATCTTATTAGTCAAGACACATTTCCAAGACTATCTTAGTGGACAAAGTCTATTTTTGAACCGAGTTACCCTCGTTTCAGTCCTGCTTCACTGAACCGGTATAACCTACCGTTCCAGCCATGTCTATCTCATGAGATATAAAATCTTTACCCAATCCATTGGAGGGAGATATAGGTCCCACCCATCTCATAATGATATCATTCTTATGTGTGCCACAAAATCAGAAAACCATGCATCATAGCATAACCCTTGTAATAAAAATGGGAATCTTAAACATTGTGACATCATAAAACAATTCATATAAGATAAAGGAATTCATAAAAATATAATTCCATCACAACATAATCAAGTAAATGTAATAATAGGGATAAAAATAGAACCCTTTATTAGCTTAGATGGAAAATAATTTTGATAAAACACTTGAACTCCATTCTTGAGGAAAATATACTTTCTGCTTCAAAAACACTTTTCCTTTCTTAACATGTCGTACAATTCTAAACTAAAAGAATTGGATTAAAAATAAACTTGAAAACTTGTAAAGGAAGCTTCTTGGAAATAATGTTTTAAAAATCCATTCATGCCGTATAAGTTAAAAAAACATTCTTTGTACTTTTGTCGGAAAAGTCAAAAAGTACCTCGTACGAAAAACGACAAACGATTCCTTCCATATATTTTACTAAAAACTCACCGAAGGGTAAAATTGGATTTAAAAAATTGTAGGTGGATGGAAACAATATTACATATTTAGGGAACATGGATGTGGATGATAAAATACACCCCAGTAAATTTCAAAGTATAAACAATCTCGGATAAAAATGAGATTGTGATATTTCCCTTACCTTAGGTCTGATATGCTTCGTAAGTGTCTGAACCTCCTGTATAATGATTTAAATAATGTTATTGACTTATTCCAGAATCATAATTATTGTTATTATATCATATATGGTCATATTCTTAGCTTCTTATTAGTAATATTTCCTTACTACTTGTTATTCGGGCGTTTATTACTTTCTGTTCTTATGCATGTTTGTCGAATAAATTCTCATTATTCTCTTTAGGTTATAGATACCTCACTTCAATAATTGTATTAGTGTAAAATATATCATATTAATTCATTCAACTCTTTTATATAATCATTATGAAATGAAGATCAGGTAGAACGAGTCGCATCACATCATGGAGACGGTATTCCGTACGTACGCACGAGTGATGATATCGTTCCTATGATCGTGTAATTGTATTGGAGTGTATGTATACTATTTCATAATCAATATCACTTTATAATAGTCATATATAGTTATTATTTACACCATTATACCCATCCAATTAAGGTGGTGGTGGAAAATAGATTACACCACGGCGTGGAGACGGTATTCCGTACGTACGCACGCGTGATGATTTCCTTTTTTCGTAAGATGGATATAAGGTTAATTAGAGTTGTTTCATATTTATAATAACATATAATTATATAAGAAATACTGATATTATTACATTATCATGAAACAACTAAAGAAGAAGAAGTTGAAGAAGAATGAAATTGAAAAAGATCGGTAATGGATATTACCTCTTTTTGACGCGCCTTTTCTTAAACTCCACTTAAAGAACTAATGATGGTATTTGAAGAAGACCAGGACCTCTAGGATGATACAAGGGAAGTGTAGAAGATATTTTTTCAGGGGTTGGCCGAGCTTGAATTCTCAAATTGGTGTGAGGAGGAGAGGGAGGAAGTACCCTTTTATAAGGGAGGAGAGGGGCACCATTGGAATAACTAAAAATATTATTTTATTATAAAGTCATGTTCGGTTTTAAATAGCTCCAAATTGATTTATTTCTAAGATAAGGTTGGTAGGGGTAGGAATACTCTCATCCAATATAATTTAGACAAGTTTAGGTATCAATTTTAACCTTATCATTTAGATTTAACGTTAAGTTAGATAATTTAACTTTTACCGTGTCTTCTTGTTTTCTTACACTATAAGGTTAATAAACTTACTATATCAAGCCAAAAGAACTCCAAGTTGTTTAATATTAATATATATAACCTTATCTAAGTCAATTGGCCGAACCTTATATTTTTAGGAATAAAATAACAATTAATAATATATTTTTTGTTTTAAAAACTAATTTATTTCAATTTTGACACTATTTGGTACATGATTTTTATGTAATTCATAACAGAATTATAAGTTCTAAAAAGTTACTTAAATCAACAATATCATGTCATATTAACCTAGAAAATTAGTTTAAGTCATAAAAAGTCTCAAATTACATTTATTTGGGAATTTATAACATCAATTATGTCAATATTTCATTAATAAGACAATTACTACATCATCTTTGTGTCATAATAAATGATAAATATTTAATCGCTAAAAATTATAAATAAATTCCTATGATGTATATATGTGTATTAGCATTCTGGATACTATTCATTTTCTAAGTTTCATGAAGTTTATCACTAGATTAAAATTATTATACTTATAAGATTTAAGAAAGTGACATGTTGTCACATTCTTTGGTTTTAATAATAATTAAATTATTTTCATTGAAAAAATTTAATTAAATGAATATAATCAGACCCTTAGGTGATATGGGTCTCCTTTAAGTCATAAAATAGGATTTTGATATTTTTTAGGGTAATTTTAAAATATTATATTTACCCTTAATTACTCGATTTACCTTTAACTATGGTAAATAAAATTTACCGTAGTTACAATTCATAATTCCCAAAAATAAAAAGTAGATTATTAACATAATTTGGATCCACTGATTCCAAATATGGAATCCATTTTTCCAAATTCAATAACAAACGTTGCCGAAATTAAATTAATGTTAATCTCGTTGTCGAAAGAAAACGTGTTTTTCTTTAAAACATTGCAAAATATTGAATTGATTTAACCTACGAATTCAAGGTAAAATCAATTCTAATGACATACATTATATTAAATGATAAAAATATATATTCTATTTATACTTTAAAACCATTAAATATTATAATTTAACCACATAAGATATTATGATGAAAAAAGTTGTTTTTAATTAAAATATAGCGTGTTTTACTATTCATTAAAATATGAAAGTTATCGGAAAAATATCAAAACTTTATCTAATGTAAATTTTTATATCCTGATTCAAAAGAAGAATTTTATTTTGTCAAATTAAACTTATAAACATGTCAAAAAACTAGATTTAAAGTGGGTGCGCCATCAAAAGGCGGCAAAACTGCATTTTTTGAAAAATACTTATTTTACCCGAAAAATTTATTTTGTTCTTATACCATGTTCTAAAAATGTGTAAGATGAATAATAATGTTATAAAATTCAATATTTAGTTAACAGTATTCATAACAGCTAGTTCATAACAATATTATAATAACATATCGTTGTTTATTGAAACACGGTATTGCATACAAGACACGCTATCGAGGAAGGTCGCGATTGCGTGTAATGCAAGCGAAGTCAGGGTTGCGTGTAGTGCACAACTCCTTTGTTGTTGCGTATAATAGAATCCAACCATGTTTTATTTATACATTCAATATATATATATATATACACTCAATGTTGCGTAGAATTCAAACGAACTTGAAATTGTGTGTAACAAGAGAGAAGTAAAGTGTTGCGTATACTGCAAGCTAATACGGTGTTGCGTATAGCGCAAGATAATCTTAGTGTGTCGTAAAATAGAAGATATGATTGAAATTAAAAAGAATGTATCTTATAAAATCTCGGGTTGTTACATTCTACCCCCCTTAAAATGAATTTCACCCTCGAAATTCGTCGGGGTTATAAATGGTTTACTATTTGAAAGTTTCTTTAATAGAAACCCACATAATAAAAAGGAATACCAAAACCAATCTTTAAAAAAAATAATGAAACGTAGAGGTTACCCAAATAAACTAATCACAGGGTTTCCACATAGGTGAAAATATGGATATGGAAGAGAAATCTAACCATCATGTTCTGATGGAGAGTGGTAGAGAACATGGCTATGATAAAGCCAACAATCACAAAGCCATAGATTTGTTATTATCTAAGGTACCATCTGATTCATCGGATATAAGGGCAATAGGACAACATTTTTGGTTTTTCAATATCATTTCCCTAATGTTGATGAAATTGGAATTAGAAGGAATACTTTCGTGATTTTGGTATAGTCTCACCGTTTGTCATTCTTTGGACAATTTCCACTTCATCTCTTAAAGAAATGAAGTTGAATTTGTCATTCGTGATGTGTTAGCAGATCATGTGATAGAATGATGGGTCATTCCATCTGTCTCAAACAAAAGGATAGAAAAGTTATCAAAAAAATACATAAGTCCATCTATAGTGAGATTAATCATATATGGTTCCTAAAACGGACTTATACTTCATATATCATACTGCTTAATATAATAAAACTTGTTTCTACTAAACAGGGACTTCCTGTAGGCCAGTGGTAGGCGATAAAGGCCAGTTGCACTTCGGTTGTGTGTTCAATTCCCACGGCCTTGTCCAACGCGATGGGTTGTCGCCCGTCCTGCATGTCGTCCTTTTTCTAAAACTATATTACTATAACATACCATCAATAATATCTAAAAAGGTTCTATCCTTAAACAATACTAACTTATGTCCAACATAATCCATTCCAATTTTTAGGCTTATCCATAATACTATAGTCCACTCTCATAATATAGTGAAAACGATTACCAGAGATTTAATACCATCATTGATCCCCATATATCATAAGATATGTATTTTTGGTCACATTACATACATTCAAAGGCCTTAATCATGTATTCTCTTGAATACCAATTGAACCTTAGTGAAAACATGAATGAATTTAAAACGTAACACTTCTCACATACCAAAATCATCAAAATTATATATACTCAAACCATGATATCACTTATTCCTTATATCAATCATGAGCTCATGAATACTGTCAAACATTTAATTTTATCCTTATCCCTTCATTATGCGCATATCATCTACTTTCCAAAATATTTGAATCACTTTTCATGGTTAGAGATACCTTAAAATTATTTAAAACCACAATAGACCAATACATAAATATTTCAATACACCATAAAAGTACCTCAACAACATTATTCTTGAATACCAATACATAAAAACTTCAGTCCATCCACTTTAATGATTGTCCTAGAATATGTCCTTCCTTGATTTAGAAGTAAATTTTTAGGTCAGGGCATTGAGTTGGGTAATGCCCATGTTCTCCGCAAATAAGACATTTAACTCCATAATAGTCTGTCACTCTATGACCCTTTTCTCCACACATATAACATTGGTCCCTCCATTTGAGGTATTCCTCAAGGTTCTTCTTCCCTTCTTTAGAAATCTCAATCTTATTTTCTTTATTCTCCTCAACATGCGAACATGAATAATAGTTTATCTTCCTATTATTTGATGAATTATGCATACCACTAAATTATACCTTGTTAATCATATATCACGATGACTGATTCGGCATAATCACAATATCTTTCTCTATAGGAATTACACAATTTTGTTGCTCATAGTCACCAATTTGTCCATTGGATTCAATGTTAACCGAATTCCTTCTGGTTCCTTCCATTAACTAAAACACAAAAAGAATCTTGTGAGAGGCAAAAATAATGCTAGAGAAAACAACATAGTAAAGGGGGAGTACCCTCAATATCTAACATCTTAGGTTAAATTCTAATATCATTACCGTAGTTCTAGGACTATATCCTATACGTATACTTATCCTTAGGGACATCCCTTGACATACATTAGAAATATCTCTAGGGATCTCACTAACGTTCTCACATCCTAGTTTCCAAAGGCTGACTAAACCTTTCCTCTGATACCTACTGTAGAGACCTGAAGCTTAATGTACATGGAAATTACATTACTTTTGCGAAATACTTAGTACATTACAAAAACACACACATAAGGACCATAATAGTTTAGTGTCTTTGGAAATTCGGAATATAATCTTATAATCATGGTGAAATATCTTCAATAACTCCCATAAAGATCTTCCTTTTTTTACCTAAAACCTTTCATTATATCCTGTGGAAAAGAAAACATAAAAGGGTGAGCTCAAATTCTCAGTAAGGGTAAACAAAATAATTATCAATCACATCATATTCACTAGAACATATCTTTTGGAAATCTTAACCTGCAAAAGAGATCATAATTTCATAACATGGGATAAATCATAGTAGTGAAATGAAATCCCAATAAATATAACTTAAAACATGAAACTTTGTGGCATACACACATAATCATAGATAATCATATCTTATTAGTCAAGACTCATTGCCAAGACTATCTTAGTGGACAAAGTCCATTTCTGAACCGAGTTACCCTCGTTTCAGTCCTGCTTCACTGAACCTGTATAACCTACCGTTCCAGCCATGTCTATCTCATTAGATATAAAATCATTACCCAATGCATTTTAGGGAGATATAGGTCCCACCCATCTCATAATGATACCATTCTTATGTGTGCCACAAAATCAGAAAACCATACATCATAGCATAACCCATGTAATAAAAATGGGAATCTTAAACATCGTGACATCATAATATAATTAATATAAGATAAAGGAATTCATAAAAATATAATTCCATCACAACATAATCAAATCAATTTAATAATAGTGATAAAAACAGAACCCTTTATTATCTTAGATGGAAAATAATTTTGATAAAACACTTGAACTCCATTCTTGAGGAAAATATCATTTCTGCTTCAAAAACACTTTTCCTTTCTTAACATGTCGTACAATTCTAAACTAAAATAATTTGATTAAAAATAAACTTGAAAAATTGTAAAGGAAGCTTCTTGGAAATAATTTTTTAAAAATCCATTCATGCCGTATAAGTTAAAAAACAGTCTTCGTTCTTTTGTCGGAAAAGTCAAAAAGTACCTCGTAGGAAAAACAACAAAAGATTCCTTTCATATATTTTACTAAAAACTCACCGAAGGTTAAAATTGGATTTAAAAAATTGTATGTGGATGGAAACAGTATTACATATTGAGGTAACATGGATGTGGATGATAAAATACACCCCAGTAAATTTCAAAGTATAAAAGATCTCGGATAAAAATGAGATTGTGATATTTCCCTTACCTTAGGTCTGATATGCTTCGTAAGTGTCCGAACCTCCTGTATAATGATTTAAATAATGTTATTGACTTATTCCAGAATCATAATTATTGTTATGATATCATATATGGTCATATTCTTAGCTTCTTATTAGTAATATTTCATTACTACTTGTTATTCGGGTGTTTATTACTTTTTGTTCTTATGCGTGTTTGTCGAATAAATTCTTATTCTTCTCTTTAGGTTATAGATACCTAATTTCCAGAATGGTATTAGTGTAACATATATCATATTGATTCATTAAATTCATTTATATAATCATTATGAAATTAAGATCATGTAGAACGAGTCGCATCACATCGTGGAGACGGTATTCCGTACGTACGCACGAGTGATGATATCATTCATATGTTCGTGTAATTGTATTGGAGTGTATGTATACTATTTAAGAATCAATATCACTTTATAATAGTCACATATAGTCATTATTTACACCATTATACCCATCCAATTAAGGTGGTTGTGGAAAATAGATTACACCACGGCGTGGAGACGGTATTCCGTACGTATGCACGCGTCGTGATTTCCTTTTTCTATAGGATGGATAGAAGGTTAATTAGAGTTGTTTCATATTTATAATAACATATCAGTATATAATAAATACTGATGTTATTACTTTATCATGAAACAACTAAAGAAGAAGAAATTGAAGAAGAAAGAAATTGAAAAAGATCGGTAATGGATATTAGCTCTTTTTGACGCGCCTTTTCTTAACCTCCACTTAATGAACTAAGGATGGTCTTTGAAGAAGACCAGAACCTCTAGGATGATACTAGGGAAGAATAGAAAATATTTTTTCAGGGGTTTTCCGAGCATGAATGCTCAAATTGGTGTGAGGAGGAGAGGGAGGAGGTTCCCTTTTATAAGGGAGGAGAGGGGCACCTTTGGAATAACTAAAAATATTATTTTATTATAAAGTCATGATCGGTTTTAAATAGCTCAAAATTGATTTATTTAGAAGATAAGGTGGGTAGGGGTCGAAATCCTCTCATCCAATATTATTTATACAAGTTTAGGTATCAATTTTAACCTTATCATTTAGATTTAACTTTAAGTTAGATAATTTAACTTTTACCGTGTCTTCTTTTTTTCTTACACTATAAGGTTAATAAACTTACTATATCAAGCCAAAATAACCCCAAGTTGTTTAATATTAATATATATAACCTTATCTAAGTCATTTCTCCGAACCTTATATTTTTAGGAATAATATAACAATTAATAATATAATATTTGTTTTTAAAACTAATTTATGTCAATTTTGACACTATTTGGTACATGATTTTTATGAAATTCATAACAGAATGATAAGTTCGAACCAAATTACTTAAATCAACAATAACATGTCTTATTAACCTATAAAATTTGTGTAAGTCATAAAAAGTCTCAAATTACAATTATTTGGGCATTTATAACATCAATTATCTCAATATTTCATTAATAAGACAATTACTCCATCATTATTGTGTCATAATAAATGATAATTATTTAATCCCTAAAAATTATAAATAAATTACTATGATGTATATAATTTTATTATATTTGTGGATACTATTCATATTTGAAGTTTCATGAAGTTTATCACTAGATTAAAATTATTATACTTATATGATTTAAGAAAGTGACATGTTGTCACATTCTTTGGTTTTAATAATAATTAAATTATTTTCGTTGAAAAAATTTAATTAAATGAATCTAATCCGACCCTTAGGTGATATGGGTCGACTTTTAGTCATCCAATAGGATTTTGACATTTTTTAGGGTAATTTTAAAATATTATATTTACCCTTAATTACCCGATTTACCTTTAACTATGGTAAATAAAATTTATCGTAGTTACAATTCAAAATTCCCAAAAATAAAAAGTAGTTTATTAAAATAATTTGGATCCAATGATTCCAAATATGGAATCCATTTTTCCAAATTCAATACACAAAAGTTTCAGAAATTAAATTAAAATTAATCCCGTTGTCGAAAGAAAACGGGTTTTTCTTTAAAACATTGCAAAAGATTGAATTGATTTAACCTACGAATTCAAGGTAAAATCAATGATAATTACATAGATTATATTAAATGGTAAAAATATATTCTATTTATACTTTAAAACAATTAAATATTATAATTTAACCACATATGATATTACGATGAAAAAAGTTGTTTTTAATTAAAATATAGCGTGTTTTTACTATTCATTAAAATATGAAAGTTATCGGAAAAATATAAAAACTTTATCTAATGTAAATTTTTATATCCTGATTCAAAAGAAGAATTTTGTTTTGTCAAATTGAACTTATAAACATGTCAAAAAACTAGATTTAAAGTGGGTGTGCCATCAAAAGGTGGCAAAACTGCATTTTTTGAAAAATACTTATTCTACCCGAAAAGTTTATTTTGTTCTTATACCATGTTTTAGAAATGTGTAAGATGAATAATAATGTTATAAAATTCAAAATTTAGTTAACAGTATTCATAAAAGCTAGTTCATAACAATATTATAATAACATATCATTGTTTATTGAAACATGGTATTGCGTACAAGACACGCTATCGAGGAAGGTCGTGATTGCGTGTAATGCAAGCGAAGTCAGGGTTGCGTGTAGTGCACAACTCCTTTTTTGTTGCGTATAATAGAATCCAACCATATTTTATTTATACATTGAATATATATATATATATACACTCAATGTTGCGTAGAATTCAAACAAACTTTAAATTGTGTGTAACAAGAGCGAAGAAAAGTGTTGCGTATACTGCAAGATAATACGGTGTTTCGTATAGCACAAGATAATCTTGGCGTGCCGTACAATAGAAGATATGAATGAAATTAAAAATAATGTATCTTATAAAATCTCGGGTTGTTACAGTTAATCTAATATGTCACCTCACCAGCATCAACCAACACCTAAAATGACTAGACAAAAATTGGAGAAATATTACTCCCCCTTCCAAAAATATGCTACCACCAAAAAGGGAAAACCCTAAAGAACATGTGGTATCCAACCTCAAAATCTACAGGTGTCATACTATAATCAATGTTGGGATTATATAAATCATGTTCCACCCTAATCAAATGTTGAACCAAATATATCTTCTTATTCATGATCAACACCACATCAGTACCATGAACTACCGACTCCCCAACCTCCATACAGTACAATGGAGAATTATACTATGTCATATAAAATTCCCTGAATTGATTCATTCCAATGTAAGAGTGATAAATATTATTGTAGGATAACTCAAACAAAGTAAGTTTCTTTAACCATGATTCCCCAAAATATATTATGTAGTTTCAAACATGTCATACAGTTAATCTAAGCTCTTCTACATCTATCCATCAATCTGATGGTGTAATGTAGATCCAATGTGAATCTAATAGAAAAAGTGATGTTGAAAAAACCTCCAACTCAAAATCTAAAATGATGATCTTGATCATGATTACATTACTCAGTACCCCATGATGCTTTTCCTATTATTCCACACAACACCTCACACAGAAATCTTTGACCCTCGATTAAAATATCACAATTATCCAACATTATTAACTTGTCCACAATCCCTGAAACATCATCACATACTCCATTATTTATGGTTTAACTTGTTAAAAAATCCATAGATATGTCCTCTAATTTTATCATAGGAACTTCCAAGGGCTGCAAAACCCCTCTAACAAAATGGTATTCTTACTTCACCCATTTAGAATCTAGATATATCCCAACAAAATCTTCCACTTTCCATTTCATCTAAGGGAACTAATGTTATATTATCATGCCATGATACATCGTAGCCATACTAAGATATACCAAAAAATTTTATATTTTAAAATAGTTGAGAACTCCCTCATGAATTTATAATAGAACAATCAGCATCCCCTTTAAAAACATTTGGTTTTGTCCATTCTCCAATCATCCCTCTTGAGTATCACCATGGATAACACAGTTACATATTATGTCTAACATTGAGCCTCCCCAATGAGACTCCTCCATTTACTACATCATGTATGACAAAAAAAAGTCATCTAATATTGACAACCTCAACTAATACATTCATGGTCAATATGATGGATCATTTCAATATTCTCCAACTGTTTCAAAACATTTGATGACTCCCGAACTGTGTCTCCTTGGGGATTCCAACTCATTACATTGGTAAAAAATTTCCCATTTAATATGTTGTAGGATATCCCAAAATCAGAATCTATGAGTTTTTCCATCCACATATGCGGAAATAAACACAAATCACATTGATAGAACAAATATTTCATGATCTTATGTTTCTTCAAAACAATAAAACAGTCTCTAATGTGGTAATGTTTCTACACCTTCTGCACAAATACAACTTCTACCAACACTAGGTCATGGGTGGCACTGTTACACTTTTGGGGACGTAAGTTCATATATCCATAAGATATCACCTCCCTCAAGTTCATTTAGATGAATCCCAAGACCATATGAGACACATAATAAAGAAAATAAAACATAAAATCCTCCTTATGAAATTGATTCATTGAAGCATGGATCAACGTTAAATATGGAAAACCAAACACTAGGTGGAATTAATTATTCCCAATGAATTCATGGTGCAACTTAGTAGAATATATTTGTCGGGATGACATTTGATAGAAATTATGAACAAACAACTTATAATATCCTTGAAGTACAAGGAAATATTAATCCTCTTCCATATTATTGGGTGATTCCCATGAAACAACTACCTATATCTTCACTGGGTCTATGGAAACACAAATCTATGGTACGACATGTTTACATAAATGTACCTAAAATACAAATAACTTTTTGTTTGATAGCTTTTTATAGAGATGGTGGTTCAGAAGGACCTATAAGATATCTCCATGATGATCGAGATTATCATTATCTAAATTTGAGTATATCAATATATAATCGACGAACACGGTAAAAAAACTAGTCTAGGACCTAATGAAATATGGAGTTCATGAGACCCATGAAAACATTTGGTGTGTTTTTCACACCAAATGGCATGACGATGATCTAAAGAACTCATACATACATCTAATTGCAGTCTCTGGGATATATTTATATTTAATCCTCATCTAATGACATTAAGACCACAAATAGATCATTGAAACCAAACATACTCCATTTGGTTGGTTTAATATATTGTTTATCCTCAAAAGCGAATAATTTTTTTTACAATTACAAGAGAAAACATCATGTAGTCTATGTACAACTTCAAACTATCATCTCCATTATCTGTGAAAATCCTTGGGGCACCCCAGGGAGACATAATGGGATAGATTAAAGTCCTCTTTTTCAGATCATCCACATATAATATCAACCCAAAGAACTCCATAAATTTCATTTGGTTAGGATCTATCAAAATTAAAGACATGCACATATGCAAATCTTTCCCAAACACAATTTCATGTTGAGGGGTTAGGGTCATAAAACCATCTAGGATAGCATCCTGGATCACCTCCCCAACTATAGAAATATCCTTATCATGATATTATATTGAAATATATTCCAACTAATATTAGAAATATTATATTTTCTTTCAACCAATTCAATAACTTATTGTTCCATTGAACTCCACTCAGCGACCCTCTACATCAAAAAAATTAACACCCCCTAAAAGCATTATATGAATTCATGAATTTAATACAGCCAATCCATGCAAAGGCTTAAATCATATGGTTTTATCTGTACAAAAAAATGAAATATCCCATGAAATAGTGATAAATTATAACTAGTTTACATTCCTAAAACACATCAAACAAATCATTCTAAACTCAAAAAAATATAAATAAGACTAAGGACATTGGAATATTATCCACATTTGGTCCCAATGAAGCTACCAAATTAGAATCAATAAAGGAGTGAGAAGATTCTAATTGAAAAAATATTAAAGTAGGGCAAATGATATCTAATCGTACCTCAGACAACCTCTTCCATATTGGAACTACCACCTCTATAGTATACATCTAACCACACGTAACTCCTATGAATCTCTACTATCGACCCCTAGGAATGCGATCTATTCTAGGACCCTGAGGATGGGATCTATCACAGTGCTTACCACTACCAAAAACAACCTCTATTGTTTATTGAAAAATGGTATGTGGTCCCTACTACTGAAACTTTATAATTGAAAATTTCTACTACTATGAAAAAGGGTCACGAAACCCATATGAAACTGGATACCCATATCTATTAGACCCTTAGTAGGGATGTGTACATGTACCCTTATGGACATAGAAAAAAATTTCAATCCTTTGGTAGGTTCCTGGAATCAATCATTCCTAAAACTAAAAGAATAGATCGTCCGTAGTATGTTTTCCAATGATTAAAACGTAAAAATCGTCAAAATTTAAGAACCATTAATTGAATCTATGCTTTCCAAGATTCCCAAATATTAATTATCTCATGTCTCACCTCCCAAATAAATCATTCACATGATGACTTCTTCCTTTTATATACCTCCATTTATGAAAAAGGCAGGGAAAAGATGATTTTATATCTGATCGATGTACACAATGCCTCCTCTGAACAACACAATCTATATTATTCATCTAGAATGTCATTAGAGGAAAAGATTAGAATGTCCTTGAACCAAATATGAAGACCCCTCACACCCAGAATCCCATTCTGAAGGGAGATAATCTCCTACCACTTTTCTACCTCCATCATTATCAATAAGAATTCATACTAGAACTCTTTATGATATTCTATTCTAGAAAACTATACCATCATTTAGACACTAGGATACTCCTTCCACCACTAACAAACATCTATTCAAAACTGACTAAAATCCAATGTAACCTAAAATATTCCCAGAGTTTGAATCTGTAAAAATGTGATCTCAATATACTAAAACCATTTATTTATCTCTAATTCAGTGATTCTCCCATAATACATTCCCATGGTTAGATAATTAAATTCATGAAAATCCATTTACCATGCATCATCCTCCTACATCGAGTCGATCCCCTAATAAACAACTAGATCATCATGTTGAGAATATACTCCTGAAGCAACATTAAGATGATGACCATGATCCTTGCCTAATAATAAATGAGAAACCCAAATTCATTTTCCATTGAATTTTCATCAATGATTATTTAATTAATTCAATTTAATTCCCCACAATCACAAATTATATAATGAATAAATTCAATCATAATAAAATTACATCTCTTAAGTCTCTACCCAATAAATATGTCCATCTAAAATGATTTTTCAATAATCTCATAGTCTTTACATCAGATAATGGTGGGGTGGATCGTCTTAAAATAATGAATTCTAGCTAGTCACCATATAATATTGCATGAACCAATAAAAATTCATTGGTTCCATACCAAAACATAAAATCCCCATAGTTCCTGACTATAAGATCTAACATATATCTAAAAAAAATTTGATACCACTTTTTCATAACACCTTCTCTCCAAATGTATACCTCTTTGGATGAAAATGGAGGATGAGATATAGTGACCATTGATTCAAACCTACACTTGGCCCCAGGTTCGAGACAGGCACCATTTCTATAAAAAGCTCACATATGGATAGCATGACCAAATAATATAACATAGGATCGAGCGATATGATAAAAAATACACCAAAACCCCCAAAAATTAATATAATAATTATAATAAAACATTCCAATAATTAATGATCAATTACAAAAAACACAAGTGAATGTCTCTAAGTAAAATAAAGTATGATTCCTATAGATGCGACTCTATAGTTACACAAAAATGAAATCATTTAATTTCCATCATGGTCCCCATAGTCCTCATAGGAACCAAAATAAAACATATTATAAGCATATGTTAATTAAGGGTAAGAAAAACATGTATTCTTTGTAGGATCATGCTAATGGACTATAGTGGACATTTCAAAAGAGCAAACCAATGCACCAGTGAATAAAAAGATGGATCAACAAATACCTAAACAGGTCCACAATCCAATTCCAGCCTCACCATGGATTTCTCACAAATCACACAATAAATACAATACCATAGTATCAAAAACATGTGATAATGAGCCCCGTGAACATTTCCCCCTAATTTCCCACTCTCAAACATTAACATAAAACATCCTATTAATCCATCTCTACTACACATATCACATCACATAACCATATATATATGAAGTGGGTACGGATGCATCCCAAACCACAACGGCCTAAAATGGTATAGCATATGCTATTAGAATCACTGACCATCACATCATAGCCTCATTAGATAACATCCTCCTCACATCATTTCCATATCACATCATATCCTCATCACATAAATATGGATGTAGTGTGTGACGAATGGAAAGGAAATGAATTTTTTCCCTCCTCCAACCACATATGACCCCCACCACATACCACATCCTCATCACTACTAGGCAATATGAAACACCAATCTATCTCATCATTGGATAATCTCCAACACCAACTGAGTTCAGTACTATCAATGGAAGATTATGGAATTGGGTGTAGCTATCCATTTGTGTCACCACCATCCTGGATTTTGGAAAAAATACCAAGAACCTAAAAGCCTTTGGTTTTTGGTAAGGATATCAATCATGGGTTCATATATTATACTAATAACCTAAAATGCAGGATAGATTGATAACACAAAATACCTTTCCTAAGGCATCACAATTAATGAAATAGTATACTCTACAACCCTACTAATACACCATATAACATTAACCATGTCCACTTCCACTATTTAATGCATCACAAGAAACAACCACAATACATAGAAATTCAATTCCACACTAAATTACAAGTTAAACCATTTTCAATATTTTACATATTTCCCTAAAATCCATTTTCAAATACATTTTCAACACTTTTACAAATCCTATTCAGTTACAATTCAATTCATGTATGAAAATTATAACACAAAAATTCCAACCTATTCATATATATTTACCAACGCATGAAATTTCATTTTTGTATTAAAATAGTTTCAATGGCTAACTGGGAAAATGAAATGACTACATCACACAAGATATCATTGATATCAAATTATTAACTTCCATACCACCACATTACCTAATAATATCTTCACAACAAGCACCCATCTTAACCACCCCACATAACTATAATCAAACAACCCCCAAATCACATCCCATGCCATCCAAACGTCACATTACATCTTCACAATGATTAAAACCTAGATAGTTCCCAACATCACTTCAGAAAATCCAACATCATGCAATGAATCACAACAAGAACCAATACACATTCAATCATGTACCATCTTCTATAATTTTAGTTTCAAAAATGTATGACATGATGTTAATATATGATAAAGCACATGTATGTACACAATACTCAATACATACATGGAAAACCAATTCATTATCCACATATATGTTTATATAATTTTATTTAGGATGATATAAAACAATCAACATAGAAGGGGTATCATATTAATATAAAGTATAAAAAATATAGGCTCCCAATTGTAGTGATTTTCATCAATGTTAACAATATTTCATAACCATATTCTCCATAAAATAAAATTTATTAAAAATATGATTTATCCCCAATCCCATAAATGTCATATTTATAAGATTAATTATCCTTTTTATGATGAAACTTATTATCCACAAAATATAAGCAAAAATAATGAACACCCCATATATGAAGATAAATTGGGAGAAAATAATGGTCCACTACATGTAAAAAAAGCTACAAAAATTTCCATCAACAACACAATAGATGTGTGCATTGGATTGAATCCCCACTAGAAAAATTCCCACCAATGGATGTTGTATTCTATGAATCCATGGGAAAGGCTCTAAGACCTTCTGTATCAAGATAGTTAGTGTATGAATTAGTGAAGGAATGATATTTGTAATAGAAATAGAGATACAAAACGATCATGATTTTTTTGTCATCGATTAGTCATTTATTATACATTAATATGGATATCATTGAATTCAACATGGATGTACTCATTAATAGACTTTTCTATAATTTAATTTCAATGATATAATTATCCTTCTTGAAATGGGATTCAAATGCCTTTATTTAATTTTTTATAACCAAATTTTCATTAAAACATGTATTCAAAAAAATTAGGATCATTTTGGGGAAAATTTAAATTTTAGAAATTTGGTTATGTTTTGAATAGACCACACCATCTAACCTAAAACATCAACAAACAGGTGATCACATTAATAAAAAAGTGATTATACCAATCTACCACATGACCAACTAATATATTGTATGAATAATGAACTGACCAAATGAAGGAAAAAAGTGGCAATACAACCCCATAATATGACCATAAAACCTACCATAGAAACAAATAACTATGAACAAGATGGAAACAAATGAATTATTCAACTGCCCAAGCATCCATAAAATATATGTCATGTTCAAGGAAAATTTCAAATAAAGGGAAAAAGTAACTATGTTGAATGACCACATAACCAACCAACCTTCCAGAAAAATAATCAGCTGACTACATGAATGAATCAATTAAGCATTTAAACTGACTGATAAACAAAAGACCTTCAATATGAACAATAAATGACACGGAATAAAAATTGGACTTCCCAACTGACTGTAAGACCAAACAAACAACAAAAAAAATATGAGCACCTAGAAGAAACAAGTGATGGTTCCAAATATCCCCATGACTAGCCAACGTACAATGTGAATAAAAAACATACCCAAAAAAGGAAATATTGTAATTATGGTAAGTCAAATGGGTATGAGAGTAAACATAAAAAATCCAAGAGGAAATAACTCCAAACAACCCTTGGACTCTAACAAGCCATAAAAATTCAAAGGAAATGGTTATAGAAATTTTATCCACTATAGAGGATGATTTGTTTTTCTTTTATTCATGATAAATAGATAATTATTACTATTTTTAGTTTAAAACACAATGTGATCACACCATGTACTTATATTAGATCATTGAAAATGCTTCTTGTACCCATATTCTTAAAATATTCATGCTATATAATTCACCTAATCCAATCTCCATGGAAAATCCATCCTCCATGTTAAAAATTACCACTACCTCCACATTCTTTTTTTGTGTACCATTCTGGATTGTTAAGATCTCAAATGATTACTCCAGAACAAAATTAATATTTTATGAACTTTCTATTTACTATTGTATCATATCACAATGTCATCTCATATAGATTCTAGAAATATAAAATATGAATAAGATAAACTTATATAATTGGATCCTATGAATTTCTCTAATATATAAAACATTATTCAATGTGATCTCCTGTTTTTATCAATTCAAATGTTTTTTACTAATGTTCTTTCAATGCATGTAATAGAAAAAAATTTCTATAAATATATGACGTTGAGTTATCCATAATCAATATTTATTATAGATTATTATAGATTGTGAAAAAAATATTAATTTTATCATTGTTATGATATACTATTAATATATAAAATATTCTCATGATACACATTATGTGTTTTTTTCACTAGATGTCTCACCATGTATAACACACATTGTGTTTTACAATATGTATTTAATAATCTAGGTGTTCATGTCTAATATTAGGATTTCACTATTACCTATGGTTATAGGGAAATATATATTCATAGCCATGATAATTTCAAACCTTTATAATAGAAATATATAGGCTTAACAAATCATAGATTGGTTAGGTATTTTGTGGATCATGTCCTCGATTGAGGCGTAATAATTTTGGGATTTTCCCTCTCACATAATGATTATTCCATATGGTCCATCGTATTATGGGGATTAATAGAATTTAAATCCATTCCTAGTTAATAAATATGTACTGATTATATATTTGGTGATAGGTAAAAAATGACCTCATCCATTACATGAATGAGACATCATATATTCTTTAACTTGGTTAGTCTATACTCAGAGAATCAATAAAGTATGATTATCTACTTGATATTTACGTACACTATTCCCATGGTTACATGACTTCATGGAAAATGGTTCATATAAAAATGAATACTTATATATGTTACAAACATTAGAAATATATATATATATATATATATTCATTTTTAATTATTAATGTGTTAGTTCTATTAGTTTTCAACTCAAATGATTTCAATGATCATGAATGAGATGTCAATATGTGTTGAGGAATACTTTGTGAATTCCATGAAATTTATTCATGAATATAAACGAAATACATGAAGAAAAATTGTTATATTTATTAATTAAAATATAAGATATTGAATTAATTTTTATTTATAATTTTACTAATAATTTTTATAATGTTTTAGTAAATAATCAAGTCATACCATGGAATGAAAAGAGGCCAACAAAACCGCATATCTGGGATATGAGCTCCAGGTGTAGGAGAAATCCAAAGTCACTAATTAAATAAGGTGGATGAGAATAGTGGAGGAAATGTGCAAGCATGATCAGGCATTAGTACACACTTGTGGCCTAGATATTATGTGTGTTGCACATGGGGTAGTTCACACTGGTGGAGTATGTGTGAAGTGTTCCAAAGAAGACCCAGTAACATACATGAAGCATCTAAGGGAAAAATATATGGTTTTTAATAGGAGGTAAAATTATGTGTACTCTGATGTTTGATACGTGCTATATGATTTACTATTACTCTATCCTAATATAAGTTAGAACAATCATTATTGAGCCATATGTGATCAAGACTTATATTCCTCCTTGCTAAAACCAAGACAATGGTGGATTTACCATGCATATATCAAATCTATATAATTAATAATATATTTTTATATTGACCAAATGACCACAAGATCAACCCCAATCTATTTAACACCCATCATTGATTCAACATCTGATATAGATTTTATGAGGTTGAGAACTAATCATAATGATATTTTCCATGATGAAGGATCTTTCACGGGGATCATATTTCATTCGAAGACCATGGATATTTCATTAAGATGGATTTTTTAATGAATGATGATTCATTAAGTATGAGCTAGTACATATATTTCTTGAAGAAAAGATATTCCAGGAATCTATATGCCAGATACATGTGATCATTCTAAGATAGAATATCAATGATTGAATAACGACCATAGATATTTTGTGAGATGCTAGCCTAAACATTCTATGGGTTTAATTATTGTGTTTTTAGGCAAAATGGTATCAAGATTTACCATATGTATATATAGTCAACCAAACCTCAAGATGAAGAAAATGGATTAATGTAATGATTTGTTTTTTCTCTGTGATGAAGTGGAATTTTTGAACATTGTGAATGAGGTGCTCGATACGTGAATCAATGCAAGGATCATGAAGGCCACATGAACATGAGAAATAAATATCATGAAATATTTTTATGTTTCGATATTCTTTAAAAAACATAAAGTTTAGTAAAAACAAGGTAGATCAAGATTTATGATAATAATTAGAGAATGATGATAATGAGTGAGTGAAATATACATGAATCTTTTCATTATATAAATGTAAATTGAATGAGAAAATGTACCATGGAATCCATTATTTTATAAGTAATTTTATATGAAAATTATGAATTTATTTATTCATAATAGTACAAGGCTTAGTCTATGTGAATAATAAATTATGAATGTACATGAGAGACATATATGTTTCTATGAAAATTATGTCATGTACATAATTCCATGCTTTAATTTATTTAATGAACATATGACAACAATTAGATTTAAATATAAATCGATTGATGAATAAAATTATAACCATAAGAAATAAATGTCGATGGGATACCCAAATCATTCTACCATTTAATGTATATATTAAATGTGATGATATAGTTAAGTCATTCCATCAAAGAATAATGTCATGATACATGTATCGTGATTCATGCAACATATTTTGAGAAGCTGTTCTAGAATGATAAATATGAATTAATATACATAGTTATTGATGAAATAATTCATATTCAATGGTTGAATTATATATTATGGAAAAACATTTGTGGATATAAATAATAATTAATGTTAATTAACATACATGATATATTTTTCTATATATTGGTGAAGGTATGATAAAAAACTCATTTTGATGATCCATCCACGATGATACAATAAAAAAACTATATTCATATAAACAACAGATAAATCAATGTTATAAATTATTGAATAATGAAGGTGAGATGATGTTAGGAGTCTTTGAAGGATAATAATCTAATTATTCAAGTATTTAGAGAAACACATCGTTCAAAATCTGATTGATTTTCTAGACCAATAGTATAAATCACTATAAGTTTCAGTTTATCTTCTAGGAGGTGGAAAATGTACAGAATTTCTGATGAATATACTAATTGAGGAATACTGTCATCCAAAATTCTAAATATCTTTATACACATGAATGATCCTTGAATAAGTGAACATTTATTTTAGTGGAATCATGAATTAGTGGAAACAATGTTGATTCTATGTTTGTAAGACCCCATTGAATGATGATATATTCGAATCCATATGGATAGGTCTATATTTTGCAAATGTGAAAACATATTTTTTGGATAGTTAATAATAAATTTTGGTTGGAATAACTAACATTTAATGGTGTGGGATTTTTTACCAAAAATTGTATATATTATTTTCTATACAATGTTTCATCATAATTTCACAATATGTGAGTATGAGACATTATATTGAGTTGATCAAAAAACCATAATAGTTTATGATGATGAATTAAAAATATAATTAATTATAATGATGTGTATACCATTGATTAACCTCCCACCTCAACGTGCTACAAGACATGTACATTGTATGTACAATTAGTATCAAATGATTTTTTACTCTAAAGATCCAATGATTATCCCTGATTATTTTAAAAGATTTTATGAATTTCAGATTTTATGAATTATTTGAGATACCATAGATGGATAAAACAAAATTTAATCTTGAGGATAAAAATACAGAGTTTTTAGAATAGGCTCATAAAAATAATAAGATGATAAATACAAGGAAACTAAAGAAGAATTTAGTATTCAAAAGAGAGATGATGCTAATTGAATGAAATCATAGTGCTATTGGTAGAAATAACTCTTTTTGTTATTATTATTCTAATGATTTGTGTTTACACTATGATGATTATTTATCACATATATACCATAGTTAAAATATTATAAATAATATTGATAAATGTCCAAACGAATTAATAAATTATTATATTAAAACAATCAAGGGAAACAAAGTTGAGAAATTATATATTTAAGAAAATTATAATGTAGTGGAAAATGATTTTGCTAAATATGTTATAATATGAAACACTATCACAATAAAATAATTTAAGAGAATGAAATTTTATCACATATAAATAAATTATATTGTGAAGATATTTTTTAATTTGAATGGAATTTTTGTACGAGTGATTTATCTAAGCCTTTTAGTTTAGAATCACTCTATTAACATAAAAAATTGTTTAAAATGTTTATGGATATAAAAAATACTCAATTTGAAGTTAAGAAAAAATAAATCAAAGGGATATAAAATAAATTATATGTATTAAAAATAGTGCATGAATATCATATTAAGAAGATAAAATAGGTTCTATAAGACAACATAAGATTGGTTTTGGATCATATGAACTCCTTCAAAATTAATGCATTTAACATGAGTCAAATATGGGGTTTTTGAATCCACAGAAGATAGAAAATCCCTTGTAATCAAGAAGATAAAATTTTCTACTTAGATTTATTTTGATATACACGTCTCTAGGAGGACTTTATCATGTATAAAAATGTTCATGAGATCATACATTAAAGTGGAAACATCATCCAGAATAATGGTATCCCAAAAAAGAAATCACATTTTTAATAATGATTATTAACATATTGGTACATTCTTAAAACCAAATTCTAGGGAAATATGGAATAATAAAACATTTTAAAAATACACCCTATCCAAAATATTGGATGAGAGAAAATGTACGAAGTTTTTTTCACCAAAAAGTATCAAAAATTGGTTGTACATCAAGTCAAAAATAAAAAGTCATACGTCAAGTGAAATTATAATAAATATCATCATAAAATAAGAGAATGATATTATGAGTACACTATTTTTTGAGTAAATAATTTTTAAATAAGGAATTTGAATATTGGAAAAACATGTCACATTTAGAAAATCATAAAAATCCACATGAAATGGGAAAATATAAATAATGGATAAATTTTACCAGCCAAAAGATGAAAATTAAAGAAAATAAACATGAGTATGCGTTGAAGAGAAAATAGAAGAAAATAAATGAATAAAATCCTCTCATGGAGATTAATAATTAATGAAATATGATAATTAATGGAAACATGGAAAAAGATATTGACTGTGGGGAACGTAGTGGAATCTCTTTCTATATCCACAGAACTTCATATATAATTTTCCTAAATAGTGGGGACAATTTTTTTAAAATGTGATTTTTCCTAAAACATAATGTTCTTAAATGAATATAAATAAAAATGTTTCTTCAAAGAAATTAATCCAAATATTTTGAGGAATAAGTGGATGAGGTTGAGAAGAACCTATCAGTCTATGTGTTACATCTGAGAGATTATATAGTTCTTCCTTATTCTATATTTTTTTGATTAGGAAAATATTCATGGATTAGAACGAGTTTTTTAGTTAGTGACATCTAGATAGAATATAAAATTAATCTTTAGTAGGTTTGATAACTATAATATAGAGAAAGATATGATGTCATAACTTGATGGGGGGATAAATGATGAAGATTCTACTAAGGATGAATAATTTCATGTAAAAATTAAAATTGAAAACCTCTATTAATTTTGAATTAAGGTACCTGAATGTGAAATTTTATCAATACTATAGTTATATTCGTTATGATAATTAATGTTGATTTTCTTTTGATGATTTGATGATCAAAATAGGGAGCTATTTAATGAATAAGTCAAACATTCTAATGTAATTTTGTAGTGTGTGTATAATTAATATTTTTTAAAGTTTTATTTCATATAGTTACTATTTGTGAAATGATAAATTTCATAGAATAAGGTAATATGTGTGGATTTTAATGAAAACATAGGTAACCTTGGTTTTATGCTCTAATTATTTACATGGGGTTATCCAATATAGACATATTTTTGGCTACATAAAGATTATATGTTAATAAAAAAGGAGTTATTATCCTTATCTAATTATAGAAAAAGGTGCTAGAGATTATGAGTTCCTTAAATGGAGAAATTTTAAATGATAAGTCCCTCACATAGGTATTTCCATTTAATTTTCAATAAAGGTTGGGAAAGAATTTAGAGTGATAGGAACGTTTTCTTGGATGTGTATTGGTATTGACAATAAACATAAAGGGTGAGATTGAATTTCCCATGTGTTGGTTTCATTGGTCGTTAATTAGAATGGCTATTGTGATTATTAATGAGCATCCAATATGTATTAAATAATGCTTTTATATATCTAGGAAATTTCTACAATATGATTTACTAAATAAAATGAAACAATAATTCCACTTTTTCTTAATGATATTTTATAAGGTATTATACTTTATTGATAACTTAACGTACTCTTTTTATAGGTTTTTGGTAAAAACAAGGCCATATCGCATCAATAAAAGGGGACATATCAACCCTATATGTGAGAGTAGAGTTCCCCACACAATATCCAACTCGTATGTATCATAGGATGTGGAATATGAGCATTTCAAATTTCAAGTTCATGCTCTGAAGGAATGATAACATTATATAGTTGCACACGTGGTGTATAGTGAAACTGGGGTTTAACACATCTTGGTTATGTATGTTCAGTTGTTTTGAAAAAATTTGGTAACTCACATTGAGTATGAAAGTTTACTAAGATGGTTATTAAGAGAAGATAACACAAAGTAAACTATGATTTGGGAAACACACTATATGGGATAATATTCCTCCGACATTAAATATGTTGTAAAAAATAATGGACTCCCATGTGTGATCTGGAATCATCTCCCACCATAATAAACCCCTATTATGGGGGGATCAACCTTGCATAGTGCACTTCTAGGGAATTAATAATATACCCATATACTATCCATTTACCTTAAATATTGACACAGATTGACCATATTCCGATCATTAAATATTCTGTAGATAGTGATTCATTTATTTTGAGTATCAAATGTTCATAGATCATCCATATAAAAAGATATTTAATAAATTGATCTTCTATGAGAAGAAAATAGATCTTTTTTTTGGTTAATATTCTATATAGTGGAAATACTTCATGAATAATAAATCCAGACAAATATTCCATAAAGCATAAATCATCCATGAAGTCTTATTCTTGAGCCATGTGATAAGGCTAACACGAACCATCTATGAGTGGAGAATATGAATGGTTTATCCATGATATTTTATTATATATATTTTACAATTTTAATGATAAAATATGATGGAATCATGAACATTGGATTTATTATATTTAAATCCAATAAAACTATTCCTCTGGATGAGAAAAACATAGATTCATCATCTGGGTTCCACACTCATTAAATAATTAATGGGATTTGTTAATTTTAGTCCTGAGATACTCATTAAAGTAATCGTTATGATGATCAAAATTACTGTATGAACATGAAAAACAAATATCATGAAATCATCATATGTTTAGAAAAACATTAAAAAAATGTTACATCTCAGTAAATATATGGTAGTTCAAGATTCAGATTGATAAACAATAATTTGATTGACCATATTAGTGTGATATGAATACAAATTTACAATGCATTTTTGTAAATAAATTGAGAATAAGAAATGTTCCATCCATGAATATATAGGTTATTCTTAGGGAACTCAATACATGCATAAATAAATTCTTCATATGAGTTTCAGAACATGAAAAAAATAAATAGTGAATTCATATGATAGACATCAATGTTTCCATGAACATTCATCCTTGAATGAATATAATTAATGAAAATGCACCGAAAATGAGATTTAAATGATAAATCATGAATCTAGTTAATATATAACTACTTATGAAACAAAATGATTAAAGAAATTATGATCTTGGGAATTTAAATGTTAGAATTATTGTGGCGCTACAATTAAGATAGGACTTAAATGTAAAATATCAAGATACATGTATCTTGCTTCATTATTAAAATGTTGATGAACTAATCTTGATATTAAAAAATTAATATTCATAATTAATGAGTAAATAAGTTGGATTTATTGAATAAATAAGAAATTAGGATGAAATGATTCTCCCAATAAAGATAATTAATGTTGACTAACATATAGAATAATATTGTGTATATATCTATTCATATATAATGAAAGATGAAATTTGAGAATCCTACGATGTTGTGACTCTTCTAAAAAATATATAAAGGGAAATATGAGATAACTCAATACTCTATGGCACCTTATAAATAAGCTGATCCATATAAATTATTCATTTAAGGATACATTCATATGTTATTGAATTTTGAGAGAATTATATCCTTCAGGATATGAGTGATTTTCAAAACCGTCAATTTTAATTAGTATTGGTTGTTACTGTTATTCTTAAAGGAGGTAGACATGCAGCCCTATTGATCCATCTACTCATGGATGATTAATTTCATCTAGAGTTGTGTTTATATTTCAAGTTCTGGATCATACATAAATTTTTTAACATTTCTTCAAATGTATTTTGGTACTTGTAAAAATATAGAGGACTCAGTGTTGGGAAAAAATTATAGATGTAAGAAAGAATATACTCTACGAAAAAAGAAAAAATTCTCTTCTTTTGTACTCAGTTATTAATGATAATAGATAATCCTTGTTGGGGGATGGGGTAATAGATATATAATGGTTTCAATTTGATGATGAAAAATCCAATTACAACGTGTTTCTATATCTTCCATTATGTTTTTACTCAAGGAAAAGTTGTGAGATTATATATAGTTGATATTTATCCCTAATAGGATCAGGATGTTGATTTTTAAAAAAGGAATGATTTTATAAAATGGTTCTATCATTAATCCATACCCCCTTTCATTGGAACATAACTGGTCCTTGGAAATTACAAATGTGTTTAATGGAGATAATGCTAGATCACTTTTTATATTGTGTAGTATTGATGAAAATCTATAGGATTCTCCGTCCTTAGACTTATGAATTTTCAAATGAATATTTTTTATCCACATTATAATGTATCATGGGGAGAAAAAATTTATTTTTATAATCATTATGGTAATGTACAATGCTCAATGAGTTACACTAAATGTGATTTATAGTCCATTTAAATGGTGTTTTAGATATATATTTACATGGTATTGTATATGATGAAGTATAAGGTGAAATTTATGATATGTTTCCAAAATATTTTTTCAAATATTAAAAATTAGTTTTGCATATATTTATTAAGTTCTTATATATAATACAATATATAGTGAAAGAAAATAAATTTATTGAGGAATTAGTAAATGAAAAAGATTGATACTGATGTGACCTAAATCCATAGGAACCTGTTAGGTGTTTTAAGCTATATTGTATGGTATGATATGAGTATATCATAGGGTATGAAAAAATGTTACAAAAGGAGTTATCTATGCCTTTTGATATGAATTTTTGTATCATATAGAGATATCCTATTTGTCCTACCTAGGATAAGTCAAAGTGTATGAATTGGGATTGGTGTATGGAAGTGTTATTATTTAAATTTTATTATAAAATTACCTAAATCTATTTTGATTAATCATATGCATTTGAACACTAATATTTAATGTATATATCTATAATAAATTGGTCACAATTTATCATAAATTTATAAGCTGAAATGTATGGTAGAATTGAATAGTCCCATGGGTTACAAATATTTTTAACCACATTTATTACTTGTATGTTTTGTAATGTATTTGTAAATATATATAATGTATTTTGAGTTTCCTGAGGGATATATAAGGATGTTTTAATGATGATAATGGCATGTTTTATCCTCTACCAAAGTTTTAATATTTAATTTACCATATATTGTGAATTTTTCTTCCTTCTCCATTATCTATTAAGATATATTAGAAACCCGTAAGATATAGATGATCCAACCCAAGAATTAATTGATTCAGAATATTTGTGGATACACCCTACAAAGAAGGGTCCATTAAATATTATT
Organism: Viscum album; assembly: GCA_963277665.1. Classification (NCBI taxonomy): domain Eukaryota; kingdom Viridiplantae; phylum Streptophyta; class Magnoliopsida; order Santalales; family Viscaceae; genus Viscum; species Viscum album. Next base: position 2,069,361,752 of record OY728121.1, read on the forward strand.
TATTGATATTTATAAAACATTATCATTGACGAAGGTTTGATAATCATATAAGGGAAAAGGAATACATTCATCATCGTATGTAAAGATGTTTTTGGTTTCCATATCATAGTGATATTAGGAATTTAATATTTCCATAGTATTTACCTAAAAAAATAAGTGATTTTAAATCCTTATAATCCAATCAGAAACATCACAACAAATGATACTTAAAAAATATTTTGTTTTTATTTCATTTTTTACATCGTCATTTTTTATATATGTTTATTATATAAAATCTAAATCCATGAATTTGTTTCAGTTTCTTATTTTTATTTCCCTATCATTATTCTAACTATAATATCTTGTCAAACTGAGTATTATATAAACTGGTTATGTAAATAATTTATTATTTTTATTATATACCATGAACATTTTCGATATTCCAATCTACTACTTTAAGACAGTTTAAAATGATTTTTAATATACATATCAATGAAATAAACGTATATACCATGACATATATGAGATACCCAATTTCATAACAATGGGGGGCACAACCAATTATATCTCTTTGATCATGTATTTGAGAACATATTTTTCTATAGGTATATATTCCATGTGACAATGACAATAACCAAATAATTATATGTTCTATATTATATAACATCAGTACATTGTCAATTTATGCATTTTGACACAGTTTAAGTGGCCTCATATATAAATATCTATAGATTATTATCCCCATAATGTATGTCATTTAACTAAGTATATTCACAGATAATTATTCATTAAATAATAACTTATTTGATTTTAAGACTATAATTTTTCATCAATTAATAATATTTTCATGATACATATCACTATTGAAACTCTATTCTGTACCCTGACCTTCTATATACACTTATAATTGTTATTATTATCATGTAGGATAATAGTTTATTATCATTAAAAAATAACACAAAACCTTACATGGTGATAATAAATACTTATATAATTAGTTCTATAACATCCATGGTAAACCAATGGGATGTGATGTGTTTATATAATATCTCCTCCTACTATTCCATGTAGTATTTTGGGTACCTATGTAAACTATTCATCATCTTCATTGAAGTCTGTCATTCTCCAACTATATCTTATTAAGATAAAATCTCTTAAAGAAATATTATTTTATCTCCAGGAAGAATTAATGATTCATTTTATATATCATGATGAAAATTTATTACTCTTAATATCCTTAACAAACTAACTGTATCTCTATAAATATATATATGATAGAATGTGTTTTGTTTATTTTTATTATTTATATACGATCAAATTTTATCACAAATATTAGAATATTTTTTTTTGTTTGAATGTCATTGTTTTAAATGAATGATCATGAGAGGTTAATAAAAATAATTCATTACTCGATTTCATTGATGTATTCGTTAACATATTTTACACATCACCACAATTGGATTTTCTCTATCTTCTTACCAATTTAATTATCCACTTCAAATTTATTTTTTATAATATTTTAATAGTAATTTTTTATAAGTCAACAAATATTCATTTCTACATTCTATAGATTTCATCAGTCAAAGAAATAATGTATAAGAATATATTTCACAATGTTTTTGGATGGTAATTCATCATAAAAAAACAATATATTAGATTTACCAATTCAGGTATATTATCTTACAACTATATAAATTCATTTTATCATAATATAATATGAAATTTTATTTCTATACTTGCAAAAATCTCATTTTTCGAACCATGATTTATAAATAATATAATATTTATGTCAATTGACTAATTATATTTTACAAATAAGAGAAATATTACACTAAAAATACATAATGATAATCATTCACAATAAATTTAGTGAAGCATTATCTATTAATATATTGATGATCAGCATCTATTCTTACAGTATTTAATAATCTATTTTTATACTATATAGATACCAATATATAATTTAAAAATAATATAAAATACCCAACATGATGAATTTTAATGTTTTTATTTAATGATAAATATATATGACCCTTCTTATTTCTACTTCCCCACATTTTATTTCCTCCTCCAATTGAATATCTTGAAAATTGAAAAAAAATTTATTATTATTTACTCTCACTGTAAGTCAATTTTCATTGAATAATGTTTCATAGACTGCTATACAATTGAAAGTGTTAATAGTATCTTACCCTATCACTTATTCTTGTTCACCAAATTTAATTTTAATATATATTTCATTATAATTAATCATATTGGAAAATTATTGTTATAATATTGAAAATCTATTCCTCCAATTTTATCAAGTAAAAATTAGAAATAAAAAATGGGAAACATTAAAAAAGAGAGTATATAATGAGATATATAGATAACCCTTTATATTATTTCAATAATTTTTTAAATGATCAATAAACCATATCATCAATGGTACACGATGTCTATAATGTACATCATCATACTACATTCATGTGAAGTGTGAATTACATATTTCATTTTCTCAATTGCGATCTCTCTCATAGTAAATCATATAGAGATGAGAAATCATGGAGAGTGAATGTTTTTCTTCATACTTATTATATATTTAACATTCCATCATTGATAAAATAATGAATTACAAATCTAATACATATTTTACATGTCTCTATTTGACATCTTTCTGATCCTCATTTTATTCCTAAAGATACTCAATAGGTAGTAGGGATTCTGGTACAAATGATTTCCTTTCTTATCATAGAATGTTGTTGAATATTTTATATCACTCCTGGAAATTTAAATGGGTAACAAAATTCTCTTTTTCCAAAATAATTCATATTAACAATGATATTTTATAATTTCATTCTATTTTATTAAAAAATATAAATATAATATTATAGTACATTATTCAGATAAAATTTTAGACATTTTTTATTAGTGTATTATCTGTGTCTCTCATAATTTCATCAATTCTCTATAACCATAAATATTTTATTAATATATCTTATTGTAAGTATATTCTTCTATAAAGGATAAAATGTCCCTTATTTTACCGTATCCCATATTCAGGAAACAAATTAAAGGTACTTTGGTAACATTTACTCTATCCTTATATATTAACTCATTGATCTTGGATTATTTCGCTCTACACCACGATGAAGAAAACTTATATTCACATTTTATCAATACATGAATCTAAATAATATTAAAATGACAATGGAAACATTTTTAACTTCAAATTTCATTCATTTAACCCATCACCGTTATAATAACTCTTAGATAGTTGGAAATTATACAAAATATATCAAGATAAGGAATATCAAAAATGATTTTATTCTAAATTATGTAATGGAAAGTATTTAACTAATTTATTATTTCCCTTTTGATGGATTTTATTATATTCATGAATTAAATCTGGTTTTAACTAGTACCGTAGTTAATCATTATTTTTTATCAATTAATATAAATAAGGAATAATAAATATAAATCCTTTTATAATGATTATTATTCATTTTGTTCTAGGTATTGTTGTTAATTATCCAAAATATTTGATCATAATAAGATAAAGTAATTAACCATACAAATATAATATATATGAATTATCACAAGATATATTCAACTAGTTGGATTACAGAGTGATAGTAATTTTACATATTCCATAAGGGGAGTATATCCATGAGTTGAGATAAACTCGACTTCTAAAATTTTCATTTCTCATGGGTTTCAACATTATTTGGATTTATCTTAGATTTATCACCTGAATCACTGTGTCAGGTCATTTTCATCATTACAAATGAATATTCACACATATGTGAGCGGATATAGATTATCAGAAATTATACATGATTATTAAATGTTGATGAACATGTTATTTTAAGATTTAATGAATGAGGGATGATTCACATAACCTCAAAATTAATTTAATATTTTTAATGGAAAATTTGAATTATGTATTCATTAAATTAATTTGAATATAAAAATATAATAATACATTGGCCAGCATTTCTTATGATCTTCTACAATGTAACTGTTTTTTTTTTCAAAAACTTAAATTTAAAACACATCGTGATCGCCATTAAATAATTATACATTATTTAACAATAATATATTAATTTTAATTCTGGTTCTAATACCACTTTTGTTCATTGAGTCACTTTAAAAATATCTAATAAAATTATTTCATATATTTTTTATTTTATAATATATTATAATTATTAATAAATATTAAAATAAAAATTAATTCAATATTTATATTTAATATATTATATGTATTATATTTTATATTTTTTATAATATACATATATATATGGTAAAATGGAGGGGCATATCATGTAACTCCACTACCTCTTCAGCGTTATAATTTATTTACAACAAAAAATTCCCATCATAGGCATGAGATATGGGAAAAGAGAGAACTGGTGGGGGAGGCACACCCCCAACAAAAAAATTAACATTTAAATTATTGTTATCATTTTATATATAACTATATATATATATATATTTCATGATAATAAACATTTTTATTATCCTGCTATAAAAGTAGAGGGAAATAGATAATTCTGACTCCCTAAAATGAATTATTCTTTCATATGTTTATATGATTAATCTGGAAAGTGAGTCTCATGTTTCTATGGTTTAAACTAGGAGACATAAGCAGTTTTCAAAAATGATGATCCCATGAATGCCACAAGAAATGGTAATCATTGAAAGTAAGATGTGAAACTTATGTGGTTATGGGTATCTCTACCATTTGAAATTTTTTATTTGAATTTTCTCCCCAAAATTAACACATCATCTGTCGAACCTATACATTATTATTCTTCCCATTTTAATTTCATCTATAGTGGATTTAGAATGATTTCTTAGTGCCCTTCCAACCATATGGAATTGTTAGATCTTATCCTCACTTCTCCATATAGTTTATCATTATTTATCAAAAATTTCTTTACCCACATTTTTTTTGGGGGCTGATTATCATTACTATGGTTGTTATAAATTTTGGGGTTTTATTTAAACCAGTTTTTAGCCATCTATTCAAACCTCTTATACTGGTTTACATTGATGAAGGTATTATTTCACCTCTTGAGGGACATGCTTCCATTATAAATCCTTTTATTAATAATATTGTCATTGATGTTTAAATTTTTTACATAAATTGAATTAATGAACAATGTGATATTTTTCTTTTGTCTAATATTTCAATGATTTTTTTGGGATTCTACCTTAAAAACTAGATGAATTTCATAGTTCAATGGAAAATTGAATTCAAATGGAGTTTTATTCATCATAATTGTTTTTTAAAAAATTATATTTATGGTTTCCTCTAAAAAATTATTGGAATAAGGTAATATTTTTAAAAATTGGGTTTATAAATTTGGGTTTTCATAATTTAAATTCATGTCATGTTTTGAAAATGGGGGTATGTGTATTTTTGATTCTGTTATTTTTAATGATGGTTTTGGTTTACTGGGAATGGTACATATTCTATTACTATTTCTTTTTATTTTTGGGGAGTTACCTTGTCTTCAATGATTGTTTTGAAAAAGAAGTTCAAAATATCAGATTCTTTATTTCATAGAACGGTTTGTTTTGGAAACATGTGATAATTGTATTTTATTAGTTTGTGTTTACAACCTATTTTATCCTTAATATTACACATTATTTCATCATATGATCACATGTTAATGTGTCAATTAATTATGATTCATTTTATGTGGTTTTGGATGATGGATAGTCACTGAAGGGGGTATAATATTGGTCCAATATATATGATTATTATGTTTTATTTCGTTTAATATATTTGGTTTCATGTTATAGAAATTTAATTGATAATGGCCCAAATCTATTATCTATGACATGATGAACCTTAAGTTACAATGTGGGGATTTGAGGGAAATTTTTTATCATATCTTATAGTCAAAGACTATATTGTATCCCCTACTTTAATTTTTTATCTTGGATAGGGGTTGTTGTGTCGATGAAACTATTTGATAGTATTTTAGTTGATGAGGTTTGTGACCATTGTCCTTATGGATTTTGGTTCCCTAGAGTAAAATTGAGTACAAGTCCCATTAGATTTTAGGGTTTCAAATTATCATATTTGTCATATATTTTACTCTTTATAATTTACTTCCATGGGAGTTTCATATATGTTGGATGATTCTTATTTTGATGTATTTACATTTCATTCAATATATTCGTTGTATTAATTAGATTATAATCATTAATTTATTATTAGAAATTATTAATATCTAGGATTTTTCATTTTATTATGTTTTCATTTTTTACATTACTCATTTATTGAGGAGTGTATGTTTTAATGTTCTAAATGGAATAGAGGTTTTCATTTTTAAATACTAGTTATAATAGAATTTTATTGAAAGTTAATTATGATTACATGAGTGGACTTTTCTCGAAAGTAATGTTTTAAATTAAATATGATGGTTTATCATGGATTGCATTATAGAAAGGATGTTTAAAAGGTAAAGGGTTTTCTTTTGAAATTTTAACACTATATAAATTCCACATTGAGGAATTATTTTGAAATGTAGGTTTTTAATAAAGGATGTGATGTAGTATTTATTTATTTTAATATTTGATAATGGAAATGAAACATATTTTTTCCATTATATTCAAACAACAGGACTTGGTTTATTTACAATTGGAATGTAGTGGACACATGGTGATTTCTTAGTAGCCTTTAGCTCTCACTCAACATACTCATGATAGTAGGAATTTAGTTTTCAGGTTTTATATAAGTATTTAAGGTGATTAATTTTTGGTTGGTAGGATACTTAACCCATTTGGGAAGAAGATGATTTCTGGGGTGTGATGGTGATTTTAGAGTCCCATGGTGATGTCGGGGTTTATCCCCTTGGTTAATTGGACTGGTTTTGATAGTGTGGATTCAAGATGACTATGAAATCATTTTTTTATCTTCTTTTGCCTTATTTTATACTGTATAATAGTTTTCTAAAATTGGTTTCTTATATAGATCAAAATCTTTATAACAATATTTTATTGATTCTTTATCACTTTTTCATTTTTGTTTATTGCATGTTTTGTATCTTCTTATATAATTTGTAATGGTTTAACAACACATAGATACATCATGTTGGGTTACCAATTATAACCCAATATTGATCCTTGTTTTATTTAATTTGAACCCATTGAGAAGTTGTAAATTGTGATTCCTTTTCACTTGTATCCTTCCTACCATCCAACAACCCAAAGGCCTTTAATATTTTTATTATAATAAAACCCCCTTTTAAGGGAGGAAGGGGGAAACCCAACAGACTTCATGAACTTAAATACATAACATGACCTGCAAAAAAACCAAACTAACACATGGAACACCCCTCCCCAGCATGTAATCATGATGAAGCACTCCATCGTTGCAAGGCATATCAGAAAGTCAGTGTCATGTGTCAAAGCACTGGCCTGATCTGATGGCTGACGATATACCCTCTGAAACTTCCAAGTATGAAAAGCTCTACAAGATGAACCGTCAGCTCAAAATCCTCCTTGGGGCCTGATCCATATGGTCGAGTCCAGCTAGCTTGGATCATCAGCATTCCGCATATAAAATTGAAACAACAAAAACCAAAATCCACCTTCCACAATCCTACTGCCGCTGTCACTTTCCAAAATCCACAAATCCAGATTCAAAAATTCAAACAACATCAACCTTCACGAAAAACGACTACCTCCCTACCTCAAGTCACACACCAGAACACCGCCGAGATCCACCGAGATCCTCTATCGAAACAAGAGATTCATTCACATCCACGAACTCCACAGACACCACTGCCATCCCCCTCCTCTGTTGAATCTCCTGGAGCTTCCTGGAAACCCTGCCTCTTGCACCAACCCAAAACCTCCACTGAAACAAGACACTTTTCCGACCTGGAAGGTATATTGGATCTGGAATCCATAGAAATGGGAGTGATTCACTAGCTTTTTCTCAGGCTATAAATTATGTTTTCATGGGTGGTAGTGATTTTTCATTTCAATATTAGATTAATGTTAGTTTATTTTTTCTTTGAACAGATTGATGTGGTTTTCATCTCCATTACATTCTAGGAATACCATGGGATATGAATTGAGAAATCCCAAGATTTAGATGGAAATAGTAGCTAATTCAAGGGAACATGGTTATGCCTAATGGTCTCTCAAAATAGTTGTAAGCTGTATATTACATAATTTAAACATCTAATGGCTCTTACATTATTGGTTTCTTGTTTAAAAAAAGTGAGTCTAAACCATGAATAGATGAGAATGTTTCGCACATTTTTTCACTCCTATGGGGATTTAAATAAATTTTATGATTTATGATTCTCATTTAACTGTTATATAGTGATAATGTTTTAGGGTTTTGATCTTTTTTTTTAAATTTTAAATCAATTTAATATTCCATAAAAATGGGGTTTTTTAGCACATACAATGTTTTGGGTGTTTAAAATTTCTATTATGAAATTTATTTATCCTTGGAACAAAATATTTTTTTGTTTGAAATTATTTCATTTGTAATGATTTTAAAATATATAATTTCATAGGTTTTATGTATAGTGGAACAATTAAAAAGGGGTTTGGGTTGTTTAATTTCCATTAGATGAATTTGTTTATATAGGTTTATTTTTTTCGGTTTGATTAGAAGGGGGATATTTGTTTTCTATATGTAGTATCTATTTAATTATTGATTCTGAAGTATATTATGATTTCTGAATTGGAACATTGAAGGGGATCTTAATAAACTTTCATGGTGTTTTGAAATGGAAAATTTACCTTTTTAGTTTCATTTGAAATATGATTCTAAATAGTGTTTGTAATATAGTTTTGTTTGACAATGTATTTTATATTTGTAATATTAATATTTTTGATGGTTGATTAAATGTTGGTTTTTATTGATGTTTTTTATGTGAGCCTTGAATATGAATTAAAAAATAAATTAAAAAATCTCTTGGGTTGTCCTAGTGATCGAAGAGTTGTTTTTCCATTTATATAATCTTCCCAGTCTCATGATATATTGGTTGGACCATGTTCTTATTTGCTCAAGGAACACGAGATTATCCAAAAAGCTCTTTTTTGAGCTTTACCACTCCTTTTCTAATATGAGTTGATATGGATTAGTATAATCTCACAATCCATGCGTAACCATTTTAGTTTTCATCTTCGGGGGGGGGGGGCTTTAAGGCAAAACTCTAGCAGAATATTTTCCTTGAGGAGGGGATAATTCCAAATGAGACAAAAATATTCGGTGTTTACTATGGTAATCACCAGGTGAAGAAATATTTTGATCATTTCCCTAGACTTGACCATTTTTATGTAGAGTTGGATTTTTATGATTCAATGAAGTAATGGTTATTTTTTAGAGTCCTTAATTAATATCTTATTTGGGTGGTATTTCATTCTGGTCTAAATACTATGGGAGTTGGGTACAAACTATTTTCACCGAGGATTTCCTTTTAAGAAATCCAATGACATGTGATTATTTTACCCCATAAAGTATTTATGGTGATTCTTGAGGAAAAAAATTAATTTCAGTTTTGTGAAACTAATGTAGAAATTTTAGGTATTTAATGCCCTCATTTATGACTACTCTATGGACCTATCATAATTTTTTCAAATTGGTCACATTTAATTTTTTTAGAATAAAAATCATCGGGATGAAATAATCTAAGACCCATATTTTATATAATAAATATTTTGGGGAGTTTTTTATATAGTAGAGTCGGAATCTATTTTTATTGTTATGCGAGTGGCATATTTTATAGAGCATTTTATTTCTTAAAAATAAATATCTTGTGTAGCCCTCATATCATTTAATGTTATGAATGAATGATATTTTGGGCTTGGTTTTGTACATTTTGATATGTTTAATTAACATTAATTTCGATTAATTATATTTTAATTCATTTTTAGGACCATGGTATGAGGTTTTTTTAATAGAAAACATGAGGATGTCTTGGGTAAGGGCATGCGTAGTGGGGATATTCTTTAGGTTGCTTTTTAGACTGACAAAGAAACAAGATTTATATATTTTTTTCATGATCACTAAGACTATGTATCTAGTTATTTTTTCATTGGGATAATCATTTTATAGATTCATGAAGAAAATCCAGTACCATGTAATTCCACGTTGTTCCATTTTCTTGGATATGGTGTCTCTCAGGTATTTTACGGTTCATTATTTTAGTGACCTTTTTTGGTTATATTTTATAGTTTTCTCAAGGATGTTCTATCTCATGGTGTTTAAATCTCATGGCTTTTTGTTGGTATAATTGTGTCTTCTTTTATGATGATTGTTACTTTGGGTATGTATATAATGGGTTTCTGCATCATATATTAATGTTAAATGTTTTTGAGCATTAAAAGGTATTTTTTTATCCTTTTATGTGGAGTGATATTAAGGTATTATTTTCATTGGTATGTGTTGTTTCTTAAAAATATTATTTCCCAAGATAGTGTGGGGTTGTGGTTTTGTTTTTTCCTTTTTCACTAGATTAGGACATGGAATTCCCCTGTTAGTTATTGTATGTTCATGAGTTTGAGCAATCAATTTTAAAGAAAATCAGAGGAATGATCATCACAACATTTCAACTCTATTTATTCCTCAATATTCTTTAATAGAGTATCAATTGTTGATTAGAAATCTCTACATATTATTTTTGGTGATTTGGTGGTCGGTTAACCTCTCTTCATTTTGAATGGTTCCCTAGAGGAATGCATTTCTCACACACCATGATCTTGGTTCTAGGTTCTAGGAGATGGCCTTTTGGTTGGGTCCCTTTTCCAATGAGATTTCCAGGATTATTTCCCTAGTCCTATTTTTTAGATGTATTACCATGGGAAATGTTACATTATGGGGAAAATTAAAACACCATTAAATTTCACTTCCTTACTAATATATATGTGGTTAATCCATAAACTGAGTTCACGGTGTCCCAAGGTGGAATTTTTTTGTTTTTGGATATTTTACAAGTCTACATTGTTATATAAACATTGTGGGAAATTATTTTATAGAAATTGTGATCCAACTATAGTTTTTGATAGTGGCGATCACACGATTACCACAACATTCTATATACTACGGAGTAAACTGTGTGACATTCTCAATTTTTTTTTATTTTTAGAATTGAATTTTTTTTATTTAATTCTTCTCTACCACACTTCCCCAACTCAATCCCATCATCTAGGGTTCCTCTACAAGGTTCTCCTCTCCCTTTCCATGCCTATCATGGTTTATGTGGAGTGATTTCATGGTGAATTTCAACAAGGATTGAGTGTTTATGGAATATTTCCCATTATTATATTTATTTCTACAAATAGATTCCATATAACCTATCTTAAATTGTCTTGTGGGATTATTTTCAGTGCAAGAGTTTTTATGAATTGTGTTTACTAGTTTCTATGGGTTAGGAGACATTTATAAATACCTATTTGGGTGATTTCCATCAAATGATTCATTGTTTTTGTTGTTGTGGTAGGTGATCCTATTCTATATAATTTTATTAAATAATTTAATAGATTATTAATGTATAAAATGGTTTCCATGATTAGATTAATGCATTATATGATTTATAGTTTTAATTGTCAATATTTTCACCAATTGTTTTTGGTATTTCAATTAACAATTGTTAAAAAAATCATTGTTCATTAGAACTTTGATTTTAAATGGAATTTTATTCATTTTATGTGTTTTATAAAAATAAAATGATGTAATCCTTCATGAAAAAGGATTATATTATGGGTCTTTTCAATTATTTCCGTTTATAATGTACGATGGTCATATTTTAATGGATTTTTATTTTCTACAAATGAGATTAAATTCCAATTTATTTGGTTGTTTCTAATGAATCCTTTAAATAATTTGGAATGTTGTTTCTTTGCGTATTTTTTATATACTTTTTAGGATTTAAATTATAGACACCATCACCTTTTAAACAAATTTTTACATTATTTTAGACATATCTAACCATTAAATACAGCCAAGGATCATAAATTCTATTATCTTTGGAGGATTGGGTTCATAAAATTGAAAAAATGAAACCACGAAGAAAAAAACATTTATTTAAAATCCATAATTATCTCCTAACTCCCATTTATCTTTAACATTTCAATCGGGCAACCAAGGGAATACATGAAAAAGGGGATGAGATAAAATCGTAGTATAGTAATAAAATAAAGTAGAAATCATAGAACTGGGTTTAGAAGACATAACATGGTGACATAAAAAGGAATGAATGATGAATAAACATATGTAAATGTAACATATAGTACATGGAAACATGTTATAACAGAATCCTAGAAATGTAAAAAACATACAATATTATATAAGAATGAATCAATGATAACCACCAAGACCAATTTTCTTGGAGGAGACTGGGTGAAGGCTGACCACTAAGTCCATTGAACATGAATAGCATCAATCAATGCCCACAACCAAGACCATTACAAATGACGTATCATGATGAAAAAAATTACATTATTCATTGGAGATCTATTTGGACAGACCCATCATAATATATTCTTGAATGTGTGTTCCATGTGAATATTATTCGAAATGAATCAACATAAACATTACGGTTACCCATGGAATTAATTGGTAGTCATAATCATGTCAAAAGGCATTAAAATGGGGATATCATAATGTTGTAAATTTATGAATTTATTTAAATAATCCATTAAAATTATTAATGTAAAAGAAGAACAGATCATACATTGTGATGTCAAACTGAAGTGACAACATTTAAAAGTAGTCTTTTAGAATCATTAGAAATAAAATACATTAGTTTAGTTTTTGGAAAATATTAACAAATATTTAAAACAAAAATTGAAAAATTGGTTGTATAAAACTAAAAGTGATCTAAGGTAGTAATTCATGATAAACATATTTATTTTATTAATTTTATTATGTATTAAAATATATTATGGAGTGCACAAGAAAATGGGTAATAAATCCGATAGTTCCCCTTGATCAGGATTTCCTATGAAGAACAATTGAGAAATGAACCTTATAAAACATCTATTTACCCTTTAAAGATTGAATAATAAAACTAGGAACATATTCATGTAATATAAATACATAATTTATGAAGATTAAATAATAATAATAATTAATTACACTAGGTTGAATATAGGGAAATCATAACCTGACAAAAAAAACATAGGTTTGTAACGAATCCCTTAACATATGTCCAAATATTTTATACACTTCCAATTAACGTCTTGAAAAATCAGATTAAATAAATAAATTAATTAATTAATAACCTTTTATAAATTTATTGGATTTATTTTAATTTTTTTATGTTTATTTTTTACCTTTTTTATGAGTTATAAAATAAAATTACATTATTCAAAAGTGTTGGTTTCATTGGTTTTCAAGATTGGTTAACATGAATACATGTTTCGAAAATCTTGTAAAATGAGAATACATGTCAATAATTGGAATTATAGGTTATTAGTGAACATATAAAATATTAAATGGTCATATATATCAGCTATTTAAAAATTTTGGCTGATTCATTAGATAAAATTAAAATGATAATTGTTTAGACTATTTTTTCATTTTTTGTCACAATAAAGTAGTTTTGTTTTATTATGTAATATCATGTATATATAATGGTACTCAAACATTACATATGATTTGGTACATATAATATAATATTTTCTACACATTAAATTGGTTTTACGACTATCTATGATGATAGTAATGGAAATTGAAAAATCTTCATCCAAGAATGTGATAAATCAATACATCAAAGAGAATGTTTTCATTTTCATTACAAAATGATAGGGGAAGAGAAAATGTTGTGGTTTGTCTGATTGATTTATTTTTCTATAATATAATTTATTATTGTGATATAATTTTACATGGATAATTGGAGTTTTTGAGGGAAGAATGTGATAAAAAAATTAAATGAAATTAAAAGATAACATAAGAAGGTTTTACCTCTTACAATATCTCCTCGTTGAGAATCTCATTATGGAAATGGGTCTCATATTTTTTTTAAACAATCACCTAGAAATGGGAATGATAATTTTGTAGTGGTTTTTAATTTATATGGAAAATCATCTGGTTTTTATAGGTGTGATTAAATTAGGAGGCGAGGGGTCTTATTTGTTGTAGATTAGGGGTGTTTTTGAGTATTTTAGTCAATACATTATTATTTTGGATCTATAACATAAATATTGATAAGAATAATAAAACATTATATTAAATAATGAAACTTAGTTAAATATTTTGGTTCTTATATCATCCATGAATCATGTAATAATATATTTAAACTATAATGTTATATATATTAAATTACAATATTTCACTATTCACTAAAAATTCAACTATTTTTGAAAAATATAAAAAATTCACCTTAACAAATTTTCAACAAGAATAATTCAAAAAATTGAATCTATTTTATGAAAATAATTTTTTAAATTTGATATATTTATTTTTTAAATAAAATCATCATTTACTCAAAAAATACCAATTATAAAATAATAATGGATTTTATAACAGTTTGAAATATTAATAATGGTATCATAAAATTATTTTACAAAAATAAGACAAAATTATATTTATTTACGAATATAATTTATAATAATAAATTTTTATTTAAATAAATATATTAATTGAATAATTATAAATAATAATTTCTATTTTATTAGAATACCAACACTTAATTTTCCATTTTCGAAAAAATTATTTACTTAAACATTCATATAATGATATCATATTTTCATTTATAAGATGCCTAAAATATTTCTATACATTAATTGGTGAGTTTAATATTATATATTCTATTTTACTATTCATAAGCTTCGTAGTAGAATTCCAATTTTTAATTTAATACACCATTGGTATATGTTCCTTAATTAATGAATAAGTATCTTCATTCATTCATTATTTATTTAAAAAAAATTGGTATTATTTTTGTGATTTTATTTAATTTATACAACATTAAATAATTACAATAAGTTAAATTCTGTTTATCCAATTTTTGGTCATTACATTCTTCCCACTAATGAAATTTTTCCATCAATTGTTTCTTAAAAAACATAGTGGAAAACATATGAAGGTACTTCTCTTTCATTTATTCCATAGGTTCAAATGTTTTCTCTTCATACATTTGGTAACTCCATAGTACATTGACTAGGTGAGTAGTGTTGTTTAATAGTATCTAACTCTATAAATGATCATCATCGAATTCTCCTCACAAGAGATATCATTTCCCCACTATACCACCTCTAAATTGAATACATGTGAGGGATATATTATGTTCTTCCTCAAAAGGGATACATAGAATACATTGTGTACATTAGACATAGTAGGTAGAAGTACTAGATGATTGGCCACATATATGACATGATCAATAATATCAAATGGTTTGATGTACTTGGGATTTTCAATTCCATTCTTCCAAAATCTCATGATCATGTTTCATAGAAATATATAGAGGAATACCGTGAATCTAAGATTATAACCAAGTCTCATCAATGATTGCATGCATAGATATTTTTTCATTGTTAGGATGCCTTGATTAGTTATTGAATTCTTTTCACCTTCTCCGCTATATCATTGATCATTTCATTTGCCAATAAATTATTATCACCGACTTCATCCCTATATGTCGGTGTTCTGCCACTTTTCCCATAAAGAACCTCATATGGATCCATTTCAATGCTCCAGTGGAAACTGTTGTTGTTAGAAGACATTCCCAAAGCAATTATTTTACCATTCCTCCTTCTAAGTCCATATAATAGGCTCTCAACATGTCTTCTAGTGTATTAATAGTATACTCTTATTATCCATCAGTTTGAAGATGATAGGACATACTAAAGTTCATTTCAATGTGGAGATCATGATTGAGACATTTCTAGGACATGGTGGTAAATATTGGATCACTATTAAACATATTAAATTGTTTACAACATGAATATTTACCACTTATCTAATGTATATTAGTGAAATGTGATCCTATGAGATGTCCTCTAAGATTAGGATAAAGTGAAATGTATTTGGAATATTTTCCACAATAACCCATATAGCATTATTTCCTATGGATGTCTTCAGATTTCCCATGGAAAAGTCCATTGTGATTTATTTTTCATTTCCATGTTTTCATGGGTAATGGTTACATCATACCCATATAATATTTTCTTTCTAAATTCACTTTTATACATACTAGGAATGTTGATTAATATTTAGAAATCACCATCTTCATATTGTCCCACCAACAATGCACCCAAAGGTCTTGAAACATCTTTAAAATCCCTGGGCTGATAGAGAATGTTGAGCTTTGTGGGTGATTCAAAATATCATTATTTATCTCTATATTGGATGGTACACATATTCATGACCCAAATATCATGAATCTTTTCTCATCTATTTGGAACAATAATGGTTTCACATTATAGATCTTTTCCACCTTTTTCTGAATTTCTGCATCCTTTATTTGAGCATCGTTTATTTATTCCATTAGAGGTAGTGATGAATCAATTTAGAAATGATTGAATATTTTCATCCCTTAATGAATCCAAATTTCACTCGCTTGTAGGTATATGAATATTAGATCCTTCTCCAATAGAGTAATTTATAACGATGTATGTTCCTTTTTACTTAGAGCTTCTTCCACCTTATTTTCATTACCATGATTGTAGTGGATTGTGCTGTCAAAATCCATGATGAGATATAACCATATTAACTGGAACATTTTAATATCCATATATGTAAATATATATTTAATACTCTTATAATTTATATAAATCTCACACTTCTCCCCATCGAGATAATTTCTCCAGATTTTCAATACACAGATCATAGAATCCAACTCTAGATCATGCATGGGATAATACAATTAAAATTCTAAACATCTGTAAGGAATAGGATATTAAATAATCATTTTGATTTAGTACATAGACAAATACCTTCTTCTAATAATCACTCTATATCGTAGAGAGTTATTGATTTTTGGAAGAGTATGTACTATTTCAGTGATACACATATTTTTCAATTCTTTGACGTAGTCTACACATTCTCTATTCTAGATAAATATTTCTCCCTTCCAAGTCATCTTATTTAGTGTGTTTAAAAATGGTGATAACTTATTCAAATGTAGAGGTAATACCTTTATAGAACACATAATCTATGGATATCCGTTACAAATATTGTCTTGGGACACTCTATGACTTCATTGGTCTTGGAAGGGTCCATTGATATTCTTTTTCTTGTTATTAAATTACCCAAGAATGATACTTCATTCATCCAGATTTAAATTTTATTATTATTATCATATCAGTTATCCCTTCATAATGTATATATCACTATATTAAAATGATCCCCATATTCCACCTTTCTCTTGGTATCATTCAGCATGTCATCAAGAAACACTATGATAAATTTTTGAAGGTAATATATAAAAACCTTATTTAATAAATCCATGAAAATTGATGGAGTATTAGTGAGTCTAAAGGGAATCACTATGAACTCATAGATATCATACATAATTCAATATTTAGACTATGGAATATATTATTTCCATGCCTTTAAATGGTTGTTATCATAGGAGGAGTCCTCACCAAAGATAAATAATTTTCCCTATGTAGTGTGTTGAAGAAGTCATTTATATGTGTAAGTGGATTATTTCCCTTTATCATGGTTTTATTGAGATCCTGATAATCAATGTAGAGGTTCATTTATCCATCAATAATCATGAAATATACGACTTGTGCACCCAATGGTGATGTACTGTGATGTATAAAACCCCTGTCTATATTATCTTGTAACAACTTCTGTAGTTCCTCAAACATGATGTTGACAATTCTATTAGGTGTCTTTGATATATGTAGAGATTAGGAAATTAGTTAAATTGAGAACTCAACCTCTCGATTGGTAAGAATTCTAGGAATATCTTCAAAAAACACATCTGTGTATTCCCCCACAAAATGAATGTCTTTTACAACGATTAAATCCATTTTCTCAATCATATGACATATATATTCTTTCACATAAGGTAGTAATATCCACACAAGAGACAATGATTCCTGTGTACATTCATCCTCCTCCTTATATTATATAGAATTGGTGGATGATTCATGATGTGAAGAGTGATCCCCATTGCCAGACTACTGATGTTATATTTGTATAATGGTGGCCAATCTGTGCCTAATATGTCATCAAACACCACCAAAACAAGTAAGATGAGAATTTCAATGAAGTTCAACAAAGGAGTTGTACACCTTAGATGCAATAATTACCTAAATTTCTTTTATCACAGATAAACCAACCTCCATATCTTTAGTTTCTATTTTTATTATTCAACTAAAACTAAAAGATTTTAAAAAATGAATATAACTACAATAAAATAGTAAAATTTTTATTCTTGAATGAATTATTAGTTTACATGTCACTGCATCATTATCTGGATACACATCAGAAGTTGGGATATCATATTTCCTTCCATGAAACCTTGGTTGTTGTTATTATTTATTTCCTCCAAAAACCATTAGATTAAGGAAATGGTTAGCATAATTTCAATGATCGTCATAGTAAAACAACTACACTCTAGGCTTATTATTGATCAGAAACATCCATTATTCATCAAAATTAGTGGGATTCATCATATAATTTATATAGTTATTAGCATGATTCCCAATTCATCAATATTTCAATCATAATCATTTTTTTATTTAGAAAATTCCTAGGATAATTATTCCTATAATTTTGACATGCGGGATGCTCGGTTTTCTTTCCATCAAGGAATTTATCTCTCATCATTTTATATGAAACCCCATTTTTTCCATGGCCCATGAGACCAGTGAGGGTCGCTGATTTACATTTCATCGATAATGGAACAACATGAAATCTTAATGGAGCTATAAATGTATATAATCACTAATGATATTGGTAGAACCAGCTTTAATATGCTAAAATAGTGATCCACTTTGATTTCAAGGTTAATGAAAAAGATGAATGGGGATCATGAAATCCATGTTAATTTTTCCTCATACACCCTAACAGACACCATACCTTTCTACTTCAGTCTGAGGAACTCCGTTTCCATCTTGAGATGGAGTGTTGGGGGATAATATTTATTGAAAAATATTTTCTTGAATTATTCCAAATCCATGGAATAATTTTCATCCATGGTCTTTGACTTTTTAATCAGAGTCCTCCACTGATCATATTCCCTATCAAAACGATATTCCTGCAGCAAAACATTATATTCTTCAGAGAACTTTAGGATAGATTATATATTGTCAATAGTGTTAATCCACTGTAATATGAGTAGGGGATCGAAACATCAAATAAACATCTAAGGACATTGATTCATAAAGGATTTGACTTAATATTTCTGTCTCTTAGGAGAATGAGGGTGATTAATGATATTCAAGTTATTATTCATAACATGAGCCAGTTGAGGATGTACAATCATGAAGATTTACCCACACACTCACATCATATTTTTCATATCATTTGGTCAATTTTAACATTCCTTATCACATTTTTTACTATCATGAGTTCACATATTTATATCCACTAGCTATGAAAAAAATTTAAAAATAGGGGGCCTGAATATTTTTTTAATAAGGATAATAACCGGAAACATTGAAGATAGAGGGTCAAACATGTAAATGAATAGAATATCCTATATTTTGATTCACTATGTTTCAATTGAGGTTATACATGCTTATATAATTATCCCTAGTGTTTTTAGAAATGTTATATTGTCCTAATATCCAAAAATTACTAGATCGTCCACTACTACAAACTATAGTGACCTTAGAACTTTACACATTTTATTTCCGGATTTTAAGTATGATAAACCATTAAATACAACAAATTATAATTATGTTTAGAGTATTATGATGATTATCCACAAGAAACATAAAACAAGAAACCAATATGAAATTTTTTTATTTCAAATCCATAATGAACTCCTAACAATAAATGACCTCAAACATCTGTATAGGGTAACCTTGGGAATAGAAGAACAAAGGGGTGAGAAAAATCATTGTAAGGGAAGAAACATAAGAATAAATCATATAAAATGGGTTCAAATTCATAACATGATGACATAAAAAGTCTTGGAACATGAATAAACTTATGGAATAATAACATATATAACTTGGAATCATGTTTTCATGGATCCATGTACTCATGGAGTCATTGATATTTATAAAAACATAAAACATGACATAAGAATGAGTCATGTCTAGAAGCCAAGACCATTTTACATGGAGGATCATGAGTTATGGATATACACCAAGAGCACTTCACATGATTTTCATGAGTCATGGAAACCGACCAAGACCATTTCACATGATCTACATGAAAAATGGGGGTTCAAAACCCATTGGGCACAGGGCATTGTAGCAGTGCTTTAGCGTACTATAGTAGGGCGGCAGGCACTATAGCGGCGAATGGTCATTGTAGTTGTGGAAGAGCACTGTAGCAGCGGCAGGTACTGTGCAGGACTGTATATGCGCATGGTATTGTAGCAGTACTATTCACAGAATGGGCTTTGGGTCAAAAAAATGTGCCTATCGGCCATGTAATGGGATAAATGCACACTGGCACTTCGGGCAATGTAATGGGTCTCCCTCTACCCAGTTAAATCGGTATTTTCTTCAAAAAACAACTAAGAACATTGATCATGATGTCTCATGAGACTAAACATTACCCAATGCATTGGTGCACTATTTGAGAACACAAATCATAAAATGCTCATGAATATTTCTACCACATGAAGAATTATATATAAGGAATCAATATAAATAGAAAGGTTAACCATGGATGGAATTGGATATCATAATTATATCCAAAGGAATATCAGAATGAAATATCATAATGGATTCCAAGGATGGATTCAAATCATAAATAAACATTAATTAGGGAAATTTGGCATATATAATGATAATTTATTTCAAACTAATGTGAAAACATGTACAAATAATGTGTACTAAACATTAGAAATAAAACATTTTAGTGTATTTTAAGGAAAACAATGACAATTTGTTACAATGGAAAATGAATAATAGTTTGTATAAAACCAAAAATGAATAACATTTATTTATTAAAGATAAAATTATTAATTTTACAAATATAATTGTGTATTATAATATATTATTTTTTTCACTTTGTAATGGCTAATAAATTGGGATGTTCCCTTTGACTGAGCATTCTTATTGGGAAGAATTGAGAAGGGAACCTTATAAAAAATGTTTTCCCCCATAAAAATAAAGAAGAATAGGTATATGAAAATACACATAGAACATAAATAAAGAATATAAGAGGAGTAAATTGAAATAATTATTAATTAAATGTTGTTAAAGATATAGAAACCATAACATGAACGAAAAACGGTGGTTCAGAGAAAATCAGTTACCGTATATACGAATGGTTTTTGCGGTTGCAAATAATTTCCTAGACAATCAGATTAAATTAATTAAATAATTATTTAATTAAAACACTTTAATACATATATTTAATTTATTATAATTTTATTAAATTCATTTATGTCCTTTTTTATGAGTAATATGATACTTTTTTATCTTTTGAGAGTGTTTATATTATTGGTTTTCATGATAGGTTTACTTGTATACATGTACGAAAAAATAATATAACGTGAGAATAGTTTTCAATAATTGAAATTATATGTTATTAATGAATATAAACAATATTAAATACTATTATATATGTATTTTTTTGTGATACAAGGATGATTCCTTAGATAAAATTCCAATGATAACCATTTCATTTATATTGGTGTTTTTTTATTAACACAAACTAGTTTTTTATTAATTAATATCTTGTATATATAATGGTTATAGAAAATTACCTTCGCTGTAATACATATATAATATCATTTATTAAATATAAACATGGTTTAATGAAAATTTTTCATGTTGGTAATGGTAATTTTAAAATCATCATCTTTAAACACGATAAATCAACACATCAGAGAAAATGTTTTTATTTTTAGAAAAAAATAGAGTGGGGAAGAGAAAAGAGGATGTAGTGTTCCATTAAAAATGTATATAAAATTTAATTGAGTTATCATGTCACTTTTAGAATGGGAGGTGAGTATAGAATAAT
Source organism: Viscum album (assembly GCA_963277665.1). NCBI lineage: Eukaryota > Viridiplantae > Streptophyta > Magnoliopsida > Santalales > Viscaceae > Viscum > Viscum album. The sequence goes on from OY728121.1 coordinate 2,069,383,797, forward strand.
AAAATCAAATAAAAATAAAATAAAATTGTAGGAAATCGGAGGGGATTTCACTGCTTGAATTTCTCATCGTTGAGAACCTTTTTAGGGAAATGGGTTTGGCATTTTTTTGGTAAAAACGGATCATAGACATGAGGGAAAGTCTTGGTAAGTGTTCTTTCTTGAATTTATATAATAATTAAAGGCTTCAGAAAAGTAATTAAAATTTTTGGTGACTGATGGTATTTATTGTGGAGGATATTGGGTTTTTATGTATATTTTATTCATTCGTTTATTATTTTTGGAACAATACAATCAATAGTGTTGAGAATTATCTATAAATATATTAGATAATGATTTTTAGTTCATTTTTATGATTCATACATCATCCATGGAGCAAGGAATGGTTTATTTTAATTTATAATGTTATATAATGTAAATTACAGTATTTCACAATTCATCAAAAATTCAACTATTTTTTAAAAATCCCAAAGAATAACTATAATTTTTTTTCAAAGTGTATAATTCAAATGGGGACTCTATTTTAGAAAAATTATTTTCCAAATATGAGAAATTTAATTTTTAAATAAAATCATCATTTACTCTAACAATACAAATTTTAAGTGTATAAGCAATTTTATAACACTTTTATTATCTGATAAAATAATCTTATAATCACATGAAAACAAATTAATTTATGAATATATTTTAGGAAAATAAATTTTCATTAAATTAATTATATTAATTTTTAGATTTTAGATGATCATTTATGTTTTATAGAAATTTCAACACATAATATACCATTTTCAAAACATTTATTTACATATTCTATGGTATAATTATATCAACATTTCTTCAATTAGATGATTAAATTTTTTTATACATTCAATGGTATGTTAAATATTCTATTGATCAGTGTACTTTTTATAAGGGTCATATAACTATTCCACGTTCAGGTTACTAATCCATTAGTATAGGTTCCTTAATTTCATAAAATTCCACTTATTTCATTAATTATTATTTAATAAAATTAGTTTTGTGTTATGTATGTGAATTTATATCATTTATACCATGTGGAATAATTATAAGTAGGGAAATTTCATTAATTGAATGTTGGATCACTAAAAAAATTGTTTTTATGGGCGGTTTAAAAATATTATTTCCAAAGATATGATTCTTGATTTTAATGTAAGGGGAGATTTGGAATGTTATTAGAATGATATTTAACTGGATGGTGTTTAAACCATAGCTAATCACTATTATTACATATTTTTGTATTATTCTGGTATTGAGATAATTATTAAATGAGTTACAATTCATGTTATAATGTTTGGTTACTGGTCGTGTTACTGAAGGAAGTGTTTAATGATTGATGTATTTAATTTTTTTTCTCTATTGCCTTTGGGTTACATGGTTGTAATGTGATTGGTGTTGTCATGATATTTCCCCACCTCCATTATCTAAAATATTAGAAACACTAGGCTTATATGTGGGGAGTTGAAGGATATTTCCTATAATTGTTAATAATTACCCAATAGCAAGAATCCCCAAGTGGAATGTTATGGACTGACTAGGGGATGAGTCATTGATGAAACTTGTTGAGATAGATTCAAGTGATAAGTTGTGTGACTATTAAACCACTAACTATTCATACCGCCTTTTTATGTCGATTTAATGTCTCGTTGGTCCCTAATGTGTCACCACAATATATATATCATTTTTATGCAACATTATTATTTATTAACATGTGAGTTTCTTATATATTAGATGAATCTTATTTGTATGTGTTAAAATTTCAGGTAGTTTAGTCATTTCATTTAATAACTTTTATCCATCCATTTATTATTTTTTAATATGAATTTCCAGGGATTTTAATTTTATTATTTTTCCTTTGGTAATTAACTCTGTTTGAGGAGTTAATGTGTTAATGTTTGGAATGGATAATTGGTATATTTTTAAGTGAATGTCATTGTAGAATTTCATTGAAAATTATTTAATCATTTTGAGTGGTTTGTTTTCAAAAATGATATTTTTTATAAAATGGTATGTGTTAATGTGGTTTCCATTAAAGGTGATATTTTTTAATGTTAAAAGGTTTTTGCAGAAATGAAAATGTAAGGACCTGACCCCCATAATTCCTGGGGTCAGTGCATTCAATGCATGATGTGTAATTCTTCTAAAAAACATGCATCATTAAACTACATATCATGTCAATACAAAGGATCAAATTTAGTTCAGGTTCTAGGAATCCAGCCACTTCTATCATACTTCTTTAGCTGAAACTAATACCTAAAACTTTTTAATCAAAAACGTAGGGTGGGCATATGAATGCCCAGTAAGGGGTAATAAACAAATATAACTTTTGAAAACATTCTTTAAAGATTTCGAGAAAAAATTTTTCTTAAATAAAATTTGTATCACATGTAACATATCATAAAAGTGCTTAATTAAGAAAAAAAGCTAACATAATTACAAGCGTACATGAGTCTTTCATAGGCATGATCATTTGGAGTAATAAATAAAATACATTCAAACATGTATGACATAGGAATATGTAAGCTCAAATTAAACAGCTAAGAGTAATGAATAATCAGAGTTTCACGTAAGGGTTATAAATTCGATTTCATACAACGAATAATAAATCACTAAGTGATAAACATATATCATGCCATCAGCATTTACTTTTCTGATACTCATATGTATTGGCACTTAACCATGGATATTCTACTATTAGCGTATCTATTTGGTTAATTTCTTATCATACACATAATGAAGGAGTGTAAAATACCGTACTTTAATATCTATGTCAAGGCCTTGTGATAGGTCCTCGAGGATAACTATAACCGGACCCCAACCTAGAGAACCTCTATAACCGGAGTCCACCGGGAGAGCATTTGTAACTGGACTCCAACCCTGAGGGTCTGCTGTAAACAGACCCTAACTTAGAGGGCATACATTCACTGGTCCCCAACTGGGAACATACTTGTCCAATAAATTCATCATATTTCCAGTAAAATATGATATTAAAGATGTCCCATAACACCATGAATGTCTAATTTTTACTTCATATTACACAAGGTGTCCCATACCAATTTGAGTAATTTAGTTTCACATCTCATTATTATGATATGCCACATTCAAGAAATATTTAGTGCAACAATAAATAAAATGGAGAATCAAACCATTTAATACAGAAATACATAATATGACACATTGAAAATACGACAGTAATAGTTTATCGAAGGCATACATGGTTTGTTACACATTCATATCACATGAGACAATTATTAAAGCACATCCAATAATGGATGAGAAGGGGTTGTCCATATGAGGTGTTAAAATGAAAACTCTTTAAATTAAAATCCTTATTCCATTAATGAAAATACATGTTCTTTAATATGATGATAAAAGTGTCAGTGATCAAGAAATTATATTACATCACGAATTAACTTACAACAATCACAGCAGTTGATGAAACAAAACGTGAGTGTAACATGATCACATGGTTTAACAAACCCTTTTATCCTTTAATATATTTTGGTCAAATCCAATGTATATATTGTTTTTTGTCATAAAACCCAACAAGCTCAATCATATAATACCTTTGAAACATGAAATTATAACAAGGCTAATACTATTAATATTTATTTAACTAAAACAAGTTTGACCTACTTTATGGATTTGGATATACATATTTACATAAATACTTATTGGTTTTTCATACACTGATATTCATTAATGTCTCACCAGTAATAATTACATAAATATATTAATTACATTATAATAATCCATACATGAAATTAGGGTTTTGTAAACTATACACGAAGGGTATATATGAGTTTTCATAATTAAACTAGGATTAATAATTACTCATAAGTAATAAATAGTTTTAAAACATATTTAATACCCCATTATCACTTGAATAAAACAAAATCATGTTTGGTTTATAAAATGTGTGACCGTATGTATAATTATATATATAAGAACATACATAATTGGGTAAAATGATTTATAAAAAACATAGTTCTTCGCATTTTGAGGTTCTTAAGATTACGTCGAGGCTCAAGTTAATAAATCTTAAATCTGGACATAAGGGGTTTATATAAATCTGAGGGGCTATATATTTATATATTTATATACTTATATATCTATATATACATAACTTATTATGTATATAAGGTATGACAATATGTTTTCAAGATGAAATTATACTTCAGGTCGACTAATTCCCTATAACTCAAAATCACAAAGCACTAAATCAGGTAAATAAGGGTTCAAAATCAATCCCCATGATGAATATATATATATATATACGAGTGTATATAAATATACAACTCCAAATCAACTAGAAAGACAATATAAATCCCCTAACGTAGCTTGAGGAGGAGGAGGACGGGCTCGGGAAATTGCTGGAGATATCGGGGGTGACTTGTTGAGGTTTGTAGGAATCTTGAGTGGAGTGAACCGAGGGGTTCATGGGGTGACTTGGGTGTGTTTTTTTATAACAATACATACACAGAAAATTTTAATGCAAATTGCATGGGATCTGAGGCCCCGATGGCTTATAAAAACACTAGTGGACAGTCTTCATGGAATCTGTGTGAATGGAGGGGGACCAGTGGCTTTCAAGGGTAGATTAAACGTTGAAATATAGGTTGTAGCGGTAATGGTGTAGTGCCCTCCGCGGAGACGAAGATGATGCTCTAGGAAGAAAGCCCAAAGAAGATTAGACGGTCATGATCAAATCCAGTCGTGATCCTATGGATAGGCGTGTCTGTGGTATAAAAAAAGGTTTGGTTTCTCATATTAAATCCAATTTTTATCAGACGACACTGGATCTATATGACATTTTAATACTCTCAGATGGATGAGATTAGATCTATGTCGGATTGACTGGTGTATGAAAATGTAGTGGTATTTTTCGGTTGCTATGGGTCGAGTACTCTATCAAGATCGACATCCGAGATTGTGTGTGACGCGATCCAATAGCCCAGATCCCATTTCACCTAAAAAAACTCATCCCACATCAATTCAGAGAGATGTTCACGACCCATTTAAGCCAGAGTATCTGAAAAATGGATCAGAAAAAACACAACACACACATGGGGATCCTTATACACGGGCACCCGCCCTCACTGGCCTCGGCCTACCTCATCCTCGTTGTGGCCTCGCACCAATGCTGGCACGCTCATGCACTCCTACTGTGCTATCTTTCTCTTGTGCGCCCTTAATGGAAACTATTCCAACACTTGGTATGTTCCTAGATGAGGATGATGGTAGGCTCATCCATCTAGTGTGAGCTTCCTCCCTTGGCCCGACTATAATTGGCCGACCCTAGTGGGCATATTTTTTTTGAAAAAGCCAAACATTCAATGATATGAAGTCTTAATGAAAATAATACATTTATTAGAACTGAAAAAATTATCTTTTTAAACATAAACTTTATTCAAACAATAAAAGGTTAATTAATACAAATTATACTTTTTCATGGATAAAAGTATTACTAAATTTTTTTATAAACACTAAACCTTTATCATACTATGTTATAGACTGAAATTTAATATACCCACTATAAAATTATTATGCTATTATTATAGAATTCAAATATTAGTTCCATAAATAGCATAGTTTAATTATAAAAAATTAAACATAGTTTATAACACTGTTTAAACATTAGAAAGGAAAGTTTTTATAAAATATTTGCAATTTCTTTTTAATTCCTTATTACATTTAAAAATCACTTAAGTTTAAATCAAAATATTACCCCATGTCCTTTTTAAGATCATGATTATGGTTGTTTTTATAATTTTCCATACATCAAATGATTATTTCAAAAACTAAATTACACTCACATGTTTCAAATTAATTCACCAATATGGACAATAGCTATATTAATATCCATTAGAAATACATGGTCTCCCAAGGCAATAGTCAAATTAGTGTCTTATAAAACCAATCATTAGGGTGTCCTAAAAATCAAGACTAAAGAAGAAGATGGTTCACGTCGTACCATTGGTGCTTAGTGTGCCCGTAGTGGCATTGTCCATTCTTATGTTCATTATGACGGATTATAAGGACCCATATTATTTTGTTAGTGTTCTCAGTGTTTTGGGTGGTCTCTATATAATTTTGATAGGGTTTTCAATATGTATTTTTGGGTATAATGGTTTCTTGTGATATTGGTACATTGTTAACACTTCGATGTCCTGTTTAAATAAAATGATTCTTGTTTATATTATAAATTTTGTTCAGTTAAAAGAAATTAAGAAAACCATAATATCATCATTATAAAAGACACATGTTTTGGGGTGTTACAATATTCAATCCTACAAACAATTGCATCCTCGCAATTCCATTCACATAACCACTTTAAAAGACTCTCTTAAAAACTTCACCATATCCTCCATCGTGGAGGGTCCTTTTGTGTGGCTAGAAGAATCTCCCGATTGGTGTTCAATTCATATGATTTCCTAGCTCAAAATCACCTTTTCTAGAGAGGGTTAAACACAAGCATATTGCATTCGGGCATCCAGAGTGTGGCTCAGATGGTAGAATGTTCGGAGATGTCCAAATGGACAAAGTCTCTAAGTTCTCACCAGACTATCTCCTGATTGAGGAAATCTATGTTATAGATGTGGTCGTATAAGATGAAACTGAGGAGCTAGTACATATTGGTTGCACAAAGTATTCCCTCCAAAGTAGCCTCATGGATCCTTACTCTAGATATGAAGTTCCAGGCTGGAGTTAAACATAGGAAAATCCTTTTTTGGTATTTTCCCCAACGTTTTTACACGGCCAGTTGGACCATGGCTATGCAGTTGTATAAATAGGAATTCCCCTCACAAGAGCAGATAATGTCCAGAATTTTTGATATATCTTAATGTTGCTTGCACGTTCTTCGAAATCTTGCAAAATGTAGGTACTCTTCCTCACAGGTTTTGACCAATATGGTCGCTAGTATATCGGTAGAGAGTGATAGGATTTGACTCTATCCTTCCATTATAAAAATTTTATGTATGTCCAATCAGTGAAACAAATCCAAGAGTATGACAAAGAAAAGATAGTAGAAAGAAGAGATAACAAGTTATATTCTCATATAACCACTGGTACATAAAAAAGAAAAGGAAAATGGTTTCCCCATGTCCCTAATACAAGAATCCCCAAAACAAGTTCCAAACACTCAGTCTCCCTAAACCATATTCAACCCGAGCTGTCTAGTTCAATCTCATGGTGCACATATGGTATCTCTAGAGTCTGGCATGTGGGGTGTACAACTGAGAGACAACAGTATGTACTTTTTCTCTATACATAGAACAGGAGGATTCAAATTTAAGGATGTCAAAGTTCATTGCATGACCATAATGACCATAGGACAATACATGAGACAAATACGCTATGTGGAGGTATCCCACTGATGAAACATCTAGGAAATAGATAAGGGAATGGATGCCTTCTGCTACAGTGAAGCATATAAAAATTCCCTTGTAGTACTTTTAATATCATGCATAGGATGGAAATTGGGTTTTCATCATAATGATTTTGTCCAAACCTTCTTCCCAGTGGAGTTGTAGAATTCAGGGAGAGTTGGATACATCATAGAGAAATTTTCATGAAATATGGATATGGGAATAGTTTATAAAATTTTCATGGCTAGCTATGGAAATTATGCTTTCAAGGGCCTCATTGGGAAGAGATAGAATACTAATACCTTCGTTTTACATCTCCAAATTAGGAAGATCCTCGTATTTAGAAATGATTACGTAAATGTTTTCTTTTTTAAGTTCATGTTTTCCAGAGTAATCTAAACTGAATCCTTTGATACCAACAATATGGACCCATCCCCCAGTATTCTAGGGGCTGGTACCTTCATAGAATGATTTTTAATTCTTCACAAAAACATGCATTGATAAACTACACATCATATCTTGTACAGAGGATCGAATTCAGTTTAGGTTCTGGGAAACCATCCACTTCTGTTATACATCTTTAGCTCAAACTGATACCTAAATAATTTTATTTAAAAACATAGGGTGAGCATAAAAATTCCTAGTAAGGGGTTTTTAAATAAAAAAATATAACTTTTGAAAACATTCTTTAAACCATTCCATAAAACAATTTTCTTAAAGAAAAGCTATAACACATGTAACATATCATGAAAGCGCTTAATTAAAAAGACATGCTAACATAATTACAAGGGTACGTGATTCATTTATAGTCATTCTCATTTGGAGTAATAAATAAAAGACATTCTATCATGTAAGACATATTAATATATAAGAACAAATTAAACATCATGAGTAATGAATAATCTGAGTTTCACATAAGGGTGATAACATCAATTTCATACCCAGAAAACTAAATCACTAAGTGATAAACATATGTCATGCCATATCCATTTACTTTTCTAATACTCATATGTACTGGCTCTTAACCATGGATATTCCACTTGTCGAATATCCATTTTGTTAATTACTTATCTAACCCATAATGAGGGAATGTAAAATACTAGAAAATAATTCTTGTGTCAAGGAATCATTCCGGGGCCTAGGGGATAACTATAACCGGACCCCAATCCAAATATCCTCTGTAACCAGACTCCATCATGGAGAGCCTCTTTATCCAGACTCTAACCTAGAGGGTATGCGATAACCGCACCCCAAATCTGAGGGCTTGTATTCACTAGTCCCCAACCCGAAACATACTAGTCCAATACATTCCTCATATGTTCATTGAAATCTAATATTAAAGGTGTCCCATACCACTATGAATGTTTAAATTTTACTTCATATTACTCAAGGAGTCTCATACCGCTTTGGGTAATTTAATTTCTCATCTCATTTTTATGATATACCACATGAATGTATCATTGAGTACAACTATAATTAAAATGGAAAATGAAACCATTTAATACAAAAATACACAATATGATAGATAACATTGAAAATATGGTAGTAACGGTTTATCGATGGAATACATGGTTTATTACACATTTTTTGCACATGATACAATTATTAATGTACATCCAATAATTTTTAAGAAGGGGTTTTCCATATTGGGTGTTAAAATGATAAATCTTTAATTTAAAATCCTTATTTGATGAATTAAAATACATGTTATTTAATATGATGATAATAGTGTCAGTGATCCTGAAATTAGATTACACCACAACTTTACTAACAATAAACACCGCATTTTATAAAACATTAAGTGAGCATAACATGATCACATTGTTTAAAACACCCTTTTATCCTTTAATATATTTTGGTCAAATCAAAATTGTATATTATTTTTAATCATAAAACACAACAAGATCAATCAAATAATACCATTCAAACATGAAACTATAACAATGCAAATATCCATAAATGTTGTTAAGCTAAAAAAAGTTTGACCTACTTTATGGATTAGAACATAAAAATTTACATAAATACCAATTTGTTTTTCTTACACTAATATACATTAATGTCCCACCAATATTAATTACATCAATACATTAATTAAATTCTAATAATCCATACATTAAGTTAAAATTTTTGAAACTATAAACAATGTGTATATATGAGTTTCCATAATGAAACTAGGCTTAATAATTTATCATAAGTAATAAATACTTTTAAAAAATATTTAATAACCCATTATAACTTGATTAAAAACTAATACATGTTAGGTTTATAACATGTGTGACTGTATGTGTGTATATTTATATAAGAACATACATAATTTTGTAAAATGTTTTATACAAAATATAGTTCTTTTCATTTTGAGGTTCTTAAATTAACTTCGAAGATCTTGATTTGAAATCTTAAATCTGGAAATAATAGGTTTTTGTGAATCTGAGGGGATATATATTTATATATTTATATACACATATATATATGTTTACAAAACTAATTAGGTATATAAGGTATGAAAATATGATTTCATGAGGTAATTTTTCTTCTGGTCTAATAATACCCTATACCTCAAAATCCAGAAGCTCTAAATTGGGTAATGAAGGGTTCAAACATCAAACCACAAGATGCATATATATATATATATATATATATATATAAGTTGACATAAATATAAATCTTCAACTCAACGAGACATAAAATATAAATCCCCTACCATAGCACTAGGAGGAGGGGCTAAGGAAAACACTGTAGATCTCATATGAGACTTTTTGAGGTTTGCTCGAAGCCTGAGACGAAATAATTGAGGGGTCCATGGTGTTCCATGGGTGTGTTTTTTTATAACTATACCTACATATAATATTTTAACAAAAATTTCATGGGATCCGGGGCCCAAATAGATTATAAAAACACTAGGGGTCGGTCTTTGTCGAAACTGTGTGAAAGGAGGGGGACCATCGGCTGTAAAGGGTGGAGAAAATAGTGCAATATAGGGTGTAGGGGTACTGGTGCTGTGCACACCATGGGGAAGAAGGAAGTTCTATGGGAAGAATGTCGGAAGAAGATCAGATAGTCAGAATCAAATCCGGCCTTGATCTTATGGCTAGGGCGCGTCTGAGGTTTAATAAAAGTTGTGTGGCTCATATTAAATCGAAGTTTGATCAGATGACCCTAGATTGATGCGGAATTTTAAAAATCTTGGATGACCATGATCAGATCCGGGTTAGATCAAACGATTTATGAAAACATGGTGGTATTCTTCTATTGTTGGGGGTTGAGCACTGGATCTAGATCGACATCCCAGATCACGTGTGACATGATCCAACATCCCATATCCGGTTTCACCCTAAAAAACACGTCCCACATCTATATTGAGAGACGTTCGCAATGCCATTATATGCCTGAGTCTCTAAAAAATGGATTAGAAAAAATGCAACACACACATAGGTATTCTTATACATGGTCCCCCACCCCGGTGGGCCTTGGCCTACACCAGCCTATCTGTGGCCTCGCGAACACAGTGGCACACTCATGTGCTCCTACAGTGATATCATGCTCTTGTGCGCCCTTCGGGAAGTCTATTCCCACGTTCGGTCCGGCCCAAGCAGAGGTTGGGGGCGAGGCTCAGCCACATAGCCAGTACTGACCCCCTTGGCCAAATTATAATGGGTGGGCCCTAGGTGGCCTATTTTTTTTGTAAAATCCAAACATTCAAAGTTACAAATTCTTAAAAAATTAATTGATTTATTATAACAATACAAAAAATTTCTTTTTAAAAATGAATTTTATTTAAAAATTAAATGGTTAATGAATTCAAATTATATATTCTCGTGGATAAAAGTATTACTAAATTTTTTTACAAACAATTAATCTTTAACATACAATTTTATAGTTTTAAATTTAATATACCCACATGAAAATTGTTATAATAGTATTATAGATGTCAAATCATAGATTAATCAAAAACATAGTTTTATTAAAAAGAAATTAAACATATTTTAAAACACTGTTTAAACATTAGAAATGAAAATGTTTATAATATACTTGCAAAATGTTTTGAATTCTGTATTATATTTCAAAATCACTTAAGTGTAAATGAAAATATTACACAATGTACTATTAAATTTTTTGATTAAGGGTGGTTTTACAATTTTCAATACCTAACATAATTATCTTGAAATCTAAATTACACTCACATATTTTTAATTAATCCTCTTACAAGGCCAATAACTATATTAATGGCTGTTAGAATTCCATAGTCACCCAAGGTAAAAATCAAATTAGTGTCTTATAAAACCAAGCCTTATGGTGTCTTAAAAATAAATACAAAAGAAAAATATGGTTCAATTAGTACCATTGGTGCTTATAGTGGCTATAGTGGCTTTGTCCATTCTTTTTTCATAATGGCAGGTTCAGTGGAACAATATTATCTTCTTGGAGTTCTTGTTGTTTTTTTGTGGTCCCCTTGTAATTTTGATATTATTTTTAATATGTATTTTTGGGTAGAATGGTTTTTTGTGATCGTGGTACATTATAAACACTTCGTTGTCCTGTTTTATAAAATGCATTGTGATTATCTTTTAAATTTTTTCGGTTTAAAGAAATTTAAGAAAAACAAAACCATAATATTATCATTATATGAGACACATGTTTTAGGGTGTTACAGGAAATAAAATTCAAATACAACTATGAGTCATGTTTCATAAACGGTGGGATTTAAAAAAGGAGTGAGGATTTTTTATTTATTTCAATATTTAATAAATTAATAGAAAAAATAATTCCCTATTGAAATCTAACAAGTTGACTTGTTTTCTTTACAATTGTAATTTATTGGACTCATGGTGGTATCCTAAAATCCATTAGCAGACATCCTATACACTAACATTGGTGGGTCTGTAATCTTCATGTTTTATGTAGGTCACTCAAGTTTTTTATAATAGGTTATTTACCAATCCCCATTGGTAATTGTATGATTATTGATTATTTTACTTTACAATCATAAGATGTTTGTGGGGTTTATCTTTTGAGTTTTTTTGGACTGGTGTGGGTTGTGTAGATAATCAGCCTTTTTGGCCTCCTATTTTTATTGACCATTGTTTCACTATTTTATATTGCGAAATATTATTTACAAAATGATTTATTATGTGGAATAAATGTTTTATAGTACTATTTTAGTGATTCTTTATCTCTTTTAATTTTTTTTAAGTGCATTTTTATATCATTTTGTATTCATTATCATGGTTTCCCAATTTATAGAGACCTCTAGTTAGGTTCCTGGTTGTAAAAAATTATTTATCCAAGTTTTATTGACTGTGAAATCATTCCCATATTTTCATTTATGATTCCATGTAACTATTTTCTAGCCTAGTGAGATCTGTAATGTGCCTTGGGCCATGTGGGGTCTCAATCTAGGAAATGTGTTGGGTAATCAAGAGTCATTTATTTGCACAAATATAATGATGTTATTAGGGGTCTACAAGCTATGTACTCCATCTATATTTCAAAGAAAACAACCAAATATCAATACCTATATATTCTAGCTTTCAATTTCATATGGAATATATTAATACTCTAATCCAATATAGAGAGTTCAACGTTTGAATCCATATAAAATAGAGCTTCAAAATTTGATAATATATGGTTTCAATGATATAAATATACATCTACATTTATTCATACTATGTAAATACTATTTATAAAAAACATATCATTATCTTGAAATTAATAGGACTTCATTGAATTCAATTTGACTTGAAGGATTGTTGTAGAAATAATCTTCTTAAAATATCAACTTCTCTAGGGCCTTGAAGTATATCCTATGGTTTTTTATTTATATAATTTTTGGTAAGTAGTAACTTCTTATTCTCTATTAATATGATAACCCATGATATCAATGTGGCTGAGTAGTGTTTTGTTTGTAGAAAATTATTTTTTGGGATAAGTAAATTCTAACATATTCACGAATTTGTTATTAATCTTTTGATTATAACGAATAATGAAAAAAACATTGATGGAGTGATTTTTTTTGAGATCCATCAGCATTAATTTTATTATAAGTTTTAGGTCAGTAAATTCAACCATGATTAAAAATAGAAGAATGGAGTGAGACTTTATTAAAATCGATCCACCTATAAATAATAATATAAATGTATCCCTCTAATGAAACAATTATTAAAAAAATAAAAACTCATCTGAAAAATATTTATATCCATTCTTTTCTAGTAATGGATAAACTCATTAGCCTTAATATTATTATTTTTTATGAAAAATCCTCACACTAAAACTAATTCCACATATGATATGTTAGGATATTTATCATATTAACTAAAATAAATATTTAATATGGATATAACAGGATATCTCTATTTCATTGATTCTGTAATGGTAAAAACATAAATATAAATAATTTTCATTTAATTGACCTAAAAATTATCTGTAAAGAACTCTAGAAAATGCCTTCTTATTTCTAACAATAAAATCTAGAAGATATACCACCTACCATATTTGAATCTACTTTCCCTTTACCTATATAATCATTATAATCTATGTGAATATCAATTTATTCATTATCCTAAAAAAACGACATGATTTTTTGAAACTATAACAAATGAATTCATTATAGATATATTTCCCTTTACTCATACTCATTTAGATTAAATAAATGACACCATCTATGGGTTTTTTCAAACCATGATGGAATCAGATGATGGTATTCAATAGGCATGTGTCCCCATCTAGGGAAATTAATAAAAATAAACAGATATCATTATAATAAACTAATTGAAATAATAATAAATATTTTATGTCTAGAACCATTGAGATATATCTCCAATAAGATTGAATTCAATATAAACTCATGAAACTAATGAACATAGAGGATTTGATATTTAAGCCTCTAAATTAATTAGATAACCAAATGATATAATTATATCCTTAAATATAAACAAATTAAATAAATTTATACAAGTACTCTAAAAATCCAAAAATTTAGTATATCTAATGAAAAAATAATAATTTATGGAATAAGAAGTCTGTTGGAAAAGATACAAAAAGTGAAAACAATTACCTAGCTTCTTCTATTCTAGTACGTATAAAACGTAATTCCAAAAAATAATTAGAATGAGAATTAAATCATCATATATTATACCCTCTAGAGAATTCACAAATCCAATATACTTTAGAGTATATCCACTAAATAGTGCAATGAACTCCATCGAATACATCAACCGATGAAAATAAAAATCATGTGACAATTCTTTAATATATTTTTAATTCTTTTAAATCTGTAATCAAGAAATAATTAACACAATATATCCTATGATAAGGATGTTTTTCAACATTGGACTATTGTGAACCACCATTTACAATCAATGCATTCATGTGAATTGAATCATGTAATCTTTATATCATTATTGACCATATGAACTCTAAATCACATGCCTTCTACAGCCCTAGAATTGAAAATTTCCCCATGAGAATAATATTAATAAAATAATTGAAAACAATATTTATAAATGTTTTTACAACTCTACTAAGACTTGAATGATTGGGGGGCAGCTCATGTGACGGGAAATAATTCCCCTCTAAGAAAATTTCATCTAAATTATATATAATAGATCTAAAAACATTAATATTAACATTACACATTTTGTACAATATTATTTAATTTCAATAAATACTATTATTTATTATTTGGTTTAGATATTAATTCATAATTTATGATACTAACATGATTATTAATCACCTTTCTATTTTCATTACATCATTTATATAAATAATAATTACTCTAGAAATATCCATATGTGTTCAAAAAAGTTTAACATCAAAATTGATATATCGGATACTAGCATGTGAGAATAATGTGATTCACATCATTCTATCTAAATCATATAGAATAATGTATTACATTCTCTCGTTATACTCTTGAGAGAATATGGATGAATTTGTTTAATTCACTCTGTAATACATGAGATGATAATTATATGGAATATGATTTAAATGTTAAATAACTACGATAATTTATCTTTTATACTTATTTATTTAACTAAAACCATTTATTTAAGTCCTTTCATTTAATATTATTGTTTCAAAAAACTATATGGACTCTTTTTTACAGTAATTGTAAAAATGTTATTATTTTTTAGAATTGTATTTTATAATAATATATCATACATAAATAAATAATTATTTATTTATATGAAGTTAGGATATATCTAAGTGATCATTTATAATATCAACATAATCTTAAAATAATATCAAACCTTTAAAAAATAATTTTATTCATTTGATAAAATAAATAATATATTCAGATACCATATAAAAAAATAAACAAATAAATTTTATATTCAATAAAGATATCAATAAAAATAATATTTATTTATCTTATGAATAAATAAGATTTAAAATTCAAAACACATATTATTGTCTTGAATAATGAAGTTATTTAATTAACAATTAATATAACTGGAATAAAAATTATTCCCCATCATTGAAATTTTTTTCTTATTATTTAGATTAATGTAAATATAATTAGATTATGTGATAAACTATCCTTTTTTATCCTAACCCAAAACCTAAGATAGCTGTTGAGAATACCTAATGTTAATTCCCAATCATTTGGGGATTGAAACTAGTGTAATATATCAAAACATTCACTGATGTGATTGATTTACATAGTGGAGTATTTGTAATATGATGATTTCCAATAGAAATCCCATCATAACCACTCTATAAATTTGGGAATTAAAAAAATTGAAATAAATAAATTAAATAATAAAATTTAAACAAAAATGGTATAAGTATTTAATATTACCATCATCAGCCCGTAAGCACAAATCAAAAAAATCCAAAAATAAAAAACATAGTAGTAGATCATTAATATAAGATCCAACATATGGTTAAAGTAGTATGATATGAACCATTCATGGGAAATTACATTAAATATTTTCAGGTACATTTTACCCCTATTTTAATATCTTTTTGGTTACGGATTTTCTTAGGTGCATTTAAACACTTATTGGTTGTTTTGGGGGGTTTTGGATAGTGCACGATTGGTGCACGGTTTTCCCAAACTATCAGGTGTCCCACAGAAAACCATACATGTAGGAACCATGGGGGTAGTCACATTTAGGTAATGGTTTAACAAACTTATTCCTACCTAGGAGGAACTATGCACTTATGTGAGTAGGGGTAGATGATTTTTATAATTAGGCATCTCATCCATGAAATGGATTGTGTCATCTTTTAAAAAATCAATATTTTAATTAAAAATCACCGTACCACCTTTTTTAATTCATAATAAAACCCAAAAAACCGAACCATAATTCCCTTATTTTTAGGCTCCTAAGATGATTTTTAGAATCCTTGAACCTCTTTTCTTGATAATTGTTGTTCTTGTGAGAGAAATTGAATCCTCCCCAGTATGTGATATCTTCCTTGATTTTAGTTATTTCACTCTGTCATATATTTATATTCCTTTGGTGGGGGTTGAATCCAACCATTGTTGATGATATAAATCTAAATTTTAATGGATATTTTTTCATTGGACCTTGATACAATTTTTTGATCCCAAAACTTCATCACCATTGTGTTTTTGGACATTTTACCTCGAATAACTAGCGCAGGTTTAGTAGATGTTCATAAATGGCCCTAAAAAATGTTATCTATATGATAATTCCCAAAATCATGATGACGATATTATGTTTTTTTGTACCATTATATATCCACAGTGAAGTATTACATTTTCATTTAGAGAATTTAATTTAATCCTCAGTATTTTGCATTACCCTTCACAGATCTGATCGGATCCTTTGGATAATATGAGACCAGGTTTAATAGATACCCAAGGGGTGTTACAATTTTCAATGTAATGATAATTATGTAATGAAACCCATGAATTATAGGGTTTATTAAATTAAACAACTGTGAATGTTTTTTTTTTGACATTAAATTGTTATAGATGACTATTTCTTTTAAAATATAAGTATTAATTTGATGTGACATGATTGATGGAAGTTTGTTTAAATGGTTAAAGTGTACATTATCCTTTTTATAAGGGGATGTAATGATTCTTAATGGATGTGTTTTAAATGAAATGATACCATGTTGAATATTTGATAAATTTTCATTGATCATGATCCTGGATATTTGTAAATAAAAGAATGGAATTGGTGCCAGAGTGGTGCTCTTTGTTCCTATTATAATGGTGTTGGAATAATTATCCAAGTAATTATTATTTTGGTTCTCACTTTATTCTCTAAGTATGTATAATAATTATATCAGACTAAATCTCCAAACATCCATGATATGGAATTGGTACTAAAACCCCATTCTATTGAAATTAAATTTGATAAAAATGATAATTAAATCCTTTTTTAATTAATGTAATTATCTTATGATATAAGGATAAAAATACATAATGGGATGAAGTAGGTATAATTGACTAGGCAGTCACTGAGAACCTGAGGGCCGATGTGTATAATTCAATAATATTAAAAAAATGTGAAAATTTTAACTTTATCTTGACCTATTTATTTTCTCTATATACTACTTCATATATTATTAATGATTGGATACTGATTTAATCACTATTTTTGGTGGCCTATGGATTTGTACTCACATCTTACATGGGAAGCTGATTATTACTAGAGTATACTTCATGTATGTAGTTTACGATGAGGTAAAATGACCGACGTTGTATGGATGAGTTCTCATTCATTATGGAGCATGGATGAGGGGACTGAACATGATATCGGGACACATTTGTGAGTTTTTTCTGTGCATTTTTTTATTTTTACTAATCAATTGACACTTACATGGAATGAAATATTTACTATTTTAGTTTATAGTCAATTTCCCAATTTTATAATTTTTTTATCTGATTCCTTGTACATTTTGATCATTGTGTATTATTATCTTTACTGTTGAAATAATGATTTATAGAGGTTTTATTACATTGATAAATAGGTTATAGTTTCAATAAGTGTCATCTAATACCCTCATTACTAGTCAACAACCTCTAGTGGATGGGAAGACATGCTTGTGGTCATGTGGTGAATAGGCTCATCTCACCACTATGGGCTATATGGGGTGGGATGTTACAAAAGAGAAACAAGAAGATAAAACAAAAGAGATATAATACCTTAGAATTACCATTAAATTATAACTAAAAAAGGTCCCATGAAGAATACCATTATACTCCATTCTCCATTCTGTGTGTTTCATCTTCACATTCCATTTCAGCATACCCATATGAGAACACATATAATATCTTCCGAATCCAAGTGGAATATATATTTTATTATCAATATAATTGACATGATAAAATAATTCTAATTAAATAGTCTCCCTAAGAACCAAGCAGAGCCTTTACAATTATATCCATTTTATTTTTTCTTAAATACAACTGTGAAGATAAATATTGCATATAGATTTAAAAACAAGTAACATTAAGCCATAAAAAGAAAATTTTTCATCAATGATATAGATGTTACTCAATTTGAAATAAATGAAACTGATTTGTTTAGATTACTAAATATTAGACATAAAGGAAAATTTTGAAAGAAAAATCTTTATAAATATTCAATATTAACATATAAGGGAAACAACACAACATTCTACGTAACCATTTTCTAAAATGAAAATTACAAACTAATTTAATTTTTTATGGAAAAGTTATTACAATGAAACTATAAAAAATTACAATTATCTGTGATTGTATAAAATTATTAGACTCACATTAAATAATGATATGAAACCCTCAAAGATTAAGCATAATAAATGACCATGGTAATTAAAAACAAATATTAATATAAAAATACCTAGAATCTCAAGAAATAAATAAGAAAATAGACATTGGATATTTATTATTGGTTCCTAATGCAATTCAATTAAAAAAACATGATTTTAACTTACCTATCCTAAATTAGAGTCAGTATCCCCTAAGAAGAGTGTTGTCAATATTTGGGGCCACTATCAAGAGTGTAGTTATACACTAGTGCATCAATCGTGCCTATATTTCTCACCAAACCACCCAAGGCATCCCATGAAAATAAATGGAGGATATAAATCAATATGTAACATAAAGATATGTATATATATGATAAATAGTAATCACAATTCCCCCAAATATATCACTTTATATCCTTATAAATTAAATGAGGAAAAATGTTGATTAGTGAAAATATATTATTTTACTCCATAATTAAATCTATAAATTTGGAAACAATGGTTTTCCATGAAACTCATGAATACGTTTTTACATTGCATTTATGGATTCCTTATGAAAATAT
Organism: Viscum album; assembly: GCA_963277665.1. Lineage (NCBI taxonomy): Eukaryota > Viridiplantae > Streptophyta > Magnoliopsida > Santalales > Viscaceae > Viscum > Viscum album. Next base: position 2,069,403,454 of record OY728121.1, read on the forward strand.
CCAGGCTCATGACCAATTATAGGGTAGATTCTTTTTGGGAGAATTAAAACCTCAAACAACTATCTAAAATCATTTCATTCTTAAGTATATACGTAAATGTACCATGATATTATATAAAAAAATAAGTTTTTCAAAATTGGATATCCCCTCCATATTAAGTATTAGCCTAATAAACCCACTACTATTGTCATTTAATTACTCCATTTGACTCATAAAAATATAACAAGACACCAAAAAAGATTCACCAACTAGTTTTAATCATATTCTAAGTGAGAAACCATGAGAAGACATTGATGAAACCAATAAAACATATAAAATTCCAAAAACTATTACATTAATAATTTAGAAATATAGTAATAATGAATTACTAACAATAGTATTTAATTGTTTCATTGTGATTTGATACTAGGGTGGTGATATTACCAATAAAGAACATCTTCCTTAAAAAAATACATCATAGACAAAAATATATAACAGAAAAAAAATATAAAAATATCAACCTCTTGAAATCCCTATATTAGCATGATTTTTAGTAGTCTGAACTAGGTTATAATTTAATGGAATTAAATTTTGAAACACATTTTTAATGTAACACCCCAAGCTTCCATGGTACGATTCACTTTCAATAATGCAATAGCTTGCATTGTACGCAAGTTCCAGGTTCTAACACACCGCGACCAATCAAAGTAGCCGTTATTAATATTAATACCCACTTTTTGAAATTTTATAAATATTATTATTCAAATTGGACGTCATTTTTGGATTCGAAATATCTAAATTATCCTATGTTTAATTTTCATTTTTTTTGAGAACTTCCATTTTTTTATGAATAGTGTAAAATACTAAACTTTAATTAAAAACAACTTTTTTAATCAAAGAAATTTATAGTGATAAATTATTTTATTTAGTGGTTTTAAAGTATAATTAGAATATATTTTTACCATTTTATCCAATTGTGGCCATTATAATTAATTTCAATTTGAAATTAGACATAAACAATTGTCATTTTTTTGATATATATTATTTCCTAAAAACACGCTATTTTTTGGGACATCGAGAATTAATTATTAAACTAAGTAATTGAACTTATATAATTTTAATTTTGTTAAATATACATCATTTTTGAAGTATGAATATCAAATATAGTTTAGTGTGATTTTTTTTATTTTTCTGAAAAACATCAATTTTTGATTAATAGTGAAACCACTACGTGGTTGATAAAAAATTTATTTTTTGTTTAAATAAATTTTACCGCTTCTGTGAATTTAATTTCAAAAATATTACATACATGGTTTTAATTAGTATGTAAAATTTGGTTCAATGGGATGAAAATAATTCTTGGTGAATAGTAACTTTTATGTTTTGTTAATCGCGATTAAATGTAATTTGTGTAATTTAAGGTAAATATAATGATATAATAATATCTAATTACCATTACACTTGTTCTACCCTTATTTGATGACTCGTGGACAACCAAGAAAATCCATGGGTCAACGTGGGGACCCCATGGAGCCACTTGGGTAAGAAAATGACATTAATAACTTTTTATTTAAAATAAAAATTAAATTGTCACAAACATGTGTTGTTTTACTAAAAAAATTATTACATGGGGTTATATAATTTAAATTTTCAAATATAAATATTCACTGGAAAGATAAAAAGATTTCCTATTTAATGGTAATTTTTTTTATAATTTTTAGTCATTAAATAAATAAATTTATTTATGACACCATGATGATGCAGTGATTTCCTCATTAACGAATGATTTAAATAAAATGAAACTATAATGTAAAATCTAAGACATACTCTTGTCTATAGCCTATTTGATGGGTGGATTTAGAACCCTTATCACCTTATCCTCGAAATATTTCATTGTGGGACCTTTAAAATCCGAAAAATCAGTTCATAATAAAGTAACATTTCAATCTTTCCAAGAGTGCCCCTCCTCTCCTCTTATAAAAGCCCCCCAACTCTACCACCTTATTCAAACCATCAAATCCATTTGTCTCAGCCAAAATCTACAAAAATACATTCTCAACTTCCCTCTATTACTCCTAGAAGCGTCACTTTGGTCATAAATATTCCCAAGGAAGCCTTTGGCTCATATAAAAAAGAGTTACCTGATTTTAAGTTAATGTCTTCTCTTATGTTCTTTTGTTTTATTTTGCTTCTCCAAACCCTTAAACATAATTTATTTCTTAATTTTGTAACAACACCAGTATCTTAAATATACTATTATGCTATTATTAGAAGTACATGATTTACACTTACACACACCTTCGTCTAATTGTTAAAGAACATTCTGTTTCTATGGGTGGTGATTTACGGGCTCACTAAATGATGATTGTTCAATCTTATTTTAACACCTCTCATGGTGGACATTAAGATTTCACTATATATATATATATATGATATATATTATGTTTATGTTTTCCTCATGCTTTTATATTTCTCATTTATGGAATACCTTTATGATTTCCATTATGGTTAAACGCGATAATTTCATTTTAAGAAGTGCGGACTACCGCCCCCTCAAAGTTATTTGAATCATTAATGCCATATGTGGGACGTATAAATGATGGATTAAGTGATATTTTATATGATATTATACAGTAATTATAATATACCTTTATATCATTATGAATTCATTCCATTAAATACGATATAGAAATGAAAGTATCGTTCATGAGTACGTACAGCTTACCGTCTCCATGAACGTTGTATTTCATTTCTTACCTCTAAATGTTATGAAATATTATAAATGCATGTATATACTGGATATATATCATATATATGATATCTACATCATGAATATAATTCTGGATATAATGGATATTTTACCACATGAACAACTTGTAATTATAAGAAGTTTATTTTGACTCAAGTACCAAAGATCGACAAAACGACTGTTATTAACTTAAATAATTACATAATAACATGGTAATAAGTTATATAAAAGGAATAATGAAATTGAAAATCATTCTTAATAAAGTATAAATTAACTCAAGTTTATTATTCAGGAGGTTAAAGAACGATCGAGTCAAGTCGGACATGAGGTAATGAACTTCATCTCAATCTCCTTTCATTGAGGCATATTTTATTTTATAAACAACTTTCATTTATGCAGTGTATAAAACCATTTGACTTTTACTTTTGTTCCAAAGGAGACTTTTTATATGAATAGTTTTTACTATACTACTAAAGGAATGTTTTGTCTTACGTATGCGACGACAACGACTTCTCCGCCGCTGTGACCATTATTTGAGTTTCAGCTTCCTCTACAAGCCATAAATTTATTTTTTAAAATGAAAAATAAATACCAAGTATTACTTTTCTTTTATTTTAGTATTGAAAATGGGATTATTATATCAATGTTTTGTATTGATATCTTGTCATTGAAATGTGGAAATGTTATGTTTCCTTTATGCATGGTTTATGTGATATGATTATTTTATGGTTTATGATATGTTTAAACCTGTCCATATGTGGAATGCATTGGACTTAATAAGTGACTGGTGGAGCCAGCTATAGCTCCTCAATGCATCGGTAGGTCTCATGAGACAAACTAGTGTCTTGGCATGAGGCCTTGACAAAATATTATTTTTAGTCTTGGCACGACACCTTCGATATGTGGTTATGATAGTCTGGAATTATGCATTACATCATTATGAAAGTGGTTATTGATATTTCATGTGATTATTCGACTAGTAGAATGTCCATGTGAATATGTAAATGGAATTTTTTCATTTTAGTTTTTCCATATTATGCTGAAGTTCATGTTTAAAAGGCTTTTGTTTTAGTTATACATTTCCCTGAATTTTTATGTTTATTTATGAATGTTTCCGCTATATTGTTATCCTTACTAAGCATCTGAGCTCACCCCTTTCAATGCATTAATTTTTCTAGGATGTGATGAAGTATTTTATGAATGACTTAGATGGATAGTCTGAAGGGGATATTATTGTGGACTATGGAGACCATGTTATTGTAGTTTTTCACTTTATTATGTAATGTAACATTAATGAATGTATCTAGTATTTCCAAGGCTACTAAACTAATCGATCTTTCGAGACATGATCTTTTGTGACCATGCCAATTTTATGTAATAATTCTCCGACTCTGGGTAACTGGGATCGGGGTGTTACAGTTGGTATCAGAGGCAGTTTAGTATTAACCTTGGAAGCTAGATTTAGATAAACTCTCATTAGAGAACATAGCCCTAAGATAGACTTTGAGGATTAGTATAGAAGAACTTCCTAGAATTTTGGTATTATAAAGATTTTGTGAGTTTTCTGAGCAATACATCTCTGTTTGGATACGAGTAGGTAGAGGCAGCTCTAACACTGATGTACCTAGAGGTAAAACCCAAAACCACCTCTTTGAGCTAGACTCGAACGGGAACTGGTGCACGACAACGAGCCTTACTGCATTCTTGGTTATGACACCCCTGAGGGATATGCTTAGGATAATTCCCATATTCTTTACAAACCATTATGAAGGTTTTATGAGTATATACTTCCTCAAAGAAAACATTTTTATTATTACGGATTATATCCATAAACTGTTCAATTTATGTTAAGTGTTTTACAAGTATGATATTATGTATTTAGATTCATAAACTGATCTAGTTTATGCCATTTTTTAAAAATGGATCATAGTGGAAGGAATGGAAACCATATCAATGCATGCACTCCATGTAAGGATTTCCCTCCAGCTCAAGATAATTATAATGGAGTTGGTGATACAATTAGTGCTGATCAGCTTATCACCATACTGGGACAACTAACTCAGGTTATGAATAATAACCATAATCGTATGGAGCACCCTGATCTACAACATGGAGGATAAATGTTAGACTGCTTCATGAGGAAACAAACCCCAACATTAAATGGGAGTAAAAATCCTTTTGTAGCTGAGCAATGGATATATTCCCTAGAGAAAATATTTCAGTATTTAGGGAGTAATGAAAGAGAAAAAGTTTTCATGGAAGTTTACCGCCTCACAAGAGATGCTGATCAATGGTGGTCATTGATACAAAACACAAAGGAAGATGATGAAGTATCAAAAAAATGGGATGGTGGGAGTTAAAAGAGATTTTCCTAGAAAAATACTTCCCGTGTGACCATTGAGAAGATATGGAAAGGAAATTTCTGAGTCTGAGGAAAAAGGAGGATGAGAATGTCGCAAAGTATGAGTCTAACTTTACAAGGTTAGCGAGGCATACTGCAGATTATAAACATAACCCAAGAAGTAATATTGATCATTTCTTTTATGGGTTAAAACCACTTCTCCTTCGAGCTTTAGTATCACAATCTTTCTCAACGTACGAAGATATAGTCATGTGTTCTATCAAGACAGAAAAGGAATTCTATAAATCATATGACAATAAAGTAAAGTAACAGAAGAAGAGAATGGTGGAACAAGAGACAGATAAAGGGAAAAAGGGAAAGACAGATTTTCCATTCTGCAATAATTTTGGGAAGAATCACCCTGGTACTTGCCTAAAAGGAATGGGAGTTTTTTATAAATGTGGAAAAAAGGTCACTAGGCTCATGATTGCAAGAGAAAGAAAGAGGCTATCAATGTTGAATGCTAAAATTGTAGGGAAATGTGGCATTATTCAAATGATTGTCCTAAGAATCATGGAAACTTAGCTCAGAAAAGACCAAGGGATCAAGGTCAATCTTATGTTGTTAGTAAATTTGAAGTGGAATAATTAATGTATTGGTGATTTTTCACTCAAGGATTATATTCTTGTTATAAGAATAATGTGATATATATAAGGATTGTATTTCAGTACTTGTTGTTTTCATTAAGTTTTTAATATGATGAAGGTAATCATATTTTTAGGATCTGACAATAAGATAAACATTACTTTGTTTGGGGAATATGATGTACAAATTGATTTTGGAATTTCGAGGCCTTTTAGAGAAAGTCTGGATAGAGGTATTATGGATAACTATAAAGGTTGGAATGGATTAAGTTGAACATTGGATAGTATTGTTTAAGGGTAACACATTTCTAAAGATTATTTTTGGAAGATTATTATACTATAGTTTTAGGAAAAAGGACAACCTACCGGTCGGGGGATAACTCGTCGCATCGTACAAAGCTGTAGGAATCGAATCCACAACCATAGTGCGACATGCCTTTATTACCTACCACTAGCCTATAAGAAGTCCCTTGTTATTAAAAAATAGTTTTTCTAATCTAAATGGTATGTGTTAATATTTGGAACCTTGTACGATTAGGATAAATATAATATATTTTTGAGTTCTATTATCTTTTTGAGTGAAAGATGAGTTTGTGGTAGAAATTAGTTGAAGGTTGAAACTCTACTTGTCATGTATATGTATATATATATACCTCTCTCTTATTATATGAATAAATTAATTATTAAACTTTAGTAATGGGATATTAAAAAAATGTGTTATACTAATACCTTATGTTTTGTTGAACTGATGATATTTTAAATCACCATGGTTTGAAGGTTTTGAGGCCTTCAATTTTACACTTGCTTGTGATTGATGAACTCAATCACTCCATAAAAATATTTATGTTTTCCCTCAAATTATGTGTGTCTATTTTAAACCAGTGTTCTCCTAATCGAGATCACAATTTGGTGGTGACTTTTTCATTTCCCTTTCCCTCTTATTAAGGTTAAATTTTTTTAACCTTATTTCCGATGTGGGTTTTCCACAAAGGTATTTTTTATTTTCAACCTTTTATTTTCAAAGAAAATTTTTAAATTGCGAGGATTCAATTTATTGAAGGAGGGGAGAATGTAACACCCCAAGCTTCCATGGTACGATTCTCTTTCAATAATGCAATAGCTTGCATTGTACGCAAGTTTGAGGTTCTAACACACCGCGACCAATCAAAGTAGCCATTACGAATAGTAATACCCACCTTTTGAAATTTTATAAATTTTACTATTCATATTGGACTTAATTTTTGTATTCGGAATATCGAAATTATCCTAATTTTAAATTTTCGTTTTTTTTCTGAGAACTTCCAATTTTTTATGAATAGTGTGAAATAATAAACTTTAATTAAAAAAAAAATTTTAATCAAAATAATTTATAGTGATAAATTATATTATGTAGTGGTTTTAAATTATAATTAGAATATATTTTTAAAATTTTATCCAACGGTGGTCATTATAATTAATTTCAGTTTGAAATTGGTCATAAATACTTGTCAATCTATTGATATATATTGTTTCTTTAAAAACACGCTATTTATTGTGACAATGAGAATTAATTATTAAACTAATTAATTCAACTTATATGTTTTGAATTTTGTAAAATAGACATCATTTTTTAATTAGGAATATCAAATATACCTTAGTGTGAATTTTTGGTATTTTTCTAAAAAACATCAGTTTTTTATGAATAGTGAAACCACTAAGTGGTAGTTAAAAATCTGATATTTTCATTTAAATGAAATTTTACCACTTCTGTGAATTTAATTTCAAAAATCCGACACACATGGTTGTAATTAGTAAGTAAAATGTGGTTCAATGGGATGAAAATAATTTTCGGTGAATAGTAACGTTTAAGTTTTGTTAATCACGATTAATGGTAATTAGTGTAATTTAAGGTAAATATAATGTTATAATATTATTTAATAACCTTTACACTTGTCCTACCCATATTGGATGAGTCATGTCTGACAATGAAAATCCATGGGTCATCTTAGGGCTCCCATGGAGCCACTTGGGTAAGAAAATGATATTAAAAACTTTTTATTTAATGTAAAAATAAAATTGTTACAAACATGTGTTGTTTTACTTAAACAATTATTACATGGGGTTATATAAGTTAACTTTTCGACTGTAAATATTCATTGAAAATATAAAATGAATTTCATAATAAAGTATCATTTCATTGTGGGACCTTTAAAATCCAAAAATGAATTTCATAATAAAGTATCATTTCAATCATTCCAAGAGTTCCCCTCCTCCCATCTTATAAAAGGCCTCCACCTCTACCACCTTATTCACACCTTCAAAGCCATTTTTCTAGGCCAAACCCTGCCCAAATACTCTCTCAACTTCCCTCTCTTACTCTTAGTAGCTTCACATTGGGTAGAAATCATCCCAAGGAAGCCTTTGGCTCAAATCAAAAAGAGTTACCTGATTTTAAGGTAATGTCTTCTCTTATGTTCTTTTTTATTATTTTGCTTCTCCAACCCCTTCAACTATTTTAATTCCTTTATTTTGTAACAACCCATGTATCTTAAACATACTAGGAAGTTTTCATGAGAATTATTTGATTTAAACTTACACACACCTTCGTCTAATGGTTAAAAAACATATAGTTTCTGTGGGTGGCGAATTACTGCCTCACGAAATGATGATTGTTCAATATTCTTTCAACACCTCTCATGATGGCCATTAATATGTCACTATATTTATATATGATATATATTATGTTTATTTTTTTTCCTTATTCTTATTTATTTCTTATTTATGGCATACCTTTATGATTTCCATTGTGGGTAAACACGATAATTTCATTTTAGGAAGTGCGGACTACCGCCCCCTCAAAGTGATTTGAATCGTTAATGCCATATTTGGGATGTATAAAGGATGCAGTAAATGATATTATATATGATATTATACTGGAATTATAATATACCTTTGTATCATTATTATTTCATTACATTAAATACGAAATAGAAATGAAGGTAGCATTCATGCGTACGTACAGCTTACCGTCTCCATGAATGGTGAATTTCATTTCTTACCTCTAAATGTTATGTAATATTATAAATTCATGTATATACAGGATATATAAGATATATATGATATCTAAATCATGAATATAATTCTAGATATAATGGATATTTTACCACAGGAACAACTTGTAATTATAAGAAGTTTATTTTGACTCAAGTACAAAACATCGAAAAAAATGACCGTTATTAACTTAAATAATTACATAATAACATGTTAATAGGTGATATAAAAGGAAGAATGACCTTGAAAAAGGATCTTAAGAAAGTATATATTAACTATAATTTATTATTCAGGAGGTTAAATAATGATCGAGTAAAGTTGGACATGAGGTAAGGGACTTCGTCTCAATCTCCTTTCATTGGGCAATATTTTATTTTATACACAAATTTATTTTATGCGGTGTATAAACCCATTTTACTTTTACTTTTATTCAAAAGGAATCTCTTTATATGAATCCTTTTTACTAAATGACAAAAGTAATGTTTTGTCTTACGTATGCGGTGACAACAACTTCTCCACCGTCGTGACCATTATTTGAGTTTCGGCTTCCTCTACAAGCCATAAATTTTTTTCAAATGAAAAATAAATACCAAGTTTTACTTTTCTTTTATTTTGTTATTGAAAATGGTTTTATTATATCAATGTGTTTTATTGATATCTTGTTATTGAAATTTGGAAATGTTATGTTTCCATTATGAATGATTTATGTGATATGATTATGTTATGGTTTATGATATGTTTAAACCTATTTATATTAGGAATGAATTTGACTTAATAAGTGACGGGTGGAGCTGGCTATAGCTCCTCGATGCATCGGTATGTATCATGAGACAAACTAGTGTCTTGGAATGAGGCCTTGACAAAATCTTATTTGTAGTATTGGGACACGTCCTTAGCTATGTGGTTTTGATATTCTAGAATTATGCATTCCATCATTATGAAAGTGGTTATTGATATTGCATGAGATCTTTCGACTAATAGAATATCCATGTGAATAAGTAAATGGTATTATTTCATTTTATTTTTGCCATATTATGCTGAAGTTATTGTTTAAAAGGATTTTGTTTTAGTTATACATTGCCTTAAATGTTTATGTTTATTTATGAAAGTTTCCCCTCTATTGTTATCCTTACTGAGCATCTGAGCTCACCCCTTTCAATGTTTTAATTTTTCCAGGATGTGTAGAAATATTTTATTAATGACCTGCAGGGATAGTCTGAAGGGGATATGAGTGTGGTCTATGGGGACCCTGTTATTGTAGTTTTTCACTTTATGATTTAATGTAACATTTATGAATGTATCTAGTGTTTCCAAGGCTACTAAACTAATCGGTCTTTAGAGACATGATCTTTTGTGATCATGCCAATGTTACGTAATAATGCACCGACTCTGGGTAACTGGGATCGGGGTGTTACATTTAACCAGAAACACCACTATAGAACTTCCACAGGTGACCCAACTATCCATAACTATGGTATGTTACTGGATCTTCCTTTCAAAAAAATGCTTATAACACAAATTACAAAACTAATGATAGGTTATGGAATTTATACTAGATAAATATTATTAGATTAAATAGGATATCATTCTAATACCACCACACACCTACCATGATTTAACCAAATTTCTACTTATATGATATTATTTTCCTTCACCATTGATAAAAACAATATCAGTCTTCATAGAAACTACTTCATAGAGTAACTCACCTCTATGAAAACATTACTACCACTACATAAAATGTTTGACCAACGTATGACACATTGATATGAAGTTAAATATAAACCCCTATTTCTAAAACATTATTCCTTAATATAATCATTGAATTCAAACTCTAATAGATGTGGTCGTAGTTTGATGAAGTGATGAGAATACAGTAATAAATATTGTATAATATTCCTAAAGAAATAAAATCCCATTTATAAAAACACTATGACAATTTTATGTAAAAAATTATTTATGAACAATTACTTAATAAACTCCCTTGAATGTTCATATTATGGCTTATTCTAAATTAAATAATTTTACCACTTCCACCTTGGATCATCTAGCATAAAGGTAGAAAAATTCAGCTTTATAGAATCTATAATTTTGAGAATGTTAAATTTATTCCTAATATTCTCTAAAATTTATTCTTTCTAATGGAAACCATACTTCCACTATAATTGAGAATGATTGAAATTATAAAACAGAAAAACTTAATATATATGTTATTCTTGAAGAAAAAGAACAATTTTAAACAATTATATTGAAATAAGAATGTGATTCCATTTAGGTTATAGGTGTGATTAATTTTTTTCGAATTTTATATGTATTAATTTTATGAATGCTTTCTGGAATTGGTATAAAAAATCTATTTATTGGGGGAAAATAGGATAAGCGCACAATATATGCATGGTTAGTATTAACTTTGTTGTAAGCGTACAATGATAATATTTTGGTTATGGTAGATATTTCATTATTTTAGCATTGTTTTTATAATAATTTATCATTATTAGGTAATTTATAATTTAATATTTCAAGGTATAGCATCTACCACACTATTAGAAAAAAAATTCTAACCGTTCATCAAAATTGTGTGACCCATCTGTGATTCATAAAAATGGGAAATTACACTGGTTACCTTAGTTTAGTTTATATCATTTAAATACCTTATTACCTTAAACCAATTATTCCATGATGATCTGGAGGGTTCTCTCATTTGTACATTTGTGATTATCCTTTGTTCTATGTAGACTAATTTATGGAATTTTCCGATTTCAACTCGATTATTCCTCCCCTATCATGAACTATAATCAATATGTCTACCCATTATTTTCATAGTACACTGTTGGGTTGATATTTTTAAATCAATATGATTTTAAAATAATTAATGATTTTATTTATTAATTTATGATAGTGTGGAGTTGATTAATTTGATTATGATATCCATTTTCAATGGAGACTTGATTTTCTCTTTTTGTAAGGTAGGTGTGTGATTATAGTGGTTAAACCTCATGAAATTACTAATGGCCATATAAATATATATTTTTAAATTTATGAAAATGATTTGTTTAATATGAATGATTTTTTTTAAATATAATATTGGATGGAATGTGAATTGTGGGTATAATGGGTTTTCATTAAATACATATTTATGAATATCATGTTTTCAATGATGTTTTTCAAATAAGGGTATTACTATAAAATGTAATTACATGAATGGATTATTTGATAATTTACATGTGAAAATGATTTTTAAAATTATTACACTTGTTTAGTGGATCTTTTGAGGAAAATGTACATAGGGGAACACTTTTGTAACCTTGGGTGGATTGGGTAAATGATATATGTACACCTTGGAGAGTGTAGAAACACTAGGGGTTGTAACTGTGATACTGATTGACTGTGGAAGGACAAGGTATCATAGGATTCACATTAATGAAAACTATTATTCCAAGAATCTTCTAATTACAGATTACCATTAGGTAGATCCCATGGGTGTCTCATGGTTACTATTATATATTTATAATGTTCTATTTCTCATATGGTTATATTTTTAATTATGAATGTTTTCAATTACATACCTCTATATTGTCATTCATGTTGAATTCCATATTCTTTTTTACATTGATATGGTTATGTTTAATGGAAAAAATGATGATCGGAAATACTGTTCGGTTGAACTAGGTTCTTTCCTTACAAATTGGTATCTGATGAGAATATTGTTTTTGGATATTGTGGAAAGACCAGAGTAGTAATGTCATAAATTCTGCAGTATATGATGAATGGGTCCTATGCAGTTATCATTCATTTATGATATTAGGTTAACATGGATGGACAAGGAATATTTATTCAATATTAATATTTATTTTACCATTATTTAAAATAATATAATTTTGGGGTTTATTTATATGATCCTTTTTATGTCTCATGTTTTTTACTAATGACTTTATCTCTCATACATTAAAATCAGTTTCCCTAAATTTTTATTGATTCAGTGATTTAGTTTTAATTCTTGATGTTTATATTTATATATGGATATATGTTCATTATATAATCACTATTTATTGGTGGATGTAGTTTATTGGAAAACCATGGGTCTAGGTCAGCTGGGTGTTGAAAAACAAGAGCGTATGGTGGACCGTGATTTGGGGTTTACCAAGTTGAATTTTCATATTTTTCATTGTGAAAAATTAACTTAAGAACCTGAGATATGGTTTCAATGGATTGAAATAATTTTCCACATCAGGAATACATTAGAGGAATCAATTGTGGGTTTCTTAATGTTTATACATGATTGTATGAGAAGTAAATTATAGTATTTCATCATGAAATATAATTTGAATGAGGATATTACCTTGAATACATTCAAGAATGTATTAATTTAGTAGTTTTAACCCAAATCATTATGATTGGTGATAATTCAAGAATATATGACTGTGGATAATGGGGAATGTTTTTTTATAGAGTATGATACTCTTTTCATTGAGTTAGTTATCATGTCAACCAGTATTGTTTCTAATGACTACCATAATGATATGAGGTATTATAAGGGTTTGGGATTGGTATTTGTTCGATAATGATTTTATTCTACCTACAAACCATTTCAATGGTGGTTTATAAAGAAGCTATGACTAATTCAAACATATATAGGATAATGGGATTAGTTGGATATTGCCTTTTAGTATGTGGAATACATAGAGTGTCATCTAGAAAAAACAGGAAACACAGGTTCTCAATTTGTGTTATGAAGAGTTATAGGGGAATATTTATGCCAAAAAAATGTGGTTTTCTTCTTGTGAAGAGAGTATATATATACAAGTCCTAAATATTTGGTATCACAATGAATTTCCCATCATTTTGGATAATATTTTCATCTTTACATATTTTGTAAAATAGTGTCCTGGTGTTGTGGTTTAGTTACACATTTACCCTGGGCTCTCAGACTCTTTCTGATGTGAAAAAGGATTGTAAATCTGATTCACATGAGATGTGTGATACCCAAATAGTGATGAAATCTCAGGGAGGAGTTAAGGTGATATGAATTTATACAGAGGTTTATAGACTTGGTGAATCTTGTGTGGGGAATGATATTGTGAGAGGTATGGTTTATATTTAATCCCATATGTTCATGGATTTATTTGATACATGTGCATATTGTAATTTTATATCATCTAATTTTATTGAGATGCTGGGAATGTTCTCATATATGATTCCATTCATAATAGATCCTTCTAATCCAATTATAATAATGATGGAGGGAGGTTTTTAATTTTTTACGTTATTGGTTATGGTTACAAACATAGTGTTTTTGTTTTATTTTCTTTATTCTTGATCAGGATATTTTAGACCTCATTATTTTCATTGATAGTATGGTTATATTTACATCACAGATAGATTATTAGCTTCATAATTCTATCTCTTAAAGGGGATATACAATTTTTCATGGGGATTTGGATCCTAGATATATGAGAGTGATTTTTGATGTTTCTGAGTCTGGAATGATGTTATGAATGTTATCAGAGATGTTTCATGAAATTAATGACCAGTGTTCAAGTGGAACCGTTCCTTTTATGGTGGATGAATACATTTTGGTCTTTCATTTATGTTTTTCAATTATATATAAGAGTTAATAAGGAAATATGTTTTATTCTTATGAGAATCTCACCTTGTGATTCTATATTCGTAGTTGAAAATAAGGTATATGGAAACCTATAACTTCATATATATTAAAAAAATCATAATCAATTGTATTTTAATAACACATACTCATTTCCTAGGAATGATGACCAATTTTATGTACCAAGGGATTCCCAATGGTTTTTTGTAATTGATCATCATTAAGTGTTCAATAATTCCATATCATAGGAAGTGGATTTTCCTAATATAGCATTTATATCATATCAAATACTTTTCATATATATATATATTAAATTTTATTATATGTATATTGATTACATAAAACAATATTCCACATTATAATCGTATAGTACATAAATCATTGGAATCATTGATACATAAAAAACTTTTTCATAGGTGAACTACATAATCCCACACTAAGTTCATTATAACTATCACCCTTCATAGTCATATCATACATAATACCATTCTTCATATCCTGGGTAAATTAAACAAAATAAAGGGAGATCTAAGATGCTCAATAAGGGTAAATAAGGGAGATATCAATGATCACAAAAATCCTAATATTTGCATAATGGCATGAGAACACGATATTAACATATTAAAACAATATCATATATATAAAATATCATAAATAGGATTAATCACATAAATATTGGTAGCTTAGGTGACATAAATCTTAAATAAGTCAAATAATATGATCGATGAAATCATAATAATGGAATCAAACATTTATTTGTGGCATACATATAAGTATTTAAAATCAGTTTCTTAGTAATAAAGGTTCATTTAGAATACAATCCTTGTGGAATGAGTTCACTCTAAAAACCATCATTTAATTCAAGGTAAACTCTAAAGAATATCACAGTCAATAGGGTCACTTAATAAATTGGGTTCACATTCCATTCCAGTATTATTTATCTCTGTAGGTATCCATGTATACAAAATGTGTGAGAGGGATTTATAATTATAGTCCAACTAGCCACACAATTAAAATCCTACATTTCTATAACATAAGAATATAAATAATCAATCATATAAAAACTCGTGAATATGAAATTGGTTTCAAAATAATTGCATATTGAATAACTTATATTTAGGAAATGGGTCTCACAAACATTTCATCATGGCATAACCTATGAAAAAGAAATGTGTTTCTTATGTATTTTATTAATTCATCATTGCATAAGCCATGTAAAAGAAATTTATTTCATAAATATCATAACAAAAAAATAATAAACCATCCATAAATATAATAAGGGTTTTATCATTGGATCTTACCCATAGTAAAACTTAAATAACATTCAAATATGTCACATTAGGTAAAATTTCGTTTAAAATATATTTTTGAACTTTTTCAAAGGAAAATACTTTTTTTTGGATTAACTAATTTAAACTAAAAAACTCAAAAAAGTTAATGAAAAAATTTTCTTTGAAAATAATATTTGAAATATTTAATTGATACATCAAATCAATGAACTTTCATGACTCCAAGAAATTCCATTTCTGTCATGTATGTTAAAATAAATATTCTTTTCACTTTTTCAGAAAAACAAAATTACCAAGCTTAGATAATGGTATGAATATTAATTTTAAAAAATAAAAAAAATTAAAACATTTGAAAATATAAATTTAAAGACATATTGGATAATACGAAAAAATTATTTAAGATATTTATAAAAAATATGGACATGAAAATGAAATTATTTTTGACCAAAGATAGAAATAAATTTGATTTTACATAACACATTTTTTGGTCTATAGAGTTCTTAATGAAGTGAAATTTAAAGTAATGATTGTATTCTATAGACATAAAAATTGGATAATAAAATACATGATATTCTTGAGAGGTATAAAATTAATGTCCATCATTAGAAACATATTTTGAAACAATCCTAATAAACCGTGAGATTGCAACAAAAACACATACCACATTGGTATCTTATTAATCATAACCGTCATGAATAAAAAAAATTATATATATTTGTAAATCCCCATTATATTACTAATATGAATCATAAAATACTTTTTTGGCCAATTATCAAACCACGAAAAATAAAAAAAAATTAATATGGCATGTGTCCCAAAGAAAAAATAATGGGACGAAAATCTCATACCTCATTTCTGACTTCCTTCATATGTGTCAAACATACAATATAATAAATAAATTATTATTGAAAATATATTTCGAAACCATGATCAAATATAAAATTTCATATATTACATACATATGTAATTTAATCCTCCATTTATTATTAATTATTTATTAAATTTATTGTTTCAGGTGATAACTACTTTGTTTTTCATATTAATTTTGGTTCATTAGATGTCTTTGTACTATGATCATGGATACATAATCTCAAAAATTTTAATTATGATATAATTATAATATATATTCAATTTTTTCATATTTATAGTCATCTATATATTTCATATATAGAGAAATTAATTACATTACTCATGAAGATGGTAGCTCGTAAGTATGCTTTAATGCTACTTTAACATTTCTATGGATCGAATAAAATTAAAATAAATAGTAATTAAAAATTAAAATATAATTATTATATCATATATATTATTCAATTCCATCGTTATTAACACCCATTTAATTGGATGTGAAAAACAAATTGCATCCCTTTATGCATTTGGTAGTGAACACATACGCATGAGCGATGTTATTGTCTTCCAACAGATTAAAAGATAATATCATAGATGTGATTTCAAATTTAAATAATTAGAAATATTTAATATTTAATATATATATATATATAAACTAAATCAAACATTTTATTAATTTGTGATTGAATTTGTGGAAAAATAATTACATCAGTTCATGTGGTTACAACATGTCGTACACACAGTCGACAGTTTTGGTCCCATTTGATGGAAAGGGATATAGAAATAAGTTAATGAGTGAAATCAATAATGTATCAATATATTTAATAAATTTTTATATAATTTAATAATAATTTAAGAATTTTTGAAATATGTATAAGAATAAATAAAATTAAAATGCTCAGTTAAGAACGACGCCTTTTATCTGAACAATCTTTTTGGATTTACACGAGAATCATTCCATGGGGGTTTATAATAAAAAAAGTCCCTAATGATTTGGAAAGTAAAGTAATAAATAAATTTTGTTACATATTTTTGTATCTAAAATACTTTTAAGTGTGAATAAAAGTGGAGAGGAAGTTCCCTTTTATATGTGACGGGATGTAGCTTTTGTAATTTCTTAAAATATTAAATTAATATAAAAACAATTCCTTCATAAAATGATGCAAATTGATATAATTAAAATATAGTATAAATATGTCTCAAAATAATATCATCCATTAAAACTTTTACATGTTTATATTAGGTTTTAATAATTATCATTTTTTATTAACCCGCATTAACCATTATTTACAATTATTGATATAATCATGTTTATAATCATTAAGGCTCATGATAGTCAATATAAAAGGGTAATTTTCAAATAAATGGACCAAGGGTGATATTTTAAATGATATCCCAATAATTTTCAAAATATAGGATTTTTATGAATTTTAAATCATTAGGTAAAATATTATTTGTTATAAAGTATCGTTAATGTCATTTTTGGAACTATTTATCTAATTATAATTTTAAAACAATTTTAAATTAATGAAATAAAAAAAATAATCACTTAATAAAAAAACTAAATATCATACTTGTCTAAAAATTATCGAAAACAAAATTCATTGAATTTATATTAATATATATATTTTTTAAAACATATGTTTTATATTTTATTTTAATTGAATAAATATTGGGTCATCATTTCATAAGAATTTAAATTAATTATTTCCTTAAAACAATTATATGTTTATTAATATCCATAAAATAATTTAATTTTTCTTAAAATAAAAATTAATATATATTCACAAAATTTTTTCACTATGTGTATACATAACATACTTTTAAAAGTAAAAGTGTGACTTTTATTCATTATATAAATAATTATATTAGTCACATTTATAAAAACTTATCCCGTTAAAAATAAATATCGTGAATAAGGTCATAATTGTTAAATAACTTCAATACAATAAGAATGTATATGAAAAAAGTTGGGCTTACCTGTTATTTTTTACCTCGGTTATGCTGATTTACTCATTTACCACAGTGACAAATTTTTACTATTTTTACTATTTTTTTGTAATGAAATTATTTTTACCTTATTAAATAATATTAATTTCATTGATTTCAAATATAGAATGAATTTTGAAAAATTCCACCCCTTTGAATAGTATAAATTTATATTATAATAATAACGCAATGCATGATGGAAAATAGTTTCCCAATGAATAATTGACTACTAAGTCTAAAAGTATACTTATATAAAATTAAAAATATAATTTTAATTCATATTATTAAATTATTACGAAATAAAATAAATTTATATTAATTTAGGATAAAATTAAAAATATTATTTTTCTTTTTAAAATAGATGAATTGTTAATTTAATAATAATCAATATTTTCATTATTATATGAAAAATGAAATTTTTCACAAAAATACAAAAATTTTCCCTATGTAAAATTTGACATTATAATTTATTAATTTTTTTTATAATTAAATAAATTATAATATTTTTATAAATTAATTATTTTTTCACACATAAACTGAAATAAAAATAATCATTGATGAAATTTTTTTTTGGAAGCCTCAAAGTACATCACTAAAAATTGAGTACTTATTTATTACGAATAAATAAATATAAATATATATATATTTTTATATCATAATGTTTGTATTTTTATTAATATATCCAAATTTAACATCTACTTTATAATAGTAAGGTTTAAAAAAACTAATATTATTATTTGGATAGTTAAAACGCAATGTTGCGTGTAAGAAAATCTATTAAAAGAATATAATTTATTTAAAGAGAAATATATTCTAAAATATAGGTGTCTTACATTATCCCTGACCACATATTTATAAATATGTAACATTCACATTTAAATTTGGATCGAAAATCAAGGGTTTGACATTTGAAAATTACATTGTGAAAATCACACATAACAAACAGGGTTTATAAAACATCCTCTTAAAAAGAGGGAATGTTATGTAAAAAAGAAAATCTATAGAAATAAAAAATTATGTGCAAAAATCTGATAACATTTGTGAGAAGTGAAAATATATACTTTGATGACAAAAATAACACCATAGGAAATATAAAAAATGATAGATTACATGGTCATGAGAAAACTAAAAACAAAAAAATCATAAATTTGTGTTGGGTGAAAAGATCATCGATTCATTGGAAATGATGGTAAAACTATAAAATTTTATTTCAAGATATTTTCTCTAGTTTTGAGGGTTTATTTTACTATAATGATAGTGAAAATGATAAAAAATAATTAATTCATTTAATTTAGTATCATAAGAACAATTTTATCATTTGGTGGTGCTTCTATCAATTTCTACATCACCCCTTCCTATAAGAAATGAATATTGGAGATGACATCATTCATGCCTCAAAAACCAAAATTAACTTTTAACATAACATATAATCAATAAAATAATGATAATTCATTCCTTATATATGTAGGTATCATCAAACAGTAAATTATTTTCATAAGTTACCCAATCATGATAAATATAATACATTAATATATAAATACTCAGAAATAAGAAAGAAAAAATATACATAAAATAACCCACAAGTATTTAACATTAATTCACATCATAAATATGTCTAAAAAATATATAATCAATTTATATTGAAATTATATCACTGAATTCACATAAATAACAAAACAATAATCCCTCAAATGACATAAGGTATCTCTTCATGTCACATACCAAATACTTTAATACCTTGATCATATATTCTCAAGAAACATGGTAATAACTATAATTACAATAAATATTCAATTAAAACATACTTTTACCTAAATATTAACTCTCCCATCATTCCTTAAATAAAATTAGAGATTATAAAATATAATCCATAAATGAAAAAAATCTATAAACTGCCTAAACATTGACCTAAATATCTACTTCATAAAATCACTAAAAAATTTCAAATTAAGTAATTAAATCCCATTTACATTATTAATTTCAATATTCTACATATCTAATATAAACATTATTTTCTTTACCTTGGTCATATATTAAGCGTAATATTACCCTTAATCCAAAATTATCACCCTAATATGAAACCACTTTTCTGGAATATTAGTACCATTCCCCATATGCTTTCAAAAAAATAAATAAAAATACTATGAACCAATCCATATATTTTTATGAGTAATATACCAAAAAAATAATTGACATTTAACCTATAAAATAGAATTATAAATTCCTAATATAAAAAAAAAATCAATCCATCGACATCATTTATTTTCATTAAAAAATTACTTCCTTGGCCTATAACATAACCTCTAGAATTGAAAAATGACATTGATGATTCCAAGGTTACAAAAATTTTAGTCAATTGACAATAAATTTATCTATAGGAGGAATTTTTTATCTCTATTGAACTCCTCACAATTCCTAGAATATTAATTTTTTTAATTAACATCTTTTCCAAACATGAAAATTTTTATTATTCCATTGAGACAATATACTAGGTGTCTCATTCCTAATTTTTGACATGATGTAAATTGAACTCTCTATTCTACATGAAATCCACCTCTAATCTCTTATATGAATCCATCCTTCTCTTCTTTGGTGATATTGATACTGGGTTAAGATGCAAGTTATTTTTTATATATTTTGATAATAGATTTTGTAAAATAACAATATAATTCGCTTCATTCATAATCCTATTTGGTTTCTCACAATCACCATATAGTCTGAAACATTCATTTTTAACATGATTGCTCCTGATTCGAACCATTGACTAAAAATAAAAAAAATCATATTATGAGAAACAATAATCATAGTGGGAAACCATATAATCATTTATAGAAGGTCAAAATTAGGAGACCATCATTACAATATAAGAAAACATAGGTTAAAAAAGGTGTTTAATTATCATCATACATTCAAATCCTTCATTATTGATTGTAATGAAAATTTAAATTAACCATATAATTTTACACCAATAATGTCAAACACGTTTCCCATTATGGGAACACTCACTTTTCACCAAAGTAATGGATAAGATGTACTCAACAAACTATTTTTAGGGTTATACCCCTAGATGAATCAGTTCCAAAACCACATCCACTTTTAATATATTAATAGGTGTGTTTTCATGAAAAAACTCACAACTTTATTTATCATAATAGAGGATATTCTCATTTATTTGGGATTATCTTAACGATTTAAACAAAATTTATTTCATCCTAATTTCAGAAGGTTTAGTAAACCTTCATACAATACTGACTATAGAAACCCATTATTTTCCTAAATATATATTACATATTTTTAAATGAATATTTATTACCTATGGTCAGGATCTAAAGATGAATATTATTCGTATTATATCATTTGAAACATGGACAAAAAAATGGTTCAAAAGTGAACTACATCATCTCCCGCAATGTTTTTCCTCACTATAACTCTTCTTAAACATACCATACTAAATACCATTATTCATATTCTAGTTAATGGAAATATTAAAAAGGTTTATATATGATTCTTAGTATGTGTAAACTAGGGGATTTTCAACGATTATATAAGAAAATAAGGAGAATATGGGTATGAGAACATGCTCTTAGAATTTGAAAACCATACCCTGCAAATCAAATATTATAATATGGAGATACAACATAAATCATAATATTTTATAATAAATTAATCAAAATTTATTCAAAAAATATGATCCAATAGATCATAAAAATGTTAGATGATATAGATTTTTTTCATAACTACAATCATAGAAAATCATTTACTTAGTAGTAAAGGCTCATTTGCAACTCTATCATAGTGGATTGGGTGAACTCCCCAAACCAACATACTAGTCAAGGATCACTCTCCAGACTATCATATTTCATATATTCCCATACGAAAATAATTTTACTCACCATTACATTCATGTTTATATAATAGTATATCCATATTTACACAGTTCATTGGAGGGATATATAATTCTGGTCCCATCTTTCACATATTTAAAATCATCCATATGTGTTCTACAGGATAATAAATCATTCAACATACCATAACCCAAAAAAATAAATGTTTTTCATAAAAATTTCATCATATCATATCCCATTTAAATGAAATGGGTTTCATAAAAACTTTATCATTGCATTACCCATTGGAAGAAAATAGTTCTCAAAAATATTTCATCAATTCATAATAAAATAACCTCTGGAAAACGAATGAGTTTCATCAAAAAATTAACATCATAATAATAAAGCATAAAGGAAAATAATAATGAAGTTTTCATTAGGTAACACACCTAGAAATATTTATGTAACATCCAAGGATGTAATCTTAGAATAAAATGTCTTTAAAATACCTGTTAGAACATTTATTGACGAAAATAACATTAATCATCGAAATCAGTTATTTAAATAAAAAAATTTCCTAAATATTTTTTAATTGTTTTTTACTAAAAATAACCTCAAAAACATATAAATGAGTCTTTATTTATTTGAACAATCATGATTCCTAGAATCTCTATTCATGGATTGTATGTTAGAAAAAATATTCATTTAACATTATCAGTAAAAAGTAAAAAGGAAACTCTCTAAGAAAATATAATCATGATTAATTTAAAAACATTTTTTAAAAAGTAAAACATGATTATTAATTAATTAAAACAGTCTTTATATTATACTAAAATGTTTTTTTATTTTTTTTAAACAATGGGCATTGAAGTGAAATAATTTTTCATTCAAGAAATAAATAATGATGATTATCCTTTAATAAAATTATTCTATTTGGTAAATAAAAAGTGTGAAATACCATTAAATCATATATAATATATAATTAACCAAATTAGAAGAAAATTATTTTGAATACAAGGTGGTATATCATAAATTTTCATTATCATAAAAATAATTATAAACACTCCAGTGAAATATTATGATTGTAACATAAAATCATTACATATTAAAAACATTGGAATCATAAGAGACGTGAATTAAATAAAATTATATATATATATATGTGTAAATACACGTTAATTCTATAATAATAATTATAAAATTCATTCATTAGAATTGTATACCCCATATATAATAAATAAGCAGTGTTTATGGATTGTGTCTCATAGAAATAAAAGTGATACGAAAATCCCATACGTCATGTACAAATTCATTCATACGTGTTTGAAATTTTTATATCATAAATATATGATAGAACAATTATCATGTATATTATATAATACATGACTTACTTTTTACCTTTTATCATTAATTTGTAAACATGTCATTACTAAAATCATTGTTCATGGTGATAACTACTTCATCGATGATGTTTGTTTTGGTTTAGTAGTTTTTGTCATTTTATTTTACCATGGATACATCATAAATAGAATTTTAGTTATAATATTTTTATCATATATATTAATTATATACTTATTTATATTCATCTATTAATGTTATAGATATAAAAATTAATTCTAATTAACATAGAGATGGTAGAAAGTAGGTACAGATGAATGTGGTTTTTCTTTTTTGAAGGTTCAAATGAAAGAAAGGTAAAAAATATTTTATCATTTAATAATAATTATAAAATCATATAAATCATATATAATATTAAAATCCATAATTATTAATACCAATCATTTGTAGAAGTATAAAATGATTCACATCACATCGTAGAAATGGTAGAACACACATACATATGAGATACATTATCATTTGGAAAGAGAGTTTAATGAAGGAAGTTAGATATTATTTTATAATTATAAAAGAAAAATTATTTCACAAATATGATAAATATAAATTAAATCTATGATTAAATATATTCATGAGATATGGTGATGGAAAAAAAATTATATCGGTTTTTGAGGTGGTAGTCCCCTGTACCTATGACCGACAATTTCTTTTTTCATTTATTGAATGAAGTGGTTGATATTGTTTATTACATTGAAACATTATAATATTAGTATATTAAATATATTAGTGTTATTATTTCTTATTATTTTAATAACATTTAAATTATATGAATGAATAAAAAATATGAAAACAGCCAGTTAAGAGTTATTTCTCTTCTCCAAATAAAATCATTAGGTTTACACAAAAATCCTTCCTAAGAGGGTTTCATAATATAACCATGGAATCCTGGAAGTGTGAATGGATGTAAATAAAAGATTTTGGTAGTTATTTTTATAACCAAAAACTTTTTCAATTTTGAATAATAGTGCATATGAGGTTCTCCTTTATATATTAGTGGAGGGGAAGATTTATAATTACTAGAAATATTTAATTAACATAAATCACATTTCATTGAAAGAATCCTACAAAATTATATATTTAAAATATTGGATTTGAATGGATTGAATTAAAAACATCTAATTACATTTAGAAAGGTTCATAATAGGGGTTTACTATAATATTTTTGTTTTGAACATTATTAGCCGTTATTGAAAATTACCCCTACTATAGAACGGGGTTTATCTGGTTCTAAAGTATTAACAGTGCTTGATGAAAGCACATTTAAAAACCCACTTTCATAGCACTATAAAATGAATTATTAAAAAGGGATATTTATCCGCACTTGTAAAAAAGGGATGATAGTGGCCCTCCATTATCCATGTCTGTAATAAATCTCTAATAAAATAAGAATTTATCAATGATTCTAAAAAAGCACTCATAAAGGGGGGTCATTATCAATGCTTCTAAAAAGCACTGATAAAAGGGTGGCCTTTATTAGTTCCTTGTTAGAAGAACTTATAAAGACCCCCCTTATTTTTTCTTTTTTACCACTAATGATAAATAGTATATTTCCAAAAAACATTTCATTAACGGACACCCATAGAAGAATTTAGGGTCTTTTGGATGACTTTAGGGACTTTTGGGGCCTGAATAATGGTGTTATATGGTTGATATGGATCATTATGTAATAAAGACCTTCACAATCTATGATTTTATTTGTGGTAGAGACAAAACAATAAATTGGTTCAGATGTTATGGTTGTTTTAAATGCTGTTGAATGTGTTAAAATACACTTAAAACCCCTAAATTCCCTAAATCCATAAAAGCCCAAAAACCATGAAAAGATTTTAAATTTGATCAAGGAGCCTTTTTCTACACTACACCCCATTGAATTTAAACTTATGAAATTATATTAAATAAAATAATATTTAAATCAATTTATAATAAATGCAATAAAATACATTACAGTTTCAAAAGATTTTGAAATCAAACTCGATCTTCAAACAACAATAAATTTTGTCCTCGGTGTCTGTTTTTTCTCTACCATATATCAAATAGATTATTATAATGAGATATATTCCATAAAGAGACATGTAATGAATTATATGAGTGATATGTAGTTTTAAGTCTCCAAAAATTAATAGTAAGCCTCCAAAACTATGATTTTTGTAACTGACCCCCATTTCTTAAATTTGCAATGACTATAAATTTTGATATGGGTATCTGTTTGGATTTTACATCAAATAATATTGAATTTGATTTCTGGATATTCTATTTGAATGGTTGTGGAACTGAAAAACAATCCTAGATAGGAAGATACTTAGTTTTACAATTTTTATGGGTTTTAGATATTTTAGAGTTTCTTAACGTTTTATGTGTTTTAATAGTATTTAGAGTTAATAACCATTTTTAAAAATCTATATAAATATATAATTATTTTAAAAAATATATATAACTATATAAATTGACACATAGGTATAAATATATAGATAAAAAATTATAATTAAATATATAGATATATCATAAAATGTAAAAAAATATTATAGGGGTGTAGAGAAGGAGTTGGTGTATAAGATGAAGGTATCATGTACAAAACATGATTGAGGTAGGGAAGTGTGACAGTGTATAAGATGGAGGTCTTAGGTTTTAAACTTTTTGGATGTAGGGGAGCATGTTGGGGGTGGGATTATCAAAATTACTACTAACGGGGTGGGGGAAGCCCTGACAAAGGATGTAGGGGAAAGGGGATGTGACGATAAACTGGGATGTGAAAAAAAAATATGCTTTATATGTGGGGCCTTTATCATCACTTTCTTTGGTCCTATTATAGGTGAATTTCGATAGTGGTAAAAGATATGCTGATAATGGCGACCTTTAGAAGAGTTAAAATGAATTGATAAAGTACCCCTTTATCAGAACTTTTTTAGAACTATTAAAGAGGACCATTATCAGAACTTTTTACGAGAACTAATAAAGGCACGTCCTTAAAATTTTTTACATTATCAATGATTATATAGCACTGATAATTATCTTTTACTAGTGATCCTAAATGTCCTATTTTCACTAGTGTACCATGATAACAATGTTTTTACTATTTTGGTTCATGAAATTAACATTAAAATTACCATTGGCTATAAATAGACTTTGGTTAATATTATACACCATACAAGTATCACTTTTATAATGATGGGATATTTATGAATCGTAATTCATTTAACTAATTATTATTTATTAATAAATATCATTAATATTATTTGTTGAACAATTCATTTAAATTTTATTTGAAAACAACATTACAACAATTGAATTCGAATAATATCCTTCAATAAATTAGTAAAAAATTTTATTTGTCTAAATAATTTTTGGGACACAATAATTCATTCAAATTATATTAGTTTTAATATTTTTAAAATCATTTATTTATTTTTCTATAAATTTAATAAATATAGTGTGAGAGTAGGATAATAAATTAAGGAAATTATTTCATTACCCAAAATTATAAATGGGTTACCATCATAAAAATAATTTCATTATGATAAAAATGACAATTAATATTCATTCACAACATTATTTTTCCACACTTGAACCAATAAATGGTAATTAAAAGAAAAATTGTTACATTTTATCTTTTTCATTGCATATATTTTAATACAGGTAAATTTTCATTAAAGGTGACCCAAAATATATAAATATTGGTCCTAAGGTGAATAGAGTATAAATAAATTCATAAAATAATATTTTGTATGAAATATGGTGTCCTTTACACATTGTTTTAACCATTTTTAATTGAATTTTCCCTTTTAACATGGTGAGGAATTTTAATTTTTTTAGTATTCAATATGGAAAAAATTATATTACTTATATATAATAATATTAATTACTGTGATTCCAAATATGGGATCCATTTAAAAAAAACAAACTCTATAAATAATATAAATTCAATATTTAAATATCATATAAATCATGATAAAAAATGATATTCTTGAAAAAAAATCATTTTATGTCTAAAAGTCTTTTTTTACTGTGATCAAATATATTTTTTATTTAGATGAAATTAATTATATAAACTATAATTATGGATCCTTGTTTCAATTTTCTACCAAATTAAAAATATAATTGGTCTTTTCCAATGAAAATGCATTTCAGTTTTTGAACAATTGGCAATTTCAGTATTAATAGAAAAATCTACATTTTCATAAAAATCCAAAAATTTCACAACAAGTTAATTTTTAATTTTTATTTATAAAATTTTGTTAGTGATTCATAATACAAATTTTTAATGTGGTATAAATTAATTATATATTAATCCCATAAAAATCAATTAAATATATTTTAATTAAAATACATTTCTGAATCCAAAAATGTACTCATAAAAAATTGGGTAATTGTTTATTAATAATTAATAAAAAATATAAATATTTTATAAGGTGTTTATTCCTATTCGTACAAATAAATTTACCAGATTGTTTATAATGGGCGTGTTTAAATAATAATGTTTTAATATTATAATGTTGTGTGTTAAAACACGATGTTCTGTGTAACGTATGATATCAAATAAATAAAAAAAAATTAAGAGAAATATATTCTAAAATATTGGGGTGCTAAACATCGGGATATCATATATACATTTTGATTATATTTTTATATCATTTGTCCTTACTAACACTTCTAAGGTATTTTGAAATTTAATAAATCATATCATTTGTCTATTTTTGGAATTATTCCTCATTGTTTTTGTGGATAATATTATGTTTTTTTAATGTTGGAGGAAGAAGATAAGGATCATTTAGAAATAATCCTCATAATAATTTAAGAACATCATCTATTTGGAAATATTTCTAAATTCATATTTTGGTTTCTAAAAGTTAGGTTTCTAGGCCATATTTTTTTTGAGAGGGGCATCTTCATCTATCCTAAAAAGTATAAAGTTCCAATGTCTTGAGGGAAACCAAAAAATGTTTTTGATATTCATAGTTACATTGGATATGATGGTAGTTATATGAGTTTTATTCTGGATATATCATAGATTTCATCTCATAATGCAGATTTAACCTCTAATGGTATTAAGTTTTTATTTAATTATATGTGTTAGATATCATTTTTGGACATAAGTGTGTGGTTGACATTGAATCCAATACTGATTCATCCATTATTGGGATCTGATTATTATATTTTCTATGAATCATTGGTATAGGGTTAGGATGTGTGTTGATACAGGAAAATTATGTGCGAAATTATTTCTCACAAACGAAATCATCAATAGATGATATATCCAAAACATGATTTTAGTTGGATATGAGTTTTCATGCTCCCATGAATTAGCACAAATAAATATTTATTGAGTGGATTATTATGTAATTTGTTCAAAATATCAAAAATTATGTATTCAAATAGAGAGACATGAACATATAAAAGATATTATTGGTTTAGTATCGTCGTAATTTTGATTTTTAGATTTCATATAAAACTGGAAAGGGGAATGTGGTCACAATTTCGTTTAGTAAAATGTTAAAGACTCAAGCCTTTAAGGATTTAGTGTAATATTTGTACCTAATGAGTTTATTAGATGCTATATTTTTTGAAGTGAAAGAGGATTATGGGAAGGTGTTCTTAGATTGTGTAAAATGTTATTCATCAATATATTATCATCTCTGGATTGGGATATAAATTTACATTTATTGTCAAAATATTATTAGAATCCAAAATGGTGGGGAGACCACATGGGACTAGCCTTAGAATCTAGATGGCGTTTTTGGTTTCTAAGGTAGATTGATCACTTCAACATATTTGATCAATGATTTAATAGATATTTTACCTATGTATTGTTTGTCTTTGCACCCCTAGAATACCAATATGTATCATGATATGACAAATCATTATTAGTAGCCAAGGACGAGGAAACTAATTGTATACATCATTTCACAATTCCATACTTTCTAGAAGTTGAAGTTAGATAACCAAAGACTAGTTGGGGTTTTCAGCATTTAACCATTTTTTGTGGAAGTGCGATGATATATCCATGCACTTCATTGTTTATTAATCATAAAATCCATGTTGGATAGATATAATTTAAGTGATCATTTATCCCTTTACAAAATAATCTCATTTTCATCTTATTAAATATAAAATGATATTGAAAGAGAATAAAAATATATATATCTATGAGATCATGAAACCCCATGCAGTTCTATATAATTTTTTTTCTAGGAAATATCAATGATTTACCAGTCAGTTTTATAAATTTTTTAAATAAGTGATGGATTCCTAATTTAAATTAAGCACAATGTATCACCCTCAAATGGATGGAAATGAAAAAAGGTTCTTGTGGATATTATTTGGGAATATGGTTTTGATTTTAGTGGTTCTTGAGAATGGAATTTAACATTATCCAAATAAATATAGAACAATATTTATAAATATTTGATTAATATTGATCCCATATTAGAGTTATATGGGTGGCCATATAGATCTTCATTTAGTTGTATGGAATTGGGAGAATAGTATTTTGTTAGACAAAGTCTTGTTCATGATATTATACAAATGTAAATGTTGATCCAAAATAATTAATGATAGTTCCAAGTTATTATAATACCCATTCAGTCCATCATCATCACCCATTAGATTTTGCAGTGGGTAATTGTGCTTTTCACAAAGATTCACATCTCTTTTGATATCATATTTTTGGTAAGATGGGTTTGTTGGCACAAAAATCTATTAAACCTTTAAATATCACCAAAATAATTAGAATGTTGTCTTATCATTTGGAATTATCATCTCAGTAGATGTTGATTTATGATGTACCTTATGTTTACAAAATAATTGGGTATCAACCAGAACCTTCAAATGTGATTGAATGGAAGGATGTTGATCATGATCTAGATATCTTAGTGGTTGAAAAGAATGTCCAAATTATGAATCACCACGATAAGGTGTTGTGACATAAAATAGTTCATTTTTTCTATGTACTATGGGTGTGTAGAGGGATATTCCCGATAATTAGTAGTGGGTATCATTGGTGATTTTTTAGATCCATACTCTTTTTGTGAGTCTAGTATCTTAAGTGATTTCTGGGGAAATAATGGTTCATGGTGTAGAGAATGTGGATACCCTCTAGGTCACATGTGTGATTCTTTTTTGGAATTTTTTATCCATTTTAAGGATTTTAAGTATTATTGGATTTATGGGTTGAAAATTAGACTATTTTAGGAAAAGAAGCTAAGCACACTATCTATACACAGTTTGTAGTAATGATGTGGCACCCATTCAATTTGTATTGGTTCATTCAAGTGGAGATTTTCATAGTTTAGGCATGGTTTTTCTGACCAGGTATCTGTTAACAGGTAACTATGAATTTTGGTTTTCATGAGAATGTATCTACCACATAGTTAGAACATTATTTTTCTAACTATGCAGCCTAAACATGTGACTGATGCATGTTTCCTAAAAATAGAAAATTACCCCAATTCCCAGGGAACTTTTAACTACAATATTTCTATAATATCTCATTAGATTAAAATAGCATCTCCATGATTCAATAGAGGGAACTCTATTTTATTATTTTGTGATTATACAAAATTATTAGAGGATATAATTGGGTTATATTTTGATTTCCCCCTGATCTCACCTCCTCTTACTAGTTATCTCTTTTATATCTCTTACAATAATTTTGTTGCAAAATTATTTGGTTATGATTTTTAGATATATAGGTTTTGATAGGATATTGATGATGTTTCATATGGATCTTGGATTATGAGGACTAAATATGATTGATTTGAATCATCATTTTCAAAGGTTGCTAATTTTTGTCTATTTGAAAGGTAGGTGTCTCTGTATAATGGTTCAATATGATGACATACTTGATTTTATTGTAACTTTATTTATTTTGGTTTACAATAATGATTGATTGGTTATAAAATAATAGTTTTTTAAATTTTTTCTTAGGTGGAATATAATAATTAATTAAATAAAAAAAATTTCATCTAAATACCATGTTTAGTGAAATACTTTTAATATGGGTTTTACTCTAATGATCCTACAGTATTTATTGATTTTATAAACATGTTCTTTCTTAAGTATCTCGAAACATTTTTGGTGTTATTTGTGGTTCATAACATAGTTTACTCTATCTCTGAAGAGGATCATGTACGTCAACTGAGAATAGTTCTAGAATTATTGTGAAGTCACAGAATTTATTGAATGATATAGAAAGTTGATTTTCATATTCATGAAGTGATTTTATTGGGACATGTTGTCTCAAAATAGGGTATTTTAGTTAATCCCGAAAAGGATAATTCTATTGTGAAATGGGAAAATCGTGTAATGTTTTGAATATTTAGATCTTATTATTTGTAGTTGGGTATTATTATTAGTTTTTAAATGATTTCATGGAGTCTGTTTATCTGATCATCAATGTCAATTAGAATGGAGAGAAGTTTTTTTGGGATGATAAATTTCAACATTTTTTTATCCGAAACATATTTTGACTTATGCATAATAATGACTCTCTAGAGGCTGGTTAAGGCTATTTGTTCTTCTTTGTTAAATCAAATTCTGGTTTGGGTATTGTTCATATGTATGGTTTTCATTGATAGCCTATTGATATCTAAAGCATGGTACACACAAATATATTTTCCAACCCATGATCTTGAGAAAAAACAGTTTATGCATACACTTTATAGTTGGCCTAATTATCTTTTCAGGTACTATTTTACATGGTATTTCATCCACAAGATAATGATTTATATATTCTCTCAAGAAGAATTAAATCTATACTAGAGTAATTGGGTGTATTATCATAAAACCATTGATTTCAGAATCACATACACCATACGAAAAGAAAATTTCATTGCATAATCTTTGAGTCAGAATCTTTAGATCCGTTCCATAAAAGAAGCATCTGAATACTGGAACATTATGGATCTTTTTTGATAGTTTCACGTATAATTTCTAGAAATAGTTTTCGAGGTTATATTTCTATTGTCTTGTTGACTTACACTATTCAAAAAATGATTCATTTAGAATTGAATCATGGGGATGAATTCCATGTCATTTGATATTGAATTTATAATGGGAGACCTTTTTTAAGTTTTAGTACCCTATAGAGGGTATTCAATGATTAGATAATCAGTTTGTTGATATGTTTCCTATAAGAAATTTTGTTACGAGGGAATTCTAAAATTCTCTCTGGGAAATGTACCCACAAACCATAATTATGTTCTATGATATATAGTGATAATTTTGGTGGCTAGGTATGAGATAAGAAATCATATTATTTGTTTTGAATTTGTACACTTTCTGAAAGTCAGGTTCAATAATTATAGGACTTAGGGTTTTCTTCAACCACTTCCAATGATGACATGGATGTGGGGTGATATCTATGTTGACTTTTTGGTTAGGTTTCCACATACCCATATAATAAAAATTGTTATATGGGTTATGGTTGAATGGATGACCAAATCAGCTCACTTTATAAACCTTCATGATAAAAATAATGATGAGGATCTTTGAAATCTTCATACGAGAGATATTTTTCATTTTCATATTGTTCTATATTCTATAGTCTTTAATATGGATTCATGTTTTACTTATTTATTTTGGAGATTCATCTAGATGGAATTGGGATCTAAGATTCATTTGAGTATGTCATATCATCTATAGAAAGATGAACTAATATAAATAGTTATAAATATTCTGGAGGATTTGTTTCATGACTACATCCTCATATTTGGTGGAGCATGGAATGACCATTGGGGATTCATTGAGTTTTCAAAGAAAATAATTACTGGCCCATGATCAAAACAGATCATATTGAGGCTATTTATATTTAACATTGTAAATATTTGTTATGTTGGTTTGATATTGAATAAATTTACTTGGTTGGACCAACCATGGAACAATATAATATAGTAATGATTCAATTGATTCACCGGATAATTTTTATGGATTAGGGAACATATAAATCTATTGTTGATTTTTAGCATTGATTTTTGTAGTTTTCCACTAGTAACGTGGGGTTCTTGAATACATCACCTCGTTTTGGTCATCAACAGAATGGGAGACAAGGGAATATTTCTCCTCATTATTTGGGACCATTTTAATGTTACTGATTAGATAGGAAATGTGTCTTACCCTTTATCACTTCTCCCACAGTTGACATCGATATATTATGTGTTCCAATAATCGAAGATATAAAAGTATCCTTTATATCCATCTCATGTTTTGTATTGGAGTGATATTGATTTTGAGAATGATTTATTAGTCACTGATCATTCAGTAATAATTTTTTTTTCTAAGTAAAATGTACATTATTTGGTGATGAGACCTTTCATATGTGTTTTATGGAATAATGGTTTTTATTTTCATAAGAAGTGGGTGTGTGAGGAAATAATGAGAGGGAAGTGGCCTCACCTTCATGATATGGAATCATTATAAATGAAATTACGGTGACAGAATATTTTTATGATGGGGAGGTTGTAACAGCTAGTTTCCATCTAATGTATACATCGTCCTTTGTTTGGGTTTCATTTCATCCCATTTAAGGATATTTTGAGGGGAACTGGGGATTCACTGTCTTGTAGGAATTTTAAAATACTGTACAGTGATTACACATCAAGTAATATTCTCAGGAATGTGTGTTTCAATTTGGTTCTTGATTTGAAAAGGAAAAATAGGGTCTTAAAAAAGGTGACATGTTTTCAGAATCATATCATGTCCTGGTATTATATGATTTCAAAAGGATGCATGTCATATATTTCCCCAACCCATCATTTTAAACCAGGAAATTTATCTGATTTCATTTTTTTTAAACATAAATCCCTTAAATTTCGACCTAGTTTCATAGCAAGGTGATTTTGGAGTTCTCTAATCTCTCCAGTTTGCTAGTTTGTTGATTGATCATCATGTTTTTTTGGGGTGTGTCTCTTTGGATAAGAGGTCTACCTATCTCTTCTCTTCTCTCATTATTTCAGCGTTAGGGTTGTAATGATCATCTTGAAATTTATGGATTAAAACTCCATGATGTTGAATCTGGATTCTAGTTTGAGTTCCAAGATTTTATAAACCTTAATTATTCATTATTGGGCCCCTTTAAAGGCATTGGGATTCTGTGAGAGGATTTTGGTTTCTTTTACGACTGTATAATTTATTTAACCCATGATTGTTTTTTTTCATATTCCATTCAATTGATTTATAAAAAATCTAAATCGATGTGAATTATAATTGAAATTTTTTTTATGGATTTTTGGAAAACTTCCCAAATCCAATAGAATTTGAATTTGAATAATGAAATGGAATTTATAGAAATTGTGAAATGATATAAGAAATGATTTTCTAAAATGGATTGAATTGAGATTTTTAAAACATATTATTTGTTTTATTTAAAAAAGAAATGAAATGATTAAAAAACCATGTTTTTTTAATGTGAATTGGAATTTTGAAAAAGTATAATTGGGAAAATTAATTAGAAATGATGATTGATATGAAATGAAATTAGTTTACCTTTGGTATTGATTTATTGAATACAACAAATCCTTTGTAGTTAGTTGGTTATTAGGGAAATTCTTTCTTGGATTATTATTCTGTAGTGATGGATTCATGTTGAAAAATATAGAAATTCAAGTTTGGGTGATCTTATCACGGATGGGATGTTGATGAGTCTTATTTTCCCTAATCCATAGGGTTGTGTGTACACATATTTCAAGGATCATTGATATTATATGTGTGGGAATCCACTAACTCGAAACTATCGTATAATACGGAAAATGGTCATGGTTATTATTATGATTATTTTTTTGACAAATCAAATTGATTATGATGGTAATTTAATGAATACTAGTGATTTTTATAAACTATTTTCAGTAACATGATTATTTAAGCCATGTTTGATATGATTTCCATCCTTTGAAATGAATTATGTTCTGTTTTAAATAAATAATTTATTTAACATTCCATACCACATTTTACTTAAATTCAAAGCATTATTTGATTTATTATTTTGTTGACTTATTATGGAACACTTTGTGATACCCTAATAGGTTTTATATCTCACACCCTACCGTGGCCTTTTTGAAATTATAGATTTACATCTTCTCAGTATGATCAAATGGGTAGCACCTCTTAGGGGAGGTGGATGTTCATTACACTTTGTTATGGTAGTATAGATATATATTTGGTTTTTGAGTTTAATATTTTATGATTTTGAGTACATTGATGATGTTCTATTTAGGGTATTTTATATAGCTATTTTCTTTTTGGTACATTCTCTCTTTGACGTATTGATCATACTAACATGTATCCTTATCTTCCACTATTTTTGTGAGAATAATTGACCCTCTTTTACCTTTTCTGATGCCAGGTGCTAGTCTCCAACCCTTGGGGATCAAGAACATCCTTCGTGTCATTTTGGGATTGGATTGTGTATTTGGGTACTAGGGTATCTAGGTTTCATTCATGAATTAATCTATAAAATAATGATTTCTACCTACAAATAGATTGATCATTGGTATAGAAAACATTTTCTATAGATGTTGATGAATATACCACTATGTTCATCATTTTCCTCATGAATCTGAAAAATCATTCTTTGTCGATCCTTATTCTAGAGTCCACCAACACTAATAGTGGATCACCTCATCCTCCCCGCAAATCTCCAAGGGCTATGCATATAAACCTAGATAGTTTAAATAATTTGGTTTATATTGGGAAGTTGAAAGGTTCAACATTTACTAAATTAAAATAAATAAATATTTAACATTTTTAACATAACTTATAATGAATTCATTCCATGGCTAATTTTATTCCAAATAACCTTATGTTAGACCTATGGTAAAACCCACATCTCAGAAACCAATTTGGTCTCAGATTTTTTATCTGAGGTCCTGATCAAATAGAATACCATTTATTATGAAAATACAAATATATGGTTGTGTAATTTAATATAGATTAATAATTTAAATATAATAATTATTGGATATAGTGAAACCCAAATAATATATCCAAATATGGTTAAAATACCAAGATATATATAGAAATATTCAAAGGATCAAATAATAGACACTAGAGCTGTAACAATTTTTTCTACAGTGGTTTACACTAATTTTTTCTCTTTCTCTTGTTATATATGGTAAATGTTTTGTTTCATTTCAAGTAAAAAACCAAAATAAATTATTTTTTTCAATAATAAGGTTAATATAACCATCCCATAGTGATTCTTCATGATAATTGGGTATTGTGGCAATCCATCTAGGGTTAAATCATGCCATCCCGGGTCAGTTCCTTATATAGAATAGTTTAATTAAATAAACAATGGTCAACTGGAGGGTACTATTATAGAAATTTTATCAGATATGCCTCCAAATTTTTGACAATTTCATGGTGGGGGAATAATATAAATGGGAATTTATGGAATAATACATTTTTATTACAATTTTGATTACATGGTACACATAGAGGATCTTTTAAGTTTAGTTTCATGAAAAAATGGTACATAATACATGGAAACATAAAACATCCTTATAAAATCCAAATGAATGATATATTCACGAGTTACACCTTAGTTAATTTTACATTCTATCATATTATAGGGACATACATCAAAGGAAAGCGGTGATCATGAAGCATTGTAAGGAAATAGGAATGGGAGACAATAAAATACATGTGATCATAAGACAAATCAAAATGAACATGAGGCATAATAATAATAAATAGACAAGAAATGTAATATAATAATAATAGTAATAGTAATAATGAAACATAAATGTTTCTATAACATTTAACTGTGACATTAATAGGAATATCACCATGGTTTTTCAACAAGGTTTCATAATTGAAAAAATTACCTTGTTTATTCTCCAAGGTATTATAAAAAATATCAA
This sequence comes from Viscum album, assembly GCA_963277665.1. NCBI lineage: Eukaryota > Viridiplantae > Streptophyta > Magnoliopsida > Santalales > Viscaceae > Viscum > Viscum album. The sequence goes on from OY728121.1 coordinate 2,069,440,995, forward strand.
CTATAGAGATTAAATTTTTTACCAAATGCATTTGTTTGATATCAAGGTTCACTATTAATGTGTCTTAATTTCGTGTAATACACCTAGATCATAATAAACCACTTCATTAATAAATTATAGAGAATAAATAACATGATTATAATAAACAAATTCCATGAAAAATACCATAAATAAATTACAATTAAATCATTTTTAACTAACATAAATGGAATGATGGTTTCATGTATGTAAATCCGCAACTAAATAATACAATTTTACATCTATTTGAATACCCATTTAAGTGGAATGTGTAATGGTTATTGAAATAAAAAGGAGAAGATAATTTATATTCTAAAAGAGAGATATTTGATAAATAAATTCGACATCATGATGGGTATAAAACATGGTTTTAGATAAGGGAGAAAAGACAGGGGAAAATGTTCTCACATTAAAAAAATTAAATTCATATTGTAATGGGATAATATAAAGTTTATAAATCAACATAGTTTCAAAATTACAATAAATGAAACATGAAAAGTGAACTTTAATGGAAAAGAGAAGTGATGATTTACCTTACCTTGAAGAGTTGACCCTAAAAATTGAGGATGAATTCTTTAAGGCATGAGGACACCATGGGGGGACTCCATGGGAGAAAAAACTGAACATAATGTAGGATAAATTGGAAGTTAATTGAAATGGATAAATAATTGGTTATTTATATCAAATGGTGTGGAATTGATTAATGATTTCCAAATATATGTTTTAGAAAACTATGTTCTGGAAATTGAAAAATCATAGCCCTGCCCATGGGTTTTTATCAAGGTTTTGAAAAGTTGGGTTAAATATTATGTTTTTTTAATTGAGCAATAATGAAAACCAGTATGTAATACTTCTTTTGGTATGTAAGGGTAATTATTAAACAAATTAATGTTTTTAGATTCTACTATTCCATTTTAGTCTTTGAAAAGTTAGTTATAGTTCTAGAAATTGATTAAAATGTATTAGAATACATATTATTAATAAAAAGAAATATTTTAGTTCATATATTTTGATTAATAAATTAATAAATCATTATGAAATAAATATGAAATCATTAACAATACAGTAAACCTAAAAATATATTTTTTAAATTTTAATGAATGAATATATTATATTATAAAATTTATGTAAATTCAATTAAACATAATTTAGACAGGTTGATTTCACAAATAATTTTTCTTCTTCTAGGATATTTTTCTAAATATGAAAATTTAAAATTTTAAATATACAAATCCTCATTTATTTAAAAAGAATAGTTTTAATGCACAGTCTAATCTCTAACACTTACAAAAAATCTCCTAGGCCATTATAAAATTTATTAATCATTTATATTGTGGTGAGGGTGTTTTAAAGGACTATTTTATTAAATTAAATAATATTCAGATTACATGATTTTTTTATAAAATTATATATATTTAATTGAAAAATAAAATTGTGTTTTATTTTTATTCAAAATTCAATTTATAAAATTCTTTTTAATTAGACATATTTTATATTTAGAAAAACAATTAATAAGAGGGATTGATGGAACAAAAAAATTACTTATTCAAGGGATTTTACACAATGGTCTGGACAAGTAAACCATTTTACACCCACATACACACAAATAGTAAGGTGTGTGATGGCGGTAGTTTTGTGGGATAGATCCTCTATCATTGACCGGGGTAATCTCCACAAATTTGAACATATCCTATTGTATATTTAGGTCATGCTTCACTGGTTTAAGCTAATCGTGGTCAAAGGAAAACACCACTGATAATACATCCCTCCAATTTTTGGAAAAATGGGCTTTAAATGACATGACTCTACTAGTTGAGGAAATCGATTCTCTTTTATATATCAATTATACTTTGTCATTTCTTCTTATAAAAACTAATTTAAATGGTAAAATTATCACACAATTGTATAGTTTTCATTTTTCATAATAACCAACGGTCCAACTGACAAATTATTATATTGAACATTGGTCATATTTACTAATGGTCAAATAATAGTCATATCCCAATGGTCACATTTCCCTTTATACCCTTGAAATGTTACTTCATTCATTAAATAAATATTCACAATAAAATTATCCATAATGTTGTATTTTCATTTTTTAGGTTATTTATAGGTATACTAATAATTTTTATTTCTATAGAATTTATTGTGGGATAGATGATTCTAGCATATTACAGTTATCCATACCTTCCCATTTTAGCTAATTGTTTTATATTTTTTGTCTACTTGTAAATTAGGAACTTTAATTGGATTCATAGATAAATAATTTAATGAACATTGTTAAAAAAGATAAAATATGGTTTCTTTATCTTTATTTTGTACATGTATGGTTTTATATAATATTTATCAGAAATTTATTTAAGAATAAAATATTAATTTAAAAATATTTGGGTCATTATATTCTTCCTCCATAACAAATTTTGTCCCTGTAATTTATACTCAAATTCTTAATTGAGAAATAGAGATGGTTCCTCTATCTCATTGTCACATATAGTTCACGTGTTGTATCCTAATATTTATGGTTCTTCCACAATAGTTTGATGAGGTGGGTAGTACTTTTCATAGAACCTTGTCTCTATGGTTCAAGATCCCCACCGACTACTCCTCATATGAGAGTTTATGTTCCAATTATACCTCATCTATATTCTTTACATGTGAGGGATCACATATGTAATCCCTAAAGAGAGTTACATGGAATATGTCATGAACTCGATCTATATTTTAACAATGTTCTAGACCCTAGGCCACTACTCATATGTGATCAAGTATTTAAAAGAATACAATATACCTAGGACCAATCTTCCCTTTCTTTCAAAATCACAAGACTCACTTCTTGGGTGATTTCCAAAGGAAAACATTTCACCAACATCATACTCCTTGTCCCTTAAATGGTTTTAATACTAACTCTTTTTCCTACTATGAAAATATTTATATATAGTTTTATGGCATGAACGTTTTTTCCATATCTATCACAACATCATTCCCAAACAGTTTCCTCTCACCAAATTCATCCGAAAAAGTAGGACTTCTACATCGGTTTCCATATAGGTCATCATTTGTTTCCATTTTAATACTTGAGTTGATTTTGTTGTTGTAGTATATGAACAAAACTAATGGGAGATACTGATCCCTTCCACATTAAAATTACATTGGGCATGTCATTTTAATGTCCTGAAGTGTCTGAATTTCCTTTTCAAATGAGACATCAGTTTTGGGGGTGATACAACATACTGAAAATCAATCCTATATTCATAGAATCTCAAAGACACCTCCATAGTTTATATGTGAACCTTGGATCATTTCATAAATGACAGAAATTGTAACACCACGAATCATCCCCACATATATTACATATATCATTTAAATTTGGTCTGTGGAGAAACATTTCTCAATAGCAATGAAATTGGAACTTTGAGAGTCCATCCTATATAACCCATAACACATTGTTTCTTTTGGATATTATTGGGATACCAGTGATGAAGTCCATAGTGATATTTTCCCACTGTCATGTTAGTATGGGTAGTGGTTTTAATACCCCGTTATGATTTTCTTGTTCGGTCTTCATTTGTGGACATACCAAGAACCAGATAGTGTATTCATAAATCACACTTTTAATATTTCCCCACTAATAAGGATCATGATGGTTCCTATAAATATTAATTCTTCTTGGATGTATAGAAAATTTAGATCAATGAGATTCATCCATCATCTATTTCTTTATCATTAAGATAGATGGGACACATAACCTTGAACAAAATTTTATTACACCTTCTTCATTAATATTAAACTTATGAAACTTCACATTCTTCACATCCTCAATATTATATTGTAATAAATTATGTTATTTTTTAGATTTCTTGATATTCTATAGGAAGTATAGTTGAGAAATCATTTTTAATAGGGTGGGAGATGTATATTCCCTTACAATTCCCATGTCTAACTTCACTAGGTCATAGATCATATGAGCTCCTTGAATCTTCATTATTTCCAGCACAACTGTGTATTTCCTACATAATGTATCAACAAATGTTTTCTTTACTTATGTGATAATTAATTGAATAGTCATATTCTTTAATAACATCCATAAATATCCATTGAATCGTATTTTATTCCTTTTTGCGTGATAATATACATAAAACATTGGTTGTATTTGTATATATCTTATTTATCTCCATATTTATAGTTCATCGATATTATAAATGAATAAATAACTGTATCAATCTCTAGTTCATGCATAGGATAATTCTTCATATGTTTATTAAAATATCAATATGAATGAGAAATAACCTTTCCATTTTTCATAAGGATTCACCCAACCCCTTTTAGATAATAATCACAACAAATAATGAATCATTCTCCAAAAGTGTGTATAGTTATCATAGGCGTAGTAACCAATATCTTCATTACATCATGGAAACATTTTTAAAACTCCTTTGTAAAGATAAACTTATCCCCTTTTCCAATTAACTTGGTTAGTGAATTAAATTTTTGTGAAAATTATTTCACATAACTCCTGTAATATTATTCTAATTCGAGGATACAATGACTCTCAATTGCCATTGTAGTATAATTCTACTCCTCTACATCCATTGTCGTTTCATGGGAAACATATATTCAATCATTGAAAATAATGTTCCCTAATAATTAAATTAATAATAAACTGAATTAACATTTTATGTATTTTAAAAAAATATTCCTCTTCATTTGAGTTCCTAAAATAACCCATAAATGATCCTCATTCTCCTCATGGATTTTTGAATATATCAAAATATCATCAATAAGAACTACCAAAAAAAATTCACGGTAGTCATTAAGTACTATATTTTTATAATCAATAAATATATTTGGAGAATTATTCATGTTGAATGTAATAACAAAAAAATCACAATGACCATATATTGATTGGAAGAAAGTACTTGTAATATGTTCATTCTTTACCCTAAATTGATGATGCCTAGATCATAGTTTAATCATAATGAATAATTAAGACCTACTAAGCTGGTAAAATAAATCATCAGTCCATTTAAGAGGGTAAGTTTTCTTCAATGTGATCCCATTATGTTCTACAAAATAAATGCATAGATAGACTGATCCATCCATATTCTTCACAAAGAGAACATGTGATCCCCAAGGAGACACACTTGGTTGGATAAATCCCTTTTCTATAATATCTTTATTTTGATTCATTAAATCCTCTAAATACATATTTTCCATTCAATAAATTGTATTTGATGTCAACATTGATCCATGTATTTGTTCAATTGAGAACTCTCTATCAATTTCATGGGGGTATAGGTAACTCTTCTTGGAATACGTCAATGTGTTCCAGATTGATGGAGACATTTTATATTTGTATACTTTAAATTCCATCACCCCCGTCACTGATCATATTTTTAAAAAACCATATGGGAGTTGCTTCACAAAGAGGGATATCTATCATTTGAAAAAAATGTAGGATTATAATTTTTGACCACTAAAATTTCCATACTTCATCAATAGTTATTTAAAATATACTTTGATATCCATTACTTACCTAGTATAATGATGAATTCCACCATGGGAATGACTTCTATATTTTTATGAGATTATGATCTCCAATGTTAATAATAGAGTTTATATACACTCATTATGTTATGATAATTTCTCCAGGAGTCATTTATGATATCAATAATTCTAGATATTTTATGATTGATTCTATATACTTTTCCATAATTGGTGATATAAATGAATTTATAGAACAAGAATCAAACAACGTTCTTGATATCATTGAGAGAGCAACATGTGTACCTTACACTAAATCATTATGACTGTCCACATCAATTGTCATGATAGAAAATGATAGAAATTTCTACCTTATCCTATGATATGGTTGATAGAGTATACCCCCTGTTATCTCATAATTTGTAAATTGATTGGAAACGTTCCCAAGTTTTCCACACGTGAAACATTGAACATCTAACTAATCTTATACTATCATCCCTTTTCCATTTGTTTTTATAAGATTGGGATTCACCTAACCATGATAGTTTTGTTCTATATGGACACATCTTCTGCACATGAATCACTTTCCACCCCCATGAAAGTAGTTTCTATAATTTCTCTTCCAACATTTGATGCATGTTGTAATTTCACATTCCATCATCCTCTTCAGTGATCAGTGTTATTCCCTTTGTATGGATCAATTTCTCTCTTATTATAATTAAACCATTTTGACATCTTTATCTCTTCACGATCTAATTATACCTTCAAATCACTCCACAATATCTTTTTCAAAGATTTTATAGACACAATTCTCTACATTCAGTCACATATTAGCTCTCATCTCACCATAGAATCGATCAATGTATCCCTTTGGACCCATAACAAAGGTTGAGGTGTATCAAAATGTATTTTAATTTTCAAGTCAGATATTCCCACTAATCCATTTTCCATATATTTTTTTCATGTATTTCCATTTCAATTTTTGTTCTCATTTAACATGTAAAAGATTTATTAAAAATGATTCCACTGAACACCTTCAACTCCAAAGCATTAATATCCCATATTGGAATTGTGTATTTAATCAGTTTCCACCACTGATCAGATTATCCTTATAAGTATCATAATACTTGGGTTACATTATATTTTTACAAAAAATGGAGTAAAAAATAAATATTTTCTATAGAACCTATCCATTATTTAGAAATCAATGGCTCAGTAGATCCACAAAAATAATGGGTTCATTGAAGCGTGAATGACTCAATAGAATGTATTTTCCTTTTAAGTGAATTTTTATCTTGATTTGATTAAAGTTATTGATAAAAAATTGAATTTATTGATTCATCAACTTTGTTTACTTTAAAATTCTAGATTTAATAAGAATGTTATCAGTGCATCATCTATTTCACTCACCATTTATGTGGTTCCTCTTATTTCCCATGATTTTTTGAAACAATTAAAAACATAGTTTGAGAGTTGTAATTATTATTAATCTTATTCGTATAAAGGTACTTCATGTCCAAAAATATCATTCGTAAATATTTTATTAAAATACTCTAATAACAAATAAATTTTCTATATATCGACATAAGGATTTATAAATACCATGTGACTTACCAAAAAATTCAGTAGAGAGGGTCAAACCTGGTGTGTTGGAAGGCCCATTATCTTTCCCCAGTTTCCATTCAAGTCTAGTTAAAAACTATGCTTTTTGGTGTTATCCCTTTGTATATCTGTTTTAGTACCACATCCACATGTAGTATAAATACATGGATGATTTTTTTGGAAAGCGCATAACTAATAAAATCCAAAATACCCATTTTTTTACAATATCAAGGTATGTACCTAGGGTTCTTCATAACGTTTTCAAGACATAATTTTCCAAAATCACTAAACCTTCCATTGATACTAACTATTAAATATCTCTTTTTTATTACTTAATTTTCAATTAAATTGAACAAAGAGATGATATTTTTTGTTTCGGTTCTTGAAAAAGCTAAATAATAACTAAAAACATAAGGAAAGTTTTTAAAATCAACTTGAACAACATATAAATGGGGTTAAACTAGGTTACATTAAATTAATCTTGTATTCTTGGTACATATATCGAATGAAATTAGTGATCACAATTCGTAGTAATAGAATAAGAATGGGAGACAAAAAAACATGTGATCAAAACACATATCAATAGAAACAAGAGGCATAACAATAAGGCATGAATAAGATACATAAAAAAATAATAATAAAAATAATATCAATCATAACATGGAAATTTGGATAAAAAATTTAAATGATACATTCATAGTTATATCAAAATGACTTATCACCATGGTTTCATGAATGAAAGAATTACTATGTTTGTTCAACAATGTATTGTGAAACAAGTCATATGTAGATATAAAATTCATTACCCAATGAATTGGAATGCTAACAGGGCACAATTTTTATATTTATTAATTAAATTAAATCCACAAAGACCATAATAAAACATTCCATTAATAACCATTGGCAAAGAAATAATGGGTTTCATATCAAAAATATTCAGCATACCAAAGGACTTAAATACTTGATCATTTCATTAATTTGAACGCAGATAAAGTGAATATGGGTTTCATGTAATTAAATTATTGAATAAATTAGTTAGTTTTATATCTAATTGAATTCAAATTTAAGAGGAAATATTTTTTGGTATTTAAATAAAAAGGAAAGATAATTTCTCATTTAAAAGGTTGAAATTTGAGAAATAATTTCAACAACACGGACATTATGAAATGTTGTTTTACAAAAGGGTAAAATGGGATAGGGAAAGGGTATCTCATTCATAAATTTTATATAGAGTAATGGAATATTATAATTTGGAAAAAATAACCATGTTTTCAAATTATAATAAATACCACATGAAAAGAAAACATGAATGTAAAGAGAACTCAAGATCCCCTTCACCGTGAAGAGTTTTCCCTAAAACCTGAGGATGGAACCTTGGGGGATTAATGAAACCATGGGGGACCCCATGGGAGGTAAAATAAAAAAAATTAGAGTATAATAAATTGTTTGGAAAGGAAAATGATATATGGGTGGGTATTTATAGAAAAAGTTGATGATTTGTTTAATAATTTCCAAATATAGGTCTTGGATGTCTATATTGTGAAAAAAAAACTCATCTGGTTACCCATGGGGTTTTCTAATGTTTGACTACATTTTTGTAAAATATTATGTTATATTAATCCACTATAACATAAATCCAATTTTTAATATTTCTTTTGGCACAAAATATTTAATATTCCTTAAATAATGTTTTTAAAAATTAATTTTTCATATTTGTACTTTGGAATGTCACTTATAGTTTTTTAAAATTATTAAAATATTTTAAAATATAAAATACTCATTAAAAAATATTTTATGTCATTGACTGTGTTTAATTACTAATTATAGGATTATGAAATTAGTTTGAATTTATAAAATATACAAAAAACCCTAAACTATATATTATATTATTCATGAAAAAATAATTTATTTTAAAAAATTAAAATATATTAACTATAACCTAATTTCAATATTTAATTTTAAAATATAATGTTTATTTATTTTTATAATAATTCTCTAAAAATCATAATTTTATCTTTTAAATATAAAAACCCTTTTTTAAGAAATCATAGTTTTTAAAGAACATTCAAACTTTTGGAACACATAAAAACCTTCCTAGGACATTTTAAAATTATTTAACAATATATATTTTTGTTAGGGTGTTTTAAATGATTATTTGGTAAAAAAATATCATTCAGGATAATTGAGTTTACTATTAAATGGTAAATATTTTCTTGAAAGATAAAATTATGTTATATATAAATATAAAAATCTGTTTATCAAATTCATCTCAATTAAATGATTATTTGGTTAAGAAAGAATATTTTTAAGTGGAATTGTGGGAATAACTATTTTACATAATAAATGTACTTTAAAATAAGGTCTTGATATGTAACCCCTTATTACACTCGCATACACCCTATGGGAAAGGTGTGTGATGGTGGTTGTTTCATGGGGGTTGCTTCACTGACATTGACCAAGTTGTAATATACACTAATTTTAACTTCTCAAAAAGGATATTTATTTCAATCATTACTTCTTGATGTTCAGCTTGGGATTTGTCAAGGGAAAAACTCAGTGATGGTACATCCCTCCCATGTTCTTAAAAATGGGCTTCAAACAACATGACTCTACTCCTTGAGGCCATCAACTCTTTTTTCTGTATCGATTACCATTTGAAATTACTACTTACAAATAATAATTATAATGGAAAATTTATCAACCAAGAGTATAGTTTCCAATGATCATATTTACCAAAATTCATATGATGGTCAAATAAAACGGTCCAATTTCCCTTTTGACCCTATAAGTACCACTTCATAAGTTCACTCAAAGTTCCCCAAAAATGTATCCCTAAGGTTATATTTATATTTATTAGGATCTTTATTGGTTTACTAATATTTAGTTTTTTTCTATAGAGTTTCCCATGGTAGACATTACTCTTGAATATTGGCTTGATCTATACATTCCCATATTATATGTTTTAATATATATTTTTTGTCTGGATCTAATGATTGGCATTTTAATTTGTATAATAGTTTACTAATGTAATGATAATTGTTAATGATATAATATTTTATTGGTTACTTTTAATTTTTTATGCATACGCTATTATATAATTTGTAAATATGATTTACGTAGGAAACAAATATAATTTAAAAAATGACTATGTTATTATAGTTAGAAACACCAAATAGCATCAAAATGTTCTTTAAATACAAAACACTATAAAACCAAATAAAAAATTACATCAATCTCAACATGTAAAGAGAATTAAATTTAAATCACATTAGTTCAAAACATTTAATTTTAAAAATTAATAACATAAAAAAACAGTTAATAATTTTTTTAAATATAATCATAATCATCTATTGATAATACATTATAGAATACAAGAAATCCGTTTTTTATATCCAAATCATTTAATCAAAGGGGATTTACAATGAATTTTTTGATGTAATTTTATACAGGTAACCCTAAGAACCATTAAATACATTAGTGCATCAAAATTAGTCCGTTAAAATTTATTTAGTGAAATACATTCTCAATCATAGAAAATTTTTATTACATTATATAATGATAAATAAATCATTTTACACAACCCACCATTTAAATTAATTTATGTCAATTATAATTAAAATAATCACATTATAATTTAAACTATTTCACAACACTCCATAAATATTCTAAAAATTAACACTTTAAAATTTAATAAAAAATATTTTCTCTGGAAATATTCATTAACATAAGTTAAATAACAATAATAATATACATGAAACACCTAAATTAATCTTAAATAAAAAATTAAAAATAATAATAATAATTTTGGATCTCAGTGAAATAAAAATTAACATTTTTTAAAAAATTCCCAACTATGAACAAGTATGGAAGCATGGTCTATAAATCCATTTTCTAGTCATGTGAGAACTATAAAAAGTTTCTTATAGTGGATTGAACTACATTAGCATGGTTTTTAAAAATTTATAATGTAACCATACGACCATATGTCATTTCCAATATTCACACCAAATCATGTATTTCCTAAACATATTCATTAAATCATCAATATATATCATATTTACTCAAGTAATTAAAAACATTTTTAATGTAAATGAGAACAATACTTCAATTTAAGATAGACCCATTCAGATCAACCCAAGTAAAATAAGGTAAACTTGGAATATTGTTATCCAACCAGTTACACATACCTACATATCAAGCTCTAATAATCCTATTTATTTTCTATCACGACTCACCAAATAATAATTAGTCCATAATACAATTTTTTAATGAACTAACATAGAATATCCTAATATACTACCTAATCAATCTTATGTAAACACCCAATGAACCTTTCAAAATTTCTTGGTCTTTTAATAAGTGTAGATGCATAAACAAATACACCATTGGGAACCATTTCTCTCAAAGAAGAAATAGTCAAAACATTAATTCCACATATAAGTATGGAATGTATTCTCCATAATACGAGGATTAAAATAAATTAAAATAAAAAGTTTCAATAATAAAATAGATAATAAAATGAACCAATCTTAACAAACAGAGAAAATTTATCTTTTCTTGGAATATGAAATATACTACACAAACAGAAGCCCAAAGACTATATTATTATAGTGCATTTGGAAACATGAAAACATAAATGCTGGTACTTGAGTGAGATACATTAAGTCCCTCTGGGTTCTCTAAGACTAGAAACCCCTATAGACACATCATACTGAAAAAATTTCTTCATAACCAGAGGAAGGAAACATAAATAGGGGTGAGATCATATACTCTGTAAGGGTAATCAAGGTCGATATGTAATCACAAACATGAGTATATGGGTTTGAGAACAAGATTGTTGTATTATAACATCATACCCTACATATCAAAGAACATAAAAACGAATCATAGAATAATGATTATATGTTCAAGAGGAATGAATTATAATGGAATCAATAGAATAATCCACAAAATCAAAATATAAGAGTAAGACAAAGAATTTTTTCATCTACATAAACATGTACCATCATTCCCAACATGTAAGATTCATTTCTAGAACTTATTAGTGCAATTCACCTCTTTGAAGGACAAACCACCATCCTCAATTATAGTCCTTTCCTTGTATGGGATTAGGTTTCCTCATCATCCCATTGTTAATCGGGTTTCCATATCATTCCATAGTCGACCGGGTTTTCCCCCTCATCACATAGTAGATCAGACTTACCTATATTCCCCAT